>JAWNOF010000023.1:0-1387500 GCA_035046165.1 Drosophila rubida
AGTAAGATATCCACATCCCATTCCCCACATAAAATCCCTCACATTAAAATACAGCACATATTGCATTACACCATTAAAATCGCTTGACCACAAAAAATGCGTGTTTAATCTCACAGACCATTTGAATTCCTAATTCAAATGCTCCCACACTTTACCATAAACAAAGAATCTATAACATAAAATCACGCCACCAATACTTTAAGCAAACTCAGCATTAAAGATGGTTGGACAAGAGTCCAAAGATCATCTGAAACCACGCCACCAATAAATTAGGACTCAGCATTAAAGATGGAAAATTTCCACTAACACATTTAAGAGAACCCTCACGAAAGTCGCAATAAGAAGTTTCATGTTAAGATAAACCGGCGTTGTCAAATTAGTTCTTTAGAAGCCTTTGCTTAGAAGGGTCGTTGCATATACTCGTTCCCTTTTTTAATAAAGTCCTCCAGTAAAAATAATAGTGTTTTATTTTTTTTACTGTTACCCCATAACAAAAAACTTAATTGGCGCAGCCGGTAGGATATGTTAAAAGTGTTAGTCAATAAATAGTCGTGACCGCTAAAAGGATAAAAATCATCCCGGGTTAACGTGAAAATTGAACTCTAACCAAAAAATACATATCCGCGAAAAAAATCTACGTGCGTTAGTCAATTAACAATCGTGACCGCTTAAAGGACAAAAGTTACCTCAGGTTAACGCGAAAATTGAACTCTAACCGCAAAGTACACCCCCGCAAAAAGAAAATCTACGTGTGTGAAAAACTATAAGTTTAAACATGGCCGTTGAACTATCGGAACAACATTTCAACCAGTGTTTAGATCAAATCAAACACGTACCAACGTTCGAAAGAGGCGCTGAAGCCCTATCAGCATTTGTAAAAAGAGTAGATTTCATTCTATCTCTATACCCGACAAGATGCGCCCGGCAAACAAGTATCATCTTTGGAGCCATCGAACGGCAACTGGACGGAGAGGCATTGAGAATCTCACAGATTTCTCAAACGAACACCTGGATGTCACTCAAGACAGCACTCATCGACGAATTTAAAACCCAAACCCCCTACGAAGAATTACTAAGACGTCTCTACAACACAAACTGGAATGGAAGTCTACGTAAGTTCGTAGAAGAACTCGAAAGAAAATCTTACACCATTACCAATAAGTTAGCTTTAGAAAACAATCCAAGCAACACAATAATTTTTACCAATGCTTTACAAAACACAACAAAAGATGTAATTTTTAAGAAATTACCTGATAGGATGTTCATGACCCTTGCAAGGCATGACATAACTACAACTTCAAAATTAAAAGCATTTGCACAAATAGAAGGTATTTATGAAACTTATACCGAAAATCATAATACATCTAGAATTGAAAAACATAGTAATCAAAGGCATAATAACAGACACAATACAAACTTCAAATCAAACAATTTTCATTCTTATGACACGTCCTATTTCAAACCACAAACGAATTACCAAAATCAGAATTTTATTAAGCAAAATCAAAACCAGAACCTCCATCAAGAATTTCAACACAAATTAAAAGAAGGACAAATTCAGAATGCTTCAAATTATTCAAGAGATACTTCAATCAGTCACGGGCCTAACCCACCAATTAAAAGACAAAGACAAAGTCAAAGTGGCCAATTCAAAATGGACACTGCAGAAAGTTTTCTTCTAAATGCCTCAGACCAAAATTTAGAATAACTACCCCATTCATTAAACTCACAATACATTCAAAAAATCTAAAATGTATTATTGATACAGTTTCTTCGATAAATCTCATTAAAGAAAATTATTTTAATTAAAAAATTAACGAAAACCCAATAAAAGTGCAAACAATAAACAACATTACTGAATTGTCAGATAATATTTTACTCGAATCCAGTAGAATATGCCCCATAGGCCAAACTTTTTATGTTCATAATTTTTCTGAAAAATATGACATTCTGATTGGAAGAGAATTCCTAAAAGCCAGTAATTCACAAATTAACTATCAAAACGATACAGTCACGTTAGGACACTATGAATTCAAATTTCAATACAACGACGAAAATTTTGAAGACATGGAAGATTGTGCACCACCACCATTAATAGAAAACACACCTCACAATTTCGCAATTGAAGATGAATTAAGAGAGTGTAACGAGTTTAGATTAGAACACCTTAACACAGAAGAAACAACAAAACTAAAGAAAATTTTGTATGAATTCCGTGATATTCAGTACAAAGAAGGTGACAATTTGACCTTTACAAGTACCATTAAACACGCAATTCAAACAAAACATGAGGACCCAATATACAAAAGACCTTATAAATACCCACAAACTTATGATCAAGAGGTCAATTCACAAATAAACGATATGATAGAACAGGGCATAATTAGAAAATCTAAATCCCCCTATTGTTCTCCAATTTAGATAGTTCCAAAAAAATTGGATGCCTCAGGCAAACAAAAATTCTGAGTAGTCATTGACTACAGGAACATCAACGAAATTACCGTTGACGACAAATTTCCAATACCTAATATGGATGAAATTTTGGATAAATTAGGCAAATGCCAATATTTTACCACAATTTATTTAGCAAAGGGTTTTCACCAAATACAAATGGACCCAAAATCAATATTAAAATCAGCTTTCTCCACAAAACACGGTCATTACGAATTCACTCGTATGCCCTTTGGGCTCAAAAATGCTCCAGCAACCTTTCAACGTTGCATGAACAATTTATTAGAAGATCTAATCTTCAAAGACTGTCTTGTGTACTTGGATGATATTATTATTTACTCCACTTCATTGGACGAACATATATCATCTATAGTTAGAGTATTTTTAAAACTCAGAGAAGCTAATTTAAAATTACAACTTGACAAATGTGAATTCATGAAAAAAGAAACTGAATTCCTTGGGCATATAATCACTACAGAAGGCATTAAACCAAATCCCAATAAAATTAAAGCCATTGTTGATTTTCCCATACCAAAAACCACCAAAGAAATTAAATCATTTTTAGGTTTATGCGGATTTTATCGCAAATTTATCCCTAATTTTGCCAACATTGCAAAACCAATGACACTTAAATTAAAGAAAAACGCAACTATAAATATAAAAGACCCAACATATGTATCAGCATTCGAGAAACTCAAAGTCCTTATCACATCAGACCCAATATTAATTTATCCAAATTTTGAGAAACCATTCTCACTAACAACCGATGCTAGCAATATCGCTATAGGCGCCGTTCTGTCACAGGAACATAAACCAATCTGCTATGCATTTCGAACTCTTAATGAACACGAACTAAATTATTCCACAATTGAAAAAGAATTATTAGCTATTGTTTGGGCAACAAAATATTTCCGATCATATCTATTCGGTAGAAAATTCCAAATATTAGGTGATCATAAACCATTAGTCTGGCTGAGCAACATAAAAGAACCTAATATGAAACTACAAAGATGGAAAATCAAATTGAATGAATATGATTATCAAATTAAATATTTACCTGGAAAAGAAAATAATGTCGCAGATGCACTTTCACGCATAAAAATAGAAGAAAACTTCTTAGGAGAAGATGCTATAAGCACAAGAGCAACTATACATAGCGCACAGGAAGATAGTCAATATTACATACAAATAACCGAAAGACCATTGAACTATTTCAATAGGCAAATAGAATTCGCAAAAGGCAATGATAATAAAGTTGAAACAATTCACTATTTCCATAAATTAAATATTAAAATTACTCACAAAGAAATGACAAATCAGTACGCCAGAGAAGAATATCTTTGCTCAAAGAACAGTATTATTTACTTTCACAATGAAATAGATTTCCCAACCTTTCAGAAAATATTATTACATCCTGGCATCGAAAAAACAACTAACTGGTTTAAAGAAAAATACTATTATCCAGATTATCAAAAATTAATACAAAATTTAATAAACGAATGTGAAATTTGTAACGTAGCTAAAACAGAACACAGAAATACAAAGCTTATTTTCGAAGTAACACCAGAAGTTTTCAACGTCAGAGAAAAATATGTAATAGATTTTTATATGATTGACAAAAAACAATTCCTATCATGCATAGACATATATTCAAAATTTGCATCAATAATTGAAGTCCAGAGTAGAGATTGGTAAGAAGCTAAAAGAGCATTATTACAAATTTTCAATGTAATGGGAAAACTTATAGAAATAAAAGCAGATAAAGATTCAGCATTTATTAGCGCCGCCTTACAAATATGGTTACAGGAAGAAAAAGTAAAAATTAATATTACCACAAGCAAAACCGGAATATCCGATATAGAAAGATTCCATAAGACAATAAATGAAAAATTGCGAATAATTGGAACTGACGATAATACGGAGAATAAATTAACAAAATTTGTAACAATTTTATATATTTACAATCACAAAACTAAACATAAAACTACTAATAGAACCCCAGCAGACATTTTTATATACGCAGGAACTCCAGAATATAATACACAAGAAAATAAAAAGAGACAAATAAACAATCTTAATAAAAGTAGAAATGATTTTAATATAGATACAAACTTTAGACATTCCCCATTGGTAAAATCCAAAACAACAAACCCTTTCAAAAAGACAGGAAATATCAAAAAACTTGATGAAAAACATTTCGAAGAAACAAACAGAGGAAGAAAAGTCACTCACTATCAATCAAAGACAGCACTCATCGACGAATTTAAAACCCAAACCCCCTACGAAGAATTACTAAGACGGCTCTACAACACAAACTGGAATGGAAGTCTACGTAAGTTCGTAGAAGAACTCGAAAGAAAATCTTACACCATTACCAATAAGTTAGCTTTAGAAAACAATCCAAGCAACACAATAATTTTTACCAATGCTTTACAAAACACAACAAAAGATGTAATTTTTAAGAAATTACCTGATAGGATGTTCATGACCCTTGTAAGGCATGACATAACTACAACTTCAAAATTAAAAGCATTTGCACAAATAGAAGGTATTTATGAAACTTATACCGAAAATCATAATACATCTAGAATTGAAAAACATAGTAATCAAAGGCATAATAACAGACACAATACAAACTTCAAATCAAACAATTTTCATTCTTATGACACGTCCTATTTCAAACCACAAACGAATTACCAAAATCAGAATTTTATTAAGCAAAATCAAAACCAGAACCTCCATCAAGAATTTCAACACAAATTAAAAGAAGGACAAATTCAGAATGCTTCAAATTATTCAAGAGATACTTCAATCAGTCACGGGCCTAACCCACCAATTAAAAGACAAAGACAAAGTCAAAGTGGCCAATTCAAAATGGACACTGCAGAAAATTTTCTTCTAAATGCCTCAGACCAAAATTTAGAATAACTACCCCATTCATTAAACTCACAATACATTCAAAAAATCTAAAATGTATTATTGATACAGTTTCTTCGATAAATCTCATTAAAGAAAATTATTTTAATTAAAAAATTAACGAAAACCCAATAAAAGTGCAAACAATAAACAACATTACTGAATTGTCAGATAATATTTTACTCGAATCCAGTAGAATATGCCCCATAGGCCAAACTTTTTATGTTCATAATTTTTCTGAAAAATATGACATTCTGATTGGAAGAGAATTCCTAAAAGCCAGTAATTCACAAATTAACTATCAAAACGATACAGTCACGTTAGGACACTATGAATTCAAATTTCAATACAACGACGAAAATTTTGAAGACATGGAAGATTGTGCACCACCACCACTAATAGAAAACACACCTCACAATTTCGCAATTGAAGATGAATTAAGAGAGTGTAACGAGTTTAGATTAGAACACCTTAACACAGAAGAAACAACAAAACTAAAGAAAATTTTGTATGAATTCCGTGATATTCAGTACAAAGAAGGTGACAATTTGACCTTTACAAGTACCATTAAACACGCAATTCAAACAAAACATGAGGACCCAATATACAAAAGACCTTATAAATACCCACAAACTTATGATCAAGAGGTCAATTCACAAATAAACGATATGATAGAACAGGGCATAATTAGAAAATCTAAATCCCCCTATTGTTCTCCAATTTAGATAGTTCCAAAAAAATTGGATGCCTCAGGCAAACAAAAATTCTGAGTAGTCATTGACTACAGGAACATCAACGAAATTACCGTTGACGACAAATTTCCAATACCTAATATGGATGAAATTTTGGATAAATTAGGCAAATGCCAATATTTTACCACAATTTATTTAGCAAAGGGTTTTCACCAAATACAAATGGACCCAAAATCAATATTAAAATCAGCTTTCTCCACAAAACACGGTCATTACGAATTCACTCGTATGCCCTTTGGGCTCAAAAATGCTCCAGCAACCTTTCAACGTTGCATGAACAATTTATTAGAAGATCTAATCTTCAAAGACTGTCTTGTGTACTTGGATGATATTATTATTTACTCCACTTCATTGGACGAACATATATCATCTATAGTTAGAGTATTTTTAAAACTCAGAGAAGCTAATTTAAAATTACAACTTGACAAATGTGAATTCATGAAAAAAGAAACTGAATTCCTTGGGCATATAATCACTACAGAAGGCATTAAACCAAATCCCAATAAAATTAAAGCCATTGTTGATTTTCCCATACCAAAAACCACCAAAGAAATTAAATCATTTTTAGGTTTATGCGGATTTTATCGCAAATTTATCCCTAATTTTGCCAACATTGCAAAACCAATGACACTTAAATTAAAGAAAAACGCAACTATAAATATAAAAGACCCAACATATGTATCAGCATTCGAGAAACTCAAAGTCCTTATCACATCAGACCCAATATTAATTTATCCAAATTTTGAGAAACCATTCTCACTAACAACCGATGCTAGCAATATCGCTATAGGCGCCGTTCTGTCACAGGAACATAAACCAATCTGCTATGCATTTCGAACTCTTAATGAACACGAACTAAATTATTCCACAATTGAAAAAGAATTATTAGCTATTGTTTGGGCAACAAAATATTTCCGATCATATCTATTCGGTAGAAAATTCCAAATATTAGGTGATCATAAACCATTAGTCTGGCTGAGCAACATAAAAGAACCTAATATGAAACTACAAAGATGGAAAATCAAATTGAATGAATATGATTATCAAATTAAATATTTACCTGGAAAAGAAAATAATGTCGCAGATGCACTTTCACGCATAAAAATAGAAGAAAACTTCTTAGGAGAAGATGCTATAAGCACAAGAGCAACTATACATAGCGCACAGGAAGATAGTCAATATTACATACAAATAACCGAAAGACCATTGAACTATTTCAATAGGCAAATAGAATTCGCAAAAGGCAATGATAATAAAGTTGAAACAATTCACTATTTCCATAAATTAAATATTAAAATTACTCACAAAGAAATGACAAATCAGTACGCCAGAGAAGAATATCTTTGCTCAAAGAACAGTATTATTTACTTTCACAATGAAATAGATTTCCCAACCTTTCAGAAAATATTATTACATCCTGGCATCGAAAAAACAACTAACTGGTTTAAAGAAAAATACTATTATCCAGATTATCAAAAATTAATACAAAATTTAATAAACGAATGTGAAATTTGTAACGTAGCTAAAACAGAACACAGAAATACAAAGCTTATTTTCGAAGTAACACCAGAAGTTTTCAACGTCAGAGAAAAATATGTAATAGATTTTTATATGATTGACAAAAAACAATTCCTATCATGCATAGACATATATTCAAAATTTGCATCAATAATTGAAGTCCAGAGTAGAGATTGGTAAGAAGCTAAAAGAGCATTATTACAAATTTTCAATGTAATGGGAAAACTTATAGAAATAAAAGCAGATAAAGATTCAGCATTTATTAGCGCCGCCTTACAAATATGGTTACAGGAAGAAAAAGTAAAAATTAATATTACCACAAGCAAAACCGGAATATCCGATATAGAAAGATTCCATAAGACAATAAATGAAAAATTGCGAATAATTGGAACTGACGATAATACGGAGAATAAATTAACAAAATTTGAAACAATTTTATATATTTACAATCACAAAACTAAACATAAAACTACTAATAGAACCCCAGCAGACATTTTTATATACGCAGGAACTCCAGAATATAATACACAAGAAAATAAAAAGAGACAAATAAACAATCTTAATAAAAGTAGAAATGATTTTAATATAGATACAAACTTTAGACATTCCCCATTGGTAAAATCCAAAACAACAAACCCTTTCAAAAAGACAGGAAATATCAAAAAACTTGATGAAAAACATTTCGAAGAAACAAACAGAGGAAGAAAAGTCACTCACTATCAATCAAAGTTTAAAAAGAAAAAAATAATTAATAATAGCAAATACAACACTTCCAGGCCAAACAACGAAACTGACGAAACAACTTAAATCGATAATGTGCATCATACTTATAATCATTCTCACACCTGTAAAAGCCCAGCGTATTGAAGTTAATCATATACAAAATAACAGAATACATTGAAGATATTGAATTAGGATTACAGCTAACACGTTTAGGAATTTTTAACCCAAAATTACTTAAACACAACCAAATAGAACATATTACTCATGAGAAGTTAATTAACATAAAAACCTCAGCCTGGCATAACCCACAAACAAACGAAATATTCCTAATGTCACATATTCCTATCACTAATTTTGAAGCTAAGACATTTCAAATAATACCCTATCCAGACGAAACTGGACAAATCATAAATGAAAATGTTGAAGGAAAGTTTTACTTACATAATAATTTAGTTTTAAATACCCTTTCAAAGAAAATTATAAACGATCATTGTATCGCAAATATTATAAAACAAGAACCACCAATTTGTACATTTAACAAATACCGTAAACAAAATCTTACACAAGTAGTAGAACCAAATATAATGATAACTTGGAATGTAACACGAAACAAATTATATCAAAATTGTAATAAACAAGATATCTACATAGAGAATAACAAAATAATTAAAATATTCAATTGTACAATTGATTTTGAAGAAGTCAAACTATCAAATAAAGCTCAACAAATCACAACATTAATATTTACAGACTATAATGTCACTAAAATTGAGCCCATATCACACATAGAAATTAAGGAAATGATTTTGTTAATAATAAGGAAAACATGATTTATAAGTATTCCTTAATCACAATTGTATTAATTTTAATCCTCATTATTATTATACATTACTCAGTACATAAGAAAACTAAAACACTCTTTAAAGCGACTATAAAAAAATATGTAAAGAAATATGAAACAGACAAAAATGAAACTGAAGAACAGTCCGAAATTGTAAACACCCCTCCACTTATGTACCCAGAATTAAACGCTTGAGGACAAACTCATCTCTATAGGATGGAGGAGTAAGATATCCACATCCCATTCCCCACTTAAAATCCCTCACACTAAAATACAGCACATATTGCATTACACCATTAAAATCGCTTGACAACAAAAAGTGCGTGTTCAATCTTACAGACCATTTGAATTCCTAATTCAAATGCTCCCACACTTTACCATAAGCAAAGAATCTATAACATAAAATCATTATTGACAAGAGTCCAAAGATCATCTGAAACCACGCCACCAATAAATTAGGACTCAGCATTAAAGATGGAAAATTTCCACTAACACATTTAAGAGAACCCTCACGAAAGTCGCAATAAGAAGTTTCATGTTAAGATAAACCGGCGTTGTCAAATTAGTTCTTTAGAAGCCTTTGCTTAGAAGGGTCGTTGCATATACTCGTTCCCTTTTTTAATAAAGTCCTCCAGTAAAC
Source organism: Drosophila rubida (assembly GCA_035046165.1). Classification (NCBI taxonomy): domain Eukaryota; kingdom Metazoa; phylum Arthropoda; class Insecta; order Diptera; family Drosophilidae; genus Drosophila; species Drosophila rubida. The sequence continues at coordinate 9,842 of JAWNOF010000023.1, forward strand.
ATAATAGTGTTTTATTTTTTTTACTGTTACCCCATAACAAAAACTTAATTATATATATATATTTACACTAGTGCTCGCAAATAACTGTCGACCGTTTTTCTTCTTGCGCTCTCGTTGCGAGCACAACCGAAAAAGTTCATACTCTCTCGCTCTCGCTCTGAGAAAGAGACTTTTGCCATCTTCATTAATGTTTTCTGTTGAGCACTTTTCGTTGAGCTGTTTGCATTTCGGTCTTTCAATGAGCAGTGCATAAAGAGTGGAACGAGAAACTCTCGCACAATGAGAGTCAGGAAAAGACCGATTGACCGAAAAACTCAACGCAAACGGTCTTCGTTCACGATCGCGATTAATATACGCGAATGTATACCAACACATACGCAAACGAAGTTTTTCTTCACAGAACTCGACAAAACGGTCTTGGAACAACCAGAACAAAACCGAATAGAAAAAAAACGGTTTCGCTCTAAGCGCGAGCGAGTTCGTTCGCGAACTCATAAATCGGTTGCTCTATGAGTCTTTTCGTAAACAGTCAGGAAAAGACACTTATTTGCAGACAAAGAGAAACGGTCGACAGTTATTCGCGAGCTCTGATTTACACAAATGAGTGAAAAGATATTGGATAATTATCGCATGACTTATATAGCTTGCGATCACAATTCAACGCAAATACAAGAATATAACTATTTGTTAATTTCATTTTGTCACATCGGAATATTTAATTGAATTATATTTGAGGTTCATTAAACTATTGATATTTACTTTATTTAAGTTATGTTTTGAAATGTTAAAACTGTATACATTAATAATGCCATCGCTGTTTTTCCACTAAGATTTGGATATTTTTAAAATTTAAAAAAATACACTTACAATTCATTTTAGCTCAGCTGAATGTGCAGCAAGAACAATATTTTTCTTTTTGCGCTCTCGCCTAATACAAACGCAAAAGACCTTTTTCTTCACAGAACTCGACAAAACGTTCTTGGAACAACCAGAACAAAACAGAATTGAAAAAAATGGTTTCGCTCTGAGCACGAGCGATCTCATTCGCGAACCCATAAATCGGTGGCTCTCTGAGTCTTTTGGTATAAAGTCAGGAAAAGACACTTATTTGCAGACAACGAGAAACGGCCGACAGTTATTTGCGAGCTCTGGAATCTGCAGACTCTCGTGGCAAAAGTAAAAAATCGACATGTGCTGACCACCGTCCACGTACCCACGCTTGCCGATCTGCAGTTTGCATGCGACTGAATTGTATTCGAGCTGTGCATCTGTACGCTGCCTCTGATGCCAGTAATTTGAAATGTTATCATCATATTTACTGCTGTCACCAATTGAGAGCTGCTTGCTATGAATTTCTATCAACATGCATTATTTATTCATACCTCTGTTAATGTACAGCTGTCACCTATTGAAAGCAACTTGATATGAATTTTTATTAACATTCAGTACTTAATTATACCTCTGTTAATGTTAACGCCATTTAGATTTACATATATGAGTGAAAAGGTATTGAATAGATTCGTATCATTTAGTATATTTCGACATTTAGTCATAAATTATCAAATATAGCTTACAATCACAATTCAACACAAATGCAAGAATATAACTATTTATTAATTTAATTTGATCACATCAGAATATTTAATTTAATTATAATTAAGGTTCATTAAACTATCGATTTTTACTTTGTTAAAATTGTGTTTTGAAATGTTAAAAATGAAATATATACGTTAATAATGTCGTCGCTGTTTTTCCACTATGATTTGGATGTTTTACTTTATTATTGCTTCATTTAAATACATAATAATATTACCGATTCGAATAAATAAATAAAAATACCAATATTTTAAAATATCGATATTATTTTATCGTTTGGAATATATCGCGGTCATAACATCGGTAAAAATAATTCAAATACCGATATTTTAAAATATCGATATTATACTTTTTTACTCCACCTTCTTTAATCTCCACCTCTAGTTTGCAATAGAGTGTGCGTGTATAGAAAGCGAGCGGAAAGTAATTCGGAAAAAACATACAAATTTGAAGTTAAGAATGAATTATTAGCACGTCTTCTTGTGTTGTTAGGTTTGAAACAAAAGAAATATTCATATATTAAGTAGAAAAACGATATCTCATGCTTACAACACTAGCAACATTGTTTTGTGTTATCAAAAGAGAGAATCGGACAATCGTAACAAACGCGTTTTTTTTTACATTCTACAATGAGTGCACAATAATACCATTTAAAAATGTTAATATTTATAAACAAACAATTTTTGTAAGGTAGGCGGTTAAACTCTACTTTATTCAGACTGTGTATTTTTAAATTCATGTATTCTTGTATATGCTTAATATATATACATGTGCATTATATGTGTTGTATTATTAGACATTCTTGTACGACCAGGGTAACATCAATTAAAAGTCAATTGTTCTTGATAAGAATTTGAAGATTATTTAATTACGGAATTTGTATACGATAACCATATGAATTTAACAATTGATTTTATAATAAATTTAATCTTATGAGTCACATCATACAGAATGAGCAATTACAAAATAATTCATAAAAGTTATAACATAAATTAAAACCTAAGAAAATGAATTATTTGTACAAGTTTAATGCATATACATATTTCGGAGGAGCACATTAAAATAAACTCTCAGGTTAATTATATAAAATATCGACGATAAGTCGACTTCGATTACGAATAAAATTAATCGATACATTTTACCATCCCTGAAAGTGCAACAAAAATCAAGGCATTAGTTCATGTCGGTCTGACTCCTGCTTATTATAAGATAGTAACGTAAAGAATAATATATTAATGAATCAATGTAACTAAATGTGTTGCGAGCGAGGAAGAGCAAAAGAGTTGAACTGCTTGTGTCTTGGGCCTGTGTGAGTCTTTTTTTGTGCCGTTGCACATAATATAAGAAAGCAAAACAGAAAGGTGATGCAAAAATCAATAATTAGTGATTGTTCAAAGTATCGGGCATAGTAGGCAGCAGCAACGCAAAAAGTAATTTGTATGGAGAATGACAAACACATGTGCGAATAATTATATTAATTATTATGTTGGGACATATAGCACAAAGTCGACTAACAAACCCAAAAAAAAAAAATACAAAACCCCCATCTCATGTATTTACATATGTAAATATGTATAGGCATGAAGGGACAATACTTTCTGAGTATAAGTTTCTAAATGTATTTGAGCACATACTGTGTACATACATATCCAAAATTAAATCTTTAATAATTTAGCCATTGTGAATATGACTTTTTATAGAAATTTACCTTCCTCTTTTCAGTTGTTTTGTACTGTTTATCCAATATGTCTTATAAAGTTTAAGGAGTTTAATATAGATAGATTATCTATGCAGATTATGTATGCATATCTTTAACTTAACGAAGTTATAAGTTTTGACATCAGCGGCAATTCATTTTAAAGCTTTTTCGATATTTCATAAACATACAATACATTTGTAATTTTAATCGACCTGCTTGCATTAATGATATTTCTGCAATACAGTAACAATGCCTTCTGGAATTATGCTCTTGTCAGAGTAGAGTGTTATACTACGTTTGAGCTGCTGAGTAAAGGACGAGAGGGTTTCGTACTATATTTTGAATATGAAGTTTTATTCTTACACATCGAACGTATGAATGCCAGTGAATGTGTTTGTGTGATTGTACTATATCGGAGAAGTACATAAGTTATATACAAATTATTGACTCCCACTTTTATTATAATAAATCAAGGTTATTAACGAATTTGTAACTCAATTTTCTTTTTAACGCAAACAAATATAAAGATATATTCAAGTTTACGTTTTAATTTATATACAAATGATGTTATTTTTGTAGGCAACATGCATAATAAGAATACATAGACTTATCATATATATTTATATATTTTTATTAGCAGTTATTATGCATACTTTTTAAGCCGTAATTATCTATTAAATATTGGTGCAATATCAAAAATTATAAATAACTTTGTTATAGAAATGCATTTTGCCTCTTTAAGATGCACCACATTTCTTTTAATTTGTACATCGCTTTATTGTAACTTTTGTAAAAAATAAAATATGTAGATTTTTATATATTTTGTTCGCTAGACATTATGGAACACATATGTGTTAGTACATATGTATATGGTAAAAAATCAACTCAAAAGCGGGTTGTTTCCTCTCTTAAATTACAGTATATAAACTACTTTAACTTAAAAGTCATAACAAATTACAATAAACGATAATAGTACGAGAAATTTCAATTGGAAAGATCATGCTAAACAGCGCCAATAACAATTTTGTGCAGCATGTAAGTAGACACAAAACGTCATTGGACATATTATATAATTGTAAAAATCACTGTTTACTGCGTTTATGCTATGTGGCTTCTAATAATTCATGTATAATATTATACATATATATTTATTTGAATATACATGCTGTTACATAATACATAAAATGAAAATGCCAGCTTAATGTAGATTATTTTCATAAAATGTAAACAAATTGAAGATTAAGATGATCAATCATTTGAATTTATTAAATATTGAGTTTCCTAGCATAATCGTTGTAAATGTATGTTTGTAGGTTCAATGTATTCATAAGTATATGCCTATTGCTGCATGTTTACTTTATATATTTTGATTTCTTTTTTTTCTGTACTTTGTTGATTATTTTTGAATTTATTAAATTTTGAGTTTCCTAGCATAATCGTTGTAAATGTATGTTTGTAAGTTCAATGTATTCATAAGTATATGCCTATTGCTGCATGTTTACTTTATATATTTTGATTTCTTTTTATTTAAAATAATGTAATTTATTCAAATTAAATATTCGTATTTTGTAGGTATCGCCATTTCACTTGAAGTCTGTTATCTTTTGTCCATATACTCTATATCACATTTCTGGAGATCATAAATAAAAAATTATTGTAATTCATTTTTGGATATAAAAAAAATGTAGTCATTATTTTATATGTTGCCTAAATACTTTTGTACATCATCTAATCAGATTAAATGTAGGAACTGAACAAAAAATGTTTCACAAAAAAGACTCAGACTTAGCAGTTGTATGATAAGCTACTTTCGTGTTGAAAAGCATTGCAACAGCATTATTGATTTTGGCATCTTGCCATATTGTGGATGACCGCATACATCCAACCACTGTACAAATGGCGTTATGCAATACGCGTTAGCAAATTTCATTGTAAATATTAATAATTATTTTATATTTTATTTATATATTCTGAATAAACTCAACATAGCTCGATGTGAAAATATAGTTATTTGACTTGATGTTTGATTTTTTTTTAACGAGCAACTTTATTTTTAAATATCTAAATTTAAATAAAATAATGGACAGTTTAGGACATCGTGCAGTAATTGATATTTGGTCAATTCAAAGGCAGTTTACTGTGAGGATTGTCATAATTAATTCAAGATTCTCTGCATATTTTGCCAAGTGCTCATTGAAAAGATGTGAAGAACAGGTGCTGCCGATTTTGCTGTTGTTTTATTTAGTAGCGGCTTATTGTAAAGTCATTTAGACGTCGAAATTGCTGCTTCTAGGCTGGCAGCTGACACATTACGTACAGGTGCATCGATGTGCAGTTGAAAACATAGCACCATAAAGATAAATTTAATGTGAATGCTTTGTTGCTTTCATCTATTTAAACAGCGGCCCTTCGCAATTCAGTTCCTTAGCTATTCTACACTCCGATTGTCTACTTTTAGCATTATTTCGATGCACATGTTTTAATTAGTAGTTCGTATTTTTACACTCATGGATAAAAGGGTATTATCATTTTATGCCAGCAGATGATACATGTAGCAGCTTAAACGAATCATCGATAATCCCACAAAGTAAACTCTGATGAACTATATATAAAGCACTATATGTTGTAGTCATGCCCGTCTGTCTGTATGAGCGCCCAGATCTTAGAGACTTATTTTTATTTATTTATATTATTTTGTTTCTTTTAAGAACATGTTATTATTGCATGCGGATCAAATTTATTGTAGATTACGGTTATTCCCCCTGATATCCCAAATTAGTTGTACATATAATATCTATTATGATTCCTATGTGGTTGCATGATTGGTTAGTCGGATCTGATTGCATGTACCAGCACGGATTAAGTGGCTTTCGTATGACTGTAATTTCGAACTTATATAACTTGAGAGTACATCGTTATAAAACGAATAAAACAGTCGTTGCATAAAAGGATTTAGGTCCATTCTGAGGAGGTCGAGCTCATTCTCAATTTAAGAAATAAAACACATAAAACTATAATCCTTTTCTGACTAAATATGTCAAGTATTTTAGCTTGTGAAAGTATGTAGAGTATTTTCTAATCGTAAAATCATTTTTATAAAAGCGTGAGCGAAAATAAAAATGAGTACATTATTACCCCACTTTATTGGTGTGTATATAAGAGTGTAGAATTTAATTAATTATTGCTTATTCATTTTCTAGGTAGGTAATATTCAATATAATCATTGTTGCGAGGTTCGCTGCATCTGCAATCACTTTTTGCGCAATCTGTCCGGACCTCAGAATACTATTCATGTTTATTTACATTTTTATTTTCGCACTTTCAATGCTTTATCAACACAAAAGAATCAGCGTGCGATGGGACAGCGCATTTGTGAACATCGCTTTGCAAAAATATCTTCATATCCGTGTAGATGCACATAAGTGTATAAGTATATGTGTATACTTCATAAATATTAGTTTGTGCTTCAACGGGATCAGAGCATTTTGATTTAATTATCGTCAGTTTTATTCTTGCCGTCCACCGGATATCACACATTATTTGTACTGTTATAACAGCAATAATTTCAAGATATTCTTTGGGTATTCTACTTTTGAAAATATGATGTCTTCTACGTATTGTGCTAGAGGACGTTCCAACTATAAGGCATACTTCCATCCTACGCATCATATTAAGGCTATGTATAATTATGATAGACACCAAAAATTTGAAAATTCGTACTATCAAGATAAAAAACAACATACTTTTTACAAAAGACATGTTATGATACCACTGTTAAAATACAATGTGAGTTCAATCATGTGAATAATAGGGTTAATGATACACGCATGTACATATACCTCATTCAATATATTCATAAGACAGATTAATTTTAAATTTATAAATAATTTCCAAAAAAGATTAGTTTTGCTGTCTAAGTTCAATACGTCTACATCTCAAACTACTAAAAAAAGGTACATCGTGGTGCGTCTGATATTTTGTTTTTGTAAACTTCAAAATTGAGTTGGAGCAGTAAATATGCAAATGCATTTAGTAAATGCCAGAATAAGATTTATTTGACTGAAATGTTGTTTCTTGCTGTATATTTAAATATTATTTGTAATAAAACAAATTTATATATTAATGTCTGGATGTGTATGTTGTGTTGTAATGCTTTGTATTCATATTATATTTTTAATTTTACCTTATAATTAATTATTCATACAAATAAGTTATTTGTTTGTTTAATTTTCGTATTATCCTGCCCAGACTGTAACTGTATCAACAGAGGGAAATATGAACGGCTATAATCGAAAATCGCCACAAAAACGGCGTTATGATATGCCAAAATATGCCGGTGAGTACACAGGGATTGGTTTTAAATACTGCAAATGAAATGTCATATTAAAATGAATTTGATGCTATAATATATTTTGATAATTTTTAATCTTAAGAAATATTAATAAACCTTTTTCTATAATAGTGCCGCCGAAAAAGAAAGCTGGAAAAGAACGTGTACCACAACCAAAAAATACCGTTGCGATGCTAAATGAATTGCGTCATGGACTGATATACAAATTAGAGTCACAGACTGGTCCGGTGCACGCACCGTTATTTACGATCTCCGTGGAGGTAAGCGATGCATATTTGCTTATTGATTGTTTCAAGATATATATTCCTTACTATTAAGTACTTCAATCTACATAAAATATTCTATATTCAAATATTAAGTGTCTGATTTTTTCTATTGATTTTACTGGGTCGCCATATTGTGTGTTTTCTAAGTGTTATGAAAAAACAATCAATTCTATTGACATATATGGCTGCCCTCATTTGTTACCACAGTTAGTTGAAAGCAATAAACTTTATGAATAGCACGCGAAGTGAAGAGCGTTGTCATTTAGTACTTATTACAATATAATATCGTGATAGGGGTATATTAAGCTGATAAGTACACTTGGAAAATACAGCAAATGTCATAAAATATGCATGTTTATATGTGTCGTGAAAAACCCATCCCATATAAGCATTGATGAATGTTTCAGTTCCATGCATCTATATAATAATTGTTCATTTAATATATTGAAATGCTACATAAAATTAAGTAAAAGCTAATGGTAAACTTAAGCAAATGTAGGCAACAACCAATAATTATAAAGAAAAACTAAACATAACAAGAAACACAAAGTTTTGTTTTTAATCTTAAAATTGTAGTAATACTTTATTTAAATTATTATAGGTGGACGGACAAAAATATATGGGGCAAGGCCGTAGTAAAAAAGTGGCACGTATTGAAGCAGCAGCTACAGCGTTACGAAGCTTCATACAGTTTAAGGACGGTGCAGTCTTATCGCCCCTGAAGCCTGCAGGCAACTTGGACTTTACAAGTGATGAACATCTTGAAAATGGTATTGAACAAATAGTTGAACTGATTCAGATGTTGATGTTGCCTGAAATGAATTCCAACCTTACCTCGCTTGAACAACCCACGTTGCGTCCACAAATCTTTTGCATGAGCCACAGCAAGTATTAGTGTTTTATGTTTTTTTTTTTATTTTATTTTTTGGTAATTAATTTATATTTATTTTGTAATTTAAATTTATTTTGTGTCAATTTGTAAAATATGATCGAGCATAGTGGCAATAATTGTATTCATATGTTTATGTGCTACGTTTCAGTTTACATTAGCTTACAAATTATAAATTGTCAATTCCAGGGATCGCAATTTTCTTACTTTTAAAATATTATAAAATTATTTTTCATTATATAATTTTTCTTTTTCTTTTTCTGTACGATACATTTAAAAAACCTTATTAAATGTTTTCTTAAAGTTAAGATTAAGGATTGCTTATATCAATATTCTTGGTAAAAATTCCAATTGTAATGTAATTTCTGCTCTTCTAAAATAAATTGTTTTTATTAAGATTCGCACGTTTAATTACATTTCAAACATGTATAAAAGACTTTTTTAAGTATGAATTTTAAATTTAGGTTTTATAAATTTGTACTGTTAAAAACTAGTATTTTCTATTTTCTATTTAAATTGATAGATGCTAACAAAAATGCGATTGCCGTAGATGGCCAGAAAAAAGTACCAGATAAAGGACCTGTCATGCTATTATACGAACTTTTCAACGATGTTAATTTTGAATGCATGAATATAGATGGTGCTCAAAACAATTGTAGATTTAAAATGACTGTCACTATTAATGACAAAAAATTCGATGGTACAGGTTAGTATTGGTGCAGGATTATACTAGATCGAAAAATCAATAAATAGTGTATTTAGGTCCATCCAAAAAGCTGGCTAAAAATGCAGCGGCTAAGGCCGCACTTGCTTCATTGTGCAACATTTCCTATAGTCCCATGATGGCACCTCAAAAGAATGCTCCTTTACCAATAGATGATAAGTCATCTTCAATGGAATTACCGCAAATACACGCGGATACAATTGGACGGTTGGTATTGGAAAAATTTATGGAGGTTATCAAAGGCCAGGAAGCGTACTCACGACGAAAGGTACTAGCAGGAATAGTTATGACGGAGAACATGAATTTCTGTGACGCCAAAGTGAGTAAAAATTGCTTTTTATGAAATATTCATTGATTTCGTCTGTTGGCAGGTTATTTCAGTTTCAACGGGTACAAAGTGTGTAAGCGGTGAGCATATGAGCGTAAATGGGGCAGTTCTTAATGACTCTCATGCTGAAATAGTATCCAGGCGCTGTCTACTGAAATATTTGTATGCTCAACTTGTTCTTCAGTGTAATCAGGGTATGGTATATAAATTATTTTTCAAAATAAATATTGTTTAAACATATGCATTTATGAAAACGCATAGATTTTCAATAAATTGAAATCGTTTCGGTCATATTCGCAAAGACATTGGAAAAAATATAAGGCATAAGTACTGAAAGATTTTTATTTCCGCTACCCATAGGATGAAATGGAATTATAAATTTGTGCCAGCCGAAAATGTGTGAAACTGGCAGAAGGATGCATGTCCGACCCCATAAAATATATGTAATGCTCACAATCAACAGCCGAGATGTACACCTTCCGTATGAACACTGAGATCTCAAAGACTATAAGAAGTAATGAAACCATACATGGTGACAATACTTGTGTTTGCTATACGCAGCAAGTTTATTTCAATTCGTTTTCTCGCTGCTTTCCGCTTCATGACACTAAAAACAACTGTCGATCCTCGTTTAGAAAGTGTTTTAAAACTGCAGTTTTAAACTTCAGTGTATACAAGAATTGGAAAATCGGAAAATGTTATTGAAAAATGAATTTTGTTTAGGAAAATTCATTTGCAAATGTACGAGCTTAGTTGCGTTAGTGAGTAACTTTGTGTGTTATATTTTATAGTCTCTGAGATATTTTTAATCTATTGGAATTTCAATTAACAAAATATACCGAAAAGTATTTTAGTATATTCAAACTGGGTAGCGGGTATCTCTCAGTCGAGCACTCTCGACTGTAGCTTACTGAATTGTAGAAGTTAATAAAAAGGAGTTATAGAATTCGTAATTTAATTTGTGCTTACCTACTATAAATTTATAATTTTATAAGCATTTTTAAAAAACGGTCATTCCTCCTATACTGTTATTAATAATAATATAATTTCATACAAACTTTCCAAATCTGTATTAATTAATAAGTATTAAATATTATAATGGAAAAGTGCATCATATAGCCTTAAAATAGCTAGATTAGACGTTATTGGTGCATATCATTATTTTATTTGACAATAACTTCAATGATTGAAACTAATTTGCAAGTTTTGATAACAATGGTTAATCAATAAGTTTGACCATAAAAACTAAGTTTTGAACGATTTGCGAATTGCTAAAAAACACTTTCAGATATCTTGAATATATGAATTTGAGATTTTATTTCATCATTGGCAAGGGTAATGGATATTGATTTTTGGTATTCATGAATAAATTTGTATAATTTTCGAATTGAGGTAATCCGCGCGGGTCTAATCTCCAGTCTAATACTTCTAATAAGAAAAATTGAAAATTAAATAAATATATAACAGTAGTTTAAGTAAAGTTTATTTATATGTACATATATATAAATATAGAATAATTTGATTTTTATATATATATACATATACATTATTGTTGTAATATCAGAAGATTTGAAGTTCAACTGAATACAATAGTTGAAAATAATGCAATTCTTAAAATTGAAAACAGCAATCTGAATTTACAAAAACCCAAATCCTAACTTTTATTTACATATATTTACTTGTTTACTTTTTTCTGAATTATAGCAACAGCATATCAGTCGATTTTCGTGAGGAATACAGACGGGCAATACCCCTATAAACTAAAATCCGGGGTACATTTCCATTTGTATATAAATACAGCACCATGTGGGGATGCACGGATATTTAGTCCTCACGAAAACGACACTGGTGTTGATAAGCATCCAAATAGGTTGGTACATAACATTTATAAATACTAATATTAAAAATAAAGACAATCAATGGGATATAAAAATGCGAAACAACTATAAATATGCGTATTATTAGAGTATTATCAGATAGTATTTTATCAGTTGGAAACAATGTTTTCTGTCAATTAATTGAAAGTTGTTATTTCGCAAATTTTACAAAAAAAAAAAAAAAAAAAAAAATGAAATCATGTTGCTTAATAGAAGAATATGGTGATAATATATTTATTACAAACAAACAATAATCCGTATATAAATTAAAATTATTAAAATATGTTAATTGAATATTGAGTCGAGAAACTCAATTTTTTCAATAAGAGGCGTGTATTTTATGTGTCATTTGCTAATGGCACATTTATATATGCACAAAATGCTTAATCCATTATAGAAGTACAATTTTTGCTTTTGATTGTGATTTTGAGTAGTTATGTAATACAAAATGGTGGCTTGATATCTTTATTTGGTTTTTAAAATAAAGATTAAACATCAATATAAATAAGGGGAAAAGAGTGAGAGAGAGAGAGAGTGAGTGAGTGATAGAGAGAGAGAGAGTGTGTGTGTGTGTGTGTAAGAGAAAGAGAGAGAAACAGCAAGTGTGAGAGAGAAAAATACTACAATTGGAAATGAAAGGGAAGGAAGCATGTAGAGAGGGAGACTGTGAATAGAAATTACAAAAAGGAAAACAAAGGTAGGCAATATTATATTCTATCCAGTGGATTTATTCATAATTATGTTTTTTTTTATCCAAAATTTGCGTTTGAAATGATATACAATTGTCACAATTATTTCTCTTGTCTCTTGGAACTTCAGCGGTTGTTGCACAAACTAACAGTTTAATGTGCGTCTTTAATTTGCAATTCCTGCAAAACATGTTTTGGGGGTGTCATGTAATATTTCAGACCATCAGGTTCACTTTATAATTATAATTTATCCTTTTGTCATTTCTCGGCTTACCAATAAATACATGCATATGGATTTACACATAAACGTTGTACATGTTGCTATACTGATTTTTTTGGCTCCTCTGGTTTAATCCACTGACTTCGGAAATAAACTTTGATCACTACTAACGAACAGAAAAGCACGTGGGCAATTGCGTACAAAAATTGAATCGGGCGAAGGCACTATACCTGTGAAGAGCAGTGACGGCATACAAACATGGGATGGTGTGTTACAAGTAAGTCGCTTATATTTTATCATTGGCGAATATACCGATTGAAATGTTAATGTTAATTCATTTAGGGTCAACGTTTGCTTACTATGTCGTGTTCGGATAAAATAGCACGTTGGAATATTGTGGGTATTCAAGGGTCGCTTCTGTCTTCCATTATTGAACCCGTATACCTGCATTCCATCGTATTGGGTAGTCTTTTGCATCCAGAGCATATGTATCGCGCTGTGTGCGGACGTATTGAGAAATCCATACAAGGACTACCACCTCCGTACCACTTAAATAAGCCGCGATTAGCTTTGGTGACTTCTGCGGAGCCCCGGAATCAAGCAAAAGCTCCAAATTTCGGTATAAATTGGACAATCGGTGATACTGAATTGGAGGTGGTTAATTCCCTGACTGGCCGAACCATTGGTGGTCAAGTGTCAAGGATAACTAAACAAGCTTTTTTTGAAAAATTTGGCTTTTTAATGAAAAATTTGCCAGGTATGCCTAGTCGCAAAGTTAATAAAGATTACGGAGAAACAAAGGCAGATGTTAAGGACTACCAGGTTTGTGTTGGGCTTAAACGTGAAACAATTTTTCATTTATATTTTTTATTTAAAATACCTATATTCTCTTCCAGACAGCTAAGCAAGAGCTTTTTTCTGCGTTTAAACGAGAGGATCTTGGCAGCTGGCTAAAAAAACCAATAGAGCAAGACCAATTTGGGCTTGTAGAATGACTGCATTCACCGAAACCGTCAGCCGAATATATTTGTAACACAGTAATTTTTTTTTAAAAGACAGCAAACAACGGCAAGCAATTAATAGGTTTAGATATTATAGCTTATTTATATAAGCATAAATTCTTGCTATGTAGACTGCAATTATATTTTGGCCCGAGCAGAATAAAATTGATTAATTTGATGGATAAATTCCGTTTAAATATCGGGACAACAACGACAAATCTTTTGGTTTATGTATTGGAGCAATAAGGTTTTTTGTAGAATATTTCTAGAATAGAATGTAGTTTTATGTATGCTGGAACTAAGTAAATAAGTATTATGGCGTCTTACTTAATATAATTCATTTTAAATTTATTGTACCAATAACAATTAAAGCTTTTCCATTTAAGAGTTAAAATTTTTGTTTTTTTCCTCCTGCCCTCCAACTATAAGATTTGTGTAAAAATGTGTTTACAAACATTTTTATTATTTTCTTTTTTAATGTTCGTAAGTATATTTATATTTAAAAATATCGGCTTATGTGAGCATATAGAACAGCATAATTTAAATGTAACTAGTGTAACTGAGTACAATATTTATACACATAGAAAATATATACGTACTAATAGCTTACAATTATTTTGCTATTTATCAAAAAACAATAGCCAATATTACAAAATAAAACTGCTCCAAAGATTCTTATTACTTAAGTTAATATTTTTAACTTTAACTTTTTTTTTATATGGTATTTAAGTTTATTCTATCTAAATTAATTTTTTATTTCTATACACTGGATGATGTCTGTGCATGGACAGTTATTTAATATAGCCTAAAGTGTATTCTATTAAAAAATTAAATTAATTCAATTAATCGTAGCTTTGATTCTATCCTGTAGACGAATAATTACTTGAATTTAACTCTTGTCCACAATCGTTTTTCATTTTAGTGATAATTTACATTATTCCTTGTTAGTATTACAACAAGAAACACTTCTGAATTTGACTAGCTTACATTGGTCGTGTGTCGATTGCCAATCATATATCGCAAACTATATATATATTTATAAATATATAAAGAGTGTGATGTATATAATAACAATAAAGTTATAAAGATTTAGTATCATTTGAAAATGAAATCATGTCTATTATGGTCACTTAAGCTTTTGACAAGCAAACTTATAAAGTTAACATTGGTTTCAAATTTAACACCCATCATTAGCTAACAACAAGGTTAGAATCTTCCGATTTTGTGCCATCTCGTTCGAAAATAATTTTAAATTTATGAGTTCGGCAAATTATGAATTTGGTATCTTCCATAATATCTGAAAATATTTGTCTATCAGGGACTATAGAATGCATGTACAAAAAGATTATTTACAGAAGTGCCTGTTCGGCTTATTTATCTATTAATTTTAGCTGATAATTAAATACATGGGCCTTAATAAACAACGTTAAAGACTTAAACTTCATTAATAACCATTTTGATTAATTATTAACAATATTAAAAACAAGAACTAAAATTATGTTTATAATTTGTGTGGCCGAAAGTTAAGCATTAATTTGTTATCCATTTCATTCACATCTACACACATCTACAATATTAGCCAACACCAAAAAACACGTAAAATTTTCAAATGAAGCCAAGGCTAGTATTTATATTTTTAACCGTATATTAATCCTTGAGTAGATTTGGGTATGACATATATTTTGAATACATACCTACATGAGCATCTTCGAAAGTTTGAAATAATAATAATTAAATGAAAACTTTTACTGGGATATGTTTAAAAAAACCCCTGCGCATTGTATTTTAAAATGTTAGAAAATAAACCAAACGAAAAAATGAAATTAACAAGTTAATAAGTTCACTATGGAAAATAACGTGTAATTTCCACTGTCTTCACAACTTTTAGAAAATTAAATATCAATCCAATTTGATATGTATGTATAATTTTACATTCAGAACTATAGTACGTTTGTTATTTAAAAATAAATTATAAAATACAAGTTAAATATTACCTTTTCCTATTTTTTATTTGAGATGGATTAGTGCATTTTTGAGGGGTGCCAACAAATAATAGTTGCGAAATTAATATTAACGGATCTATATTATGCGAATCTTGAGAAAAAGATGAAAATATGGAAATATATTTATTTGAAATGTAATTTTCTGCTAAATTTCAAGAAAAATAAACCACATAATGAGATATTCTTAAATTTCATTTTTGGTATATAATATGTATTCTTCAAAATTTACCAAAGAATCAGAAACTAATCATTATTTTTCGAACTTTTAATAAAAAAATATATTAATTCGGTAGACAATTTTTTTTGTAATTTTTCAGGTATTTCGAACGTTTTAAAATTCAATTAAACTAAATCAGATTTGTTGTCTCAAAACTAATACGTGGAACCCCTCTCCTCTTTTAGTTTTTCCACATTCAATATTCATTATAAATTAAATTTACAACAGTTTAAATTAGATAATGAAAGTAATGAACGGAGTAAATTACCATGAAATATTTCTTCTCTCTATTACGTTGCTCAATTAATTGATTCTAAATTATTATATTAACCCTAGTTGTAATTTATTTTACAATTATATTCGTTTCTGGTTTATTCAGTTCAATTTTTAAATATTATAGTTTATGAAATCTTGTGAATCCTTTTACATTTATTTGCGATAAAAACTGAACATAATATTAAAATTGATAGTTTATATCTTATCCGTTCTCACAAATAATGTGGAGATTAGAACTTTGACTCCTGAATTAAAATGATAATACTGCATCATCGTAAAAACAGTACTATAAATGTATACCACACTTAAAAATTGCATTCAATACTAGATAATAATCGCTAATAGTTTTACAAAAATTCCGTATTTTGGTTGTCTTGATATTGACATACAATAGTATATCCATATCGAATTAAAATATACTACTACTTTAATATAAATAGAGATTTGTATTACATAACAAAACATATATATGAAACGAAATTTGACCTTAAATAATAAAATACTGTGATACTAAATTTTACTAGTACTTCCAGCATAGCTGCATTTTATCCATTCTAAAATATTCTAAATTAAACGTTGCACACAGAATTAACAGATAATGTATAATAAAACGTCAAAGAAAAAACATTACGAATTATAACAATATAAAAAACAATACGAATTGTAACAATATAAAAAAACGATACGAATTAGAACAATATCGCTCTTAATCCGCTATCCACTTTTAATTTAAGTTTATTCAAAGTATTGGTATGCAATTATTCAAGGCGATGATATGAAGAAGAATCAAAATATATATATGTATATTACATATAAAAATCCAATGTAACTTAGACTAATTTATCTTCCTCATACTGATCGAAAACTTTAATTTGAAAAACAATTTGGAATACTAAAAAGGCATACACTTAATTAACTAGTATCTCAAGCCGTAATCTACTTATATTATTACTCAAGCCGATTACACGCTTTAAAAAAAAATTGTGTGAATTTTTGATTTGACTAATATACTAATTCGTTAGTCTATTGGTGATCTGTGTATCAAGATATTTTCGTCCTGTGTATTTTTTCAATGTCAAATTTAGTAATTTCATTCTTATTAGACATATTCGGATAGTCTAGAGAGTTGGGAAACTACGAATACTAATGAGCACCAGTGATCCTGTTGGTCGTCGCTTAGAAGTTTTAATACGCAAAGCCAAGTATTGCATACATACTGGACTGCACTGTAGTTATATTATAAAAGTATCCTTTTGTAGCATTGGGTACAATCGAAATGGATGTTAATATATAAAACGGTGATTTACTTCGACTTAAAAATGTTCTGCAAGGGAACAATCCATATGTGATAAGCATGTTTTTGCAAGTTACGTAAATGCACCTTAAAAAGTAAATAACTAACTATCTGTCCAACTCATATTATTGATCTTATGTTGTATTTAATTAACATCAAGATCCCCAACACTTGCAACTAGCGATTTTTCTTCGGTTTTACGGAAAAATATCCAAAATACTCAAATCGCATCAATAATAAATGTGTGGACATCGGCAAACAATCAGCAATCATATATTTTGAATCAATATCTATTCTTGGTCATAAGCGATAACCTAGATGTTATGCAAGTTTGTAGAAATATTTTAACTACAAAAATTACCCAAACTTTTAAATATTGTTGAGAGAACTTAATTGAGTTGCATGCGGATTAAGTTATTTTAAAATTCGCAACGGTGCCAACCGATCTTTAAAAAATGGAAACTTGAAACGTTTTCAAAGAGATTCTCAAATTTGTAATATATTCTAAGTGAAAAAATGCCGTATTATTGCAGTGTATAATTTGGCGGTCTGATAATAAGCTTTGAAAGCACTTAAATAAAATCAGTAGATGCATTAGTTTAGTTATAAAATTCATATCAAATTGCCGTATAATTGGCATCGGCTATTTAAAATCTTTCTTTAGTAGCGCTCTGATTGCACTCATAGTGCAAGACCTATGGCCACCAATATTTTGAATACACAAATAAGTGTGAGCTATTTGGTAATTCATTTACCAATGCGAAAACGAACAAAAGAGAATCTTAATAGTCTTAATCGATATTGATATATAACACCAGTACATCAATTTTTATTTTTTTATTACAAAAGTTCAAATAAACTAATCCTAACTCATGCGTTTATTATTTTGCAGATTTCTGTTCAAGTTGTTATTTTTCTTTTCGATTTTTAGTGATAAATTTTTTAAATCTAGATAACCTTCCAAAATATTTAAAGAACTGCATTTCTCTTTTCAACATCAGCATTATAATATTAAGCTATGTGGTAATTATATTATCAATATGCTTGCTGGTAAACAAATCTCGGTGCATGGGGCCAGTGAACCAGCTTTCAAATATATATTATTATGCAGATTATTGAAAAATTTCAATATGCACCACCTATACAATTATAATAAATTAAATAAATAAATATTAAATCAATAGTTTAACACTGACGGTAGAAACGCAATTACATATACAATTGCCCAATCAATTAAACAATTAAATTTGAATTTTCTTAGCATATAGAAAAACATGTATCTTTATCCAAAATGTTACGAATTAAATCATAGAAATATAAATAAATACAAAAATGTATACAAATTGTTGAAATTTATTACATTATTTTGGTGTATCCATCTATACTTTATTAAATTCAAAATATACCTATTATATAGGGAAGTTAAAAAAAAAATGTTTTTAATATAACCTACCTTATAACAAAAAAAAAAAAAAAAAAAAAACAAAATAAATAAATCAACATACATAACTTAAAATACTTAAACACGCAAAACTAAATAATTTGTAGTATTATACAATAGACTGTACAATAAATATACTACAAGGAAAGAAATGTTAAATGAGATAATAGTTTGCTTCAGTTTAAAATAAAAACAAACCATACCATACTATTTCTGCCTTATTCGTTTTATTGCAATCCATGACAACACAGTTAACTTATATGGAAGTAAATAAACTTAACACAATAATGAAATATTTATAATGGCATAAGCATTAAATAGATTTAAAAAGTCCTAATAAAACCGAAATATAGTCTATTGTAATCATTCTCAAGCTGTTTAATATAAAATTAACATTCCAAATTTACTATTTTAATTTGTTAATCGTGACATATATTAGTTGAATGTTGTAGTGTTGTATGAAATAATTTGTATCATAGTCAAATAGCCAACTCTATTGCAGGAATACAAAAACAAAGGTTAATGCAAAGTATCGAATGCATATTTTAATATAATGTATAAAGAGGAGTAGTTATTACTATTTTTCTCTTTTATATTAAAAATTTTGCGAAAACAAAAAAAAAAGCAATACAACTGTGTTTTCTAAACTTTACTAATGCGCTTTGGCTTTGTAAGTAATTTTCCAGACTTCAAATAGACATATTGTAGAGTGGAAACGATAAAAAATTGCCAAAGGCATAGATATATGTGTAATAATAGTCCAACCCCAAATGCCAAAGAATTCAAGATGCGTCTCACGAAAAACAGCTCGACCCTTGATTAATGTGTTTACAAACCAAATGGCAATGTTCGCAACCAAAAGAAATGTTATTATCTCCCGGCCGGGCTTCCGGCGCACTTGCTTAGATCCTTTACATCGTCGGTGGCTAGCATGTAGTATAAACATAGTTTGTAATGAGGTTTGTACAACACCAAATACCTCCGCAATAATTCCTTCAACTCGATCGGGTACTGTGTCCCACTTAGCGAAGTAGCTGCCAAGTATACTAAACATGCCATATAAATATACTCCGGTTTGGGCCACAACCAGTAGGAGGTTGTCCAAGTCCATTGAGTGATGTTCATCGCTAGTATCCTTAATGTATCTAAGATCACGCATTAGAATCATACCTATTGGAAATAGAAATTATTAAACAAACAGAACATAAGACATGTGACAAATGCTACAGTCGAGCTAGCCCGACTGTGATATACCCTGTACCATCTGACAAAATAAAATTATATACCTGAAACCTAGCGAATACTAAAATACAGCCAAATTGAAAGAGATTACATCAAAGCACGAAAAGCACCAGTTGAACTTTGTTTTTCGTCTACGCATAAACACACAACACATACAAGCATACGTGTGTATATGTATGCGTACGTTATTGTTGTTAATTTTGCCACTTGAATTTGCTTCGTTTATGACAAATTTCTTTTGTCAATAAAAAAACTAATTTTTATTCGAACTCAACCATTTATCTATTGTTCTTTAAATTGCGTTTCTAGCTATAAAACAGTGTATGCCACATATTTTCGCGGTTTGAGGGCAGGGAGGCAAATTATAAATTTGATCTGCTTAAATACATATTACACCCAAATCCAAAGTATGGTTACACTATCTCTTACCATCTTTAAGTTCAAGGTATGACGGACATGGCAAAATCGATTTTATTTTCAATTCTGAACATTTTGGTTGGAATATGTAGGCTGCGACGTCTCCTTCAACCTGTTACATACATTCGGACGAACTTAATATACCTTTGTACCTATAGGTACAGGGAATGTATTGAATTTCGAGATGTATTGAATTAATTACCGGTGATTATTGCCGAAGCACACATAAAGTACATAAAAGTCTCCCAAAGGGTAACTTCTTGAGTTGCGATTAGCTCAAATCCAGGTTGTGTGTATAATACAAAGTACATAATCATTGAAATTATAGTCATAACAATAATTAATATTCCAAAAAAAAGGCCCTTGTGGGATTGGGAGCAATCAACAGAAAAGTGGTGGGCGGGTTTCTGTGCTACTGGTTTCACGGAGTTTTTGCGTGTTTTGTCAATATCTGGGATAGATTTGACGGTCTTCCACATCTCAAAGAGTATTACTGCACATATCAGTGAGTATTCGATTGTACATGGAAATAGAAATGGTGACAACTGTTGGACTAGTGCACCCATTATTGTTGTGCGAGAGCAACCATTAAATGATGGTGTGGTTACCGTTGAGTTATTACTAACTGATGTTGATATGTTTGTCAATATATTGTGTGCCACTTCATTGATAGAATAATTTACTTGTTTTAATCCAGAGTGAACTGATCCATTTATGTGTGATGTCTCATTAACAGCAGACCAGTTAGGTCCGCCATATGATCCACTGTGCAGCACAGGGTCTTGACCTGCATCTGTCTCATGGTGGCTTATATGAAATATCTCGTGCTTTGTCTCTTCGACGAGAACATATAACCACTCACACAAGTTTGTGGCCACCATATGCATTAGACCAAACCGTGACGTAACCTTGTGGCGTGCCATGTCCATATATGTGGTATTGAGGAAGATAAATTGCACTTGTGCAATGCATAATACCATACGGCAAATTGGAGTTATGGCTACAAAGACGTCATGACATCCTGCATGACCGTTTAGTTCAAAGAATTGGCCAAATTCTAATCCCGAGTATACCATTGTTCCGATAGCGAAGGCAATGGCGCCTACGCGTAAATAGAAACTTCCAAAATGAGTAACTTTGTGCTTCAAATGAACGTTGCTGTTTTTTTCGTCTGAAACGATTAGAAGATGCGATTTAGATAGGTTTTGTGAAATTTACCATGAATTTAGATACATATGTATTTTTGGCATACAACGTTCTACACAGAAGGTGTACTGTTTCTATATGTTTATGTTATAATCATTTACATATATCGGACGTTGGCTATCAGTGACTTGTAAAGTTAAATTGCCGTCTGCTGTTTCATTTAAAATATTACGTGTACCTGAGATCAAATACTGCTGCTGATTCAACAGCCCCTGTTATAAAAATGGCTTATTTCACACCATAGACATTTTATAACACTTATTAGAGCTGCAGAAATTAGTGTGCCCGAATTTAAAATGCTATGTGGTAAGGGGTAAATGATTCATGAATAGTGGCAAAAATATATTTCCATAGTTATGACTTGTACATGTGCATTTTCAAAATTTGAGCACCAATAAATAAATGGTAGAGTTCCTCAAAGGTAGCCCAGGCTGGTGAGATATATATGAGTGCATGTGCGTATGTTAGCATGTGATCAAATACTGTGTAATAGAAAGATGGAGGCTAACATGCATAATTATATTTACATTTAAATATATACAAAAAAGGTAAAAACTGGTCGGGGGCTGGGGACTCGATCCTCGACCCCTATCACATCGAGTCGTAACAATCTAACGTATCTGCGCTATTGCACCAGCTGATGGTAATGATTCAAATGACAATGTTAAGCCCCTTGTAATTTAAATTGAAAATAAAATTAATTGTTTAAGAGTCAATAACAAATTTAAACAATAATTAACTATAGTTAGATTAAATATTATAATACTTTTAATGTAAAAATGTATGCCTCCCAGCATTACTGGTTGAGCTCTGCGTTGAATAAATATTTACATATTTTAGATATATAATAAAACTTACGAAAATCTTTAAGTGCATTGAATAATGACCGGTTACGGAACGCACTGATATATACAAAAATGACGAAAAGTATGCTGCCAGCATAAAGGTAAACATAGAAACCTTGATATACATATGTAGGTATTTGATCCGATATGACTTCCGTGATTGGAAGACATACACCTAAGAGCACCAAAAGCTTGCAATATGTTGCGGATAAAGCAGAACTCACAGCATCACTAAAAAATACAACAACAAAAAATTGAAAAATAATCCTTATAAAATTTACTCAATACACTCTTACTTTCCCGTTCGTCGATTCTTTTCCTTTTGTTGCTTGGCTTGAAAACTTTTTGCGCCGTTGTCATAGTAGGCATTGGATCCATTTCGAGCACTAGCCGAACCGCTTTGGAAATTGATGGTTGCCGTACTTCCTGTGACAGTTCCATGATTTCTGATGCCCAGAAAGGTCGGACGAAAAAAATGATAATTTAAATTGCTTATTTTGCATTAGCGTATGCGTATGTATTATAACAAAAAAAAAAAACAAAAATAACTAATATATAAAGTCCAGTTATACCCTGCATTTCTGGAGTTCCTTTGATGTAATAAACTTGGATCCTTACGTCCTAGACCTTGCGGTCTCTGGGTTAGTATCTCTTGCAGTAGTATTGATGGACGTCGTGAAACCTGAAGTGTACAGGCTGAGTCGTTACGGTTGATGCCAATGGTTGGTAATGGCAAAAGAGCCTGCCGTTGACTGCTATGTTCTACCAGATCCAAATTGGTTTGCGATTTTGCCAGCGGAGATATGGGATGTGACATAATTGGTATATTATGATGGCCACAATGCTCGCATGCAGTACGAGCGTATCGTATTACAGAATTGGAAGTAGCAGCAATGGGCTTATTAACACAATTTGAAAATGGCGGAGTTTCCGAGGGTGGTGTTTTCGCAGGAGTTAAACGAGAAAATGATATGGATTTCTTTGGTTGCCTTATGGTAATATATTCACAACTGTCGGTAAATACTTGATTCCTGGTGCAAAATTTTTAATCAATAAAGCTTGAATATTAAACGGTACATAAATTTCATACAGTTGCACACATATGTATGTAGACACAAATGCTGGAAAAGCAATAGGTTTACTCAAATTTAATGAGACCTATACCACTGGTCAATTTAATAATTTTGAACTAACTGACATTACTGTAAGAAATTTTTTTGTGTTGGGCTACAAAATGTTGACTGTTAATTGTCGAGTTCACCAAATGGATATTATTTCGTGTTGTCGGTCGATGGATTTTTGATTGATTTTTATGAGCTTTAAACAAAAGCACTATCATAAAAGACCTGTGGTCTTAAGAAGCATTGAAGCACCCATAATTAACCAATATAGCTCCGGCGCACTGAAGGTTAACTTTACAGAGCTATCACTGAATGATAACAAGTCAAAATTTAAAGCCCATAATCAATCAACATTTTGTAGATTGATTTTGTTGTTGCTTAAATGTGAATTTTGTGCTATCACTGAAATTGTCATACATGCTATTCATTATTAGAATTTGTATGTGATGTATGTATGTATACATGTGTACATTGTATTAAACATCTGTACGTTGATCAGCCTAAACAAGAAGCTGCCAAGAGACTGTATTGAAGCTGTAAAGCTTTTTAAATATATTTTATGCTTGGATACAGTCAGTCTTTTGATACCATTAAGAAATCGACTGTCGAAGGCATGGTGAACTTAGTGCTTATAACTTCAAAAAGATAACCCAGCATACAGCTATGCAGCTATTACTGTCCGAATCAGATGCAACTGCAGCTAATAGATTTATTTTGATATTTTATCTAAAACAATTTTAAATTTGTCCCTTAAGACTTTAAGACTTTAGTTAATGCTAAAGTTGTTATTTATTATTTAGAGATATATTTTGTTAATGAATATATGGATTGGGTTTACTTTAATATAGGCCTCTTAAATAGGAATACACATATGATGACGAAATTTACTTCGTCAAAAAATAGCTCGGAAACTAATATGACTGAAGAAATTTTTCATAATTTTCTACAGTATTATTAAAATATTAAATGCTTTATTTCGGTGTGTAAATATGTATGTATGTATGTATATGCAGTACTGACGGTGGACGTATTTCATATGTACAGCATGTGCTAATTCAACCTGAATTCCCGTAGTATGTTATTAACGCAGATGAGCTAACTGTGAAGGTAAATATAACAATCGCGAATATAAAAAAAGATTTGTTAATGCAAAGTGCATCAGCCAATTGGCTTTTAATATACACTTTTACTACAACATATTTTTCGAATGAATTAAAAAAATGTTGTAATATATTTTAAATGCATTTGATTAAAATAAAATTCTTATTTTTATATTCATTTTTTTATGCGTGCAACTGTACTTCATAGGCATTGAAATCTGTAAAAACGCACTTTTTTGTTGACGCCACAACGTCATCCCTGTAGTGAACGCGTTGCTTTGTTTTCCACAATGTTATCGGTTCTTCGTAAAAGTTGCTTGTATTTATATTATTTAGCGACATATTAAGTTAACTTGAGGCTTAATTTCAAAACAAACTTTTAATATTTCCCATTTAATACAAATTGTTAAAAAAGCCGAACTGAGGGAAAGCTATGCGGGTAAAATAATTTCTTAGGCTTCTCAATGTTGAAAAACAGCGTGAGATGATTTAAACAACTATACACCACTATGATATCTCTAAAACTGAAGCTTCAAGTGACTAAGCCAATAGCGCCAGTTGCTTACTACGTGAGCGCGAACGTTTGTGTTAATCATTAGCAATAATATAAGCTTTTCTTCTTTTCGTTGCTTTCATACTCTTGAAATGGCATACATACATACATTTGTGGTACATACAAATAACTCAATAAATGTGAAGAGTATTACAAATATTAAATATGATCACAACTTCGCTTTACATAATCAATTTGATATAAACACTTTTATTTTTAAAACTATAGTTGAAATTATTTGCTTATATTCTTACCTAAATGTTACTGACGGCATTCGTTCGTAATTAACTGTTCGTTTCGGCTCCAGCATTAATTAAAATGATATCCAAATCGATAATATACTTTGAATAATTTATATGTATTGCTGTCCAAGGCAGAAAGCGCACTGTGTATGTGCTGACGCTGATATAAGAAAACTAAAACATGAATTTCGTTTGAAATATAAACTTATAACTGCACTTAGATAATACTCAAATTTGTTAGTAGTAGTAGTAGGTGTACGAGTCATCATTGAGTTTTTTAAAGGGAGGGCTTTTAATCGACTATGTGTAATTTGTTTTGACTTAATTCTTGGGTATTAAATTGCTTGCGACGTTCACGACTTCACGAGGCCAGTGACAAATGAGTGTAAAGATAAACATTTTTGTTTGAGTGTTTAGTTTTTATAACTTTTATATCTGTATAGCATTCCAAAGATTGGCAGTATTGACCGCGAAAACTCTCTTGGTCTAACATTTACTTTCTGTGAATACGTAGTGGATGATTTGTCCGCATCTTATGATTTTCAGCGAGATATTCATAAACTTTCATTTGAAATGTACAATGTTACCACAGCAGGTGGTGAGTTTAATTTAGGCCTGAGAGAGGTGTCCACATAATAATAATATAATTTCCACTTTATGCAAAAATTCAAATTCAAAGTTCGAAAATAGGTCATCACATAATTTTTTAGGACTAACCCGATTATATCGTGGTAGAAAATCATCAAGAGGAATATTAATCATTGCGCTACTTTAAGTAAGTATCCTCCAAAAAAAAAAAAATAGATGTATATGTTATACTTGTATGATTTTGCACTCTATTTTATTTGAATTTTATTTGCAAAGTAACCTTTCTATGGGCATACTGGATATGTATATATTTTGGAAGTATAGATACAATTATAATATCCAAGTATGTGTATAAAGTTTCTTCTGTATTTTATAGGTTGATATACTAGTTGGCTCTCCACACAGTATGCAGGTTTCGTCGACAACGAACTTGTTTTTAGTGATTACAGCCCGCTGCTGATGAAACCCGAGTTCTATGTGAATAATTTACGGATCGCTTACATAATTTAAACTTTATTTAATACCAACAAAAAATATTTGTAATTAATAGAATGAATGCTTACATAATTTAAACTTTATTTAATACCAACAAAAAATATATGTAATTAATAGAATGAAGCATCTTCAACTCCATAATGCTTGATCACCGTCAACTTTCGAGCCGATTTAAATATGTCTGTCTGTCAGCCTATCTGTAAGAGTAACTAGATATTTTGCAATATTTTAAAAGTAGAATAGTGTATAGTATATTTTATCGATCAAATTTATTATTTGTTTAAAATCGATTTTGGTTTTTATAAGACCGTTTAGAATTAATTTATTTTTTAATCTATAAACTTTAAAATAAATACGATTGTATCACAGTTCACCACTGCTGTTTGTTTATTTTTATTGTATTAAAAGTCATTGTAACACAGTTTCATCTGCACATATGTATGCATTACATGCATTCCCTTGGTGAATATTAGGAGAAAATGTAAGACTTGTTTTTTGAACTCACAACAATTATATATTAAATTCGCATGCACAATTACACTTTATTACCTTTTGTACAAAGCGAAATATTAAGACGTTGAGCACTAGAAAACACAACTAATACTTCAATACTCATTGACATACTCGTCTAAAAATAAATGAATATTTAATTTGAATGCTTAAAAAAGTTCTTGGAATTTGTTTTGCATATCCTGCTTAATAATGTGGATATATAAGTAAGTTTGAAGTTAGTGCCATGAATATTAATATTGACAAATATGTTTTCAATCATAGAGGTAGTCGCGTATTCATAGCCGGCACAAATCATATAGTATCAAAGACTGAAGAAAAACTAGAGAGAACTAATGTCAGCCTCTCGTCAGGCTTGATACCATGTAATCACAGAAACGATTATTTGTCTAATATTAAATCAATCTATGAGCTGCAGAAGCTTTGGCCTTTGAAAGCTGTGAATCCGTTACATAGTTCCCGGCTCCGTAAAATTTATCTTTATGGCTGCCCTGTATTTCATAATTGTATTTCGGCGAGCACGCAACTCAAGCACAATTGGCGATCTGAAGCAAGCGATGGTTCACAGCACCAAGGTATATTCAGTGATGATACAAATGAAAATAGACCGGGTTTCGAAGATAAAAATTTATCCAATCCATTGAAGGAGTCGCCAGCAGCATCTTTTGTCCTAACATTGAGCGAGCTTGAATTATTATGTATCCCGCATAAATTGGAAAATATCAATAATATAAATTCTACGAACCTCAGAAATACATGTTCGATAACGGTAGATCAGAATGAATGTAGGTGTACCCTGTGCATAAACAGACAAAAATTAATTGAATCGAGCGTTTTAAAGGCTAAGCGCTTCATCGACAATTCTGTACATTGTGTATCTATATATCAACCCAACTATGCACATTCATTGAAAACCAAATATCAATATCATCTCCTATATTTAGCTCACTTGGTTTTGGCGATTGCTTGCCTACGTGGGATGATATAGTGTTTCGTTTTACAATTATTCTTAAAAAATTCTATATATATTTTCTTTCAAAATTCCGAGTGTATGTATATCGCGCATACTTTATATATGGTATAAAAAACTATCGATTGATAGTGAAAAAATAGTACTTACGGTTATTTTTTTTAACTTTTTTTTTTTTAATTTGGGATAATTCGATCCCATGAAAGCTGAATTTTCTGTCTTATCGTCAATATTAATATGACATATCATTTAAGAAAGTTTCAGATGCGCGCATATACGCCATAATCTGAATAATGGCTATGTATAGCGAAAAATATATGAATACATAAGCTGCCATATAACCGGCCGGCATCTGAAGTCAGCTAATAGTTATATCTGCACGAACGAAAAGAAAATGAAATCGCGTTGGAAAGAGGAAACTATGTGTTGACTTGACACAAAATTTGTTTGGGGTGTTTAGGGTCTTGAGAACCTTTTACTGCGATGTAAAATTACTTTTCATATATATTTTCAAGGCGTGCGCTTTGGCTACAGTTTGTTTTGTCACACTTGTTTGCATGCTAGTATACTCAGTTTTAGATTAGCACGTGCATATTAGCATTTTAAGAGATTTAAAATGGTAGTGTGTAAATATATTCATTTACATTTGTATGTGTATATAATTTTGAATGTAAATCAAATTCAGCACTCTTTAAGTTGTAAAAATATAATATTATTGAAGTATATAAAAAATTACTTAGTGGAAAGAAAGTAGCGTTTACTTAAAAAAAAAACATAAATACATTAAATACATTATTATGCTTTATTATTTTAAACTATTAGGCAAACAAATTTATATTAATTTTACGTATCATTAACAAAATAATCTTAATTGCGTTGGAGTTATTGTTAGCACATTTTTTTATATGGATATATTGCTCTGCAACTTAGCATGTTTCCCAAAATATTTTTTCTGATATTGAGTTTAAACACTAGTAAAGCTATTAATGCATTTTACATTTTGAACTAGCAGGTGTATTACTAGGAAGTGAGCATAAAGATACAAAAGTGTCGATATTCCGATAAAACCTTAATTTGTATACCCGCTTGGTTGAAAGGGTTATTCCTAAGCAGATCAAATAATTTACCAAACATTGGCTGTCTCACACTCGACTGCAGCTATTTTTCCCATTGCCTGACTTATTTTTTCTTTTGTTTTGTGGAAATATATGAAACATATTTGATACCTATAATCAAGTGCTTGCACCAACAAAATCATATATTTTCTATCGTGTCAAGAAGTGATGATTCGCGACAAATAGAAAACTGTGTTGTGTGACTACGAAATTACCAAAAAGATGATGAAAATATGTTCAAAGCAATTGCAAATACTTTCAATACATTTTGAGGCCTTCTCCGTCCAAAATTAGCCTGGAAACTTCACAAAGTAATTGTTATTTAATACCTGTCTACCTGAAAAAGCGTTGCTCAAAGAACAAAGTGCATTTCATAACTCATACCAAATAATAAAGTTTGCTACTAGCCAATTTAAAACTAATACGTTTAAAACGTGGGTTGATGCTGCCCGTCATCGATTGAGTTGACTGTGCATGGTTAAAAGCCTAGCGTAAATGAAATTATACTTTGATGCATCAAAAAGTCACCACTGTTCTGCAACACAATATACAGCATACTTCAATACTTTGTCATCGTCTGCACCATTTTCCCTGAACAACAAACCAAAAAAAAAAAAAAAACAAAAACATAAAAATGTAGTTAAAAGCATGACCATTATATACATATGTACATAGGTTTTGGTTTAGTTTTTATATTGAATCCAACAAGTTTGTTTTTATATCTTAATAAGTTCGCTGGACTGAGTAGTGAATGTCGTAATAAATACGGGGAAACCCTTGCAAATATTTTTAGATGCGCACACCTCGAACACAATAATGTCCGTAGGCATCATATAAAATTCACTTAAGCGGAAGTAGGAAAGCTCAATACCCAACAGCCACTAGTTGAGTCACTTAGCTATTCCCAAGTGTGTGCGTGCGTGTTTGTGTGTGTGTGTGAACCTCAATGTTCATTGAAACTCACACATTTCCGTTGATTCCGATGCCTACCGTACATAGTTATTTTATCTCTTGTGTCAATCGCCAAGTTTGACGTTACGATGACAGTCGAATACGCCTTCCACAACTTTTGTTTATATACTATTTTTATCATTCACCGCTTTCTTCGGCATCGCTCATGTTGTTCACTTATTTAACCGATTCTTGACTTCACACAATGCTTACCCAGCCAAAAGATATTTTATACATAATATGGCAATATTGTGAGTTTTTCGCACATAATGCTGTATTATTAAGTATTATTCTATGATAACAGATACTTTGTGAAATTTTCCCCATAAAATAAATAAATTTAAATGACAATATTTATTTAATTTTGCTCTTAGTCGTCAAAAAGTAAAAATTGCAAAAAGATAATTCAATTTGTTTCAGTAATATTTTATAGTTTATACCATAGCTTGGGACAAGTTTAATTGTAGTCATACTATTCGCAATTATATAATGTAGAGTCTACGCTAGAATATTAGTTATTTATGAAATATACGTAGCAGTATGCTGGTTGATTTCGTTACACCATATACAATGAACGTATATATATAGATATGAAATTATATTGAACGGCTCATACCTATGTAAGGCTTTGAAATTTAAATTCACTTCAAGTGAATTTGGTTGGCAATAGACCATGACACTGCATAAAGATTTCATTTTGTTGGCCGGATGGCAGCCTACCGTCTGTCTGGTTGGCTGACCAAATGCGGTTTAATTGTGCATCAATAAACAGAAAGAATAGGTACACAAAAGCCAAGTGAGGTAACATTAAAAACATGCGAGTTCGACGATTGTGCAACAAATCCTCGGCTGACTGACTCGCTGAGTAACTGAGTGTTTTCGGACCGTTGTTTACTGCGCTTCGTCGAATGAGCGACATTGATTTCCTCTAATATATAAATTGATGAAACCTGAAATAGGCTTACAATCCTTTATCGACTTTTATTTATTTAATAAGAAACAATTTTAGATTAGAGAATAATTAGTACACAACTAAGTAGAGTATACTTAGTACAAACTAATTTCAGACAATGCATACATATGTACATTTGTTTATTACTAAGAGAAGCAGATCAGTCTTTATATGATTACCAACTCATAATAAAACGAAAAACATTTTGAAAATAAAGAATATATATATTATGATTAAATCTGTTGGATTTTTAAATAACACTCTTTAAAATATCAACAACATGTCAATTTGGCATTTGCAAAAAAAATAAAAAAATATGTGTTAACACCTGTTAACGAACTGCAGTTTTGGTCTTGGAGTAGAACAGGAACAAAACAAATATTATAGATTTTATCTTACTCACATGTAAGGCAACAAATGATATTGTTGTGGGGCTTAAATTGTTTGTTTTTTTTTTTATTTAGTACAGTGTATATTAAATTAATATATACATTCATGGATACATACATGCATATGTACACAATTGCTTTCACTTAAATTATTACATTTTAAAAATATATTAAATCAACAGTTTGCACTATTTTCCTTTAAAAGCACTTGAACAAAAATGATGGAGTTTATTATGCTTGACGCGGACACGACATTCAAACCGACATTGACAACAAAAGCTAAACTAAATAAAAACCCAAGCCAACAGCTGCTAAGCATTTGGCATGTACTTCCGCCTTGAACGTTACGAATCGAATGAACCAACAACTGATTTTCATTTATAATGAAAACTCTTTACTGGGCATCATGACGGCGAGCCTAACGGCAATGACGCTTTTCCAACCCCCAACGCGAGTGAGCTATCCGAAACAGCACGAGCAAGGGCGAGTCGCGTAAGCTGTGGGTGTTACTGCGTGTCTGTTTGTGTGCATAAATTTATATGTGTGAGAACAGGAGAAGTCCCTAGCGCTTCGTAGCCGCATTTGCCTTGTTTGGTTCTGGTAGTGGCACTGTCCCGCTCCCGCTCCCGCTCCCGTTCTCCCTTTCGCTCTCTTACATCTTCCTCTACCATCACAGGCAGCACTCGTTATTGCTCGGCTAAATCAGTGGCACGAGCCGCACCTCGTGCCGGCGGGGAAACTATGCACTGACACTGTCTACCTTCGCTCTGCCCATTGCGCTGAGGCATGACGATGACGTCGGCAGTGGTGCTTGCGCAGCTGTTTTGCCGCTCACCTTTTCAACTGTTGCTGCTGCTGTCAGAGCCATTGACTGGACAAAACGGAAGCTAGCAAGGCAAGGGCGTCAGTACTTCACGAAGCGTGAAAGTATGGAAATTCATCATTTTTCTTTTTTTTCGCATTTTACAGACAAACTGACTCCACCAGCCGGAGAAGAACAGTGCGCAGACGGCATAAATCTCTGCTCACTGTAACTTTTATTCAATGTGTGAATTTTTGCAAGTGTTTAGTTTTACCACAGATAGGCAGAGGCCGATATATTTTCGCTTTTATGTTCGTTACTAAAACAAATTCATAAAATACATGGAATATTTACATAAATGTATGCACATGCATACTATATATTAAAAATCCGTTTTGTGGAAACCGGGAAGGTAACCGGCTTAAGATTCGCGCCAAATAATACAGGTAATTATTTGAGCTGTCGTAGTAAAACAAATATATTGGATATGAATAAAAAGCACTAGAAATAAGTATTATATTTTTTGTTGGGTATGAATAAGTTATGTTCTGCATATCTCTAAATTGTTAATTAAAGTTGGAAAATAAACATTCAAAGGGTTTCATTTTGGATAATAATAGAATATTATTAACTAAAATAATCCAAAGTTTACATAATGAGTTGGAAAATGAAAGGCAGTTGCTAAATACATTTTGAAAAGGTCCCCGTATACTGTACCATGTCCAAAAATGAGCTGATACCACTTCACCCGTTAAGTGCGCACTTACACACATGAATTGTTTCAGATTTGGGGTGGGTTTTGACAGAATGGGTCTCTAACGTACTGGCCTTTACTGGTGCGCATTTTCAAAGCTTGT
This sequence comes from Drosophila rubida, assembly GCA_035046165.1. Taxonomy (NCBI): domain Eukaryota; kingdom Metazoa; phylum Arthropoda; class Insecta; order Diptera; family Drosophilidae; genus Drosophila; species Drosophila rubida. Next base: position 43,068 of record JAWNOF010000023.1, read on the forward strand.
TTTTTTAAATTAGTTCCAGTTTATCGCGTTTGCTTATTATTCTCTAGGATGCGTTTCACCAAAGCTAAACGATTTGGATAAAATTAACAAATGGGAATATAAATACATGCATACATACCTACACTATATGAACAAATGTAAAAATGTATCGATGCATCAAAACGTTTTTGTACTAAAATCTAATGCCATTTTACGATTTACGTTTAGTTCCGCTCAACAGTAATGATTTTTATAGTCGGCACTATTTAAAAGCCTGTTTTGTGGGGTTGCTTTTCGAACGCATATTAATAACGGTTTTATTATAAATATCGTAGTTGTAGACATTAGCCAACTTAACGAAAAGTCAGGACAAACTCTTAAGTGAATTGGTTGAAAATTACGAGAACCCAGTGTAGAGAAAAGTAAAATCCGCCGACCCAGCAGGCAGAGATTCCATTTTAACATCTCATTAACTTGAGCAGACGACATGTCTGGGAGCATGTAGACGACTGAATCTCGTGCTACAAATTGCAATAATTTAGCAATTCCGCCGGCATAATTACCTGATACATTTTATTTTAGTAATAAGAAAGTCACAACGACATTTAACTATAAATGCAGCTCTTGTACCCGCTAACTAAGGACACATCTCTGACCCGACAAAGTATATTTATATACATATATGTTTGCTCAGTATCAGCAGCGGAGATTATGCATCTATCTGTCTGTCTAAATGAATACTTAGATTTCAGAGACTGTAAGAGTTAGAGAAACCACTCTTAGAACTCGATCATATAAAGTTCATAATACCGTGTGTAATATATTTTATACTTTTCGAATATATTGGGATATAAAAATTACTGTATAGTAAAAAAATACTTTATGGTATATTTTAGTCTAGTCAAACTGGATAGGGGGTATCGGACAGTCAAAAACACTTGACTGTAGCACTCCGACTTGTGGTTTTACTTCTGTGATTTAGTCATGCCAACAAATGAAGCAGCACGCATCTTTATTTGTCTTATTGTAGGAATGAGCAGCTTAAAAGTGTGCAAACATGTTTTTGAAAGGTGATTAAAAAGTTTTCAGCTATCTATATTTCTTGTAATGGTTAAAGATTTCATTGTTTAATAGGTATTTTAATTATTAAATATTTATTTCGATAAACCCAAACAATTTGTATATTTTAAATATTGAACACAACTCCATCATCCATTTCCTTTCGACTCAGTATAACTCTGAGGTCCTCGAATACAACCCTACAAGGCAAAATCGCAAACGGATATGAATTGTAAACGCGGAAAATGAACTGAAATTAAGTAACTTCCGTTACAATGTCTCGCCGTCTGGCCCAAAGTGTGATTTGTAGCTGACATCAAAAATGAATACGATTTCATGTATCTGAGGGTTAATAGTGTAAGTTATTATTTTTGAACTTTTCATTGAACACAAAATTCAACATGGTGGCAAAATATGAATGAAGTTAAGAATTAAATTTTTCTAGTAGTTTTTCTTAAACAATCGTACACAACTGAAAAAGTACGTGCTTACAAATTAAATTGTTGCTGTCCAAAAACACCAACCAAATGATTTATGTAGATTTTAAGGTTTTGCGAGCTTAGGTTCGTCTTACGCTCCCAAAAAATATTTACTTTTCTTGGACACTGAATCAGTTTCCTTTACTAAATCCACTCCTCATTGTTGTGGTCTATGGAGATAAGCGTACATGGAATAGACTTTTGAATGGCTGAAGCCTATAAGACTGTCACGTTTGTAAGCTAAATCTGTATGACCAGGTTGGTCAAATTAAATAATTTAAATCACACTGTCTTTAGTTTGCAATTAAATTAGTTACTTAATCTACTGCTGTAATAATCTGAAGGAATTATAGCTTGTTTTAGATTGGCAGGAATTCTCATATATTACGTATATATAATATATTTATGTATATACTGTTGAAAGTTATTCTGAAGTCACTCAAGTCCATCCATTTGCCGCAAGGATAAAATCACAAACCTGTCAACCAGATTACTAATTACAATTAATTAAGCTTATTTATTTAAACAGCATTCGTAGCTGGGCAATCTTTATAAAGCTCTCCTGCTTTACTACGCTTACTTAGCGGATCCGATCACTTTGATTTCTTGGTCTGCCAAGACGCACACATACAGAAATATTTTTGCTCTATTACCCTGTGATTAGCAGGACCTTATTTTGCTAACACCTTCCAATTATCCCTATCTATGGTACATAGCAGATTCATTTCAGTAGCAAAAATAAATTATTTATGTAAGAGGCTATAGTTTCTGCACACAGACAAAGTTAAAATTGGAAGTCATGATAATGTATACAGGGTACAACAAAACGATAACAGCGATTAGGAAAACACAAATGGTGTTTTAACCCATCAATTCATATTTCACACTGAGTCCAATGTTTCTTCTAGAAAACGCTTATTCTTTAGACATTCTTTGTGAGTGGGTTTTAAGCAAAAACTAATTAAAAGTTTTAAGACAATTTTTCCCTGAATTTTTTGTTTTGTTTTTATAATACCAGCTGCTATACCGACGCATATGGCAACGAAGAATGGTCGAATAAATGAAAACAAAAATAACAATGCACACACCTTACGCCACTGCGTACTCCTTACAATTTACTGTTTCAGTCTGTCACCTTCGTAGTTGCTGTATGTTTGTGGCTGAGTAGGAAAATATATGCTTCACTTTTATCAGAAGCCCGACACTATCCGTTAGCACAATCTACAAAAGTTGGGCATTATTGGAAAGTAACATAGAAGTAGCAGAGGCTTAAGGTTGCAGTATTAACGAAAATATCAACTTAACTAACATAGTTTTAAAGAATGGAAATTTGTGTGTATTTACTAAGTATTATGTACTATTTCATAAGTTCGGAAATTCAGGCCAGATAGCACTCTTTTTTTCATTTAATGGTGATATTTTGGTTACATTTAATATATATATGTTAGCATAATTGTTAGTCCTATATGAAGGATTCCATTTGGCTATTGAGAACAGGAATTAGTTATAATTTATTATGTTTTATCAATACAAATAAAAATTTTATTAGTTTAGTTTACTATGTTTAGTCAGCGAACTTTAATAAATGTTGTAATATGCGCTCGTTAAATAAGAATTTTCCTGCAAATGAATAAATCCATTTAAATTGTAGGTTCTTGACTTGTGGGGTCATTAAACTTTAATTTGCAACGCTTGCTACTAACGGTGACGAGAACGGTGGCTGCGAAGGCATCGACTTAGGTTACGACATTAGCCAACGGAAAAGGTAATAGCGAAATGTATACATTTTTTGCTTGTTATTTGTGACTATTCTGTGGGAGTACATACATAGAGTTGCCAAAGCCACAATGCAACTCACAGAAAAGGCTAACAAATGCTCAAGTTAAAAGGACAAGTGGAATCAGAATATCAGGCTATAAAAGGGGGCGTTCATGATTATATACACATGAATATATACGTTTAGTTGACAAGCAAACCAAAAGATAAGACTACAGTGCGATAAGACAAGCAAGAAACAAATATTGTTGAAGCAAAAACAAATGCTAAATTCAGCTTTGCCAGCTTGGCGTATAATTGCATTGAACGCGACCGATGGGAAAAGATGTTTAACTGCCGCATGACTACAAAACAGGACCCGGAGCAGACCACTACGCAATGCTGACAGTAGGAGGTGAGCGTCATATGGTGCGAATGATCGCTGCCATATTGCGCAAATGGCTGGTTGGTCGGCTAGCCCATGCGGACACTGCCGCTTTTGACACTTACTAGCCGCTTGGTCAACGTTTCTTTCTCGGCTTGTCCCTTTAGTACTCTCTGCTTTATGTAGCTAAGTACGTACATTGAGGTACATGGAACCATATAACCATGTATGTATGTTTGCATGTATACATACACATATATTTCAATGAGTTTACGCGTATGTATAAACGTTTATGTGTCCGTACCTATGCTTTCATGTTTGTGCTTTTGCTTGTGTTTGTGCTCGTGTCGCGTCGCATAGCATCGCGGCGTTAAAAGGAAATTGTGATTGCTGCATAAAATGCTTTTAGAATTGTTGCCAATCGATTTGGGCACGGATTACTAATAACAGTCGTAGTGGCCGTGGAAGCTGTACCCACTAGGATCCATGAGCGCCTGCCCCTGTGTCTATTGATACAACATGCGATTTAAATATCATTTTGGAACACTTGTACAAAATTGTGTTGCCCTGTTGTGAATTTCTCTGGCTAGCTCAGTGTTCATTTCTAGACCGGCTTCCAAGCCAATACAGAAAAAGAACGGACGAATCCCAAATTGTGTTGTATCGCAAATCCAACACCATTTACATCAACATAATGGAACGATATAATCAGACAGCCATAGTAAATAACGTATTTTGTTAGTTTTTATTTAATTTTAATTTTTTATTCATTCCCACAACATATTTTATAGATATTGAATTTATTTATTTATTTGTCTCAAAATTTACAAATTTCCAACCCCACTTCGCTTACGTGTATTTAAAGATATAGGAATCGAAGCAACAATTGAAAGTCATATCGGGAAAGTACCTTTAAGATTTAAGATTCCTGCAATATAATTTTTAACAAAAATTATCGCATCGAAATTTACGACTCATTTACTATAAATGTAGCAATTGTAGAGACAATCGTTTTTACACAAAATTAGAAAATTGTTGGGGTTAGTTTTAGTTTTGCTATGATAGTGGAAGTCATTTTAGTATATGGAAGTTTTATATTTACCTGTAGCGTAAGATATTAAACTTAAATTTCTCATGGCCTTTAGTAATATATGCTTGTTTTTAAATTTAAATTACTGCACTTCACTATAAAAAACACAACAAAATATAAAAGGACATTGATTATATATATGTATATATAATATATATATATATATATATATATATATATATATATATATATATATATATATATATCATTCAATTTAACTCTTTGTGCAACTTAGTTTGTATTCTGCCTATTATAAAGCAGTCGTCTTTTGCAGTTTGTTACGAGCGCGCTAAACTGCCTTAGGACGTGGCAGTCAAACGACTGAACCGTGCATCCTGCAACTTTAGATACGCAGACTCATTGTCGTCTCCCGCATTGCTCGTTTCCTATGTTGAATTTAATATACATATGTGTATGTCTTAGTAACAGTATGTATATATTAGCAGTCGTATAGAGCTATACTAGACACGACGCAACAGGCAGACGCAGTGCCGACAGGAAAATCGGAGCAGTAGACACTGCCGCTATTATACGACACATGAACCTGCGATGCCGACACAATAAGCATTGCATCACACTAAGTGGATGCACTATGTGTGCAAGGAGAGAATAATAACAAAACCTTTGAAAAACAAAAAAAAAAGTTGAATGTAAAAATAAACTCGAACAGACCATCTACACCTTCTTAAAAACATGTATTAATACCCGTAGATATTTAAAATGATGTAAAGTATTTTAAGTAAAGTATGTACATTTTTACGAATAAAACTTTCAAAAAAATGAAATCTACTCAAACTAAGAAATCTAAAAATCTATTATATTAACACGCATTTATATGTAATTTGTTACACTTTATTTGGTAATCCATTCATGAAATCTACATAAGTTCGCGAGTTTATGTAACTTTTATACATAACCGTTGTGTTGCACTGAAACACGACGGCCTAGCCTGTTGCATCGTATTGTCTGTGTCGCCTATATTCAACAGGCAGGATATACAGGGAAAGCTCACACAGTGAAGTCACTCTACATATACAGACATTCAAGCAAGTTAGCGTGTACGTATATATGCATTTGTTGCAAACGCACAAGTATATGAACATATGACATATCCGTTTCCGCAATAATCGGGTTTTGTATGAGCGTGCGCGATACTGTCAGTCCAGTCAGATATGGAAAGGTGAAACCTAACAGCAATTATCCTCTATTGAATTTAAATGCCATAACCATTTAATCAAATACAAATGAAAGGCACTCCAGTTTATTTAAGATACGCGAACGCTTTACTTGACTTTCAAATTAAATTACGAATATTGAATCAATTTCAAAGTTTTCGAAAAATCAATTTGACAAAACCAAATTTGCAACTGTCGAAATGTTTTGAGCACACTCACTTTTATTTATTTACGAATACACTTGGGTAATTAAAATAATTTTCTGATATCAAAAAGAAAGAGAAGATATGCATCAATTTTACGATGTTATTTTAATGCCTCTGTTAATTTTCATGTTTTGTAATAGTTATTCCTTTTATGCATTTCATAGTAAGAGATATACTATGAGTAACATAAACTACAACTTTGCTACTCTGTTGGTGTTGCTATTCATGGACCTACATTAAAGTCGACAATGAAGCTGCCTGCCAAAAAGTTTATAATTTTGAATGTGGGGCCTATACTATTTGTAAAGTTTGTATTTTTATACATAGTAATATTTTATTATTTTTGTATGTTTTTGCATATCGAATAAAATGAATATTTTTTTTATCATTAATTAATTTAATGTATTTACATTAAACCCAGTGTACCACAAAGTGTCTAAGACTGTCTGAAGTTCACATCTATTGCAGCCTGTTGCTGCATCAACTTCGTTCATACGAGACGTTGCTGCGCAACTCACCACATAGATACACATCGTTCAGCTATAATCTGTTGCTCACTCTTTAGCAACAGGTACTGCGACAAGCAGAAACCGAATAGCCCTTACGAGTGCTTATGGTGCTACAAAATTCACGAGACTTGTCAGCAATAACAGTCATGCGCACTTGCGACTATGACAGAGAGAAATGGAAAACGCAGTGTTTGTCACCGGGGTTCACTTGGTTCTTGCACCCCTATCCGTATATCACCAGTTGCCTGATGAGAGTGCAATAGTGCCTAATATGCCCACTACGCTGCACCTATCACGAACTAAAAGAGAACAAAGAGCACAGACATGATCTGAGAGGACAAGCAGATATTAGAAGAGTGTAATCTCTGCAAAGAACTCTACTGCTTCAAGCAACTGTTGTCGTCTACCCATGAAGGTGAATGTCTTATTGCAGCAGAGTCATCACTTTCGGACTTGTGGAGAAAATGTAATTCTGTAATCAATTTGGTTCATATTTAAAATACCGCCTGTTAATAGGAATATTTATAATACACTATACATATACATATACATATACATATACATATACATATACACATACATATACATATACATATACATATACATATACATATACATATACATATACATATACATATACATATACATATACATATACATATACATATACATATACATATACATATACATATACATATACATATACATATACATATACATATACATATACATATACATATACATATACATATACATATACATATACATATACATATACATATACATATACATATACATATACATATACATATACATATACATATACATATACATATACATATACATATACATATACATATACATATACATATACATATACATATACATATACATATACATATACATATACATATACATATACATATACATATACATATACATATACATATACATATACATATACATATACATATACATATACATATACATATACATATACATATACATATACATATACATATACATATACATATACATATACATATACATATACATATACATATACATATACATATACATATACATATACATATACATATACATATACATATACATATACATATACATATACATATACATATACATATACATATACATATACATATACATATACATATACATATACATATACATATACATATACATATACATATACATATACATATACATATACATATACATATACATATACATATACATATACATATACATATACATATACATATACATATACATATACATATACATATACATATACATATACATATACATATACATATACATATACATATACATATACATATACATATACATATACATATACATATACATATACATATACATATACATATACATATACATATACATATACATATACATATACATATACATATACATATACATATACATATACATATACATATACATATACATATACATATACATATACATATACATATACATATACATATACATATACATATACATATACATATACATATACATATACATATACATATACATATACATATACATATACATATACATATACATATACATATACATATACATATACATATACATATACATATACATATACATATACATATACATATACATATACATATACATATACATATACATATACATATACATATACATATACATATACATATACATATACATATACATATACATATACATATACATATACATATACATATACATATACATATACATATATACATTTGAGTTACTTCTAACGTTGAGAGACTACACTGCGTCTCCAATACATCGCCTAAATCACACCTGTGTCTACGCACTCATGGTAAAACAGTTAAATTAGGCAGATGGAGAAGGCTCAGTCAATCAATTGCTTTTAAAGGCTTGGGAACAGACCAGAGGTGAAGTGACTACGTCTAGGCTGGCACTGAAGCCACAGCGGCGACTGTGACGCTTCAACAACATAACGTACACGAGCAAACACAACGCGTTTGTCAAAAGTTGCATAAATTAACGTTAAAAGCCATGGCCTTGGTTGTAACTGGTGTTGTTTCTTTGTTATCGGTGCAGCCCACCAGCAGCAACATGCAATAAAGTCATCAAATGATGCCTTTATTGAAGTACTTTTCCAAAAGAAGCTCAAAATACATCATTCGAATCCATAGCAAATTTTTAGCTTGTTACTTTGAGTCGGAAAATTTTTAAATAAACACTTAAAGTATGTTGGTGTGTTGCTGTTATAAAATTTGTTTATACAAAATTAAATAGTCAAATGACAGTTACTACTATTGAAATTTTCATATAATGCTTTCACCAAACACCCCGGACAGTTTAGCTATTATGTCTAACCCCAAAATTCTCATGTGTGGAGATTACCCGCTGTGCCTCTCTGGATAAGCACGGTCAAAAACGTGTGCATCAATCTAAACATAGAAATTAATGAATTATGAGTAAATGGATTTGCTATGCTGTCGTGCAGCCATGCGGCGCTTTCAGTAAAGGTTTTGTGCACTTGAGTGTAAGGCTACATAAATAGCAACCGTTCCTTTCCTTGCAACAGCTACAAATACGTTAATATTTCTGTGTGCATCCTAAAACGCTTTGATGTCTATCTTTCCATTGGGTAATTAATTAAGTGAAAACTTTATTGGATTTTTCACCTTATATGAGTTTGTGCTTAATTAATGGTGCATAACAAAGCCCATTTGCTAGCATCTATGTGGTTTCTTTAAAATGCCTACTTGCTTCAAAATATATCAGGTAAATGTAATTTACCATTTCGTTTCTTGTATTAGTCAACAACATAGTATTATAATTATTTTTTGATAAAGTAACATACTTGCTTTTAAGTTATATACAAGATTTTCTTTCGAGAATAAAACAGTTGACATAGAAAGCCAAAGATATTTCATAGCAATGCTCAGCTTTCATTGGCTCCATTAGAGCCATGAGGCTGTTTGGCACACTGCTCGTCAATGCCACAGACAACAATGAGCGACGCCTATGTTATCAGAGCATTGCATTGCGGGTGTTGTTTAATTAAATTTCTGAAATTAAAATGTTTTGTTTAATATAAATTGAAAAATGTGCAGACCAACTACAACTCAATGCGACAAAGGAACAAACATAAAACCACGGAAAAAGCAAACACCTACAAATTACATCGACGTCACCATGCTCTTACTAAATGTGTATTATCACACTCATATAAACGTTTAAAACACATAAATATGTTTATATCGTTTTTAACTAATAATAACTAAATGGTAATCGAATTTATAGTTTTCATTTGATATACATATAGCAGACTTCTATTTGAGGTAAGTTCATATTACCCCTGACAGATATCATGATGTTCGTTGCTTGCCGTCTACCTGCCAGTTAGCGCTTTTGTTTGCAACTCAAATCGGTGCTGGTGCAAAACATACGACTGAAAGCAGTTTTCTCTGCTTAACAGGCTGCAAGCCAGTCATTCAATGATTGAGCGCCATCAATGTTTTCAGCCATTGGCAGATATATTCATATGTGTCTGTATATAAAAGTGTTGCTGGCTTTTCAATTCTGATTCCTTTCTTTTCAATTTCTGTTGTCTTTGTGCTGGCCAAATGCTGCGATGCCACAGCAATTAATTGAAGTCCAGTTGTGTCCAAAAATTGAAAATTGAAATTAAGATGAAGAGTAAATTCAGTAGTTGAATATAATATATATACTTCGTACTATTTTATTTAAAACGAAATTTCGATAGTCACATATATGTTTAAGCTTGAAACATATTAACATTTAAAGGAACCCTAAACATTGACAACGTTAACAAAATCAAAATCGAAGCGTAAAAAGTCGACTGACAGTATGAAGCACTTTGTGGAAATGTGCGAGGGGAGGGCTATAAAATGATTTTATAAGAATAAATACAGATTTGAGTTACTGTCGAGATCCCGGTACTTGTTGTATCTCATAAACATATGTGAACCCTTATAGTATGTATATTTCGTCGTTTGGATAAAGAGAATTTAGCAAATAATCTTTAATCTTGCTTTATTCAACATGTTTTCACCCTAATAAATACAAAGTATTGTATATCCTTTCCATGTCACAAGCAGGACAGACTCTTCAACCCATCCTAAATTGACATGAGCAAAACCAGTTTAATTTTGTTGATCACTGTCATGCTGAAACTCATTTTGTTGTGTACACAACCTCTTTATCACTCTGTGAAGAAGGTTGAATGAAGCTGTATTCAATTGGCAGGAAAGGCATTGATTACCAACACTTTGCCGTCTAAATGGATATGCTAGAAAATTAGCTTGACAAGTACTTTTACATATAGACATGGTACAATTGACAGAAAGATGTTGCTGCTCGTTTCCTAATGATAAAGATTTTAATTGTGAAATTACGCTTCCAACTGCTTAACGTTAGGATTCATCCTTCTCATTTTGGCACACATAATGTCTTAATTTATAAAGCTAATTATGGGCTGACTCACTTTAATTTTATTTGGAAATTTTTGCAGGAACAGATTAAACTGACAATTTGTATACGCGATATTTTTGTAATACTCCAAATTATCATACGTTAACATTAAAACAAAGTTGAGAAACTCATTCTAATATCGTAAACCTAAATATTCGTACAACGGTACTTCTGCGACAGATTCGCTAGTACTCATTTCTTGGAAATCTCCTCCTTGCAGTAAATATAAAGGTCGGGCCAATTTGGGATTGTTTAAGTAAAAATCAATCAACGCCGTCGTGCTCCGTAGATGAGTAATGCCTTTAAATATTTTCTCACGTGTTAGAAGATCGTTTGGGTATACTGTTTCGATAACCTTATCTCCGGAACGTTTAACCCATGGTCGCTCCTTGAGTGGTACTGTTCGTCCAAAAGCGCTAAGTAGCGGTTTCTGGGATATGCGCATTGCATGGTCATTAATGTGTTTTTCGTACTTTAGTTCAATTGCCATCTGCAGAGTAAAAATAGGGAACATTTTAATAGATTTTCAGTTATAAAATATGAAATGCGTGTGCCATTGCACAGGATCCTACTTAACAATTGCATAAAAACTTACGTGAGGCTTGTTCCACTTATCGGCCACAGTTTGTGCGATGGCATTAACTTCCTTTGGATCAGTTTTGACAGACGCAAGAAGTGTGCGGTCGCCCTTAATAGAGAATAAGTTTTTTACTTTCTCGGGCGTCATAGATGTATCCATAGTACCAATGGAGTTAAGCCAGTGAATAAAACGTTCAGCTGACTGCGAAAGATTTGCTTACTAAACGTTTGGCTGAATTAAAAATCATTAACTAACCGCATCCATTAAATTTTCTGCCTGTTCATCAAGTGTGTATGCGGCACTTCCTGGCTTCGACCGCTCCACTCTAGAGTCCCAGCAAACGCGTTCGTCTCGCGTAGCACATAGAAACTTGGCATACCAACTGGTTTTGTCGAGGGTTCGATGCGTATGACCCACTGGTTCGTCAAGTCTGAGATCAAATTTCTCAAATTCATGATCCATGCGTACAATGTCTGAGTGTTGGCTTTCATTGAAGTGTTCTTCCAATTTTTTTCGTCCTAGGTCAGTTACCTACGTAAAAGTTGCATGTAGCTATTAAATGAATATGTCCACACTTTTATATTATCCATATATTCACTTACAAGTGGAGGTCCATCTTGGCCATCTTCTCTACTGTCTTGTTCACTGGCAATCTGATAGTCATGTGGTCGTTCCTCGCGCATTTCGTCCCGAATAAAAACAACATCGTCGGAATTCGAGTAGTCATAGGCCTGTATCTGCTTGACACGCTCGCGAAGACGAGGCGGTAGAACTAGCGAATAGTCAATTACAGGTAAGCGTGGTTGCGAAACGCAGTGCACTGCGTACTCCACCTCGTCTATTACGTCGCGCCAATATGACTTTCCGCGAAGACCACCTCTGGGTCGTAGATGCGCGAAATCGCTTATAATACTGCTGGATGACTTTTGGTTACGCATTGAGTTAGTTTCATGTCGACCACCGGTTACATTTTCGTGCGTTCCTTTACCGAGATGGCTTTCTATGCTACTTTGGCTACCGTGGCTACTACGGCTGTGAATACTGCCGTGATAATTATTAGAGCTCATCTTTAACGCGGTCTTCGATGCAGGCATTATAACGTATATGCGCGTATGCAAGCAACGTTTTAAGTTTGTAATAAAATTTGTCGTTTAAGATAAACGGTTGTTAAGCTCCAGTATGAGTTTGTTTGTTCAATAGTTGTAGTTGTTGTAACTTTTATGATTAAACTTAAAAAGCCTACCAAGCTAAAAAATACGGTTGGCTTCAATATCAAATATTTATAAAAGTTTCAAAGTTAAAAGCTTCAGCAGTATTTCATAAGTTATTATTGGTGCATAGTTAGCATAAAAGCTTTCCATTGAAAAATTGTCATTTTAGAAAAACTTTTGTATAAGTTGGTTTATTCACTAGCCAAAAATGTTTCCATTTTGCTAATGTAACTTAAAAAGCCTTTGGTGCTTAAAAGCGCTTGGTTTTAACATACAATATTTAGGCAAGCCCCAAAGCTTGACAGCTTAAAGCTTGTTAGTGATAACATGGTATAATCTGAAAATTATCTTGTTGTTAAGCATTTTCAAAACTTTGTTTATTACCACCTAGTGGAATTTGTTTTCATAGTGATGATTTAATTTAAAAAGCCTTCGGTGTTTAAAAACCGCTGATTTTATCATGAAATATTTATAAAAGCATCTAGGCTTCGACAAGTTTGCATAAACAAAATTTTCGTGTGCTTAAAGCTTCACAAGTTTAACCTGGTTTCAGGCATGCGCTGAACAAGAGTACTAACTTGAAAATATCAAGTTATTTTCCGGGTTCATTGCTGAGTGACTTCTAAAGAACCCTAACAATACAAAAAAATAATTGAAAATCAAAATATGTGTTGGACCGTTTAAAGGGCAACTAATATATTATTATAAACGAATTAATGTTGCCATTATACAAGCATTCTACTAATATCTTCTCACTATAAAGTATGATTTTATCTAAAACAATAAAAACGTGATTTTTATTCCAAGCAATATTTTCATAAAAATATAAATTATTATTAAATTATGATTTGTCTAAATACGAGCATATAAACATGCAAGAAATCAAGGCTTTGATGAACTGTAAACAAAGGATATCTAGTAGTCGATTCCCAAGTTTGTAGTCACAACAGCAACTCTCTTTTTCTGGATTACTATTAGAATTGGTTGCATACCCGTAACGAACAATTGTGTCAACCTTAGCTATAATGTGCCGTAAACTGCCCCGAAGAATTCGATAACTTGGAATCTGTGAGCCCGTACTACGCCTGTGCGCAAAAGAAAGAACGGATAGCAAAGTACATAAATGACAGAGACAACTTTGCAAAAATTCTGCGCATATTAAAATTCTTGGGAGAAGCTTTTGACATAAATTAAAACTTTTTTTCAACGAACTCTACTATACATACATAGTATATGTGTGAACGATGAAGCAAAGGTGATGCTTTTGTTTCTTTATAGCGGTATAAATAACAAGAAATGTTTGGTTATTCTAAAGATCCTTACACGAAAGTTAATAACATAATTTTTGTAAATTTTTAATTTGTTTATTCATTCGAAATTGTTCAGGTTGGTTACGATTCATCCTTTTAATAATCACATAAAAAGTAAAAACAAAATAAATTGTTCGGCGCCGTTCCGTGAAGTTAATTGTTGCATAAATTGTTACTTAATTTGATATAACTTTTTATTAGTTACATGGTATTTCTTACAAATTGGTGCCAAGCAAGACCTCCTCCATCGAATAAAACGTCAATTCAAGTCTTTTGTGTCTTTTGCGCTGACATATTCGAAGGCTGATTAAAAACTTTTTTAATTAATTTCCAAGCCAAAATAACTGGCAGATCAAACCCCCCTTACTGGATGCTAAATGTATAACGTTACGAGCTGTGAGGCTTCGGCTCTAGCTCCGGCTCGGAGTCAAATCAATTGAACGAAAAGTTTTCAAAGCTGTATGCACATACATATATACATAGATACATATATATGTTTGTATGTTAGCTTACAAGTATATAATGACGTGGCACATGCTCAAATAAATTGTGAGATGGTAAAAATATTTTTGGAACCTTTGATTTTATAACATATCGACCAAAACATGATTGCCTTGCCGAGAGTATCAGAAATTAATTTTACTTTGTTGCTGTGCTCTTGTGGTTCACTGTCTAATTTGGTGATGGAAATTATTTATGAGCTAACTGCGCGTATCATAAGTCTGAGCCTTGAAAATGACACCTACGTGATTGTTGGTACAAGCGCGTGATTTTTCTGCCTGTGTCAAAAGTTTTTCAATAATATATAAATCAAAACGTCATAAAGTCACGGTCGCACGCTTCAAAATTGTTTCGTTTCAGTCGACGGTAAGCGACACATTTTATTTGCTTTTATTCAAGTAACAATTCGTGGTGGCAGACGTTTTTTTAGACAATTCAAGTTGCTGTTACTTAGCACTGATGTGCATTTAATATATATTGGTATCTGTACGTATGTATATACACATTTGTATGTATAAATATATGTGTCACTCTGTATATATGCGATTTTAAGTGCTTGGCTATTATAGTACGAACAGACAGACAAATAAGAAATGCCATACCACTCCAGCTGTTACCTGTCTGAAGTCTTTTTCGTGTTTGCCAGAATCGCTGCAACTTCCTTGCCTTTCAACTTTTTTCACATTCATGGAAATATGTCACAAAATTTATTGCAAAATAATTTAACTGCTTTGAGTGTGCTTTCTTTCTAATGTCCATAAAGTTGCCCAAGTGAATGTCAAAAGTCACCCTTCACTTGGGATATTTAAGAGGTATCTTACTGCCAGTTTAGTGTTTTTTTTTTTTTTTTTTTCTGCACATTAAAATATTAAAAATTCCTTTAGAATCTAAAGAATGCCTGTGTTAACGCATTCGCTCAAAAAATTTCTGTTTGTAAGTACTTTATCATCGTTCGCCGCAAAACGTTTGAGTCAATAAAAAATTGTCTTTGATGTTGTCACTTGGAAATTTTAAGAAATTTATTTATATGAACGAAAACAATCATCCACACAACTGTGTGGCTTAAAAATGTGACAAAAAATTATCAGTTGAAAGGACTTTGTGTGCAACAATAGAAAAAAAAACAAATTTATATAGGGAATATATCATATAGACAAAGAAATTATTCACCACGAGCAATCCATTTTTTTTTATATTTAGCACACTGAAGATTATCTGTGGTTGCAGCAACTCGCCTCACCCAATTGCATTTTAGCGCTTAACTATCCATTGCAAATTTCGATTGGAAAAAGTGTGGTGCATGAGCTTCACTTGCTACAAAATTAAATGGAAAGAGTACAGTGAAAGTACGCAAATGTTTGTTTTTGTGCGTTTCAATCAGTTTGAATGCGAAATATTTTTCACAAATATTTTCAAAAATGCGCTCAAAAGCGGTCCAATTTATTCGTCTGAGCATGTACATAAAGAGAAAGGGCTCGGGATCTGTATGATCTCTGTACGTATTTAAACAGCAATTTCGCAATGTAAATCGACAAATGCATACGTATTCAGACAGTTTAAGGTCTATGGCCATAGATGGAGGGAGATGAGGCTGCTATGGCTTTGCAATATCAAACGAACCAAACAACTCCATGACAGCCTCTGTGTGTGGATTTCCATCCCTTTACCGCTACTTTTATTTGTAAATTATTTTTAATTGAAATCGATTGCTATAAGCATATATTAAAACAAGTTGAATTCTTGTTATCAGGCTTATGAACTGTGATATACCCAATGAAACAGGTCCGGAAATTTCGAAATAAGTTCGGATAGTGAATCATTTCTTCTCTCATAAATATAAGTATGTCATAATTATTTTTTCGACTCATCAGTATTTTGGTAATACGTATTTATCAGCTGATTTAATAGCTCATTTTGCGTCTATATTATTTATAAGTGCATTATGCCCATTATAGTACTAGCAAGAATAGTCGAACAGAACAGAACAGAACAGTGCTTAGAGGTCAACAGCAGCAGTAGCAGAGACAGTTAAGCAGAACATTGAACTTTCTCTGCAACAATAACCCTAGCTGCAACAACAATGCACAAGTTTGCGAACTTCAAGAAATTTACACCATCAGCGAATAAGAGCAGCATGTACTATTACTGTTGCCAGATCAGAGCCTGTCGTAGGCTTTTGGGGGCAGGAAGTTCAAACAGCTAAGAAAATTTGCTAGCCTCGGCAGTTTTTCCGTAGCCGTGTCCGCTGCCGTTGTGTTTCCTGCAAACAATCTGTTCTTGAGTATCCAATATGGTAGCAAAATTGAAACACAATGAGGAACGGAGGCATCTCGAACAGCAGCATATTATTTATAGGGAGTATTGGGAGTTATTGTTGGTTGATTCTGCAGTACTTGCAACTTCAACTTGTAACAGCAGCATGTATCATTATATTTATACATTGGAAAGACAGAAATATAAACTTATAAAGACAAGGCATAAAAACAACAGCAGCAACGCAGCATAACACATGCACAAGTCGCGTTTAGCAACTGAGCGCAGTTGAAGGGTCCTTCGAGTTCACATCGAATGAATTATGAGTAAAGTTATCGGCCTTAACTCATTTTTGTCTGTGCGAATGGGAGCTGCAATGTAAAAGAACTTGCAGTTTAGTGTTCAGCCAAAGAAAATTGAATGGCAGATATTGATAATGTACATTAGAAATGCGAAGGGCTGCCCATACCAGTGGGCCATTCGGATTTAACATCGCTAACAAGTTGCGAAAGGGGCAAATAAAAAAAAAAATTTTAGATTTTGTTTCTAATTTGCAATATAACCAGTTTAAAATGTTTTACTAAATTTATTGTACATGAAATTTTGTAATTTGCAGGCTAAGTTAACGATTGAATACTTAAATAGTTTATCGAAAACTACAGCTTGCAAATTTTAGCGTGAAATCCATTCTTGCCGACAGTGTGTAGCGAAACGGTAGTGCAACACAGATGGGAAATTGTACTAGGAAATTTGCCGGAAATTAAAACTTGTGCAAAATAAATCGCCAATCCTCTAGCTTAAACATACATATAGGCACAGTAGGGCGAGTAGATTCACTGAAAGATTGAAGCGCTCTGTCATTCGCGCACACATATGGGTGCATGTACATATGTATCTTTGTATTATGCATGTATGTATACGATAAAGTAAATTTTCATACTAACAAAATATACTTGCACACAAACATTCGTCATTAATGGCGAACAGGCCGAAGCACTGTTTTCTATGTGTGGGCATAGTGTCCCAAACCTCAGAGCCAACTCGAAATCTAAAACTGTTGCCGCTGCCTCCACTGACTTCGAGCAGGAAATGGTTGATGCTCCTAGTTGTTCGACATACCGCCCACGTTTCAGTACACACACCCATCTCCTCCACCCGTATCACACAAATGCTATAGCACTTGTTCATTCCGTCAAATTTGGCGCTAATAGAGTGACAGTTGGCAAGGAATTATTAGATTTCCTCATGCAGAGCGCATTCTAAATGAAATGTGTCGGCGAGGCAGACGACGACTAATGCAAGATGTGATTACCCAAAAAACGCAAAGCAAACAACCGAATCGACACTCTGTCAGACTTAATTTCCTCAAATGACCAACAATTACATGATGTTTAGTCGGCTTAGGCTGATGAAGTTGACAACACAGTTTAGATGTTAGATAGGTGGTTCGCAATAACTGCGGTATGGATGATACACGCAAATGACCTGCTCAACGATCATGAAATTTAATTTCCTACATTTAGAATACACGAAAAAGACGCCTGAGCAATGCATATGTAATGTTGATATAGTATTGGTGATGGGAAATTGTCATAAAAAACGATCTGTTCTACAGCCATATAAAAACAAGCGAGAACGTCTACAGTCGAGTTAGCCCGACTGTGATATACTATGTATCATTTAACAAAATTAAGTATAAAACAAACATATGTAAAATTGTCGTTATCCTAATTTACTTCCAACTAAAATAATAATACATGAAACCCACCGAATACTAAAATACAGTCAATTTAAAAAAAAAACACATAAAACGACATTCATATACCATAACTTCATTGGAAAAGCAGCAGTTCAGATCTGTTGTCCGAATACTCATGCATACACTCACATACAAGCATTCCTGCAAGTATGCATGCGTACGAATGTACTAGAAGACTAATGCTCGTTCTTGTTATTGTTGCGCTTGCCACTAGCGCTTGCTTTGCGCGTGTCAAACTTCTTTCGTTTTTAACAAGCTAGATTTTATCCGATTTTAAATCTAGGTGTTCATAGGGACGGGCGGACAGACAGACAGACGAACATGGCTAAATCGATTTTATTTTCGATTCTGAACATTTGTTTTTTTATAACATGTGTTCTGCGACGTTTCATTCAACCACATACATAAATCAAATACATATATGTATGTACATGCATATAATGTACCGCAATAGAATCGTGACAACAGGACAGCACTTTTAGTAGGAAATAATTAATAAGCATGAACTATCACAGCATAGAATCGCGGGAAGCAATCAGTATAATGTAATTAAATACAGAAAAATTTAGATGAACACCAAGTTGTTTTAGGAATCAAAGATAATCGGACCGTAACTTAGGCCAATATTTTAAAGCGGAGACTTTTAATTTTTTTTTTTGTATTTAACTTGAAAATGTCTAGAAATTACATTTCAAATAAAATTGCCCGAATTATTCTCTTTATTTATCTTGCTTTGCGTCTAGTCTTTTTTGTGGACGATTTTCGCTGTAAGGAAACATTAAAAAAGCCAAATTTTCGTTTATGCGACATTATATTGGCTTATCAACGGCTCAAGCTTCGCGAAATTACGCTCATTTCGAAATTGTTATTGAATCTTTAGTGAAGTAAATAATCCTTGTTGAAATGAGCGTGAAAGCCCGAAGTGGTTGTTAGACGACGGTCAACGTAAATATAAGGGAGTAACGCATTTTTCTTCTCTTTCATTTTCCCATTCGTTGCCTGAAAGTTCTTGCGTACTTGCAGTCCGCACTGAATGTGGGTAAATTATATGCAATCATTATTAGCTTAACTAAAGTGCGGCTCGTCTACGGCTTAGAAGGAAATGGAGTGCTTCAAGATGCTTTAAAATATCAGTTGTTTATTTCTTGACAAATGGTTTAATATCAGAGACAATATAAATATTGTATGTATAATATATAATAATAATATATAATATAATAAAATAAAAAGGCATTTCGATTACTGCTACACACATTCAAACGACCTAATGGTCTATAAGGTTGGAAATATTTGTTATGATTTTGTGCTATGGCAAACCCACAAGAAAAAGTTTGTATTCAACGGCAGACGAAGCTATAGGTAAATACTTTTTATGCTTTTTACGTAAAATTGTGTACAATTCTTAAATTTTTATTTGTATTTTTGGTATTGTCCGCCGCACTTCAAAATAGATAAATTAAATATGTATCTTAGCTAAAAGCTTTTAGGCTTGTCTAAGCAATGTTACATCGTAGAACAACATCGTGTTAATAAAGTTTATAAAATGAAATAATATGTCCCTTGCCAACCAAGTTTAAAATTAAAAAAAACTAAACGGTTTTTTTGCTTATTTTAAATATTGCATATATATTTTATGAGTATATAATACAATTAGAATGAAAATTTGTTTTTAAATTTAAAGTAGTAAATAATAAATTGTGTGATAGATTGAAGAAGCTATTTAAGTCATACACTATTCATGGCATTGTGCATGACTTATCGGAATGTTTGGGTTCTATCCATTGAATGCTCATAGATATTAAAGTACAAACAAATACCGCTCAATTTGCTGTACAAATAAAAAAAGATAAATAAAATGAGAGCCACTCGGCAAAAACGTTGCAGAGCCAGAGCGCTGTAAAAGCACGGCTCAAGCGAGTGGTAACAGAAAGGACCATCGCCACTGCCGCGTCGGCAGTAGCGGGCGATGGTGACGAACGTGTATGCAATGTGAGTACAGCGGGAGTGGCTAAGTGTCGTCAGCTGCAGTAGCGGTAGTACAATTTATGACAACTTAATTGATTTACTTTTCGTACGTGACCAGAAAAATGAAAATTGCATTACGTTGGGATTTTCCTTGGGATTTTTTTTTCTACAACCGGAAATTCTATTTCATTTCGAGCACCATTTTTGTCTTAGTCAACAAACAGCCCATGATGTTGTTGTACTCTTATGCGCGCTGTTAAAAGCACCCTACTGTATTCCCCACCATTCACCTTATAGAGTTGTAAAAATTGTTTTTTAATTCCATTAATTGTTTTTAATTCTTTATACCCAAGCGATTAAAATAATATTTAACATTGCACTTATACTGAAAATTAAATCTAAGCTATGCTATTAAATGAATTACATTGTCGATCAAACACTTTTCGTATTGCAAAATTATTTCTTTATGAGCGTTTTTAAATGTATTAAAAAAATTGCTTGTTCCTAAACTCTGAGTTGGTGTTTTTAAAAAGATCAACTAATTTTTAAAAATTTTGGACGACTGTTCGTTTATTTATGGATAAAACATCATAATATGTTTACTTTAAATGCATTGTCTGACAAAATTTAAACTAAGCCATGCGACCCTAAACTTTTGGTCGACAGTCTGGCAACAGCTGCTGAGAACATAATCGCTCAACGACATCTTCGTCGTAGACACAAACAAATACCCGATTCAAGTGTTGCTCGGTGTCGACTTTTGTAACTTCATCTTGAACTTACTTCCGTTTCCATGCAAAAGGAACTACCAGACTTTAAGCGAATGCCATTTGAGTTACTTAAGCACGCCGGTTTATCCCATCTAAGTTCTTTTGACCTTTTCCTTGTTTTTTTCTGATTTTTTGTGCAGTAACTTTGCATGGGTCGCGGTAACTGTCTTAACTTTCTTATTATTTGCTTCGTGCGATTTAGCTTGCAAATTGCGTCGGCCCACAGGCTCATGGATGTACTCGTACTACCGACACACAGCACCCACAAAAGTTTTCGAAAAGCGCTTCATCAATTCACTTTGACTGGTTCTGCTGGTCCGCCCATCTCCCTTTTCTTGGCCTAGTTGTGTTAAATGCATGCAAGAAAACAGGCTCCTGCAAAGACACACACGGACAAATCAAACGAATACATATACGTTCACTCGGTTTTCCCTCACGGCTACTTTGGCTTATGCGCATATTAGCGGCAAGTTTTTTCTGTACTTAAGAAACCACTTAAGAAGTCGTTAAATAATCAATGAAAAAGATTTTTCTTCATCTCTTTCCCAGAGTTTCTTCTTTAATAAATTCATTCTGTCAACGAAATTTTTTACAGACATAACTTGAGGTTACCGTTTCCGCTAACAATATCGCAGTGCGGGTATTTTAAGATTCTCTTCACATGGATATCTTTAAAGTTCAAGTCATTTAATTCTTTTATATTGAACTGGCCCAATCCTTCAATCACCACATTTAATAAATATTCAGGACAAATTACTCAATTAGCGGAGTTTTACACATTTATTTTCATATTCCAATTATTGTTATTGTATCTCGACATAAGCAAATAAACAAGCGACAAACTACTTGAACAATTGTGCAAACTAAGTTTTGAATCCCCATCAACAACAGGTAATTGACTGGAAACTTGAATCGATTTTATAATTTGCATACAGACGGTGACAAACACACTGTCAGACACATATGTATGTATGGTTGAGAAGAGCGGAAAAGTGAAGTAAAAGATATTAGGGAAAATGAAATTGGCATTTGTGATTAAAATGCAGAATTGGCGATAGTGAACAAAAGTCAACCACAAGAATGCTACTTGTTTTCAGACTAAAACATTAGGATTCATGGACAAGGAAAATTAAAAAAAGGGGTTTAACGCTTTGCTTCATGGTCGATTGCAGTTTATCGAAGGAAAACTTCCTGATAGGAGAGGTACGATGAGAAAATAATAAAAAAAACGACTGTCGGAATTGTTGCAATGCATACAATTAATTGAATTACAGATGATTGACTAAAAATGTAATGTTGTTAGATTTATTATAATTTTCTTTAATCTGGGTTAGCAAGACGATAACTCTCTTTTAATATTCACGTAACATTTTGTATAGATAAGCTTCCTGTATGCTTAAAACATATCTGATTGCCTCTTCATATTTTTTCATTTTTTTCGCAGACTTTTATTGCATTTGATTGCTGTTTTTTCCTCCTATAAGTCATTGACTTTGATTTTACTTTTGGAATTGGTTTTGTGGTGCTTGCATGGCGCTTCAACAACTTTCAGCTGCCAAACAAAAAGCCACCCGGCCAAACACAGAGTTCGACAGTCATTTGTATTTTCACGGAATGTTCTTTCAGGCAGTTTGACGTGAGCAAGTGCCTTTGTTTGAGGATTTCATACAAATGGTTTGGAAGAATTGCTTTAAGTAATTGTTTTCCTATTCCATCTGTGAGGATTTTGTGATATTTTTTGTGTGTCCTTCATTCTGTAAAACGGTTGGCGCGTGGCATTGAAGCAACTTTTGTTTCTGTTATTGCGGAATAGGTCAGTAAATTGTTTGCTTCATGCTACATTATGGTTCAATATTGGCTATATTTGGAAAATTAAATTATTAGCCATACTGTTATTGTTAAATATCGAATATATAAAAACTGGTATATTAACGGCCTACAAGTTTTACTTATTTATCTCATTATATTTCAGTTTCAAAATGTGGAGAAAAATATTCAACCAAGAATGTACCACCAAATTTAAAGTGCCAAATATAATATGCCAAGCTAAGACGCTATAATTGAATTTATGCGTACTATTGAATCCAAACAAAAATACGTACTATGATCAAATTTGTTGAATTATTTAAACACCTAATATATGGGCATTTGTTCCTTTAATTTCCTTCCCTTAATAATTCCTATTGAAATCAAGAGATTTAAGCTACACGAGGCACACATTTTATAATATACAATGAAAAAACAAAGTTTGGGAATCGCAGACGAAGGTATGTATGCCGACTTTAATCAGACTCTGGCAGTCATAGCCTTCAGTCGATGCCCTTGTGGTAACTACGGGAAAGGCAGCCGATTTAACGCTTTCGAGCCCACTGCCATTTTTTCCATTTTACATATTGCCCTCGGAGTTGTATATTTTTTGCTTTTGTATTTTGCCAGCTTCCTCACCTGCCAGGGCCTCGATGCTGCTCTTAGAGTGTGTCTGTCGGCCTACCGGCCGCCTATCTGTTTGCGCAAACTGCCTGCATTCCTCTCTAGTTTGCACCTTTTGTACGTTTTTAATTTTCCTGTTTTATTTCCGGTTTTACGATTCCGATCTCAAATCTAGATTGCAATGGCATCACTGTTGACGTTGGTCCGACGACGACTGGCAGGTCACACCACCGACTCCCAACTAACTTAGCTCAAATGTAAAGCAGATTTTCTACTTTAACATGATGTCTCTTTAAAATGGCTATATAAAACTCAGTTCCATTTAGCAACTTAGGCATTTTTGTCCCCTTCCCTTCTGACTAGCCGTCTGAGTAGCTGTTGGTACTACTATAAGTTACATTGCTTAGCTCATGCTGACTGAAGGGTACGATAAGCATAGATGCTTCTATGTATGTGTCCACAGGTACCTTTAAAAAAAATATTTGCATAAAAAGGTCAGCAGCACCTTTCAAATACAACAAGTGGCCTCACTGAATATGGCTGCAATGAATGCGCATGTATGTCTAAGTATTTTTGCTATGTATGTTATGTGTGTTCTACACAAAATAATGTCTATGTCGTGTATGCCAATGAGTACACCATACATTACAATGCGAAAAAGGTAATAGGAATTAATTAAATTTTTTCGATTGCGACAAATTTGCTCCACGCTACTCATATGATTGAAAGTATTTATAACTTTGTGATTATCTCTATCTCAGCTTTTCAACTACGTAAATGCAATATCAAATTAACATATTATCACTTGTAGGTTAAATAAACAGTTAATTGCTTTAAGCGCCAATTTATTAGTACATTAAGAATCACAGTTAAATCTGCACCCATTAGCCTTATACAAAGATTTCGAAAACGTCCGAGATGAACTGATAGTTGATAGACGTTTTACAAAATGGTCTAACAGACTTGGAAGAAAAATAAGCAGAGCAACAAGCAGACAACAAGAGAACAATGATGGCTGGGAACACTAGGGAAGACGCAGAATTATAACAAAGCGAATACAAGGTATTGCTAGAAAGAGTAGAATACCACCCGTTGAGTGTTCCAAATCTTGTTGGACGGTACTCAACGCCAGCTGCTGGCCTCAAGCTGCCAAAACAAATAAGTTTTCTGCCGACGTTGCTCCAGCTCTGAACTACACAATTACCCGCTTACTGTAGCTGTTGGTTGGCAGATTTGTTGATAAAAAGATTGACAGCGTTGATAGCCGAAATAATTAATTGAATGAAAATGCTACAACAAATGCCTTTAATTAGTGTCGGATTTCGCTACTGCTTGGTCAGGGCTCTATCTCAAATTGGGGGTGCTCTGTCTGTTAAGGTAAATATTTTATTTTTTTGTTTACCCTGTAGACGTTAAGCATTAAAATGGCTACAATAACATTTGTAGCATAAATGTTTTAAATGAGCAAACTAGCAATATGGTTTTGTAAAACCAACCCGTTGTTGCACTATATATTTATTAAATAAATAAAAAATTAGTCAACTTGTAGAAACATTAATAAACCGCAAATTTTATTTAGATATGTATCAAGTATGAAAATAAGAGTTAACCAACAATATAAAATTCAATATTTTGAGTTCCTATCAATACATAAATGGCATAGTTTTGTTTTGTATTTTAGTTTTTTGTCTATATATGTAAAGTCCACAAATACTATGATGCTTTTAGCGCAGCGCACTTATTTGATGCCTGGGTGGGCCTGAAAGGACAAGGCGACATCCTAGAAACTAACTCAGCTATTCCATTGCGTCAGCGATTTCCATTGCGAGACTAGTGACGTAGAAGGAGAAGCTGACAGGTGTGTTACTATAGACGCTGTTGTGTGAGTTCGTGTCACGATTTCCATGAAAATTATTCAAGCTGAAGGATATATGATAATTTCCGACGGAAGTGTAATCAAAAATCGCTTAGACTCAACGCAAAAGTCTTCGCCTTCATACTGTTACGACGTGTGCGGAGTAGGAAAATGTAACCTGATAAGGATTTCGCTTATGTATATTCTTTTGATGTATTAACATATTTTAGCATAGACCAAATATGCATTAATATACATAGACAAATGTGCACATACTCGTATATATACTACATATTTGTAGTTTCGCAGGCACGACTTAAACGTATGAAGTTAAAGCTAAACTTTTATAATCGAGAGGGCACCATTCAAGATAGAATGACTGATTTGGCTCGCAATGTCTCAGTCAATGTCAATCAATGTGGAATTTCAAAGTCTCGGGTAAAAGATTCCATCTCAGTTGGTTAAAAATGAATTGTAATTCTTACTGCTTACTGCTTGCTCTTGTCGTTCCATTTTTAGTGCAACTTTTTGAGCGAGTTTCCAAATGAATACTTTTATACAGATAGTTTATTGCATGGTAACTTAAAATCGGTATATTTGAAATTTCGCACTCACTAACACATTTATCAACATCTGTCAATCTAGGATTTTTAATTCCTTTTTGAAAGAATCCGAGGAAACTTCCTGCCCACCTGGCAGCTTGCCAATCGCGCATGTTCACGGTAGACTTCACTACACACATACGTTTTTTAGTCTGAGAATGTGAAAGACCAGTGGCTTTTTTCAATTATCAACACTTTCATTGCCTTTTGATCCTAGTCTGTTTTTGTACATATAATGCCCTTAATAGTTATGCATATGTGCTACAATGCTGATATATAGTTTGATGTATGTATTAATTTTTTTGTTTTGGTTTTAATTTTGCATTCAAATTACTGCAATAAGCCCTGAGGTTTCAATACTATAAATGCATATTTTAGTCATTTAATTTACAAATGGATATATGTGGTCACCAGATTTATCTTGCATATTAACAGAATAATTGATAAAATTTGACACATAAGTTTATTGATGTGGGGAGTTCAGCAAAATGAATGATAAAATATTTTGTGTTTGTCGACTGACTGAACAATTACGTCAAGTGAAAGAATTAACGCTGATCTATAAATGAACAACGAGTATTTGCAGTATTAAGGAACAAGCAGACAGTAGAGTACTAACGATGACCTCAGCGCTATGCCAAAAAGGCAAAAGTGCAAACGTTATCAAAGCCAATTGCTGTCGTCTGTCATTGACGGTGTCGCCGTGATGTATGCAACGCAAAAATGAAATATACAAAGTGGAATTGAAGTGGAATTATTCATGGGATTTCTGTACACTCGTGCTTGGGCCTGTGACTGAACTTGAACCAATTCGATAGACCTCATGCCGCATTCCCGCAGTTTTGAGTTTTGTGGGTCTGTCGCACAGCTGGGCGATCGTTAGTTCAGTTGGTTTTTGGTACTCTTCGGCACTTGCTGCCAGTGCACCAGGAACAGGAAGTGAAGACCAACGCTGTGTATGATGACGACGTTGATGCCATTTCTGTTGTGTTGTTCTGTTGTTTCTGCTGATGCTTTTCCACTGACTTTTTCTCGTTTTGCTACAGCCGATGGCATGATGATGCCATCAGCAAAAAACAACAGCTATTCTCACTCACGTTGAAACAATTGATGGACTGACTGGCTCATCGGCCACTGGAATGACGGTCTATCTCTCAATATCTCTACTCGCTTTATGACGGGCAATTCAATGTATTGACATTTGGTGTTTGCTGTTGACAGTTTAGCTGCGGCAAGCCTTCATTGTCTTCTCTCTCTCTCTCTCTCTCTCTCTCTCTCTCTCTCTCTCTCCCCCTCTCACTCTCTGCATCTATAAATTTAATTTACGTCAAGAACCAGGAATGTCTTGTTTTGTCAAACATGCTTAAAAGAATATTTTTCAGCCTTTCATGTTCGTCGGTCGTTATTAGAAATACAATGAGGGCAATCAATTAACAATTATCAGCGTTGCACGCAATACGAATCAGTCAACAGTTTTTGGTAGTAAGCCCATACGTTTCGTGAATTTTTTGCTTATTGTTAGTGGCAATCAATTATACTGTCAATAAAAACTGCTGTTCCGAATTTAAATAGTCATATTTATTTATTCATATGAATAAGCCAACCAATATACAGTAAGAGAACCACTAGGCCATTTAAAGAGTTTTTTTTTTTTTGTTAAGAGGAACATCAAGGAATAAGTTAATTTTTGAGATATATATTATATGTATTTACTGTTCACATATATTTTTGATGCGCGTGAAGTATGAATTTTCTTAATATATTAAAAAAAAAGGATTTTTTAGTTGTATTACTTAAGTCAGGTAAAATAAAAATGCTATTACTGATACAATAGACAACATCGGCGACTAGAACTGCATCCTACAAGGTGACTGCTTTTCAGTAAGTTGTATATATTATGGGCACGTGGGCGTCTGGGTGTGTTTGTGGGTTTCAATAAGTTTAGCTATGAATAAAATGTAAAGTGAAATGGGATGGCACAATTAGAAGGGCTTCTGGTTGATATGTAGCTCCACAATGCCTTCAGGCGGATATGAAAATGCTCACATCTAAAGTGTGCCTGACCTAAAACTGGTCGCAGATTTTAACAATAGGCAAATTAGTAACGGAGAGGACGCTCACAACTTTTTGTGCTCATCCAACGTATGTTGAATTCCATTAAACAAGGGATGACTATCCCACGGCCGTATAAAGGATCTTTGTTTCATTAGTTGGAGCCGGCTTGCTACATATGCCGCACCTCCAGCCCATGGGGCGCTATCACCCTTTACCAGCTGTTGCTAGAGCAATTGAAAGGACCCTTGTGTATGCAACCCTGTTAAAACACTCTGCACAATAGACACACAAATTATTAACTTTACCCAAAGTTGAAACCCGTCTTAATTTACAAACATTCTCATACATTCTGCATATATAAATTCTACAAATCGTCAACCAAAATCCGCCACTTATAATTCTTTTTCCCTATAAATTAACTTGCATTTACACCCTGCTGTGGCTCATTAATATTTAAATATCTCTGGGATGTTGGCGATTATTGAATTACTTGATTTCTACTTGGAAATCACAAATTTGTATGTGTACACATTTGATATATGACAGAATCTAAGTCTATATAGCCATGTCTGTCTATCTTTCTATCTGTCTGCTGAATGAATACCTAAACTACAGATACTAGAGATACCAAAGTTGTTATCAGCACTCATGTATGCCCTATGCAGATCAAGTTTGTCTTATGTTTTGGTTACGCCCCAATCAGCTCCCCATAAATAAAAAAATTAATATTTAAGATCCAAATTTTGAAACTGGTGTTTGAAATTTCGGATCGCACAATAATATCTTTAGCGTGTGAAAGTTTCGTTGCGATTAGATGACAAATTTGGACTTGGGCTTATATTATGTGTACGAGTATGTGCACACACATGAATATATAAATACCCTAAGTCAGCTAATTCGTTGATCTAGACACCTACACACAAACACATACACACGAGATGGACACACATATAATTTCAGTGAATTACCTATTATGAGACTTCCAATTATTAAATGAAAGTGTTATTTGATTTGGAATAACCTTATTTATTTCGTATATATTCCATGCTTTTAATTTAATGCAATTAATTTTTTTGTCGTAAATTACATTGAGTCAGTCTAGCGTGTCAACAGATTATAAAATATTTTAGAATAGAATGGAAGTAGCAGATTGCTTCTTGTTGTTTGTAAAGATAAACAAAACTGAAGTGGCAAAAACCACGTGTTGCGTGTGTTCAAACGTAAACAAACCAGCGAGGCTATTGCCGAACACTGCCGATGGCCCAGCTTAGCATTCGCACCCGACCTACCAGTGCGAACGTGTGCCCGATATGTCTTTGAGTGAAACTTTTAGTCAGCATTCGGCAAAAGCTTTATAGGCACGATGCTTTAGTGGCTGCTAGTATCAGCCAGTACCAATTTCCACTGGCTGCCGCCGCAGCGGCCACGGAAGTGTTGATGTTACGCCAAAGTGAGTGTGCCTTCAGTTCTTTTTCAAACGTCCCCGACATCAGAACACGGAAGCGGCAGTGCAGGGCAAGCATTATTAAGTAATAATTGTTAACTTATCGACACCCGTATTACCCGATATCGAATGATATTGTAATTTTTTTTAAATATTTTTTTCAACAAACTTGTGATAAATTTACTAATTCGCGCGAATGCTTTAAAATAATAGCTAAAATCGGTCTGTTCTTTCGACGAATATGTAAACATAAATAATACTCTGTCTTCTTATAATCTATCTTACAAAATAATAATTTGCCAATAATTATTTATGCCATGCAAATTTTCATTAAATATGTGTAAATGTAGTCATAAATAAAGTTTCGATTACATTGTTCTATGGCGGTACTTTCAGGACAGCGTATGTGACTGACAGACAATAAAGTTTATCGTTTGATATTAAATCAGTAAGTATGCAATTTTGGTATAAGTAATATATCATAAATATATGTATATGACTGACAAAAAATTTTAATGTGACGTTTTACTTAACTTTTTATATCATTTAAAGATCAGTCATTCGCTATATTTCGTCAATACTGTCAATTGTGTTACGGTCTAAAGCTACGCTTGAAATTCCTAATACACGAATTAAAATATGGCTATCTACCAATAGTATATATACAAGTTTCAACTATCATACTGAACCGCACTCAATATAATATATTTTAATTTCCACGCTTAATAATTGAAGACAAGAAAACTAGTTTTATTTGAATTACACTTTAAGTACACTTCAAAACAATGAGTTTATTTAATATTTTGCAATT
The DNA here is from genome assembly GCA_035046165.1 of Drosophila rubida. Taxonomy (NCBI): domain Eukaryota; kingdom Metazoa; phylum Arthropoda; class Insecta; order Diptera; family Drosophilidae; genus Drosophila; species Drosophila rubida. The sequence continues at coordinate 73,787 of JAWNOF010000023.1, forward strand.
AAACAGAGAAAACTCGAAATATATTTTCCAAAATTTTATTATCAATAAATTTACATGCTTGTGTACATAGAGAACATAAATTACCACGGCCCGCAAGCGCATTTTGTATAAAAAGTTTGGCCACGCCAGACTCGACAGCAACTGGAGGTTGTCCGTTGTTAGAATATATGAGTACTATACAAATTATGCAACTACAACACCTTAGAAAGTTGTATTAAGAACTTTCAGCAATATATGAAATTGCTGCTCTGTGGCCGGGAAGCTAGCGGTTGTGTATAAAGACAATATAGACACCGCAACAATTATGTGTCGGACCCTCATGAACTTTTGCGGACATGTGTGTTTTCTGTTGTTGATAACTTAATAGCAGGACAATGCAATACTTTCCATTTACGAATAAATGGCAAGTGCCTGCTTGCCCGAGGGCCGGCTGGTTGTCTCATGTTTGTATTTGGTCATAGTATGCGTGTTTCCTGCCTAGTTATTGTTGGAAATAGACCCACTTCGCTTAAAATTACCCACTGTCAAGGACTTTTGAACAACTTCATATAAGTTTCCGCTTCTGAGAGTGTGTACCATGCATAAACAGTTGAACGCACACAATCACTATACTACTGGAGCCCAAAACGAATGCAAATAGTTGTACTTGTCTGTACCACACTAAGGCAGAAATGTTCATGGGCGTGTTGCTTTTGCAAACATAACTAAATATTTAACTTTCAGATCGTTTGTGCGTACATCTCAGTTAAAAATTTAATGATCAAATCACAAATGGAAAATGGATGAAGAAAATAAAATAAAAAAACAATTTTAAAGACCTATTCGAGTAAAATATACTTGAGAAATGTATGTATTTAAAGACTAAAGGACTACGATTACAAAATTCCGAAATTTCTTTAGCCGATGCCGCGGCCAAATATAAGTATAAATCTACACATTCATACATCGATTTTTATTTACTCTGTTTTTGAAGTCATTTACTTTGACTATTGCCTCCCAACAACTGGTGGCCGAAAAATTTGCAACATTTGTTGCAAATGCTTCATATGTAGCAATAAAAACGTGTGACAACAACAACAACAACAGTGAGGACGTGCAACATTGACTAAGCGGCAACTATATCTCTTAACTAAAACTGGACGTACGTGCTAGTTGTCGTCTGTTTTTGCAGCCACTGCAACTAATAGTTACAGTCCTTATTTCCGCCCTGTAAATCTTCTGCGCACTATTCAAGACCTTCTAATAACCGGCTGTCTGTAGATACTAAATCATGTCTGTAAGTGTTTGCATTTCAGTACAAGCTTTCCGTCGAGAAAGCACGTTCCCCGGTCACCATTTCACTAGTCGAACCGGACTGCTTTTCCAAGTTCTTCTTTTAGATTATGCATTGTGCATCCACTTGTAATATGCAATTTTGTGTACTACCAATACAAAGTTAGTTAGCTTATGACTTTAAACATTCGACTCTGATTATAGAGTGTAGAATCAACTTTTGCAAATCGCTCCCATTAAATTCGTTAGTACTATTACTAATACTAAATTCAATTCCATTAAATTCGCTAGTATTATTACTAATACTCAATTCTGGCTGGTATGCAAGAGTCAACATAAAATGATTCAAAAAATTATGGGACAAAGTCGATGAAAATGTCAATCCTAAAAAGCTATTGAGTTTTCGATTTTTCATACAACTTTTAGTATATGAACTTTATTGTACTTATCAAACAGCGACTAAACAAACCACTAAGATTTCGGATTGCTGTTTTTAACTATATATGTATAATAAAGATCTTAGAAAATGGTAACGATGGAGTGTAGAATTAAGTAGTATCTGTATTCTATTTCTACATTGACGTTGTAGCTCTGCCAAGAAATGTGTTGCTTGCATAATCACCATAGTTATGGCAAAATGGAAGAGTAAACAAACAAATTAACAAAGAAAGCCTTGCGGTGATGAGTTGAATTTATTTCAATTACTAGTTCATTCTTTTCAGTATTCGGATTACTTGTAAGATCAACATAAACATGAAATTCCAGGAACTATGCATAATTCTTATGATCATGAATTAAAAGCAAACCAATGTATTTGCGGAACCAAACTAGCTTTTCAAAAATCCCTTTGCCATTGCAATCAAGCTGTTCATAACAGACATATTTTAGCTAAAATCCTACAGTAGTACATGAAACAAAGAATGAGCCTCTTGAATGGAAATGTCTATATATTAATACGCGGTCGAAAATATATTTCATTACTGTACTCACAATGACCTTGAAAACACGAAAAATACACACACATTTTTCTAAATATAGATGGTTCCTCTTCGACAACGTTTTTTTTTTTCTTTTTTTGAGTGGTCTAGCTAATGAAAACGTGAAACGTAAAAATATGACCTTCACACAGCAAACTAAATTTTTTTTTTCACATGCATACAAGTCTAGTCGATTTAGCTGTCTTTGGTTTTCACTTCATATTTTATGGTGTGATTAATTGAATAACGCAATTTGAAAACATATCTATTTGTATCTTACAAATTTGGCTACTTTAATATCTATATTTATTTTTCACATTAACTGTGTAATTAGCATACATTTTAATTAGCATAAATTCAAAGTGCATTAAAAATAGCCATGATTACAAGTATAATGTATCCAAAAATATCAGCGACATGTAATGATACTTTCCTTTTTAATACTGTCCGAAACTATTCAGCAACGCAGTTGTTACCTCACAAACTTTAAAAATGCGTCATCGGATTTTTATTGTATACCTTGTATACATATGTATATTTCCGATAATTTTTGCCAGTAGCCGTTTCCTGAAACGTAATATATAGAAACAATGTGTGCGCGAATAGTACTCGATTTTGTATTAAAATTACTAATATACAAATAAAATACTCTATGCCTTCTACTTTAGCATAAAACAACTGTCTCTTGAGTGCTTTGTCGCAAATATAACATATGTTACAACAACTGTTATTTCTGATTTTAGGTACCTCCTTCATATTTGATAAAACTCTACAGAAGCTCGAATGGAATGAGCAGCAGGAGCTATTATCGCCTATCAGTGCACTACTGGGTCAAAAGCAAGTGCCTTTTCTCAAGTTAAACTATAATTTCTTAAAATCGTGTAAACAAATAAGTTTTCGCTCGAGTGACGATGTGTGCAACCTAGCTTGCCTACATGCTTATGTCGAAAATTCTCTCCGCATGAAATCAGACACTGAACATTACTGCGATATTCCACGATATAACTACTTTTGTAGTCGCAACTGTGAAACAAAATTAACTATTAGTAGCAATGCTCGCTGAAAGCAGACCAGAGACCGAAATTTCCAGAGCAGGTTTTTCTACATTACCTGTGGTGTCGGGACAACAACAACAGCAACAACAACAACAAAAATATCAGGGAACAACGCCTAAACAGATGCGTAAAAGTAAAACCAATCAGTCGAACGTTATGGCACGCAACAACAATGGCGATGGGATTGGCGGTAGCGTGCGTGGCTGTGGTGGCAGCGGCAGTGTTGTTACCTCCTCGAAGACGCCAACAATTATGACGACAAAGACCAACGTTAACAGAGGTATTCGAAGTGTTATAACCGGCGGCAAAGGCTCAACCCCGACTACCAATGGAGGTGCCGCTGGCTTCGTTGATGGCATCGAGATATATTTGGGTCTAATCGGCTGGCGCAAAAAATGTCTGTACACATTGCTAATGCTTTTAATGCTTTTAATTATTACCAATTTGGTACTGACTTTATGGATTCTCAAGGTCATGCAGTTCTCAACGGTAAGTATATCTTTATTTAGTCACCTTATTTAGCCATTGATTTTTCAAAATGCATATTCTGTGCCCATTTCAGGATGGCATGGGTCAACTCAAAATATTACCCGGAGGCATTCAACTCTCAGGGCAGGCGGTAATTATGGATATGCTGCGCGCATCTACAATACGGTCGAGACATGGCCAGCCAATATCCATAGGTAAGCGTTAAGTCAATTACTCAGAATGAATCTTGTAAATACCCAGGCAGTTTCGGGATTGTAGTCATATAACATATTCAAAGTGCAAAACTGCTCATTTTAGTTCGGAATTCAGCTTGCCATTTGAAATTTGTTTTCTTTAAAATTGATGTTGAATCTGGACACGACAAATGTGTTCCGTCCTGACTTAAGACATAAATCAGCATAAATACACGGGCGTGAACAAAAGCTTACTTGCGTGGACTCTTATGTAAATGTGCATGTATGTACAAGTGAAATGGAAGTGACATTTTATCCAATAAGATCATAGGTGTTGAGATGCACAATAATAGATTAACCAAATCGGATCGAATGTCTTGCCATAGAAGACATATGAGGACATATGCGTATACATATACCTAAATATATTTGCGGTTACATGTGTGAACAATATTAAAAAGAAGATACAGTTTTTTTTTAACAGCAATAAGTGGCGACATTCGGAAATCATCAGATAAGTAGGAGCAGTTGGAATTGTTGTGAGTTACGTGTGCTGTCAAGTTTCTATATAAGCACAAGGCTTGAGGCTACAGAATCTAGATAGGTTTTTTATTTCCCTTTGCTTTGGGGAGTGTTGTGGAGGATTTTTACAAACATATGCATTCGACAGGAAGAAAAATTGTGTATCAAAGCGTCTGTATAACCTGTAGTTTTCTATTTTAACGTGCACTTACTTCTCATAGAGGCTTACAGAAATGGCGGCGTAGTGTTTTACATTGTACAAAGTCTACTGACTTTAATTATAAACAATCAATATATATTTTGTATTAGAACAGGGGTTTAAAAAATTCTCAACAGTACATTTTGTTAACTTTCTTAACGTTTTCCCATTTTATGTATCAATTTTATCTTCTCTTAATCAACTTGGGACTATTCCATGAAGAATCGTCACGTAATTTTTCAATAAATACACGTGACCCCAACGGCGTACTTGAGAATCATTTATTCTTGGGCCATGATAAGTTCGAATGTCTGTCAGCAGGATTTCGCGTCAACGACACAACCGGTCGAAATTTATTTTCCGTAAATCGAAATGAAGTCACAATTGGAGCGCACGCGTTGCGAATCGAAGGCGAGGGCGGTGCCATCTTTCGAGAATCCATACAAACTCCACATGTGCGTGCCGAGCCGGGCCGCGAACTCAGGTAAATGTGCATCACATGCAAGTTTGTGAAATCGCTAAATTTAGTTTGGCCCCATTATATTTACTCTATTTTAACATATATGCATATGAATGTATTTATGTATGAATGATTATGTTGCTCGGGTAGCTCTGTTTCAGGCGATTAGTAACCTGCCATGCCGGCCAATTAACTGAATAACTGAAATAAGAAGTGAATGGAATTTGCGGAATGCCACAACGAAATTGTCCACAGTGCTGAAATTCGACAAGTGTAATAAATTTTGCAGAATTCATAGCACAGGATTCACGCAAATATACGCGTATATATGAATGAAAACGTATACGAATTGGTATGAACGAGTATGTATGCCCTCACCAAACACATTAGCCGGGTATGGAAAAATCTCCGAAATAAAAAATTAAAAACAAACACTTTCCGAGCGCCCATGCCGCTGATGCTGTTCAACGGTGTATGTCAACGTCACCATCACCTTTGCGATGAGCGAAACAAAAACAACAACAACAATCCAAACACAAAACACAGCCACTCGTGAGGTGTTGGTTTATACATTCGAGCGTTTGTACGAGCACATACATACATATGGACACAGCTCGCCGGAGAGTGAAAATATTTGCACATGTTCGAACGAATATACATACATACATACATACATACATACATACGAATGTACGCATACATACGCATACTACGCATGCATGCAAGCACGTTTATTTGTGTGGACACGTGTGTGTGAGTGTGGGGATCGCCATCATCGCGTCATTGAAATCGGCATCAGTTGCGACGAGTGAGTTGAAAAGCGCTTTGGGGCAGTGATTTTTTGTTTGTTTTTTTTTACGAAAATGTGGAAATCGTTGGCTTTACATTGGGACATTTGTGGTGATAACTCGCCTTATTCAATGACAGGCTCTAGTGACTGTGTTTGTCAATGACTACTATAGTAGTATATGTCAGTTTGGGCCTGTATTTGTGTATACGGACCATTAACAGCACCGCGATGCTTGTAATAACGTTTATGTTGACAAATTTGCTGATGGCCGGTTTGTTTTTCGTGAAAATTAACAATTTGCGCTGAATGTCGATGTGCGGACAGAATTTGACAAATAAGCTTTAGCAAAAAAGTTAACGGTCGGCTTTATACTTTAAAATAAAATATTCACATAATTGCCAATATGCTGCTAGTGGTTGCAATTAATTAAGCAATACAAAATTGCGCAATTCTTTCCATTCGAAATAAATGTTATCTATGTGTATAAGTTGTATACACCAAATTAAATATTATATTTGATCGTGCCTAAAGTTTATCACAAAAAATAAAACAGATCTTATGTAGAAATGCATCTTTCGTGGCTCATTCTCAAATAATCCGATGGAAATGCTGGATTTATTAACTTTTGGCTATATAAATAATATTAAATAACAATTTATAGTTCTTTGGCAATTCTCAGAGCGCAAGCTTATGGCAAAGGCAAAGGCACTGTAACATATACAAAACAAAAAACGAAAAATCCTTTTAACTGTTAGTAAAGCAAGTGGAGTTGTTGTGATTTATTTTTCATTTGGTCTGAACTCCTAGGCTTAAACTTCATTCGATTCAGTACAATATAGACACTTTGCAAAGAGTAAGTAATATTAATAAAATAAGTATTACTGACTGAATTGCTGAATATAACATATATGTATAAATGTTGTGATGTTTAGTCTGAACTTAAGAATTTATCTTCTATATTAAGTTTTGACATTTTTTCATAATAAAATTGAGAATACACATATATTCGTGAGTTGAGATTGCGCCCCACTCCAAGATAAGACAATTTGGAATTAGTAATGAATTGCAATCATTATTATAAAATTTAAGTTAAGTTAAACATAATTTGCTCTTGACTTGCAAAAATTGCCTCAAATCAAGCATACAAAACTGTAGCGTCAATAAATTCATTAATTTTTAACATACATATATATTCTATTCAACTTTTCCAGACTAGAGTCCCCTACACGTCAATTAGATATAACTGCAGCCAAAGACATTAACTTGCAATCTCGAGCCGGCGGCATTGAACTGCTAGCTTTGGGAGATGTTAAGCTGCGAGCGCTGGACGGCAGTGTATGTATCTGATTTTTATGTACCATTGTAAACTACATATGTATCCCTAGTAAAAGCCTTAATAATAGTTATGTGATAAACAACAAGCTTCAACTTTTTCTATTTTTTATTTATTTATGCATTTTGTTACATTATACATGGGTGAAACAGTTACGTTTGGAGTCATCGAAAATACTTATGCCCAATTTGCGCACGGCGCAACCACCAATTCTGGGATCTGCGCAAAGTCGCGATCATATTCACCGAGTCTTCCAATTGTGTGCCTGTTTTAACGGCAAGCTCTTTTTGGCGGCACCGCACTCAATATGCGCCGGTGATGATTCCACAGTTTGCAGATGATTGGTTAAGCTGTCAATGCGATCATGGGAGTAAACAATATCACAATGTTCAATGAATCAAAATATAAATTGCAGCAAATGCATATGCAAACCCGTACTAGTGCAATAGTACTTAAAATTGTACGTATTTTATAGTCATAAAAAAACATTCATTGATACTGACATACATACCTACACGCATATAAAAATAATATACTATTCAACATATATATATTATAGTATACATAACATATTGTACTACAATAAACATATTATATAGCACATACTCAAACCTATTGCAAAAACCCTATAATACACATATGCATAGACTTAACAATAAATTCTTTATGAATGTTTGTGTATAACGATATATATGAGAATATATAGACTCGTCTGAACATACAACATGGATATAAATATCTACGAGAATGTTACAAGTCAAAAGAAGTTTCCAAGCTTGCCAAGCAAACTAACGTACGAGAATTCATTGTATTAAATAGCACAGCATTGATTTGTTCGCATTCAATTCTATTATAGATGAGGCCTATACAAACTATATACATTAAGAGTAGAAATAATCACGAGTTCTTAGTTATTCGGGATCGCAAAAATTATGTTATGTCTATCAGCAAGGACAGGCGTCAAACACTATTAATTTCTTGTGAAAGTCAAATTACTTCTCTTTAGTACATGTTTGTGGAATTGCCTAGTGAAACATGCCCAAAAAAAAAGTAAAAAACGCACCTTAAAATGAATTTAAGAATGCAGTCCTCTCCTAGTACTAATGGAATAGAGTTTAGCGTATGATTCATATATTTTCACTAAACGAATCGATACCATTTACAAATGTATGAGAGAATACCCAACAAAATCAAGAGCTTCTAAGACACTGGCATGTTAGATATATTTATATGAAAACTCTGCAATATAGGAGATCCCTAAATAAATATTACAGTTAATAATATTACTAGTTCTAGAATGATAGAAGGCACAGAATTTAGAATAATAGTGAGAAATGTGAAAAGTGAAGAAATTTCAAATTATTTTCAGTTTAATACTCATATTTTTCAACAAATGGACCACAAATAGGTTTATTACCACTACATAATACATTCACAAATATGTACATTTAATTTAATTCACATAATTCCCAGCGCTTGTGAATATTAAATTAGTTATCATTCAGAGATAATCAGGGTAATAACAAAAATGTAAAATATTATAACATTTTCGGATCATATTTACAATCCAAGTGTCATCCGATAAAATATTTCGCATAAAAATTCAGCACGGGTTTGTTAAATTATTTAAAAAATGTTATATGTGTACATACTACTAAAATAAACAAAATTCCACAAGGCGGAGAGCAAAAAAAATTATATGGGTATAAAATATATATCAATTGCATATATAGTATAATAGCAGACAATTACGAAAAACAATATGTAATCACAATACGAAGACAATGAAATATCATCCAATGAATTATAAGAGCTATTTGTAGAAACTATGAATATGGATAGGATGTTAAATATTGCCGTTAAATATATACATTTGTATGTATGCCATGAATAAGATAAAATATTTTAAACTAACAAACGAATGCTTTTAAGTGGAAATTTATGAGTACGTGTAATATTTAATACAACAGATGCTCTTTTTTTTTGCACGATAAGTTTATATAAGTACATACAATATATATATATATATATATGTGTGTATATATATATATATATATAAATATGGAAATCATATCAGCAATATACCTTTATATATACTTATATACATATGTATTGCAAATAATTGCATATAAATAAAACCAAATAAAGCATACATATACATTAGAACAAAAAAAAAAACAAAAACAACAAACAAATAAATAAACAAAGAAAACAAAAATCTCGCTGTTGGCTCTTGCAATTGGCTGGATGAACAGTTTTTTTATTCGACGACAAGGATTTTGCGCACTTTTTACGGCAAAGCACTCAAATACGGCGACGGCAAGCACCGACGACCGAGTCTATGACTCAAGCTGCAGACCGAGCGTTCGTTGGTTAACGCCTTCTAGCACCACTTCAATTGAATTCAATGGCATTTGAAGTGCTTTGTGGGTGCGTCTAAGCGAAAGCAGCTGTACGAGGACATTCTACGTTTACCAGCAGTACGCTCCACGCTCGGAGCAGCAGCTCCTCGTGGTCGTCGTGCGGAAAATAATTTGTGGGAGTTGCCGAAGAGGATCCCGAAGGCAAACATGCACGACTTTTCTCACCAGTTCGTTTTAGAGGTTCGTGTACGTAACGTAAATTGAGTTATTTTTTGAGCCAATTTTCTGTCGAGTCACAAAGTAAGCTTGCTTGTTTGGTGTCTGTTATGAAAAGCTCTGCGACGGCATTCAAATAGTAAACGTCAACATATAAACGAGTATCACGACACATGCTTCTCAGTTTCCACTTGTAGAGATTTCATTTGATTTTTTAATTAACGTCAATCTAAGACGCATTCGCTTTACCGTTCCCTTCCATTTCTATACATCAAATATGTCAAATCGACAATCACATATTTGTAGCAGATACTCGTATAGCCACACCAGACACAGTGGTTGTACTTAATAATAAACCAGTAATAAATAATTAGCATGAATCGTCTTCTACTCTTAAGTGTCAGTCACTTTAAATAATAGAGTGTGCTCTTTATATGGCTGAAAGACTGATTATACAATTCAGATTTACAATTCTATTTAAAGCTTAAACAATACTTTCCAGCCTTTCTTGCTCTCCCTCTTTCTTCGCACGCGCATTCACACACCCATACAGTCTAACTAATTTGAATACGTGTATGAATGAGTGTCTGTGTGTGTTGGGCACATTGTTCGTTATACAAGAATGTATTTAGTATTCCATTAATATTCTAAAAGCCGCTTTTGTACTTTACTTCGCATCATTGGCGCAGTTGCACGTTGTACCTTTTTTATCCACAGGGCGGAATTTGGTGAGAATGTTTATATGTTTGCATGCTGCCCAAAATGTTAAACAAGCAAGTAGTAATCGCATAAAATTTTCTAATTACCTTACCAACACAGACGCATGCACACACAGCCTGGCTTTGAATATGACACGAAGATATAGATTTATATATACGTTACGCCTTTCGCAGTTCCTTACGATGAGAGGCAGAAAGTTTAAGACTGACATTGTGACTACCACATTAGGCAGATGTTTGTGCCTGTTAGGTCTGCCCTATTTTCCCAGTTTGCGAGCTGTGAGTATATCAGGCGAATAGTTACATTTTCAATGCATAACTCAGCTGGTCCTGTCTTAAAATTTAAATGAATACACCTCACCAACGACAACATATGCAAACTGGCATAAATTTTTTAGGCAACCCCAGCATCATCGCTACGAGCAGTTAACAACGAAAGTCGTTTTGTCCTTGCCAGCTTCGCATACGAGTTGCTGTGTGTATGTGTGTGTGTGTGCGTGTGTGTGAGAGTGTGTCTGGCCGCGTGGGTAGTGGCGCAACAGTTAGCTAACGGGTTGCAGAATTGAGGTGTAAACTTGCATCAAGCTGACAAATTAACTATGCATGAAAGTGGTTGGGATAGGGACGGAGTAGCAGCAGTTAATAGGATTGGGCTGGAGCCATGGAATCAAATTAATTGTTTCATTTATATACGTACCTCCAACATGCAGCCATACCAATTTCGTTGTTATTACACATATGCTTCTATCCGAAGAAGAAAAACAATGTCAAGTGAATCGAATTATTCGTCTCTTTATCCACACAACTTTATATGAAGTGTACATCACTTGATTGGGCAATTAAGCAAAATTGTACTGTAAAGCGTAGCAGTCTGGTAACAATCGAATATTAAATACCCTGTGTATTGTCAGAGGTTAACTTACAATCTGCAGGCGAAGCAAAAACTATTCAATATCAGGGTAAAAGAAATTATAGCATTTTAAACTACAAATTTGTAGCCATAAATTAGAATTCAATTTGTGACGTTAAACCATAATGACTAAAGACTGATAACTATTTCACTGAATCTTTAGCATAAGCCATATAGATATATATTTTATCCGGTGACTCTTAAATTTTAGCTGATACTTTGTATCACCCATTTTGCGTATACTTATTGTTTATTTATTATTTACATATATGCACGTATATCGATTTATTTAATTGGTGTTCCACCTAATTTCATTAGGGTTTCAGCCACAACAAATATGCAATATTATAGAACGTATACATACATATGCATGGTATATATTATTGTACATTTATTAATAAATTGTGACCTTGCTGCCCACTTGCCATCAGCTCGTATTAGTTATGCAGACAAAGTGGAATACTTGTATTAAGTTATTAAATTGCAGACATGTTAATATCGCACATTGCAACTGATGGTTGAGGGTCAGAATGGCGGTCGAAGCGCTTGAAAAGTTTTGGCCTCTTTGATACGTGGTACTCGTGAATCAGTCGACTTCGAGCTTGTGCTTATATCAGCGGGGCAGTAAAGCGCGTGTAGATACTTATGTGGCTTTAATTTATTTGCATGCAAACAGACAATGTAGTCGAGGAGTAAACGATGAAAGACTCGGGCAAGAAATTTTATACACATGTTTGTGAGCACATACGTACGTTTATACGAGTATCAAATGAAAAGTGTTCAGTTGGCCAGCAGCTCCTTGGCGTATGCAACTTTTGTACTTTATGCGTGCTTGTATACCGCCAACAACAAAAACAAGCAGAAACAGTGTGGTGTTACAGTAGATTCGGTGTCGGTATGAGTATTTGCATCGCATCGGTGTCTTATCGGTTGCGATGCCTGCACCAGTTACCAGTTGATAGTTAGCAGCTTTAGTTCCCGTGTCGTGCTTGGGCGGACACCAAGTAAACGAATTTATGTCGTAATGAATGTCGGTTGCCGCATATCACGGTGCCTATCTACGGTTTCGGCGCACACTGCCAACACTTACTGGCACTTCGCTTGGCCCAACAGCTCGTCGAATTTATCTGGCGAGCTGCTCGCTACGACTGCCGTTTACTGCCTGATTAAAGTCAGACTTCTTTTTTGTGGCGATTTGTAAAATTCGAACACATTTTCAAAATATAGTATAAACGTATTCTCGCAACGTTCCGACGCTCTCTTTGTGCCGTGCACATGATAACAAAAACTGCAAAAATGTGAGTAAAAATAGTACATACTACTCGTGTTTTTTGCAGGCAACTTATCAAGCTTGCACAGAGAGTTGGAATAAAGTTAATTTCCCATTTAACGGCAGATAGCCCAATGTGGTTGGTTGGTCCTTTCGCAAACTAAACAAGCTGAACAAGCTAAACAAAATTGAAGCCCCTTCGGTGGTACCCCTTCGGCCCGCCCCGATGGGTGCTCTTCTCGTACAATTTGCTGCTTAAATTACGAGCTGTTCATTTTGTGAGTGCCGCGCTTAACTGCTTCCTCTTGTTTTAACTCATTGCTGTAACTGTCCCCCCCTTTTTTCCCACCTGCCTAGCACTTTTTGTGCGCTTTTTACGAGCTGTTGCCGTTGCCCGCGTTGTACCCGCGTTGTGCCCGCTGTGCGCGAGTGCGTGTTAACAGGCAATTAAATCCGAATTACATTTTTGCTCCTTTTTGCATGCCATTTGCTTTGTACGTATCCTCCTGCATGTATGTGTTTTGGCTTGTGCTTGTGCTTGTGCTTATGTTTGTATGTGCACTTAAATGCGTGTGTAGGTTGCCTTTCAAAAGTCAAACGGCAGGTGTGCCGAGCGCCACACCACATAGCACGATTTGTTCCCAAATGGCAGCGATAAGACGTGCAAAAGTTCAAGAAGTCAGCTCGGCTAGCCAGGACCTTTACGGTTTCCACTCCTCACGACCATCTGCACGTGCTAATTAAAGATAATTTTTAATTGCTGCTGACAAATGAAGATTTATGTTCAAAGTATTAACTAATCGAATCGAATGGCATGGAATCGAAGCTAGTCCAGTTTAACGACGATTTTACTTTAATCAAACAGAACTGCCAAAAAGGTTACACAGCTTCAAATTACTACCCACAAAATAAAGGCGTGCCTAACCATAACCATTTGCGTCATCATGTCACAAGCTTGTGGACCATAAACCGCAAAAAGTTAACTCAATTGAATTTGGTCTTTCTGTCGTATCAGGAGAGTAACTTAGAAAAGCAAATAAAAATATTGCGTTTTATTATGTGCAAATACACAGAAAGAAAAATACTTACTATAACTATTTATCACAGCCGAAGAGAAAATGTATGATTTACACTCCCTCTTATTCAGTTATGATTAGAGCACAAAGAACTATATGTATACAAGAACATTCGTGACTATATATAATATACAATAAAATAAACATATATTTAGTTAAACATCACATTCTGTGTACATAATCTACATAACACGAATTTACTGAGCTAATCTGATAATCATGTACAACACTTAAATATAAACTAATAGTCTATTTAGTCAGTTATAGGGAAATATTTCCAGATGGGAATTTAGTCAACGCGTATTTACTTGGACATCATTACGAGTATACTCGATAGAATCATACTGAAGCAAAGTATGGGCATATTCATTTTGTTAATTCATTCATCATAAGTAAAATTAAACATAATGATATACATAAGTATTGATAAAGATAAATAAGTATACAATTATTTAGACAATCGCCATCACCAATCTTGTGAATTACAAAGTAAAATAAAGTAAACGCATATTCAGTTAATCAGAAAGAAAATCATTTACACTTCTGCATTATCCCAATCATCATATTAGCTTTGTGCGAAGTAAAATTAAGTATACGCATTTGGCTACCAGCCCAGCTCCACATAATTTCAAAAAGCAAATGAAGCCATTTCATTCGGTGGTCCCAACACATCGATTAAGAAGGAGAAGGAATGTGGGCAGACCCAACTAAATCCTTTTCTATACAAACATACGCTCATGCACATGGTATGAGTGCAAAATGGGGATAAGGATGGGAATGGCGCTAGAGTAAGTTAACAGTTCGCCTTGATGGTGTGAATAAAGTGGGGTTAACGGAAATCAAATGGAAAACTCATGCATCGCACCAAAAAACACTTTTCCGAACGCATTTCTATTGTCAGCGGTACTGTCGTGTGGCTTTCTGTGGGTACAAAAACTTTGCTTTGCTCTGTGACACTGTGTGACCGTTTATGCGGATACGCGCCTTTTGTTTGTTTGGCATTGTGTGCATAGTTTTTGTCCTTCTTCTTTCACAGTAAGCACTGCGAGCTGTTTATTTTTATATATGTGAATACTATATATTCTTTTTTTATTCGTACTATGTGCATGTATTTTATTTTTGAGCAGGCGGCAAAATCTGAGCAGCAGCGCCGTTCACTTCATTTGCCTATTCGGAAGAGTCAAGGAGTACTTCACATTGCCGGGGGCGGCTACCATTGTTACCGCTTCTGCCTCTGCTTCTGCGGCTACGGCGGTTTCAGCTCCTGCTGGTGGCAGGCAGTGGAAGGACCAACTTTTGTCGCTTGGTAATGATGGCATTTTAGCATTGTTGTTATTTCAGTTGTTGTTGTTGTTGCTGTTGTTGTTGTTAAAGTTTTGCACACACAAGTTTAAACAAAGCAGCCGCCAGCCACATAAACAGTCGACAGGCGCTGCGTTGTTAGGTCAAACAACAGTAAGAGCCAGCTGGAGCAGCTGGAAATGCGACTGGCGACTGGCGACTGGCGACTGGGTGCCACCCACCACTATTACTACTGTTGGCGACGATGCCATTCAGGTCCACCCTGAAGGTTGGCACCCACAAAAATTGCGACGCCTGTCAAGCTCAGTTATGGTCGCCTGTTTGTGCAACAACACCAGCTTTCGCCTATTCGTTTGGCGAATAATTAATTTTTTACAGCGACATAAGCTACAACAATATATATTATAGTATGCTATGTGAATATGCTCTTTCTCTACATGAACCCAGGAAGTCGCCAGCTCTATTATACGTTACAACTACATACTCGTTTATGTGTAAATACTAGCTATAGATTACCTCTTTTGCTTCGCTTTTGTTGGGCTTGCTTTCGTTTTACTTACCTGTCTATGAGCATAAGCTATTTCCGGGCAGAAGTTGCGGCTGCAAATGCCTGGAAATAGCCAATTCGTATACAATAATTCTATGGATGACATAAATTTGAGTTTGCACGTACATTCGAGCTTATGAAGAATACAAGAAAGTTGCGCTTCCTTGTACTCTCGTCATGTCTTAGCACTTTACGACCTCGAGTTGGCCTGCAGATCTTGCTCGAACTGATACGAGTACAAGTAAGTATTGCTTAATTGAAACATAACATTATGGCCAATTAACTTTGCGAGCTTTATTAAATACTACCAAATTTGCAAGCAACGCATTATTTCCTCTCTCTCTCTTTTTTTTTTTGCTAATCAGCTTACGCTGTCTGCCCGCAGTTTTGTCACACATACTCGTACTTTTACTTTTCGTCGAGCCAGAGCATCAGAGCTGTGTCATGCACACAATTTGCACACAGCTTTCATTAACTGTGCTGAATATCAGAGACTCGCAGCATAACTGAAGGCGACTGCGAGCTTCAGCTTACACCCTCGAGGGTGCGCTACCCTGAGTTACTTAGTTATCAGCTCTCAATTAAACTTTTACATACTCCTTTAAATACCTGACTAAGTAGGGAATGGAATGGCAATAGAAGCTTGCAAGTTTAGTGGTAAAAAATACATACCAGCTAGTAAGTCTGATCTCCAGCCGTCTCTTACAATTTTTGATTCCCAATAACCCGATTTACGATAAATAATTGTATTTGTGAATAAAACTATGAGCAGTACTATTCAGAACATTTATTAAAATTGTATTGAATTTACGCTATATATAGATAGATATTTAGCCTATTATCCATATAGTCTCTATATTTTTATCCTCTATATTGTATTGTATTTTATCAAAATTAAAGCATATCGGGAGCCAAATACTTTAAGTATATTAAAGTGAATACATATTTAAATATGTAGTTGCTTGATTGACAATTATTGGTAGGTTAAATTCAAAACAGTCCATTGGGATTATCGTTTCGTTTAGTACATCTGTCTTTATTAACTCTTTTGCATGTCATGGACGTGTTAACCCTGAGACAATCCAAGTCAAGTTTGCTGAAACGCTTAATTACAGCTCTCATTTCATTCTCATCTCATCTCATCTTGTCTCGATTCCCCTTTCCACTTGAATTCCCTCTCCTATTTCCACTCCCATTCCAATCTCTTTCTCGTTAAGTGGCGGCGTCCGTGCCATGACGTCATTTAGCTTCAATTAAAATAGCTAAGGTTAGCATGAGGATTTTTAATTAAAATTCACTTTGTAAATTATGCGTTAAAGGATTTTCGTAGTGGCGTGACATAGCTGTTGCTGCTTTCCATTGATGTTTATTGCATGCGATGTTAACAACACAACATTTAAAGAATTTAAATTCATTCTCCGGTCCTAAAAACTCTCATCTAAGCCTTCGTGATAACGCATGCTTACATAA
This sequence comes from Drosophila rubida, assembly GCA_035046165.1. Classification (NCBI taxonomy): domain Eukaryota; kingdom Metazoa; phylum Arthropoda; class Insecta; order Diptera; family Drosophilidae; genus Drosophila; species Drosophila rubida. Next base: position 90,930 of record JAWNOF010000023.1, read on the forward strand.
AGTCTTTTTACAACATAAACCCAAATGAAAGAAAATAGGGCCAAGTCATTCTATTAAACATGTCAAACAAACTAGCGAATTAAATGATTTGAACTGCTTGAAGTGATATATAAATACTTGACCATTGTGAGCTTGGTCAAAAATCAAAAACAAAAAACTTTTCCCGGCTTGGGACAGTTAACACAGTTGGATATGCAGCAAATATTGACGAGTTCGAGAACGAGAGTATTATGTGTAGGGCGCTGTAATGCCCGACAAGATTGACATTCAACAAACATGTTCAACTCATTGACAGCGAATAAAAATGTCAGTGGGATGTTGGACAGCAAATACTCTCGAAGCAAATAAATAAAGCGAATGTGGGCAAACATTTCGAGTGTCCATTTTTTACGAGCCGCAAATAAAACTACACGCAAAAGGAAAACATGGCACAAGCAAACAAAAATAAAGGCAATCCAAGGCAAACAATACACAACAGAAGCACGAACCACACACTTGACAGGACTTTCCAAGGAATATAATGAAAAGACACACACAAGTCGAGCTGGCTGTCTTGTTTTGAGGGTAAGGTTGGGGCTTGGCTTGGGAATTGGGTGGATTTTGAGGTTGACGTTGAGGTTGGAATGGGAGTTGCGGGCTCTGTGGGTGGGGAAATCTAACGAACATCGGATAGTCAACGAAGACAGTAATGCCTTGGTAATGTATGAAATCGGTCGAGGGGCAGGGCGTGTGTGCGCATATTGAATTGTACAGCCACATTATCTACATGTTTACAGCCCAATTTCATTCCCCCTCGATTAACCAGCACCACACAGTTGCCGAGTTAGGCCCACGTTTTGACCGTGCCCCATTTTTTTTTTTTTGTTTTGAAAGATTTGTAGAGTTTTATTTTTGTGCTTTGGCGGGCTCTCAGCTCGACACCAATTGACATTGATGTTGGCTCAAAACGCACGCACCACAGACATTGTCATTGCCCTCTTTCAATTTCCGTTCAAGTTTCCCAACATATATGTGTATATGGGACGAGTAAGTGAACTTATATCCTGTTATCCTGTGAGCTTAGTCTGTTATTGCCATGGCCAAGAAGCACGCATTCTAAGCGACTGCGGGAGAACGTTGTCTGCATTGCGTTTTTATGTTATGTTTACTGGCTTTCTTACGACTTCCGAGGTAGCCCTAATAACTGATGATTGTGCGATTTCCCCGCCCACCTCTGGCTGCTTGTTGCCCCTTGCTACTTGCCGCTTGCCACTTGCCACTTGCCGCCTGCCGCCTGCCGCTTGCTGCCTGCTACTTGCCACTTACCGCTTGCGTCTTTCACACCCCACGCCCCGATATCCGACGGCTGTCAGCGTTTCTGTTTCTGTTGGCATTGACCCCCTAGAGACCCCAGCGTACACTCATAAATGTCTTTCAATCATAATGTTTCAATAAGTCAAAATCGATTACGAACTTCATATGAAATTTATTGCACTTTCGCAAATATGACATTGCCTCCGTTTCTGCCCTGTTCAACATTCAGGGTTGAATGAGACACATACGTATGAATGCGTATATGTGTATGTATCTGTAAAATATAGACGCTTTGGAACAAATTGTACACGTGTATAAATCGGATCACTTATCAATGTGTGGCAAAAATTATGGCTTCTAGCCTTGCCTTCGAGCCATTTGCTTTGGGTGGCCCAACCATCGCTATGCCAGTTTTTTGCCTTTAATATGACATTTATCTATTTACATATTTGTCATATGGTAGTATATTGAAGAGAGTGATTTTAGTCCTCATTCTGAAAGTCTCTGAATGGACACTATGACTCCGTGGATGCACATTAGGAACTGAATATATATACATAAATATTGGCGATCAGTGTCTCTGACTAATCCAATTTAAGTACTACTCCAGTGTATTTTGAATTTGAACGGGTTTTTCAATTGAACAAAAAAATGATTTTACATTTATACGTTGAATTTTTTTAGAAGCTCATAAGCAGAATTACAGTTTACCATATCTCGTAAAGGACTTGGTTTTCGAAATTCCTTTCAATATGCTGAGTTCATAGTAGTAGGAGACTCCGTCAACTAGATTTGATCTTCGTCGTTAGTATTTGTTAACTGAAAGAATACTTGTATATTTCCACAGGCTGGGCGATTTTTCTTAAGCTCTGTTGCTGGAGCACACTCACTTGGCGGGTCTGCGGCCTTAATTTCTTGCCTTCGCGTGCAGACTCACAAACACATGCTAATGGCAGTCACAATTTTTGTTGAAATCGATAGCAGACTTCGCGCAAAGAAATTTTAATTAGAATCAAGCAAATTACAGATCAATGTGATATGATATGAACAGCATGAGTTACAATTCATGCAACGATTTGCTGACGACATTTCAATTAATGCTGCAACTATATTCCGCTTGATTGCATTATCACCAGCATCTCATCTCACTAAGCAATGAATATGAATATGCTACTAGTATAATGTTGTGCGAATACTGTGACTGACAAAATGGTATTTCATGGGTTGATTAGCGCTCTACGCAGTCAAGCGTATGACCAATGGATATTAGAGCAATGACCAAACTATTTCCCCTAACATGTGTGTGTGTGTGTGTCTGTGTGTGTGTGTGTATGTTTGTATAAGCATCAGATATTACGTACATGGAAGAGAATATTACATACAGCTTCTTTGTGGCTGTAAGTAAGTAGTCACAATAGCGCAAGGGTACACAATTGTACAGTAGTACAATGGCGCAATGGTACAGCAAACAAAGGTACGCATGTTTTCTGTAGTTCGTAATTTCCATATATGTTGTGGTGTGTACATATATGGCATTTTTACCATAAGCATTCGCACGGGACACTGGCTTTGAGCCAAGTGCGCGCTTACCACTTTTCATTTCGTTTCTTTCTCGCGGGTTACTTTGCATTGCGTTGTGCTGCGTTGCGTTTTGTTGCTTTGCTCTGCATAGGTTTGCGCAAACAAGCAACGCTTAATCAAAATCACACGCGACGCTGCATCGCATTGCGCAAACAGCAACAATGGGTCATAAAGTTGAGCGCAGAGCGACCAAGGCGGCTTAACGCAGACAGCCGCCAGCAGCCAGCATGAAGCACAAGGAATGAGGCGCGAGGCACGAGGCACTCATTATTTTGAAATTTTCAGCGCGCATTTCAGCGACTTCCGTTTCCGGTGGTAATAGGAGAGCGAGACTCAACGCCACCTATAAGAGAATTAAAAGCAAAGAAATACTAGACTCTGGCTGCAAAGCGCCCACTGGCTGTTATAAATTATAATTTGGCGACAGCAGCTGCGGAACACCCCCAGCTGCGTATCACCTGCTGTTTTTCCTAATGAATGCGACAATCCTTGTGCGCAAGCTAGGTGGCAAACTGTGTATGTGTGTGTGTGTGTGTGTGTGTGCGAGTGTGTCACCTTGGCCAGGCCAGGCAGGTCAACTGAAGTTTTTGCCACGATTAAATTGCTAATCAAGCAAAAAGCCACATGGCTTTAACAATAATCGAGAGATTGCTGCTTAACTTAACCACACTGGCTTTTAAACTGCTGGCAAAAGTGAAAGGATTGCTTGCAAAGCCTTTCTGTTGCTTTTGGTTTCCGTGTCTCGCCTGAACTTGAACCTGTTAAGTATTATTATTGCTAGCAGGCGCTTCAACTTTACAGCTTAGAGGCAATGTACCCTGCTGGTTGCCCCCTGCCCTTGCCCCTTGCCCCTTGCCACTTGCCCGTGGCCCCTTGCCCGGTGGCTTCTTTTGGCTGCCCATTATAATGACATTATAGCAACTTACCGCATAATCCCACCAACTAGCCGTCACTGTAACTGCAACTGTAACTGTGTAATCAAGGCGGCTCTGATAAACTTTATAATTACAGCATTTCACGGATGTCAGCAACTCGTCAAGCTAACCTAAGCCAAGCTAAGCATAACAGCTTCAGCTACAATTACAATCGCACAATCACAGAGCTACAATAATTTTGCTTCTGTCTCCTCCTCGGCATCAGCCTTAGTGAACATTACACTTTACACTTTGCAGGAGTAAATATGTTGCGTCCCTATGGTATAGTACTTTCAGTATTCTCAAACGACATTTAGCAATTAAACTAGTTAAATTTATTGATAAGATATTACGCATTGTAAGTAATATATATATATTTTTTCGCATATTACATATTTTATTTCAAAAATTACAAATCAAAGATTTTGAAATATATTTAAACGGTACACGATACGAATACAGTTTACACAACTCTCGGTTGATTGATTTGAGCTGCTTCGTAGTTTGGAAATTTTTTTTTGCTATTAGTACAGAGTCAAAAGTGTAGTTTATTGAGATCATCTTGCTCGCGCCAATTTGATTAATTAATGAATACAAAGCTCGGTCTGTCAAACAGAGAAACTGAGAGAGAGAGCGAGAATTGATGATGTGTTGGGCCGCGGTTGCGTTGCTACAATTTAAATATGACGCTGCAGTCAGAGGTTGCCATTTACCAAGTATGTATGAATGTATGTACGCACGTGATTTTAAGCAGATGTAGCCATGCAGGATGCAAACAAACATACTAAACTATGTGTATTTTTGAAAGCGCACATCGAATTACGTAATTTGTGGTCTGTCGAGCAATGCTACAGCCACAATGGCTAACACAACCGTTGGATAATATAAAGGAAGGGTGTAGTATGCACCATGACACTGCTTTGACAGGTGCCTGTAAAAAAACTGAACAGAAAAGAGCAAAAAATCACAAAAAAAAAATAGAATATAAAAATATATAGAGGGGTTTTCAATGATGGCAAAATGAGCTGGGCGTAAATTGCTCCAGCAACAGCAACAGCAACACCACCACCAACAACAACAACAACAACAACAACAACCATAACAACAATGTCGTGTTGGGGTCACGCTGGTGAATGTTGCACTGGTCGCACTCTCTGCTATGTCTCTGCCTCTGCCGTTGTCTCTGGCGAATGCTGCTTAGCTTCGCAGACAATCGCAATGATGAGCCTGTCTGTGTGTGTGTGTACGTGTGTGTATGCGTGTATGCCTGTGTCTATGTGTGAGTGAGTGAGTGTGCCTGAGTGTGTGTGTGTGTTTATTGGTCGCTTGCATGGCGACTGGCTTCCGTTTCCTGTTTCGTTGCGCTTTCAACTCAACTCGAATCCTGTTTGCCGTTTAATTAGAGACACGCACACAACAGAAGAGCAGCCTCCTTCCGTTACAGTCATCTATGTATATGTTTCGCTCTCTTCCTCTCTCTCGCTCTGTGTGTGTGTGTGTGTGTGTGTGTGTGTGTGTGTGTGTGCGCGCGTGGTGTTGGTGTGTGTATAGATTGTGATTGTGAGCGTATAACGATGTGGTAGGTAATCAGAAACTGCTTTTAATTATTCAAGGTTCCATTCTGATGAATGAAGACAACAACAACAACAGCAACAACAACAACGATAACAGCGGCAGCGCCAAACTGCGCAATAAAAGCAACAACAGCCGCATCCCGTTAAAGAAACTGCCTGCCATCGTTTGTGCTTGGCATTAAACAACAACAACAACAGCAACATAACGTTGAACCAAAGGGGATTAAAATTCACAGCTAACAACAACACATCAACAATGGCGCTGCGCCATGGATATCGGCTGGTCAGTCAATGTGCACTTGAATGTACATACATACGTACATATGCACGTACATACGTGCATACAGATGTCGGGGCATACATACATTAAAATTTACATATGTGCGTAGCTCACGCATACAGTCTTTACTATTTTTGCTGGCTCTTTCCTTGCTTTTGATATTACGTGATGCGTCAAATATATACGTCGAAACGCATGTACGTATCATGTATGTATGTGTGTATGTATGAATGTATGTACGCTTAAATACGTCGTGTTGAAAATTCAGACATTGGAGGGTATAAAAGCTGTGCGGACCACATCATCGCCGCTGCCAAATGTCCATTGCTCAGCACAGCAATCGACCAATAAGAAGCAATACAAATACAATAAATCCACCTGCAAAGTGAATCCACCCAACGTGTTGAACACACACATTCACATCATACTCTGCTTTTGCTGATTGCGATCGAAAGTAGATCCCTGCACAATCATTCTACAGTTTGACATTATTTCGAACTCAACAAATTCTTAAACCATAAGATTCTTGAAACCTAGTTTCAATCGACATTTTAAAGATTAATAAAATCTAAGTTTGAAATTTTTTCATAACAAGAACAAAATTTAATTTTTCAGTGTAAGAACTTTGTGATTTTGGAACATAATAGTAACTGTTTAGGACTTTGGTCAACAAAATTAAATTTTTCATCTGACTAATATGAAATATATGTACATAGTTATTATCCTTTGCACATCTATTGGCACATTGGACCGGTTGGCATACAGCTAATATAGTTAAGAACACGGCCCAGTTTTTAAAGTGCGCATTTTGTAAATCCGATGACCGGTCAACGGGTTTGTCAGCTTTTGTTGTTAATTCTATTTACTTAAAATGCCCAACTCTCTTCTTGACGGCGTTTCGGCCCAACAAATATTTGTCTTATTAATGAATGCACGGGTAAATGTGTTTACCTTGAGCTGAGACGAGCCCACAAGCGCTGAGGACGATGACGTTGGCGTTGACCCTGTTGTTGTTCTTGTTGCTGCTGTTGGTGGTGGTGTTAGCGGTGGCGATGGCGGTGGCGATGGCGATGGCGTTGTCGTCCGCGATGGTGTTGGTCCTGGCGATGGCGTTGGTGTCGGCGTCGTGACAGCCTATTAAATTTTCAAGAGGCTCGATATTGAAAGGCGATGCGGGAAATCAGTACAATGTAGTTTAAGCGCTAAAAGCATTGAATCGCTTGCTATATTTCAATGGCCAACAACTCACTGAGAAGTCGCACGCTGCAGCCTTTAGCTTATTTATTATTGGAGAATCGATTCATTTGAAGGTCATAAGTGCACAGTGGAGTTGAAGTGTAAGCAAGTCTGATGGCTGTGACACTGGTGTCTGGTCAAGAGATGAAATAGGATTAAAAGAGAAGGGAGAGTAATACCAACGCCAAGAGAAGTGCAGATGCGTATGAATAACTTTTTCAGAGCTCATTGACCGTAAATTACTGCCGCAAATTTTTGTACACATGAATTTCCACTTAAATCCAATGAAAATGTTGAAACAAATGGCGAACGAAGGAGGGATAAAGGAGTAGAAAGCACAGCAAACTGTTTTAAAATGTAAATTTCGTTTGCAAGCCGGCATTAAGGCCAATAAACAGCGTAAATGTGCGCCATTTTATACTACGAGTAAATGCTCTGCAAAGCAACAGCGAAAAGCAACAAAAACACACAGCCAGCAACAACAGAACAATACAACACAGCAGCAGCAGCAGCAGCAGCAGCAGCAGCGGCACCGACTTGTGCACAAGATGATGATGCATGGAGTACACGCTTAAGCATGAGGGGAAAAGTGGAAGATGGATGGGAGAAGGGAAGGAAAAGTAAAAGCTGAGTCGGAGTTGGAGTTGAAGTCGAGGCAAAGCGAAAGCGAACTGGATCCACTTACTCTCATTTTATTCAAGGCATTAACTTAAATTGAATTAAAAACAAATTAATTAGATCCCTCATAAAAATGAACGAAATGCAAGTTAAATAAATATGAGTTGTGCCCACAGTATGCCTGCCATACAGTATAAATTACATGGCCTGCCAAGCCAGTACTTGAACATAAGTGAATATTAGCAACTGTGTTCCACGCATAATCTCAAATGGCTCCGCCGACTTCGCATTTAAAATATTTTATGCTAATTAGCCAGGCAATTTCGTTGATTATCGACACACCTGTGTCCTGGCGAATATTCACATCTTTTGACCGCAATCAATCACTCGGACTACAAATGTTTGAAGACGGAAATATTGCAGAGAGATCTGCGGTGTAATTATAATATTATGAATATTCTTTTCAAGGGCATGCATTTGTCTACATACATACATATGTTATGTATATTGACATGTTGGCAATTGAGCATGTGAATATTCGTTTAACCACTGATGCTGTAGTATTCAATATCGTATAATCACAATTGTATATGTGCAAAATGTTTAAAGAAGTTCATAGAGGGCCCACGACAGACAGACAGATGCACAACAATAAGTATAATCCAAAAGTAATTCCACTAATAGGATTCATAAAAAGGATAACACGCAATAAATAATGGCAAGAAAATTTTCATAATTGAAAATGCTCAGCACGTACGTATTCAATTACTTGTTGAACTTACCGCTCAGAGCATCATTCCCACTCCCATTCGCAATCGCCAGGTCCCCATCGCCATCCGTATGCTCAACGTTGCCATGATTATCATTCCCCTATCGACCACATACCCATAGGAGGATGAACAAACACCTCTCTTGGCCATGGCCCTGACGCTTCAGATTGTGATTGCGAACGAAAATCATATTTTCTGTTATTGTGGCAAAATGAGATTATTAAATGGGTTTTGGGTAAAACCCAATAAGACGCCGCACACGGCAGGGCCAAAGAGTCGAACTGGCGGGCGGACGGACGGACGGACGGACGGACGGGCGGTCGGTCGGACAGATGGGCAAACGGACAGACGAACAGACGGCAAAAAGTAAACATTGCCACTGAGACAACTGTCGTCTGCCCGCCGCCACTGTGTGTGAAAACGTAATGGGTTGTGGCCATGGTGGGGGCTCTCGTACGTGATGTGTATACATTGGTCTGCTTGCGACATGCTACAAGCTACAGCCAACACGACAATCGGACGGCTGAGCAGCCTGACTGGGCTGACTGCTGACGGTTGACAGTTGACTGTCTTCTCCCAACCATCGCTATATCAATGATGACTTTTCAAGGTTCATTTGAGGGCTCGCCTTCCACCCCAGCCACTCAGATTCTCAGTCATTTTATACGCTGAAAGCTGCACTACGCACAGCAGGCTGTGTTGTGCTGTGTCTAAGGCCGCCAACTGTCTGCAGCAATTTGTACACATTTACTGGCGTCCTAGTTCACTACGTACATACTACATTCACTCGTATCTGTTGCTCTTTGTGATCTAATATCTATATCTGCGATGAGTCTGGAAAAAATTTAAAGCGCACGTGTTGTTTGCCTTTTCAATTGTGTCATGATTATGTCTGATGGAGGGTTGTCGTGAATTCAGCCGGTCTCCGGGCCGCCAGACCAGTCGCAGCACTTAACAGTGTCAGCAGCAGCGTCCCAACTCGAGGCTATCTCAGGCTGCACATTCAATAAATATTTAAGACATTGTCATTGGAAGCCAGGTTTGGCACGATTGACCATCGAATCTGTACATCACACATTGGTTATATGTCTGACCATATTGACTGCTATTGTAGGCGATAGCAGGCGAAGAACATATGTTCAGGAGTCAACTTCAGCAAAACAAATAATTATTGTTATTACAATTATAACAAAGTGGTAATATTGGCAATAACAACATCATGAATATTAGTTTGAAGTATGTGTATTTGTGCAGATTGTTTGAATGTCGCATGTAACGGGCGGCTCTTTGTCATCATGCATTTCCGATGAGCTAACACAATGCAAATCAATGGGTCTTCAAATAGTATATTTAGTCACTTTTTGGAGCATTCGTAGTAAATGCCACCCACCTAATTCCTCAAGCGGTGCGCTCCAGCCAGCTATGCCTCATAGCTATGCTTGTTAATTGTGAAGCTCACTGGCTTCAAAGTGCTCCCAAAGAAACTTACAAATTACACTTCAATTGCTGGGCGACAAGCATAGCAAGAAAAGAGAGCAACGCGAAATGTGCAACTTGTGATAGGATAGAGGAATAAACACAGCGACTGGGCGAAGAACCAAAGCTTATGCAAATTATTTTGCAATGAGCAGGCGACAAACGAACATGACTTTGAGAGTGTGCGGAATGCAAGATGCGAAATATATGCTGCAGGTACCTCCGACGTTGATGTCGTCGTCGTTGCCGTCTTTACTTTCTACTTCGGCTGTGTCGCAGTTGCAGCGTAAGTTGTTGGCGCTGAAAATTAAAATTCAAACAACGACACAGTGGCGTATGGGCAACATTTGCATTTTCAAGCTCCACCTTTGCATTGACTTTTGTCACACCTGCGATGTGCTGTGCTATGCTGCGCTGTGGTGTGGTACGAAGTCTACTAGTTGTGGTGGATGGTGGCTGTTGGGTGGTGGGTGGTGGGTGGTGGGTGGTAGGTGGTGGGTTGGTGAGCTACCGCAAATACTCGTGCAAATACAAATTCAAGTCCAAATACAAATACAAATACAAACGGCTGATTACAAACGAAAATTGAAAACCTTAAGCATTGCCTTATTGAAATGGCACAGTCAGGCGGCTGCTCGCTGTAAGATGAGCAGACAGACACCTCAATCAGGGAGCAAAACTTTATTTCAAACAGCTGTTCAGACACTTCGGAAGAGTACTGAGAGCTTTCTGAGTATTCTAAGTGTTCCAAGTGTTCAAAGTGTGGTTTGTACTACTACTCTACGCCATGAGCCACGTGTGTTTTCATTTAAAGTAAACCGGCAATGTTTTATATTATTTTGTTTTGTTTTTGTCACGCTGCCAAGTGAAGTCTTAGCTGTTGCTATTGGTGTTGTTATTGCTGGAACTGGATTTGCTATTTGCCCTTTGGCGTTTGTCTTGCACAGATAAAGTCTAAATTATCTAAACTCAAACTGATTCTGATGCCACGCATATTAATGAGATGGTGAGATCAAAAGGCAATGGCACGACTGCACCAAAGCCAACGCCAAAGCCAAAGCCAAAGAAAAGTAATAAAGTTGCGGTTAAATTAAATTGTGCAAATGTATCGATAAAGCTTTATGCACCCAGTCAGGCACGATTGCGACATGATATTGAGGACTTAAGGGGCATGCCTCGACTGACTTTGGCTCGATTGCGATGGGTTCGTATTCCATTGGTTGTTTTTGGGGGCTGGCTTGGTTGGGTTTGATACCATCACTGCGCCATCTGTCGGTTTAATCAAATTGCCAAAAATGGCAAATGGCATGAGGCAACAACAAATCGTCAGTGTATATTGCATCGTTATATGAATTTGCAAAGAAATTGAAATATTATATATGCTAAATAGTTTGAATTGATGATGGTGTAATTAGCAAAGTACTTGATGCCCACATCCATCAAATACAACATCTCTTTTCAACAGCAAAAATACTTGCGGTTACAACAAATGACGACTTTTGATAGACACATATGACGCAGAAGTATAAACTCACTTGTCAGCATAACTGATTAAAATGTTGGCCACAAAACGTATTAACATGTCGGCTACAGCAGTTCTCATCCGAAATTCTATTTTCCAGTCACCAGTTAGCAGACGAGGAGAAGTCGAGAACTGCGAGCAGCACCAGCGCGTCAAAATACAAATGCTGGCTGGAATAAGGAATACGAAAAGGGCAGTGACAAAATCAGGCAAAAGAAAACACCGCAGAGAAGCAAACAGAAACAAACAGACAAAACAAATAAGCTAAGCATAAAACTTTATATTGCGGTCGATGATTCACTTGAACACTGTTACAATGGCCACGACCACGACCACGACCATGACCAAGTTGATGTTGACGTCGACGTCTACGTTGCGGGATAGAAACACAGGCACTGTGGCGGGATCCAGCTCTTTCTCTCCCTCTCTGTGACGTTGGGTCACAAACAATGGCAAGGGCCACCTCCAGTTCGGTTCGGTTATGGCACAGCTGCAGTGGCGCCATTCAAAAATTTTGACATTTTACGCTGCCGCATGAAAGGTCTATGTGGCTAGGCTGTGTCTGCTCCGGTTCCTGATGTTGATGCGTGTTTACACAGGCCACAACGCACCACCTTGGATGGTAGTGTTGTCTCTTACCGCTCACTTGCTGCTTGCCGGTTGCCGCTTGCCGCTTGCCACTTGCCGCTTGCCTCTTGTGGGTGTCAGTGCGAATGCTGCTGTTTGTGATGGCAAAAGTATGGGCTGTGGACTCCCGCCTGTAGATTTTCCGAAACCCATTTAGTTAATGGATATAATAAATTTTTCTACAAATTGAAACTCGTAATTTCCATTGTTCTCGCGCTGCTGCTGCTGGTGCTGGTGCTGCTGCTGCTGCTGCTGCTACTGTTGCTGTATGTCGTATCGTGTCGTCGTCAAGAATGTCCTTTGCCTCCGTTTACTTATACGAACGTCTACTTATAGGAATCCACGAGATGCACGGACTGTGATGGCAACGGCTGCGGCTGCGGCTGCTCCTGCTGCTTCTGCTTCTGCTTTTTGGTTCGCCTTCTGCCAAATTTTGCTTGGGTCCAGGCCACTGTCGGTCGGAAGATTTGCTTGTTTGCTTGCTAAAGTCTAACCATAAAACTAGTTTTAATTACGTTACGCATTCCAGCTTTCACTAGCCCACATGCCATTAGAGTATGCGAGTAAGTGACACAATTAGAGCTCTATGATGCATACTTCGCTCTTGAGATATTATTCGTGATTACATGCACTTACGGGTAGAAGCATCTTCTTTTTTGTCAATATTTTGGCATGATTATCCATTATTAGAACCCATATAATATCTATTGTGGAAATAAGTAAAAATGAACAAAAAATTCACAGTTAAAAAATGTAGTACACCATGTATATAATATGCACGTCACACTTTTGTAAAATTTGTATATGTACTTGCTGTATCTACATAGTTGCGCAGAGAGCGAAAAAGTCAAAGAAGAAGCTAGGGTCGGAAATGCGAACCAAAATTTGTTTGTGCTCCTTGCAGTTCTTGGCTTAATGTCTGCTATCATAAATTTTATGCTGGTGATGTTTAATTTGGCAACTGTAACTCATGTCGACTTAGACCTTAGTTTCAGTTATGCCTCTGCGTCTGCTTCTGCCTTTCCCTTTGCGTCTGCCTTGTTGGCTCCCTTGTCGTTTCCCTGGTCTGGGGTGTGCTCTGCCTCTGCCCTGTGCTTGCTGGCCGCTGCGTCATTATATACCCACGTACATCCATACATATTCTCGTATAAATATTTTCAGTGTAGACCCCAATGCAGGGGAAGCAAAAGCGAAAGCAACAGCAAACCCAACATCTACAACAACAGCAACAGAACAACACGTTCCACTGGTAGACAAAAGATGGATTGTTATCGCTCAAGATAACAGCACCGCACAAAAAGCTTCAGCACGGTATGAGTTGCCCTACAACGTACCCAATCTTACCTGGGCCTAAGCTGCACCGTAATTTCATTAGTGTATAAGCCGGGGTAATGTGAGGGCAACAAGCAGCTTGCCCACAAAATAGCTAAAACTTTGCCGTTTGCTCTAAGTACGTGCAAATTTTTCGTACGAAAATTAAGAAAACGACGACTTGGTGGAGCCTGGGCCAGCCATCAAAATCAAGCGTAGCCGGAGCCATAGCCTTAGCCTTAGTCTCAGCTACAGCTACGGGGGACAGAGACGAAGGCTGTCTTGCAGACGGCAACTGAGATAGAGAGGGGGTCAGAGACAGAGACGGAGACCCAAGCAAGCCTGCTGCCAGATCAAAGCCCACTTAACATTTTTAGCTCTACTCATTCGTCTTGTGGAGGGAAAACCAAAGTTAAGGATAGTTTTCTTGTTGGTAGCGCTGCAAGCGGCAATTTGGCTATTGTCATACCCCCGCATATTACTTTCGGCAGCTCCGCAACCAGCAGGAAACAGAATTCACCTTGTTGCAGCTGTAGCGTGGTGCCATGTGGCTGAGTAACATTCATTTACATTTGGGATCGAAATTTAAATGCGCAAGAAAGTTGAATTTACAATTTAAACTAGAGCGGTAATTAAACAGATTGTAATATTTTAATTGCAGCATGTCGCCCAGAGTTAGCGAGCCTTCGATCATTAGACTCATATTGGAACTACTGCAGAAAGGTCCTTCTCTTCATCCTTTCAGCATGTACTATGTTATACAGGTACGGCGATAATAACATTGAACATTCTCGTATTGTAACATACTTATTTTCTCGTCAACATTGTGCTAGTATTAACATTTATGAGTCATTTAATAAATGATTATTTGCATACTTACCTTACATTCATATAGAGAGAGGTATTGACATATGTGCATATGTATGTATGTATGTAAGTATGTATGTATGTATGTATGCATATGAGAATGGCTTCATGTTGTGAATTATGCATATCGGGTGGAAGCGTTATGTATGGCGGTGTATGGGTCTATCCATAGAGCACAGAGGCAAAAACGCAGTTAATCCTGGAAAGCCTGATAGTGAAAGTTCGCATACGCATACGATGCAACTATATAGCCAACAGAAATACGACAAAGAATATAATAATCATTATTTTATTTACGTGTTGCATATGCGATGCAGTGCGATGCGTAGCTGGTGACATGCAATTGTTAAATGCACAAAATGAAATGATTTAATTATAACGGACAATAAAATTGGAGTAAGCGAGTAATTGTAGTGTGCAACAGTAATACAACTGCAACTGTTTGGGCTGTTAGGTCGTTAATTTTAATGCGGTCATAGCATACTTTTGGGCGTTATAATAACCACCAAATATGCAAGCCGGCGGAAAGATCATCAGCCACGAGGCAACCAACCAATTAGCCCGACAGTCAGTCATTCAGTCAATCAACTAGTCAGTCAGCCAGCCACCCAGTCACACAATGACGGAAAAAAAGTTCCATCAGTGAATTGCACACGAGTACAATGCGCAAATACAGGCAAATACAAATTCATCGGCAGCATATAACAATTGCAATTAAAATGAGCCCACAAAAATAACAAATGCATGGTGAAACAAAAACAGTAACAACAGACAACAGGCTACAGACTGCAGACTGCAGACAACGGACAACAGACAACAGACAACAGACAGAATACAATAGCACGTATGCTATCAGCCAATAAAATGGATGTGCAAAAATGCAAATAATTCACGTCAACAAAAACAGTGATGGCAATAACAAGCTGTAAACTGTTAAACAATTGATTAACAACAATTAGCCGCTTATTAAGTTATAATAACAACGCTGCCAACAATATGCCATAAAATAAATCTTTCGCTGCTAGGACAAAAAGCCAAAGCCTAGCCACGCTGATGATGCCAACACCAAAATGTAAGCTCTCGGGTAAGTCTATCGTTTAGAATGGAATGCATATAATAGCATAGACACACACATATTCATACACAAACACATTCGTGTATATATTTAATACAATATAGGGTGTGACCCAACAGAACAGCAACGCAGAAATATATGCGCATTTTTGATAGAGCATTTTGGGGGCATGAGGGCGAGTTTAGTAGCGTTCACAATTTAAATTATCGCCGTCTGCTGTCTGCCGTAGCCAATTATTCACGCATTGTGCGTAGTCTTTTTTGCAGCTAATGACACTCTTATACACCCAAACAGCCAGCAAGCCGGGCAAACACGCAAAATAACCAAATACACGCACACATTCCATGCCAAAAGCATTAAACGCTGAAACGCGCACTGGTTGAGCCAATTTTAGAGCGGACACGCGCCGGAAGTTTACACTCAATCAGCACACGAGCAGCAGCTGGAGCACAGCGGGAAGGAGTGCAGTACGAGTGTTTGCGAGTCCTTGTGCGAGACGAGCACGGATATCGAAAGTTGTGTAGGCACCTAGGTGAATTTCATTTCACATAATCAAGGACAATATTCGACATCTTTTGTGGTCTATCATATTTGAATTCTAGATAAGCAAATCTAATTTTTCCATACAAAAAAAGGAAAATTCATTCCTTAATTAATAATTCTTTATGCGTAAATTATTCTGATATATTAAATCATTATTCGTTTGGGTGCGTTTGAAAAAGTGTAGCATACTTAGCAACTTAGCGCTTTTTAAAAGTTTACGGTTTATATTTTACTTTTACTGTAAAAGCCTTGGCATGCAAATATTAAAATAACACTAGCAGCCTAGTAAGCTTTGAAGCTGCTGGGCTAAAAGTTGCGACTAGCTGACCACAAAATGGCCAGCAAATGTGAAAAGTTTTTTGCTGTAATTTCCGACCTATTAGAAACAACAAGCTACATGCAACCAATTGGAGCGATCAATAATGTAAACTCAAACTTCAAGTTAAGCTTAAACATCAACTTACATATCGTTATGGTGGCAAGTTAAATGGGCCCCCAAACGGACAACCGACGAAACAAACTAAGTCTGCTGAATAACAAACAAACACATTGACACTCATTCAAGTTGACCTTCTCAAAAGTAATTAAAAGTGACCCTCGGGCTTAATGCACGGTAATTATTCAAAACAAAATATCCAGATGTATTTCTACCTTATACCCTATTCCAACGAATAGTATTTTTACTCTTATATTCTGTAAACTAATGGTGATGCTCAATTCGAACACAATACAAATTGTTAGCTATGTATAGCTAGGTAAACTACAAAATCGCCTTGAAACCAAAAATATGCTGGTAAGTACTTCAAGATCATCCATAAATTTCGCGGTGCGGTAGCTTTGCACACGTTGCAAGCATATTGAAAGATACGTACACACACACACATGCACATACTGAGTCATGCATAAAGTAGTAGAGTCAAAGCTGCAAACATTTTGGTTAACGACACTTTTAATCTGTCCAAAGGTATTTAAACTTGGCTAAGCCTCAACACTGACTGACATTTATGGTTTTAAAGCAAGTGTCAAAATGTTTGTTGACGACGATGACCGGAGAACCTACAAACGTTCATATGAACAGCTCACCCCCAACATAGAGCACAATAACAACAACATCAACAACAATGGCAACAACAATGACAATAACAAAACAAACAGCAGGAGTGGTAATTTATTTTGCCTTTGCAAACGTCTGCGCCGGACCAGTGACAAAATATAAAGGCACAAGAAAGAGGAGAGACAGGAGAATGACCGACCTCAAAGTTAAGCATTTCTACTGCAATGTAGATTGCCCCACAAACGACCAAAATTCATACACATACACGGCCGCAGCCGCAGACCCACACACATACACACACACAAGCGAACGCGCGAACACACGCATAAATTCAACCACGCACAAACCTGACAGAGACACAGACAAACCCAACGACAGGTCCAGAGACACGTACCAGCGACCTTTGTCGACAGTTCCACATTAGGCGCTGATTTTGTTACAGAGTCGCCTGCCATTGACAAGACTCGCCACCCCAAAATGCTAAGCGACGTAACAACAACATCAACCTCAGCAACACAAACAACAACATCGACTTACCCATTCCTCAATCTCATATCCGAGTAGGCTAACAAATCCAATTCAACCATGTCGATGTCCGTCCATTACATATGGACGCATGGGTGTGAAAATTTGTGGGTTCTTTTTTTTTGTACTCGTAGTTTTGCTGCCAAGCAGCCATGAGATTTAATTGACCAAGGGATCATAAACTTTTGCCCAACGATGCTGAAAGCATTTGACCCCGATTTCATGAGTCAGCATTGACTTATATCATCTCGTACACCACTTTTTATTTTTCAAGGCTCATTTAAACTAATAACTTAATACTCATAGCATATGTCTACGAAATATGAATGATAAGCTGTGTGGATAACACTGCTTATTACTTTAATCTATTCAGTACTGTGGGCACAAAACTCCGGAATTATGTGAATAAATCTGACTATCTATCTATATCTTATACCTCTTACTACACTGTCCGTGGTCCTGTTTGCCGATTTGAATAAAGTATATTTAATTTAAATTATTGATCTACTATTGGTTATTTTACGACTGTCCTGGCTTGGTTTCAATCCTCATTCGACCTTCCTTGAATTAACTAGTTTCCAACAGCATACAAAACAATAAATCTCTTTTCACTAAACAACAAAAGCATGCAAGCTACAAAATTAAAAAATATATAGGCTATTTCATAATAAGGACACCAACATCCAACAAATATAATATAAGAGTTCAAAAATGTGTGTTTTTCAAAAAAATGTTCTGAAAACAAGCATATGACCATTAGTAAATTGTGGTAACGTTGCTCTCCGAAATGTGAATTAAACTATAAGTTGATTTGAGGTTAATTCACAACGTGTAAAAAGAAAATGTACATAGACAAGCGCGCGCGTGTCCTTGATGTATCACTTCCGGTGTCTGTTAACTTATGCCATAAATACGCACAACGACCAACAGCACACGCGCCAACCAAGGCAATATCATCGTATATTGCCATCACATTTACTCGACTGCGCCGAAATCCAACTCTGACCCCACTCCGGCCATCCCAGTCAGGGCCAACTGGCTGAAATGACGCGGCAGTGGCCGCACATTGAAACCATTTGATGGCAACACGTCTTTTTGGTATTTTCACACGCTTGAGCATCACATTGGATTCAACATCACGTTTTAGTGATGCCCCAGACTTGCATAGCGGAACCGCCTAATATGCTTACGCTCCCAGGCGGGGCGTGCGGAATGAACCCCACCACCATGGCTAGTCTGTTGGTCGCAGCTCGAATTGAAGCTGGAGCTGCAGTGGAGCTGGAGAGTGTTGATTGAGTAGAACCCTTTTCTGCTTGCCGCTTTAAAAGACTACGTTACTGACACTAACATAAATTTTGGCTAGCAACCACACAGATATTTTCACTAATATAACTGAGAAGAAGCAAACCTTAGTTCAACTTTAAATATATGTATATACTTAGTACACACAGAAACAAATATACACATGTGTAGTCCAGTTACAGCATAACATCAACGTTGGGTACGCTATTATTTTTTCTCTCGTCGGGATGACAAAAGGGAGTCAAATCCGCACAGTTAGTTTATTTAGGAAATTATAATAAGCCACTTTGCGGCGTCTAATGCAGTGACAGTGCCCACAGCGTAACAAAAGTTGAGTACCATGAGAACAAAGTTGAAACTTGTTCATGGTGAGATTTAGAAATACTCGTATTGTTTGTTGAGTGATATTCTGAAGTGTATGTTTACATGTATGTGTCTTACTTTATATAAACTCTGGCGGCTCAGTTTGTTGTAAAATATTTATATTTTATGCCCCACGAACATATATTTAGACACCTTTTTTAGGAGACAAAGCGCATTAAATTTAAGGATATCTTACAATATATAAAATTATAATAACTTACTATTTTCAATTAGATAATCATCTGTCCATGTAACATAACAGACAAGCGCGGGCATGCGAACGATAGTGTAGAATATCGACGCCTTTTGCGGGACAAACATTAAATATATTAATCAATATTGAAACAGGTACAATTTTAGCTTTCATTTTGTTACTAGGATTGCACTTTAAATCGCAATGTCATATGTCAATTAGTGCAGTAATTCGAATTTTCTAATGTCGACTGTGTACTTGCAACAAGATGAAACGACATCAGCTAAAAATATAACCCGCGAGCTTTACTGCATCTAATCCAATTTATACACTTCAGTGAAAACGCATAGCACAACCTTGGGGAGTCGAGTCGAGTATAGCCTTGAGCAATCTGAAACTTAATCAACCGTGCAAAGGTTCTGCGCGCAAATACATCTGCTCATTCTTGTTAAAATGGAGACATTGTCAAGCTTTTGTGCATCACATCTGCACCTGGGACGCGAGGAAAAAATGTAATTATAATCTCTCAAAGTTGTCGTAAATTAATGAGCTTGTGTTTCTACAATAAAGAGAGTAAAAAATGTAATGTATTATGGCACTAATAGTAGGAATAACATGAAAAATGTAATTACCAACCCATAAAAAACCAAAAGCATTACATGACATATAGGGAATAACTTTATTAATAACCAACCAACCAACTGTTGTTTATAGAAAAAATGTAGAAAACTTAGAAAATCACCTGCAACTTGGCGATTTGAAGGACGATCGTGATGTCCATTGGCGGTATCCTTTAGGATTTGGTGGAGTTATGACTAAAGAACGGATATCCTTTTTCGAAAATAAGTTATATCTCGGCCGTATCCTGCCGCATTTTCAAAGGACTTGTAGTGCTAGGATCACAAGGATCGACACTTTCGGTTGCTATTGAGAAACTATGGGGTCATCTAAGAATATAACGCTTGTAATAATAAATTCGGTCCGGGGGCTTAAGAAAACAAGTTGAATTTTCAAAATCAAGGATTTATCTAGAACTCCATGGTAGTTGCATATTACACCTAAATCTTAAGTTTGGTTACTCTAGCTCTTACCATTTTTGAGATCTAGGTGTTCATACGGACAGACGGACGATTTTATTTTCGATTCTGAACATTTTGGTGTTAACAACATATGTTCTACGACGTCTCCTTCAACCTGTTACATACATACATTCGAACGAACTTAATATACCATTGTACCTATAGAGGTATATGGTATAAAAATTTCAAAAACTCAGAAAATCACCTGTAACTTGGCCGTTTGAAGGACGGGGTATACATTGTTGCAATCAGGATGACTAGAGCTATTGATTGGCATCCAATTCCAATTTTCCAATCCACAATTTTACCATGATGCGTGTCATACGGCGTATTTTAAATCAACTAACTTACAAGTAACATAGTACATACAAGGCTTTGCCCTGTCGGACTAACAGGCTAAATTATAAAATCTGAGCCCAAATCGTGCGTGAATAAAGCTGCCAAGCTGGCTTTGCTGACTAGTTAATCTTCTTTGCGATTGAACCGACGATGTTAGTACTAACAGTGCGCTTAAATATTAGTCATCTTGTACACCGTAATAGATATTAATGGGTAAATTTTAACAGTAGTCGAGTAATCTGTAGAATTTATATTTATCTGAGATTTCGTATTTTTAATCGCTTTGCGTGCTTTCTATGTGCAGCTTATGTGCAAAGAGCTGTAAAAGCTTAAGCACTGTTTATGCCTGTTAAATACAAATCAGACAAAGGTCAGCTTTTTGTTATGCTTATTGTGCTTTGATAGCTTCAACTGGTCGTTAAATAAATTTCCGTCGAACGGTTGGCATACATAGACTGTGGGCAATTAGCCCCCGGCTAGCGAGTTGCTGTTAAGCAGTCAAAACGAAACAGAGCAGAAATCAAAAGTGTCATCATATGGTGGTGCTCCTTCTGCTCGGCAAGATAGAACTAGTATCTGCCTATTGAGGCAGCATGTTGTATGAATAGTTAATGACTTGTACACAAGAATGCCAAGCCCTTTGCTGCCGGCTGCTTGCTGCTGGCTGCTGTCTGCTGGTTTCTGGACACTGTTGGATGCTGCCCACATACGATATTATGCAACTGCGTTCAGCTTAAGTTCATGGCTGCTTTTGTTTATTGACTGCACCTGGACGTGGTTGGCAAAGCAGACAAAGCCGTGCTGCATGGAATGGCTCTGGCTCTGGCTCTGACTCTGACTCTAACTTTCAATCCGACTTTGTCTCTCACTCTAACTCCGTCTGATACTTGCTTAAGACCAACACATTGCCCGGAGAAGTGAAGTAAGTGCTGTTGCTGTTCCGTCATAAGCATGAGCAATGCTGGACACCCAGGCCCAAGTTGTGTTGTAAAATGTTGCTCTGCAGTTTATGCAAAGTTGCTGATAGCAATTTGCAAATTTAATGGCGTGAACAAATTCAATCAATGTATGCAAACAATGACACCGACTTCGACATTGGCAATGGCAACATTGGCTGCCATACAGCCTACGTCTGGCTCTCTCTCACTCTATCTCTCTCTCTCTCTCTCTCTCTCTCTCTCTCTACTATGTACATCGGCATTGTTTCTTTCTCCGTACCTAGAAAATTTACAAGGCAAGGCTAGGGCTGAGGACACACGAACGATCAGTATTAGCAATCAAGCTCGGGCATCCTGGCTTGGTGTTAGTAAATGCATTTTATTTAAAACTGCAACCGGCAACAACAATCAATGCTTTGGCGCCTTCTATTGTTGATAAGTAATATGCCTGCTGTCAGCTTTCAACTCTCGATTATCGACCATCGACTGTTGACTGCGTGATGTCTGTTATCTGCTATCTTAAGGCAACTATGTGCATGCAGTCGTCCAACCAAAAAGACCAGAGCATAACCATACTTGTTCACAGTTTCCAACCAATGAGACTTATCACTTGCACTTGATATTCATTAACATTGCTATTATTTTAAATTACTATATTACTCAGAACTCATTTATTTTCAAAAAATGAATAGTCCGAGCAGGAAGTAAACACTTTAAAAGCGTCAAAAAGCTAGACAAAAACAAATTGTTAAGATAAGTGGCCTTGTGAAAAATAAATGCTATTTTTTATGTTTATTTAACTGTACGTTTGGATGTACATAAAGTGGCCATGCACAAATTTGTCTTTCTAATAGGACATAGTGACAACTCAACTTATAAACTTGCAAAAGAAACACCAAAAACTCGCAAGAAAAAGAGAAGAAAATCCTTTGTAAATTATTACGAAAGGAAGCTGCAAATTAATGATAACGACAACAGCTCATACGCAGTGGGAGCATTCATACTCATACTCATAAGTCTTTTCAAACGTAGACGCGAGAATACGAGAATATTTTGCTTCGGCCCCAGACCGGGCTCCGGTTCCGTTGCCAAACGTTTTGTGTGTTGTTTTTTTTTTTTTTTTTTTTTTTTTTTGTAAGAGGAACTCACGCAAAACTTAAAGCGTGTAGCCCGAAACCTGGAACTTCAAATCACCAATACAACAAACGTGGTGTAAGTTTTTGCCCAGTGTTGTAGTCGTACTTCTCTCGGGAGATTTTATTTCTGTCAACTTATTTTATATGCCAGTGATAGTTAGACAAAATCGAAATCAATATTGCTACAGTCTAGCAGTCGAAAAAAAACATACATTTACAAAATGTATGCCCCAAAATTTATTGTTTTCATTCTTGTCATAATACAAATATGTTTTCGCCCGAAGATTGCGGCTTCCTGCGGTGGTGTGTCATGGAATTGTACGAAACCCCATAATCCTCAACCGATGGCCAAAAACTATGGAACTATAAGCCAGAGACAGCTAGCTAAAATTGAAGATAGTGCCAATAAGATAACCATTCCAGATATTGTACAACAAGATAATACAAGTAGCAATAGCTCGAGCAACGGAAATGATGATAATGATTTCCGTTTTCTGGTAACTGGCGGCTATCGTCCCCAAAATAACCAATTGATTAAATTTGTTGTATCGCTTCGTTTAAAAAATGAGTTACTATTTTTCGGTGACAATCATTTCTGCGGTGGCTCTATAATCTCCCCAAACAGCATTCTGACTGCAGCTCATTGCCTATATCTCAGGTATAGTTGATCTAAAGTTTCATTGTTTAATACTTATGTTGCAGCAACACCAACACCAACCAATTTGTTTAAAGCGCAAGTCAGAAGCCTCGATAATCCGTAAATTGATTTCTCAGTCGATATAGTTACGAAAATATTGAATCACTATTATTGAAAGCAGAAATATTTGCAATTCAATTCATACAACTCTGAAAGAAGCTAGACAGGATAACCAATTATTTTACTTTACTCAAATTTCGCACCTTTTTCTCACATCTTGTCACTCAATGAAAAGTATAGCCTTCAAATTATACTCCCAGTTTTGTATCATGACTATTATACTAATATTATGGACAGTTCCATTGAAAATTCGCTTCTTATCCTAGAGGCAGGAAATTGCGACCCAGCGAAGTGAGGGTCTATACTGGCACCCCACGGCGACTGGTGAAAACAGGGAATACGCAAGAATTAAGAGTGGATAAAGTGAAACCGCATTTCAAGTACTCTCCAAAAAAATTATCAAGTGATATTGGGATTCTTAGACTAAAGGATACGGTGCGCACAGACTCTTTTAGTGCGATTATACCAATCATTGACCGGAATTCAGAGGCTGGAATGTTGTGCACAGTCGTTGGCTGGGGAGTTATTATTGAGGTGGGTATACGTACGTATAGATAGACTCGATAACTGTCAATACTGTATACTGCATGATTACTTCTGTAATATTAGAATGGTCCGATTCCCGATGAGGCCGTGAGCGGTGATTTGTCAATTCATTCCAAATCGTGGTGCTCAAAATATGTTGTTGGCTTCGCAAAATCTATGTTATGCGCATCAAACACTAACAATTACGAGGTCGATAGCTGCCAGGGTGACTCAGGAGGGCCCCTAATCACCAATGGCAAAGTAGTGGGTATTGTCTCGTTTGGCCTAGGTTGCGGAACGCCCAATTCGGCTGGCGTATATTCCGATGTCTACTCTTTTCGTAACTGGATAGAACGCAATGCGGGCTCCAAACTCTACCCAAATAATGGCTTTCCGTCCTTTTCACATATGTTGCTGATGATAATGATTGCAACTGTGTATGTGTGTAAGTATATTTGATCTACTTGGCTATATTATCCACCGAACTCCACCTGATTCAAGCGGTTGGCAGTGACTGAATGTGGATAAGAATACCCAATTAGCATGCAATATGAATGAGATGGTTCGCCTACAGATCATTTCTAGCAACTCGAAAAGGAAGAGCATATATTGTTTGTTATGAACTAAACTAAAAATTCGCAATAAATAAACTTTACAACATTTTCAAATCATAATAGGCATTTAAATGAATTCTAATTGCCCCGTTGACACCGTAGTCACCGTAGACATTTTGTGGCCAAAGTAGTGGGGAGACTACGCAAATTACAAAACAGAATTGGCAATGCGTGGGATTCGACAAAGTGCCGATTGTACCACATATTATTTGGAGATCAACAATTTTGTTAGCAAGCTGTGCTCTGCAACAAAATCAGCGAAATTCGGAAGTGCGGAAGCTTGTTGATTGAATATCTGAAATCCAATTAGTGACCACATACACAATCACACATGCTTGTGTGATATGTAAGTATGTGTGCGTGTATACGTGCAATCACAAATACAATTAGAAAGGGCAACAATAACAAGGAGTGAAGCTTTTGCTTCATTTTGTCGTAACACAAGTCACGAACACACTCGTTCGCAGGACTCCAGAGGGACATCCACACAACCAATCACACACACATTCGCACATATGCATGTACAACGCGCATACACATGGCTACGAACACACATTGCGAGATAGAGCAACAATCAGTTTGTCATTTCATATTCGCATTGTCTGTTATTCAAGTGTTCATAATGAATTTAATCGCGTATGTTTATTGCTCACTTTTACTGTCGGTGCACACACACACGCACACACACGCACGCACACAAACTCGGTAAGTTGTGTACACACAGACCGGAGAGTGTGCAGTACGACATACATACATCAAATTCACACGCGCGCACTACTAAACATACATACGTATGAATGTATGTATGTATGTACGTATATATGCATGTATGTACATTCACACGTATTTCATGTAGCGAGCAGTCATCTGTAGCAATTGGGTACGTCTGGGTTCCGTACGAGCATGTAGTAAGTAGAAGAGACATTCCCACAAGTTGTTTTGTTTGTCCTGCTCTTCATTGGAACACATCGCACTCGAAGTGCCCGTCGTACTGCTGGCGCGACGGGTTCTTTGTCATTTCGCCACGTTTCTTTTGCTCCTTGTTAGCAGAAGCAAGCGAAGCTCCTCAGCTCAGCTCGCTCGCTCGTCAGTGCTCCTTTTTGCATATTGATTTATCATCGCCGCTGCTGTCGCCGCTATCGCTGTCGCTGTCGCTATTACTGTTCTACTCGTCGTATGTTGGCTGTGCCGTATGTGTTGTATGCCAAAAAGCATGTTGTCTTGGCCTCGTTCGAGTCCTTGACTCGTTGGCTGCCTACGTGCCCTTTTTGTGACCCAAAGCACAGCTAGTAAATTGCTTGCATATATTAGACACATGCCTCAAATTGCATTTCAAATGAACTTCATTCGAAAATAATTGCAGTTTAACTTTATTGTCATCGCCCTCCTCGCAAAATTGCTGTTTATCTTGCCGAACGCCCCTCCTCCCCCCTCCACAAGTTGCCAATTGGATGCCAAGCGGCCAGCCAAGTGGCAATGAATTCAAATGGACTACCTACAATCTAATGCTAACAGTATGCGTATGTTCAGTGTTTTCAGCTTATTGCTTTTGCAAACTGAATTAATTGTCCGATTACGCAAATAATGAATAACAATTAAGGACTCTCGTTGTGTGTTTCAGACTTCTTCATTTGAATATCATATCACCTGTGCAAAAGCACTTATTCGTTTTAACGGAAGCAATTCCATATCCAAGGCAAATAGACGCCGAAAAAATACAAACCGACGAGCATCAATTAACTTCTAAAATAATATGCTAAGTAAGCCAATTACATCTCGAATAAATGTATATACTCGTCAATGCAGAAAAACTCCAGATCAGAACGAAGTTCGTGTTAAAAATCCAAGACGAAGTGAGAATTGGTGTGTAAATTACACAAGTGCGACAGGACATGACGAATTGGGTTGACAACGAGTTACAAGTAAATGGTATATGGTTAAAACGATGGTCGTGTCGTTTCGTGTCTTCTTCCACCTCTTCTCATCCCTCCTCCGAGAGCGGAGCACGCGGACCGACCAAATCGCCAGCTTAGCTGCAGCTTCAAACACATCGTGGATCAGAACCGAAACCAAGACCAAAGTCGCTATCAATTTGCGTTTGTAAATACATTTTAATGGCATTTCAAAGTAAAACTGAGTTGACCCCGTGCAGTTCCCCGTTCCCTGTTTCCAGTTCCCAGTTCCCCATTTACCATTCCACATCGTGCCCCGTAATCAATTTGAATATTTGGACGCTATTGCTGGGCAGTGGCCAGTTGCAATGCGAAGTGTGGAGTGCAATTGCTATTGCTATTGCTTTTGCGGATGGAACTGGAGCTCAGATGGATGGTGGATGGCTACATGGGTAGATGGGTAGATGGATAGATGGATGGGGGTGAGTGACACCGGAAATTCAAACTACTTCCTGTTTGTTGCTGGTATTCGTTAGTCGCGTTTCATTTGAACTCGGGTTTGGTTTGGTTTGACTTGATGGATGGCTTCGGCGGCGATTTGATTTGTTTTCATTGTAACGAGGCTTTTATTAGCCCCACTAACACTAACAGCAACACTCCCGTTAACACTAACAGCAACACACTTCTCTCCACCGCTTCTCTCTGCCGCTAAACTCAGTTCCACCTTCAGCTTCCTGGCACGACACTAGCACAATCCACTCACTCACTACCCCAGCCCATTACCGACCTTGGCGCGGAATGTGCGGCAAGCACGCTTGTTATTGCCCTTATTGTTGCTGCCGCTGCCGCTGCCAGTGCCGCTGCCAGTGCCGCTGCTGCGTCGCGTCGTTGCGGCGTTGTTCGTTAAATGCAAACACTGAAAAGGGTTTTCGGGTAAAGGAACGGAAAAAAGAGAGGAGGAACACAGCAACCACCGCCATCAGAAAGCAACCCACCGACCGACCAGTTAGTGACCGACCAGTCAACAACTACAACGATAGCCGTCCCCCGCACCTCTCGCAGCTTGCCAGTTGCCAAAGGCAGGCGCGCAGAAGGCATGGCGGAAGCAGCGTAAGAGCCAGGGGCAATGAGGATGACGATGGCTCCCACCAACGGCCAACGGCAGCAGCAGCAGCAGCAGCAGCAACCCGTTTTCGATTCTGTTTGCTCTGCGCTGGCAGCGGCACCACAATGCGCGTCATTTGAATAGCAACAGATGGGCATCGGTGCCCATTAATTTGCGTTCCCTAATTTCACACACTTTGCTGCCCACTATTGATAATACTACTGAACCCAACTGGTCGCCAAGCGGGTTGTTTCACCTGTGCACTTCTAATCAGTAGCTCAAATACTTTGCATGAGTATTTTCCAGAGAGTAGTTCTAGTGAATTGACGCTGAGTGTAGCATTTTTTAATTGCAAGACATTGTGCGTGCGTGTGTGTGTGTGTGTGTATGTGTGTGTTATTGTCAGTCTGTAGCAAAGCGATTTGCATACAAATTTGGCACGAAGTGTAAATATTTAAGCAGATACAAAGTGTGAGTATTAAATTTTTGATACTAATTAATTATGCATGTGTAAATTTTGCTATGAAAATTATTATAACGCCATATTTTGGCTTACCATTTGTTTGGCACACATAGAATCACACAACACTACGGGCTAAAGCACACACTCACACACACACACACACACATAATTGTGCAATAGATTCGACAATGCAAATTAGAAGGCATACAAATAAATTGGAGCCAGTCGTTAAACACGCCAAAGTTACAACATGAAAATTGAATACTTCTCTCACTTGTTTGAATGCTATGTTCGACTGGCATTAAAATGGATGAATTTACGCACACACACACACACACACACACACCAACGCGCGCGTGCACGATATTCGCCAGATATCCACAAGCTGCGCTGCACATATACATACATACATATGTGCATGAGTAAATATAATATGCTTGCCTATTTTCGCTAATTGCGTAATTGAAGTTGTGCACATTAACTAGTAAACTAAAGACGCACAGCAGGTAATTATGTTCGAAATCGGGCGCCAGCAGATTGATTTCTCGTTGGACAAACCTCGATCCAACTGTTCGCTGCGCATATCTAACTAATTATCGCAACTGGAAACAGCGATGAGCGATGAGATTTCAAACTTTTACAATGCTTATAGGACGAAATAAATTTCGAGAATCACTAAAAGAAATTCTATTAAAAGTTTTTCACTTTTCGCCATCAAAATGCCGCTCAAAATGGGTCGAGTTTCTATTGATTCAATAGAAAAACCAAAAATTCCAATAAATAATTTATATATATATATATATTGTGTATATATATGTATGTCCCATTTATGAGCATACTTGGCATGAACGTGTCTGTGTCTCAGTAGAGAAGTAAGTGGGCAAAGAAAGTGTCTACACGTATTGGCCGACTCCAAGCTGGCCAAGAGACAAGTGGCAAAGTAGCAAGTGGCAAGTGGCAAGTAGCAAGTAGCAAGTGGCACGTAAGGCTGCGTTGATAGCACCATTGGATAGTCAGAATGGGAGGAGGGAACAACGGCAGAGAACTGAAGATATCGAAAAGCTTCTCGCAAAAAAAGCAGCCAAAGTCCTTCAGTACAAAAGACATTTTGCTTTCGTGGGCAAAGGGATGAGCCAGGCGAGTGGCGGCAGGATGCCAGGGGGCCGGACCATAAGCCTTAGGCGATGGACCTCTAAGCAGTGGGCAATGACTAGCCTGGACTGGATAGCTAGCCGGCAAGTGGAAAACTGTCCACAAAAGTATAATCTATGGCCAATACCAGTGCAGACTATTTGTATTAATTTGTTGTTTTTGTTGCTGCTGCTGCTGCTGCTGCTGTTGCTGTTGGTGCTGCCGTTGCCGCTTCTGCCGATGTTATTGTTGTTATTGTTGTGACCGTCGCAAAATGCAGGCATTGAATATGAAAACTGCGCAGTGCCGAGGAATGTGTCTTTGCATTTTCTGCATGATGATCCTTCCACAAGGCTTCTTTGAGCGCGCAAGACTACGCAAAAGGAACGAGAAAACCGGCACCACATTGCCGATAGGAAAAGAACGTTCTTTTTAGATAAATTGTTAGGGCGGCTAGCAGATTGCTCCCACACCCTCAACATAAAAGTAGACAATCTTTCCTACCATAAGTAAAGTATATATGTATACAAGTATATGTACGTAATCGAAGCTGTTCTGAGTTTCTTGCCAAAATTGTTGAACTCGATTAAAGAATTTTGGTATTTCATTTAAAGTAGCAAAACGTTGAGCGATTAAAGAAAATCGCGTAGGTTACTCTGCAGCTCTAAAGAAGTGAGTTGCTATCCTTGATTAGCTTCAATTCCAGGACACTCTAAGCTAAATAGTTGGTTTACAACACCGTCGCATCCGTCACTCTTGAGCTGTTGCGGCGGCTTCAGCAGTCGGCTATTAAGGACTGCTTTTAATTTAGATGGCGCGCATTTCAAGCGAAGCATATCGGATGCAAAACTTGCAAAACGTTTCATCCAATTAGAAAAGTGTTGTTTTATTGTTAATTGCTTCAGCTTGCAGAGAGCTCAGAGCTTAAAAAACTGGAGCGGGAGAGTGGACATCCTTATCCTCAGCCACATCCAGTCCGTAGTTGCCAGTTCCACATAAACACTGCTTCGCTTTTTCACTCGCACTGTTTGCCGTCGCGACGGCGCAACTTTTCCCCACGAATATCCAATGAGCGGTAATTAACTTTATCCCAAAAATCTTTGCCGCAGCTTCAGCGGCCTCAGCAGCGAATGGCCGATGGCTGACTGCTTGAGAGCCTCGACGATCTGGAGTCTGAATCCGAAGCAAAATCTGATTCAGAATCTGAATCTGGACCTGGAGAGTGGACGCTGGATTTCCTGCCACTTTCCATGCTGGCGTTTTTATTAAGTTAAGCAGCTGGAATTGTGTAAAGATGCTTTAATTTATTATCAGCGGACGTGAACGCGAACTTGAACGTGTCGGCCAATGTGGGCGTTGGCAATGGTGTTGACATGGGCGTGGTCGTTTCGTGCGTGGCATTGTGCAACTCTCTGTGGCACAGCAAATACTTAAGGCTCGTCTCACTCCATTTCCGGCACTCGCTTACTTCGTTCTCATCTATTCGGCTCTGGCGTTCTTCAAAACATTTCCTTTGCTGCCTTGTTTTTGTTGGACTGGTTGTTATCGTTAAAAAGCCATCGAGCCAGTAGACTTTTGTAATTGTTGTTGTTGCTGCTGTTGTTGTTTCCTGATTATTTTTGTAATTGTTGTTTAAGTTGTTGTGGTTACATCAGGCGCATTTGCCTTTATGTACTGTCTAAGCTGCTGTTTTTGGGCGTGATTTAATTGAAATCAATTAACGGTAATGAGTGGTCATTAAGCAAGCTTAACGCTTACAGCTCAATGCTTACTCCTTGGCTGTTTAGCTGTTTAGCTGCTTGGCTGTTTAGCTGTTTAGCTCTTTAGCTGCTGCCACTTTACTTCAACCGCGGCGAAACTTAATTTCCAGCTAGAGAACTGCTGCGGTAATTACGCAACGTGGCTCACTGAATGTATGCGTGTCTGTGTCTGTGTCTGTGTCTGTGTCTGCGACTCTGTCTGCGTTGGCGTTTGTGTGCCACTTCGGTGTTCATTATTAATCAGAGTATATACAGCAGAGAGCCCAAGCGGCAGCGTGGCAGATTCATCTACATTCTTGCCGCTATGTACGTATGTATATATGCATAATTAACTTTCTCTTGAATGCAGACACATTTGTATATAAAATTATATGCAAATTGAAGCCAAACTTGATAAATATATTTCAATTAGTCGAAACAAAAACACCAATAAACGGCATAACTAAGTTGCCAGTTGAGTACGAGGCCACAGTAGCAGTCGCTAACAATAACAAATTAACTGGCCCTGCACTTAGTATCCAGTACAGCAGCATCGGGAAACTGCCGGTGGGTAAGGCCACATATTAAATGGAGGCATAGCATTTTTACTTTTCGAGCAAAACAAACTCAACTCAACCAAAAGTATTTCTGCAGCAAAAAAGTTTGCTATATAAATTGGTAGCTGGACACTGGACAGATGCCCTCACACTTAAAATCTGAACTCTTGAGGCCCTTGCACCAAACACCGAAGCATCAAGGGAGTACCTCGTATACCCTGTAGCAACAGAACTTTAAACAGCTTCTTACACCAGAAGTGTGCGCTTCAATGGGTAGCACAATATACTCATTTTCGTGTTCGTGGCAGTTCGACATTAGCAATGGTGTATCATAGCGAAATGCCACAAGCGATTGGCCGTTTAATTATTAATTAGTGCATAATAGCCACGAAATCAAATAGCGTTATTTGAACATATTTAATGTATTATTTTATCATATTAAACGCACTTTCAAACGTGTTTTTGTTTGAACTATCAAACTATTTCTTGTGCAAAAGCTAGCAAAACAAAAAATTCAAATTAAATACATTTCATTTTGATTTGGCCAACTGGCAAAATAGCAAACAACATTTTGAAAATCAAATCCACTGCATTCACAAGTTACTCCTAATTATTTACAGAGTTCTGGGTAAATTTCACGACTTTAAATTGAATCGATGCAAGTGCTGGGTAGCTTATAGTCAAACTAGAATCGAAGGAAACATTTCTCTGGTTTGTTTGAGTTTCATTTTTACATTGCCCGCTACATATTGCGCGTGGTTGGTCGCTTGGGAGGGCAGAGGAGCATTTGGAGCAGTTGGCACCGCAGTCGGTATGGTTGCCGGGGAATGGGGAATGGGGAATGGGGGATGGGGAATGGGGAATGAGGGGTGGGGGGTGCGGGGGTGCGGGGTCGGTGTCGGTCCACTTGGCGAAACGTTACATCCTTTGCTTTGTCGACGTTTGCTAGCTCGTCTTTTAAATTGTTTTGCTGTTTATTGCAAAATTACACAAAAACAATGCACGTTGATGAAGACGGCACTGTTGACGACGACGGCGACGTCGCAAAGTAAAAGGCAATGCGCAAAAACAAAAGAGATAACGGCCAGACCATAGGACGGTGATATTAGGGCGTGTGTGTGTGTGTCTGTGTGTGTGTGTGCTTTCGTGCGTGCGTGTGTGTGTATAAGTGTACAAGTGTATCTATCAGTGCAACTGCACCAGAAACGCCACAAAACAAAAACTTTTCAAAATGGAAAAACTTTTTTCTTCAGCAGCGAGCTGCTAGCAGCGAGCGGCGAGCGGCGAGCGGCGAGCAGCGAGGACAACAAGGACACTAACAACAACCCCAGCTACCCCCTGCTTTCAGCCTCACTGTTCGACTGCCAAAGCAGCCAGGCCGCCAAGCAGGCCAACTCTCCAGTAACGAGCCAAGTTGAAAAATCTTTATTGTGTATCAAACCATTTGTATTAATTAGGAGCAGCAGCAAAATAATTACGACTATGGAATAAGAAGGAAACTAACTGAAAACCAAATGCTTTGTGGACGCTTTTTTATGTTTTTGGGGGCATTTTACATTGGCTGCACTCAAATCCATTTAATTTCAAAGTTTCAAATCAGTAACTAGCCATTTGCGTGGCGATCCGTTGTCGCCCATTAACGGTGTACCTCAAGCACATAGATTATATCAATGTATGTACATAGGTTTTATAAACATGGAGAATTGAAGGCATCGAGATTACAGTGGTCCAATTGACAAAAATGAGGCAGTGGAAGCACGAAAAGTTTCAGATGACGCGCAACAACAATCGCACTGTAGTATTAAGGGACTAGCAGCGTCTACGGCGCGATAATAAACTTATTTATTGCATAGTTTATGCACACAAGCTACTCCTCGCATCACTTATACGCAATGGTGTCGCACATTTAACATGCACCCTTGTGTAAAATGCGATATGGCTACAAGTGCTGCGACAAACCAAACCCATCCAAACATGCTTTATAGCACTCGACGACTCGCATATCTCTATCCACATACATATACATATATACTTGTGCATGCATACGTACATATATGCATACATATATGTATGCTTATGCTTATGCTTTTGCTCATACGGTGTGTTTGTATCGAATTGACGAGTGAGATATCTACAAAAATATAAGTACCTACAAGTATAATGCGATCGTAAAAAGTCTTTTCATTGCGTGCATAAAGTATTAAGCTACTTTGCAGCATCTTTGCATGCATTACTAAGGATAATAAACAAATACACAAGCACGCACAAGTATTGGCCGACACTCACAGTGGGCCAAATAGATACTTAATTGCTGTCGAGTGCTCGCGAACCAAATTGAAATGCTGTGCATGCATAGGAATCTGAAATTAGCCCCGACACTGGAGTCGATATATATTTCAAATTCAAACAGCATTTTGTCTACCGTTAACTGTTGTCTCTCTGCTCCAACTCAATCCTTCGCATGCAAATATCTGCGTTCCACAGTTTCACCAGCACGAGCACGAGCCCCGAGCACACCGAGCACAAGCAGAAAGAGAAACTGACACAGACACAGGCACAGACACACAAGGACAAACACAGATACAAATGCGAAGAGGGAACTCATCCGTCTTGCATAAGGCTTGCCTCTTGAGTGTTTTATCCGCGTCCTGCACTTGAAATGCCGTCTGGCTGCCAGATGGCACCTCAGAATAGACAGCAAGAAGGCCTTTTAGTTACCAGCTGATATTCCAGTTCTGTGTTACTTGTTGTCTCACTCACTGGTGATATGCACGCGCAAATCTCTGTGCGGGCATCAAAATCAAAGTCATTACAAGTACAAGTACTATCATAGCATAACATGTACGGCTGACATTGCTGCCAAAATAAGAGTTAGGCATATGCTCTGACATTTAAAGCGAACAACAAACTCAGCAATGAATAAGCTAGTCTACTCGACAACACTGTCCTCTAATAGCAATTCGTATTAAGCATGTGTGTTCGTGTTTTCTCATGGACGCATTCACAATGCCGATTACTTACCAAAAAGGATTAAGTTAAGAAAATACGCGAAATTGGATTTCCTTTTCATATTCCTCACTCTCGTCGCCACCGTCGCCGTCTGCGTCTCCGTCTCCGTCTCCATCTCCGTCTCCGTCTGCGTCGCCGTCACCCTTCCCTCTTTCATTTGACACGCACACACACTCAAAGGCGCACACACGCCCCCACATGTTTGATGACTTGTTGAGGGAAATGAAATTGATATTAAGCATTGAGTTGAGTTGCTTCGTTTTAAGTTGAACCTCAACGTTGAGGTTGTGCGTGTGCGTGTGTGTGGCTTTGACAAATACCCTGTGAAAAACACTTATCAGCCAAATAATTGCCCAGTCAGGGCAACTCTTCTTGAAAAATTGATGCTCTTGGAAGGACTCAATTCATAAATGGATGGCAAACGAGAAGCGCAAGGTTTTATTGCAATACTCATACGCGACGTTGTCCACATGGCCAGCTTGTGCAGTGACTTTGCACAAATCCCGACAAGCGCCAGCCAAGTAGCAAACTAGAAATAATGAGGTTTCACTACACATATACTACTACATGTATGTATGATCATCGCCGATTGCGGAGAGTAACCACTAGCTTGTCAGGTGCATGCAAGCGTGTGGCAAATACAGAACGAGTATGAATGCGAATTAATTCTCAATCATTGATGAGAGTCACACACATTTCTGCTAAGTGGCAAATAGCTTATAGGCCATTCTATATATTCAATATATATATATATATTTTTTCCTCCCAAAGAAGCACATTGAATGCTACTTGCCACTTGGCTGTTGTAATGTCTGTGTGTGTGTGGGGGGGGGGGGGGGAAAGGTAATATGCAAGTAGTCTTATCTAAGAAGTTCTTGAATTATTAAGCCGTTCGTAGCACGCTGCGTATTGATTTTAGTTTGCATTGTAAGTGCACTGATCGGTTTCGTTTTCGCTCCAGTTCCACAGGCATACACCTTCTGCAGTCACATACTCACATGCATATATAAAAGAATACACACGCACTCACACTCATACTCAGAAAAACAGATACATATACAGATACAGCTGGCTACTGAGGTTGTTGGACGGCGACATTTTCGTTTTGGCATTTCGCATGCAATTTGCGGTTCATTGAATCGGAAGTTTTCCCATTTAACTTAAGCCTCTTTAACAATCCTATTGACGCAAATTTCTACTTACCATTGCCGGGCACTTGCCGCCTGTAGCGTGTCGTCTGTTGTCTGTTGTCTGTCGCCTGCCGCTTATAGCAGCGCCCGGTTGCAGGTGCAAGGGCGCGTGCCACCGGTCTCTGCCGGCCTTTTCATTTGGAGTCAATCGTGTCCACATCTGCCATTTAGCTGGGCCATTTCACCGCAGCCAGATACCACATGACGCACTCATAAATTTGAGCCGAACATGGAAGCGAACTAGCCGAACTCTGAATAAGTCTATGGTATTTAATAATTGCGTCAACTGGGCGACGAAGCAACTTTAAGTATAATATTTTGCTTGGATTCGTGCCAGCAATAAGTGCAGCGCCAAAACGAGGAATTGTGCAAGGAAATGCGAATTTCGCGAGTCAAGTCGCCCGAGAACATGAACTTCACCTTCACATTCCACATCCACGTCCACTTCCACTTCCACTTGCACTTCAGCCAGCTTCAGTAATGCTTGCACAGTAATGCTTGTGGTGTGGATGCAACACTCGTGGGGTCAACACACACGTTGCAAGTGTTTCGCCAAAACTCTGATAGCACAACAAACAGCACCTATACTCAAAGTTAAACGGCTGCTCAATCCAACGAACGCCCAACTGCACCACATGCCATAATGGACGCAAGGAGTTAATTGGTCTGGACTACGAGATATCCTTTGGCCCCAGACACACAGACACAAGTGTGGGGTCACTTCGCTGATCAGCACAGTGATGCACACTGCACTTGCAACACGCGAACAGGGTATGTGAAGTTCTTGGAAAAACCAGGCCGCTTTTGGCTACGGCGGCGGCTGCTTTAACCAGAAGCATCCATAAAAGCAGCAACAACTATAACAGCAACAAGGATATGTTAGAGAATTACCCTACAGCACACACACACACACACACACACACACACGCACACGCTCTCACCCGCACACACAGACGAAGACACGTACACAAAAGCCGAACAGACTGAAGCCGTAAACCAAAATGCCGTCCAAAAGACAGGTGCAATGTGCAATCTTTTGGTATTTTGTTGGCTTTGCACATTTGGCGTAATGCCAAAAACACAAAAAAAAGCAAAAGAATCACAAGAAGGGAGAAGAATAGAAAAAAGCTAGGCAAAGCAAAACAAGTGCGGCAACAGCAAAGACAAGTACAATGAAAATTCAACACCTGAAAAACGCAAACACTTAAAAGACGCCCCGCCAAACTAAACGCCCAAGTCAAGAAGCCCACGAAGGGGAGGTGAAGTTGTGTGGCGTGATTGTGGATATGGATGGGGCTGTGGGTGGCAAGGACGAAGGCAGTATCGATGCGCCAGCATTTCACCGTTGATGAGGACGATGACGATGAGCACCGGAGTAGGTGTTGCAATCGGAGTCATAGTCTGAGGCGAACTCTGAGTTGGAGTCGGAGTTGGAGCTGGGGCTGGGGCCATTTGCCGGTGCGAGAGCTGGCAACTTGGAGTCGCTGAGCCTTGCTGCTGCTGCCAGTGTAGGACACAAGGACGTGCATTCATTCAAATCGACTCGAGCTCGACTCTCACAGTTGTGAGGCAAAACGCATACAAAAGAAATTCATTTTAATGCACAGGCGGCCCAAGCTAAAGGCCGCCGCAACGCAGGAAACCATTGCCAGGCAAAGGCGAGACTTAGCTCTAGGTGCGGGATAAAGGCAAGACTATAGGTCGGGGTCGGAGTCCGGGTCGGAGCTGCACTCGCAGCCGTTGCCGTTGCCGTTGCTGTTGCTGTTGCCGGCGTCGTGGTCGTGGTCTGCGTACGCCTAAATGCGGCAAATGGTTTATTTTCCCGCACTTCTTGAATTTAAGCGCGAAAAGCGCACTCACCAAGGAAGAAAGGGAAATCGGGGAAATTGGGGACTGCAAACTGTGGGCGGCCAACAGGGAAGACACACCAAGTTGAGTCTATAATTTTTGTTGTGGTTCCTGTCTATTGTCTTTACGCTATTTTCCTCACTTTTTCACAGCCTTTGTGCCGCTCACCTATTCTTTTCATTTTCACCAAGAACTGCATCGTTTCACCGACTCGACTGAGTCATTCACCCACAATATTTAAAGTAGACGTCAGCCCCGCGTTGTTCGATCCAATGGAGGTATACTTATAAAATACGCACAATATATTCCTCTTTACTCAATATGATCATCGATATATGGAAAATGCATTCAGTCTGCAGGCCTTAGTTGCTCTTGGATGTACTCACAATAGATGTACACACAATAGATGTACACACATAACATATAAGACGCTATGCAGGCTATCGAAATAAAAACCCTACACAGCGGAAACTTTTCAATATATATACATACATACATCTGCATATATGCATTTACATATATGTATGTATGGGTGTGTTACGTACTTATATCTATATTTATTTATGTACTATATGTACTTATGTAGGTTAATATGCATGTGCAACATAGTATATCCATATATGTTACGCTGAACAGACTGTGCGAACAGATCGGTTGTCAGCAAGAAATAAGCTATTTCTGCATATTTAGAACAGACACTGATGTGAATAATCAAAATAAAACGTATTCGTGTAATATATTGAACATTCCATTCAGATCCGCCAAATTTATTATACTAGTAAATATTCAAAATTATATTTGATTATATATGAAGCCATTTGTATTAAAGTGAATCGTATGTTCAACGGGAAAGTATAAAACA
Source organism: Drosophila rubida (assembly GCA_035046165.1). Classification (NCBI taxonomy): domain Eukaryota; kingdom Metazoa; phylum Arthropoda; class Insecta; order Diptera; family Drosophilidae; genus Drosophila; species Drosophila rubida. The sequence continues at coordinate 129,238 of JAWNOF010000023.1, forward strand.
GTAGAAACAAAATTACATAATTCTGGCTAATTGTTTTGTCAGTTAAATATTGATAAAAAATCAGTTATGTATTTGATGATTGAGCGACCCCCACACGATCATGATTCATGTTGTAGCGCAGTTCATTCATATTGTGAAGGATGTTCTTGCCAAACATGTCCGATCCTATGCACAATCAGCCGGCAAACTAAATACGGCAGTATCTGAAGCCGACAATGCTTGTTGGGATAGACTTGAGTAAAAGCTTACGCGTCTGTGGAGTGAAAGCTCACGCAAGGCACTCAAAACTAGAGCGCATGTGCTTAATTTACGAGACAGCTCAACATTTGTGGGTGGCGCCAGTTTTCACTCAATTTTTTTTCTTATTAAGTTCGTTCGTACTGGCTGTCGTGTCGTTGGATTTACTTTGTTCACGGTCGCTGTTTCCCCAATCTAACTTCGGTTTGGTATTCGGAAGCAGTCGTCTTACAATACAACTGACAAATCAGTACGCATTTGAAAGTCTGTGATAGAATAACACTTGCAGATTAAATGGCACTTAAGTTAACCAACATGTAGAAACCACAACAGGAAAATTATTTTCGCAAATGCATACATTTTAAGCGTAAATGCGTTATGATTTATCTTTATCAACAATCATCATAATCATCGGCACTCATTCATTTAAATATTACGAGTATTTGAATTTACGCGCCATTGCACGAGTTGGCCACCAAAATATCGATAACATTATTATCGATGGTTCAACGAGATTATGTTGTAGTCTGAGAGTGTTAATAATAGACATAAATTTCAAAATCAAGGGTGTCGTAATTTTCGTTTAAGCTAACAATAATTTTCTATACATCCAATTATGCACAATCAATTTTCGATTTACTAAATAAAGTGTGACCATGCGTAATTATGAATTCGATTTATTTGGTATAATAGCCAAGTAAAAATTAGTTCTTTTTAAAACTGAGTTTCAGTCACGCTGATTAATGCACTTTTTTTTACATCCCTACACAAAAATAAACAGCACGAAAAGTTACAACAAAAACAAAACAGAACGTACACTGAATGCAAACAGAGACCATCACACACAATTATTACAAATTCTTTGAATAGCTGCATAAAATGGGCTTAAGTCGAGTGGAATTCAGCTGCAGAAACTGAACGGATTGGAGAAAACTTTGTGGAGTTGACAATTATGCAAGTTGCAACAGCCGCCGCAATAACAAACTGTACTTGTTTGTGATTGGTTGCTGGCAAGTGGCTGGTGGCAAGTGGCAAGTGGTCGTTCAAAGACAGAGATGGTCAAGGCTTTCCTCTGAGCCAACAATTACGATAGAATCATCATCAGCATCGTCAGTGAGTAAAGTTGATGTCGAAGGTGCCTCGTACGCGCTGACGAAGAATTATTTCTGTGTGTTACAGTTGCAGTTGCAGCAATGAATACCAAACATTCCGAACCATTTTATGTATCGCCCAATTTGTTCGATAATCGGCGCCTCAAGCGCCGTCTCTGCAAATGGATGGAGCGCCTGCGTGAACGCCAGCAACTCTACATGGACACACACACGCACACGCCGGCCTCTAAGACTGAACGTGGCAAGCGACGTTGCCATCTGATGGTATCACGACGTCACGTAGCCGCCACTCTACCTGCTGACATTACCATTGATCTGTTGTCGGACGACGACGTTACCGAAGAGCCAATGCAGCCTGCCGCATCTGGTCGCCTGCTTCAGCAGCACAAGACATTAGCCACCGCTGCGTCCAGTTTGCAGCTATCGGCAGTGCCGAATATCACACTTGTACCCGTTGAGCTGGCGCCGGCGCACAGCTCCTCCATGTTGCTAATGCCGAGCACCGCGAACAGAGCACTCAACAGTCGCAAAAAAGTCGGCAAGCGCTACGGTGACGTGACGTCCACAACAAAAGCAAATCCAACTGCAACATTTGCTGAAAGTATAGTGCTGACTAGCGACGATGAGGATGGCAGACAAGACTTCGGCAGGCGGCACTTAATGCGCTCGCCGCCGCCGCTGGCACCGCTTACGTTCTCCGACACCATTGAGGAGGTAACCGTGTCTCTGGTGCCGCGCAACTCTACGATCGCCAACTGCCAGGCCCGGCAACGCCGTCGACAACCGCGTGACTCGCCGTTCCACGCCGGCAACTCGCACACGTGCAATGCGACGGCAACCAATTCGCCAAACAGCTTTGATGGCTACTTGAACGTGGATGTGGCTAGCGATGTATCGGCCACGCTTCCGGATGAAACGACAGTGCACACGGTGATTGCGAATCGCATCTACGAGCTGTCGCTGAGCAAACTACGCGAAGGACTCGCCTCCAGCGGCATGCCGGAGTATGCAACCGACATTCTGCCCGAGCAACTACAGAAATTGTCGCCAGCGATGCGAGCGAAGGTCGCCCCTATGGTGGTGTCATCCCCGCCGGCGCCCATTTCACTGAAGCTATCCAGTGACCTAAGCATATCACTGATCTCAGACGACGACGATTGTGAGAGTGGCGGCAACAATGGCAGCGGCGATGGCGGCGGCTCCGATCTTCTGCATCCGGTGGTGGCCGCAGCCGAGGCTCACGCTGCAGCCAAACTGCTGAAGCAGCAGCAACCACAACTCTCGGTGGTGCAACATCTACAGTATCCGGGTCATGGCACACCCGTGGCTCTACCAGTTATCGCATTGGCGGCGTCATCGCCATCAACCTTGGTCCCATCCACTAGACGCCGCAAGCTAGGTTAAGATATTTGACGATGACGGCGCATCATTCCCCGACCCGAAACACGGACTAATACATGTACATCATTATGTGGTTCAACATGTGTGCGCCGCACAAATGTAGGAGTCCAGACTTTTTTTATAGTGCAAATATATACAAAGTAAATAGATTTGTAGTTCTTCTGTATTTTAATTTGGTCACTTCTGTGGCCAGTCTGTCGTTTTCTCATCAATTGATTCCCATTCGATGGTCTCACCTCTCATACTTTAAGCCTGTAATGAAAACACATAACGTACAAAGTCAGCGAAATAATTGCAACAATTTAATTTATAAATATATTGAATATACATATATCAAAATAATAAATTCAAATAGATTTAAGCATTCGCAGCAGGAGACAACAAATTGTAATGGACCGAGAAATGTACTGCACTTGTACACTTGTATACACAAACTATAGATATGTTATCTATTAGTTGTTTGTACAGCTTTTGTATATACTATTGAATACATAACAATTTAAAATAATTTCACATTGTTTTCTATTTCGAATATGGTAATGTTCTCAATGAAAAACTCTATTTTACCATTCCAAAAATATTAACAACAGTTCTTAGAGTATGAATGTAAAATCTAAGAAATTCCATATTTTATGCTTCTTATCAGAATAGAACGAGTAGGGTAATTCATGATTTTGTGTATGGTCCATTAAATTGATAAGCTTTAATGGTATTTCTCCAATTCTCTGTTTTAAAAGCAGATAAATGCTTACGTTTGAAACAACAATTCTCGAAGAATGTTAAACTTGAGAAAGAGGAATTTAATTTTTAGTAGGATGTTGTGAAACATCGGGATCTAATAGTACGTTAGTTAAAATACGTTTTTATTGAATTGTTTTTAAAACGTTATCTGTTTATACCTTTATTTGAATGTATAATATAATGTAATGTATCGATAACAAGCATTTAAATAGAACCTTAAGTAATATTAATAGGTATGAAGCTATTTGGAAAAAGCTAAATTAATAAGTTGTACTTCTTAATAGACTTGAGTAAATTTGATAATTGTCGATAACAATTGCGAAATAACAACACATAACCCTGTTTTCAAATTGGGCAAAATAAGCAGCAGTGCTGCTATTGTCCACGCATGCGCTTTAAGGAGTATCCCATGTACCTTTTAGGGCGGAAACGCTTTCTGATATACCAGAAATAATTTTACTTTTGAGTGTTAAAACGTATCGAACGGAGTTTGAACGCGGTCAATTAACACAGCTACGGGCATCGCGAGATGAGTTAAAATATCGAGTAATATTAATAGCTTACTGTCAAGTGCATATTTGTTAATATATGTACATATATGTATAGTATAAACTAAGCAACAAACCATGGCCGGTCATGGTTGTCGTACGACATATATTCATAAATTATTATAAGAGCCACTACTCTGCTGTTCGTACATAATAATGCAATATGTACATAACAACTTGAAATCAATCTATAACTTATCTTAGCAATGTCACCTACGCCAGATCGGAATGCAAATATGTATGTGTGTGAATGCAATGTGTAGCAAGCATTATTTATTCATGCACATACAACTTGGCTGGTATACTTATGTATATGTATGTATGTACATGGTCCAATTTTCACAACATCGAATATGCGAATAATCAACTAGAGGTTATAACTGAGTGTAGGAATAAACAATGTTAATTATTGTGCAACACAATATTCTACTGTATATTTCATTATCATTAAGATGTCTATATAGATATATACATATATTTATATATATATATATATATAGTGTGTGTGTGTGTGTGTGTCCCGAAGTAACAAGAGCGTTCGTATTTGTTTCGGCGGACAACGATGCTGACTGAAGATACTTTTCACCACACCCATATCCTCTAGTAGATACAATTACATTCCTATACATGTGTGCATATACAAAATATATTCATTTTTTTCACCTGGCTGTTAGTGTAACTTAATGTGCAATTACAAATGTATACTAATGATTGTTTATACATAAGTATCTATGTACCAATCCAGTTATGAGCATACAAACATTCTTACATCCGTGTACATACTAATTCTTTTACCGGCACAAAGCGTAAACAAGGACACTAGCTTATAGCCAGCAGCCAACAAATATACAAATGTTCTGTTTATAGAATATATGATTATAAATGAGACTTACTTTAATAAATATATGTATGCGTGTAAAAACATATAGACAGCATCTGTGACCATTATATGTATGTACATACAAGCTATACCTACCCAGTCCTTAAAATACTATTAACATAGATTGCCGTATACATGTAAAGGGAAATATATATATATATATATATATATATATATATATATATATATATATATATATATATAATATAGGCCTTACACATATTTCTCCATATTTAATTGTGCAAGTTCATAAGAATATTAGCGGTATGTTGTGTTTGCAGCGCACAACGTTTATGCTCAAGCATTTGTAAGCACAAAAAATCCAAATCGAAATAGGACAATTATACAATAATTCAGAACGGCGCATCCAACACGTAATTCAACAAAATGTTGATTCGTTGGAAGAGCAAAGATAAAAGTGCATCAACAAACCAAAGCAGCAGTGGAAGCAGTAGCTCGTCGTCAAAGAAGAAACGCAAGGGACGAGAAGGAGGTAAGAACACACAAGCATACATTCTAACATAAATTTCTTTGTACTTATTGGGAACTAGCAGAATGTTTGCACATTTAAATTGCAAATTATTTAAGCCGTTACAATAGTAATCGATTCCTGCAAACTTACAGCTGTTTGCTCATATGTATGTATGTACAAATGCACTTGCATATGTTTATACATGTATGCTAAGTTTTTGCACTTCTCGAGGTATCGATAATTAAATATCGATAGCTATTATTTTCACGACTTGCAAATGCATTCAGTCACTAACGCGCTCTTGTTTTCTGCACATTGCTTTCAGAAGAAGACTGGCAAAATGAGAATAAGCCGGGTCGTCTTCCGCCCAGCGAGCAAAGTATGTAACACGCTCTTAATAGTTATTAAGTGCGCAGCTGGTTTGCAGTTGTATTAAATGTTAACCATCTCAATAATCCTCGTCTTGAAGGTGGCGACGAACGCAGGCGAGCGATGCGACGTGACGACCCAAGACGGCACACACTTGGCGGCGACATTCTCGTCTATGGCAACTCGCAGCATCCTCACGCACATCAAATGACTCAGCAGCAACGTGCAATGGACCTAGAAGTAAGCAGCAGCATTGATAGCCCTACAGTGGCCACTTTTATTCATCACTTTGATTACAGATGAGCACCCGGGCGCAGAAGAATAAGAAGAACCAGCCAATGCGCGGCTATGCTCCCGTCAATCAGGGGCCGCTGTTTGACGATGATCCTGGCATAATGTCCGAGGTGGAAACAGCAAGCACTGGTTTTCGTCGCGGTGGCAAACAACGATCCTCTTTGCCAGTGGTGCGCACCCCCTCGAAAACGCTCGAGCGGCCACTGGGCCTTGTGTTCCTGCAGTATCGATCGGAAACAAAGCGAGCTCTGCTCCCAAATGAGATTACCTCGATCGATACTGTGCGCGCGTTGTTCGTACGTTCGTTTCCACGTCAATTGACCATGTCGTACTTGGAGGGACCGAACGTCAAGATCTACATACACGACGCCAGCAAAGATATGTTCTATGAGCTGGAGGATGTGCGATCCCATTTGCGCGAGATACGCGATCGATCCGTGCTGCGGCTGTTTGAGTCCACCGAGGTGGCGGCACCACCTCAGATCCTGCCGGGTGGTCCTGGCATTCCACAACCACTGCCGCAAGCACCATCTAGCTGGGATCAGGATCAGAGCTACTTCAGCGAGCCGGAGTTCGATTCGGATTTCAAGCATCAGCACATTCACAAATCAAAGGTGAGTGATGGTCGTATAGTTATTTATTTAATTAGTTATATTGATAAATATGTACATTTATGCATATGTGTAAATACGAGCGTATGTGTGTGTGTGTGTGTGTGTGTGTGCGTTCGTGTGCGTGTGTTTTCTCGATGCATACACATTCCCTGTAGTACCCACCAAACATTCATTCTCGCAATACACATATTCTGAAATACGTTAAAAAAAAAAAAGATAAACGAACAATATACATGCGTATGTGAATATATACTATATACATCACATACATTCGTACATACATATATACATTAGTAAGCGCGCCTGACCTGCGTTGTAATCAAGCAGCTGGTCAGTCAGATGGACGGCATTCAAAGACAACTACTACGACTATTGGCCACTAAAAGTTTCCACACGAGCCCACACTTAGGCCCTTAAGGGAATTATTCATTTGCTCGATCACATCCTTCCAGGCGAAAACAATCGCTCCCTTGAAGGGCTCCGGATCGCAGTTACTACATATGGCCATTACTGCTTTCACCTCCTCTTCAGCTGGCTCTCGATCATGTGAACTGATCTCTTCCTCAAGGGTCATTCTCAGTGACAGATCGTGTTTGAACTGCTGTCCTCCAAAGTCGGCCAGACCACTGTACTTAGTGTATATCTCGCTATTATCGCTGGCATCGAGTCCATCGTCAACCAGAGAGCCATCATCTAGCAATACTATGCCTCGTTTTAGTATCTTTTTGCCATCGCTTCCCGGCTGCGAAGCTGTCGCTTTCGGGTCCGCGTTGGAATTGCGCTTGAATTGTATGTGCGTCTCAGTCTCATCAATGAACTGAACGTTTGCTGAGTTGCTCAGCATTTGGAAGCGTCCAGTATCAAAGCCTGGTGTGCTGGATACTGCGACAGGTCGCTTCTGAACTACCGGTGAGAGATTGAGCAGCTGCTGGGCCACCAATCGGGAACCACTATTGATTTGGCCATTGACAAAATTGGTATTCACAGTGATTGCCGACGGCGGCTGCTGTGGCTGGTTAGACGCCGATTGAGAAGGAGATGCCACTGCTCCCGTTCCCGCCCCCGAATTGGCAAGATTGATGCGCACTCGGGTGGGGATCTGGCCACTGGCCAGCAGCATGTGCATGGGCTGTGGGCGATTAATCTATCACACAAGATTTTCATTAGTTTGCAGTGCCATGTTACCATGTTAGCATGTTATCATATCCAGTAGACAACTCACCACTGGCGGCGCACGCGTTGTGGTCGCTACCTCCTGACCCTCATGGTCGAAGTGATGAACGTGGTGGTGCTTGTGGTCTCGATGTGCCTTTCCCGCACTCAAAGCCACGCGGTAGATTTGTACGAGGGTTACCTCAAAGTGGAGGCCATGGCTTACTTCGCCGGTAATTGAGCTTCCACCTGATCGCAATTTTCCTTTAGCCGGTATTTTATGGCCCACTAACTGCAATAGGCATAGACGGGGTAATTAATACGACTACGATTTCGATTGCGAAATCGATCCGAACGGAACTCAATCGGAAGCTCGCTCTAAAAAAAATTATAAATTGACGTTGGGGGGCCGTGTGGCCACTTTGAGTGATCTGATTAAGGGTATTTGAAACACTTATGTGCATTTTACATATGTAAGCCGCTCTCGTTTAATTGGCCAACGCCGACTGTGACGAAATGATACTTAATATCTCTTCACGATGGCATAACGCTGAATGGCCAGCCGACCACCAATTTAATACGGCACTTTTGCTCCCTGAACCAGTTTCGGTTTCGAACTGCCATTTTTTTCTATCTTTTTTTTTTTGTCAGCTATCGTTAATAGGTTTCCGCTGCTCGGCGGCGCGACTCGAAACGCGTAATTAGACACTACATCTGAGCTTCATCTCGCCAAGCTGCGGTTACTTACTGAATTGTGGAAGCCACGCCCAATACGTTCTGCCTTAAGCCAGACTTGCCACTCGCCGGTCTTTCCATTCCATGAACTGCACATATGATGCCATTGCCGCATTTTTAGTGGGTAGTTCAATCTGCAAAGAGCAAAAAAAGTAAAACGGAGACAAAGATAGAATGACGCACAACAGACACGAATATCATCATTAAGTGTGCAGAAAAGGGAAGGTTTGCAAGATTTGATTTGATTGGTATTGCAATCGCAATCGGAGTGGAACATACCTGTACATTTGTTGACCTTTTATAGCCATCGATAGGAAACTGGAATTTTGTGCATTCGCGACCCAGATTTGTATCTCACGCTGTTCCTTTTCGGCTGTTACAGAAGTTACACAGTTAAAGAGTTAATATATGTCATTCAGATTGTGAAATCAGAGCAAGTTGCGTGATGCTGCCGTTGCTACTGTATTGCTCATAACAGGTAAAGTTGCGCCACTGATAAAGCTGGTGCTCGCTCGTCTATCATAATGCAAGAGCACAAACGGAAGCACTCATTAAGCATATTTTTTTGGGATTGTGCTATCATCATTATATATAGTGTGATTAAAACATACATGGTGATACAAAAGAATACAAATCGATCATCAAACACTCAATCATGTTAGCACAATTTAAGCATAATGTACATAATGAAGTTAAACATAAATCGTATACAATACTACGATCATGCCATTTCACGTGTTCGGTACTCGGCATTTGTCAGTCGATAAATCACCATGTTAACGCTTTGGATTTAATGCGAGGCGTTGTTTTGGGTCATGACAGCATCTGTCAAGTTCCGGAAGCTTTGTACGCAGCTCGAATTGAATTGCATATTTAAAATAATCTCAAATACTAAAAATAACAAAAGCGGTAGCTGTCAGTAGTCAGTGGTCAGTAGCCGACAGCAGCAGCTTACTGCAAACTGGTAAATTTAGCGCTTATGTAATGTGGCAGTCACAATCGACGGTGTCGTTGTGGGGCAGTTGAAAATTGTGAAGATGAAAGAGAAATATATGTTTATATATGCATGCTTATGATACTTAGTAGTATAATACGTAATTGACCATTTAATTGTGAGCTAGCTGCTTTGCCTTGCGTCACGTTGCAGGCCATATTGCTACTCAACAACAACTTTACTGCTGCAGTCTGTCTGCATCTGTCTATTGAAATTCAATAAGATGACCAACTATCTATCAGCTGTGTGAGCCCAACAATCACTATCACAGCACCAGGAAGTTATGTTCCTTTCACTTTCTGGGAATGGACTGACGAGCATTGACGACTGAAGTATTGCCTCTGAAATTCGTTTCGACCACAGGTCTTACCGTGAAGGTCTCTTAATTGTCTGCTTGGGGCACCATAATCGTAACAATTGACGTCTGCTTATATAAAAGGTCAATGGCCATTGTAGTGATGTTAATGTTGATAAAGAAAGTGAAGTGGTTTCAGAAATGCTGAGACTCACACACTGTATGCCCCTCAATACTCTATACTAACATAAATGTCAATGCATAATATTGATAGTCAATGCGTAATCCCTGCTCTCTGATAAGTAAGAACTATGTTGTTCGGTTGTCACTCACTTTCATAGGTGAACATAACGTGATCACCACTGTGGTTTGTGAAACGCATCCAGAAGCAAAGTGTAAACTGTTCCAGCTCGGGCAACTCGTTGTTGTACTCGACGACGCCGTCTTGATTGAATGCAAATTTCTTAACACTGCACACATCGGCGGCGTAGAGAGGAGTGCGCGGAAAACTGATGGTCGACTCTTTGATCACATCATCTTTCAAAATGTACGACTCGTAATGATTCTCCTGATCATCATTTAGCGTGATGGGATGGGCGATCACGCCAGCCTCAACTCCATTCACAGCTGTGGCGACGTGAGGCAGACTCACTAAATCATTCTCCTCCTTATCAGCTCCGAATTGGGCGTAGCTAGTGGCTAATTCGTGACTGCTGCTGGCCTCTCCTGGATGCGACTGCTTCAGGCTGTACGATGTGATCGGGCTGCCACTTGACGCAATGGGCTTCCAGGCGAAGGAAATGCTGGCGCCATTGCACAGTATGCTGAGCATAAATGCTAATCCACTAATCCGTGCTCGGTTATGCATGGCGACGACCAATGAAGTGATTCCGACCTATTGAATTGGATTGGATTTAAATAACAGCGTTTTCACGTCCGTTTGCGGCGCAGTCTCGCACTTTACTATTCGTCTACGCATGCGCCAACGTTGAGCTGAGCGAAACCAAAAAGAAAAACAAAACAGTAAAAACCATAAAAAAGAAGAAAAAAATACAACCGCATACACCGGGCTCATAGCAGTTTAACGCTGCCCGATGGTTGGACAAGTACGTCTCGCTCAGTTGTAACAAATTGTAAAATTGTATTGAAATTGAAACTGGTTGAGGTTTTCATGTTGTTGTCTTTGTTGTTGTTGTTATTGTTGTGTGTTGTAAAGCTTTTTCTTTTGTTGTTGTTCGACTCCAGCGTGCAAACCACTCGCACTATGAAAAAATATGTGCATATGTATGCACATCCTAAGATTGTGACCGGTAAAACTCTGTCATAGCTTCCTCTTTCGCCGCCAGTCACAAAAATACGTAATAGACCGATAGCAATTGGAATACTTTGTTTCCCAAATTGTTGTCCAGGCCCAGACTCGGTTGGGTAAACCTCATTGTAAAGCGGATTCATCAAATTGCTCATACAATAGATCTAGCTGAAAGAAAATATAAGAACACATGCTATTATTTAACTAGGGCTAGGGAATCTTTTGGCATATGAACACAAGTTATATCTTTAAAAGAGAAAGCTTTTATATAAAACAATGTCAGCTCTTGCGGTCGCTCAGACGCGTCAATAATTGGCAAAGAGGTTAATTAACTGGGTGTGTATGTTGTTACAACATATACTCTTCATTAATTTCTATCTGTCTATTGTTGCGTTTTTTCTTTATTTATTTGTTTTTGTTTTTGCCCACGGCCCTGGAAATCCCAGCAAGAGCTGCGACAATTAACACGAAACAGTTGAATTTCAATTTCAATTAAAGTGAAACCTATTAACTTTTCGCCAACTCATCGATTTGCCTTGTAAAAATTTTTATGTATTGTACTTGTACCATAAGCACAAAAAAATCTGTGGCTGAGTAGCGACCTTCATATTTGCATAAGACTTTGAAACGATTTAATATCTTTTATCACATAAACGACGCGTCTCATATGCATCGAAAGAAAGTGTTTATGCTACTTACACTAACCACATTAATATCATTCTCTTTCTTTATGTATTTTTCAGATTGGCAAACAACCAGCCCCCTACTATGTTGGCTCATCGCAAACGTTACCCCGGGGCATGTATGCATCAGAGCGCAATAAAGTCTCCATGGGTACGTATTACAAAGATCTTAGTCCAGATTCTACAACTCCAACAACTTTGACATTAGCTAATAGAATATGATTAGATTACAAATATAGTCAATAGAACATCCTTGAATTGGATAACTTTTAGGTTTTATTTTTTGAGACAACTATAGTAGCAGTAGTTCAGAGATTCATTAATGTTATTCAAATCTGACTTGCAGACGGATATACCAGTTCTCCAGAGAGGAGCACACGCGGCAACTATGAGGAGCCCTACTACAGCCAGTATGGAACCCGCGGCACTGTTGTGGCACCAATAATTGACGAAGAACAAAGGTCCGTGTGATACAGTATTATACTTCCAGTTGATCACAATTATGTTATTTTCTTTTTGGAATATAGCGAGGCGGCCCTTGCAGAAGACCAGTACTCTTTGTATGGCATTAAAGTAGGTCCCAATCGTCTACCGCATCGTGGTAATCAGATTTACGATCCAACCAGGTAAGCATAGCGCAATCTCTGTTCACGCATTGACTTCTTATAAGTGACATAGTCTGGCAAGAGTAAATTGGAAAACTCATATGCTTCAGTACTGCGTTTGCTTCGCCTATAAATCTTAATGCGCTTCACATTTCCATTTGTTGAAGTTGTAGTTGCGGTGGCCACGGGATGGAAATAAGTTGTGCCTTTGCTCTTAATTGCCTGAACTATCAGACACAGTAAATAGCCGCCAAATGATAGAAATGCCAGTGCAGTGATGCTTATTTGAAACAATGTCTGCAGCTTAGATGGTTTCTCCTCTGCCCAAGTGGATGCATGATCACTCGAATGTCGCCAAGACTGTGGGGGACCACTGTTATCACCACTGTCAACATATTTTAAGCAGAAAGAAGAATACACTCAATGGCGGAGATCTGCCCAATTAATATTAGTAGTTATGTCTACCGTTCAGCAGCCATTAAGGCCATTCGTTGAGGAGCATTCGGATTATCATTGCAGCTACCAGAATCATAGTCATCAGGAGTCAACTCATCCTCCTTGAAATCATCCTCTGTATTCCTCATTAATTGCATCGATTTTTTTAAGATCAAAAGGTCTTGTAGTTGAAAATTCGATAAACAATTTGCAAATCGTTGCGGCGAGCTACTAACTGGGTAGAAAACAAACATGGTTTAGAGCATATCGGCAACAAGGTTGAACGTGCACGGATTTGTCGATTGGAAACCAAAACACAAAGCACTGCGTACTTACCACTACAATAAGCCATGGTTCTTTTTGAATTCTCTACCGCGTCAGCAGGCAGTCGACAAGCAACTGTGGCGAAAAGAATGCACAAAACCTTGGATGCCATTGCAGTATGATTAGTAGAGCAATTTAGTTAGTCTGTCTCTCGTGTTTGTTTTTTGTAACGCTTGCATGAGCCAAGTATTTCAACTTTCAAGACATGCATCCATATTTGAGCTTGAGTGCTCATTTAGATCTTAGCAGTAGCGGAAATGCAGAAAACACAATATAAAAATTGTCACAATTAGAAATACCGTCGTATATATATTGTGAAATATTTGAACTGCGTCTAATCGAGCATCATATTTCAGACCTGAAGATTTACATCGCATACGTGTCGAGCACATGGAGCGGCAGTTGGCCAATTTGACTGGACTGGTGCAGAAAGCTTTGGTCAATCAGAATCCCCAAATCGCTCCAATGTCGGTGCCCACATTAGATTCGAACTATCTCGTTGTGCCATCTCAAATACAAGGTATGTTAATGCTAATTTTCTTGCATATATTTGTGTATTTGCTTGTTCGTTTCCTTCAACACAGTGCAATACATATTAACCATAAATGCAGCTTAATCAAATACATATGTACATCCAATATCTTAGAGTTGCCTCTCACCGCTTGAAATCAATCCAAAATCCTTCGAATACTTGTGAAAGTAATGAGCTTTTCATATAATGTAACCCAACCATATTTGTTTAGCCAAATACTGAAATACTGTTGTCAGCAGAAGCCTGACATCGGTACATATGCTATGATATGTTGACATGGAGTTGTGGGTCAACAAAAACTGAACCTAGTTCTATTCTGTTCTGTTCTTATTTCTATTTCGTACTCTTAAATTTAGCTAATGGTTCCGCTGACGAGCTGTACGTTAGGGAAAAGGCGCCAAAGTTGGGCAAGAACTCATGTCGTAAGTGTTAAGAACTTTCCGTGCGCTCACAATGTCCACGACTTGTTGATGTTTTTTCAGAGAAATCCGTATCGTTTGAGAAATCAGTTTCGTTTAGCGACGATATACAGGGAATCCCCAAGTCTCATAATCCCTTACATGCCGGTAAATAGAAAACATATTTGAACAAACAAGACGTATTCAATTTTACGCTATTATTTTGGATATTTTGCAAACTATTTTCAAAACGTCACTAATCATTTAGGAATTTCGTTTGAAATTCATTTGAATTAAATAAGCTTAGTGATGTGAAAATCGTATGCGTTGAAATTTGTTTGGCGTGATGTCCTAAGACATACAGTAATATGGTAGACTTCATACATTTGATTAGACTTGTCACAATATGATATTAACATTATTGAAATCAATATTATTATCACACTGGACGTAAAGCTGAAACGAAACCAACAAAGCCGGCAATCAAGTCGTCTACTTTGCCACGCACGTCGTCACAAGGTAAGATTCCAAAGTTAAACCACAATAAAGAAGTGACAGGAAATAATTTCTTACATTCAGGAACTTGTATCTGACTATCACAATCACGCATGCATTGGTAGATTATCACCCAATATACAATAAATGTACATATTTATATAATTTTTTCTTGACGTTCATTTAGACTAGCGCACAAGAAATTGTTATTAATTGTCTAATTTGATATGTTCACTCCAATTCCCCCATAGAACGTGATCGCCTAAAGCCGCCTCCACCACCTAAACCAATTGTTCTTGCTCAGACATCACACCCAAGCTACAGGGCAGATATTGCACTGGCGCCCGAGGTCTACAATCATTTGCGTGGCCTGCAGAAGAAAGCAAAGGACCTACGAATGGAAGTCCGAACCTTGAGGCGATTATCACAAGCTCAATCAGTTGCTGTTCGTGAGGACATAAAAAGCACATTTATGCGCATTCGCGCTACGCTTTTGGCGAGCAGCGGAAACTTTTGGGGTCAAGGCGATCAGGATACCACGCGTATATCGAGGGAAGAGGAATTGTACAAGCAGGAAGTCATACGACTTGAAAAAGATCTCAGTGATTTGGAAGCTTCGGTCGAAAATCTACGAGGTGAAGTTATCAATCGACGGACCCGTGTTAATATGACCGCTGTCGAGGACATGGCATTAGTTCTAAGTCGCGCAAGGTGTGTATCATTGGCTAATTGCTAATCGATGTACCTAATGAATTGTCCGATGTATACTTTCGTTGTAGCAAAACTGTTGCTGAACTTAAGCTCAAGTTTCCAACTCTTTCAAATGGTTTACGTTGCATATTATCCAACGAGATGGAAAAAGTGGTGCGGGAAGAAAAGTTCCTAAAAGAAGAGCCGGATCGCTTAGAGTCGGCATTACGTCGGTGCAAAAAGTTGACGGGCACCTTAGTGACACTTAAACGGTTTGTGATCTTTTCGATCATTAATGTTGTACTCAATACATTTCGAATCTATGTTGATTTAAATTTTTTTCTTATTTAAAATAGTTTGGCTAGCGTACAGGAACAGCGTTTACCACCCAATGAGCCGCCAATAACTGAGGAGTCCTTACGTTCTACAGATATATCTGTTCCTGACAAGGTGAGTTTAGTGATTGTCATCAATGCAACGCTTCTTAGACAAAAAACGAAAAAAAAAAGATCAAAGAAAAAAAAAAACACAAACTAAGCTAACTTTGCAAAACAAAAATAAAAAGAAAACACCTAGGGCTGAATTGCCAATGCTACTTTTACGCATTTAACACCTTTTCGTACCATGCCATACATAATTATTACGTATTCGTATACTACTGTTAAACAATATTTTCCGTATGATTTCGATGACAAAAATTAGTTGCTTTTGACCGAAAGAAGTATTGCATTGGCTAAGTTTAATTTTAGAACATGCATTTTATTGCACACTAGCATCCTTGCTAAATATTGTAAAAGTCGCAGAAGTAAGAATTTTGCATAGAGTACTTAGCAGGTTACTTTCATTGTTTGCGAAATTTTCGGAATTTTCGAGTTTGCACATTATAGAAATGATAATGATATAATTACATAGTATGGCGATATAAACGCATAACATGTAAATATATACTATATCATTCTTGATCAGCCCAATAACAATACATATCAACTATTGTGCCTTATATCCCTGTCTGTAAATAAAAGACCATGAAATATTTGGTAAACATTTAAAATAACTTACACATAAAGCAGCTATGATCAAATTAATGAAAGTTCCATGAGTTTCTTATGTAGTACCAAATTTATTATTTTCTCGCATTAATCATACCAACTTAGTCAAGCGATTGTGTATATATATAAACATATTTATATATATATATACATATATTTGAGATACATGGTATTACCAACAAATTGAGGTTAATTTTAGCTTCCATTCATTCAATGGTTTGAAATTCAAATTAATTTGATATTTATGATCTTACAAAACATCAAAATTTTAACTTTTAGTTTATATTTTTGTTTATCCTTTTTACCATGTACCATTGTGACTTTTATTATATTTAATACTAGAGCTGGCATGATATCCAAATCTAGGTGTCAAGTACTGTCATGTAATAAAGGATTGGTCTTGACAAAATGGACAGTTCAATACAATCATATTCCACAAACTGTTGACAATTGAAAAATTAGCTCTTATACATTAATTTAAATTGGTTATTGACGATTTGTTGTCATTTAATTAGAAAGAATTGAAGCATTATAATATTAGTTAATCAATTGCGCGCCTTATCATTTGACATTTGCTTTTTAACTCAAAAACAAAAAAAAAATACAATTGGCTGTTAGTAATCAATACATAATTTAATAGATGTATCCAATTTTGGAATAGTTTCCCTTGGGCTAAGCCCAAGTGAAGTTACTCAGATGTTTATACTTATACATAAATATGTTGCTGCCTTTTGGCAATTGCGGTTTTTTCGTTCTTTTTTTTAAGCTAAACGTCTTATGTATTTAACACGCTATTCATATTCATATGATGACAAAACACCAATCAAAGTTAAAAGTCTTATTAAATGAGGTTTACCTAGTGATTTCATTTTCTTCTTCTTGCCTTTTTTTGGAACTAACAATTTTGATATCGTATACAACAACAACTACAACCACATAGTTTAACTGGCGATGGAGTTCTAACTTCAAAGAGGCAATTACTGAGTAATGACTGAAAATATAAAACAAACAAAAAATACAAAAAAAAACAAATTTTACTAAAAACCCTTTTAAAAAGATGAACTCATAAAACTATGTCAATTTTATTTTAGCTAAACATTATTTGCTCCGCATTAAACATAAACTAGTTTATATTTTTGTATACTACTTACTACTGCTATAAACTTCTAATTAATACTAAACTCAAAACCATATTTAAACTCATAATAAGCTATCCATAAGCCCAAAACACACATACCAACTGCAACTATCATTAGTTACATACATATATAATATAAACTAATGTGTATACATATAAATGTGTGTGCTTAAAATGCTTTCTAAAAGGGAATTTATTGGTTTTGTTAGCAGTCACTGTAGGTGACTGCTACCCTCTGGGCTGTGCTCTTCTTTATTCTTGTATGTTCAGTACTAAAATTAAATTGAAATTAGACAATTGAATAATATTTAACTGATGAAATCATTTTCAAAGTACTCCAGAGTATTTATAAAACACATATATTAAAAGATCGCCAATTTCATATCACAGAAACAATTTTATATCAATAGAACAATGTTTACAGAATGTAGGCAACACAAGGTAATTAAAAGCCAAGTTAAAGAGGTAATTCAAATGGACACATTTTTAATATATGTTTTGAAACTGTTAACAGCTATATAGTCTTGACTTCGGTCACAATAATTCAAATTACTTAAATACTAATTCCCAGATAATTAAATGAGCAATTTTTTAACGTTTAAATCACTGGTCGTATGATCTTATGTGCATTTCATATTTGGTTTGTTTGTTTTCGTCTGTGGTCTGTCCATGTTCCCCTCTTCCCACACGTCCTATACTTGTATATATTTAATAGCTTAATTTGTGCTATTCACATCTACAAATGTCGACTGTTTGTTCAAACCCGTAAACTAAACTCTCAAATACTTCATCAACAATTATTTATTTTATATATGGTCATCCTGTAATGTTTAAGTTTTATTAAATCAAAAACTTCTAAAAAAAAAAAATAGCTTAAGGTGCGAAACGAAATGTGTCCTTTTATTTATCGAATTTCACTACACCCAAACTTAAATGATGTCGAATTAATATAAATCCCATTGCATTTCAAAGGGTGTCAATTGTTTAGAAAATTATTCAATATTATAAAACATTTTTTCAACACAAAAGGAATACCAGCAAAATTATTATTTTGAAAATGTTATTGCAATACGGGTTTCAATTGGAACTCTTATTTATTGTTTATTGTTTCTACTTGAACTTTTCTTTATTTTTATAAAAAAAAAGCTCTTTCGTAAAAAGTTGCATTTGTTTATAACAATAAAATAGCAAGAATGCATGTGTGTTAGGTCCTGTTGAGTCCCTATTTTTAATTTGTGTTAACAAGCTTTCGTGATGTTCACTACAATGCTATAGTTTTAGTAAATACATTATTTAACTCGTGTTGTGCGGCAATGTCTAGGAATTGATGTTATCTGAGGAATTTGTGATTTTTACGAACAACCTAGCTAATCCGACGAATGAGCTTAGAATGTATAACTTTTGGAAAGAATTAACTTCGGAGTTCCGAAGACTTCTGTATTTGCATACATATTTAAAGTTTATGAGCTTCAGATATGTTCATATTATGTTTTCGTTTTTCTATTTGGATTTGTTTGCCAAATTAAACAAATTTCAAGAAACTAGTTAAATGAAAACCAATTTTGCTATATAAATGTTGTAGTTGAAACGCATATGTACATATTCGTAAAAATTTCAATTAGCAAAATTGTAAATGTATCCCCAGTCTATGTACACAAAATTATTTTAAACGTCTAATAACTAAATTAACTAAGATTCTTAATGAAACGGCCAAGAATTTTAAAATCAATGTTTGCAAGCAGTCAGTCAGTCACTTATGTTCTCACTCATCGATTGTTGTCTTTGAAGTTTTACCCATCTATACATATTAACCAATCATCATCATACAATAAAAACCCATCTACGTATCGATACATATTCATTATTAAACCCAAAAAACATCTCAATACTATTAAGACAATTTGTTATTAAGTACCATACACACAAATGATCCTGTAACTATTGTAACTATAACTGTAATAATGCATTAATTTGTCAAGTCTCCATTATTTTATTATAGCGCTTGCGTTTTTGCTCAGTTGTTCTCATTATATTATACCTCATATGAGGTCCTTGACAGTTCACTATGTAACATAGCTTCCTTGGAACTAATTGAACCACTTTAATTGGATGACTTTCTCCTTTATCATTCCTTTCTTTTGCAAAATTATCGAATGTTTTTGAAGATCGCCAATCTGAATATTAATGCATCTCTGTGAATAGCGAAGTTATTCTAATTAACTTTTAATTTGATATTACTGTACCCCTAGACATAAGAGTTTTGATTTAAGTTGCATTATTATTATGCATGTTCTGTTCTTCCCCATTGATGTGCAAATCTGTTTGTAATTTCATTAAAATGCAGGGCTCTATATAAAATGTGAGTTTTGAAGTTGTTTTTTGTTTTTGTATATACCTATATACATATAATTATATAATAATATTATATTATATATTGCTCAGTTGCACAGCATGTGTATTTGTTATGCGACATATACTCATTGAAGCACCATAGCTTTTCGTCTATCTTACTCACTAACGTGATGGGTTTTTACAAGTTGTATTTTTGAATACTGTATTCATTAGTGCATATATACTTATTAGCATACTTGTAAGTATGTATAAATGCGCAATATTTTCCACAATTCTTGAGTTTGTATGGGAAAGCATAATTCATTCATTTGACAATTGCCCAATTGTTTATTTTTGTAGCCAATCCCAACACCCAGGATGGGGTCGTTCTCTATCAGCGGGGGACTCGCACCCGAAAACGCACTCGATGCTCTGCTAGATGAGCTGAAGACATTTTCTAAGCCAATTGCTCAACAACAACAACAACAACAACAGCAGCAGCAACAGCAGCAGCAACAACAACAACAACAACAGCACCAACAAAAAAAGCAACCTTTCGAGGTAAGACTGCAAAGATATCTATGAAAATGATCATTTTGTAAATTGTGTGATTTCGCGAACAGGTTCGCCTCGAAGATTCTATATCCGACGAAAGCGCTCAGGCTGCTGTACAAAGTACAGTCACCACGCAAATATCACAGGCCCGTCTGTTCACGGAGGCCAACATCAACATACAACAGACGAACACAACCACAAATAGCATGGTTATGGCCATGGCTGCAAGCAACAACGCACCACTTGCCCGTGGTTCCCTTACGCATCAGCAATCCCAACAGCAGTTGATGGTGCACACAAGTGTTGGCAGCTTGCGTCGCTTGCACTCGTTCCCCAGCGAATCGGACAACGAATTTCCCCCAACTGGACCCAGGGTCAGTGACAGTCAAAGTCTCAGTCTCGCCAACGGTGGTGGCATTAGTAACAGTAACAGCAGCAACATCAAGCCACCAGTGCCCGAGCGTAATGCTGATCTAATATCGAAAGTGGGCCACAAACGCATACCGCCACCACCGCCGCCACGTACCAGCTCACGCAGTCCACTGGCCAGTCCGACAAGCCCAAATGTGCCACAGAATATAGTTGCTGCCGCAGCTGCTGCCAATACCGAGGACAATAATATGATCAGCATTGAAACGGTTGTTATTGGAGGTGGCGGCGACACCTCAAGTGGTGACAATTCGAGTGGCAATGAGTCCGGCAATGATCATGTGCAACGGCAAGTAGCACTCGAGATGCGCCACCAGGAACTGTTGAAAAAGCAGAAGTTGCTGCAGGAACAATACCAGCGACTGCAGCAGATGAGTAAGCTACCTTCCGTTGACATATCCTGCTCGTCGCAGGATATCACTGCTGGCACCGCCATAAGCACAACGCTCAAGCAGCTTGGCAGCGAAACTAATATTCAGCAGAAGATTGCCGCACTGAATTCAGCTTGTGAAGCGAACAGTGGCAATGCAGGCACTGCTGCAGCTGCAGCTGCGGCCGAGACTGCTACGGCAACTAATGGTGTGTTGATCAGTGATGCTACGGGTGGTGTGGTTGGCGGCGCTGTTGGTGCTGTTCAAGTGTCGTCAGGTGGTACGGGCGCTGCTGTTGCCGCTGCTGCTGTTACTGGGAATACAACACAGTTGCAGTCACAAACCACAATGACCACCAAGCAGGTGTATGAAACGGAAATACTTTAACACAACTGGAAATTGGCGTGGAGCGAAACAAAAATAGACATTTAACTCGTAAACACGCAGAGCCTGTGTATTTCTATCTCTATCTCTATCACATGCATGAGTGAGTCCTTTCCCCCTCTATCTCTTACACACATACATATACACACACACGCACAAAGAGGCATACATGCAAACAGTGTCTATCTCTATTTCTCTCCAGCTCTCTGTCCCTCTCTCGCTCTTTCTCTCTCTATATCACACTACCTTAGTCATCCAGCTACAAGACATGGTGCAACATGTAAAGACTTCAAGTCCTTGGCTTTTTAATATCACGAATATTTTAATACAAATAATAATAATTAAGTGTCAACAGTACTCGATAGATGTTTAACCTAAATGTCGTACATATGTATATGTATGTACATATATGTATTCATATATTACACTAATATACATATGAGTGTTTTTGAGTGTACTTGTGGAATGAACACTTTGCCAAATCAAAATCTTAACAAAACTACTGCTTGCACATTCTAATGTGCATGAGCAAGACGCGATGCATTTCACATGCGTGCTGTCCGCGACATTTAATCTACATATGTATGTATTTACATTGTTATATCAAATAGATGAATGTACTTAATTATGTATGTATGCACGTACATAATTTGTATTCAGTTTGTTTTTGTTTGGAATGCTCATTGGCTGAAATGTACTATAAAGCAGTTTCGCCATTGTTCTCCAGACCGATATAAAAACTGTTGCGTATTGTACTTCATGTGCAAACGTGCTTAGTACTTAGAATCAAATGATGAAATCAAATCAAGTGTCGACAAGCTACACAAATAGAGTCAGTTAATAAATACGCAATGAATGACAGTATAGCATCACAAAACCATATAACCATACTATTTACGTTAATATATTTCATTGTATTTTGGTATGGGATGTGAGACTGATAGTTCTATATATGTAGATCATCAAAAAATATATAAATACTTACATAAATAATCATAAGTATATCCGTTTATCTTGTTAGAAACGTAAACTAGCTAATTTAAACCCCAATTCGGTGAATTCTTTTCAATTACAAAATTTAATTGAATATGCTATTTTCGGTTTACATATATTGCTTTTTTTGCAACCACAACATTTTTGAATTGCAATTTTGGGAAGAAGTCGCACCGCACACTTCGGAATACCGAATAAGTATATTGTTGTTTAATTACATATCCATTAAATGGATTTGCAATAATATTTATGAATTTTATCAATGTCTTTCGCAACCAAGACAACTCATTTTGTCCATTTACTATCTGATATTGAGGAAGTAGCTCTTGATACATACACATATGTACCATACATCGCTTATGTATGTGTATGTATTCTAACTAGCTTCTACCAATCAACTACTTCAACTCAATTCTCTTCTATGAATTGCGAGTAATGTGTTCTTATGTTAAATCAATTATTATGTTGTACATAATATCATTTACATGATACGAGTCGGAACTACTTTTAATTGAAAAGTATCTCATAGTTGATTATTTTTAAATAATAATAGGTTTTTACATGTTTTTAGCAAATCAAAATATTTATAATTTATTAAATATGCATAAAACATATATAAGTTATGCGTGCACTAGCATATGTACATATAAGCATGTATGGGGAAGTTTTAATTATGAATTAAGTATTACACTTCTACAATAAGGATATTAAATGTACATATATATACAATCACAAATTTGTTGCACTTAAACCAAGTTTTTATATGAATTTAAAATGCATTTCCAGGAAATTTTGACGCGATTTTACGTATTTTGTCTTTGTATATTTATATATGTATGTATGGCGGCGGGTATGTGCACCTATTATCCCAGAATTGATGTATGTATGTATGTATGTAAGTCTGCTTGCCCTGCCAAATTTCTGATGTTAATAAGCATTTTAGATAAACACTTTGTTTATCTGGTTCTTAGTTGTCCATATAAAAAGGTATATTAAATATATTTATATGATGTTTACCTAGGACACAACATACAACCATAAGCCCGTCGATTTTGACATTCATAGATGAAATTAATAATGTTTCAATAACTGTTTCACTGATACAGAAATAACAAAGAAAAATAAAAACCAAAAAAAAAAACTTGGTAGTTAATCAGT
Organism: Drosophila rubida; assembly: GCA_035046165.1. Classification (NCBI taxonomy): domain Eukaryota; kingdom Metazoa; phylum Arthropoda; class Insecta; order Diptera; family Drosophilidae; genus Drosophila; species Drosophila rubida. The sequence continues at coordinate 152,961 of JAWNOF010000023.1, forward strand.
ACGTTGTGAACCACTGTAAATTTTAATTCAATAATATGTATATCCTTTCATTATTATTCATTAAATTAAATTACTCATATAATTCCATTGAATTTTAAATTTTCAACACACATATAGGGAATGATAAAGATGCGCTCGAAGTATTTATATACACATTCATATTTACAATAATGAAAGGCACTTTAATTTTTAATTATTTTTATCAAATTTGGATGAATATGTATAACATACATTTAATAGTCACGCAACGAAAATTTTTTAAAGAATTGATTACAGCGATAAGAATTTCGAAATTACATATGTGAAAGTATGTAAATACTCTAAAGCGGAAAATATAATAAAAAAAAAGAACAAGATAAAACAAAACTTATTTAGAAACCATAATTAAAATAAATATTGTATTGCAATCACGACAAAATCAATGGTATGGAATGTATGTATGTATACGTAAATGTTTTTCATAAAAAGCACACTCACTTAACGACACACACGCACACAAACATATACACTCATACACAGAACCTTAAATATGCGCAGTAATACTTAAAGTAAAATGACATGTAGTAGGTATTGTAAACATTGCAAATAATCAAATAAAAAACGAAATAAGGCAAAATGAATATGAAATCATCATGCATAGATGAAGAAATTAAAAATGCGCATACTTTTTTTTTCTTAAAAATATTATAATATTTAAATCACAAGAAACCACAACAATAAATATCATACGCAAAGTACGAGTACACAGAATTGTATATTGACTTTAAAGGCGTACTTACATGTGCTTATTTAATAATTAGTTATACAATACTTGGTTGTTCCTGTCAGTTACACATAAAATACATATATGTGGATAAGCTCAGACATGATTGACAAATATCCGAGTAGATTCGAGAATACAAAATTCGATTATGCATTTGTACTCAGTATGAGTGAAAGACTTGTCAATATACTACTCACTCTTTTCTTTTTAATGGCATATAGACATTGAAAACAATTTACAATTATGTGTAGAGAAGGCACACTTTGATTGATATAGTACACTGACTGTCATGGTCATATTGCACAAATTGGATATGTTTTAAAATCAGCACTGCTGCCAAAATATGCGGGTAAATATTTATGTGTGTCGCCTACGATTCACATAGCCAGTCGCAGGGTAGCTTTGGCATTTTGCTAGCTGGCCAGGGTAGATAACCCGATGTCTTAAATACCCAATAGTCGTAGGAAACCTTAGTGATCAGTGCTAATAGTAAGATAACTTCAGCTGCTATCAAGTAGTATATGTAGTCGGTCCAGTCAGGCGGTGACTGGCACAGTTTGCTTTCCTGCAGCTCAATGACGCTCTGGGGTAAGTTGCGGCATCTAATATCCATGTAGTCAGGTATATCAGTGCTACGTTCCTTAAGCCAGTTCTGCAGAGTTTTTGCCGAATTGCAATCACACTGCAATCTGTTTTCCGCTAGATAAATGCGACGTCCGTCCGTATCCATTAAGGCATTGTTTAAAAAGTATTCAGGAATCTACAAGATTATGGTAATTTAAGATGTGAATGCGATTCCGATTCAAAAATTATACTCACCTTACTCAGAGAGTTGTTACGCATATAAAGGCGTTGAAAATGCTCAATGAACTTGGTCCCTTCAAATTCGTAAATTGACGAAATATGATTATTATCGGCCACCAGCTTCACGATATTATAGTATGTAGGATTGGTGTGAAAGTGATCGCCCAAACTGCTGATTCTGTTGTTACTAATGTTCAGTGTGAATGTATTGTCCGGTAGCTGTTGTGGTAGCTCAACCAAACCGAGGTTCGAGCAATCTACATTGCACACAGTCTTCGACTGATCGTTTTGTATTATCATGATGTTATATATATTGCAGGAACAATTGCCATAATTGGGTATACTTGGACATTTTGTGCCACATTTCTTAATGCTCTCTAGCTGCTTAACGGATACTAAATCCGTCGAGTTGAACCACTTGTGTGTCGCATTATACAGACAGAATGAACGATCCGGATTAACAAAGATGAATGAGTCTGTGTAGATTACCTCGTTCAAGGGCTCGCACAGCATGCGCATATTGCCACTGAAATTGAAATATTTTTTTGTTTACATACGCAATTGATTAGCATATAGAGTTGGATGGTACTCACCTAATGTCTAAAGGCATGTTCTTGTTCTGATTGCGATTTGGTACTCTTGATAATAGGTTATTTGCTATGCCAAAGAACTCTAGGTGGGGCACATCTTTCACAGCACGCGGTGCGATTTCCATAATTTTGTTATTCGAAAAGTCTAGGCATCGTAGCACCGATGTGTGCCGTGGAAAGGCACTCGTCAACTGTGTTATGTTGCCGTCTGTGATGGCAAGCGATTGCAGCGATCGGAATATCGAGTTCGAGAGATCTAAGGCTGGCACGGTGAGGTTTTGCACATGTAGATTTGTCCATTTGGTGATGTTGCCACAACTTGAGATCATATTGATGTGTGAGAGATTGCAGCAATACCAAGAGCCAAGTCGCGTAGGATGTTCACGACACTGACAGCTATTAATGTCGCGATCATGACTTCCCACTTGTGCGCTGTGCAACGTTAAATTTTCAGTTGCATCACCTGCATTGGACGTGGCAATAGACGCAGCGAGTGTGTCGCCCGGTTCCTGGTGTCTAGCGGCATTACTCGAAAAATCGGAACGTTCAGATGCATTTGGATCGGTGCCGCCCGCAGCTAACGACGACGTAGCATCTTGCTGATGCCAGTTGTTGCATAGTTCTTTCTCCGCATAGAAGCAATTCTTTAAATACTCGGGCACTTCTGTGGATGTGGAGATTACGGACAACGGCGATGCAGCCGTCGTCGTCGCTGCTGGAGTTTCTGGTTTCTCTGCTTCCACAGGCCTTTCTGGCGGCGCCGATACAGTCGTTATTGTAGTCATAGACGACTCAATCGATTGTGTCGCTGCTGCGGGAGGAGGCGACGTCGTTGCAGATGCCGATGGTGATGGCGATGCCTCTGAAACTGCGTCCAGCTTGGCGGGCAATTCATCGGGTCGTGCGCATGCGTGAGCAAGCAACAGCAGCATTAACATACACTGGAAGCAAACAATAAAAGGAGAAGTGGTGAGTTATATTTTATTGATATCGTTTACTGATAACGACAGCGAGACAACATCGAGACCGAGTGACTTAAATTGACCCTTCGGCTGTGCGGCTTCTGTTGACACAATTAATTAGCGCCTGTAATTTGATAACGAAAGGCGCGGCATGGCATGCTTGGTCTTAGTCTGCGGTTGTGCCTCTGGCCTCGCCGCAAAGACGATGTGATGGAATTACTTTCATATGCATGTATGCGTAAATTGTTGTATGTACGTATCCTGTGTGTGCACTAAGTAATCATCTAGCCGCTCCTCAAAGAACAACAGAACTTGAAACGTTCGCATTTCGACATTATCTACCCTGCATGTAGATATGTATGTATGTACATAAACATGGTGTGTAAATATGAGCTTATACGAATATATCGCCAATAGCATGAGAGTGATAATTTAACAATTAATTAGCGAAATTGACGCTGTTGTAGATTATTAGCAACCCAATTTACGATAAAACGGCTATTATTGTATGCTATATAATCACAAATCAATTTAATAATGTATAAATGTGATTGTTGGTACATTCTAAGTTCAAGATATATACATACATATGTAAACCTTAAGAGCTCAGTTAATCTACTAATTGCGAGATGAAACTAAAGTACTATAAAGCATCATAATTGCATGCATGTGCATATAAAGATACGTCTGTACAGACCGTATATTATAGATACCTGTATATATGCATATATATGTACATATATACACCTGCACATATAAAAGTGAGTATGCGCGTTTGACTTACATGTTTCGGGGCGATCATTGCATTGCGGGGAGCACGTCTGCGAGACACCAGTGTGTGACTAGGGTAATTTGCGAATATGTTTTAAAAAAGCTGAGGCACATCAACTGGATCACATTTTAATAATTTTGTATGTATTTATTTATTTACTTGGCTGCTCATTAACTCATTGACGGCACAACAACAGAGCAGCATAGAGCGTGTTGAAAAAAATTCTTTAGGTTGATGGTAATAATTTTATATAATAACCAATTTAAACATCTATAAATACATACGTTTGTATGCAATTTAATCAAATAATAACAAAAAAGGGTCCACAAAAACAGCAGATATCGACAACAATGAAAGGCAACAATGGTAATGCGATTTAAAAATAAAATACAAAAAAACACCGAAAGCAACATCACAAAATACCCTAAAATATGTCAAAGCCTTGCGCTGCAGTATTTTTCATACGGCTTATCCATGATTGCGTTGCGGTCACATTGACTGCGTAGATCTTGTTTGCCCAAGCCGTTTATAGTGCATTTATATGACGTATATCACGGTTGCTGTGTTGAAATTTTGAGTAAATGTTCTTTGAACCCTGACGCGACATTCGTGCTTCTAAGAAGCTAATACGCAGACAAAATTCACGACTTAGGTCAGTCAAATAATATTGATCTACATTACCGCAAAAGAAATAAAATAAACAAAAAAAAGAATGCCTATCGACACCCGCGAGCTAATGGAGGCGATTGCCATTGTGGCCGACGAGCAAAATGTGCGAGTTGCAGTCAAGCAGTCGGCCAAGGGAACCGCGATTTGTGCTGCTTGTTGTTTTGCTGGTGGCATGCTTATGGGTCCCGTTGGTTTGGCAGTTGGCGGCGCAGCTGGCGGAGTTGCTGCTTATAAATTGACTAGTGGTCAGTATACTCGTCATTTTCAAGTGCTTATTCATTGCTTCAATTTATGAGTCTTTGTTTTTCTGTTATCGCAACAGGAACGTTTAAGCCGCTGGGCGAAGTGATATTGAACGATCTGACGGACAGACAGCGGGAACAACTGGTGCAACATGTGTCGAAAGCCATCCAAGATATTCATCCCACTGACGTGGTCATGTTGCTACCCCTGATCGCACAAAATGTATCGATCCAACAGGCAGTGCTCAGCACCGTCATGTCCTTTGTAACAAACGAGCTGCGAATGCAGATAGTTGACTGAAATGAGTTCAACCAGCCGGAGATCTAAAGCACAAAAGTCATAGGTCGGTAATAATTTCGAGCCTTTTTTTTATATAATTGTCTTGATATTCGACAAAGGCATCAGAAAAATGACAAAAGCCAATTCAGTATAAAAAATTGAATTTGAGCTAACAACACTGATCTAATCTATAGTAAAAACCAATTTTGATTATTTTCGTTTTCAAAGGCGCGATGAGTGAATCAGCTATTTTGTGATAAGTCAACACCTAATGCTAATGTAGTATAAATACGCAGATTTATTAATAAATGCTCTCTAGGTATAAATGTGTAAGATGCAACTACTCGCTTCCGCCTTCGCTATGGTTATCTATTCCCACTCAACGTTCACCTGATCCCAGTCATCGACAAACGGTTGATCGATTGTCTCAATCAGCAGACCACAGTAGAGGCAATCGCCAGCCAATATTTCCTCGATTTTCGCTTTGAGATCGGCGCGTTTCTTTTGCTGCTCGACCGTGTGATTGGCCAGGCTAATTGTCTGTGCCATAAGCGTCTCCATCTCCTGCTTCAGCATTGCCAGACGACGACTGTGATCTTTGCTCAGTATGGGCAGCACTTGCTTTTCCAGACAGTCGCTATGGAACTTGTGACCGCAGATGAAAACGAAGAAGGGTTTAACCATCAGTATCAGATCACATATATCACAGGCATCCTGCGCCTTCATGTTTATGCTGTGCGCTCGCAGCTGGCCAAGTTCTTTACAAACACGATCGGACTGTTCTTTGGTTTCGGCCATTTCTCTTTGTAGCTCCTGTATGCGTTGGTTGTAGTCCTGTTTAGACGTTGCAATTAATAAATTCATTAAAAGCTTATGTATTCTTGGCATAATTACTCTTAGAGCATCGCAGATGGCTTCCTTGAAATTGTCAATCTTCTCAAAGTCAGAGAAGAAAGGCAAGAGATCCTCAATCCGCAGTAAATCACATTCCTTAAGCAGACTTAGCGCCTTCTTTACGTCGTTGGTGCCCTTGATGTCGTGGTAAGCTATTCAGATATGTAGAGTTTTGAGTTGTGAGTTCTATATAGAATATTTAACAATTACTTACCAATCCGCAGCCACAACTTGCGACGCATTTCGTTGTCCTGCGGCTTCGATGCGGTCTCTTTGGCCAGCTGCATGTCGAACTGCAGCGCCAAGTCGACGGCCGTTGTCCACATGCATAGCATGCACTGCAGAAACACACAGGCCATCTTCACGCCGAGATCTGTGCACACCTTCAGCGCAAAGTGAATGTCGTAGTGGACCAGTGTCTCATCGCGCCCTTGGATCTCCAGATACTTCATCAATAGCTTCGGCTCGTGCTTGGCGTACAGATGCAGCAGGAAGTTGTGTATTGCATCGTTGGTCGTGTTTAGCTTGTAAACGGCAAACTCTAGATAGCGTATCACATGCTCACGCTGCTCCTGCGTATCGATCACAAGCAGCGTGGGTACCACTTTCTCAATGTCTAGCTTGGAGCCCTGTGCTATGAGTGCATCGACGGTTTGCTTTGGTAGCTGCTTCATCAGTTGGGGCGCATAGTTGTAGTACAGCGAGAGATCACTTTGCTTGCTTAGTGTCTGCAGTGCCTCGGCATATCTTTCGGCCTTTAGTTGTTGTCCTATCACCTCTTGGTAGTCGCTTATCGAGATGGCAAATTGCGCCAAATTATGCGGATCTGCATGCTCGCCAATCAGCTGCTGCACCGCAGTTCGGTGTAGACTTGTGCAGGCTAAGACTGGCGGCTCACGCATAAACTCATCGTACTCCGTCTGCCATTCTGTTCGCCACGCCCTCTCCTTGCCCGGCATGTTGATTTGTGTGAGGTACAAGTCAATCAGCCAGATGACGAGCGCCTTAACAGCATCAGCATGAGCTCCCTCAGAGTTCATGGTTAAGCGGGACAAACGTTTTTTCACGTAGCTGATGATGGGACGTTTGTCCGCCAAGACCATGAACTTCAGGCACACCGTTTCAAAGGTCTCATCGGTCTCCGCGTAGTAGTTGGCAGCTGCTTCGTAATCGCCGTCTCTGAACGCGGCATCAGCGCGTTGCAACAATACCAGCTGCAGATGCTCAGGCACCTCAGCCGCATGTGCTGTTGCAAGTTCGTACTGTCCCTTGCTCAAATAGATGCGCCAAATGTTGCGCTCTTCGCGGCTAATCTTGAGCGTAAACATTTGTTTATCCGTGTACACGTAGATGGCACCAGTGACAACATCGCGTTCGATGTTCTGCAGCTTGCCAAAGAGCGCCTCGTCAAACACTTCGCGGTAAACGAGTTCCTGGTTCAGTATGCAGACGGCCTTGATGTGATCGGCGTAGAGCAATATTGCATGGTACTCGGTAAGCACAAATGACTTGGGCACATTAGTGCGCCGCTCGTCATAGGACAAGTGCTTGACTTTGTCAAAGTTCAGCTGGATGAGCGTGTCGCCCAGCAGCGTCGCCTTGCTGTTCGCCTCAATGGACAACTGCAATCAAATCGACACGTTAAGTTTCTGCCACATGAGATTAAGACCGACTTACCTCGCCAATTCGCATGCCGGCGCCACACAGCCAAGCCCATTGTTTCGGGTATTTGCTGTTGGGCGGCGCAAAGAAGCGCAGCATGGAGTATGTTAGCTCGGTCTTTTGCTTCTCGCAATGCGGCTCCCGCTCGCCATTCACATAGCTACTGAATATAGGCTGCAGCGAACGCTCGTCTAATCGCAGCGTCTCCTCGAATGCATAGATGGCATCGGGTGTGACGGCTACGACAATCCAGCGATTGCTGTTGGGCACGCGCAGCACCTCAATTCCATTTATGGGATATTTGCTTAAACCCAGACCCAAATCATAGAGCTGCTTGCGTTGCGTGTTATCGCTTGTCGCGCCTAGCTCCGTCTCAAAGATGAGGCCCCGACTGGTGCCTAGAAGAATGGAGCCGGTGGTCAGTTCCTTGCCGTGGTACGTATTAAAGGCAACCGCAGTGATTTCGTGGTCTTTAAATTTCTCGATGCGACGCACCTTCATCTGTTGTGCTTTGGGGGTCTCTGAGCTTTGAATGTAGAGGAAATCGGAGGAGACGCCTGGCTGCTTGGGCACAAGCGCAATCAGCAAATGATGGCCCGTGTTGTCCTGGAAAATGTTTGTGATCTTATAGCCACTCAGATATTTCTCCAAGGCAACCTCTGTAAAACAACGTCAAACATTAATTGTATACGAACTGATTGACAACTCAAACAACTTACGGCCTGGTGGGATTGCGCGGGGCAAAAATAAACGCAACAGATTGTAGTGTCCTTGTGAGGTGAGCATGCAAACCAGCCAATTGTTAGACACGTTGAGATGCACAAAATCACCAGCGCAGTTGCTCGGCACATTTAACGACATCTTCCGTTTGCTGAAGATCTCCTCCTCCTCCTCCAGCTCAAAGGGATTTCCACTGGCAGTGGCGACATAAGTGTTTGCATTAGATGTGGATGTGCCTTCTATGCGCGACAAAAATTTTGGCTGCGTCGTTGGCTTTGCTTGAGCCATATTAACCCAATAATTACAGCTATATTTGTTTTCGTTTTCACTTATTGACTAATGTACGCCCCTGTGCAGTGTAACCATATTGATAGTGCTATAATAAAGGCAAATGCCATAAAAAATACGCATGCCAGTATTTATTCAAAACACATCCTGGCCAAACAACGAGACAGAGGAATTCGGCTTTGAGTGTATATGGTAAATGTTATGATTTCTTTATTTTTATTTTATTTTATTTTATTTATTTTGAACGCAGTAACATTAGTTAATTTCTCTTGAACTCTTTCTTTTTCAAAGTGACCGTCAAGTGGACACATTCGGTATTTTCGCAATTTATTTTCACTGCCCTACAACATTTTTGGCGGCTTAAAAACAAGCGGCAATTAGGAATTTAGATATATATATATATAAAACCAATATGAGAGGTTGTTATGGTAAATATTATGATAATATCAATTCTTTGACTCAAATACTAGTAAGCAATTTTCGACGTTTCAGTGTCTTGCCTATATAATAGGCATTTTTAGTCAGCCAAATGCGCTCATTTATAAGAGTGGTGTGCTGGTCCCCTAAGATCGTACGCAATCTCCATTTGCGCCTGATTCGATAATATCCCAGCTCATTAGTTACCACAACCTTGAATATAGTGCAACATTGACAACCATTATAATATTAAATAGTTCATCAGACTTACGGCCACAAAATAATTGCAAAGGAGCTGTTGAATTGAGTCGTGTAGCTCCATCAGCAGCTTTGTGCGCTCCCAGACGTTTTCGAGCATCCGAATTGAGAACGGCAATGAATCCACTACAATCAGCTTTATCTGGTAGATGCGCTGGGTAAGATTAATGCTTTAATAAACCCTATCAATACTTACACTAGGATTGGCTCTCATATATCTTTTTAAATTGAAAATGCTCGCCACTAGCTGAGCAGTGTTCGAGCAATCGACGTAGTGAACGTTTTTCATCATAGTGCTCGATTTAAAGTTGCCTGCGGTCTTTTTAAGAAACTGCTGCTCCAGTGCTATGGCCAATCCTTCGTAAAAAAATTTGTTTTGCGGTTAAAGACCACGATCGCTGTTTAATGGTATTACAAACCTCGCAGAGTGGCCGGATTGAAATCCTTTTTGGTATCTATATATAATGCTTTGCCCTCCAAGCCGCCCAATCGCTTCGGTATTTGAACATTTAAACATAGCTTTAAACTAACACATACGTATTTCAATAAGTAGATATTTATACTTGTTTATGTGTTTACTTGCCACAATTGTGTCTTTCCGGTACCAGACAAGCCCACCAACTCGGTAATTTTGCCAATTGCAATACCGCCATATAAATTGTCATCGATAACCTTTAAATTAGTTGGAATATTTCGTGCTAATTCAAACAAATGGTCAGATGTTAGCATTTCCATTCCGTCTGTGCGTAAAGCTAATGGTTGACTTATCGATATATTTTTTGAGCTTGCTGCTCAAAATTATCGAATTAATAAATGTGTTTCACTAAATGAATATCGATATTTTTTGATAAATTCAGATGCATTCGCGATATTTCGTGAGCGCGTATAGTTTTTTGAATATGCATTTCTTCTTTGTTAAGTTTGTGTTGTCCGAATACCCAATGTATCTTAATTCCCCAAACATGAATATGCTGGTTAAATGAATTCACCAAAAAGCTAAAAGTGCTGAAAGTGATTTGAATGAGACACATTTTTGAGATTTTTTGAACTTTTATTTATAATTTGTGTTTTTTGTATACATGTAATTGTAATAATATTTTATATGAATATATATATACACATACAGGTATATATATATAAGTTGGTACATATTTTCATACATTTGTATGTATATGTATTAATGTATCCATTTCTTGCGCTTTTGTTGCTCATATAGTTTTGATGCAATAATTAAAATGTGGTTAATCTTACTTCAACATACATAATTTCTGGTCTTCGTTATGTTCAACACGCATACTCATACTTTTCGACTTCAACTGCATTGTTCGTAGTTTAATGGCATGTAGTAGTAAGTACTACATACTTACATATGTACATAATCGTCACAGTTTTGATTTCGACTTCGTTTAGATTCATACCGATTCATAATCTATACCTTTTTCGGGGGCATCATGCTTTGTTTATTTAAAATTTTTTTCCCATTTCATATATTGATAATAAAAAAAATACAAATTATTTTGTTTATACGTATACAAACGTGTATGTATACGAAATTCTTTGTGCTTATGTTGGTATGTATGTGCAATTTATTTGCTAATTGTTGGTAATGCATTTGTTATATATTTCTTGCCTATAAATTCGGACTTTCAAAGTGTTCGAAATTACAGTTTAATTATCCTAGTAAAATCTAAAAAAAATTTTATATGTATACAATATATATATACATATATTTATATATATATATATATGTATATTCATATATGATATATATATATATATATATATATATATATACATTCATATATATTTATATGTATGTAGTACATTTTTTAAGACTAATTTGCAGTAGAACGTATTGCGGGACATGCGCTGAAATTTTAGGATTATTAAAAATAGATACATGGGTATGTCTCAGTTTCGCTAAAGAAAAGTGTATCTTTTATGAAGCCAAAGTCTTTGAAAATGCAACTGCATGATATTAACATTTAACAGCATATTGAATTTTATGCATATATATTCATAAATATGTATGTCTATACATATGCATGTACTTTAACCTGAATAATTGGTATGCTGCCATATAATTTTCCTTTTGCTTATGCAAGTAAAATTATTTATTAAGTAAAATCCAAAAGAGTTCGTGACAGATTTGATTTATAATTTGTATTACGTTTGTAGCTATTAAGTATAAACATGGTAGTGTCACCATTTTTGTGCTATACATTACATTATTTTTTTTTATTTTAAATTTTGTAGGTAATCACAGATTTTTGTTTTTAAATACCGAAAAGTTAAATTTAAATCATTGAACAGCACAGTTTAAAATTTATTTGTTTTCTTTTTTGTATATAATAAATATATATAATTTTGACTAATAATTTTCAATTATCTAAATGTTTTCTCATTTCTGTTAGATTAACGATTTTTCTTTTTTTTAATCTTGTTTTGTTTTCGAGCCTGATATGCGTTGCATTTTCAACATCAATTTTGCGATTTTAGGTGCAGTAAAAAAAAACTTTTCTTAACACAATTCAAAATTTGTGGTTGTGAATTGATAATTGATGTAACTGGGGAACGGGGAAACGGGGGCCTTCCTCAGTAACGTTCAAAATTTGACTGTCTTCTGTTTTTAGGCAATGACGTACGGGGAAAGATTGAAGATAAGTATATTGTTCTGAGGTGTGTGTGTTTTTGTTTCTAAGGTTATCGTTGACTAAGTATTCAGTATTTATTTATGGCCCCAACTTAAGCCCTTATGATACGGGCTATGCCTTGATCGAATATGTGTGTAAATACGAATACATATGCACATACGTATTTTTAATCTAAGGGTAAAAGTGCGCAATTATATCCATAAACATACATACAATGTACATATTTGTATGTTCGTATATATGCGTTCGTACATGTATTTATACATTTACTTAAGTATATACGAGTATAAAGTTTAAACTATCGTCTACATGAATATTATGTAAAATGATAAACATTTTATAAGTATGTTTGTCGCATGTACGTTAAATTCCTTGACAATACGAAGCTTTTCCAACACATCAACCCGAACGTTACTTAAAAGCCGTCTTATATTATATTTATTTTCAGTTTTTTTTCTTGCTGTGTGTGTTTTTCAGTTGTAGTTTTCTCATCAATTGGCTTGTTTGTGTATACATTTTTGGCTGATTTTTGGTCACTCATAATCAGAAGCTAACACCAAGTATATATGAGTACATACAATTGCTTGAATTAAAGGTATTGAGCGGTTGCGTGTATTCCAATAAAATAAACTGAGTGGGGGTTCAAAATTGATATCGGCCAAACAAACTTGTTATATTTGAAACAACTGTGTTTGTGTGTTTGTGTGTTTTTTTTTAAGAATAATTTATTTTAACATATTCCAAACAGTATAATTTTGAATAAAATTAATTAAATATAAACAATTGATTCATGTATATTTATGTATACATTGATAAATAGAAAAAATTCACAAAAAATAATACAAAAGTTTGTTTCTTTGCATTCACAGTTAATAAGAATACCTAAACAAGAATTTTGCTTCGTAAATTAATTTGTTAAACATAAATTAAATCAAACATCCAAAAATGTAATTTTGTACAAAGAAAACAAAAATGTTTACTTTTTAATTCACACAAAGATTTTTGTAGATCACAGTTTGTTGCTTTTTTCATTTGCATTATTTTTCGATTCTTTTCTAGGCGAAATGGGATACGAATGAGAAAATTTTAAAATAAATATATTTATAATGCACGAACTAAAAAAATCTTGAACATAATTGATTTTAGCAAGAAGAGAGACAGACTTAGGCAGATATATATATATATATATTTAAATATATCATATGTGTAGATATGGCCATAAATAAGACCGAAGATTAGTTAATTGTTGTATTTGCAAATTAAGCGATAATATGTGAAACTTGTAATAATTTAATTAAAATTATAAAACCGCTCACACCAGAGGTAGAATATTAATTCGCAATTTGTCAAGTGAATAGTCTAGGGCTTTGAACAGATTAATCGCGTTGTATATGAATATGTAGTATTGTGTATGTATATTTGTGCTTCCAAATATGAATGGTCTGTTTATCGTTTCTACCAATACTTCATACATTTGCTGTGCATGTGTGTATCGATATGGATGGAATATTCTTTTAAATGCAGCTCATGTGTGGACACAACTTTTGAGTGGAATTTATTGCAAACACTGATTAAATAATGTATTCAAAATGTCAATTGTTGGTTCTGACATTCATCGACATGCATTTGCTTAGTTCTTCTCACAGTTTTAGAATCAAGGCTTTCGATCTCTGAGACAGCGGTGACTTGCAGTTTACATAATCAATTTAATATTGTCACACAGAATATAGTGCTCTGGTTTATTTCCGTTTTTTGGCTGGTTTGCGTCGTGCTGTTGCACGAGTGGTTCAATAATTAACTTTTTTGTATATTAACCGCGAATCGAACGCAATTATTTTTATTGGATTGCTAAAAATTAAGATCTCGTACACATACAAATGTATAAGTATGTACATATGTGATTGTAATACAAGTACAGGTATGAGTACGAGTATCCCCAATGCTTTGCATACATATTTTTTGTTTTGTATAACAGTATGTTAGTTTTTTTTTCTTTTTGATTTAAATACATAAGATGAACTATCGTACTACTTTTATGTTTGAACTTACAGCATTTTTCGTTTTCTAATGTTTTAAGTTAGTAATTCCTGAGACATTTTACGGATATGTTTAAATAACAATTGGACAATTACAATTTAAGTTTTTTTTTTTGGATTTCGTATTTTGCATTGGGCAGTTCGTGAGGTTTTTTTTCTCAATCTGGCTACTTGCCTTTCCTTAGCTTTCCTTGCCTTCTATTTGTCCGTTTTTCATTGTGTTGTAAAATATATGTACTAGAACATACATATGTACTAGTATGTATGTGCTCAAAAGTAAGTGTATATTGTAAAATGTAAAATCTTGTTACACATCTTTTATTTGTGTGTGTAGTGTTATTCTCATTTATGTTTGTATTAAACTTATATGTATGTACATATACACGTTATATGGGGGCTATCAAATCAAGACTGATTTAAATTCATCATTTACCCTTACGCAAAGTTATTTTTCGGTCGATCAAACAAAAACTTCGCCCAGCTGTTAGTTGCTTTGTTGGCGTTGCATTCAAAGTTAAACAAACTATTTTTCTTAAATTTTTTTCGTTAAAATTTACGTTGCATTATTTTATTCTTTGTTTATTTTAATTTCTGAATATTTGTACTTCACTGGTAGAAAATCACTGAGTTACTTTGCGGTTTGTGTTTCATGCGTTTTTTTCAATTTCGATTTCATCTTTATGTTCATCTTCATGTTTAGTTGTGTTTCAATATTTTGCCGTTTGTAATATGTTGCAAAAATGTCTGCGGCTAATATAAATCACATATGTATTATTTGATGTTTCATTGCTGTCATATAGTACAAACACATGCCTTTGCTTTCTTCAATATTTGTGTGTGAAAGTATGTACATATGTATGTAAATATGCACGTACAAATACATAACGTGTTAAAAAAATTTTCTTCAATTTCTGTTTATTTGCCTTAAATGTATTTGTGTGTAAAAAAAAAAGACTTAGGTCTAGATACTTGATATTTATATCCCTGATAACGTTTTACTTTGTGTTTGTTTCATCATTTTCTCTCTACTTCCAAGTTTATTTTATTTATAACATTCCTGTGTTAGTTGTAGATTAATTTAGGTTTAATACATTTACTTGTTGTCCTTAAAATTACGTTCAAGTATGATTATTAAAAAAAAAATGCATTTATATGCAGCTTGACGCCATATGGTTGTTCTTGGTTTTTTGTTTTCTGTTTTCTGTTTTTCTTGTTTTTTTTTTGTTTTCTTTTGGAATATGACCTTTTAGAGAATTGTTTGGAAACTTATTGGCAAAGCTATAATTAAATAAAAGCTAATAAAAAAACAACGAGAAATTGTCCAATGCAATGATAGGCTAGCGATGGGCGATTGAAACGGTTCGTAGCATTGAGTGCAGTGTTCGAGAGAGAGATAGAGAGAGCGAGAGAGAGAGAGAGAGAAGCAGCGTCGCATTGATGTATATTTCAATTATGGTCTGCTCAATTTGCTTTGTCTAATCATTGTTAGGAGAATACTGCGTAAACGCCTTGATATGTGGCGATTATATACTGCAAATTGGTCGCTTTCCTCGCTCTTGTTCTCTCCCATTCTCGATCACAATCACGATCACGATCACGATCATTCATTATGCTGCCTGCCTATTGTCAGCCCAAATGGTTTGCTTGCCCAGCTGTTAGCTTGGTTTTAGTCCTTCACTCTCTTCCCTTTTTGTTGTTGTGAAAACGCTTTAATTGTAATTAATGTCGTTATTCTTAATCGTAAACGTAAAGAACTAATGCTAATAAATGTTTTCAAAATATTGAAAATTGAAACTACGCAGAGTTTTGTAAATGTAATTGTAATTGTAATTGTAATTTGAAGAGGCATGTTTATCCAGCTTATTTACACAATATTATTGCATGCGCTTCTTGTAATGAAAATTTCTTGAGGTATTGCACACGAAGCAGCGATTTCTTCGATGCTTCAACTACTAAGTAGATGGAGAGCAGCGCATCATTAATTTAAACATACAATTTAAACCGTAAATCAATTAAAAAATACAAAAAAAAAAAAGAAAAATTGTGTCTAATAACTAATGGTTTGAGCGACCGGACTTAAAATGGGCCTATAGCCAGCTTGTGGCCTGCGGACGACTCACACACATATATATGTTATGTATATTAAAAATCATGGGCAAAGTAATTGTAGCTGGTTTCTACGGCATTTGCCAAATAGACGATATTCTCTAAAAAATTGCATTCCAACGTAGATCCTATTGTATGCCCGGTGGGGGCTGACCCAGCTCGCTGGTGAAGTCGAATAGGCTGGTGCGTGAGTGAGAGAGCGCATGGTGGTGTGGATGCGCATGGTGACCCACCAGACCTTGCTTGATAACCGAGGTCTTCAACAGACGCTTCAGCATGCCGCTCGATCCGCGATGCTGCAGGCTCTTGTGCGTAGTCAGCGAGTTCTTGGTGCGGTATCGGCGATGGCAGAACTCGCACACATACAGCGTGTCCGACTGTTCGTGCTTGTCCTGAAAGTGTCGTTTTAGCGAGTAATAGCAAGAGAACGTGCGGCGGCAGTAGGGGCACTCCTGCGGCTCGTTGATGCCGCCGCTTGTGGGCGGTGGCATGCGCAGTGGCAGCTGCGGCACCGGCACAACACCAACACCAACTCCGACACCGACACCAACTCCAGCTATGCTATTCGCAGACTGTGGCGATCCAGTGGCAATCGATGTCTGCAACTTGCCGCCGTTGTTCGAATTTGTTGGGTTGCCGTTGTTGCTGCTGGCGTTGTTGAGGCCACCACCACCACCGCCGTTGGCGGCTGAGCAGAGATTGCTGGCGCTGGTGCTGCCCACGCTGCCGGGACGAGGGGGTGACGTATGCAGGTTGTAGACAGCGGCCGCCAAGCTCCCGTTCAGCGAGTTCGTCGGCGAGGGCAACGCTGTGGGAGGTGACGGCGGCGATGAGGTAGAACTGGTTGGTGAGGTAGCTGCGGAGCGTATTATTTTGAGCGGTCCTTTATAAGGGGGAGAAATAATTGGTATTAGTCAAACATGTGGATTCTCAAGTCTTAATTGGAGAAATAGCATTTTGTATATTTAATATATATTTTGCTTTTGTTTTTTTTTTAAGCGAAATACAAAAGTTGTATTATTTTTCTGCGTTTGTTGCGGTTGTTGTTGAGGAAATGAAACTAAAAGTGCAAAGTTAAAAGGTGAAAATACAAGATTGTTTTTTTTTTTTAATGTTTCATTGGGATAGGAAAATGTTCAAAATATAATAGTTGTTTTCGGTTTTTTTTTTTTTTTTTTTTTTTTTTGGTTTGTAGTTTATTTTAAGTATGTACGAGTATATTTCCTAATTTCAATTGTTTGATTGGTTGCTAGCAGAAAGTAGGTAAAGCGTTTTATATAGTTTTGCTATGTATAGAGAATTAAAAAAGTGATTAACGTATCAACTCAGACTTGTTTTACATACTGAAAACCGCAAGTTGATGTTTTGAACGAGAGTGTCGCTGATTTATTTGCTTAAGATATGCTGAAGAAAATGTTAAATTTTAGTGGTTTCTTTACATCTGCCGCACGAATGTTGCATTGAGTTTTCTTTAGCATATCTTTGAATAAGTGAGTGAGTGAGAGTATAGGTATTAAGATAAATGAATATACATTTCTGACTAGAAAGGCTTTACAAAGTTATACATATAGTATGTTGTTTAATTGGTCGAAGGCAAGCTACAGCTTTCAACCAATTTATGAAAATGAAGAGTACGAGTATAATGAAAATGAAAAGTTTACGGAAGTGCAGGTTACTGTGTATTAGTTATCAAAAAGAACGCATGCAAGTCCTTTTAATAGTAGGTAGTTAAAGGCAATAAGTAATAAACACTAAGCAGGAGAAATAGTAGGTTATCGTACTTCTTAACATATGTACTTTCTTGGATATTACAACTATACAATGTGTGTTACATGCCTATGTACAGAATGAATTTACACAAGTTGTATGTATCATATACATCATGCGGCTGTTAAATTATAGCAACTATACATTCACCAAGTGGCAATGGCAGATATACTATACTACATATATGCAACTTATGAGGAGGTAGCTAAAATCCCTATTAAGCAAAAGCAAATAGCAAGGTATCAAAAGTAAAGCAATGAACGTAACTGTAAATTTGAAGGTTTATATATTTGACAACTCGCATAGAGTTTCGTTAATCCAAAGAAATGAAAAAGCGATATATATATAATATATATATATATGTAGAGGATGAAAATAAATATATTGTAACTAAATGAAACTAAAAACTATCAGCTGCTGGATTGGATGACAACAAAATAGACTTAGTTGTTGGAATAAAAAGAGCCGGGAAATGCTGTAGATACCGCTAGCTAAGCAGCTTTGCATGGTTGGCCATGAAACTATTTTTGAATATTGATGGTGTTTTTATTTATGAGTATTATTATCAGTTTTCTTAGTTTAATGGCGCAAACTTACCAAAAAGGAAAAATGAAGTATACAAGCGCTTAAGTAATCTGTTATGTAATTGTTATTATATAGGCTTTCATCGTTTATAATATGGTATGCTGTTCTAGTTATAGTTATAAATAGTTAAAGTCTTCTTTTCTCTTCAAAGTGCTTATTATATTATTATTCAAGTAGTAATAGTAGTAGTAGGAGTAGTAGTAGTAGTAGTAGTAGTAGTAGTAGTTGTAGACTTATTTTGTACAGTTGACTCAAAGCAGGAGCATGTAGGCGATGGTTGAGAGGAAAAACAACGATACACGTACTAGTACTGAAACGCAGTTGAAAGATATCAACGCTGAAAACGCAGTAGATATTGGACGGGTAACTTAAAGAAGATGAGAGTAAGACCCCAGTGTGGGTAACAACGCGCAGACAGCAACGGTAAAACGTACAGAAACTAGCGAAATACGAGTAGTATGAAAAGTTTGTGTAGACGTGGTGTAGTTATACAGTATACACAGCTGCAGTTTTGCATTTAAACATTCTAAAATGGATAGACGGGGGAGAGAGAGAGAGAGAGAGAGAGTGAGAGGAAAGAGGGAGAGAGATATATAGTGGAAATGTTATAGTGTTATTCCGACTGTCGCCCATAAAGAGTGTACGGATACGGAGCAGGACCTAAGGGGCAAATATATGTAGATGTAGAGTGATAGTTGATTAACAGGCAATTCTTAAGCTACATTTGGGGAGCAAGTGCTTGCTTGTCACTTGCTGGTAAGATTTAGATACTATATATTTTGTTGTGCATACAGCATGTGTGGATGTATGTATGTATGTATGTAAGCGTGTCTCTGTGTATGAGAATGTATATATGCAATGGTTAGATGTATGTATGTATATGTGGAATGTTTTACAAATGTTAGTGAGAATGGATCCAATATACATATGTATGTACATACTCATTTACGAGTAAAACGGAAATGCTCCTTAAGCTCCTTAGCTTTCATTGCGAATTTGTTATTTGTGCTCGCTAAATAATAGAATTCCAAAAAAAAATCACACTACTTTTGTGAGAGTGAGAGTGGCGAATGTAGTATGATGTAAAAATGTAAATTGATGTCAACTTGACCGAAGGGAGCATTTTGTGTTAATACTTGTAAAGGATCGGTACTTATATAGATAACATAATATGTATATAAGATAATACGATTGGTTTGATACCGGTATAAAGGGCTGAGCGGATAGGCTGTACACAATTCTTATAAGTACATTATAGTTATGATAACCGTGAAATGAGCGACAGATTGGGTGCCAGCAGAATCGAGGCTCAAACAAATAGATAAACTACATAGATTTTGGAATATGTACAGATATATGTCAGACTATACATAGCAATATTTATATATATATATATATATAACATATGTATTATATACATATATAAATATACATATTATATATTTATATGTATAAGCGTAAGATGAATCGTATATTGAGTACCAATATCAATCAATTGGTGAGATAATATTGCTATTAGAGGAAATGGTAGTTTGTTTCTATGTAGAAAGTGCGTAAGTAGAGAAGAGACTTCCTGTACGAAGTGACAAGAGTTTTGAGAGACTTTACAATCCAATACGAGTATGTTCTTTATACATGAAAGTAGTCTATGACTAAAGCAAGAGCAAGTTATGTAGCGCGTGAGCAAGCAAAGTTTTTAATTATACATACGAGTACATATTTATGTATACAAGATGGCAGAGACAGAGCCAGAGTCAGACGGAGAGAGAGAGAGACAGAGAGAAAGAGAGTGTTCGAAGGAGTGTACCTGTGTGTGTGACGAAGTGTGTTTATGGTATGTTATGTGATCATGTGTCAATGACAGAGAGAGACAAAGAGAGATAGATAGAGAGAGAGAGGGCGATGTAGGACGAAAGAGAAGAACAATAGAAAAGAGTTTTGGCAAAGCGGAAGAATGAGAGCGAGAGCAAGAGCGCGAGCGAAACATTACTAAATATGTTTTCGCTGTATTAAAGTGTGATGTTGTCAACAAGCGCTGTGTATGTTGCTTTCTCTTTAACTAATATGAACACTTTTTACATTACCAGTGTCGAACTAAAATGGCTCGATGAACGTATGTTCTCTATATATGCATGTAAGAGTATTTAAGGTGACTAAATCAACGGATAGATAGATTAGTTGTATATATGTTGTTGTATATATAGAGTGAGGGCAGAGAGATAGTGACAGCATCGAGGGGATAAGAAATACTTTTCAAAAGCCAGTGGATACTTTGGAGATGGGCTGAGCCACATTGAAAAATTGATAAACGGAGGGAGAGAGAAAGAAAGAGTAAGAAAGAAAGAGAGAGAGAGAGAAAGTGGGGAAATATAAACAAACAGTAAGAGAGAGAGAGAGAGAGAGAGAAAGCCAGAGTGGGTTTGATAGACAGAGATAGGCACAGAGAGAGAGAGAGAGAGAGCAAGGGAGACAAAGATTTATGAGCGTGGGAGGGAAGAGAGTTTGAGAAACGGGTATGCATAGAAGCGAGCTCATGACAGACAGAGCATTGTTGTATATGAACTAACTACGTATCTTCTCATTTTTTGTTTTAAATGTATATATTGTTGTTTGCTACCAATGTAGTTTAAGATATTGTGCTAACCTTTAGCAAGCGCGTGAACTTGTACTTTAATTGACTAACGGGTGCCGATTATAGGCTGAGAACCCGGTTAGCGGAATTTGAGTACCGATTTAAAGATGTGGCTGTCACGATTTTGGTGGCTTTGGTTGAAGTCAAGTGAACTCAGCTCAGATCTCTCCATTTTGGGTAAGACTGGGGGTGTTTCTTTCTCTTGCTCCAATCGGGGTAATTGTGTATTATGTGCTGCTTGTTGTAGTAGTCGTTGTTGAGGGCAATACTTATAACACTAAACACAAGTTGACCGGCAATTGGCAATATTTATAGCTTTATATATATATATATATATATATATATGTAGAATATATATACGTCTTTCTTCAATTTCATATTATAGTATGTATATATCGTTTATCGTTATTGAAATTATTTATATCTAAGAGTTTTCTGAAAGTATGTGGTACTTGTTGTGTATAGTCAAAGTCAATCTGCGAAATTACAAGTAAGTGTTTAGAAAGGCAACTTGTGCAACGTCCGCTTTCGCATCCGTCATTATGAAAAAGTTTTCTCAAAAAAAAATGATGTAAATGTAAATGTAAATAAATAAAAAATTTAAATTGACTACCGAGTACGTTGTATGAGGTATACAGAAGGCCACAGAGTATAAACAGTTGCATATACAGTACAGTACGAGTATCAGTTATTGTACGTATGTATGTATGTATATGTACCTATATATAAGTATGTGTGTAAATGGTCCATAAGCATGATGGTCGTAAAATGTCAGCAAGTCAGCGTTGGGTCAACTTTTCGTTATCTTTGTATTTGTTGTTGTAAATACATACAATATATAGGTATATGTATATATGTATGAATAAAGAATTCTAGAGTATCATTATGTCATACCTTAGAGCTAATGTCTTTTTTTGTTTTTATCTTTTTTTATTCTTTTTTTTTTGTTGTTGTTGTCGTAATATGTTTGTATATGCGTATGTAGGTAAATATGCTTGTTTGTAAGTATAGGCTTCTTGTTTACTTTAGTTTCTAGAATGTATCACTACAGAATGGCATTGCTTTAAGTTTAGATTAAGTTTCGAGTCGTCTAATTAGTTGTCTAGTTGCTAGTTGCTTGTCGTTTTAACAGTAGAGCTGTAAAGGCTGTGGTTTTTAGAGTTAGTCGTCTTTCGCTGTTGCAAATAGTAATCGTATAGGGTTAGGATTTGTCTTTCTTGTATTAATAGTGGATACTGTTCATTTTGCATCATTTGCATTTGTGGCAAAGGCGTGGGCATTGGCATTGCTGCCGACATTGTCATTGGCATTGGGGTTGCCGGCCGCTTATAGTGACTGTGACTGTGTGTGTGAGTGGAAGTTTGAGTGGCAGCGGGAGCGGGAGTGGGAGTGTTAGATGCTAGAGTGTGACCTATTAAGTTTGTCGGCGTCGATGTTAAAGTTGGTTTCGATGTTGGTGTGTGCATGTGAGGCAAGTAATCTTTATCTAACTCGTAATTTGTAAAATTATTATTATCGTTATTATAAATTAGATTCATGTTATCATTATTCTGGATGTCATAATTGCTGTTGTTGTTGTTGTTCTTAAATTGATTCGAAATGGTTTTATACTGTTGTTGATTTTTGATTTGATTCTTTGTCATGGCTTTTTTGTGTGCAGCGGAGTGATGAACCACACCAGCTAGTCCAGACAAGGGTGTTAAATCTCAGATTGACGAATTAAATTGACTAAGTAGCTTAATATCTCTCATCTCCATTTCGCCAGGTCGGGACTTGTGATAGGTATAAATATGCGTCATTAGCGAATTACGCGAGCAATACACTCGCTCGCAGATAGCACAACGATATTCCTCTTGGCGTACGGCATGTTTGTCGGCAATGTGTCGCTTAAGTGAGGCTTTCGAGCAGAGAAGCTTACCGCACAGTTGGCATGAGAACAGTTTCTTGGGTGAATTTCCTGTAAATTGGTTTTTGAGTTTGATGGGTTGGTATATTCGTATATTGGTATATTGATATTGATAGTGATATTTGGTATTTGGTATTTGCTTGATATTTCATTTAGGTATTTGCGTTTCATTTACTTATTTTCTTTAAATTTATTTTATTTTGTTTTTTTGTTTTTTTGCTTGCACTTTGGTGAGTGCGATCAGGGTTTGCTTAGACATATTAAAAGATATATGGCTGGCTCAAGTGTGTGAAGATGTGTATGACATACATATGTATGTATGAACAACACTATGTATGTGTGCGAGAATGGTGTGTGTGTTTATGAGTGTGTGCATAAATAACACTTCTTTATGCATTTGTGTAGACTTTAATGTCTCTTCGGTATATGGCTTGAGTCGCATAAAACAATATGTAAAATAATAACTTGTAGCTTCAAATGTTATAGATAATATATATATATATATATATATAAATTATATATATATATATATTTATATACATAGATACTGTAACGGAATTGTACAGATAATACATAATACATAATATTAAAAAGAATATGTAAGTAGAATATAACAGTCATTGTACCTCAAAGATGATTTGGCCGTCAGCTATGCATAAATTGCATTTTGCACGATGTGTTCATTTAGTTGCATAAGACACCCTTCGGCTTTTTCGATTAGTAGGCGCACTGTGTGTGGGCGTGGGCATGGGCGTGGACATGGTCATGGGCGTGTGGGTGTGGGTGTGGTTATGGGTGTGGCATACTTAGTTTCAAAATGTGTGTGTGTGTGTGTTGTGTGTTTGCGCTAGATGTTTGTGTGGTTTGCATATTGTAATCATAATTTATTAAGAAGTTATTAAGAATAACATTTAGATTAGGGTTAGGGTTAAACATTTCCGAGACAGATCGACACGACACGACACAAGACCAGACGAGACACGGCAAGGGTTAGAGAAGAGGTCCGCAGTGAGGCGATTGATTGATGTAAGACCCTTCCCACCATTGATTCAAAACGATTGAAAACGTTCACACAACAGCGGCAAGAAAGACGGCAAGTACAGAGATAAACAAAAACAAAAACAAAATAAGTTACATACATGTCGAGAGCTCGTACGTGTTAATGTACTTGATTAGATATTTTAATGATCGTACTTTCATTATTCTGTACCAAGCCTACTAATTGTTCACACCAATTGATATGCACCAGTTTTGTGAAATGTGTGGATGAAAATATGTTGTATGTGTGCAATATAGTTATTTCTTATACTGGGAACTCGGGGAGGGAAGAGGAGGATTGTAACAGCTCAACGTACAAGGGAGTCGAGAAGATGTTGTTTATATGCCTGCCAAGAAAAGTGAGAGTCAAGGGCCATAGGGAGAAGATTGACAAATATCTGCGACACTTCCAAAAAAGTCAACATGAGACGGGTGCAAAATATTGAATGGTCTTGTACTGCAAACAAATATACTGAATCCACATTTCCCAGAAGTATTTGTATCAAGTAATTGGTAGTCTCTTACGACCACTAGGATTGTTAGTATGTAGAAAGCAGCTGAACCACATGTTGCTCCAAATATAAAGAAATGAAGTCAATTGATATGGCGCATAATAACATCATTTATATACATTCATTTTATTTAAATAATAACACAATGTTTGTTGTTTTTTAATTATGAAAATATTTCATTTTCCTTTGTATTATTGATGAATGCTTGTGTTCGTTCGTTTCTGTGTTTCTCACCATTATAAACATTTTGCTTTTCACGATTTACTTGAGTTAATGAAATACAAGATTTAGCTTTGTTTCTTTCAGTTTGGTTTCTTTTGTTTCTTTTTCTTAAGTTTGTCCATTCGACATTTACATGAAATGTTCTATTCCTTATTGGAAATCAAAATTCCGTTCATCATCTTTATTACGATTCTCATTTTCTAAATGACGTTTTCATAAAAGTGTTTATTATTTGCTTAATATATACAAGTAGAAGTGTAAAAACTTTTTTTTTGTAGTTTTCGCTTTTGCTTTATTTTCATATTACAAAAAAAAAAATTATAAAAGAAAAATTAACATAAAATTGTTGTTGATCTTTTGGTTGTTGTTGTTGTCTGTACGTAAACGTAGATCTAGTTTGAGATAAAAGTAATGTCAAAAACTGATCATTTCAAAAAAATTTCTAGTTTGCAAGTTTCACATAGAAACTTAATAGTTTATATTGTTGATATTGTTTAGTTTATTTATAAATATAACTTTGTGATACATACATATATTGAAGCAATGATTAAATCTTTGATTTAGCAACTGAGCGAGCGATCGAGTGAGAATATTTCCTTAACTGTTTTCAATGATAAGTGCTGTTCTTCTTGTTGCTTTCGTAGATGTGTATGTGTGTGTGTGTATGTGGGTGTGTGTAGATTTTAGAGGGGTTTTGCAATTACTCTAACACTTGGCCAAAACTGATATGAAACGAATTGTGGGAAATAGCGGATTTGTAATTTTGAAGTTTGGGGTTCTGTTTGGGGTTAATCGATGTGATGCTCACTCGTTGTCATTTGGTTGAGTTTGAGTTTTAAATCGATTAAAATGAGTATGTATCTATATGCGTGTATACTTAAGCATATACACAAATAAGTATTTCGATATCTTTCGGTTTGGCTTATTACTGGTAACTTACATCCATGTAAGTAGTTAGTTACTGCTACTGTTAGTGTTACTGTTATTTTACTGTTACTGTTACTGTTACTGTTGCTATTACTGTTACTGTTACTGTTACTGTAGTTGAATTCTGCGTCATATTGTAATTATAGTATTGTAAGCAATATGGTAGAGTGCGGCTTGGAGCTAATCTTTCATTGAATAATATATGTACTTATATTGTTTTATTGAAATAGGACATTGGAAAGTGGTTTTCATTAGAAGTAGCTACCTTGCTTAGGTCAAAAAAAGTAAACATAAATACTCATAGTACATTTAAAATAGCAAACATTTCTATTGAGTGTTGCTTTAGCTATTACTGTTACTGTTACTGTTACTATTAGTTGATGCCATTGTTACTGTTCTTTTTTTTTTGTTTTTTTTTTTTTGTTTTTTGTGTTTTTATTTATTGTTATTTTTGTATTTGATTTGTTATTAACTCCAGTATTAATGTAATCGCTTTGACGAGTAATTAATATGATTACTTATTTCTTTGCTTTGGGTGCGCTATGGTTTTGCTATATTTTTGTTCAAATTTGAATAATGCATTCAATATATGGAATAACCTGATAAATCTGCTGGTTGCTGGTTGCTGTTTGCTGTTTGTTGTTTGTTGTAATTCAACATAATTGTACATAAAGAATCATTCAAGTTGGCTGCATTGCATCTTATTACTTATTGCTGAACCTGATTAGGCCATGTAATGTTCGTTAACTCCTCTTTCATAAATATATTAAAACAACATTTAAAGTGGGGAGCGTCGTGTAAATATGTATGTATGTACATATCTATCTACGGACAAATACAGACACATATATAAATAAATATATGCATATATATGTATTACTTCCTGTAAACAGTTTACATACGAAGCAGCAACTGCGGTTTTCATTTTTCTTATATTGGTTTGTAATAAAATGTCTAGTTATTTGCGCTTTTTTCATTTGAATAAACGTTTTGTTTCTTTTTTTTCATTCATATGTATTTACCGTAAAGTGATGCACTTATATTTAGTATGTATGCTTAGGTATTTACAATAGTCGTTTGTATATGGTTGTGTGCATGTGTGTTTCGAGTGTGCGTATTGCATTTGCTAAGAAAAAAAACATACTAAAACAGGAAAAAAAAACAATGGTGATTTGACTCACTGAAATACAGCATATATACACACACACACACACACACACATGAACCATATGTGTGAAGGTGTGTATGTAATTGCGTTATATGCATTAATGCAGGTTGGTGTGCTCATACACTCGTTTGCGTTTGTATGGACGACCCAATGGTTAAATATCCCTTAAATATGAAGTGTTCAATTGAATTAGAAGATGGGAATCGTTGTCGTCATCGTCATCGTCAGTCAACTATCGAACGTAGTAGCAACTTCGTGACTTTGCTGAACAACTGGATATCCAGTTAATGAATGCGATAGTGAGTGTGTGTTGTGTGTGTGGCTTTCTCGTCGCAATGGAAGTGTGTGTGAATGCATGTTGTGTAAAAGTATGTGCATATGTTTGTGTGCATACATATTGACCTTAATAACACCTTTCCGTTAATTGGTAATTTGGTATACAAAATTAATAAACTTAATAAATAGTAAGTATAAACATCGGTTGCGTATACATAAATTAAATAGCTTTTCAGACTTTTCGTTGTGCCAAAAAAAATATTTGAATTCCGCTTTCTTATCGAGTGTACATTCCCTCTAGTCTCTGTACATACACGCCGAGATAAGGCTACAACAGCTCAATCATACACGTTCATTCATACCTATGTATGGTAGACATAAGTACATGCATATGTCCACCGATGGGATGCATGACTGTGTGCATGGAGGTGTTAATATGAATCGACGCCCGCTGCTCGTAAATGTCGTTCTAGGTAATCGCCTATTTAGAAATTGCACACTTAACAATAATGCCTTTCAATTGCCCATTTTTGTTGTTTTCATATCAGTTGTTTGTTTTCTTTTTCTTTTTGTTTTTCTTTTGTATTTTTAAAGATACTTCAAAAGTTCAGTCTTGGAAATCAATGTAATTCAAATGAAATCTTAAATACTGCGCTTAGTTCAAATTTTGATTATTCGTTACAAATTCCAATTCTCAGTTTATAAAAATACATGCCGATTGGTATACATAGGAATTGGATTAACTAATAAATAACCCAGGGCAAACAAACAATTGAATTGCTTTTCAATTTCCACTCATAATATTACTTAGTAAAGCCCCTTGACCCAAAAAAAAAAAAAAAAAAATCGAATTGTTAAACACAATTTGTCGCATGTTCGCGGTTTGTTCTGCTGCTAAAGGTAGCAAAGATGCCTTTATGTAGTTCGCCTGTCAGACAGATAATTAAAAGTATTTTTGAGATTTAAAATTTCCGTGCCTAAATACTATCAGTCCTTGTCCTTGCTGTTTTTTTTTTGTTTTGTTATTTTTGTATTTGTTTTGCTGTTTTTTCTCAACAAATTCGAAAAGAAACTTATCCGCTTGCGTCTCGTCTCGTGTTCTTCAAAATACTCGTACATACGATTCATATTGTAAAATGTAAGATGTAAAATTGTAAAATAATTGAAGCTAATGCGCATCACCATCGTCAATTATTGCTATTATTATCATGTATGTATATTATTAATAGTGCATTTGCAATAATTTTGGCTGCTGCCGTCAATCGTCAATCGTCAATCGTTAGGATGTACATACTTTATATGGGATAATAGCTGACTTATCGTTTAGTCGCGGCCCTCTTCGTGGATCCTTTTTGTAATACAAATATGTACAAATGCAAATATACACGATTTTTAACAGATTCTCCTTTATGTTTTCGTTTTACAGATTTATGTGCACTTATGTGTGTACTATAACACATATGGGTATGGGTAAGTGTGCACGATATATACTCGATCGAATTGTTTTCTTGTTTTTGTTTTTTTTTTTTTTCAAATTGATTTATGCTTATTGGATGCAGAGTGTTTAGGTCTTACATTAAATCGAATAGTAGTTGTGTACGCCAAGCTACATATACATATTCATATACATACAAACATCAATCTACACATATGCTGTGTACATATAATGAATAGCAGTTGGGCTTAGCAGAACATTGGTTTTATTGTACATTTACATATACATATACATATACATATACATATCTCATCTATATTGTTTGTTTTTACGATTACACCTATGAAAAAAAAGGACTCACACATACGTATTCTTAAGTTTAAGTTTTACACTGCTCTATGAGTGGTATTTTTGTATAATTAGATAGACCCTGCTACTCATTTTATGAACGCTTCCTCCTACATATGCATTGTTATCTGTCTTCTCTCCTCTGCTATCATTCATATTAAAAAAATAGCCTAATCCAAGTCAAAAAAAAAAAAAAACTAGTCAAGCAATCGTATTGGGTATATTGAATGTGATTTGTGATTTGTGTTTTGTTCTGGTCGCTGTGCTGATCAGCATTTGTAGTATTGTCAAATGTGGAGAGTGTATGCAAATGTCGTAATCTGTTATTGTAGGGGGGGTGGCTCAATTCATCCCCAATGTTCAAATCATTCAATAGTGTTCTGCTCTACTGCAGATGCGAGCTTCTTTTGGTTACTTGGTATTATGCGATGCGAATGCGTTTATGTTTTCCATAGCTTGCGTATATTTTTATATACAGCTATAGCTGAAATTGACGATAGAATTGTATTCGGATCTACAAATTGAGCAACTCACATACTCGGTATCTGTCTGTCTGTCTGTCAGTCTGTCAGTCTGTTTGGTTTGTTTTGGGTTTTGTTAATACGGTTATAATGGGGTAATACTCAAAGGGTAAATGGTACCACAATGTGGGTGGGAGAGCATGTGTGTGTGTGTGTGTGTGTGTGTGTGTGTTTGTTCATCTCTTTGTTTGTTTATTTTTGGGGGGTAACAGTCTTTTATGCATTATTTACGATGCTTCGCTCGGTTGGGTCAAATTTTCACAGGTCTTTCCTTGATTCAGTTTCCCTTATAAGTTGCTTATTAAACACGCTACCGCAATTGGCTTTGCCGATTTTGTAAAAAAAAGTCACCTGCCCAAATATATACACATGTATTTTTATATACGACGCGTGATCTACTCTTTATACCATATACTCGTACATAAGTGCTGTACATTGTAGTATGCATGTGGTAGCATCATCATAAAAGATTTCAATTGTTTTACCTTTTTTTTGTTTTCGTTTTTAGTTTAGTTTTGTTTTTGTTTATAATCAAGTTTGTAAAAAAATCACAGTTTTTATTTTCATTTGCCTAAACAGTTTTCAACATTCGTCTTCGTCGTCTCCGTCTTCATCGGTCGGTCACATCCGTCTTCCGTCTGCCGACTTCATTCTCATTCTCAGTTTCTCTTGTTTTCTCTTGTTTGCCGAAATAGCTATTGCAGTTTTCACTAGGTTGAGATCCAAAGTGCATACGAGTATCTATGTGTATATATATGTACTATATATGTAGATATATTTGTTTTCGAAGCGTCGAGCTAGATCGATGCGATGCATGCTAATGTTCGTGTTATCCATTCGATCCGGGTCCAAATGTTGGCCAAAGGCTTCTAGTCCGTGTGTGTGCGTGTGTGTGCGTGTGTGTGCATGTGTGTGCATGTGTGTGTGTGCGTCCATCTCTCTTTCAGTATGCGAGTGCAGCTCCACTTCACTTCCGTGTAGCATACTTCTCTGCGCCGTGCACACTTCGAGCACTTCGAGCTTATTGGTCTAGTAAATTCATACGTTCGTAGGGATGATGATGGGGATGGGAATGTGGATGCGGGTGCGTATGCTGATGCTGATGCTGATGCTGGTGCTGGTGCTGGTGCGGATGGGCCGCCAGATGCGACAAGTGCTGCTGCTGCTGCTGTTGCTGTTGCTGTTGCTGCTGCTGTTGCTGCAGGTGCAGGGCTCGCAGCTCGGCGACACCTTCGGCAGCGACGCCGTAAACACTGCTCCCCTGATCCATTTGAGTCAGATCGACGGTGGGCGTGCCGCTGCCTGCCACCGAGGCGGCAGCGTAGTCGCCGCCAACGCCACCGCCACCACCACCACCCACACTGCCCGCAGAGGAGGCGCCGCCCGCCGCCGTTGCAGCCGCTGCTGCTGCTGCCGAGTTGTTGAGCGCAACATGGAACAGCTGCTGCAATAGTTGATGCTGATCTTATAAGAAGTCTATGCAGGGCTTCACTATGTTCGGCGACGACTGCTGCTGCTGCTGATGCGCTGCCGCCAGCTGGAGCGTCGAACTAGCATTGCCGCCCGCCACAGCCGCGGCGCCCACGATGGGCGACAGCAGCAGCTCCGCAGCAGCGGCCGCAGCGGCAGCCGCTGCTGCCACAGCCGAGTTGCCGCCGGCAGCGCCGCCCGCCACGCTGTTGTTGACGGCGGCCGCGGCGGTCAGCGAGCTGAGCGACTGGTGCAGACGGCTGCCCGGGCTGCCCGCTTGTCCGACTCCGACGCCGACGCCGGCGCCGTGGTGGAAATAGGAGTGATGATTCTTTTGGCGGCGGTGGTAGATGCTCTTGTGGTTGTTCAGCGAGTTGAGCGTGCGAAAGACCTTGTGGCACAGGTTGCACACGGCATTGTTCAGCGGCTGCAGATGCTGCTGCTCCTTGTGCCGCTTCAGCGTCAGCTTGGTGCTCAGCAGCTTGCCGCACACGTCGCACCGATGGCAGGCGTTCAGTGGCAGCGGCAGCAGCAGGCGATTCGCCTGGGCGGCCACATCACTCGCCCGCGCCGACGACAGCAAAGTGTTGGCCGCATTCGCCGCCGCTGCCGCCGCCGCGCCTGCGCCTCCGCCACGCCCGCCGCTGCTGCCGGCGGCCGAGGGCGACAGGGAGGCGCGCCGATGATGCGGATGGTGCTGCAGCAAGTGATGGCGGTCCAGCGGCGAGGCAGCGCGAGCCAGCGCATGCGCATGATGGGCGGCTGCCACCGAGGAGA
Organism: Drosophila rubida; assembly: GCA_035046165.1. Lineage (NCBI taxonomy): Eukaryota > Metazoa > Arthropoda > Insecta > Diptera > Drosophilidae > Drosophila > Drosophila rubida. The sequence goes on from JAWNOF010000023.1 coordinate 184,662, forward strand.
GCTCGTGGTGGGCGTGCAGCTGGTGCGGATGCTGCTGGTGGTGCTGCTGGTGCTGATGCTGGTGCTGGTGGTGGTGGCCGGCGAGCATCGACAGCGGGTGCTGCCCGAAGTGCGGTGGGGGCGCTGCGTGCGCATGGTGTGGCGGCGGTGGGGGCGAGGCGCCCGGCGTCGACTGCTGTGACGCCTCCAGGTCGCGTTCCCTTTCGCGCTCCCGTTCGCGCTCCCGTTCGCGCTCACGCTTGTGGTAAGCCGCACTCGCTGTGGCCGTGGGCGAGGGCGAGGGCGTGGCGCTGTTGCTGTGGTGCAGCGGCATCGCGTCGCCGCCGCACTGCGACGATCGGCTGAGACTCCGCTCGCTGCTGCTGTGCAGCTCGGTGTTGTTGTTGCTGTTGCTGGGCCTATTGCCGCTGCCACCGCCACCGCCACCGCCACCGCCGCCGCCGCCGCCGCCGCCGACGCCACTGCTGCTGCTGCGCTCTCGTTCACGCTCGCGCTCGCGCTCCCTATCGCGCTCTCTTTCGCGCTCTTGGTGCAGTTGTGGTGGATTATGTGGTGTGGAATGATGTTGTTGTTGTTGTTGGAGTTGTTGGAGGTGTTGTTGTGATGTTTGCTGTTGTTCTACTTGTTGTTGTTGTAGGTTGTTGTTGTTGTTGTTGCTACTACTATTACTATGGTTGTCACTACCACCGGGCACTATGACGCCGCTGAGTAGGCTGGTGCTGCCACCTATATGTCATATAGGAAGAGAAGAAAAAAAGAGACAATAGTGACTTTTCTGTTTATTTGACTTTGTTTTGTTGTTGTTGTTGTTGTTGTTGTTGCTGTTGTTCTTGTTGCTGTTGTTTCTGTTGCTGTTCGTGTGCGTGTTTGTGATCAGCTTGTGTTGTATGGCTGTTGCTTGGTGTAGCTCTTTAGGCTGAGATCATACTGATGCTGACATGGATCCCATGCCGCACTTCGTATTCACATCTCGAGCACGTCCGTCTGTCCGTCTGTCTGTCTGTCCGTCTGTCTGTCTGTCCGTCGGTCTGTTGGAGTGCTTGTTTAGTCGATGTAAGCGTGTGTCTTGTGGTCTTGTGGTGTTTCATTATGTTGTTTTTGTTTAGTTTTAGTTTTACTTGTAGTTTTAGTGTTCGTTTTCATTTCGTTTTGTATTGTTTACTTCACATTATTACACTAACAAATCCAGGCTCAAAACAATGTATATTTGCTTCTTTTGGTTTCGTTGGTTTTGCTTTTGCTTTTGCTGTTGCTTTTTTCTCTTGTAATTCATCTATAACTTGTTGTTCTTGTTTCTGTTTCATTTGCATTTTTTTTTTCGATAAAAATCATCAAAGTATATAGGATTGGAATTTGAATATGGCTCTTGTATTTAACAATTCGGCAATTTTGCAATTGCTTTCAATTCGCTTTCTTGTTTTTTCTTTCAGTGTCGCATTAGCATTTCGAAAAAACATATGTAAATAAAAGATTAATAAAACTGTTTGGTTGTTTTTATTGTTGCTTGTTTTTGGTGACTAATTGTTGCATGTTAACTTGAATTTTGAAATTTCGGAATTTGTATTTGCGGCTGATGGAAGACGCATAAGTTTCGTTCAATTCGAATCGATTTGGATAAAAAATATGTGCAGTTTGTGAGTAGCTTTTTTGTTTCGAAGGCATTTTTCATTTGTATAGATATTTTGTTTGGTTTGAATTTCATTTTCCATTTCGTCAATTTTGGATTGTTTTCGGTTGTAGTTGCAGCTGGGCGTTGCGGATGCTCAACAAATTGTGTGGCATACCACAAGGCTGCAATGCAACAGGCTGAGATAGATCCGGATCGGAATCGGAATCAGAATCAGAATTAGAATCGGAATCGGAATTTCAGAAACTCCCAAAAATTGTTAAGTTGTGGAAAATCGAAAAGATTGATTTCGTTTGCAACAGTTGAATATACGTGATAAGTAGATGCATACATATATATGTATATATCTGGGCAGATATACATATACATACATAGTTGCGATGGATTGGTGGATTTACCAATTATGAAGTCATCTATGTAGTAATTTCATAGAATTTGTGTTTGAATTTTCTTAAATAGCTTTAATACCAATTGTTCTTTGTTTGTTGTTGTTGTTTTTTCTCTTTTCTTTTTTTCTTTTTTTTTTTTTTGTTGTTGTTTAGCAAAATTTTGAAACATGTTTGGCCTGATTGATTTGTTGTATATTAAATGTTTTTAGTATGATTATTATTTTTTGTTGCATATTTTATTTTTTGGATTTTTAATTTTTGATTTTGTTTGTACTTGTTATTTGGATTACTTGATTTCAAGTACTACAATATATAAATATTCTTTTTTCTATTGTCACTAGTGTCTCTTTTTTTCAAACTCAAACGCAGCACCATTGCCTGTGTGCGATGCGGTTGGTTCAAATGATTCATTGGTTGATTAATTTGGTTGTTTGGCTGTTTGGCTGTTTGGCTGTTTGGTTGTCATGGTTAAAAAAGAGCCAAACGTGCCATTCAAAACGTGCATTTCAAGGCGGGTCAAATTGTTGTAGGGGCTCGGCAGGGCAAGGGTTGGGCGGGGCGTGGCAGGGCGGGGCAGGGCAGGGGGAGGAGTACAGAATTAGATGATCACATTGTCGTCTCAACAGAAGTGTCTGACGCATGTGTAAATTAAAGGACGATTTTTGCGACTGTGTGTGTGTGAGTGTGTGTGTGAGCTTGTGTGTCGTGTGCAAGGACATGTGTGTGTGTGTGTGTGTGGGATGGCATGGATTGATACTTAACGTGGCGCAGGCAGGGACCTTTGTTGCCCCCGTTGGCGGCTGTTGCTGTTGCTGGGATTTAGGTGCGGGCTGAACATGTTACGGGTTATGGGATACGGAGGAGTTGGGGTTGGGGGAGAGTGGGTCGAGGATATTAGCATTATACAGGGCAATAGTATAAGTATAAGTATTAGTAATTGTTGCTCAATCGGTTGTAAACAGGGAGGCACTTAAGTAACAAATAAATTAGTATCGCAGCACATTAATGATCTCTAATGTGACGATGGGCATTGGCAGCGCATGTTATAATTGTTATCGTGTGATACGCGTCTAAAGTGCTGCTGCTTGTTAGGACAGTTTTTGTGGGCAGCCTCAGCCTCAGCTCCAGCAAAAACCAAGAACCTTTATGTTCTGCACACAAATCAAAGATATGTATATAGGTATGTTGTAGTATGTGAACACAAACGAACTAAAAAGAAAAACGTATATTTCAGCAGATGTGATCTCTCTCTCTCTCTCTCTATGCAGACTTACAAAGTAGAGAAATCAGGAGTATGAGTATATCAAAAATACAAGTAGTATGTTGCTTTGTTGCTCTTTGTTTGTGTGCCCGAAACTAAGAGATTGTCGAACACAAAACTAGTATTGCAGACTTGCGGTAGTACGAGTAATAAATACATAATAAATTTAATATAGGTATTAAGTGTGTGACACATTAAAGACATATGTGTATCTCTGTTTATGTGTGTGTGTGTGTGTGTCTATGTATGTTGAAGACACGAGCGAGAGCGTGTGAGAGAGAGAGAGAGAGAGGAAGGGAGGGAGACAGATAGAGATGAATGTTGATGACCTGTGATTGTGATGATGAACGATGGATTGACAGACGATGATGAAGTAGATGGGTTAATTTCACCTAAATTGTCTTTCGAATACTTCATAGTTATGAATAGATGTACGTGTGTGTGTGTGTGTGTGTCTGTGTGAGAGTGTGAGTTACAAATGCCTCGATCTTGGTGGACGGGAGGCGTGACACGGTGGAGTGTTGAACAGGTGATCTGGACCGACGTTTGTCAAATGAAATATTCGCGTTTGATGTGTAGGTTTTTATTATGAATTAATTAATTAATAAGTATAATCAAATTACTTCAATAATTACTGTTACTGCAATTGCTATGTTACATTCAAGTCCTTCATTTGCAAGTATGTATGTTGCATGTTGTGTGTCGTATGTTGAATGTTTGTTGTGTGTAGTGTGTTGTGTGTGGTGTGTAAGTGTGTATATATCGTAGCGTATTGTATAATTGAAATATCGCTTTGCATATGTGTGGATAGTCTATATATAATTTCTATTATCGATTCTATGTGGATGTAGAAGAACATTGTTGTAGTAGAACTTGGTGCAGTGTGTATCCATAGTATGATCTGCTTTAGGCGTTGCTCTTATCAATATATATATGTATGTATGTATGTATGCATGTATGTATGTATGTATTTTATCGTACTGTATTGTATGTATACGGCTATAAACTAACGAACACAGGTGCACTCATAAAGTATCCGGTCAACATATGCCATGAACATTGTATAGAAATGTATGCATGTTTGTATGTATCTACAAATTATTTTCGCTTCGCTTAAGAATAGTAAAAAAAACACATTTTAAGTCTAAGTGTTAACAAAATGTCCTTTATGGACTTGTAGTAATCAATATGTTTACTTATCGTAGCTAATCGTAAAATATGTAATCGTATATAAGTTTTGTGTATATGTGAGTCTCTGTGTATGTGTGTGCGTGTGTGTGTGTGTGTGTGGTGTGTGTGTGTGATTTCTTACCTAATCTAAATTAATGTCGCAATTGGTCGGTCGTTCGGTCGGTTGCTCTCCCTTATTATTTCTCTAAACATACAATTCAATAGGATAATAATGTGTGTCTCTGTGTCTCTGTGTGTGTGTGTGTGCGTGTGTGTGTGCTTACTAGTTAGAGATGTGTGTATGTACATGTGTACCAATAAAAAAAAAAAAAAAACACACTCATCATTAGCTTTGTCTTAAGTCTGTGAAAAAAAAACGCATTAGAGGCTAAAACTTGCACAACTTGGCTGATCTGCAGAATTGCGCCTAGGCTTAAGTTACACCTACGATAAGTATTGTTTTAAATTGTATTTTATTAAAGCCATTTGAAGAATTCACTACCGGCACCTTTGCAATTGTATCTCTCATCGATTCTACACTCTACACTTACTCAGATCAAGAGAACAATTCAAAACAAACAAAAAAAAAGGAAAAAGTGCAAATAGTCGAGTACACACACACACATATATATATATTTATGTATGTGTGTGTGTGTGTGTATATATTGTATATTAAGAAAACTGAGTTGTAAGTTGTACATTTTTGCAATGGGTCCCGCTCATCAGGTGTTCGACTCCCAGCTCCCAGCTTCGGAAGCGGCGGTGACGTGGGCCTAAAGACTTATTCCTGCTAACTACGTACAAATGTGTATAATGTATATAATATGTACTTGTATATGTATCTAAATATGTTATGCAAGTAGTTTGAAAACTGAATCGCTGCTCATCACAAAAATTGTGGTTCTTGTTGTTGCTCTTAGACTTGAATTTGGCTTAAACTAGAAAAGGCAACTAAGTGAATCTAGTCTAGATTGTAATATTATTTGTATATCCTGTCTCTCTGTCTCACTGTCTCTCTATGTACGTACATCAACGTGCGCGTGTGATGTACTCGTCGTCCAAGCACCGTTTGTTGTCCTCTCAATCAATCTCTCCCCGCTTGAATTGCTAGCTGCACTAGCACTAGCCTAGTCAGTGTGTGTGTGTGTGTGTGCGTGTGTGTGTGTGTCGCTTGTTGTGTGCCACTCGAGTGGCGACGAAGAAGAAGAGCGTGCTGTGGCGACTCAGCAGTACAGATCTAAGTTGACAAACTTAACAATGGTTTCCGCTAATAATATTTACTATTGATCTGCAGCCATTAAGATGGCAATTGAGAAGAGTCTCGACGACCATCACCTGCCCTGGCTCAAAAGTTCAAGTTCACGTTCGCCGGCAGGTGATAGTCAAAGTACATGAAACCCTATGAGGACGAGTGATGATTCAGCTGCTGCTGCTGCTGCTGCTGCTGTTGCTGCTGCTGCTGCTGATGGTAGTAGCTGTTGGCGGCCTGCGGCGCGTTCGGCTCCTGCTTGGGCTGCTTGAGATTGCGATGGTATATGCTCTTGTGGTTGCGCAGGCTGTTCAGCGAGCTGTAGACGCGCTTGCAAATGTTGCACACCGGCTCCTTGGTGGGGCGCATGTGCACGTTCTGAATGTGCCGCTTGAGGCGGGTCAGCGAGCTAAGGTTCTTGTTGCACGGATTGCAGCGGAAGTCGTCGCCGCCACTCGACGCATTCAGGCTGCCGCCCGACGTGTTCAGCGCCGAGTTGTTCAGCGAGCTGTTCGCGCTGCCGCTCGTCGACGCCGACGCCGACGCCGACGCACTGGCCGTGGCCGCCATGTTGGCCATAACCACGGCGAACATCTGCTGCTGCGCCGTTGCCGTCGTCGGCGGACTGCAGCCGAGGATGCCGTTCGACGTCTGACTGCCGCCGTTGCTGCCCGCATGCTGCTGCTGCTGCTGCTGTTGCTGCTGCTGCTGCTGCTGGTGTTGCGAGTGGATGGAGACGCCGCCGGAGTGGGTGGGCGTGAGCAGGCCCCCGTTGCTGCCGCTGCTGCTGCCGTTGTTGCCGTTGCCGTTGCCGTTGCCACCGTTCCCGTTGTTGCCGTTGTTGCCGGAGCCCGCAGCGACATTGTTGTTGCAGTTGGCTGCGAATGTCGAGAGATTAAGCCCACAGATGCCAGAGGCGTTTGTTATGGCTGTTTCATTGATGGTTGATGTATTTGTTGTTGTTGTTGTTGTTGTTGTTGTCGTTGTTGTTGTTGTCAGTGATGTTGGTGATGTTGATGTTGTGGTGGTGGTTGTTGTTGGAGTTGTTGTTGTTGTAGAGTTGTTGGTTTTGTTTGTTTGTTCAGAGTATGACAGGTAGAGGTTGTTGTTGTTGTTGTTGTTGTTGTTTAGATACATGTTGCATTTGTTGTTGTTTATTGTTGTTGTAGAAGTTGTAGCATTTGTCGTCAGTTGACCTGACGACAAAGTGGGGAAGAAAGTCAGAAAACGTCGCATTAGCCCAAGGACAACGAGTTTTATGTTTTTATTTTGGTTTTGGTTTTGGTTTTGGTTTTGGTTTCAGTTTTTGATTTTGATTTTGGTTCTAATTTCGAATTTAGTTGATTTTGATTTGTTCCCAGTTTTGCTTTTTAGTGATGGGTTTTCGGGAAATTATTATTACTTAATAGTTCGCAAGCATTTTTTGCATCAAATATTCATAATATATTATTTCTTTCCTAATGTATATATTTGTTGCTGTCGGATTTATAATTTGCAATTTAACTTTGGATTTATTTGATATCGTAATTGTGATTTACAATTCAACTTGTGGCCTACAACGTGTAAGTTATATATCATACATTCAATTTTAGTGTGGTTCTGTTTATTTTTATACTTTTGGTTGCTTTTTTAATGATCGCTTGGAGAATTTTGTGGATCAGAGACCCTGATAAATATGTAAATATCTGAGTTGTACAAAAGAAAAACTATTCGCGGTGGACAAATAAATTTCTTCGTTTTGATTGTTTGTTCCTGGCGCCAAGGATCGATCAGCATACACATAAATATACATATATATATGCATATGTGATCGGATCCACTCGTACTACAGTTCACGTCATAGACATATATGTATGTGAATGTGCATGAAAGGAAATGCGAGCTTCGAGTTTCGAATCTGCAGCCGAAATCGCAGTCACAGTCACAGTCAATCACATAGACATATATACGAGATCTATATAGGTATAATATATACGCATATATAAATTAGTGCTTTCTTGGGAGGGGCCCTGAGCAAGAGGTATCGATACTCGATGTGGAAGGAAAAATACTCGTCATCGGTTTACTTGTTATTCAGTTTTTTTGCTGTGGTTTTATTTGGTTGTTTCAATTTAGATTCGCTTTTGACCGCTTGCTTGTTACTGTTTTTGGGGGATTAATATTGTATTGTTTTGTATTATTATAATATTTTGTAGTTCTTGTTGTTGTTGCTGTCGTTCTGTTTGTGTATGTGTGTGCGTGTGTGTGTGTTTGTGTTTGTGTGTGTTGGCAATATACAAAGGGAGGGAATGGGGAATCAAATAGGGTAGACCTTGTTTCTTTCGTTTTGTTCAGTGTACTGCAGTGTGTTGCTCAGTGTGTGTGTGTGTGTGTGTGCGTGTGTGTGCGTGTGTGTCTGTGTGTTCGTGTTAAACACCATCACCATAATATATTCATTCTTGTTGCTGTTGCTGTTGTTGTTGTTGCTGCTGTTTTTGTTGTTGTGGTTGCTGTTGTTTCATATCATTGCAATTGTACTTTTTCTCATTGCTTTTCTTGCAGTGTCTCGCGCGTGTGTGTGTGTGTGTGTGTGTACGTATGTGTGTGTGTGTGTGTGTGTGTGGGCGTGGGACCGTGTCACTTAAATAAAGGACTAAAAATTAACCATTTCCAAATTTCCTTTTATCATAATCATTATTATCATCATCATCATCATCATCATCATCACCATGATCACCATCAACACCATCATCATCATCATCATCTTCATGTTCATCATCATCAGCGTATTCATTACTGCTTTCCGTTTAACAATTTTAGTTTCGTGCAAAGATTCTGTACATTTTTCAATTGCTTTTTGCGCGTGTTTTTCGAGTGTTGTGTGTGGGGGGGGGGGGTGGTGTTTGGAGGGGGGAGTTGTGAATTATGGTTTGTTCCTTATTGGGTTTCGTTATATAGTTAGGTATATCCTAATAGCATTAGACAGATTTGGTTTCGATTGGACTTAGGCATAATACAAATTGCTTTCTTGGATTACAGGATTACAACTGCACAGCAACCATTTGGTTCCAGTATTATCCGATCTGATGTTGCGTTTAAGTGTAATTCATGATTTTTGTCGGCAATCGCAGTTGCTGTGCAATCTGCTATATCATCAAGTTGGGTACAGTCGATGATTATAGGTCAATAATAGTGATTCGTAGTTGCCAATAACAATAATAATAATTATAATAATAATAATAATAATAGTAATATTCGTAATATTTGTGCTTAAAACTTAACTTAGAATGTGTGTGTATGCGTGTGTGTGTGTGTGGCTGTGTGGTTGTGTGTGTGTCGACAATATTCCACCAATTGATGAACTTAAAATTAGTCAATTTGGGTTTAGTTTGGCGGTTAATTCAACTAAACTAAATTCTAAGCTGTTGTGTTTGTGAGTTTTGTATCTGTATATGTAGTTGTAATTGCAATTGTTGTTGTAATTGTAATTGTAGTTGTACATGTATTGCTTTGGTATTCGCTGGTATGCATGTGTTTATGTATTTATATATAGTAAGATAGCAACAATTATACATATAGAGAGCGTAATTTAAAGCGATTTCTCATCAATTATATACGTGTGAAGCTTGTTGTATTTGTATTTATAATTGTATCGATGTGTTTGTATTTCTAATAGTTCTTCTTGTTCTTGTTGTGGTTGCGTGTGTGTGTGTGTGTGTGTGTGTGTGTGTGTATTTCTTAGCCATAATTTCGCCTGCTGAGCGAAACATCGAATCGACTGCTTCGCGGGCAGCAGGGGAGAGTTGTATGCGAACAGTGGGGTTAGTTAGTATACTTTCCATATATATACACACACACACACGCATATATATGTGTACATATATATCTATGTGTGTGGTGAAGCGTTAGTTATTCGTTGTTAGTTGTATTGGCTGTTAGAGATTGTAATTGCGTGTGTGGAAGTGTGTGTATGCGTGATGTATGTAGTATGTAGGTATGTGTAATGTGTGTATGTAGCATGTTGTATGTATGTGCAGATTAGTAGCTGTGATCTCGAGCGCCCTTCTACAAGGCCTATCGACTGCTTTCCTCAATCTCATTGCTACCTCTCTCAGCATTTCTTCGATTTCAATTTGCATTTCGACTCTGTTTCTTTTCTCAAGGAGTGAAGCGAAAGTTCGAGTGGAAATTTGTTTTGTTCGCAGCAACTTGTTGTGTGTGTGTGTGTGTGTGTGTGTGTTTGATGATCGCCGATGTGCTTGGTCGTAGATAGTAGATATATAGCTGCTTATAGACCACTCTCTATCACTAATCCTGCTGCTCATTGCAAATCTGTACGCTAACTTGCCGCCAAATAGAAGTGGGGGGTGGGGGGAGGGGGAGTGTGTGCGCTGCATCTGTATTCGTAATTAGCCAATACTCAGATCGAATAGTTGTGTGTCGAATGTCAATCTCAATCTCCCACTTGTGACGAATTCACGAATTAACAATTAACGATTCAAGTTTGGGTTAGCAGGGGCTCAGCTGGTCAGGGGGTCAGGGGGTCGCAGAGGGGTGAATACTTATAGGTATATTAGACGTATTAGATTCAGCTTACAGTAGAAATAGTTGATACTTAGGGGGCGAACACTTGAAGCGTGTTCTCAGGGCTGTTTACTGTTTGTTGTGTGTGCTTCTTCTTGCGTGCGTGTGTGAGTGTGTGTGTTGTGTGCAGATTCACTTGAGATGCGATCACGCATTACTCCTTCAATTTTGAAGCCATATTCCGTTCGGGGTTGGTTGAGAAACGAATACGGAAACTTAGGCGGAAGCACAAATGGAAACAAACGGAATGGAAACCGAAACGAAAGTCAGAGGAGAACTCAAAAGAAAACACTTGATTTGAAGCAATTAAATAAAAGAGACTTAATTGAAATGAATGTTGCAATTTCAGTTTATAATTGATTTCTCTTTTTGGTTTCCAATCATTTGGGGTTTTATTAGAAAATTGTTTGTGGGGTGGCAGGAGAGTAATTTCAGTTTTAGTTTTTCAATGCAAATACATATACGTGAAGCTTTTCTTTTTGCTTTTGCTGTTATGATAATTTGAGGGTGATGTGGGTTTTCTTTTCTTCCCGGGGGCGCGGGCGAGGGCGTGGGCGGGGACGGAGGCGGAGGCGGTGGCGGAGGCGGAGGCAGGGGAAACTGGTTAGGGAGGGTGGCAGGTGGGGGGAGATGGGGATACTTAGTTTTAGACACAAGCACGACGACGTACAAAGTAAATGAAAAATTCAATACATAATATGTATATAAGTATATATTCGATCGATCTGATAATGCGTTGCATTTTACACAAACACAAAAAATTACACCAAATAATGGTATCCAAAATTTACTTATTGTTCTTGTTGTAACTGTAGCTGTAGCTGTTGGGTGTTGGGTGTTGGGTGTTGGGTGTGTTCAATGAATCAATAATCAATGATACAAATCAAAAGCGAAGGAACAAACTGAAGTGATCTAAAGCCACACACAAGCAATCGGCGCATCTCAAAACTTTACTTTACTTGCAGCCAGATTGTGAGGCGACGCCAACTGCTGTGTGTGGCACGAGGGACGGGGCAAGTGGCACGTTGCACTTTGAAATGATAAGTTGATTAGCTGAGCCATAAGTTAAGAACAAAACAAAACAGTAACGTGAACATTGTGTTAATGCTACAAATTGATGCTTCACTTGTCTATGTGTGTGTGTGTGTGTGTGTGTGTGTGTGTGTGTGTGAGGGCGTAAACTGAAGAACAAGTAACAGATAAACACAAGTTGGTAGTAGGAGAATGCGTGTAGTTGGCTTTCTGATTAGGTACGAATACAAAATGAGCACACAAATAAAACGAAACGAGCGAAAGGAACGAAAGGAAAGGAAACGAAATGGGCGGCGATTAATAGGTAAATGAGATCAAATAATATGCGCAAAACAAACATTTCCATTTCTTCATATTCTTCTATTAATTTCGAATTCAAATTCGCAGTCTGTTCTCTTTTTGCTAATTGGGTTCAGGGTTTGTGTTTCAGCGAGCATGAGCAATAGTTGTGTGTGTGTGTGTGTGTGTGTGTGTGAAAGAGAGAGTGTGTGTGTGTGTGTGAGATAGAGCTATAGGGAGAAATAGAGCGAGCGAGCGAGCGAGCAAGATTCGAATGTGGCTTCATGACGTTGCAGAGTATAGATCGTTGATTCTGATTCTGAGTCTGATTCTGATGCTGATTTAACGTGTGTGCGTGGGCGTGGGCGTGTGCGTGTGCGTGGAGGACATGAAGTAAGCCGAATGAACTCGCGAAGAAATAACTGGCTAACAAGCAAAAACAAATACACTCTTCTCGCGGTCTATCGCACCAACGCACCAACAACAAACACTGAACGCGACTCAACTGGAACACACTCGCACTCCCCGCCTCCCGGCCGAGCTCATTGTCTGAGCTAATCTGGCGAACGCATGTGCGGTGCGTGGCAGGCATTAGCTACTACAGTGCCGCACCAGTGGCAGGGGCCATTTAGGTGCATGGTGGAGCTGCTGCTGTTGCCACAAAGCCGCAACGCTTTTACGCACTGCTTTTAGTTTTACACTCTGCAAACTCGCTGCATACTTTTAGGCGCACGCTTCCTCTATTGCCTGGCATGTGGCAAGCGGCAAGTGGCAAGTGGTGGCAGCAAATTGTTGCGGCCTAACCGCAGCATAACAGCCTCAATTAAAATGTGCGCCGCATATTCCAAAACGGGGAATTTCGCTAAACACTTTTGCGGCTCCCACTCGTCACTTGCGCTGCTGAGTTCATTAGTCACACACACACACACACACGCACACACACACACACGCACACACACATAGATGTTGTAGGGACTGCTCTAGGCTGTGAGGAGTTGGGATTCGGTTTGAGGTTTCAGTGTTCGTTGTTTAGCGCTGCTTTAATTGCCTATGTTTGAGCTTTGATCGTTATCGTTATCATCAACTCTACGCGTGATTAATACGAATAACTGCGAACTTACTATATAGACTGTTTGCTGCTGCCTGGACTACTTTAGGTTTTCGCGTGACGGAAATAAATGAAATCATTTACCATCGAAACAATCAAACAAGAAAGAAATTTGTACACTTTTGTTAGATTTGAAGATGCAAAACAAACAAAAAAAAAAAAAGAAAAAAACGACAACGTTAAAATTGACAGAAAAAAAAACAAAAAAAAATGGAAAACTGAGCAATTAAAATACATATCTGGGTTTAGTGGTCTGTTGACTTTTACGTGTTTGCAATTCTAATGAGTCCACGCCAAAGATGGCCCAGTGCCCCACCAGCCGAGACCCAAGAGCGAGAGTATCTTGAGCACAAAGTGGTGCAAAGTCGATGCAAAGTCGATTGATTAGCGGTTTGGGAGTGTGGCGGGGGGGGGCGACGGGGCCAGCTGTGGGTGGAGCTGCTGCTTGGTTGCTTGCTTTCAAATCAAACGGTATGATGGAAATAATCGAGAATTATATGAGAAATAATCAAAAATACGAGGTACGAGGTACGAGTAACGAGTACGAGTTTTGTATTATTATTCGTGTAGGTAAATAAATCAAAAGTTAAATCAAATTGTAATCAACACACATATATATATATAGCCGATTTTCATATGCATGTACGCATTTATGTAAGTATGTTTTCAAGTAAAACAAATGATACAGACACATTTCTTCAACGTTCAAAATGTTTATCGAATTTCTTCTATTGTAATGCATTATTAATATTCGATTTTTTTTTGTTTTTTGCATTTGGCATTGAGTTTCTTTTCTCTTCTCTTCTTTTTTTTTTTTGGTTACTTGTTTTTACGTTTCATTGAATTGAATTGAATTGAATTTACTCTCTGATATAGGCATATCGAGAGCGATATGCATATACATATGTTTTCTATTTCTTTTTTTGCTTTTTTTTTGCTTTTGTAATTGCATTTGATGTAAAAAATGTAATAATGAGCTTTTGAGCGCAAATAGAGCGAAACAATAGAGGTAAAATAGAGAAATGCTTGGACTCACCTTGTGGAGAGACGGCGAGTTCGCCAGACTGTTGCAACTGTGTGTTGAGACCTGCAGCGAGAGAGAGAGAGAGAGAGAGAGTTAGGGCGAGCTGCAGACGCGTGCCATATTACGTATACGCACCAAGCAAGGCTGAGTGATCGAGATTGCTCATGGGGAAGTTGAAAGCGGCGCCGGGGAACAGTTTGTTGTCGGCTGGCGACATGATGAACGGCGGTGCGGCGTGGTGCGAGGCCAGGTTGTCGCCGATCTCGTCGTCGTTGCCCGAGCTGTGAACAGAGGAGGAGCAGTTGCAGTGGGAGGCGAAAGCGGAAACTTCTGTAGAGACGTTACCTCAAGGAGCCTTTGCCGCCGTCGCCGCTGCTGGAGCGGTTGGCGTCGTGCTCGCCGGTGGAGTCGTTGCTGTGCTCGTCGTTGGCGTTCGGGTTGTTGGCGTTGTTGTTCGAGCACACCAGCTCCATGGGCTCCGACTTGACGTCGTCGACGCCGCGAGCCAGCGGCGAGGGGGTCAGACTGCCCAACTTCTCGCTGATCGCGATGCCGTTGCCATTGCCGTTGCCATTGCCGTTGGCGTTGCTGTTGCCGTTGCCGTTGTTGTTGTTGTTGTTGTTGTTGTTGCCAGAGTTGCTCGCGTTGCCGGCGGGGCCGTTGCCTGCAAGGGAGAAAGTGACAGCGCGTGGCTTCGACTCGAGTGCGGCGGCTACTCACGTTTCTCCTCCTTGAGCGGCGGCGTGTTGTTGTTGTTGTGGTGCTTGATCGTGCTGAAGTCGGCCGGCGTGAGCTGCGGCGAGGCGCTGCGCGCCGCGTGCAGCGGCAAGTCGGGGCTGTTGTTGTTGCTGTTGCTGGGCAGCCCGTTGTCGCTGCGCAGCCGCTTGAGGGCGTGCGAGGTCTCCTCGACGGCCGCGCTGCTGCGGTGCAGCATCGCCATGCGCTTCAGCAGATGGTTGTTGATGTGCTGCGGCAGCTGCGGCGGCGGCGGCGGCGGCGGCGAGCCTGCCCCGCCCTGCTGGCGGCTGCTGAACAGCGTGGCGCCCCCGTCATCGTGCAGCGCCCCGTGGTGCGGATGTGGGTGTGAGTTGAGCGGCGTGCGCACCCCGGCGTTGGCCAGGTTCTGGATCTGGGCCAGATGCTGCAAGCACCAAAAAGGACTCTCGTGAGAGGCGCTCTCATGCCACGTGGCACGTGGCGAGTACTTACGCTGTGCGTGTCCTCGGCCTGCTGCTGTGTGAGTCCGGAGACGCGCAGCACCTCGGCGGTCTTGAGGAAGGACTGCAGCGACTTCTGGTGCACGTTCACCTCGCCGTGGTAGATGAATTCGACCAGCGAGTGCAGGTCCATGAAATTGACGTCTTGCAGCAGTATGACGGGGTGTTTACAGGGTGTGCTCTGAAACGGAATACCCAGCAGGTTAAAGGCTGCTTCACTTCTCTCCTCCATCCTCCCATTCGCAAGCAAGTTAGCGCGGACGCGAACCTTAGCTGGTGCTGCAACCAGCGCCTATCGCGGACGCAAACCAGTTGCAGTCCTCGAGCTTGACGAGTGACGCAGCTGCACTCTTACGATCGGTATATATATATATATATATATATATATATGTGGCCATATGTTTGTGGGTTATCAAGTGGCAAAGCCAACAAAGGGCGCGTTGTCTGCTGCTGCCTCGAAATTGGGTCAAGTCTCGCTGTTTTCTTGTTCCTCTTGTCTTCTCGTTGCTCGTCATTGTGTCGATTGTGGGCACTGCAGCTTCCCGCAGTCGCAGCCAGTTCGCACATCCCCCAGGGCGTTGTGAATGCGTGCGGAATGCGACGGACGGACAGACGGACTGCCTTTGGCTTATTTACTGGCTGTGTTTTTCTGCTTTTCTGTGTAATCGCAGCACATACAGCGATCGCTTTGTGTCTGTGTGTTTGCCAGATTGTGAAATCGAGGTCAAGACGACAGTGATCAACTGATCGCCGCAGCCGCAAACTCGCTTCCACACAACAGCAGACAGAGAGAGGGAGAGAGGGAGAGAGGGAGAGGGAGAGGGAGACAGAGCGCTGTCAGAGACAGATAAAAAGGGTCTGCTGTTAGCTTTCTCTTCTGTGCCGGATTCTGGCAAAAATGCAAATGCGACGAGGCGTCGACGAAGCGCGAAGGAGGCGTTACAGTTACAGTTACAGTTACCAGTTACCAGTTACCAGTTCCCCGGTACAGTTACAGCTGCAGTTAGGACAGCGTCACTGTTGAATGGCGGCCAAAGAAAAAGCACAACGAAAATACTTTTAGACTCGCTTAACCCCGCCCCAAAATGGCCATTAGCAGCTTGCCACTTGCCACTGCTTCTTGTGTGTGTGTGTGTGTGTGTGTGGAGGACACTTTGCTGTTTTACACCTAATTAAAATAATGCGCTGCAGTTAATTAAATATTTATGCATAGGCACAAGGCGCGCGCCGAAACAAAGCAGCGCGAGTAGAAAGAGTGTGGCCAAAGTGTCGCGACCCCGGCCCGGGGACACTTGGTTGCATGTCCGCTCTGTTGTCCGCTCTGTTGTCCGCTCTCTTGCCCCCCCTCCGCCATCCCCCTGCGTGTATTTCAAATTGAATTCACAAACTTCTGCGCTGCCTGTTTGTTGTATTATTGTTGCATCTGCCAGCAAAGTTTTCTGCACTCTCTCGCACTAATTTCTTGGTATATAATTATTTTAGCATTTTTATGCCTCCCCCACGCCCCACCCCCCTCATTGTTGCAGTTGCAGTCGCAGTCGCTGCCTTGCATTCTGTTGGCCTTTTTAACAAATTAAATGCCGACTTTCTGTTGTTCGCAATTTCGTTGGGCCTTCATTATCATGGAATCCTGCGCGTGCTCCTCCCCCCGCTCCCACTGCCGCCCCGCACTGAAAGTTTGCAATTTATTGGCTGGACAGCTTGTAAAGTGGGTGCAACTGGGCGCTGGGTCGATGGGGCGTATACGCAATGCACAAGGTTGCTCTACGCGACGACAACACGAGCGCGCATCGCATCGCATCGCATCGCAACCATTAGGAGCGCCGATGGCACTAAATGGCCCAAAAGAAAGTTGCGCCATTCTTGTGCCTCGTTGTTGTGCCTCGTTTTTTGCGCTTTGTGCCGCGCAAAAGTTGATGCATTAAGTCGCTGCCGTTGCGCGACGGTTTGTCTGCTTGCGTCTATAATTTACAACAACGAACCAAGTTTTCTATCATGTTAACAAATCACGTCGAGAAAAATATTTACAGCACACTCACACACACACTTGCAATGCAAACGAGAAGTTTGTAATTTATATAATTTGTGCTGCAATGGCCCCCGTCGGGGGGGGGGGGGCTGAGGGGGGCCCCAACCACTAATCAATCCGCTAACCACTGACAAACCCAATCCCAGCTCGATTCCACAGACGGGGTCGTCGCCAGTCGCCAGTCGCCAGTGACGCCAATGACAGCTGAAAACAATGCAAATGGCAAAGTTTTTGGCAAGAGTGCAACGGGGGGGGCAAGGGGAGGGGGGCACGTCTCGAGGCGCAGCTAAAAACCGCAATTGCGTGCAAATATTTTCAATGCAGTCACAAGTTTTGGCGGCCAGACCGCGACTCCCATAATTTTAATGTCATAATAAAGCAAAAGGCAACAGCAACGAAACACAAACGAAACGAAACGAAACGAAATCAAAACGAAGACGAAGTCGAAGTTGCGCTCAAAGGGCGGGGCAGGAGGCGGGCAACGAGAGCGGCGAATTAGCATAAATACTGCAGGGAGACAGAGGCAGAGGCAGAGGCAGGAGACAGGAGACAGGAGGCCGAGTCCAGTTGCCGATTAGGCCAAATTTAATCACACATTAGTCGGAGTTTTATTTGGAGTCGTGCTCCGTCTTGCAGCGGCAGTTGCAGCATTTGGCGTGCTGTCCTCGCTGTCTTTGTGTGGCACGAACAGCGTGCGCAACTAAATAAATTAAAATGCAAACAGAACGCAATCGCAGCTGCCCCACTTGCCCCACTTGCCCCGCTGCCGTCGCATTCCTGCTGCAATATTTTAGCTAAGAGTATTCACTGCTTGTAGTCTGCCCCCCTCCCCCCGACAAGGAGCGACAAGAAGGACAAGAAGGACAATAACCACTAGAGCAGCAGGCTAACAAAACTTTGCCTTAGCAGTTTACACCACGAGCACGAGACAACAACGTTGTTGCAACTCGCAACTCGCAACTGGCAACTGGCAACTTGCAACTTTGCCAGCGAGCCTCAAAAAGTTGGCAGTGTGTTGCGATTGCATGTAGATTTTATTTTATTAATTAGGCTGCCATTAAATTTGTGTGCCGCAAAGCCGACAGTGGCTGACAACACAGTGCGCGGCCGCGTCCCCGCCCCCTCCCCAGTTGCCTGCGATACTGCGAGACCCACGCTGCGTATGCGTAACGTTCACTGCACATGTGTCGCTCTTCTCCTGCAGCTCAAAGTAGGTCAGACAGCGAGCGAGAGCGAGAGCGAGTGCTGGCAATGTAGCTGCTTCCCCGCTAGATCTGGCTGCTTTTCAGCATGGCACTACTTCAGCTCTCTCTCGTCGCTCTCGCGTCACTCTCGTCGCTGAAACCGGTTTCGGGATTGCACTCACCTTGAGCAGATCGCGGAAGTAGGGACTGCAGGCGGAGAGGACCACGCGGTGGGCCTTTATGCTGCGCCCTTCGCAGGCGAGCGTCACGTCGACGAAGTCCTCGTCGTCGCGAAGGTTCTCGAATGCTGACGTGATGCTGCTCTGGTAGTTGTTCCACCTCAAACAGAAATGTTGTGTCTCGTCCATATTGCTTTGTTCCTCTTCTTGCTCGTCTCTCTCAATGTTTGTAGTCGTTGTGGTTGTTGTTGTTGTTTGGGTTCTTCTTGCCGATCTTTGTAGCTGCCTAGCGTTGTTAGCGTTGTCGTAGCCCAACTGCTTGCTCTCTCTCGCGCAGTAGTTGTTGTTGTTGCTGTTGTTGTTGTTGTCGTCCTCGACCGGCGAAACAACGCTGGCTTTCTTTGTGGTCACCTTCTTGCGTATTTTGGCGGCTTTTATTGCACCAATGGGAAGAATTGAGCTCGCGCCGCTTCCTCTGCTCCTCCTCCTCCTCCTCTCGCTTGTCCTATGCTGTCTGTCCTCTTCCTCTGTTCTCTCTCCTTCTCCTCCTTATTGACTGCGCAGCTGGACTATGATTTATCAATTAATTAACTGCAAAGAGAGCGAACAACAAACAGGTATTGATTAGCTCCAATTCGTTGATATAATTGCGCAGGTAATCACATTGTTTGTCATCAATATCGAAAGCACTTCGCTTAATGGCAATTGTAAGAGGATGCAATTAAATAAGCAAATATCGCAATCACAGCCCTACTACTTGCGATCAAATGCATCTGATCGTAAATAAAGTAATGCGACGCCATCAATCAGTTCTCTCGCTCTACACAGGAGCTGCCCCTCCCCACCCCCCCCCCCCCTCCTCACTCGCTCGCTAGTTGGTTGCTAGTTGTGCAGTTTTGTGCTGCGCTCGCCGAAATTCGCAGTTTGTTTTGAATATTGCAGGTCGGCAACATCGCAACATCGCAGAATGTTCGAAAATTGTTAACAAATGCACTTTAAAATGTCAACCACGGCGACAATTTCTATGTCACACACACACACACAGACACACACACAGACACGCGCACACACATAGCGGCTAGAAGTCGAAGTAGAAGACGAATTGGGAATGGGAATGGGAATGGGCGTAAAAGAACACAATGCAAACTGAAACGAGTACAATTAATTCGTATGTTTTTTGTTTAGTTTAGCTTTGTTTTCTTTTCTTTTTTTGCTGTTTTTTTTTTGTATTCGTTTTGTGGCGAGTGCACACTGTAAATTGTGAATCGCAGAAAGCAAAGTGAAAACAGCAAACGCATCGCAAATAAATATAAAACACTTGTAGTGCACAAATTTCGCTTGTGCTTTTTGTTTTCTTTACTGTTTGTGCTTTGCCTTTGTCTATGCTGTGTTTGCTGTCTTTGCTGTCTGTCTTTGCCGCTGTGGCTTTGTCTTTGTCTCTGTGTTTGTGCTTGTGTTTGTGTTTGCTTTGTCAACATTTGCTATTGCTGTTCGGCCTGCAGATGCGAGCACGCACGACGAGACGAGACGAGACGAGCGCATGCAGCTGGATCGCAACTTCGGCTGTCCTGCTGCTCTCCCGGCTCTCTCGTGCTCTCCCGTGCTCTTGTTCTTGCGCGCTCACGCGATAGGCGAACGCAACGAGAGCTTTGCGCACGCCGACACACACACATGCAATCGTCTTGCTCAGTTCGCCGACGATGACATTGAAAGTGAAAACTATCAGAGATAAGTGAAGGCATGTCTGTGTCTATTCGCATGTGCGTGTGTGTGTGTGTTAGTAAGGCATTGCAGCAGTCTAGCACTAGCCACTAGGCTGCTGGGTTGGCGTGGAGCTCGTGACTTGGTTCTGCAGGGCTCTGCTGATGGTGATGCGTGCGAATGCGAGCGCTGCATTCGATGACCAAAATCTATTGGTCTCGCACCCACACGTACACGCACATGCACACGCAGACACACGCAGACACTCGCAGAGATGACGCTTACCTTGAGCTGGTGTGGGTGCGCAATGCGTTGCTAATTATTAGCATGCGTCTCTCTCTCTCGCTCTTTCTCTCTATTAATTCACTGCTATTATTGTTGTTAATTATGACGAGTATTCACAGTCTGCAATTCTTCATTCATTGTTGTTGTGTTGTTGTTGTTGTGTTGTTGCTTTTTGGCTTTTTAAGTAGTGAGGTAGAAGTTGGCTGGCGTATACGTAATATGATAATTTTGGAGAAATGCTATTCGCTTGGGATTTGAGATCTTGGCTTGATTTTGTTAAATGCAAATCACATTGGCACACAATCAAAATAATTCCAAAAAAAAAAACAAACGATCACACACACACACACGCACACACACACGAGCACACACTAATCAATTACCGAACCGAACCGAACCGAACCGAACCGTGGAGAAGCAAACCGAACCGAAGACCGAACCGAACACGCTCCTTAAACTATTTGACTACATATATATAAGTGTGTATATTGTATTTGTGGTGTCTGTGTCTCTATTTAATGCATCGCGGATCGCAGGATTAATCCTTGAAGAGCACCGGGTATATGCACATTGGGCAGCAGCAGCAGCAGCGACGTGCGGCCAAAGCAGCGTGTTGGATTTTTGTGTGTTGTGTGTTGCGTTTGATGATTGCAAGCGTAGAAACTCGACTGAATTCATGCTAAAGAAGAAGAGAGTGCTCGACTGCCAAAGGCAGCAACAACGCAGCAGCAGCGACTGCGACTGCGACAGCGGCGTCGACGGCAGCGATAGCGCACACAACAACGCACACAAAAAGCGCATTGCGTTAGCCGAGCGTCGAGAATGGCCAGGGGAGCACGGGCAGGGGTGGGGCGAAGCACACAGAAAACACACAAAACTATTTAACGAAATTTTGGCAACAGCAGCAGCAGCCTGTCTGTGTGTGTGTGAGAGAGAGAAAGAGAGCAGAGAAACGTGCGCACGCTCTGTTGCTGCTTCGCCTTCTCCTTCGGCTTCTGCTTCTGCTTCTGCTTCTCCTTCACCATCTCGATCCCTAGGATCGTCAGGTAGGCAGACAGGGACAGCATGCATCCATGCATGTGTAGCGCTATGTGTGTGTGTGTGTGTATGTGTGTGTGGGAGCACAGTGAATTGAACCTGAACTTGAGCATTAGAATGTGTGCTTTCAATTCGCACTGAGCACTGAGAGCACAAAGCTGCAAGCAGCGACGCACTCACACACACAGACACGCGCACATATGCAAACATTGCCAAAATAAAGTTTGGCCACTCTCTCTCTCGCTCGCTCTCTCCTTGTCTTTCGCTCTCTCGCTCGCTTGCGCTGTGTATACATTATACAAGCTGCTTTGACTTTTGTGCATAGAACAAAACTTCGTTGCGGTCGACGACGTGGTCGCCTGCGCTGGACGACGCCGACGACGCCGACGACGACGCCGACGCAGACGCGGACGCTGACTAATAACGACGCTGAGCAAATGGATAGACAGCGATACATGCGAAATACAGACACACTGAACATATTAGCAGATACTTTTGCATAGATCAACTTGCTGTAATTATTGTCGCCCCACCGTGCACTGTGGATCGCCTCTAATTACGATTACGAACAACTTCCAGCTGGCTGTTGCTAGCGCCGCTACCCGCCGTCAGGTGTCGCCTTGCAATTGCAGCGAAAGCATCAGCGCAAAATTTAGTGGGAAAATCTCATGTTTCTAATGGCAGCCGTTGGGGGAAGGAGCTTGTGGGGAAGTGGGGCGTGGCGCGGTGCGCGGTGCGGCGTGGCGTGGCGTGTGAACACCTAGCAGCTGTGCAGCTGAATTATAGAATATCGACAGAATATGAGAATCGTATAAGATTTCGGCGCGAGTGCAACTCGGCACTTTTGCGCCAACTAGAATCCAATTGGAGTTTGCAATTCACCCAACTCCCATTGGAATTGCAATTTTGAAATTTTGCATCTATTCAATGAATGTGTGTGTGCTTTCATTATTTTCTCGTTGTGTTTTGTTTGGGTTTCGTTTCAAAATTTGTGTATTTGATTGGTGTTTGTTTTTGTTTTTGGTGTTTTGCTCACTTTTGTGATTTCTGATTTCTGATGTGGCTGTTTTTTGTGCACAAAACACAAAACACAAAAATGAAATAAAATAAAAGATCTTCGCTCGCCGCTTTCGCAATTCGCATTCGTAGTGTTTACGAACTTTCAAGGCTAAATACTACATTTTTTGCGCTGTATTTGTTGTTGCTGCCGTATTATTATTAAATTTTGTTTGGCGCATTTCGCCGCACTCTCTCTCCCGCTCCCTCTCCCTGTCTCTCCGCCTCCCTCCTCATCGCGCTCGCCCCGCGAAGAAGCGAGAGAGCAAGCACCGCTATTCTGCTGTCGCTGCCGCCGTCGCAGCCGCTGCCGCTGTCGCAGTCGACGCTGTGATGGCGGCGAACAGCTTTTAAAATAGTTCTAGAAAAAGTGTTTTCTCTGCGCGCGCCGTGCTTTTTTTTTCGGCGTTGCAGTTTTTTCCCTCTTTTTGCAGCGCGCTTCTCAGTGTGTGTGTGTGTGTGTGTGTGTGTGAGAGGCGAATAAAGCAATTATTTGGTTGACTGCGCTGTGGTGTGTTGCTTAAATATCACAAAACGCAAAAAAAAAGAAAGGAACAATAAATGAGATTAGATAGACAAGTAGTTTGTTCAGTTGGAAAGCGAAACTACTTTGTTTTGTGTCCGTATGCAGAATAACTGTACAACATGCCAATGAGCAAAATGGCGGCGCGCTATTATTCCTCACTTTTGTATTTTTCGCAAACTGTTCGATTTGTGTTTTACTCCTGATAATAGTCGAATGGATCTGCTAATTGTGTTAGGGTATCAGCTAGTCGGCTACCTCATCGCCCATTGCATTCGTCCATTTGCTCTTTTTTTTGGTGTGCTGCTTCTTCTGCTGCTTCGCTTCGCCTGCTCGCCATGTGTTTGCTATTTTCAAGGTTAACTTTAGCTGCGTTAGTTGGCTACACTCACACACACACACACACACTCGTACATCTCTGGTAGTGCTCTCTATCAGTTCGCTTGGCAACGCCAATTTCACTTGGCGCAGACATTCAACGGCAGTGGAGCGGGGGACTTCACTTGTTTGCAGAGCATTCATTGCACAAGGTCAGTCCCACCCACTCACACTCACAATCTCGCACACACATGGCCACTTGTTGCCGAGGAGCAGAGCGAGACGGAGACAGTGCCTACATTGCACACTAAGCTTACACGGCTCACATCAAAGCTACGCTGCTCTCCGCACTCACACTCGCATGGCCACTGCCACTGCCATTCACATAATGCCGGTCAAATGTAAAATCTAACGTCCGCACACAAAGCACAGATTCACACACACACACACACACACACAGCCCCAGTGATAGCGAAAGTTTTATGTAAAAACTAGAACGAGGGACGACGACGACGACGATGATGCCGAGGCGATGATGGCGACGACGACCATTACAACAAAACGCAGAGGGAGAGCCACATACATGTGTGAGCCTGTGTGTATGTCAGTTTAGTGCGAAACGCGAGTGCGAAAGTGTGTGTGAGTATGCGTGTGTGTGCTAGACAAAAGCTAGACAGATGAGTTTGAGCTGCCAGAGTGAGTGCGAGCGGGAGGCGGAGACAACGAGTTGCAGTTGTTGCAGCCGCCACAGACGAATGTTGTCTGTGTGTGTGTGTGTGTGTGTGTGTTGTTAGAGTGTTAATTAGCCCATTCGACTAATTAAATATAATTAAGTGACGGCGCTCCGTTTCGTTCTCCCTCTCGCTCTGGTCATTAGAAGCCGCAAACTATCTACAAGCGCGCACACACGCAGACAAGAGGGAGGGAAAGCGACGCTGCGATAGCCAAAACAGCAACAACAACAACAACAAGAACAACAACAACGACAACTGAAACAGCAGCAACAACAACGACAGCAACGACGACAACGACATGCAAACAATTCAAAACAAAACCCAATTTTTCAACTCGTAAACTGAGTCCAAGTTCAAGGTCTCGGCGTTCAACGTCTGCTGCCTCGTCTTCCTCCTCCCTGCCTGCCCCGCTCTGAGCACTACTTGGTTATCGTAGCAGTCATAGAGCCAATGTGCATATGTGTGTGCGAACGAGAGACCCCCGATGCGCATTAGATTGAAGAAAAAGCTCGCCACTTGCGCTATTGTTGTGCTGCCAGTGCCTGTGTGTGTACGTGTAAGAGCGGGAGAGAGAGCGCGAGAGAGAGCTCGAATGGCGTGTGAGCGCGTGGCGTTCGACAAACACTTTCAAACAGGCAGCGCGAAAGAGCAGCGCAGAAATAGCGTGCGGCGCAGGCGCAGACGGAGACTTCGACGCAGACAGCGCAGCGCAGCGTTGCCTAATGCTGTCTGCATGCTGTCTGTGTGCGTGAGTTTGTGTGTGTGTGTGAGAGATGTAGAGACAAAACCACGCAAGAAGAATTAGAATTGGCAACTGGATGCCTGGATGAGCTCAGACATCTTTCTCTGCCTCTTGTTCTATGACGGCGGAGAGTGGAGCGGGGGAGAGGCGACTGCAACTGTCTGACACACACACACACACACACACACTCATACATTCACATGCCTATTCCTTCGCCTTCGTTTACTTTTGTCTACGCTTCAATTTCTTTGCTTATCTGCCTGTTGTTGTTGCTGTTGAGTTTGCCCCATTCGGATTCACGATTATTATTTTAAGGCCTGTGTCTTTGCTGTAGCTGTAGTTGTAGTTGTTGCTGTTGGTTTTGCCTGTGCCTTGCTTTGCTTTGCTTTTTTTGTGCTTTTCGTTGTCGCTATTTCGCTCTCTCGCTCGCCTGCTCGCATATTTAACGCTGACAAAGTTGATTTCTATTGTTGGTGCGCTGCGACTGCGCCGTCGTCAGCGTCAACGTCAGCCACAGAGCCAGAGACGGCGTCGTTGTAGTTGTTGCTATTGCTGTTGCTGTCGCTGCTGTCTTTTCAGTATTTTCGCTAATTTGACCTTCACCTTAACCTAGTCATCGTCTGTCGGACATTCGGTCGTTTACCTCGCCATTGCCAGCCAAAGTCGAAAAGAACTCAATCACACTCATCGTTAGTTGTTTGCCTGTGTGTGTTTGTGTGTGCAGAGAGCGCTCGTTTGTTCTCTCTTTGCTTAGTGCCTAACACATGTTCGATATACATAAATAAATGAAATAGCATTCACACACGTTAAATGATCTACTCCCAGCCCCCTCACACGGGCTTATGCGCGAGTTAATGATCATCATCATCATCAGCGGCTAACTATCGAAGTATTGAGCAAACTTTCGCTCAAAAGCTCTCGCTCTAACGCTCTTTTCTCCCGCGCTCAACTAGTTTCGTTGTAGTTTTGTGCTCAAATCTATTTGAGTGCTTTGGCTGCTTATCTAGCACTAGCCTAGCAATGTAAGTTTGCCATTTGTGTTGAGTCGAGTCGCCTCGGCGTCTCTTGAGCACAATTTTGTAGTTGTAGTTTTCGAGTGCTAGAGCGCTGCATAGATCGTTGTTGAGGCGCACATTTTCCTGCGCCGCTTTTAGTTGAGAGTGCGACGCGTTTGGCTTTGGTTGTCGTTAGTTTCGTACGAATAGTTTCGCATCTCGTAATTTTTTGTAATGTCCCGAAATTACACGAATGTGCCTGCAAGTGTGTGTATGTGTGAATGTGCCTGTGTGCATCGCAATGCAGTTAAATATGGGGAAGGGGAAGTAATTTGTGCGCAACAATTTTCGCTGCTTTCGCCGCCGTCGTCGTTGTTGTCGTTGTCGTTGTCGTTGTCGTCGTTGCCGACGTCGTCATCGCCGTTAGGGCTTTGAACTCGCGACGTTCCGTCTACCCGTTCAACGGCTGGCATCGAAGCATCAGACGTCGCGACCGCCGTGTTCGCCCCCGCGTCTCCCTTCCCCTCACCAAGATGTGTGCTACTGAAAAGTGTAATTACAGCAACAACACAACAGCAATATGCTGGCCCATTATCTGGTGTCCCGCTCTCGCTTGATAAGCGACTTTGGCAATCAGCTCTAATAAACATTCGACTGCACTGCTCAAGTGCGAAAGGGAGAGGAATAGGCGAGGTAAGCTTACTTGACTTTACGGCAAATCTCGCCCCATCTTCGCTTGCTAAGCAAAGGACTGCATGTGTGGATTGTGTGGATGGTGTCGATTGATTGGATTGTGGACTGTACGCTAAGCTGCTGACACAGCGCAGTTAGTTGGGCCTTAGTTAATTTGGCGAACAAAACGCAAGCAGGCAATTTGCAAAAGTAATGCAAAGCTGGCGAAATTTCTTGTCGACAAAAAACACAAATTGCATACAAATAAAATTGCAAAAATAGCAGCTACACATGTACATACATACATACACACAAATTGCTTGCATGAACAAAAGCCTACAACGCAATGCTTTGCAGAAAGTAGACGGCGCAGCAAACACAGCAACAACAACAAAACTCTTCCTCTCTCGCTATGTGTGTGTGTATGAGTGTGCGCGCGCGCGAGAGCAAAAGCTGAAACAAAAGTTGGCTGCGCATTACGCTCACTCTCACGCTCAGTTCGTGTTCTCGCTGATGCGTACTCTCTTTGGCGCGGCTGCCTTGGCAATCCTACACACACACTCACACACACATGCACATGTGCAGCCTTTAATTCGTTTTACATGTCGTTCGCTTGTTTACTGTGCAATTGACATGCGAACTGCAATTGGGTGAAGTATGAAAGATGTGCATATGTATTGAGCATGTGTATATTAATTTATTTGCAAGATTGTATTCAATTGACACACATACACTATTGACACTCGCATGTGTGTGCGTGTGTGTGTGTACAGTTGGAAAGTAGATCGTGGGAGTGCGAGGGGCGCAACCGAAGAGTAGGCCTCAAGTAGTTGACTGCTCTCTTTACTCCTGCATACGAATTGTTGTTGTTGTTCGTGTGCATTCGCAGCTGCAGTTGTGTTGGTGAGCAAGCTTTTGTTGCTGCTGCTGCTGCTGCTGCTGTTGTTGTTGATGGAGCTTTGTGCGTTGTCGACTGCGTTGATTATTTGCACACAAGTGCATATGTCTGCGTGCTTGTATGTGTGTGTATTAGCATGACGCAGCTGCGCTGCCACTGCGCTTCTGCTGCTGCTGCCGGCGAGGTGAAGAAACTTTTTGGGTTTAATAACATTGCACAAGGTTATTAGATAAAAATGTGTTGAGCAAAAATATGCGAACAGCGTAGCGCAACTCTCTCTCGCTCGCTCACTCGCTCGCTCAGCAATGGGAAATGGAAATGAATCGGCGCTGCTCGCGATTCACGAACGCACTTCGGCTCTGCGCTGCGACAACGACGATCGTCGTCGAGTGCACAGCGCAGGGCCAGGGGAGTTGAGCGTGGAAGGCAACGCAACTGTTACTATGACCGGTTCTTGCTCCCCCCCCTCCCCCATTGGCTCGCCTTCCCCCTTTGCTATTGCTAATATGTATGCAAATACAACGTATGCATATGTATGTGCATATGTGTGTGTGTGTGTGTAGTCCAGGTTAACTGCCATGTGACTTATTCTTAGCTCTCGACGCTTTGCATTTTGGGCTGGTTTCTGACGCTCGTTTGCAAAAGCATTGGACTGTGGGCGGCAGTGAAGAAGGCGGTGTGTGGAATTCGAAGTGCCTGGGGGAGGGGGAGAGGCCGTTGGGTAATGGGAAGGGGTAGCGATAACGCTAGCAATGTCAATGCATTGTCGAGTGGAGGCGACCGGGTTCAATGCTCATTTGATTTGCGCATTCTTTTTTGTGTGTGTGCTTCGCTCTCGTTCCCGTTCCCGTTCCCGTTCTCGCCGAGTATTTTTAGTGCTTTCTACAGCGATTCTCTCCTCCCCCTCCTTGGACACTCGCTCCCTGTCTAACTCATTTGCATTTCCTAGTGAGGTAAAGGTATATGTTACGTATACGCCACATGGTCTTCGTTTACCGTTACTCAGCTCAAGTTACCAGACCCAACTGGCTACTGATTGGATAGGCAGACACTCAAAGCTAATACAAGCAATACCCCCCATGTAAGCTGAGACAGCAGCGACAAGAAGACTAGAGTCGAAGCAACGGCCAAGGGCGTCAAGAGGGAGAGAGGGGTGGAGAGGAAGAGCGTCGCACAGCGTGAGCTCTATGCACATGACACCAATGACCAACTGACTGACTGGCTGACTGGCTGAGGCGAAGAAAAAGAACAACAACAACAACAACGGGGCGAAGAAGCCTGCAAAGGCAATGCAGAAGAAAGAACAAAAGCACACAAATGCAGCAGCTCTTGCTTTTCTCCCACAGTTGTGCAGGGCGGAGAGAGAGAGAGAGTGAGAGAGAGAGAGAGACGGGGGAATGCGAACAAGTTGAGTCGAGTTATCGTTCAGAGTTGTCGCTCTGTTCACTCCGCTTATCGCGGCAATGGCAATGGGAATTGAAATGGAAATGGAAATATGCCTCTAGCTGCATTTAGTTGCAACTTCCACTTAGCACCCCGCCCCGCTCCAGCTGCCCCTGTGGCCTTGCGTTGCTGTCAGCGCTTCCGAGAATTGAACTCGCGACAAGCTGAAGTCTCGTCCATCGTACCCCTCCGCCGTACTCTGCTCCCCCCTGCCCCGCTATTAAGACCCACGCACTTGTCTCCGTTTGTTGAATTTCTCGCCGCTTCTCGCCGGCAGCCGAAAGTGGCCTTGGAACTGTTTGAATTGCCCCGTCATCGTCAGTGCACTCGGATTATTCGCATGTGTGTGTGTGTGTGTGTGAGTCTTTTACAAGTGCGTAGAATTTGCCAGAACTCTTCTGTAGATACACACACATGCACATGTGCGATGTTTATGGAGCTATGACTGAGTCATCGTCTGCGGCCTGCAGTGATGCCTGCAGTTTTCAAGCCAAACTGGCTAAAAATGGCTGTAAAGTAGATTTGTTGTTCTGGGTCACAGCAATTGTTCAAGCTCAACGATCAGTTCAAGGCAAGAACAACATGTTTTGAGCGACACAAAGTCCGCAATCACTTGCAACTTCTTCTGCCGCTTGATCTGCGGCCAGATCTGGCTGCTAAACGGCCAAATTGGCGGCACTGTCTGCAGTGCGAAGTGAAGTTTTGTGGCCCTCCCTCAACTCTGTGGGCTTTTGCTTGTTGCCCCGAATTGAACGCGTTCAATTGAAGTTGATGTTAGTTTATTGTTATTTATTATTGTTTATTGTCGCGCAAGGCCAGCGGAAGTGTTGACTGCCTTTTTTGTGTTTGTTGTTGCCGTGCGCCAAAAGGGCGAGCAGTTCTAATTATTCACGAATACACTCACACTGCACTCGCACTCACAGTCGCTCGGTCGACCGACTTCTGTCATTTTGATTAACTCTAAATGGAACGGCTCAATTTCGCCAACTGCGCCGTGGCAGCGCTGCAGCTGCGCTGCAGCTGTGATGAAGCCCTACGAGGAAGGTTTCCGCTGCTGGTGACGGCTTCACTTTTACTGTTTTACTGTTATACTGTACTATGTGTATGCGTGTATTTTGTTGTTGCCCACATCTTCTGTTTGTTTCTGCGTCTGCTTCTTCACTTTGCGCTTGCTGTATTCCTGGAAATCGCCTTTGCCCTTTTTCTGCTCTCTGTCGCTGCTGCTGCTGCTGCTGTGCAGACTGCGTTTGCCTTTGCTTTTGTCTCTGCCTTTGTTTTTTTGCGTTTTGCTTTTGCCTCTTGTAACTGAAACTACGCCAAGCGCAGACAGTGGAATGGGGGAGGGGGTCGCGGGCGGGACAGACGGGGGCATAGACAGAAAAAACCATAACAATAACAACAAGAGAGAAAACAAGTTGTGCGCGCCGTCGTCGTCAACCTTGAATGTCGGCCACTCGCACACACATGCGTGTGTCTGTGTGTGTGTGTGTGCATATCGTCTGGTGCTGCGACCACACTTTCTAGTGCCCTCTACGCAGTGCCAGAAGAAACAGCAACAACAAGAGCAGCAGCAGCCATTTGCCTAGCATTCACACGCAGAAGGAGAGCGACAGAGAGAGACGAGGGTGCTCCATCAGCAAGCTCTGTCTGCCTGTCTGTGTGTGAGTGTGAGTGCGAGTGCGAGTGTGTGTGTGTGCCTGCGTCGTCGTCTGCTGTGGCCCGTTGTCCCAGTGTCCCACTGTTCCGCCGTCTCCTAGTTTTGCGTTCCTCTTTATGCTAGGCATGCTTCGCTGCTGCAGTTTTCATTCAGTTTTTTTTCTTTTTCTGCTCGTCTCCACGCGACGCATAGACAGTGGACGGGCGGGATGGTGGAATGGAGGATGGTGTATAGAGAATGGCGGGCATGTGGTTGGAGGAATGTAGAAAAATGTGTTAGTGGAGTAGTTGCCATTACGTCACCTTTGCGTCGCATATGTATATGTATGTGTGTGTGTGTGTGGTGTGCATGTGCATTATGTATGTATGTCTGCGAGTGCGTGTGTGTGTGAGTAGAGACCGGTCTCGCTGCCTGCGCTGCAGTGTCGCCGTTGTTGACTGCATTCAGGGTCTCGGTCGTCCAACTAACCAGCCAGCAGGCAGCCAGCACAAAAAGTAGACAAGCTTTCGTCTCATCTCGTCGCGTCGCGTCTCGTCTCTCTCTCTCTCTCTCGCTCTCGCTCTGTCTGCCTGTCTTTTATTACTATCATCCGAGTTGGAGTTTTGCGGTAGAGTGCGTGTCCTCCTCCATCTCCTTCTCCGTCTCCCGCCCTGCTGCGAGTCGCATTTGAGTGCATTTGCTATGCGAATTTCGAAAGCGAAAGTTTGCCAGCACTTTTGCTTTTGCTTTCCACTGCATTCGCATTGGTGTGCACTCCTTACTACCTCGACTCCTTTTCGCGAGGCTATCGCACGTAACATACAGCTAATTTGATGGTCCATTGAGAAGCTTACCTGTTGAAGGTGTTCGCTCTGAGGTTGTTCCTGAGTTGGGTTGTGAGGTGTGAGGTGTTTGACGGTCTTCAGAGCATATCTCTGAGTGGATCGAATACTGATACTGATTGTGCGCACGCGAATATTCACAAGTGTGTCCTGAGTTGTGTTCGAGCAATACGAAATACTATTTAAGTTGTCGCACAACTTGCGGTCAATAACAACAATAAAAAAACACAAATATAAAACACAAAGAAAACAACAAATTAGTTTAACAGCAAAAAAAAAAAAACGAACACACAGAGTTGAGAATGAAACGCAGCAACGCAGTTCTGGAGTCGCAGTGTCGAATATCCTTTCGCATGGGAGTTAGAAACTGTGAGCTTGCCAAGTGGATAATTTGATGTGAATGCGAATACGCAACGAATGCAGTGCCCGACGACGACGACGGTTCGTTCGATGCGACGCTGAATGCCAAACTGCAGGCAGCCATGATAAAGCCAAAGCTTCGATCGCATTCTCAGTGCAAAACGGCAAAACAGCAAAAAAAAGATCCTCCCCTGCTCGCCAGCAACAACAAAAAACAGCGAAGGCAACAAAGGCAGCGTGCGACACGAGCAAAAACAACACAACACAAGACGACACGAGACGAGGCGAAAGCGACACGAACGCAACGAACGACGGCAAAGCGAAGCGAAGGCAACGATGATGAACATGATGAGGATGAAAACGATGATGATGACGGCGACGGCGATGATGACGATGATGACGGTAATGATGATGATGAAGTTGTTGCCGTTGTGTTGGGCTACTGTATGGTGACGACTTCCTGCAGCTCCCCCTCTCTCTCTCGCTCTCTCCCTCTCTCAATCCCTTTGCCAAAATGTGAGCATGAGAAATGCCTCTCCTACTAAATATACTACACACTCACACTCACACGCACACAGTTGGCGTTGGCAGCGAAGGGCAACGGTGACTCAAAGTGCTAATGATCGAGAGCTGGAATTGGAACTGGGACGGCGACTGCGATGGCGAAGTCGACGGCGACGGCGACGGCGACAGCGACAGCGAGACTGTTACTGTTACGAGAAGGGCAAACCAAGACACACACACACACACACACACACATACACATGCTCAATCATCGCAGAACGACAGAGAGGGAGAGCGAGAGAGAGAGAGAGAGAGAGTCGAAAATGAAGTTCAAGTCGAGTCGAGTTGGATTTTGAGTTGAATTGTGTTGCGTTGAGTTGAAATTAAGGCAGAGACGCTGGCACATCAGATGCATTGCACTGCATCCCTTGTCCCGCTCTGACGCACTGCAACTGCAATCCGTCTCTCTCTCTCTCTCTCTCTCTTCTGCTCTCTTTCGTTCTACGCTTTGGCGAGCTTGCTCTACCGGATTGTGTGTGAGTCAAATGTCCTTCTTTTCATGTACGGGCGAGGGCGATAAAAGAAACTTACACACACACATGCACATTGCATATATACTGCAATGTGTGTGTGTGTGTGTGTGTGCGAGTGAGTGTGTGCAACACTTCCTTGAATGGGAGGGGGGGGGCAACGAGTGCAGCGAATGCAGCTTTTCGAGCACATTCGCTTATCTTTCTTTTGTCTGCTCGCTTCTTTCTTTCACTTCGCCCAATTTGGGAACTATTTATCTCTTACACTGGAACTAGAATTAAGACGTACCTGGAACTGGAACTGCAACTGCAACTGCAACTGGAAGTGGAAGTGAGCAAGTGCAAGTTTCAGCTGGAAACTGGATGCTGGGATGCTGGAACTCAGTTACTATATATAGTTGTATTCACATGGCGCGACATTTGGGAACTTTGAATGGTTTTCTTGTTGGCACTTTGCACAAAATCCAATAGGAATTGGATTCAACTCAATGGAAGTATTTTTCTTTTTAGCGCTGTCTTTTTCAGCAGATGTTTTTGCAGTTTAGTTGAGTTCTTTTGCTGCTGGGAGAGTTTCTTGCTTTCTACACTTTGTCAGGGATTTCAACAAATAAAATAGGAAAAAAAAACGGAAAAAAAAGAAACGTTGAGCAAAAGCTCAGTGGGGCTGAGCTTTTGATCCTAGTTGCACTTGTTGCAGTTGAGTGCGTTGCACGTTGCACGTAGCACGTAGCACGTTGTCTATCTGCGATTGATCCACTTTCGCATTCGCATTCGCATCCGCATTCTCAATGGCACTGATCTCTGATCTCGACTGATCTCAATTGAAATGGAATTGAAGTGAAGTGGGAGGTTGAACTTTTTCCATTCCGTTTGCTTCGCTTCGATTTGAATTTGAATTTGAAATTGAAATTGAAATTGAAAATTGAAAATTGTGCGTGTTGTCTGAACTAACTTTAGTAACTGAACCGATCGAATTAAAAAGCTCAACTGAGTTCCGAAAAAATGCAGTTAAATGTGTTGATATTGCTGGGCTGTGCTGCTGCTTCTTCTTCTCCGCGAGCATGTGTGTGTGTGTGTGTGTGCACATACGTGTGTGTGTGCGTGTGTGCGCTGCCCAATTGAATCAGAGAATTCCCTGGCATTGTGTGTGAGTGTTTGCTCTTTTTTTAATACAACTTTTTACACACTCGCACACACAGGCACACACACACACACACACACACACACACACACACGCACATGCATACATATTTCCTTCATTTTTTGGGCTTGCGATTTGCCATTGGAGTGCAGCGACGTCGACGGCGACTGCGACCGCGACGGCGACAGCCCGAAACCGAAGCCGAAACACGACAACGACAACGACGACGACGACGACGACGACGACAGCGACGATCGTCGTCACTGCGACTGCAGTCGTCATTACAGCAGCTGGCAGCGCAGTCGCCAAAAATTTGCGAGCTGGGCCGAAGAGGAGGGAGGGAGGGGAAAGGGGAAGGGGAGAAGCGCATGCGGCTGTTTCGCTTGGCAATTTTTCTTCTTCTTTTTCGCCGTTTTTTTCTTCTGACATAAGCAGCAAAATACAAAATACGAAATACGAAATACAACAAAAAAATGAAACAGAAAAACAGAAAAATATGAAAACGAAAAACGGCAAATAAAATTAAATGAAATAAAAATTAAATAAAATAGAATAAAATCGACGAAGAGACGCAGGCGAAGACGAAGCGAAGACGAAGACGAAGACGAAGACGAACAAAAATAGCTTTTGTCGCCGCCTTCTTTTTTTTTTTTTGTATTTTTTGATATTTTTATGAATTTGTATTAAAAAGTTTTGTTTATTCACATTTGCGAGCCAGCAATGGGTGTGGGCTGTGGCGGGGGGGGGGGGTGGGAGGGGGCAAGGGGGCGAGGGGGGAAATGTAAAGACAGCTCGCCAAATAAATGCAACAAGAAGAAGCACAAAATTAGCGGTCGCTGCAGTCGCCGTCGTTGCTGTTGCTTGTCGCTGTCGTTGTCGACAATGTTGCGAACGTGCACACGAGCGAGCGAGACAGACAGTGAGCGAGAGAGAGAGAGAGAGAGAGAGAGAGTGGAAGGGCAGAGCCCAAGAAATGCAGCAACAGCGACACACACACACACACGCACACACACGCGGGCAGACAGCAACAGAAATTTGTTGTGCGTTGTTGACAATTATTTGCCGCTGCTAAAAATGTTTGCTTTTGCTCTGCTCTGCTCTGCTCTGCTCTGCTGTGAATTGAGTTCATTGCAGATCCGTCGCAGCAACAACAGCAGCAACAACACTTGCAGTGCCGCACAACTTTCACTGCTCGAGTGTGTGTGCAGCAGAAGAAGAAGCAGCAGCAGCAGCAGCAGCAGCGCCCCA
Source organism: Drosophila rubida (assembly GCA_035046165.1). Taxonomy (NCBI): domain Eukaryota; kingdom Metazoa; phylum Arthropoda; class Insecta; order Diptera; family Drosophilidae; genus Drosophila; species Drosophila rubida. The sequence continues at coordinate 219,639 of JAWNOF010000023.1, forward strand.
TAAACTCCAAATACCTATACGAATATAATGCATATGGATATGTACTGCAGTACATAAGTGCCTGCGTGTGTGTGTGTGTGTGTGTGCTCGGGGGGAACACAGCGATCAACGTTCATATCAAAGCGTTTATCAGCTTCGTTTTGTTGTTTTTTTTTCCCCTCTGCGTTTTTTATTTTGAGGTTGTTGCGTTGTCGACGCCAATTGAAAGTTGTAGCCCAAATTACGAGTCGCAATTTACAAAGGCCAACAAATTCTTTGGCCTGTTTTCCTCACTCACACACACACACACACACAGACAACGATCGGCGAGCGCTGCGTTGTTACTTGTTTGTTTTAACCCAGTTACAGCAGCCAAGTAAATGCCATTTTGAATCTTTTGATTTCCCTTTCTTCTCTTGCGCCGCCGCCGCGTCCACTGCCCCGTCGATAGCTCGTCGCTTGTGGCAGGGGGGATGACGAGGGGCAGGCGAGTAGCAGGAACTTGCAGCAACTTGCAGCAACTGCAGCTTGCAGCACATTGTTTTGGTTACAGTTTTTTGTGTCTCGCATTTTCGCTGATTGTTTTGCTTGCCGTTTTTTTAGCCCACCTCTTTTTTTTTCCGCTTGGCTTTGAGCAGTCGCGAGTCTGAGGCTGAGGCCCGTCTTAGTTTGTGCGTTGTCTCGTCTGTCTGCTGTCTTTGCTGAACTCAATTTTTTGGCTTTTTTTTTGGCTGCTTCTGGTGTCGTGCGTGGCGATTTTTAATTGTGCTTGTCTCGCACTTGTGTTGCCAATTTTTTCACAATACGCATATTTTTTGCAACTCTTCGAAGCTGTTTTCTGTGTTTTCTGTTTTTTGTTTCTCCAGCCGCTGCTCTTGGGCTCTTGGCTTGACCTTTCCGATCCAAAGTCTGCTGCAATGCAATGCAATGTAGTGCTTGTTTCAAGAGCAATCGCCGCCTTCCTTGCCGCGTCTCTAACAGCGGCTGGCGGCGTTTCAAGTTGCGCTGGGCTGTTGCAATTGCTATTGACATTAACCCCTTGCATGGCCTCGATTTAAGCACACACAAACAGACGAGCAGGCAAAAAGCAGAAAGCAAAAAGCGACAACAACACGACGATGACAGCAACGCAGCGATGACAACAAACGTAATGATCGCATTGCGATCGCAATGAACTCGTCGTCGTTGCTGTTGCTGTTTGTTCTAATTGTTGTAGAGAGCTGCATTGGGTTAGCGACACCAGCGACACCAGCGACACCAACACACACGCTCGGGCAGTGCGTCGAAGGCCTAATAAAAGCGTCGTCCGTTGACCGCGCTCGCTCGCTCGCAAAAAAGGCAAACAAAAAAAGCCGCCGTCGATGTCGACGTCGACGACTTCAAGTGGCGTATACGTAATATTTTGTGTAGCCGCCTCGCTAGTTCACGCTCTTGCGCTCTCGCCTTCTTTGTCTCTCTAGATCGCAGCCGTCTTAGAGACAGAGCGGGAGAGCGGGGGAGAGCGGGGGAGAGCGCGGCGCATATCTTTGGGGAATTGTGTGAGTTTTGTGTGCGAGCAATGAAATCAAAAAGTTGCAAAGTTCAACGACACTGCTCAGCGTCGTCACTCGCCGCCCAAATGTGAACGTTCGAACTTCGAGTACTGCGAATAACTCACAATCGCACACTTTGCATTCAATTGCGCCTATTCGTCTCGTGACTAACGAACAGGCCCAACGATTTCACAACTATTCACAGCGATCAGTTGAACAACAGTTCAACAGCAATTGATAGAGAGCGACTGATCGGGGCAGAGTGTGGGTGGCACTTACCTGATCGTGGTGTCCTCGTCGTCCTTGTGGGTGGCCTTCGCTTCACAGTGTTGTCGGTTGTTCGTTGGTTGCCAAAAAAAAGTGTTGGTTACTACGATTACGATTATTATTGCACATTCGTCGAGTGTTGTTGTTGTGTCGGAGCCTGCCACACATTTGTCGCCTCTCGTTCTCGTTGCAGTTGTTGGTTGTTTAGTTGTTTAGTTGTTGATATCTTTGCTGAATGTTTTCGCTTTCCGCTTTTCGCTTTCCGCTTTCCGTTTAACGATTAACTGGCTTTCGCATTAGCAAACACTTGGAAAAAAACAACAAATACAGTGAACGGGCAAAGAAATCTATGAAATTTTATGAATTTTGTTCTTCTGTTAAAATGATTCGCACTTTCAATTTTTACTCGGGGTTTCGGGTTGTGAGGATTGTTGCTTGCTTGGGTTTGTTTGTGTTTATCGAAGTCGCAAAATGTTGCAGCTTTCGCCTGCTTCGCTTCGCTTTGCTTTGCTTTGCTTTGCTCTGCTCTGCTTTGCTCTCTCTCCCGCTCTGTGTGTTGTTATTAGTTGTATTATGTTCAGTGTGTTATTGGTTCGCTTGTGGCTCTTGGTTATTTTCGAGTCGCGCGTCGCAACACGCGCACGTAACGAGCAACAAACAGCAACTAACGTTATTTTTAAAAGCGGAACTCAATTGAAGTGAGCCAAGCAAGAGTAGCGCCAAGGCACAGGACGAGCACGCCACTAGGACTAGCCGGCAGCAGCAGCAGCAGCCTCTGTAGCGACGGCAGCGACGTTGACGACGGCAGCGACCGCGACTGCGACTGCGAAGCGAAGCGAGTCGTGGCTTTCGGCTGTCGGGCTTCGGCCTTCGGCTCTGCGCTCGTCGTGTGTTTGTTGCTGTTGCCGAGGACGAAGCTGGCACGAAGCCGCAAGACGACGCCACTCGCGGCTCGCGAGCTGATGCTGCGCCTGTTGTTCTTGTACGAGGCTGGAGCCAAGGCGAAGGCGACAGCGACGGCGACGGCGACGGCGGCAGAGCGCGCTGTCGGCGTCGTTCGACGGACGCGCGACAATGAAATAGAAAATTTAGCACACAATTGAAGCTATTACATGCGCACATAGACACACACACACACACACGCACACTGGGTTGGAGCAGTTGCTGGGGACTGGGCGACTGCGACGCGGACTGCGACTGCGACTGCGACTGCGACGCCGCTGTCTGGATGCCGCTAATGAGTGCGCCAAATGTTGTGCTATGATTTGGAGGCGCCGCCGCTGCACACGCGGACACTTTGGGATGGCACTGTTGCCGTTGTTGCCGTTGTTGCCGCTGCTGTTGTTGCCACAGCGAAGTACGCGACTCACTAACCCGCTTCGATGCCCGCTTCACGCCAATTGCCAACTGCCAACTGCCAACTGCGATGCCGCTGGAATCACGCGCTCAACTACACACGAGTCTGCGACGCGCACTAAACACACTCATTACTCATTTCGCTGCCGCGCAGCTCGTTGCTGCCACCTTCCACTTGCCACCCCGTTCGTGCACCCTTCGCTGGCTGCAGCCGCCAATCGTGCCGCCGCGCGGCCTACAAATAGTCAGAGCCCCCTCCCCGCCCTCTGGGACGCATCTTTGATGCCACCCCGCAACTAGCAATATTTTTATTTGTGTTTTTCATTTTTTGTTTTGCGTGCACCATTAAAAAAGGATGCGACTGCGACTGCGACGCGACGTCGACGTCGACGTCGGCGTTGACGTTGGCAGCGACAGCGACAGTGGCAGGAAAATCGCAAACAAAACAAAAAAAGTAAAAAACGAAAACGAAAAATGCTAAAACCAAAAGCAGCTCGTCGAAACAGCAACAGCAACAGCAACAGCGAAAAAAGAAAAAACAAGAGTAAACGCGCATGTGTGTGTGTGTGTGTGTGTGTGAGTGTGAGTGTGTGCGAGCAGCGACAGCGGCAGCAGCAGCAGCAGCAGAAAAAAGCGAAAAAAGGAAAAGCGTAACCAACCCCGCTGCATGCTGTGCCCGCTGCTGCGACGTCGGCGTCGCTGCTCACACACACACACACACACACACACGCACTCAATCAACCCCTGTGCGACGGCAGCACGAAGTTTAAAAAAAGCAAGAACAACAACAACGAGAAGAACGCAGCAGCGACAACAAATTGTAAAGGCCAAAAAAATCCAAAATACAACTATGTGCAGTAAATGCGATGAAGAAGCAGCAGCGTCGCAGGGGGCGCAGGGGGCGAGGGGGGGGTTGAACTGCCACCCACTGGAAAAGGGGAAATCATCGACGGGCCGACGCACAAAAATATTCAGCCGAAAAAAGCAGCGTGCGAGTGTGTGTGCGTGTGTGAGTGTGTGTGAGTGTGTGAATGTGTGTGAGCACTCATTTTTTGCAATTTTAATTTGTTGTTATTGTTCGTGTGCCAAAGGTGTGAGTGGGGGGGGGGGGGGGGGCAGCGAGGGGCCTGCACTTGATTCGATCAATGCGGCGTCGCCAAACACATTTGTTGTGCTTGTGTGGGGCAATCAGCCGAGGATAACGCACACAAGAAGTAAAGTAAATCACACTCGACTATTCGCAGTCAGAGTTGCAGCGAACTGGAAGCTGGCGGCGGGCGGGACAAGCAACATGTTCTCGCAGGTCCGACAGCTGTCCGCCAGCAAACTGTTGTCCTGTTGCCTTCTTGCCTTGCCGGCGAGGCGAGCCGGCTAAACGGCGCGACACAAACAGAGACTGAAGAGGCGGCAAACGAAGCGAGAGGAAAACCCACAGAATGACGACGAGACGAGACGAGACGACGACGACGACGAGACGACGACGACGACGTCTTAACAGTTACTAACCGCCTGCAAGTAGCTGGCGATTCGCTTTGGTCCGCACTCGAGCGTCCTGCTGGCCCCCCGCCCCGCAGCAGCCAGAAACAAAGAGCAAGGAGAAAAGAAATGAACTCAGCCAGCCGGCAAAAGTCGCCGTGTGGCCTTCATTGCCACGGCAATGGCAATGGCAGTGGCCACAGCTTGAGCTCAGGCTAGAGCTTCACTCGCAGTCGTGGCCATGGCGATGCCGGCGTAGACTTCGACGTCGACGTCGGCGCTGACGTCGACTGCGTGGTGCGGCGGGGGTCAAGGCGTGAGGCGGGCACCTACAACTACTGAATCTGTTCCTATTATTTGGTTTAGTTTGCTCTTCGCTCTTTGCTGCACAGTTGACCACGTTCCGTGTGTGTGTGTGCCAGTGTGTGTGTGTGAGTGTGTGTGCATACAAATGAGTGTAATAAAATCAAATGCTGATAGTGTGTAGTTGTAAGCATTACCTTAACCTCACCACGCACACACTCAGCAAATAGCACAAAAGCAGCACAAACACAAACACACACACACACACACACACACACTAGCACACACACAGACGCAGAGCGAAGGCGGCGAGAAAGCACAAAGAAATCTACTACACGCAATCTTCATTTTCGACGCCATCAAAGCCATTCCAATCATCATTATCGTCGCCATAATCATCAAGTAAAGTACCCACCAGTTGTGCTCGCCTTGAAGCAGGCTACGCTCTGCTCTCTCGCTCTCTCTCGCTCGCTCTCGCCTGTGCGCGCACTCGCTGTCTCGCTCGCACGCGCGCTCTCGCTCGCTCTCTCTGGCTCGTCTCTTTAGTTCGCTCTTCGAGATGCTGCGGCGACTTTGAGATGCCAACAAGTGCGCCGACATTTTTTTGTTGCCTTTGCAGTTCAGCTCAGCGCTGAGTTCGCTTCCCTTTCTCTGTGTGAGGGGGTGTGTGTGTGGCGGGGGGGGGGGGGGGGAGGCAAGGCCAAGAGACAGTAACGTCTTGGTTGTAGTTTTGCTTAGTCCTCTGGGGACATTCGAGTTGTTGGCGGGGCGGCGGGGTGGCGGGGAGGCGGAACAGCGGGAGGCAGGCAAATGCGACAAATTATTTTAGCTGCACGCCGATCAGGCGACGAGGAGGGGCGCGGGGCGCAGGGGGGGGGGAATGCTTGTAGTTAGTTAGTGGTTATAGTTGTTGCTCCTGTTGCCAGCTCCCATTGTGCGCTGCATAAGAAATGCTTTGCTATTCCTCACACACACACGCACACACACACACGCACACACACGCAGTTTGTTAGTAGTGAGTGCTGTGTGCACATAATTTTGATTTACTCGATACACACACACACACACACGGAGAGAGAGAGAGAGGGATGGAGGCGCCTCGACTGTATACGCGTATCGGGATGCGTGCTTGCCATGTGTGTGTGTGTGGTGGGGGCGTGACGGGGGCGGGGGCGCCTTGATTTTGAGTTTGTTTTACTTTGGCCCCCTCCGCCGTGGGAGAAAACTTTCAGCATATTTTCTTAGACAGCGCAGCGCGAGTGTGTTTTTTAAATTACACACACACACTCGCACACTCGCACACACGCAGTGGGGCACACACTCGGATTCACATGCGCGCACACTCATGAGCACAAAGCATTGATGTATGTACATCTTATGTAGATTATTCGCTGTGTATAATTTTGTAGCTCGTAGTAATTAGCCAATAGGAATAGCTTTCGCCCGTGTAGTTGTGGGCGTGTTCCAGCCAGCCGGGGGTGAGTGCCCCACCTGCCACACGCTACACGCCACACGCCACAGAAGACGAGATCGATTCGACCGTGCAGCAATGCAATCTATTCAACTGTTTGCCATCTGATTGTGTTGCAAGTCGACCCAACGAGAAGCGGACTCGTGCTCAAGCGACTGCGTTTAGTTGCGCTAGTGGCAGCGACTAGTTTGGTCGAGTGACTAATGCTTTCAGTTGCTTTTTCAATTGCTCTTTGCTGGACACTTTTAAGCATCGAGCATCGACGCAAGTCAAATGAAAAGCGCGACTATTGCACATTCATTCAGGGGCAGGTGAGGGGTTGGGGGGGGGGGGGTGACAGCAGTTGGCGTCGCGCGCATTTCACGGCTCCACCTACTTTTTGTACTTTGGAATGCGCTGTTTTCGGTTAATATATTACGCACATGTTGTCGGCTGCGGGGAGCTGAGTGCACAGCCTACACCTATCTGTGTGTCTGTGTTATGTACATGTTGGCAACACACACACGCACACGCACACGCACACGCACAGTGGCAGGCAGTAGCGCACTCACGACGCCCTCGCACACTCGCACACTCGCACACACACTCGCGGGCCATAAACGAGGCGAAATATTAACCAAACAGAGGAGAGCGCCAGCAACGAATATCAACCCTAGCTCCCCGTTCCCCGTTCCCCGCCCCCCACCTGTGCTGCGCAGCAGTTAAAAATATTTAAAAATGTGGAGTGCGACGCAGTTGACGGCGGTTAGTCCACCCCTCTCCCCCAAGAAGCAAGGCCCCAAAATTCTCTCACCAACAAAAACTGTGCGTATGTGTAATTTTTGTACTTTTTGTTTGCTTTTTTGTTTTCTCATTTTTGGCGGGGCAACTGGGGGGTAGCTGATGGCGCTGGCGATGGGGCGGGGGATGGGGATGGGGCTGGCAGCGTTGGCGTCGACAACAGCGACGATGGCGACGACGGCGACGGCAGCAGCCACCACTCTTGGTTAATTGCCAAAAACAACTGCACGCCAGCTGTAAGCATCAACTGTGGCAGCCACAGAGAGAGAGAGAGAGCGACAGAGAAAGCGACGGAGAGTGAGCGCAAAGAGCGATCCTCGCGAGAACTGTGGAAATATGCAGCGTGCAATTAACGCAAGGATCTGAAGGATCTGGAGTGGAAGCTGTGAGTCGCAGCACTTGGCTTGTGCTGATGTGTTGATGGCTGCCTAGCTGATCTACAGCTGAGTCTCCTTCGCAGTTCCGCCTTGTTCTGCGCCTCCAAGCAGCGACGTCGACGGCGACTGCGACTGCGACTGAGGCAGTGGCAATTCATTTGGTTCTCGCTTTCCACTCGCCGGCGCACTCAGACAAACACTCGCTTGTATTCACATGTGCTGAGCAGAAAGAAAAGTTTTTCTAATTCGCATTTATGTTTAATTTGCCGCTGTCTCGCTCGCTCTCTGTCGCTGTCTGCGTCTCTGTCTCTGTCTCTGTCTCGCTGAAATTCGTAACCCCAGAAAAAGCCGAAACCCGTAGCCCCCCCTTCCCCCCGCTGCTGTTGCCGCATAACTTTGGCGCTGTGTGCCTCTTTTTTAATGGGGTGCTTTATGACAAACTTTCAGCTCGCGCCACTCGACACATGTATGCGCGTCTCTTGCCACGCGCGTCGCTGTGTGAGTGTGCTTAAAAAAAGTAGAAGTAGCCCCGCATGCGCCCCGCCCGAGGGGGGCTGTGGCGGTGGCAGTGGCAGTGGCAGGCGACCCACGCATTTCTAACACCGCCCACTAATGCCAACTGTGTGTGTGTGTTGGTGTGTGCTCATATGTAAACCTCCCAGCAGCATGCAAATGGAGCCCATGTAAATTGTGCTTGTGTGCGTGTGTGTGTGAGTGTGTGCGTGCGCGTGTCTGCGGAGTAATTTTTTAACTAATTTTCTATACAAATTTTTAGCATGTCGCTGGGGTCGCACACAGGCGCGCTCTTCGCACTCATGCGAGCATACGCCACAATATACATATGCATATATAACACACACATATATATATATATAGTATGTGCTATAGCTTGCGTATGCGGCGAGGGAGTGTGGAGGGGGGGGGCTGAGGCTCAACTCGAGTCTGTGGGCTCGCCTCGCACTTGCTCACGATTCTAATTCCCCAATTCGAGCAACTGGAACTCGATCGATCGGCTGCCGCTGTTCGCTGTCTTGCACAATAGTGCAAGTCACACACACACACACACACACACACACGGCAGATTGTGGGGCTTAGACGGACACAACAGTGGTGGAGGGGAGGGGGCCAAAAAGTATGCAACAAAGTTGCGAAACAGTCGAATTATGAAATATTTCAATGGAGAGTCATGGCTATGACGCTGCACTTCGCAAGGGGGCTGGTGTGGGGAGGGGGGCTGGCCTAGGGGATCGGTCAGTCATTCTGATTTGCGTTGTTTGTTGTAGCCAGCAGTGTCAGCTGCCGCAGATAGACTGCGTGTGTGTGTGCGCGTGTGTGTGTGCGAGCAAAATTAACATTTCATTTGGCTGCGTTTTTTCGCTTCATCAATAAATTTGCCAACCCCCCCCGCTCATGTCCCCTTCCCCTCCCCCCTCCCCGACACCGGCGACGCGAGTAAACAGAAATTCCATTTTTCCATTTTCACATTTTGAATCATCTTTTCAGTGTGTGTTTTTTCCCCCCTTGCTGTTGTTGCTGTCCATTCTTTTCAATAAAAAACCATTACATAGACAAATATAAATTTGCCCAGCGCGCCTGTGTGTGCGCCTGTGTGTGTGTGTGTGCTGCGAAAAAAGGTAGCCATTATAATTACAATATGAAAAGCATGTGACGTCAAATATTTTTTGGTATTATTCATGAGGCTTCTCATTTATCAAACAGCAACAACTAAAAAACTCGCTCATGTCGATTGTCACAATTGAGCTGTGGAGCGTCTGACTCGCCCCTCGCCCCTCTCCCCCACCCCCTCCCCTCCCCTTGGGCACATAAATGAACTGGATTGTGGGGAATCGAAAAGCTCAGTCGACTGCAAACTAATTAGCAATCGATGGCAATTGCATTAGCTCAAAGCGAAGCGCTTAGATTGTGCTCGGCATGTGGATAGTTATCAAATACATCAAAATACAACAAGCGGACAATTGTTTTGCTCTTCTCATTGAATATTTATGGCAAATTCGCCACTCAATATGCGAGCACTCTTCAAGTCTCTTCCACAGATGGATGCGACTCAACTACTCTGCACTTTATATGCTCTGTAGACAAGTGCGGGGTGCGGGGTGCGGTGAGGCGCGGGTCGCAAATGCTATTTTACACAACGTATCGCGCTCGTAAAAAATAATATAACTACATACATGCGCGTTTACTACCCATTACAAGCTCAGCTTGCTCAGCCCCACCTTCAGCCACCCACACAACCCTCCCCCTCCCCTGCCCCTGCCCCTGCCCCTGGCGACGTGTGGGGCTCTAACCCGTAGTGAAAGTTTGACAAGCTGCGCTGCCGTCGTCGCGCTGCGGCCCCCGCCCCAAACTGCGACTAACTGCTTTCCACGCATACGCGCAATTCTAAAAAATTAATGTCGCTTTCGTAATTTCAACACACACACACTCGCACACTCGCACACTCACACACACCAGCACACAGAGGCACAGACAAAAAACTGGCGAAGAGGCAGCGCTGCCAACAACAGCAGCAGCGGCAGCAGCAGCGGACGGACAGACAGACGGAGAGACGGACAGACGGCGGCTGGCTGAATGTCTTAGTTAGGCAAAAAGCATTGCAGCCCGCTAGGGGCGAACAAAATGGGGTAAGCAAAAGTATAAAGTGAAGGCAGCGACTGCGACGCCGACGACGCCAGCGCAACGAAGTCAGCGCCAGCGACAGCGACGACGACGGCGACGGCGACGGCGACGACGACACTCACTTAAAAATTCGAATGTTATAGAAAAATGAGCAAAGCACAAAAAAGCGAAGCAGCGAAAAGAAGCGGCGGAAAAAAACGAACTGAAATTACATAAAATGAAAAGTTCTCGTTACGCGGCGCAGTTGTTGCGAGTCGCCCCCCCTCCGCGTGGGCCCCCTCCTCCTGCCCCACAAGCACACACAGAGAGACATTCCCTACCACCTCCGTTGTTGCTGAAGCTGAAGCTGAAGCTGAAGCTGCTGTTGCCTGCTTCTAATGCTCATCTCTTTCTAACTCGGCAATGTCGACAGCGCACAAGCTCGGCGAATTCGGATGCTATTGTATGCCTGTCTGCGTGTGTGTGTGTGGGTGTGTGTGTGTGTCTGCGTGTGTGTGTGTCCCGCTGCTCAAGGTGGAGTTTTCCCCTTTCTGAGGCACCGCGACTGATTACTACTTTTATTGCTAGCAAATATCGTACTTTCTCTTCAAGGTGGATACGCCAAGCCCCCCTTCCCCCTCACCCCCCTGCTAAGGCCCGCCAAATAGTGTGCGTATGTGTGTGTGCTTAGCTTTTTAGTCAGCTGGGGGTGGGGGAGAGGGGGTGCAAAGGGGGGACTGTTGTAACTTGCGCGGAAACAAGGTTTTTATTTCACCATTTCTTTCTATACTTTTCACTTCGTTCACTGCTCTCCATCCGCCATCCCCCTCCCCCCGCCATCTCCCTCCCCCGCCACCGACGCCGCCGCTTCCTCTAGTAATTTTGCTTTAGATTTTGCTGCGCGAAATTTTTTCAAGGGTGGTTTACATGCATGTGTGTGTGTGTGTGTGTGTGTGTGTGTGTGTGTGTGTGCGACAGTGCGTGCCTATGTTGGTCTGTGTGTGTGTGAGTGTGTGTGTGTACTTGTGACTTGGCTGTGTGCAGAGCCAGCTGAGACTGAGAAGCTGGCTGTGGACGAGGACGAAGAGGGGGAGGCGGAGGCTGACACGGAGGCAGACATCGTGCGTTGTAGTTGTATTTTTTCAATTTTTGTGCTTACGTTGACGCTGCTCTGGCTCTGGCTCTGGCTCTGTGGCGTCGCTTCGCGTTGCGTCGCGTCGCGTCGCGTCGATGTCGCTGTCGATGTCGCTGTCGATGCCTTCGCTGTTGCGTTGCGCTCGCTTCTTCTAGGTAACGGCAACAACCACCTCACACTCCCCCCCAGGCAGTGGGTAGCATTGCCAGAATCTTCATCTTCGTTTGCAGGTCTCAATTTTTCGTTTTCGTTTTCGTTTTTAACTACGTGTTCGTAGTTAAAAAAGAATCTCATACATACGCGTATTATGTTTTATGCTGGCTGCTCGTCTCTCTGCGTGTGTGTGTGTCTGTGTGTGTGTGTGGGTGTTGTGTTGTGAGCGGGCGAGAGACGGGCGGATAAGCGGAATTGTAGTGGAAAAAAGGTGCTTTTTAGACGCAATGACAACGACAACGACAACGACAACGACGACGAGAGGAGCAACACATAGCAAAGCAAACAGACAAGCTACACTGAGAGAATGAGAAGGAATGGCTCGACACTTGTATCAGTAATTGATTGAGAATGAGTTTGCAATTGATTGCAGTTACTAATTATCGACAATACTTGAGAGTTGAAATGCACAAGATAGCTTAACTTACTTTACACTTGCTAATTAGCGACAATAGTTGAGAGTTGAAAGATTGAAGATCTCTTAATTTGTTGCATTTACTAATTCTAGGTAATTGTGTAGACAATATTTGGGAGTTGAAAGACAGAAGATTGCTAAGTTTGTGGCATTTACTTATTCTAAACAATTGTGTAGACAATTCTTGAGAGTTGACAGATTGAAGATCTCTTAATTTGTAGCATATATTTATTCTATACAATTGTGTAGACAATACTTGAGAGTTGAAAGACTGAAGATTGCTAAATTTGTGGCATTTACTAATTCTAGGTAATTGTGTAGACAATACTTGAGATACGAAATACAGAAGATTGCTAAGTTTGTACTTGAGAGTTGAAAGCTGCAAGTGAAGGAAAAAGTAAAAGCTGTGCTCTCAAAGTTCGCTCAACTAAGAGTCGCGAGCATTTCTCGCTGTGTAGCTTGGAGTGCAGAGTGCAGAGTGCAGAGGGAGTGAGTGAGAGAGAGAGAGAGAGAGAGAGCGAGTTTCTGCGAATTGAATACAAGTAGATGAAACTCATACCGGCAACTAAGCACGGCCAAGGGTAAAGGAATGGGTGCGAGTGCGATGCGAGTGCGATGCGAGTGCGAGTACGAGAGTGCGGGCATGGGGACGGGAGTACGCCAACTACAAGCGATATAAAAAGGGAAACGAAAGAGAAAACAACAACAACAACAACAACAACAAGAACAAGGAGGGGGACTGCGACGGGCGGAGGGAACAACAACTAAGGGAACAACAGCTTCGGTAAGTTTAGAAAATAAAAAGCGCACACAACCCTGCGACGAGGGTTGCAATATTTCTTTTGCATTGCTTTCTGCCTGCTGTCGCTGTCGCTGCCGGCGTCGGCGTCGGCGTTGGCGTCGCGACGCAACCAACAGGCTTCGGCATTAGTTGATGTTCCCCTTGTTGTTGTTGTTAGAGCCGCAGACGCGTGGCGGGAGGCAGGTGACGTGTATGTGTGTGTGTGTGTGTGTGTGCGAGTGTGTGTGGCATCCTTTTATATTTAAAAATTCTCATTTCAATGTCTAAGTTCGCGACAGTCGGGGGTTGAGTGCCTCCTCCCCCCACCCCGTCTTCTGCCTCCCTCCCTCTCTGCCCTGTCCCTGTCTCTGTCTCTGTCTCTCTTTGTGCGCGCATATAACATACTTATTATTACTTTTAATTTCGATTCCCCCACAGCGATAGCTGTTGCCTGTCTGTGTGTGTGTGAGCTGCTCTTTAGTGATTGCGATTAGTTTAGAGCTGCGCGTTACACATACGCCAGGTGCGCCCGGGCAGCAGCTTGCCTGATTATTTGTACGCGCTGGCGAGTGGTGAGCTTAATTACTCGGCGCTTAATCGAAACCTAGATGCTTGAGCAGCTGCCGCTTCGATCTGGCTGAGAGCACAACAAGTCACTTTGGCTCAGAGCTGGGGCATCGATCAGGCGCGCAGAGCACGCAGCCCACACGAGTGTGCATAGTTGTTGTGTGTGGCCGCAAGGACAGCAGGCAGCCGACGACGACGACGACGACGACGACGGCCTACAGTGGGTGGCGCAAAGTTTGGCGCGTGGGCGGGGGCGGGGGCGGAGGAGGCAGGCGAAGGTAACAGTAACGACGACGAGTCCCATAAAACATACAAATGGCCAAATAAAACATTTTAAATGTAGCAACAACAACAACAACAAGAGCAATAATAATAACAGCAACAAGAGCAAATAAGAAAATAGTATTGTGCTTAGAAAAAACGGCGACACGACGACGACGACGACGACGAGGAGAAGGAAGAGGAGGAGGAATCAAATTGAATGAGAGCGAAGCGCAACAATGGCAGAGGAAGCGCAGAGCGAAAGCGAGATGAAAAGCGAGAGCAAGGAAAGCATTAGATACATTTTTTATGCTGAGCTGACTCGTTTAGCCTCCGCCTCCGCCCCAGTCTCCGTCTCCGTCTGTCTATCTCCCCCTCCATCCGTCCATCCGTCCGTCCGTCCGTCCGTCCGTTTGTGCGTCGCTGGGCATTGCTTGATTGGCGTGCCCTGCCCCACGCTGCCCGTCGTCCAACTGCGAGTAGTTGGCACTTGCAAGGGACTCGCTAATTAGCAAATGAGTCGCGCTGGTCGATCAAAGCGAAAGCACTTCGATCTGGCAATCGGGCGTATGAGTTATCTAGCTCTACAATTCCCTCTCTCTCGCTTTCGCTTTCGCCTTCGCTTTCGCCTTCGCTCGCAGATGATTACATAAGGGCTGCTCTACCTTGCCTGCCCCAGCTTCGGCTTCGTCGTCGACTGCCTCCCGCTCGAGTTGCCCGGCTAAGCGCACAAAAACTTAGAAATAATCACCGACATAAATCTTAAAATGTCTGCCTCGGCCCCACTGCTGTTCTCTGCTGCGCAACTACTCGCCATTCTTTTGTGCTTCCCCTCTGTGTGTGTGTGTGTGTGTGTGTGTGGGGGGGGGGGGATTCGCAACAACAATGGCTAAGACTAAGGCGAGCAGCTAGAGCGACTTCTCGCCTCTCGCTCGCTCCAGTTACGCATCTTTGGCTGTCGCTGTCTCGCTCTGCGGGGGCAAATGAAAAATAAGTTAGAAGCACGTTTTGTGGCATTCTTCGTTTTGCTGCGCGTCGTTTGCTGCTGTTGCCGCTATTAGTGTTGCACATAGTTGCGAGACAAACTGCGGCAAGCACAAAAGTTTCCTTTCTGCTTGCGCCGTGGCAGGGGCGGGGGCGGGGGCGGGGGCGGGGGCGGGGGCAGGTGGGGAATGATCGCTGGCTGTTTCGGCTGCCAGCTGATCCAATAACCAATAACCTAAGCGCTCTTGCGGGCAATCTAAAACCCGGCTACACACAAAGGCCAAAAGCAACACTCGCATTCGCATTCACAATCGTTGCGTTGAGCTGTGCAAATATTGAATGTGCTTATCTTTGCTCTCGCTTCGCGCTGCTTCGTGGGTTTTTCTGCGGCCTTTCGACCATCTTTGCACAGACCTTTTGCCATAGTCTCCGCACGCTGTTGACACTTGGCCGCAGTGTTTGCGGCAACTAGAGCAGCGACGGCGCGACAACAAAAATTGCATGAAATGTGCAATGTGCAATGAACTTTGGAGTCAAGGCCACGCATACTTCAATGGCAACATTGAAGTTCTAGCATCTTCGCTGCTTAGTCTCTGCTACTAGCTATTGACATTTAGTGGCCACACTATTCCCCCAGTAGTATTTAGTTGCCACACTAATTATGCATAGACACAAATGTATAATTCAAGCAGTGTGTCGGGAGTTGAGCGATCGCAGAAGCTGTGCAAAGCACAACTCGTGTTGTAAAACTAATGTGCTTTATGGCTGCAAATCAGTGGAGAGCGAGAGCGGGGGACGTGGCGTCAAGGCGAATGTCTTGCGAGCCATCGTTATGGCTGTGCCAATTGCACAGCAAGTTTGCTGGCAACTCGGCCACCATCTTGCGGCACAGCCAATGCTGGCGTTGAGGTAGGCGAGGCGAGGGGGTGGCAGGGTGGCAGGCGGCGCGGTTGGGGTGGCAGCTTCACAGTTTCGGCAGTTGTGTTGTGTGTTTGTGGAGGACTCTCTAAAAAACTTACAGCAACAGCATCTGCGACTATTTTCTGTCTGTCGCTGCCGACGCCAACGTCAACGTCGACGCCAACGTCGACGCCAACGCCGCCGTCGACGTCGTGTGGCTGCGAGCGACGACTGCGCTGCCGCAGTTACTCCCCGAACGTTTTACATAAATCTTCTTTTCAAAAAAATAAACACTAATGCCTAAAGCGAGCGAGGCAAAGCAAAGCAGCGGCAAAGGAAAAGGCAACGGCAAAGGCAAAGCTCGCAGCGCAAAAGGGAAGCACGAAAAAAAAGCGAACTAGAAAATTTAGTATCTACACATACACAAAGGTACACACGCACACACACACACACACACTTGCGTAGAGACGACGCTCGGTGTTGCGCGGCAAAAAAGGAAAATTTTTTATTACAGCGAGAAAACTTAATGGCTGTTTGCAGGAATGAAGTGAAACGTGGCATGGGGCAGGGGCAGGGGCAGGGGCAGGGGCAGGGGGGCAACAACAGGAGCTGCTGGTGCGGCAGCGAAAGAAAAGGGAAAGGGAAAGGGAAAGGAATAGATGGGGATAAGGTTGAGGATGCTCAGCGCAGCAGCCGACGTCAAATTCGCCGAACAGCAGCAGGCTAATGCCGCAACTAGAGCGACACCAAGGCGGCCTTGGAGTGGAGAGGGGGGGGGAGGGGAGGGAGGAGGACACGATGGGCCAAGCTGCGTTGCGTGGGCGCTCAGTCTGCGATTGCGAGTCCCCCTCTGGCTGCGGAGCAAGAAGCATTCAGCCTTTGATTCCGCAGCCCAGCCAAACTATGCCCCAAACTACGTGCGGCTTCGTCGTCCACCTATTAATGGCATCCCTGCGTCACAGACTCCTGCGCTGTCCTGAGCTTGAGCTCGAGTCTCGGTCACGCTTCGAATGCCGCTCATTGATTTCGGGGCAGCCGGCGAAGGGGAAGGGGAAGGGGAAGGGGAAGGGGAAGCAGCTACTTCGACTAGTTTCCCGTCTCCTAATTCCACTTTAATTTCAGTCGCAGTCGCAGTCGCAGTCGCTGTCTCGGTCGCAGTCGCAGTCGCCTCGACTTCGCTTGTCTAAACTCTCGATTTGTCGACTCGCATTGATACATTTGCTCGTATTTATTAATTTTGTGGCTTTTCCTTTTCGTTTTGTATTCGCTGCTGCTGCTGCTTCGAGTGTGTTTTGTAGTCGTCTTTATTTTTGGTGCGTCGCCTTCGCCTTCGTCGTCGTCGTCGTCTTTCTCCGACCTTGTTACGTTGTTGCTGCTGCTGCTTCTGTTTCATCCTGTGGTTGTTGTGTTGTTTTTTTTTTTTTCAATTTTATTTCTCTATATTTTTACGATGCTGGAAACTACCCTTAATGATGCCGCGGAAGCTGCTCCCGCTGCGGCCTGCTCTCTGCCTGTGTATTTGTGTTGCTGCCTCCGTGTGTCTGCGTCTGTGTGTGTGCGTCTGTGTGTGTGTGTGTGTGTGTTGCAGTGCTGGTGGCAAGGCGCAGCCAAAAATACCGCTGATCATGCGCCTAAAGTAGTTTTTTAAGGTCTCACCAATACACGCGCACTCAGCGATGACCCTGTCCGCCTAATGCTGTGCTACAGTTATTGTTTTTTGCCTCCGATTCCGCCTCATCGATGCTCAGGTTCAGGTTCAGTCTCAGTCTCAGTCTCAGTCTCAGTTTCAGTTTCAGGTTCGGTTTGTTGCCTCGGCTTCGCCTTCTTGCCGCTGCTGTTGCTGTAGTTGTAGTTGTTGTAATTGAAGTCGCTTCGCCCGCGAGAGGGTGACGCTGGGTGCGCCAAGGGGGCGGGTGGCGGGTGGCGCAGGGCGAAGGGCATGAAACCTGCCCCTAACAGTTAAGAGCTAAGAGCTAAGAGCGCTGCTTCTAATTTTACATTTTATTGTTATGCTCGGTTATAGTTGTTGTAGCGCGCTCTCGTTGTCCTTGTTGTTGTTGTTGTTGTTGTTTCCTTTACAATTTTTATTCTTCGTTTTTAGGGTTCGTAAAAGGGTTGATTAGGAAGATGCACAGCAGCAGCAGCTCGTACTCGTACAACTCTTGCCCCACTATCCCCTTTGCTCACTTTATTGACCTCTGCACGCGCTTCGATTTTTGTTATTTTGCTTTGTGGTCGCCTCAACTTACCCCCCTCCCCGGCCGTCGGCTACTTGTAGTTTAGTTATTGTGCCTGTCCACGCGGAGAGAGGGACAGACAGACTGCGACAGCGAGAGCGAGAGAGAGTCAGTTTATTGCTGCTAATATTAAAATTATGAAATGCGCTGCAACTGAAACTGGCCATAAAGCAGAGCACGACTCTATTCCATTTACGATGCCAGCCCAGCAGCCATCAATCCCTCAATCCATCCATCCCTTGCCGCACACTCGTAATATATATATATATATATGTGGGTTTATTGCAGATGCCCAGCTTTGATGTCTGCTGTCTGATGCTGTGGACGTGACACACTGAATAATAGTTTGCAGATTGCCACAATGTACAACAAGCTGCTGTTGCAACCACTCAGCGAGTAAACTCTATGGTAAGTAGTCGCCAAAATGCTCTTGATACTCGTATTAATTGATTAGTGTTGTCTGCTTCACTGTCGGGCAGTTGATTTTGTAGCTCACAACACAGACTTATCGTTGCTTGAATAGTGTTCGCTGACATCGAGTGCTAATGTTTATGCGACTCTCAAATCGATAGATAGATAGATAGTGTCTAATCACTATCTGATATTGCAATGAATTCGCTTTGGCAGGAAGAGCGAAAGTGAAGCAGCAAGAAAGCTTGAAGCGTTTGTCGAAGTGTGTTTTACAATTAAGTTGGCAGCGGGGGAGGGGAGGAGCGGATGGGTGGAGGTGGAAGTGTAGTCGAAAAGTGAATAGAAATAGGAATAAAAATGCGGAATACGAAAAAAATTGAAATGTAGCCGAAATAGTAAAGAAAACGACGAAACAAAATGGCGAACAAAGTTTTTCTTCTTTGCTTTGTTTGCTCCTGCTGTTGCTTCTGCCCGCTTCCCCTCCCCTTCCCCTTCTCTCGCTCCCGTCTTCTTTTCATTTTTTTCGCTCGCTCCCAGCGTCGCCCGCGAGGGGGGCGGGGGGCGGGGGGCTGAGGTGGTTGGTCTAAAGTTCGCGGCAAAGTTAAAATAAATTGCAAGTTGGCATTAGAGACGCACACACATACACACACAGTCGCACACACACAGTCGCACACAGATGAATGTTAGTCAGCCGCCATATTAATGGCAATTGGGTGGCAAGTGTTGCGGCCCTTGCGGCATGTGTGTGTGTGTGTGTGTGTGCGGTACATGAATATAAAACTTTATTTTTATTTATTCCCTTTTCTACTCTCCACCGTTAGCCGTGCCTCGTCCCCGCGCCCCCCCCGGCTGGCCTCCCTTTTTGCCGCTCCGCGCACATAAAGCAAAATTTATTAGAAAACATTTCATTCTCGTGCTCATTCTCCACTCTCGCTCCCGTTCTCGTTTTGTGTGTGCTGTGCTGTGCTGTGCTGTGCCTCGCCTGCCACCCACCGCTTGCCGCTTGCCGCTTGCCGCAGCTGGTTTTGACTGCGACTCCGTCTGCGTCTCCGTCTGCGTCTCCGACTCCAGCGCTGGCTCCGACCCAAGCGCTCGCTCTCTGTCTCGCTCGCTCGCTGTCCCTCTGTCTATCTATCTATGCTTTGGCTCGCTCCCACCCGCTTCGCCTGCTGCTACTTCATCTTCTACTTTGCGTTTTGCATGCTTATTCGCAATTGTTGTTGTAATTGTTTTCATTGTTACGCGCAGCGCCCGAGGAGCTCCGAGAGGGGGTAGACGGGGCGAAATATAAAAAAACGGCGAAAGGAGGCACGAGCTGGAAAAAATGCCAAAACAAAACAAAAACAGAACAGCAAAGTGAAGCACAGAGCAGACAGGAGAGAGAGAGAGAGAGAGAGAGAGAGAGAGAGAAGTGAAACAGAAGCAGAAAACGGCACAAAAATATGTGTGGCAACATCTTTAACGTGGCTATGTCGGTGGCAGGCAGCATAGAATTATTGCCGCTGCCCCCCCTTCCCTCTACACTCCTCCTACACTCCCCCGCCGCAGTCTGGTGCCTGGCCCAATGGTTCCCCATTGTTGTAGGCGTAGGCAGCGATTCCAGCAGCAGCAACAACAACAACAACAACGACAACAAGGACGTCGACAACAACGACAACAACGACGACGACGACGACGACGACGGCAACTAAACCCCAGATGGCGCACTACACAAAGTTATGATATAATTTGGATTTCTTTTCGCTAAATTGCTTGTACCAACAATAAATATGTATTTATGTTGCCTCTCTCGCTCCCCCTCCCTCCCTCCCTCTCTCTGTCTCTCTGGCTTCGCTTTGCTTTCCCTTTGTGCCCAGCGCGCGTGTGTGTGTGTGTGTGTGTGTGTGTGTGTGTGATGGCCCTGAATGTGTGTTTGAAACTGTGTTTAAGTGCTGCCCGCACAGACAGCTCCCCGCTCCCCGCTCCGCACTCCCCTCGGCCAGGATCAGCCGAGAAACAGACAAGAGCAAGAGCAAGAGGAAGAGGAACACATGCGATGTGCACCTGATTTAGCGTGTACTCAAGGATATTACATTCCTCATCGCTACGCTTGCGATCTCCACACAATCCTTCCAGTGCGAGTCCTTAATACGAGTAGCAAGCGTGTCTATACGCTCTGCCATCGAGGAGCGCAAACTTGGCTCAATTTGGGGAGCTGCTTGAATGTGATTTGAGAACGATTTACTTGTGTCGTGCTGCTGAAGGTCGCGAGCGGCTGTAATTGCTTTCTTGTGCCACGCGTTCTCTAAAACATTCGCGGGCAGCGCGCAGAATAAATAAATATGCATATAACGAATAATTCGAGTATGTACGAGACGCAGCCAGCAAAGCATTTACACACACAGCGACAGCGACAACGACAGCGACAGCGACAGCGGCGTGTAGGCGTGCTTAAAAAAACCTTTCGCGTCTGCACAGCACCACCGCACCACCGCAGCAGCGCGGCACCCAAGGCGAGGCAGCGACGAGGCGGAATACAACAAGAAGAGCAACACGGGGAAGAAGAGAATATGAAAGGGCGCAAGGACAACGCGAGGATGGCGGCTGATTTACATTTTTAATTGTGTGTGCGCGTGTGTGCGAGTGTGTGTGTGTGTGTGTGGCCAGCAAGAAGAAGAAGAAGCAGCAGAAGAGGAAGAGCAACCCGACTGAGGCGACCTTTGGTCATGCTCCACATCTAAGTGGCTTCAACTAAAGCCCAAAACGATTCCCAATTCGCAGCCAAAGCTACCTCCCCCCACTCCCCAACCCCCTCCCCTGCACTCACGGGCAGACAGTGTCCGCTTTGACTAAATATCTAACCATTTAATAGGCATAGAACGACGACGACTCGCAGTCGCAGTCGCAGTCGCAGTCGGCGTCGACGTTGGCATCGCTGCCCTGGCAACGCTCAAGATTAAAAATTAGGCAAAAGGGTAGTTTAGCCTGTCGGCGAGAGTGGGAGAGAGAGAGGCAATGTGTGAGTGTGTGTGCATATATAAATTACAAGTACGCCGCGCTTTTGTTGTAATGAAATGAGCGCACACACACGCACACACACACACATAGAGAGGCGAGAAAGAGCGAGAAGCGCGCACAGAAAAACGCATTATAAAATGTGAGTAGTGTATGCTAATGGCAGACGCGCGCTTGGCATTGGCTTTGACGTTACTCCCTCCCCCACCCCCACCCCCTCCCACTCAGTCGCACCCCGCACTCCAGGCTTGCGTCCCCCTCCCTGCCTCCCCGGCCGCGTCTTCGCAGTTCCCAGCGCGCCATGTAAAAATGGTAAAATTTGTTTTTATTTATTTTGTTGGCTCTGCTGCTTCTTCTACGTTCAGCTGCTTTGCGCGCGACAGCGGCAGGGGGGGGGGGTGGAGGGGGGGGGCGAACGCAAGACACATTATCTAATGCGTAAGCGCGCGCGCTTGTGTGTGTGTGTGTGTGTGAAGCCCCTTTCGCGCCACAACTGCCGCGCAGCTCCAACGCAGCAACAGCGCCCCCGCCCCGCCTCCGCCCCCGCCCCCGTCCCCGCCCTTGGCAGTCGCGTCGTCTACCACACGTCGTTTGCAATTTTTCATTTTAATTTTCATTAGCGTTTTACTCGTTTTTTGTTGCGTGAGTTTGTGTGTCTTTCTTTTTTTTTTCTGTACTTTTTTGCTGTTTACGCTCACACACACACACACAGACGCGCGCGTGTGTGTGCATGTGTATTTGTGTAATATATTATATAGAGAGGAAACCGAAAAATGCGTAATTCCCATACACAAACCCCCGGCCCGAAACAAAAAGCGCGACTGCAGCCCCAACCCCAACCCAAGCGCGTTGCGAGTTGCCTCTTCTCCACCTGGCAGACACGGCCACAATCCCAAAACCGAAACCGTAACCGAAACAGAAGCAGAAGCAGAAACAGGAACAGAACTGAAACAGAAACAGAAACAGGAATCGAGCTACAGCTTCGCGTTGAGCTTGCGTTGCCTAAAATGATGTAATAAGCGTATGAAAAGTAAAATTGTTCTGCCGCTTAAGTAGTGCGTACTCCTTGCTCGCCCCCTCCCCCCACCACTGCCAACTGTCTCATCTACCCCTGTGCGCGAAGAGGCGTGGGTGGGGGGGGGGAGGTTGTTGAGGTACAGCAGTCAAATCAAGGCAACGAAACTTTGCGCGAGCGTAATTTTTCAATTTGGCAGCGGAAATTGCCTAGGGAGGCGACACACACACACACGCACTACACCCACACATGCATGTGGTCGACTCTCGCAGAGTCCTCTGGGGAGACACCCCCCCCGTCACCCCTTCGCCACACTTCACTTCACTCTGCTCTATACCGCAGCTGATGCTTTTTCTAATAATTAATTTAAAACTTTTTCTTTGCGCATTGAGGAACACACTACCCCTTCCCCCCACCCCACCCCGCCTGCGCACTTGAGGAAAAGTATTTTAAAAGGCGCTACTAATTAACGTGGAACGAGCAACTCGCCTCCCCTCCCCCCCTCTCCCTACTTTGCACCTCGGCACGAGAGAATCGCGGATCGCTGAGTGATAATTGCCGTGTGCTCCTCGCTCGAGTGCCCGCCCCGTGTGCGGCCAGTTCAGAGTTCAACGAGGGCAATTAATTGAGTGACTTCCACTGACCCCTGCAGCCGTCGTCAATCGTCGTCAGTCGTCGTCAGGCCACGAAATCACAATGAAATTAAACGGAAAGCAACCAAAAATCCCCTTGGCCACATAAACAGAGGCCAGAAATCAAAAGGCACACTCGTAGATTCAGTTAGCCCGGGCACTTGAACTCACACCCCACTCACTCCAAATGCCGCTTGCCGCTTGCCGCTTGCCGCATGCCGCACATGCCGCATGCCACACACCTCGTGCCCAAGTTTTGTCCCAAAAGCGATCGCTGCGAATGCCGCAAAATAGGCGGCAATTTACAAGGCATTATCTGCGTCGCTCGCTCCAGCGGGGTGGAATTCCGCCTGACCACCCAACCCTGTGCGAGTGTGTGCATCGATTAAAAAACATGTCCCGTTTGCCGGCGACAAAATGCAAATGAAGCAGTCGACCAACTGGTGGCTAGGCAGTCGTCGCTCGTCAGTCGTCAGTCGGGCGTGTAAATAACCTTAACCCCTTGCCCCATTATCTGGGCGACCCTTAACCCCTAACCCCTAACCCGTAACTCCTGACCCAAGCCGTAACCCTCACATATCCCTTTCGCCCGGCGGAACACACACGCAAACCCTCTAAGCCAAACCCCAAACTCGTGTGGCGAACAATCTTTGGCAAAGCATTTAACGAGACACGGCCCAGACGCGAACGGGCGAACGGCACGGCAGCCGGGACAGTGCGCCGGCCAATCCGGCAACTCGACGACAGCACCCCGCACACCCCAAACAAGCCAACCCAGCAACCCTTTCTTCGCACAAAACCTGTCTGACATGACATAAAGTAAGTGATATCGTTCATGAGTCTTAGGCCGACTGCCGACTGCCGACTGCCGATGGCAGGGGGAGGAAGGACCGGGCTGGGCCGGGGTCAAGGGTTCGATGCGAGCATTCACACACGCATTCGTGACTAGGCCACACACATGTGAGCGAGTGCAGGTCCAGGAAGGACCAAGGGGTCCTGTTGAGGGCATTTTCCATTTATTTTCACTTACATTTCTTGATTTGTCGTTGTCGGGCTCGTTGTCGCCGTGTTTGTTTTTGTTTGTCAACAATGGCTGTAAGTTGTCGCAGGGATTTTCCTTATTGGCCCACACACGACCACGCGTGGCGCGGCGAGGGGGGGGGAGGAAGGGGAGTGGGAGTTAGAGCAGCCCACACACGAATGACACATGCAGATTCGGGGTAGAAATAGAAGAAAATTTCCATATTATCGAACTTAACTAGCACACACGCCGAGCACAGCCACTCGCCCGGGGGAGGGCAGCGGCAAAGGGGGCGTGACAGGGGGCAGGGGCAGGGGATAGACAAGATGAAGACATAGAAAGCGACGTCGCCGTCAGTGTGTGATAATTTGTTGATTTGGGCGAGTGTGCGAAGGCTGTGTGTGTGTGTGTGTGTGGGTGGGTGGGTGTGTGTAAGTCTGTCAACTTGTTGCGTGAGTCGCCCCGAGCCCGGAGCCACAACAATAGCAATAGCCTGGCCCAGACAGGCTGGCACACACTCACACAAGTCACGGACTTGGACACCACGACCAGTCTGATTCCCACTCCCCACGCAGCTCATTCTTATGCTCGCTTTCGGACCCACACACACACACACACACGCACACACGAGCGAGCACAAGACATTGTCTGCTCTGGGCGCCTTGTCGTAGTGTGCGGCATGTGGCAGGCGGCAGTGTGGCAGTGTGTTAATATATTCATTGCCTTGCTTGACACAGCCCAGACTCCGACTCCGACTGCGACTGCGACTGCGACTGCGACCCGGACCGGGAGTCGAGAGCCGGAAGTAGTAGTCAGCAAGCCATAAAAACTTAAGAACACACACACTGACACACACAGTGTTGCAGTGGCAGCAGCAAGATAGCCGGCACAAGGCAACAGCAAGGAGGACACAAGAAGGAAATGTTTTCAGGCGCCGCCGTCGAATCCACATATGCTCTTGACTGGTTGACACCCCCACATGCCGCCCACACACTCAGACTGAGACGCACACACACACACACACACACACACACACTCACACTCGCATATGTTGCGGCTCAGGACATGGGGACGCCAGGACGTTCCTTTTGGCTAGCTGCTCTCGCCTGCTTGGCTGTCTGCGATGTGGGTGAGTTGCTCGACAGTGACGGGCACGGCGACGGGGCGGGGGCGGGGGCGGGGGAGGGAGAGGGGAGCGGGGTTGCTTGACTTTTTTTCTTCTTCGCTGCTGCGAGTATGTGTTGCTTTTTTCTTCGGTTTCTTCGTTTTTTTTCTGCTCTTGTTGTTGGGGAGAATGCGAGTGAAAGTGAGACACGCGCCGACGACTTTGCTTGGCTTGCCCAATTGCCATGTGTGTGTGTGTGTGTGTGTGTGTGTGAGAATGACCTTGGCCTTACTTTCGGCAGATGCGTGTGTGAGTGTGTGAGTGTGGCACGAATGGCTGGGGCATGTGTTGTCTGCGCTTTGCTTGTAATTTTATGCGGATTATCATTACAAACAGACACCGACAACGACGGCGACAACGAAGGCGACGGCGACGGCGACGGCGACAAGAAGACGGACATAGACACCGGCTCAGCCATAGACACAGTCTCTGCGTGGCGTGCTGTGGGGAGGGGGAGGGGGAGGGCGACACCCACATGCAGGTGGCACGCGCTAGATTGTCAGACAGGTAGGCGCTGCCTGCTCCCATTCGACAACTCGCCTCAACTCGGCCCCAGAAGACAGAAGACGGCAGTGAGGAGCTCTCAGCTCATAGCTCACAGCTCACAGCTAGTAGCTGCAAGGTCAAGACAGTTGTCGGCTGTCGTCAACAAGCGGCAGACAACACAAAGAACAAGAACAGCTGGTAGCCAAAGCAGCCGCAGAGAAGGGCGGCGGGGCAGCGGGGCAGCAACTGAGGCCGGAAGTCAAAAGTCCAGGGCGGAAAAAGCGACACAAACACTTGAAACGTGGGGAGGGAAGTCTGGATTTTAATTTTGAGTCGGGCAAAAATGAGGAACACACAGACAGACAGACAGATGGAATGAGAGAGCGAGAGACGCGGCAGGACAGCAGGACGGCAGGAAGGACAGACACTAGGACGAACGAGCGACGAAGCACGCCTGCTTGCTTCCTTCGCCTCCGCCTCTGTCTCCGTCTCCGTCTCCGCCTTCGTCGTCGACTTCAGCGAGCAGCTTTGGCTTCCTTCCTGCTTTAGGTGTGAATGCCACGCTGTCTGTGTGGGGACTGAGTGTGTGCGAGTGTGAGTGCGAGTGCGAGTGTGTTCGATTCTTTATTTGTTTGCAAACTCCTTCGCAACGGTCCAGGCTTTGTGGCAGCGAGCTGCGAACTGCGAACTGCGAACTGTGTGCTCTGAGTTGTGAATTGCGCTCTGGCTGCGTAATGGGTCCTTGCAACACAGACTGGCTGCTGCCTTGGCCTACCCCACAGTCGTGCGGCTGCGACTGCGGCTGAGGCTGAGGCTGAGACTGAGGCTGCGGCATGTGGCACAGTTTCGCATTGTCCAAGCGAAGGTCACGCCAGATGTCTGCAGATGGTTGCCAGCCAACGCGACTTTCGCTTCTGCTGCTTCCTCGACGACAGACGACGGACGACGGACGACGGACGACGGACGACAGACAGAAGCAGCGAGGCGAAGCGAAACGTGGCAAATCCACAAGACAAGTCCGCCCCACCACCCAGCAAGCGAGCTACCTGTTGCAGGCCAGCTGTCTGTGCGACGACAGAGAGGGAGAGAGAGAGAGAGAGAGAGGCAGATGCTGTTGTCATTGTGCTTGTTACGCATACGCCATGTGAGTCGCGAGCAGGAGCGATTGCTATTTGCACACGATCAAATTAATTGTCCGTGCGGCGCTTGCGATTTTTATTGCAAAACTTTGATAGTCGCAGACGGATTGATATTGCACGTCGATTGAACTCACACACTCGACTGCGAGGACTGCGCTGTGACTGTGGCTGTGGCTGGGATTAGTGCGATGGGCTATAACGAACGTGCTTCGTGTCCCGCCCCGCCCTCGTCCGTCTCGGCTGCATTTGCATTTGCATTTGCCATTTTCCGTTTTCCATTTGAATTTATTTATAGCACTTACTAAACTTTCTACGAAATTACACGCTACAATTCGGCGCAATGTGAAAGGCACATAACATACAGGCAAAAAGTACAACAAAAAACTGTGGAAATAAAAAATAGTATTAATGACAGCCAGCAGGGGCAAGGGGCGGGGGGACAGCGGGGGCAAGGGGGCAACAATGGCAAAAAAGTATCAAAACTGACTTTTACAATTTACAATTTACAGTTTACAGTTTACAGTTCACAGTTTACACACAACACCACACAACAAAAGAGTAGACAGCAGTGCACCACTACAGTGCTGGCTAGAAGTATTCGTATGGCTGCAACAAATGCATAAATGGGCCAAAAAAATGTATAATTATTTTAATACGAAAGCATAACAAAAACGTGGCAGCGAAACGAAATTGCATTAACAATGCAGTGTTGCCCCCCCCCCCCCTACGCCCCCTGCGGCCCCTTATCAGCCGAGTGGCGCTAATACTGAGCACAGCGACACAGACATGCGAGCACTCGTAATGTGGCAGCGCGCGGTGGCAACAACACGAGAAAAAATACCGCGCCAAATTATATTATAATTATATTTAAAATGCCACCGACGGCCCGACTACCTCCCCCTCACCCTCCCCCTCGCGCTCGCTCTTCGGCGGAACTATGAGTATGTCTACGGCAGGCAGTAAAGTGCAACACAAAAAACAACGTTACTTTTATGAAAGACAAAAAAATGACGAAGCAGCAAAGCAGCAGCAGCAGCAGCAGAGAGGAGAAATGTTGTAAATTCTCGTTGCCTGCAAAAAACTAAATGAGATTTTGCAGTTGGACGAGCGACGAGCGGCAGACTGTTGGTTGTTCTGTTTGCTTTGCTAGTCGCCGAGTCGCAAAGTGTGAGCTTAGCAGACACTTGCCCCTCGCTTCCTCCGCGACGCCTGCATCGCTTTGAAGCGTCCAGCAGCACAAAGACTGAGCTTTCTAACTTTTGCAGCGCAGACAAGACAGGCAGACACACAGACAGACAGACAGACAGACAGACAGTCAGACAGTCGACTGGCGGGCAGATGTAATAAGTGCATGAATTGCGAGTCATGTGGCGAGAGTGCTATTATCACGCATTACGTATACGCAGCGTGGATTTAGCACACTTGGAGGCAATTAAGCCCCAGCTTGATATTGATGGCATATCGAATTATAACAGCACGTCAATTAACTTGATCGCAGACTAGAATATTCTCCACATCCTCATGATTAGCAACTAGTTTGAAAATGACCCAAAATATTGCTGTAGATTCAAAATGTTCTAAGTGAATTTATGTGCACAAACACGTTGCTAATTTGTATGCAAGCCAAATAGTTTTATGCGCCTCTCCTGATTGGTTGCAATTGGTTAATATGCTTTTTGTGGGCTTCATTGCAGCGGACACGGAGGTAAGTGTCCACGGTTAATTAAGTTGAGTTTATAGAGTCGCCGGAGTGCCGCAGATTAACGATAATGCTGATGGCAATGGCCAAGGCCAAGACGGCGACGGAGGCGGAGGCGATGGGGCGACCTCTGAGTGTGCTAGAGTTGAGACGGCGGCCGAGATTGCCGCAGCGTTATCACTGAACCTGGACCTCGCACACGAATGTGCAAATGTTGACGCTGACGGTTGAGACTTGAGTTGCGTTGTGCTGTCACACGCTGCGTATACGTAATGCACCGCAAGCAGCCACAGCTGAGCAGTGTGCAGAAGCAGGCAGCGCGAATAAGCAGCGCTTCCCTAGTGCCACATTTACTCTGCCCCTTAGTGTGGCACGCACAACTGTACAACGAAATCCAACTATGCCTGCATCTCTGTCCCACGCTCCCACTGCCTGTCTCTCTCTGTCTATCGCGCTGTCTCTGGCGAGCCGAACTCTCGGCCTGATATCGATTTGAATACATAATAATTCAGCGAAACTTTGTATTACAATTTATTTAGTGCACAGTCTGTAGTCGAGGCAGCCGCTAGCTGCGTAGCCAGCGCTAAGTGCAGAAGCCGTTCTTCCCTCTGCTCCATTCCATCCGTCTGTCCGTCCGTCCGTCCGTCCGTCTGTCTGGCAGCCGATTGCGCCTTCGCTATTTGCTGTTAGTTGGCAATCTTTCTATACATGCTCAGCCAATACTTTTGCCAACTTCCCCGGCGAGTTGCTCGCATTTTCTTCACCTTGTTCTGGCATTGCTGCTGCACGATTTTTTGTGTGTGGGTGGACTGTAAAATTTGTGTCTAAACGCAAAACAAGGAGCGCAAAAAAGCGAAGAAAAAAAGGAATCGAGCAGGCGACTGGGCGCGGGAGGCAGCCAACCGTTCAATCAACACCCCATTTGACTAACAACTGCAACAACAACAAACGACGACGACGACGACGACGACGTTGACGTCGCTGCTGGCGCAGTCGACCTTCAAACTTTGGCAGCAGCAGCGACTGAGACGGAGACGGAGACAGAGACTGAGACTGAGGCAGAGGCAGCAGAAGCATTTCTCTATATACATAGCACACACACACACACACACACACACACACAGGCACACAAACACTATTCTAACGTTTCGCGTAGCTATAAAAATATTTTTTAACATTTCTCGCACCGTGCGTACATTTTCTTTGGGTTTCCTTTTCCCAGCTCCAAGCTCGCAGCTCTCGTTACTCGCTGCTCGGTTGCCTTTTTACCCAGCCCCCGAAGGGGGGATGGAGAGGGAGGGGGGGTTGCCAAACCCTCCACATCTGTGCCCACTGACGGTATATTTTAGGTATAGGAGAAACTGTTAGAGCGCTGAAAAGTTTGCGTCTGTTTGCCGAGCAGCGGCAGCAGCTGGATGAACTGTGTGTCGCTCGAGAGCGAGAGAGAGAGCAAGCGTGTGCGAGAGGGGGCAGGGGAGACGCTGCTGTTTTCTGTTTCGCTGGGTTCGGCGTAGAGTTGCGAGCTGCTTCATAGTAACAACAGCAACAGCAACAGCAACAAAACAGCCGCATCTTATTACGCTGTCCTCGCTCCTACTCGCTCTGTCCCCCTCCCCCGTCCCCATGTCCGTCTTGCGCGCGTCTCTCTTAATCCCATTTACACTGAACAACAAAAAAACAAAACAAAAAAAGCAGCAGGAATAATAATAATAATAATAATGGAGCGTCTTATGTATTGCCAAAAAAAAAAGAAGAGAAGCGGACGAGAAACTGCTGCGAAAGCGGCAACGTATTTGAAACTAAACTGCAAAATAGAAGCAGGACGACAAGACGTGGCGGGGCATGGCGTGGCGTGCCGTGGCGTGGCGCCCCTCTGGAGTGTGCTGCACATTAAGTTAACGGGCGCTCTCCTCACCCGGTCAACATAAAGAAAGTTGTAACTATGAAAATTTTATAAATTCCGCAGATTTTCTGGCGCTAAGAAGGCTGCGGGCCAACGGCGCGAGGGGCACAAGGGGGGGGGGGGGGTGCACGAAATGCGGGAAATGTGGCAATGGTGGAAATGGTGGAAATGGCTGATGAGGCGCCCCTTGGCAGCATTTGAAAGCATGCTGAGTGGGTGGCCAACAACACTCGCTCGCAATAGTGTGTGTCTTGGTTAGTTGGCAAAGTTTCGTAGTGCAGGGGTCGGATAAGAGGGGGGCAGTGGGGGCAACAATGGGGCACTGGAGGCGACTTTGCTTTGATGGCCAAGCGTTGCTGTTTAGCGGCCGGGATTGTGTGGCCCAGATTACTAGACGACTGCGAATAATGCAGATGACCGCTCAACGACTGCGACTCACAGTCTGCGAGAGATCAGTGAACATATAGGGATATGCACTTGCTGCTCGACTACACACACTCGCACACTCAGACAGTCGGAGGCGGGGAGCAACAGTCGCAAAGGATTTTGGCATTTATTTTTAATAAAATTCATAAAGCGCATTTCCTTTGGCATTCCTGCCACGCGTCTCTCTTCTCGCCTGTCGCCTGTCGTCTGGTTACTTTGGTTTCTGCGTCCACAAGGAGAGGGGAGAGTCGCCCTCTCGCCCTCTCGCCCTCTTGCTTTGGCTGGCAAACTTCATTGCGCTTTTTGATTATTTAGAGTTTATTTGATTAACAAAAAGCGGCAGGCAGCGGGCGGCGGGCGGCGGGCGAAGCGGAGACGAGCGCATGCAACATGAGCGATGGCAACAAACGACAAATTCAATTAAACTTAATAAGGATGTCTCTGCGCCCCCGCCCCTGCCCCCTGCCCCCTGCCCCGCCCACTTACTTTGTTGGCCCGCCTTGAGCGTTGTCGTTGTCGTTGTCGTTGTCGCTTCCTTGCGCAATTGAATTATATATTTAACAAATTAATTGGGCAAACGAAGTTGAGTTTCTATCTCCAACACCTGCCGCCCCCTACGCCCCCTCCCCTCGTCGCACCCTTGCCCACCTCGCTGATTAGCAACAGCATCCTAATTAGTTTGCTTGCCTTGCAGACCGCAATCGACTTGTAGATCAACACGATCCACGTCTATGACTGCAAGATAGTTGGCGACTAGTTGGCGACTAGTCGAACTAGTAGCTCGCACTAATGAATATGCGCATTTGCAGTTGATGTATTTATAATTAAGCCACTCTAGCGATGAGGCGACTAATTTATGCCGCACTATTTAGCATATTGCCACCCACATTTGCATTTGCGCCTCGCACAAATTCCCGACTTGCTCGAATTAATATCTCGCATTCAAGTCAACTTTGTTTCTGTCTGATGCATGAACTGCTGGGAAACTGAGGGAATCTCTAGACTTGCGTTTAGTTAGTTGAAATCATTTGCAACGCTTGCGATTTCGCTTTGACATTTTCCCGGCGTTTTCCTTGGCTTTGCCGTTTACATAGTTTTCCATTTCTGCTGATTTGCTGGCACTCACAGCAGCAGTCACAGCAACAGCAGCAGCGCTGCTTGTCAGTAAGAGTAATCAAAGAGAAAAAAACGAGGGAAAAAAGTACGAAATCGATCGATAATTTTTAATGTAGTCGTATTTCTTTTTAAGCGCGCGCTTTCTGTACCTTTTTGGCTATAACGCTGCCGCTTCAAGTTTGTCCCACGTCCCCCCTCCCCTTCTCCGCCCCGCACTCTGCTGGCAGTTGGCAGTGAACCCGACCCGCCCCCAGTTATCGTTTCTATCGTTCTATTCCCGTCGCCTGCCGCCCCCGCTGCCCTCCTGCGTCCTGCGTCGCGTTTCGTTCTTGCCATTTTTATTCTTCCTTTTTTAATATTTACCCAATTCATCAAAAAATAAGTAATTATAAACTTTTCAGTTTTTCTTCTGCCGTCTTGCGTCTGCGTCTACTATGCGGAGCGCATCTCGCTCTCTCTCTCTATCTCGCCCGCCACTCCATCGCCCTGTCCCGCTCTCGCCCCTGTGTGTGTGTGTGTGTCGCTTTGTAAAAGCGCTTTTCTTGCCCTTTTCTGACTGTGCAACTTAAATACACTCACACTACAGACACACACACACACACACACACACACACTCGCACACCCTCCGCGGCAAAGTAGAAAAAAATTGGAAACAACCCCGAAAAAAAGAAAGTAAAGTTTTTGTTGTATAAGCGAAAAACTAAGCTTCTATTCAAATTCTACGCCATCGAGTGCTTCGCTTTTATTATTCATTCATTCCATTCTCAGCGCTTTTGGCCTCTTTACCCCCCCCCCCCCTCCCGACCCCCACGCCGGGCTCACAGCGTACTTTTTGTATTTTTGGCACAAGCAAAATGAAAGCACAAAAAAAAAGATGAAAAATGTTAAGAAAGAGGAAAGTTTCCGATTACAGCGTGCGGCATGGGGCATGTGGCAGGGGCAGGGGCAGGGGCAGGGGCAAGGGGGTGACTGCCGCGGGAGGGTTGGGGTGGGGGTTAGGCCCACAGACGCTGTAGCGCTCTCTGGCTTGCCAGCAACAGCAACAGAGGCTGAAGACACCGGGTGCTATTGGCTGCTATCGAGAGTCTTGTTCGTAGGCCCGGCACAAAGCCAGCCACTAGTCGTTGCTGCCACCCACTACACACACACACACACACACACACACACACACACACTCGCACACACGCGCGCCTTTTGAGCATAAGTAGAATATAAAAATTTTGCGATTATGAATTTGAATAAAAGCGATACGAAGCCAAAAGTAAGTACGCAGTCAACGCCGTCGTCGCCGTCGCCGTCGCTGCTGCTGCTGCTTCTCAACACTGGCTGCAGTTGTTGTTGTTGTGGCTTTCCCCCCTGCTGGATCCTCATTTTTGGGTGGATTAGAAGTTGCTGCTGCTGCTGCTGCTATTTGTGGAAATCTGAAGAAAATATGAAGTAATCGTAGTGCGAGTAGCTGCTCCGCTGCCTCCCCGCCCCTCCCCTGTGAGTGCGAATCTCAGCAAATATTCGAATTTATCTTATGGCCGAACTTTGCTGCACAGATGCTGCTGCTGTAGTTCGTGCAGCCGAAGGTGGCAACTATGGCTGTGGCGCAAGTATCCACATATTCGCAGTCAGTCAGCTCGTAGAGCGTCTTCCTTGCAATCATGACTTAGCATTACTAATTAAGCACTTGCAGTTAATCAATTAAAAAGCATAACTGCTTTGTTTTACCGTCTGTGCAAAGTGGAGAAATTGTCAATGATTCACTTTCCCAGATAACTCAAATGATTGAAGTGCGCGCATTTGAAGTTGTTGAGTACGATGCAGAACCTCTCTTGTTACTCTGCTTTCTGTAGTCTTTGAAGAAGCGTAGCTAACTAGTAAACTATCTTTTGATAACTACAACTACTAATAGATTCATCTCACTGCTGAACCTTTAGTCTATCTGTTGATTCGTTAGAATACGGTTAGTATTAGAAACATAGTAGTGATTATAACAGTCAGCATTAGAAATATAGTAAAGATTATAACTGACTGTAGATTCATCCCACTGCTGAAGTAGTAACCTATCTTTTGATTACTTTGAATACGGTTAGCATTAGAAATATAGTAAGCATTATAGCGTACTCTAGATTCATCTCACGACTGAAGTAGTAGTCTATCTTTTGATTACTACAGCTACTACTAGATTCATCTCACTGCTGAAGTAGTAACCTATCTTTTGAATACTTCGAATACGTTTAGATTAGAAGGCATTATAGCGTACTCTAGATTTATTTCACTATTGAAGTCTGATGCACGGAAAACAGGACTCGACTCGAATCGAATCGAAACGAATTGCACTGCGAAAGACGCAAGATTGCTCAGCCGTTGCCCCAATCTCCACGTGTGTGTGTGTGTGTGTGTGTGTGTGTGCGAAGCAAGTGAAGCCTACTGTTGCTGATGCTGCGGTTGGCAAATGTTTAAGCTAAGGATTAATACTTCTTTTTAGAATTTTATACTTATACAAAGCATCTTCCCCTCCGCCTCCGCCTCCGCCTCTTCGTCGCTCCCCCCACTCACCGCAAATGCCGCTTGAAGTAAACACACACACACAGACACACACACACACGCAGACGCGCACAAAGACGTGTATGCTGCTTGAGTGTGTGCGTTCTTTAGTAAGTATTAAAAAAGCGGTGCTAGGTTGGCGGCAAACAGGGGGCGGGCGGGCTGGTGGCACAGGCAGATGCCAGAGATGCTGAGCGAGAAATCCTTGTAAGCAGTTTTCACTTCTGGCTGATTTCTAGACCCGTCGCCTTCTTGTTTCTACGCCAAACAGACTAAACACGGTCTATGCGGTTTGTCTAAGCAACTAACGAAATCGTAGTCAACTATGAGATACAGCAGTACTTGACTCCTTTCCAAACTAAGTTAACTCTGCACAAGTGGAACAATAACTTGTAAGCATCAATGAAATTATTGAGATATGATTTGATTGGTTTTCTAATAACTGTTATAGGATACACATGTGTTGAAATCATATTTGAACAGAAGTTTCGACTTATACCGAGTGGCATTGATTATAAATATTGACTCGCTTTGCAGATTGCAAATGTGAACGGGTCTTGTGCAGTCAACACTTGAGGCGTTGCTCTGCTTACGCTGCTTTTTTTCTGCAGCTTCTGTTGGTTAGCCGAGAACGACGGCTGGTAAGATGTGGATTGAGACGAAGGCGGGAGAGAGGAGAGAGGTGACTGCGATGGGGGGCGGAGGGTGGCTAAGGAAGCGCGCAAAATGATGAATAGAGTTACTCAAATACAACGAACGCTGCCTGCAGCACGATGGGATAAGTTTTAGGAGGCGTGGGTGTGAGACTGACTGAGGCGGAGACGAAGACGAAGACGGTGTGGAGACGGGGGCGGAGACGGGAGTGGAGGAAAGGGGCTGCGTAGTTGAAACATGTTTAAAAATTTCTATAACATCTTTGGATGCTCCGCCGTGTTGTTTTGTGTTGCGTTCGACTGCAGGGGCGGACGACTTAGATGTGGCAGTCGAAGAAGAGGAGGAGACGAGTATGCGAATAGGGAGAGAGGGAGAGCGGGAGAGCGGGAGAGAGGGCAAGTGTGGGAGTGGAAGGCGAGAGCAAAGCAGCAATAACTTCTAGTTCACTTTTTAATATTGTTCGGATTCAGAACATGCAATCCATGTAACTGTGTGTGTATGTGTGAATGTGTGTATCTCTATACATGTGCACGAGAGTGGCAAAGGGGCGAAGGTAGATAGGGGGAGGGAGGAGGAAGGGGCGCAAGGCTTTTCATTAAAAATGCTTATAGTCATTTCGCAGTGCGTGTGTGTGCGAGTGGGAAAGAGAGAGGAGGCAAGCTAACGGAGCATGATTGATAACTTTTGAAAGCACACAAACTACAGCACACACACACACACACACACACATTTAAGTTGACAAGTTGTATTTAAAGCAGGGGCTCTGACGATTTCAGCTTCGTTTCAGAAATTCACCAATAATATTCTAGCTATTTGCACATTTTTTCACTAATCATCTTTTCAATTACTGCTTGGGGGCAAAGTATCGGGATGCTTAAGAGTTTTCCTAACATGCTTTTGAATTAAGTTCACACACCTTCAAGCAGTGCCCCAGAGGCAATTGGCTTCACATCAAAGACAAATTGTTGTAACTCTTATTAAAAGTTTGTTTTCGGCCAAAACAACACAAATTAAATGGCGATTCTTGCTTGCAACTGCGTGTTGCTGGCAACAATCGAGATTTTGCCTGCCAGACGCCCACTAAGAATGCTTTTTACTGTTCGTACCAACACCAACTAAGTTCCGCATTCTCAAACGCTGATTTCTTTTCTTCAAGCGAAGCGCAATTCTCTTAATTTGCTGCTGTGCGAAAGTAGATCTCTTTAATCTCTTTGGCATATAATGTATAATTAAAATTTAAAAGTTTTTATAGTAGTTGTAGTAGTAGTCTTATTAGCACTTCTTATCACTAGTTCAGCAAAGCATTCATAGATAATATAAGTGGCATACTGCTAATACTAGTGGCATGCTTCATAAAATAGGTTGCACTTGTGGTATACTTTATAAATTAAGTATACAATTAGGAATTGAAGGAGTAAGAATAGAATTCATGGTGTTGTAGTTGGTGAGTTTAAGAAATTCGAATTGCTCAATTTGAATAATTTCCCTTTTCCCAGTCAACGATCTTCCACCGTGTGAATTTAGAGCACTTTCAAGTGAGCATTGTGAAAATTATTATTAAATTGCAATTCTTAACTTTTTAGTGTGGTGTGCGTGTGTGTGTGTGTGTGTGTGTGTGTGAGTGAGGCAAGTGCGAGTGCATCCATTATTCAGAGTGGTGCAGAAGTATTCAGAGTCACAGGAATTTGATAAACAGCATTCACAGAGTTTGCGATTCGCTTTTCGAGTGTTTATTTTTAGCTTATTGTTGTTACACATTTTGTCGGCTCTCTCGCGCCCGCTCCCGCTCCCGCTCCCGCTCCCCTCCCCGCTCTGCCGCTCTCGCTGCCGCAGTTGTCGCAGTTGTTTTGTGTAGCGTGCAGCGAACTGCGAACTGCGATTCATCTTATCGGCCAAACACCAAACCGAAAACGGGAACACGAACAGCAGGAGGAAGAGGAGCCAAGAGCGAGCGGGACACACAGTGAGAGATAGGGAGAGAGAGAGAGAGAGAGAGAGAGAGAGAGGGGAGACTAAGCTGAGCTGAGCTGAGTGATCGATGATCGATCTACTGGCGAAAGAGATGCGAGCTAGCAAGAACACGAAGAGGAGAAGCAACAATTGCAATTAGTCAGTGGCGAGGTCAAAGCCTTCAACAATCGCCACATTCATTCACATTTTGCACTCGTGTTTGTGTATTCATAATCATGTGTGTGTCAATGCCACGCAAATCGCTAAAGCTAAAGCCGAAGCTAAAGCCGAAGTTAAAGCTGCAACTGAAGCTGAAGCTGAAGGAGAAGGAGGCAGAGAAGTCATTGCACTTCTCTCACCACGCAATTCGTAGGGGGCCTCGCGTGAATCATTTTCGGTTATTTGTCTGACTATGCAACGATTCACGCGATCCACACGCCAACCACAATCCACAATGCAGCTTGTGGCCTGCCTTCTAAGCACCCTGTTTGCACACACACACACGCACACACACTTGAGCACGCTGCAGTCATTCCCCAAAAAAATGAAAAGCTCTCAGCCCACACACTCAATGCCAAATGCGTGGCGAATAAGAATGAGAGCGACTGCGACTGTGGCTGTGGCTGCGACGGCGACGGCGGCTGCGAGCGTCAGCGTGAGAGAGAAAGAATAAAAGCTGCAGTGAGATCACCGTCAGGTCAGGGAGCTTTTAGACAGCCGGCATGCATGCATGCTAGTGTGTGTGTGTGTGTGTGTGTGTGTGTGCTGAGACTATCGCTCTCTGTTTAAGTTGTTTGCTATCTTTCTACATCGTTTCGTTTGTCCCCGCTCCTTTGCGTCCCGCTTCCGCTCTCTGTCCACATCGCGCCGCGTCGTTAGTTCGTTCGTGTTGGTTCGCCTTGGCCATGCCTGCTGCCATTCGCAACGCATCGCATCGCATCGCGGGTCAATGACTGCCAAAAAAAAATACAAAATATTTTTGACTTTTCAGCAGCAGCAGCGCCAAAACTGAATAGTCACACACATACACACACACACACACATACGGGCGGCACTGCAGCTGTGTGCGAACGGCATACAAGTGTCGTTCTTGTTCTGGTTCTCGTCGTTCTCGCCTCCCTTCTCGCTCTGGCACTCGCACTCGCACTCGCATTGCCATTGCCATTCCCATTCCCCCATTCGCCTCGCCCCTGTGGCTTCGTTCCCCTCTGCTTCTTCAGCGCGGTCGCCTATGCAGTTGCGCATTTTTTCGTAGGCGTCTGACGCTTTGCAAAAAATATTTATGTACATTCTACACACATTATATACACGCTTACATTATATATTCGCATATTCGTGTGATCGCGAGCAGAGCAATAGAGTAATGATGTGTTGTGATTATTATATGTGCAATAAATTAGCGGCGATCGCTGCATTAGTGGACAATTTGTGGAATTGACTGTGACTTAATGACCAATAGTATCGATCTAAAATTAAGCTAAGCACTTAAGTAACGCGTTTTAATCATGACAATTATATTTGAAGTGCGCACTTTGCAAACAATTAATCCACAGTTGTCTCATGATAGTTCACAGCCATGCTGATTATTCAGTGAAATCTTAATTACTTCGCAGGGCGGCAATTCGCAGTGCGCGCTTTCAATGCGACAGCTATCAGGGCTGACTGTACTTACTTTCTATCTGTCTCTGTCTGTCTACTTGTCTTTGCAGTGCAAGTCGACGGCGTATTAGTATAAGACAGTGCGAGCGATAAGCGATAGAACTACACTGCAAGTATAAGCATAGGTATAAGACTAGAAGAAGACGCGTGTATAAGTGTATGTGTGTGTGTGTGTGTGGCCATAGAACTGCTCTGCATTTGCCAAAAACATATTAATGCAGGAATATACAAAAAACTGTTTTGCATGATTAGAACGGTTTCTCGGGCGAACGCAGTTGTTGTGGCTGTAGTTGTTGCTGCTGTTGTAGTTGCTGCCGTTGCCGTTGCCGTTGCCGTTGCCGCTGTTGTTGTCATTTAATACCCGAAATTCTAGTCTAACCGGATACAAGGTTCGCTGCATTATTTTGCATTGTGTTTTATTTATATGTATATATTTTTTTTGGTATTTTTGTTTTTTTCTGCTACCTTTTGATGCGATGTGTGTGCTGTATTTTTGCCCTTTTGCTGCACTGCTGTTGTCCATTTAGTGAAATGGGCTTGAATTGCGTCATAAGATTGTAATTTATTCGCCGCGCTAGCCTATTTGAATAATTACATTTAATGTGTGACATGAACTTAATTTGGTTTCGTTTCTATCGTTTCGCATTTGCAGCTAATGTGACAGGTTTGAAAGCTGACTGCACAAAAGCCCATTAAGTGGATGACAAACAGCACGTAGAATGCGCAATGATTACTTCACAGCAACCAGGTGAGAGTTCTATCGATATTAATATCGATAACAGCACACACAGCGCATACGCTTGCACACACTTGCACACTTGCACACTTGCATCGCAGAGATGATGTGAGTACTTGGCAATTACTTTAATGGCCGCCTTGACAGCCTTGTCGCGTCGAGTGTGTGCGCCATCTGTTGGCCCCATTGCGAAATAACACAACTCCCCGTCCCGTCCCTCCCCCTGCTGCTGCTGCTCTTCTAAGTTGCTGCTGGCTGCGATCCTTGTGCTTGTTGCGCTTTCAGCTTTCGCTAGTCGTTGAACTGCAGCTGC
This sequence comes from Drosophila rubida, assembly GCA_035046165.1. Taxonomy (NCBI): domain Eukaryota; kingdom Metazoa; phylum Arthropoda; class Insecta; order Diptera; family Drosophilidae; genus Drosophila; species Drosophila rubida. The sequence continues at coordinate 259,143 of JAWNOF010000023.1, forward strand.
TGCGGCTCTCCCTCTCGTTCTCATTTTGTCTCACTCTGGCTTGCTTAACCGCTCAATCCTTGTCCCTTGCCTGCCATCATCATCATGTTGTGCTTCATCATCAGCAGCTTCGTCGTTTGGCGCATGAGTAATTTGCTATTTGATATTTTTGTATGCACGCCTCTTTGACTGTATGTGTGTGTGTGTGTGAGTGTGTGCAAGTTTCGGGTTTTTGATATTTTGGGCAAACTGCACGTCGCTCTCTCTGGCGCACTCGCTCTCGCTCCCTCTGCTGCCTGCGCCTCTAACAGCACGAAGATCGTCTTTGCTCGCACACACACACGAACACGTACACAGGCATGTGCATGCATGCAAGCGTGTACATAGAAAGGCAAACAGAAACAGCAAAAATCTCGCTGCTGATCTCTGTTCATTGTTGTTGCGCTGCTCTTGTTTTGGTTTTTCGCTTTGGCTTTGGCTTTGGCTTTGCTTTGCTTTTTGTTGTTGGGGCGCTTTTGTTTGGTTTCAGTTTCTTCTTCTTCTTCTTCTTCGACTTCTTCTTATTCTTCTTGTTTTGTAGGTCATTGAACCGACTCTGCGCATTTCAGCTCTCAGTTCAGTTCGCAGTTCAGTTGTGTTGCTTTTCTGTTCTTGCCTAAAAACAAAAAATTGCAGCCAATTTAACTGCGGACAATTTTCGGGGCTGGAATTTCTTCTGTGATGATTCTTCTCTCTTCTCGTTCCTCGCTCTTCCCCAATTTCGTGCGCAGCTCGCGTCGCCTTTGCCAGTTTAGGGTGTGGAGCATATTCTTCACTCTTGCCAAAAGGCAGCAACATTTCCACTGCTGCAACAATGACTACATGCAGCGCAAACAAACAGCTTGCAAGGAAGCGAATTCAATGAATTGTGGCTCGACGATTTCTTGTTAGCTTTTCAAATCCATAGCGATGTTGAAAAGCTTTGCTAGCTTCACTGTGACTATGCGTCGTATGCGCAACAACTATGAGTAGAGCGGGAGTGTGAGCAGGAGCTTTGAGCTTTTAATGAGGCGTGGCGTAGAAGAAGAAGTGCCGCCGTGTAACGCTGCAGTTGCAGTTGCACTCATTAAATTAGATTGCAGCCAATTACGCGCACAAAGGCTGCGTAATTAAATGCGATCTGGTCTGTGAACTGCGAGTGCGAGTGCGAAAGTTAGAGGACTTGCAACACACAGGCACAGGGCGGCACAGGGCGGCACAGGGAGGCAAAGGGACGAGCTGGGTTCTCATTTCATTCAATTTGCGATTAATTAATAAGCAGCGATTTAGCGCGAATGCAAATTGATATTAAATAGCGCATATTAGCGGTTGCACGCCAAACAGAGCAGACAACGCGGCAACCAGGCAACAGCGAAGCAGTTGCAGCAACTGCGGGGGCAAGTAGCAAGCACACGAGTCTATTACAAGGCTCTGCCACACTCTGATTACTATTCATTCACTAAGGAGGCGCTTGCAATGTAGAACTACTATGTAGACTTATTTGCTAGAAGTGTTTTCCCTCACTTAATCATTGTTTAGATGCCTCAAATGGTTGAGCGAAGGAGTTGCACATTCCTCTGCTTGGGAGTAGCAAAACTTCGTTGCAAATCAGCCACTCATATAGCGCATTTCAGTGTTTTAGCTGCTCAATGTTGCAGTATTGTATGTTGCCACAAATCTGTTTCGACGTGAGTTAGACGAGCGTGCAACGCAGTGGTTGCGTTGTGAGTCTCGCAGGATATTTCGGGCTGTTAATCGCATCAAATTGAGTGCATCACTTTGAGAAGGCAGCAAACACACAATTGTTTGTTTGTGCCTCCCAATTGACTCTTCAAAGCGCCCTCTGTGGCAACAGCTGGGGCAGGCAGCAGCCAGCAGCCAGCAGCCAGCAAGGAGACAGGGAGGGGCAGCAGTGTTAGGTGCCGCGCTGTTGTGGCCCCGGCCAAACTTTGTTGACTTTGTCTATGTTTGCATTTTTTGCTCGTTGCCAGTTAGAGTTGCAACTGCAACGGGCGCCGGTGCCTCGTGGCGCTGACTGAATGACTGCCGCACGCCAGCGGACGGGACGGGGGCAAACCCCCGCAACCGCAACATATGCGGAGACTCGACGCGCGGCACCAGAACGAGAACGGGAAGGGGAAGGGGAAGGGGAAGTTTTCGTGTCGTTTCCGCGTTTTAAGCGCCGTTTTAGTAGTTTTCTATGCAGCGCCACAAAGTGCTGCAGTGTGGCAATGTGGCAACGTGGCAGCGTGGCAGCGTGGCAGCGTGGCGGCGTGGCACGAATGTGTGCGAGTGGCGGCTGCAACGGAGGGGGGCAGCAACGTGATGGGCAAGTGCCACTTTTTGTTGCTGCCTTTTGCACAGTTCAGTGGCGGGTGTGAAAAATGATAAAGCAAATGTTTTTCTTATTGTTTGTTGTTTTCATAACTTCGTAATTTCTGACGCCACTGACGTCCACTTGCCACCGCTGCTGCGCCACTTGCCACAAGTGCATTTTGGGCGATTTGCGACGCTCAAAGGGAGCCGCGTATCTATGCCTCAGTCGTGCCTTAATCCAATTGCCCAATCGAACTCGAATCTGTCCGTCTGTCTGTCCGTCCGTCTGTCCGTCCGTCTGTCCGCTCTGTGGCGAGGCAAAGAGTCGCCTGAGATCCTCGAGCTGTCGTGTGTGGTGTGAAGAATGCAAGTACTTACTTAGCGAGCTGTGAGTTGACGGCGTTGACCTACCTGCTTAGGGTCCAGGTCGAACTGCGAGTGCGAGCAGGATGTGCAGGACGAAGGCGCTCGATGATTGATGATCGAAGAATGCTAATGCTCGAGAGTTCATAGTCCACGGAGCCACACACACTTGACTGGAATTCGGCGGAATTCACTGAGTTGGGTTTGTTTCTTGTTTTTCGATTTGCTTTTCGTATTTGCTTTGTTTTGGGGGCTTTGATTTATGCTTGGTTCACTTGGACTGGTTCACTGGCAAAGTGGCACAATAACAAAAAAGTTGCTCGTCAGCACTCGAGCGAAGGGAAGTGAAACGAAAGTCTTTGGGGCACTTGCGAGGCGCGTCCTCCTAGTTGAGCTGCTTCCTCAGTCGGAGCTGCAGCAACGCAACACGGGGCACAAGCTCTGCATGCTGTGGAAGCTCAGATGGCGATGCTGGCGTTGATGGCATTGCTCTGGCCAACTGTTGTTCAAGTCGCTCGCTACCTTGCTGCTTTGTTGGCTTGTTGGCTTGTTGGCTTGGTTTGTTGGTCTGTTGGCTGTTTGGCTGTTTGGCTGTTTGGCTGTTTGGTTGGTGGCTTGCTTGGTCGACGCACGTCCAATCCGATAGCTAACTGATGTTCATCTAAATGGATCTGAACTATTCGAATATAATGTTGCCCAGAAACTTTTTTGGGATCAGCGCTGACGTCGGCGACGGCGACGGCGACGGCGACGGCGTCGCAGCTGCAGCATTTGACGCCAGCGTCGTCGGGCTTAGTCCTCGCTGCCAGCGTGTGCGAGTGTGCGTGTGTATTAGTGTGTATCGTGTGTCGTGTGTGTGTGTGCGTCGACTTGCAGTCAGTTGTCAATGCTCCAACGGCAAAGTCCGGCAATGTTCTGAGCCGCTGCGGGGCTTGCACATAATATGCAGGCAACTTCATAATGAGCCGCGTCTCATCGTCATCATCGTCATCATCCTCGCCACACACACACGCACACGCACACACACACACACATGGGCCACTCCCGCTGCGCTTGTCTGCGTGCACTTTTGGCTACCCCTACTTAAAGCTCTCAATCTCTGCTCCGACCCGACGGCGGACCCAGGCTTCCCCCTCCCCCTCCCCATCCTCCTCCTCTTCCTCCTGCACTCATCGAGCTCTCTCGCTCGCACTCGCAGCCGCTTCAAAGCGGCGGCCACCGAAAAATAAAAATCTGCCCAAAACATGCTGCAAAAAGAAATCGCTAAAATAAAACGCAAAAACACACTTCAAAAAGAGAACGAGGCAGGCAACAAAAATGAAGCGAACACACACACACACACACACACACGCACACACAGGCGCGCGCGAAACACAACAAAGCGTAATCCAAATGTTGGCAAAAAAAAGAGCAGAGAAAAAAGTAAATGAAATAAAAATGCAATGAGAGAAGCCCTATAAAAATATGTGTGCACAATACCTGCGTGCTCCCCCTCGCCGCCCCGCCCCTCCGCACACTCACACACACACACACACACACACACACAGGCGGGCAGGGACATGCATGGACATGTCTATACACTCGTACACATTGATATATGCTGGCAAATGAGCGCCGCACTCGTCCTTTTTCGGCCTATGCGAAATCGCCAGCACTCCCCCCCCCCCCTCTCTCTCTCTCTGTCCCCTTCGCAGCTGCAGTCGACGTCGTCGTCGATATTATTGCTGCCGTCGTCGACGTCGTCGTCGTCGCTGCTGCATTTTTATGTTATATTGCTGTACATACGAGAGCAGCTATATGTATACGATATTTAAATATAATGCACAAACACCAGTTGCAGCCTCAACCCCAACTCCAGTTGCCACTGCAACTGCAACAACAAAGCGCGTGCGTGCGTGCGTGCGTTGCATGTGTGACGTCAACGTCAACGTCAACGTCCGCAGTCGCAGCCGCAGCCGCAGCTTCTAGTGCTGCAGGGGCGAGGATTGCAAGAGCAAGAGCAGCATGAGTGCAACCCGAAAATCGAGGATGCCAACTCTTTGTGCAAATTTATGTTTTATTCTTTGCCAAAAACGCTGCTGTGGCATGTGCAGCGAGTGGGGCGAGTGGGGCGAGTGCAACGTGCCACGAGCTGCATTCCAGCGCGCGTCTCTCCCGGCTCAACTGCGCATTAGATCGACACTCGCAGCACGATCTCTTCTTCATGCTCAGCACTTGACTCTCAAAGTGAAAAGGAACTTGCTATAAATTCGACTCTCATTTAGACTATATTCCCAATTAATGTTCTAATCACAGATAAATGAATTGTCTACACTATTCATTTTGTCATACGGTTTAACAGTGTTAAAAAATGCAAATTGCTCTCGCAGTAAATTAGTCGCATTTGGCAACACTGGCCAACACTGGACAACTGCAATGCAATTCTAGTAGATTGAGTTGCTCCTTGTTTTAAGTAGCTTTCAATGCTAAACTCAAGCGCAAATTGTTTGGCATAGTTGATTGCAATTTGAATAGCATTTGAATGCGATGAATCGTTGTGGTTATAGTAGTAGCTATAAAGAGTGTCAGTTGGACTAGGCTACGCCAAAACGTTTACTCAAACGTGAACGACAACTGATGAGTCCTTGAGTCACATATGTTTGAGGTTTGCTCTGTTTGAGATGTTGCCGAAATGTGTTGCTATGCTACTATAGTGCTTGTACTGCTTCAACTACTTGATTACTTAGTTGAAATCTAATAAATCTCTGGCAATAAGCACGTAGTTGCTTATAACTAAAAGGTTTATTCGACCAAACTGCAATGCTGCCTTCAATTCTCCTCAATTGAGCGCAGTTCTCTGTGCAGTGAGAATGCGAGTGCGTGCTAGCGAGGTTCCACTGTGCAACTCATTATATTTACTTAGTTAAGGACAGCCGCACACTCACATAGACATTAGCATGGCGGTGGCGGTGGCGGTGGCGGTGGAGTGTTGCACATGCAACGCGCTGCGCCGCAAGTGCCAGAGTAGGGCAGCAGCAGACATTAAGTATACGCACCGCCAGCTCGTGGTCATAAGCGGCGAGTCCTTCTGCTCGCAGGCTCGCAGGCTCGCAGGGATGCGCGCACATAGGCAAACTTTTCAAATGCCCCCAAAAATGAGGCGCGTGAGTAGGCCTATCAAAAAGTTGCGAGCCATATAATAAATAGCGCCCAAATAGCGTGCACAACAAGAGCAAGACGAGCGCCGAAAGAGCACCAAAAAAACAGAAGAGGGGAGGCGAAGAGGGAGCGGCGGGCAGAGCCAAAGCGTGCGCCTAAATGAAAGAGAAGCAGCGCGAAACAAAGCTGGCGAATGCAAAAAAAATGCAAGCGATGCACTGCAGCCGCCTCGCTCTGGCGCATGCAACGTGGCACGCAACGCACGCATGCAGCATGTCCGAAAAAACGACCAAAAGTTACTTGCCACAAAGCAAAGCAAAAAACCAAAAAAACCAAAAAAGAGCACACACAAAAAAAGAGGAATGAAATGCACTGAAAATAATGGCAAATGCAAAAAAACAACAAAATGTATATGCAATAAGCAGCAGCAAAGCCGCTGTAAAGCTTTCAAGCGCCAGCAGGGGGACGCAGCTGCCACAGCGACTGCAGCTGCAACTGCCACAACTGCAACTGCAACGCAGTGACATTGAATGCGCCTGCAGTGGACACGGCGAGCGTGTGGGCGGCCTATTGCGCTCTCTCACACTCGCAGCACGCAGTTGGGGCGCCGTCGCAGTCGCAGTCGCAGTCGACGTCGACGTCGCCGTCGATGGTGGGCAAAAAGCTAAAAAAGAATTTAAAAATATGCCAAGTGAAATCGAACAAAAACGCACACAAATGCTGAAATTGTATTCCCCTATTTTTTAAAATTTTGTTGCACCTTTTTTGTGCGTGCCACAAGCGTGTGTGTGTGTGTGTGTGTGTGTGTGTGTGTGTGCAAAACAACCCTCGGAAAGGCGTGCAACACACGCATGCAGCCGAGGACTATCTGACCGAGCGACCACTCGACACGACGCCTCGCCTCGCCTCGCCTCCTGCCGCGTCGTGTGGCAGCGATGGGCGTTGTTTTTTTGCATGTGCTGCGCCTACACTCGCCACTCGCCACTCGCCACTCGCCACACGCCGCTTGCAACAAAACCAAAACAAAACGCTGCTGCTGCGGCAGCGGCAAAAAGAACCAAAACAAAACAAAACGCAACAAGAGGAAAAACAAAGCAGCAGCCAAAAGAGGAAGGCGAGGAGGAAGAGCTGCCCCTGCGTTGCAACTGCAAGTGGAAGTGGAAGTGCAACTGCAACTGCAACTGCGTATGTGCAACTGCAGTCGCAGTTAATGCTGGCTGGCAGCGGGTGTGGCGCGGCAAGGTCGCGGCGAGTGGCAACAAAAAAAGCAGCAGCGGCGGACAAAACAACCAAAATAAATACACAACGCGCGGGGCAACAAAGTGGAAATTATATAAAAATGCGCTAAAATGCGCACACACACACACACACACGCACGCACACACAGACAGGGCGGGTGTGAGTTGAGTTTTTGTTGCCTGCTTTTGGGCGTCGCGCTGAATTTGGGCAGCCAACACGGCGGATGATTGTTGCGCGCCACGGGAGTGGTGTGCGAGTGTGCCAGTGTGCGAGTGTGTGTGTAATGTGTATGCTTAATAGGCCTAGAGCTGCCGCGGCTGCTGCGCGAGGCAAATCGATGTGATTATGAGTGTGCGTGTGTGTGCATAATGCAATTTTGCGCAATACATCAGTAATAATTCTCCTTCCGCTGCTTGCTACCTTCCTGCAAATGCATGTGGCACATAAATAAAAATCCATTTTTTCGGCCCACAAGATGCACGCGCTATGTACACATGCAGCCAGCGTGTGGCAGCCACAGAGCGAGTACAGTTTGCTCGCAACTGCGAGTGCGTTATTCAAATGCCCAACTAAAGAGACGCATTGCAACACGATTAGCTGCACTTGCCACTCCAACTCTAACTCGACTTGTTGCATACTCGCAGGCGCTTCGAGGCAGCCACTTGGAGGCGCCACTCAGCCGCTTACGAGTGGCAGCAAAGTGCGAGCATTGAGGGACGACTCTAAATGCACATGAGAGTGCAAGCATTGCATTAACATTAGAATGTTTAATAATATTTGCATTGCTGGCGTGCGGAGAGGCGCCTAAAAAAGTGCGAAAAGCGCACAAAAAGACGCAGAATCGAACAGAACAAAACAAAACAGAACAGAACAGAACAGAATAGAACAAAACAAGCGCAGAGCGAACGCAAAAACTTACATACAAATTAAATAAAAACCATGTCCCAAACTTTGTATATACACGTGCACATAGCACCCCCTTGCCCCTCCCCCTCCCCCTCCCACTCACGCTATGTGTGTGCATGTGTGTAGGCAGATTAATACACACACACTCACACACACACGCATATAGACGGCGTCTGTCCTGCGAGCGCTGTCCACTCGATTGCATTACACGCACGAAAATAAAATGCAAATGCAGCGCGTGGATGCGGGAGGATGCCGGGGGGGGGGTACCTGCTACGGATGTGCTGGCCGCCATTGCATTTTCGTTAACCGCACGCACACACGCACACTTGCATACTCGCACACTTGTGTGTATGTTGCGCAGTTTCATTTGGTTCATTTTTATTCTGTCGGCTATCGACTGCGTGTGTGTGTGTGTGCGTGTGTGTGTTGTTGCCGTTTGTTGTTTTGCTCGTTTTCTCTACTGACATCATTTTTTTGCCTTATTTTCGCGTTGTGTTTTCACTTTTTGTTTTGTTTATTTTCAGCTCGTTTTTGGGTGGCGGCTTCCACCTCCCACCCCCTGCTTCGTTTCGACTGCAAATACACACACACACACACACACAGATGCAGACGCCGGCTGGACGAGGCGAGACGAAGCGATGCGACGACGAATGGACGGCAGCAGACAAAGTGCGTAGTTGCTTTAAAGCGCCATCTATGTTTGTGCTTCTCGCTGTCCCTCTTCCCACTGTGTGCATTGCGTGCGTCAGACAAGGCAAGCAGATAGAAGGCGATCAGATCGTGTAGCGCAAGAAACGAAAACGAAGAAGCGAATAGGAGACAGAGCAGACGATAGACGACGTATAGAGCACAAGGCAATGTCAATTGCAGGTCACCTGATTCACTTAGGCGCATGCTGACTTAGAAATTCTGACTGCGAAGTTTTGCTTGAGTATGCATATGCATAATTGTATGTGTGTGTGTGTGAGTGTGTTTGCTGCTTTTCGGGGCTTATGTAAGCAACAAAGTGTGCAGTGTTATTTACTAGTATTTTTATTGTTCTCGTTTTGTATTTTGATGTCGTTTCGCCGCTGTCTTTTTGTGCATTTATCAATTTAATTTGCAGCCCAGCTCGAGTGTGTGTGTGTGTGTGTGTAGACATATGTGTGTGGTCAGCAAGGATATGCGTCCTCGTATGTGTTGACAGCCTCCAGCCTCCAGCCTCCAGCCGCCTCGCGCTCTTTCCCACTCCCCCCGTCTCGCTCTCGCACACACTCGCAGCTTGGCGCTGTCCCACTCGCCGCCTCTGTCGCTCGCTCCGTCTCTCTCGCTGCGGCGCGACCTGCTTCGCAGTGCACAAAAAAGGAGACCATTTTTTAAATATTTGTAATATAATGTAATACTTACTAGGCCTCTACGCTCGCTGCGTGTGGTGAAAGAGGTCGTGGAGAGGGGGGGGGGGGGGGAGAGTGTGGACACGCATGTGGATGTGCGGTTCGGTTGTGTTCGGTTCGGTTCGCCTCGCTTCACTTCGCTTCGGCTCGCTTCAAAGCAGCCCAGCCACGAGCCACGCCCTCGCATTGTGTGCGCTGCGAGTGTTGTGTTTACTTTGGACTTTAATGAAAAATGCGTGATAAAAAATTAGCATAAACATTTATAATTGATTCCGCTGCGTTGCACCTGCACGCACATAATTCGCGTGCAGCGCCGTCGCCCACTCAAATCGAACCACGCTAAAAAGATCCGCCACTGTTTACCCAACAGCGACAGCACATCAATCAACGTGTCTGTCTTACACGTCTGCGGCTGCCATTTGCATATGTGTTAGAGCTACATGTACAGTCAGCTCATAGAATGCACTCAGAGAAGCGCACTCTTATCGCCTTGCTGCTTGCTAAGAGCGGGCAATAGATTCACTCAAGAGTAGATGAGCATAGATCAGCATTTGTTCTGCCTGCATACTTGAGTCAAATTGGCAGTCTTGAGTATTGGTTTTGCGTTCTCTTCTTCTTTCGCTGCTTGCTGTCCCTTTGCGCCTGCGCGCCTTTCGAAGACATAGAAAGCTGTGCCGAAAACTGCAACTGGATCTAAAGGTTGAAGCGGGATGCAGCTAAGCGAGGGAAGGTGCCTGCGTAAGTGTGTGTGTGTGTGTGTGTGTGTGTGCAGCGCAGTTGCATGTCCGGAACTCGTTTGTGTGTGCCAAATATTTGCAGCTCACAAATCTTGTTATTTTACAAAAAGCTCCGAGTCCCAACAAGTTTCAACACACGTGCACTCGTGTGTGTGTGTGTGTGTGTGTGTGTGTGTGTGTGAGCTTTTTGCTTTGCATTTTCAATTTCGTATTTCTTTGTATGATTTTGATGAGAAACTCGCAGGTCTGGGAGCATTGAGCATTCGGCGCAATAGAGGTGAAGAGGAGAGCCGAATGAGCAGCTCGTAGTACATACGCACATACACATGCACATAGTATAAGCAAACAACGCATGTGACTAAAATTGTTGTAGCCGCTGCTGTTGTTGTTGTCTTCGCTTAATTGCCCCTCACATCTGCTGCTGTGCTGCATTTTTGCAAATGACTTCACTTATTTACTTTATGGCGACTAAGCGCGGCCACCTCCGCTTCCCCGCGCTCCCCACAACTGCAGCAGCCATTTGCCCCTGATGATCAATGTCGCAGTTTGTTGTTGCGCCCGCTGATCCGCTCTCCGCTGCTCTCTGCGGCGAACTAAGTTCGCCCCGCTCTCCGCGCGCTGCGCTGATAATTTCCAAAAACAAACTCGGACGACGAACGCATAGCCGAGGTTAACGGCTTCAGTGCAACTTTTTTAGGTTTCACAATACACACACAGACACACACACACACACACAGACACACACACACACACACACACGCTCTTGCAAGGCAGCCTAGCGTCGACACACTGCGAATTTAGGAAGTGCGACTGCTCTCTGAGCAGAGCGAAAGAAGCGAAGGCAGAGGGGAGCGCTTAATATTAGCAACTGTACACACACACACACACACACACACACAGACGAGTGTGAGTGAGTATGGGTGCAGGCGTGCTTGCATGTCTGAAAAACTACTGCCAGCTCAGCCCAAACAAAGGCAGCGAGCGAGTGAGAGAGCCTGAGCGCATTTGCCAAAAATAATTTGTATTTTTGGCAAAAGCATTGCAGCTAGCTCTCACTCACTCACTCACTCACTCACTCACTCGCTCGCTCGCTCAGTGAGGCCATGTGTGCGCTCTCGCACGCTCACACTCTCACTCTCTGGCCTGGCTTGCTCTCTGCGTGATCAGCGTAAGGCTCACACATACACTTGCAGGGCAGTAGAGATGCCCCCTGGACTGCATCGACGCTGCCAGCGACGCCGGCAGCGACTGCGACTGCGACTGCGATGGCGACGTCGGCATTACATAGATCGGATGGCATTGCCATTGCCTTCCTCGTGTTCCGCCTCGCTTCGTGCTCGCCTGCTACTCAAATACCCTGCAGCAGACTTTTTTTTGGTAGTTCAAAGACCGCTGCTCCATCACCGTGACTTTGCTTTGCCGTCCCCCCCTGCTTCCCCTGCTCCACAGTGGTCGTCACTTAACTCGTTGCTGCTTTGTCTCCTTGTTCGTTGCTCTGTTCGCCGTTCGTTCGCTGCAGGTTTTTCGGGTTGTTGTTGTCTCGCTTCCGTCTGCAGTGTGTCTATTATTCATGTCCAGCACTGATCACTTGTCCCTTTCCTACTCGCAATTCAAATGCGTGCACTGCGCTGAGCTTATTTTCAGCAGATGTGACGCTAAATAATTGAAAGTAGCCAACTTCTGTCAGAAATAGCTAGAAAAACGGATAACTGGCAAGCTTCAAGTGGCTTCCTCTACAAATCCACTTGAAGATGCACGCGAAAATAGCCAAATGACCAGCACTGATCTGACTGTACTTTTGTAGTGCAATAATTAGAAGAAAGGGGTCAAAGCCTAAGCTCAGCAAGACATGGACCGTGAAATGAGGGAATGCGAATCTGCAGAGCATAATATTTGTGTTGTTGTTTTGCCTGCGCTTTCTACGCTCTGCGCACACACACACACACACACACACACAATCAGATATACTCACACATGCAGAGCTTATTTGGCTTGTTTTTGTTCCTCGTAGACCGCATCGGCTTCAAAATTCAGTTTTGCTTTTCTCTGCGCTGTGGTTTTTGTGTTTTGTATTTTTGGGGATCGTCGATCGGGATCAATGCACCCGGCTTCTATCCACCTTCCTTTCACCCTCTCTTTCTCGCTGCCTACACAGTTTGATATTTGAAATAATATTGTTGAATTTGAATATGCAGCGCGAAGAGTTTTAGCATTGTCGTTTGCCTTTAACTGTGGCTTAATTAGTGGAACCAATACGGAATGAGCACAATAAGCACAAACTTAACTTTTAACTGTGACGAGTCCACAACACAGCGCGAGAGCGAGAGAGAGCGAGAGCGAGAGCGAGAGGATCAGAGACAGAGACTCTGGATTTGTTTTTGGATTTTGGCCTTTTTGGGTTGCAAAAGTCAAACAAAGCTCAAGGTGATCCTCTTGGAGCAACAATGTAGGCTTTTAGCTTTACGAGTATATTCGCTTGATATTGATATACAAATAAATGAGCAAATGGATTATATTCCCCAAGCGGGTATTTGTCTGTTCCCAAGGCAGCCTCAAAACCTTTTAGTGTTACGATCACTAACTTGGCACGAGTACGAGTACGAGTCAAGTACGAGTTTGTGTTCAAGGCACATCAAATCGATGCAATCGATGTTTTGAAAGTGTTTCTGCACATTGTATTTAACTTGAATTAGTCATGAACTTAACATTTGCTTAACACAGTTTGTCAGTCAGTTGATATGCAATCATGACCCCGATTAAACAAATTTATCTGCGTAAATCAATTTGCTTTGATTAAATTTTCATAAAGAGCGACTTTAGTTGGTGCTTGCTTGATCCTAAAGTAACATTCAGTCATTTTTCAATGAAGTTAAAGCAACAAGTTGGTTGAGCTCATATGAACTCTATGCGAAAAGTTTTGAGTAAGTTAATCAGTCGCTTATTGTTAATTAACTTCCTACAAACAGGCCACCTAAGCAACCCATCCCCCCCCCCCCCCCAATTTGGTGTCCCAATTAAGAAACAACCAGGCGTAGTTTTCCACACGCTCAAATTAGGAAGCCATCAAAACAAGTGTGACGACAAGGACATTAAGAACACACGATTAAGGCATTAAATGATTTGTCACACACTCATAAGCACACAGCCATTCATATTCACACTCACTCCCATACACACAGAGAGAGAGAGAGGGAGAGGGAGAGGGAGAGGGAGAGGGAGAGAGAGATTGAATAAGCCTATGATGGGCCATAATCAGGAATCCTGCTGGCGGCGGCAGGCGAAACAATCCTTAAAACTACCAACAAGTTCAAAGTTCAAAAAGGCTGAAATGCCACAAAATCAACACTTCCGCACACACACACACACGCACACATGTGTAGGCTAAATAGAGAGACTGACTGCGGTCTGGAGGGGGAAGATGGAAGGGGAGGGGGCGGGGCTGTGGCTGTGGCTGGAATTGCCGCCAAGAGGCAAAACCGCTTAAGTGCGCCTATAAAATTACTGTGAGCATTTCACACTAAAACTTTTACCCTAAACTTTCCACCCAAAGCCACTTGATGATGATGTTCATCATCATGTGTGCGTGTGTGTGTGCGTGTGTGTGTGTGTGTGCAAATGAGTTGGAATTTTAGGGCACAAATTCATCATAAAATCACTTAAAATGATATTAACAACCCTTGGCCTCACCCTTGCCGCGGCCCTTGCCCTAGTCCTGCCCCGGCACTTGCTCGCTTGCCTTCCCCAGACAGGACTATCCCACATGTGCTCAAGTAATTGCGTGTCAAAACTTTTGAACCTTTGACCTAGCCTACAAGGCGGGCAAACAACAACAACACAAGCACAAAGGATAGCGGAAACATCAACCCTTTGCAGCAGGACTCAGCTGAGCTGAGCTGGCGTGCTGCCTGCCTATTTGATGGGCGTCATTGCCTAATCCTTTGATGGGCCTAATCGTGGACGTGGCCCACAGGCCACTCCACTCGCATCATGCTAATTTGCGGACAGCCGCCTTCGTTTGACTCGGCTTCCGATTCACGTCCTTGCCTCGTTCGGCGGCAGTGGCAACAGCAACGGCAACAGCAACCGGACACCCCATAAAACTAAACTAAACACACAAGAAGGCCAGACCGAGGGTTGCGGGGTGGCGGAGTGGCGGGGTTGACCGGTTGCCCATATCAATAAATGTGCCCAAGCACAAGTTGAACGCCTTATGCTCAGCCATGTGGCAGGGTGCGTGTGCGTGTGTGTGGCACCCACGAGGAAGCGGCCACAAAAGTATCATAAAAGTGTTGAAATCATTTTGGGGTTGACTTCCGTCTGCCGTCTGCTGTCTGCCGTCTGCCGTCTTCCGAGTTGGGACATCCTCAGTGGGAGCAGCGACTCCAATTGAGATCGGACGATTGATACTCGCCGTAAGCCAGGTGAACTGTCCCGTGGTCTAGACGACGCCACGCTCGACTCGATAGTGATTAGGCAAATGCCAGCTTCAATGGCAACCTGCTCAACGACTGGGCGGGCAATTGATATGCAAGGGTTTAAGGCTGCTCCCGCTCCCGCTCCTGCTCCCGCTCCTGCTGCTGGCTCGTTGAGGCGGCTTCGCTGTAATTCATTTACATAATACCTGCGAGACGTGGGCCTGCGCTGAGTGTGCCTCGAAAGAGCTATCATGCGCTACGTTTAGAAGCTTACCCAGGAGTGAAATCGCTTGGCGCAACACGTCGTTCCCAGCCGTCTTCACACACACGCACCACAGCCTTCTCGCCTCCCTCCACTCGCTGAACACACACACACACACACACACACAGAGTTTGTGGGTCAAGTCAATCTAGGACGTGCTGGGCTTTGCGTCTGCCCGAAATCCGAGAATTTCACTCTTGAATTTCTAATAAATTCATAGCGAGCAGTTGAGTGCGAGTTCACCCCAAGCTGGCTGCCAGTTGTGGGGGCGGCAAATGTAATGAAAATTACTATCTGTCTGAGACAATGTGTGTGTGCGAGTGTGCGTGTGTGCGTGTGTGTGTCCGAGTCTGGGACAGAGGCTGTCCATGTCCTTGCGCTTCTCCTTGTGCGCTTGTTTATCGTGTTGCGCTGCTAATGCTAATGATGATTATGTGTGTAATTTGCAATTATGACTTCCTTCAACTGCCTTCGAGACGGGAGTGTGGTGTGTGGCCGGGGAGAGGAGCGGGGGTAAGGTCAACTGTATTTAATAAACTCGTCGATTTGGGTGGCACGCCTTCATTTGACTACGAGGCGAGAGCCAAGTATTCGCTCCAGCCTCGTCTAGGACTACAAAGCACATAGCACACTCACACTCACACACACACACACACAGACACAGACACACACTCGGGCTGGCCACATACTCGACCACAAAAGTATTTCACACGCCATCGCTCCGGGCTGGGTCAAGGATTTGTATGCGGCTTAAGGGGCGACGGGGCAGAGCGGGGTGCTGGTCGTGGTCTTCTTCTTGGTCGCATTTGACTTGCTTGTGACGGCTGCTCGGGGTTCGGGGGGGGGGGGCGGGCACAGGAATGGCGAAAGTCAGAGGTTGAGTTGTCTGATGCTCGACGAGTCAACAACAACAACAACAACAACGCAGCACGGACATACTTTAGCTCCTTCGAATTCTCCCGCCTCACACGCCCTCCCCCACACTTGTCTGCTTTTCCCCGAACTGGCGAGTGAGCAAGAAGATGGCTGCCTCTTGTTGCCGCCGGTAATCCTCTGATTTGTGTGCTGTGCTGTGGTGTGTTGTGGTGCTTTGCTTATATGCAAGTCTACGCTCCAGTTCCAGTTCCTCCTCTCTCTCTCTCTCTCTGTCTCTGGCGCTCTCTTAAGCGTGCTCGGGTGTCGCATTCGCATAATTTGTAGGTCATACATATTTGGCATGTGAATTCTCGGGCGCTAATCCCAATAAAGTTTAGTCTGAGCTCTCGCACTTGTCGCGCAGAATGCCGAGGATAACAATTACTATGTTCAGCTGGCCGGATTTCTATTCGATGGCAGACTTCTTCAGGTTGTGGATATCATTCGAGGGGGACTCGGCCAGAGGAGATGCAATTATAGTGGCCAATTGGCAAGCCACAAGTGAAATTGTGCTAACAACTTCAATCAAATGCTCTCCTGCACAATAACCAGTTTCGGCTCAAGAAAGCACTCGCATAATGACGGCCAAGGGCGACCTGGAAACCGGGAACTGGAAACCGGGAACGGGAACCGGGAACCGGCAACCGGGTGGAAAGCCGAATGTGAGACGCCTTTGGAAACTAGTTTTCTTAGTTCCGCGTCAAGCTGATCGAGCTGCAATGCAGCATTTGGCAATGCCCAAAAAAACAGCAGAAACAATGAGGAGAGACGCATTTGGCACACACACACACGGGCACACACACACAGTCACACATATGAAGCGTTAGTCGCTCTGCAGCTCAGATCTTGCTCTCTCGCTCTCTCTCTCTCTGTCTCTATGTCGCCCAGTCTGCGCCTCTCTATGCAGCGACTTTTGTGGTGGGAAACAAGTATGAGACAGTGAGTGGCGTCAAAGGGAGGGGGGGCAAGGGATTAGGGCTAAGCGAGACCCATTGCAGAACTCTGCTCGTCACTCGACTTCGCTTCGTCGTCAGGCTGCCTTCCTTCTATGTAGGTCGCTGCAATTTAATACTTGGATTTCGTGTGTGCTCCACTCTGCTTGCTGCTTGCTGCTCGCTGCTTTCCTTCGGCTTGCCTCCTTGTGTGTGCGGCATCTGTTGCATTCAATTGGCCGCTGTCCGGTTTCGGTTTCGTTTTCGAGCCCAGTTTCTGCATCGCTTACTCGTGCTTGCCGCAACTGTCTTTGCTGGAGTGCAACCCGGCAGCGCGACGTCAAATCTTTTTTTGGGACTCCGATGCAACCGCAGCGCGAACTGCAAGTAATAAGCAGTTTGTCCACTGTCGAGTTTATCGAATGGAATTGAAGAGGCGAGTAGACGCAAGCAAACTGGTTTGTGGCTGCCACACATCTACGTTGCATTATAATTTGCCACGCTGCAAGCGGCCGCAGTTACAACACAATTTGTGGCCGTAGAAATTGGCATTCTGCATTCGGCTTGCGGCATGCCGCAACACACTGTGTTGCCTGATTAACTCATCAAATCGCTGCTTAGACGGCGCGCAACACAAATGTATTTCCAAGTGTGTGTTGGCGACTCTTGTTACGCATACGCAGCGTGAACGACGAATAGTTTAATGTGCTTTCGATTAGCAAGAGTTGCGATTGCGATGTTTAGCACATCGTTAAAATGTAATCGCATGCCAGAGAGACACAGAGAGACAGAGAGACACACAGACACACGAGTTCGATTATCACAACTCAATTTCTGCTGTTTCTCCTGCGTCATGCACGTCGAATAGTTAATCGGAGGAGGTCTCAGTCTCAGTCTCTCTCGACAGCAATAGAGCACCCACACATCGACACACACACGCCACACGCCACACGAGTGGCAGACACATGTGTGCGTGTGTGTATCTGGTTGCCAGGATTAGTGGCGTGTGCAACACGTGGCTATCCAGCCAGTCGCCCAGCCAAGCAGAGGGGGCGGAGGGCAGCTCGGGCCGAACAGTTGACAGGCTGGATAACAAGGGGCCCGGCCCGGCCCGGCTCGGCCCGGCTCGGCCCAGACCTGACCGCATTCAGTTGCTCGATAGTGGAGATGGAGTGGAATGGCTGCTGCCATGACAGCGTTTAGCTAGTGCTCAAGGTCAGCCAGCAGGCAACAGTCGACAGTCGACAGTCGACAGCAGACAGAGGACAGCAGACAGAGGACAGCAGACAGAGGACAGCAGACAGAGGACAGGAGACAGCCATGAGGCAAATGGGCATTGGATTTCGGTCCATTTGCAGCAATTGAGAGAGCGCTTCGATGCTCGCCCACAAGCCAGCAGAAGCACAGTGAAGAGCCACAGTGGAGCATGTTTGCTAGCTGCCACAGCGGCGAACGTGGCCAGCTTGCAACCTGTTGAAGAAAGTTTTAAGAGCACAGCATCGGCGAAAGCCAAAAGAGAAAGCTAAGCGCATGAAAATCCTTTTTGCTTTTTTTCGCTTGCTTCTTTTCCTTTCTTTGCTTTACTTTTTCTTGTGTTTGTTAAGTCAACACAGGCAGCAACAGCACCACCAACAACAACAACAGCAACAACAGCAACAACAGCAATAGCAATAGCAATAGCATTTGTAGGGCATCGAGTGGACTAGCAGCTAACCTTTCCTATAACATAAATCCACAGAGCGAGAAATCGAAATCGAAATTAATGACAAAGAAGACAACAGCTTAAGCAGTTTACATTGAAATGCAATTCGTTTTATTTCAAGAGAGTATTTTGAATTTTGAAAGTGTGGAGTGTTCACTTCAATTGATGTTAAGGCGATAACGACATGAACCTATTTATTCTCCCAGTGTAGTCGCAGAACGAAGTCTGAACGTGATTAGCCTCATGTGAAGCAGAAGCATAATACGAGGGGATTGCCGCTGGTCAGTGAGCAATGAGCAGTTGGAACTCAGCTTACAGGTGGTTGCCAGTTGCCCGCAAGGCTTTCATTCAACTTCGAGTTCGGGAATAGAAGAAGGACAAGGACTCGCTAGCTCTGTTGCGACCCCAATTAGTCGCCCACAACATGCGAGTATACAATAACTATACTATTATATACATTATACATTTATTGCAGTACGCAGTGTATAGTACGATAGTATCAGAGGAGTCATTTTGTAACAGGTTAGTTCCATTGCTTGACTATGTCTCCCAAATGTCCTGTTATCTGGGTGCTGTTGTTGTGCTGCCGACAGCGGCCTCAAGGTCGCTTCGTCACACATTTCCACTCCACTTCCACTTCCACTTCCATCTTCGTTTTTATCTTTTTGTTTTTTGCTTGCTGTTGTTACACGTTCGACTATTATCATTTTTTACCTGTAGCCTGTACGTTCCATTTGTATCCGTTGCGTATCCTTGAAATTTTCACATTTTTTTTGTCGCTCGTTCATTTTGGCGTAGAAATTTATCTGTTGCCACATTTTCACATGCCTCTTTTCCAAGCGATTTCTGAGCAGCTGTTGCTGTTGTTGTTGTTGTTGTTGGTGGTGGTGTTGTTGCTGTAATCTTTTTTCGTTTCGTTCATGTGGTAACAGCGAAAAAAATTGCTGAGAAAAAGAAAAATTGGCAGCAGCAGCAGCAGCATCGGCAGCGCCACGGACAGAGGCAGAGGTAGAATCGACGCTTGCGTTGGCGTCGGCGTCGGCGTCGGCGTCGACGCGACGTTGACGCCAAAGGAGCTGGGTGGAAAAACGAAGGCGATGGAATAAAAGCGAAAGTTTTGTCTACCCACATGAGGAGTCAGATTCAGAGGCACAGAGGCAGAGGCACAGTCACAGTCACAGTCACAGGCGCAGTCAAAGGAGGCAAAGGAGGCTCCAATACACCAATACAGCGCAGTTCAAAAGAAGCTGCGCTACCCAGGGCTGCGTCGACGCCGCTGTTGACGGCGACGTTGACGCCGACATCTGCACTAGCAGAACTGCGCACGAACACGTTCACGTTGCTTTCATTTGGACTCATTCTGCTCTTTTTCTTCATCTTGTTCTTCTTATGCTTCATATTTGTATTGCCCTTTCGAGCTTTCTTTTTTTTCATTTCCATTTTTCTTTGCCTTTGCTTGGATGGCTGGAGGCGCCCCACGTCCCCATCACTCGCCTCTGTGTCTGCCTCTCCAGCAGCTCCTGTTATTTTAGTCGTTTTTATATACGCTTGGATTTATCCATTTTCTCTGCCGCTGTCTGTGCCACTACTCTTAGTGAATAAGTTTCTTTGCCTTTTCTCAAACTTTTTTATGCTTCAAGAGAAAAACTCGTCTCCCACGCAGATTACTCTTTATCCATTTGCGCTCTTAACCACTAGCAATCTTAAGAGCAGCCCAACTGCTTGCCTGAGTTATTGTATCATTTGTCCTACACTCTAGGTTGCTAGTCGGTTGAGGGTGTCGGCCACACAAACTAATTTTAGCTGTTCATCGTACGAGTACATGAGTAGCCAGTAGTTTCAATTGTTTTCCAAGTTCGTCCAAGTGCACCACAAAATAGTACTTCTACCTTAGATATTCAATTTCACCCAACAGACGCTTAACATTCTCTTCTAAACAAACTTTTCTTTACAATATTTATATTTTATTTCATATATTTGTCTGTTATCATCACAAAAATAACAAAACAATATAATTGATCCTATATATTTCTCTGTTTATTTTCAGAGTCGCGCGAAATCATCAGCCACCATTTGTCAAACAACTGCTTAAATACTAATCTGATTAATAAATTCAACTTTGTAATACTCAATAAAATAAATTTCAAATCACTGTTCTTAAAACACAAGTTTTTTATTTTATAGTTAACGCCATAGTTTCTTGATGTCAATCGATAGTGTCGGTCCTTGTGATCCTGACAATATAAGTCCTTTGAAAATGCGATAGGATACGGCCGAGATATCGCATATTCTATAAAAAGGACATTCGTTATTTAGCCATAACTCCGCCAAATCCTGAAGGATCTCGACAGGACATACATTTTCGCAATCAGCATAACTAGAGCTATCGATTTGCATTCAAGGATTTTAAGGATCTTTTCAAAAATTCCATATGAAATTTTTCCAAGGGGTAGGTATAGAAAAAATGCCAAAAGTTCAGAAAATCACCTGTAACTTGGCCATTTGAAGGACGATCTAGATGTCCTTTGGCAGGAGGACAGGTATAATCAAAACAAACCGAGTGACGTTCTAAAAAGGACGAATATCCTGCGGACAGCCGAGTTGTAAGGACTTTTTTGTGTACAGAAAACAGTGCATATCTCGGCCATATCCTGTCTGATCGCCGCATGTCCTGCGTCAAACACAGTGTCTCGAGGAGGACGATCGTCCTACCAAAGGACATTCAAATCGTCCTTGTAGTTCTCTAGATATACTTGATTTTGAGAGTGCCACTTGTTTTCTTAAGCCCCGGGAGCGAAAAATTACAAGTGTTGGATCCTTAGATGACCCCATAGTTTCTTGATGCAAATCGCTAGTGCCGGTCCTTGTGATCCTGGCAACACAAGTCCTTTGAAAATGCGGCAGGATACGGCCGAGATATCGCATATTCTATAAAAAGGACATTCGTTATTTAGCCATAACTCCGCCAAATCCTGAAGGATCTCGACAGGACATACATTTTTGCAATCAGCATAACTAGAGCTATCGATTTGCATTCAAGGATTTTAAGGATCTTTTCAAAAATTCCATATGAAATTTTTCCAAGGGGTAGGTATAGAAAAAATGCCAAAAGTTCAGAAAATCACCTGTAACTTGGCCATTTGAAGGACGATCTGGATGTCCTTTGGCACGAGGATGGGTCTAATCAATAAAAACCGAATGACGTTTTTGAAAGGACGAATATCCTGCGGACAGCCGAGTTGCAAGGACTTTTTTGTATACAGAAAACAGTGCATATCTCGGCCATATCCTGTCTGATCGCCACAAGTCCTGCGTCAAACACAGTGTTTCGATGAGGACTATCACCATACCAAAGGACATTCAAATCGTCCTTGTAGTTCTCGAGATATCCGTGATTTTGAGAATTCATCTTGTTTTCTTAGGCCCCCGGACCGAAAAATTACAAGTGTTTGATCCTTAGATGACCCCATAGTTTCTTGATGCCAATCGATAGTGTCGGTCCTTGTGATCCTGGCAATACAAGTCCTTTGAAAATGCGGCAGGATACGGCCGAGATATCGCATATTCTATAAAAAGGACATTCGTTATTTAGCCATAACTCCGCCAAATCCTGAAGGATCTCGACAGGACATACATTTTTGCAATCAGCATAACTAGAGCTATCGATTTGCATTCAAGGATTTTAAGGATCTTTTCAAAAATTCCATATGAAATTTTTCCAAGGGGTAGGTATAGAAAAAATGCCAAAAGTTCAGAAAATCACCTGTAACTTGGCCATTTGAAGGACGATCTAGATGTCCTTTGGCAGGAGGACAGGTATAATCAAAACAAACCGAGTGACGTTCTAAAAAGGACGAATATCCTGCGGACAGCCGAGTTGTAAGGACTTTTTTGTGTACAGAAAACAGTGCATATCTCGGCCATATCCTGTCTGATCGCCGCATGTCCTGCGTCAAACACAGTGTCTCGATGAGGACTATCGTCCTACCAAAGGACATTCAAATCGTCCTTGTAGTTCTCGAGATATACTTGATTTTGAGAGTTCCACTTGTTTTCTTAAGCCCCGGGAGCGAAAAATTACAAGTGTTGGATCCTTAGATGACCCCATAGTTTCTTGATGCAAATCGCTAGTGCCGGTCCTTGTGATCCTGGCAACACAAGTCCTTTGAAAATGCGGCAGGATACGGCCGAGATATCGCATATTCTATAAAAAGGACATTCGTTATTTAGCCATAACTCCGCCAAATCCTGAAGGATCTCGACAGGACATACATTTTTGCAATCAGCATAACTAGAGCTATCGATTTGCATTCAAGGATTTTAAGGATCTTTTCAAAAATTCCATATGAAATTTTTCCAAGGGGTAGGTATAGAAAAAATGCCAAAAGTTCAGAAAATCACCTGCAACTTGGCCATTTGAAGGACGATCTGGATGTCCTTTGGCATGAAGATGGATCTAAGCAAAACAAACCGAGTGACGTTCTTAAAAGGACGAATATCCTGCGGACAGCTGAGATGCAAGGACTTTTTTGTATACAGAAAACAGTGCATATCTCGGCCATATCCTGTCCAATCGCCACGTGTCCTGCGTCAAACATAGTGTTTCGATGAGTACTATCATAATTCCAAAGGACATTCAAATCGTCCTTGTAGTTCTCGAGATATACTTGATTTTGAGAGTTCCACTTGTTTTCTTAAGCTCCCGGACCGAAAAATTACAAGTGTTTGATCCTTAGATGACCCCATAGTTTCTTGATGCAAATCGCTAGTGCCGGTCCTTGTGATCCTGGCAATACAAGTCCTTTGAAAATGCGGCAGGGTACGGCCGAGATATAGCTTATTCTCGAAAAAAGACAGTCACAAAAAGTATGCTATACTTTTTAATACGCAGAATGATTTTATTTGACAGAAGGTGGAAAATTTAATGATGTTTTAATGTATGGTAATTAAGAATAATAATTTCAAGATTATTTACTTATTCAATATTAAATTAAATCTATGTTTGAAACAATGAATATGCCTTATTTAAATGAAATAGCTTTAGTTGCCGGGTGCCATGATTACAAGTTGTTAGAGCCAGGTTGCAAGGTATACTGGAACATCAAATTCGTTTAGCTGGTGCAGTTGCTGTTATTCTGAAATAAAAAGAATACAGCTTTAAAATTATGAAAGTCGGATAGATGCAAATGCGGAGTAACTATTTTATAAGAAAGGTTCATAGCGTTCGTGCCATGCTTGCATCGGGGAGGCGAGTTGCCGAGAGGGAGAGGAGAGCTAACCAGTCGACAAAGTGTCGAAATTCGGCAACGAATTGAATGTCATGCCAAAAGCGAAATGAATTAATCCACCCTTACTTGAAGCCGCCATATCAAACATACACGCGAGTTGGATGCCCCAACAAAAGGACGATGTAGAGGTGGAGGTGGAGGTGGAGGAGACCAGCAAAAGAAAAGAGGAAAACGTGCGGCATTGCGGCGCTGCCAAAAAGGAGCAGACCAAATGTGCAGTCATCACAAAAAGTTACACTACAAAACGAAAGAAACTGAACGTCCTTCACAGTGCTCTGCGCGTCGGTGTGAGGCGAGGCGAGGCGAGGCGCGGCGGGTCGAGTCGAGTCGAGTCTGGTTGGGTCGTGTTGGTTTGTACTGGTTGCACTGGGCTCAAGGGCGGAGTGGGCTGCGTTGGCTGGCTGTGGTGGCATCTGAATCGGCGCGTGCCGGCCAGGAACTTGGGCGCCACCTGTTGGTCATGCTCGGAACAGGGAGGGAAGGCAAGTGAAGGGAAGGGATAGGGACGGCGACTGGGACTGCAGCTGCATGCGCACACAAAAGAAGGAAGATTTGCCACGTCAACGGCAATATGAATGAGCAACAAGAGCAGGCCAAAGGACCCGCTCTCATCCTGCACTAGGTGCAGGCTTCCCTAACTTTACTCCACGCCGCCACCCACAAACTATCCACAAGGACTACTGCACTTGTTGCGGAGACATGGGTATCAGGCGCACAGCTTGCAGCAAACAGAAGCGGATGCAACTCGAGAGTATTCTGTGCAGCAGCTACGGCTGCGTGAGTGGGTATAAGAAAGAGAGAGTGAGAGAACACTAATTGTCCGTGTGTGTGTGTGTGTGTGTGTGTGTGTGTCTGCATGCAGTTATCTGCGGAAGCAAAAGCCAAAGCTCAAGAACTTCAATGCCATTAACGAAACTCGAGGGGGAGTCGGAGGGAGTGAGAAGGACAGTTAGCGGCGCTTTCGTGACTGAATTAGTTAGTGGTCGTAAAAGAGAATGCGCAGCGAGGAGGCGTTTGCTACGCATCTACTCGCAAATATAGAAGTGGCCAATTCATTAGTAATTTAGTTGGCAATACTTATGCATAAAGATAGCAGGCGGACTACAATGCATTCCAATGTACGCACAATGTGCTCAAATATGCATTCCATTTCACATTTGGCATTTCACATGGCACACGCCACACGGCAAACGGCAAACGGCAAACGGCAAACGGCAAACGGCATGCGGCACACAGCACATGCCACACCCTACTACATCCCGCATGCTCGATTCGCATTTGTAGAGGGATATGCGAGTGCTCTTATGTGTGTTGTTTACATACGCGATTTACAGTTATGTTGCCCACAAATCGGCATCAAATGCGCTTAGCAAGCATCTGAGCACCATTCGGGCAGCTGTATCTAGAGCTGAAGCTGGAGCTGGATCTGCATGCAGCATCTGCACAAATCTCCAGTCGGCCATGAATTATTCAACAGTTACCACGCATTACGCATACGCACCGCTCCACTCCACTCCACTCCACTCCCACATCCACTTGCACACGCACACACCCAAATCCACAGCCACATCTACAGCCACATCCACATCTACAGTCCTCACCTCACACCCATCATCATGCAGAGTCTCTCTAATACAGCCGCGTTGCGTGTGTGTGAAACTATGGCGCTCAATTTGCAACTTTCGTATGGCGCGGCAGTGGCAGTGGCAGCGGCAGCGGCAGCGGCGAATGTTACTTGGAAATTGAGCACGCTGTGCAATCGTCGTCGTGCGGCGTCCTTGCCACACTCGCAGTTACCGCACACACCACACATGCGTTGGCTGTTGGTGTTCGCCAAATCCTTTTTATGTCCACATTATGTAGTTCGCACGCATTTGCTATCTATGGCGCTGCTTGGGCGGGACCCAGGGAGGTCACATTTGGCACGCAGTGCGACGCCGACACCGACGCGGGCGTCATTCAATTCCATTTGCCATCCACTGTTCGCTGTTCGCCATTCGCCAGTCGCCAGAGGGGGGGGGAGAAGCGGGAAGCGAAGTGCGAAACGTCGTCATTCCGGGCGCCATATAACCCAAGTTCAATTACCTGTTACAGCCGTTAGATGAATTTCTACGGCCAGAACATGCTCCGACTAGTTGAGCGCACTCCCCGCCGCCCTCCTGGTCTGCCACGACCCGACGCTACACGCACGCACACTCCATAGATGCCCCATATATGCATTACCATACGCGGGCCGCGACTGTAGCAAGTGCTTTTGTGTTATTGCCACATTTCTCTCGCTCCCTCAGTGCTTGGGGGGTGTGGGGCGTGGGGCGTGGGTGGGGAGCCTGCGATGTTTTTGGAGAATATTTGAAATGTTTTTGTTCGCGCCGAAGTACAAGAAGAAGACGAAGATGAAGAAGAATAACGACACACTTTGGCACGCATTTGTGATAAACATAAATGAGCTTAGAAATGAACCCCGGAGGATAAGGCCGCACACACACACGCACACACGCACACACACTCACGCACGCATAGTGCAAAGGAGAAGAGGTGGCTGGGGATGGGGGAACGGGGCAATTCGAGCCAATACTACAGTTGGTATCAAGTATCAGGCCAAACACAACATTATACAAATGATATGACATTAGATAAGCCTAAGTGCAAATTGGCTTACAAACCGGGATTTGTCTGCTCGACTTTTTTTTGGCGCTCTTTGTTCTGCTGCGCGCTGCTGCTCTTTTGCCACACCACACAGCACTGTTGAAGGTGCTCGGCGGCTGTGGCATCTACCGAGCACCAGCAACAACAACAACAACAACAACAACAGGGCCATCAACTTCAACATCGACTTTGACTTCGACATCGACTGCGAGCATCTGCATCTGCTTTTTGTTTGAGGCACGCTTATCTGATTCGTCGCCTTTGACTTGCTGCACGCATACGTGGCAAGCGGCAAGTGGCAAGTGGCGGCACAATGCGCTGCGCTTGATTAAGGACACTTCGCCTCGCAACCCACTATGAGAATAGACTGCGCACTAAACTCCCGCTTAACTTTCACCACTCAATTCTCCCATTATTATTAGTAATATTTCGATATGCGAAATGATTGTTTTATATATAAACTAACACATTCAAAGTGCTTCTATTTGCAAGTCGAGGAGTACACAGAGATTTGAGGGCGCATCAGCATTGTCCCAGATTCCATATTCCATATCCCAGTTGCCATCTCCTGCCTCTAGCCCATTTCCGCAACGCTTCGCTTGCGCGCGCGTGTGTGTGTGTGTGTGTGTGTGTGTGTGTGTGTGTGTGTGTGTGTTTGTTAAGCCATTAGATGAGCCGAGTAACACTCGAGAATCCAGCGAATCCGCAACATTGAGTCGGCATTACTATTACTCCGATATAATCTACGCCTCTGCCTGTCTCTGGCTGAGTTAAGCAGCCAACAGCGGCAGCATCAGCCTGTTGAGCATTTCCAGCCGATAGACAGACAGAGTGAGAACGAGAGGCGTGCAGTTTATTGGCCACATTGATTTTTATCACGTATTAAGAAACGTTGTGAATCCGCAGCCCAGAATGAAGCGCACAAAAAGAGCTCATTTCTTCTCAGCTCTGTATCTCTCTGCTCGGTGTCGAGCTCGAACTTCGACTCCAGCTCCAACTCCAAGTCGACTCAATAATTTGACGGCTCTGTGTCAGTTTCAGTTGCCCCTTCGCCCGCTCCGCTGTGCTCCACATATCAGTTTGATCGTAATTTGCATGTGCTTCTTGTTGCCGATGTTGTTTTGCAGCTTCAGCCGCCGACGACAGCCACCTGTTTGTGGGCTTCACAAGTCGACTTCTTATTGTGCTGGCCACTGGCGCACTTCTTTTGCGTCCTTTTGCCAGCACATCATCTTTTTGGCGCCCCACAGAAAGCGAGCGAGCGAGAGAGAGAGAGAGAGAGAGAGCGATGCATGGCCAAAAAGTAGCAAAGAATCGGCGTAGCCGTGGCCGTAACCATAACGAGTATGCGACCCGTGAACCGCCTGCCACCATCTGCCAGCCGCCATTTGGCACTCGGAATCCGCAATCCGTGATCAAAAAGGAACAATTTGTTTGCAAAAAGCAACAGCAACAGCAACAGCAACAATAAGTGGCAAAAAGCAGAGAAAAAGCAAAGCACACTCACTCACACACATGCAGAGGCAGACGGCAGGCACACACACGCGCAAGGACATGCGAAAAAATTGCCAAAAAATTCGTCCTTGCTTCGTTGCAGTTTCTTTTTAGCCAGCGCTGTTTGTGAATGTCGTGCGAGCTGCGAGCTGCGAGTTGCGAGTCGCGGCTTTCTAAAACAAAAGCAAAAAGATGCAGCCGGCACACACACACACACACACACACACACGCGTGGCACACACACACAGAAGGATGGGGTTTGCAAGGAGAAAGTGGCCGCCCGAAGAATGGAGACTGGGCGCAAAGGGGCTGAGAGACGACGGCGGACTGACGACGAGAACTGGCCAGGAGACTGAGACTGAGGTCATCGGCATGAATGATTGTGATGTGTGACTGCGAGTGTGCCTGGGAGTGTGAGTGTGGGTCTGCTTGTGTGAATGTGTGTGAGTATGCCGCTGTTTTTTGTTGCTGTCTTTTGCGCTGCTTCATCTTTTGTTGCATACTTTTTGGCGAGCTCTGCGAGTGGCGCACGGCGCGCGGAGATGGGGGCCGAACATCACCTTTAACTTCCTTTTGTTGCAGCTTGGCGGCGGCACGAGTCCATTTTCTGTGTCACATTCCTGCTGCTGTTCCACTTTCAGCCGGTTTTCCTCTTTCTGTTTCTGTTGCTGCTGCTGCTGGTGCTTCTGTTGTTCCATCCGCTGCCGTCATTTGCCACCGTTTGGCGCTTGTTTTGTTTATGGTTTATGGCTAGATACGTGTGCTGTGTGGGGAGTACCTATTGCGAGGAGTATTTGCAAGTGGCAAGTGGCAAGTGGCTAGTGGCACGTGGACACTTATTGACTTTTTCGGTTCGTGCATTCATTGCTCTATTTCCTTATTCATACTCGTATCGCTATTCCTCGTTTTGCGCGTTGCAGATACGCCACTCGCAGCCCGGCGGGGCTCGGCGGGGGCATTTGTGGATTGGGCGGCTATTGAATTAACCGCCTCGCTTGGTGTCCTTGTTGCTTTTGCTGTTGTCGTTGTTTCGTTTCGTTTCGTTTCGTTGTTGCTTTCGAGTTTCGCTTGGACTCAAGTGGACAATGTGGCCGATTTCGTGGCCGAGTGAATGCCGTGGCATGCTCTAGCAACTGCTTTGGGTTGCGTCGCTTTGCTTTGCTCTGATTTGCATGCCGTTTGCCGTTGCCGTTGCCGTTGCCGTTGCCATAGCCATTGCTGTTTGCTGTTTGCTGCATGCATAGCTGGTCATAGAGAGGCCCAGTCGCGTGTCGCGCATACGCCCCGTTGCCCAGCACATCGACATCGCCATCGCCATCGCCATCAACTTGCAGAGCCGGCCATTCGAGTTCATCGTCGAGTGCACAGATTTGCCGCTGGGCTCCCTCGTTTGGCCGCCTAAATGGCCGGCTGAGCAAAACTGAAGCGTGCCTCACAAGAGTCCTGTGAAGAGCACTTGAAGCGTGTCGCAGGCCACGAGGCGAGCGGCGAGCGGCGAGCGGCGAGGGGGCAAACAAGTGCAAGCCGGACTCTACTCCAAATCGCTGCTGCTGCGGCCTGTTAGTTTGGTTGCCGGTTGCAGTTGCCAGTTGCCAGTTGCCAGTTGCAAACATTCCGTTGATATCGTTGATATTAAATTGCATTAAGGTCGTCCTTATTATTTATTGACTTAATTGATTTTAAATATGCAAAAAGCTCTGCTGCATTTCAATATTTGCCTTTGGCTCTGATTCGGATTCTGAATCTGATCCTGACTCGCACTCGCACTCGTATTCGTGTTTCAATTCCAATTCGAACTGCACAAGCTGAGCGAGCGGTGTGCGGTGCAAAACGCAAAGGCAACAAACAGCTTTCAATTAGTGGCCGCCACACGCCCCACCTGCCTGCCACACCGCGGTGTCTATCGTCGTTTGGTTTGCTCCTCTGCTGCGCCTCGCTGCGTTGCCTGCACTTCGTGTTTAATTCGCTGTTTGCATTATCCGCACTTCGATTTCTTTTTACGCCCCTTTGCAGCCGCAGACGGAGGCAACGCCCCACGCACGGCAAATATGTATTTTTGTTGCGCTGATGCAATTTTGCTAGTTCGCATTGATGACGACGGAGGCAGGAGGGAGGAGGATGCGCCAAGTTCGCCTGATTAAACATTCATTCATAGGCAAATTGTGGACTGCGGTTCGCTGGTCGAGTGGACAGCGGATATTGCACTCGCATATTCATTGGCCCTCAAGTACACACTGCAGTCTGCAGATCGCAGATCACAGTGGACACAAATGCTGCACGTGGAGTGCAGTTGAAGGCGGACGCGACTCAGTGAGTCGCAGTCACTCAGCACTCAGCACTCCACACTCAGCACTCTGGCCCCGAAAAGTATGCTACTAAAATGTGCATCCGTCGACTTTTAGCATAAAAATGCCAACGAACTATTTGGCAACAAGCCGAACAACAAAGCAGCAGCAAAAAATGCCGGGCAAGCAACAGCGAGCAGCCAGGAAGCAGTAACAAGCCTTGTGCATTAACACGACCGCCACTTTACTGCCAGCCCACCAGCAAGGGGCAAGTGGCAAGTGGCAAGTGGCAAGCGGCAGGGGGGAGTGGGCGAGGTAGTCTCTCAAATATTTGTAAGCTGATGCAACGCGTATTTTTACGCTAATTGTTTCTTGTGACGACACGGCCCCGGCTTCTAACACGCCCCACACACAACACACAACACGCAGCTCGCTAGATGCAGGATGCAGGATGCAGGATGCTAGATGCAGCAGGCGGCAGGCGGCAGCAGAGTTTGCATTTTAATGCAAACTTTTTATTTTATTGAAGCATTAAAATGCGTATTTTTACAACCGATGCGCAATATTAGCGCTGCAGCCAGGCAGCCTCCCAGCCTCCCAGCCTCCTGCCGGTCTTCTAGCCAAGGTCCGCGAAGGCAGCTGGCAGGTGGACGGAGCGGGGAGCAGTTGGGCGGACTGAGGCGGCAGCGGCGTGCTTGATGGTCCATTAAATACAAAGATTTTTGAAAAATTACTACATTCACTTTACTGACTTGGCCCTGAGAATGGAATCGGAGCCGGAGAGGGGCGCTGCGAGGGGTAGAGGGGGGGGGCTGCAGCTAGAAGCGGCTAAAGACTGCCGCAGGCAAACAACAAAGTTGTAAAAATTGTTTCGTTTTTAAGCCATCCGCCCGTGCCCGCGCCCCCGCCCCTCACCCCCCTCCAGCGACCCTCAAAGGGCGTGTCTGCTGCAAGCAGAACGAAGCGACGCCGTCGACGACGAAGGCGGTAAACTACAGTAAGTTTTACAGCGACGCATAAACTGCAGCAACGCCAGCATCCGCTTGCTCGCCCTCTATGCCCCGCCCCCTGCCCCGCACGTCCCTCGGCTATTACTCGCTCGTGCTGCCATTAGCAATAAAAAGGGGGGCAGGCAGTGGCGACCGAGCGCGCGGTCGCGGAGGGGGGATGGGGACGCTGCTGAGGGGTTATAGCCGTCGAAGATTGAGTTATGTGCGTTTCGACTTTGTTTCGGCCACGGGCGAGTGAACGTCGAGCCAGCGCCGAGCAGCGCGCGTTGTTTCGGCAATATAACCGTAATAACTGAATCGTTACAATCGCGCTGCTCATTTTTAGTTGCCGTTAGAACACACACACACACACACACACAGAGAAGGGGGGAGGGAGGTGGGTTGCCGCCAGTTGCAGGTCATGAATTTGCCATTTTACAGCCTCGTATTTTTTTGCACTCACACCACCGCACCACCCACCGCACCGCACCGCATCGCATCGCATCGCGCGGAGTCTAAGCTCTTATCCCGTGAGCTGATTTTCGGGGGTTCGGCAACCCTAGAAATAATAACGCTTAAACTTTTTAGTGTTGTCATTAAATTCCTCGTGTAAGTTGCCAAAGGGGGTGGCGCGCGACTCGAGGGGGGCGGGGGCGGGGGCGGCTTCTATGAGTACGTCGTATCTCTGTATCTTTGTCAGAGTGCGTGTGCTTGCCTGTTTGTTTGTTTGTTTGTTTTTATTTAACATTTTTAATGTCGCTTCGGCCGCACACTAACGCCGCCGAGGAACCCGACCCCACCACTGCGCGGCCGCCCCTTCAATCGCCCCACCGCGCCCCCCCCGCCTCCATCGACGCACATCTGCAGGTCTATAAATTTCGATATTTACTTTTTATATTGCAAAAATTTTTCTGCTGACGGAATTACGGAAATTAAAAACGAAATGACGCTGAACCAGAACCAAGAAGCAGCCCTACAACCGCCACAACAGCAGCAGCAGCAGTTGGAGCACTTGGAGCCTGCAGTCGGCGGACCACGAGTCCTTGCTCCTTGCTCCTTGCTAGCTGCTCAGCACTCAGTGCTCAGCGCTCATGCGCGCCTGCCTCTGACATTTGAAGCCGCCGCTGTCTCCGTCTCCGTCTCTAGCCACCTGCCCTCTGCCCCGCCACCTTCGGCAACTTTCCTCGTCGCTGGCTCAGCCGTTGCCACTTTAGTCATAAAAGAAACATTACCCGTGCACTTTTTAATATCCCGCACGGTTTTAACTTTCTTCGTCTCTCTCTCCCTCTCCCTCTCCATCTTCGTCTTAGTCTTAGTCTCTGTCCCACCCTGCGTTCATCATCGTCACGACCTTAACCACCTTATTGGTCTTTGCTCGTGCCGTCGTCAGTGTCGTCGCCAGAGCTTGCAACTTTCTCAGTTGCGCCGCCTTTTAATCGCAACGCTTAGAAACTTTCAAATGAAATCTCGTATCCATGCGAGCACAACTTAATATCGCTGCAATTTAATTACCTTACGCACACACACGCCTCCATTATCATCTACTCATCATCCTTAAGCAGGCATCATCTAAGCCTCAGCATGGAATATAACTGATAGCTATTTACCACATTAATCTTCATATTATTTCCAAGAGTAACTCCATTTTGTGAATTTCTTCTATATAGCTTTTCGAGGTTTCGAAAAGTACTTGCCTCGCAGGCACTAACAAGTATTTTAACTTAACAGTCAAACTATTAACAACTGTTTTATCGGAATCCCAAAAAAAAAAAATATGTTTTGAGAAAACTGCACTTTCTTCTGTCCATTTTAGAATTATGCAAGATTTTAGTTTGCTCGTTTCTCATGAAGTTTATAACAACAGACAAATTGATAAGTATTACAAGAATAAACAGCGTCCTGTCTATTTTACCATTAAGAATGCAAACTGTGGGCAAAAACTACTGGGAATTTAAAAATTGTTAATGCAACTTTTGAGAGCTTTCAATCTACAAGCACAAACTTTTTTGGCAGTCAAAATATAAAAAAAAGTGCATGCTTTCATTTAAAGTAACTGAAATATACAATATAGACAGATTAGCAGAACTACAAGCTGTCAATAGAGCAGTGTGTGTGGGCGGAGGCAAAAATATGCCTGTGTGTGTGTCTAAGCGAGAGACCAAGAAATAGAAGTGGGCGGATCAGCTAAGTGGTTGAATTTCACGAAGATTCATCAGCTTGTAATGTATTTGTGTATGTCTTTTAAAAACTATAAGTAGTGATCGAACAGAATGCGAATGTGCAAGGCGCTAACAGGGAAGCTGCTGTTATCCTATAGATTTGAATAACATGAGAAATTTCTTGTGCTGCTCGGAACATATTTGAATGCTTATTAGAATTACGAAGGCAA
Source organism: Drosophila rubida (assembly GCA_035046165.1). Lineage (NCBI taxonomy): Eukaryota > Metazoa > Arthropoda > Insecta > Diptera > Drosophilidae > Drosophila > Drosophila rubida. Next base: position 292,532 of record JAWNOF010000023.1, read on the forward strand.
GCTTGAGCCGCAACTGACTTTCAAAATAGGAATAACAAGGCAAAGGTCACAACAAAACTAACCAATTTAATGCATAAAATCAATGAGGAATCTATTTGAAGTTATTGTGAATGGATCTATAATCTAGAAGCTGCCAATAATCTAGGAAAACAAGTCGCCAGCGAGATGCACGTAGAGTTGTGTAGAGAGATCGTTCTTTTGCCTGAAGCAGAACGTAGTTGGTCAACTGAGCTAACAAAATGCGACTTTGAATTGAGAAGGATGCGAATTTGATAAGCCGATAATGAAATTACAAAAGTGTGAACGAAACTAAATAGAATTGGGTTTCGCGGAATGCCAGCAATGTCTGTAATCAGCCCAGCAAGCGAGGAGACACCCCCCAAATCAAGTGTACTTTGGTGGTCGCTGGATTTAATTACTTCGCAGCACGAAGATGTTTCACTGGGGACTGCAACTGTCTCCAGCAGGGGAGCTGAAGTGCCTTGCGATCCACACGACTGTGTGGAGAAGAAGCTCAATCGCAACGGGCAATCTCAATCAGAAGGCAATGCCAGTCATCGAGAGCATCTAATTTCTAAATTTATGCTTTTTCCGCATAGTTGTAAACTGTAAAATGTGAATAATGGCTGAGTGGCGCGGGGGTGGCCCGATGGATTACTCTCCTTAAGGGTGGCTGTTGTTACTCCATGTCCTGCCCGCCTGCTCAGTGTACGAATGTTGCTGAATGTTGCAGTTTTACTGTCCCGTTGCTGCGCGTGTATTTTGATTTGATTTTTACGCCCCGCCATAAATTGTTTAGATGAGTTTTTTAATCGAAATTGTTGGAAATGACTTAGGTAGGCGCATAAAATGTCTCTCTCTCTCTCTCTCTCCGGAGTCTGCAGCGTCGCATTCAGACATTTCGAAATAAATTTCGCTTATGCGATTTACTTGGGCCAGTTTTCGACTGTTCGCCTTTTTTATATGGCTTATAAAAAGTATATTTTTAATAGGGCGTAAAAGTACTTGGTAGTTTGCCATCGCGCCTGGGCCCGGGGATGGGCTTGGGGACGGGGCGCGTCAAAGGGATGGGGCTGCAGGTTGCAGGGTGCAGGTGAAGGGTGGCAGGAAGCGGCAACTATGCGGCTTGGCTCGCTCACTAGCTGCCAGGTGAAAAGCGGCGCAAGCAGCTGCAGCTCCGACTTCGCCGCGAAGTCAAAGCGAGCTGAGTCTGCTTCCAGGCGGGTGGCGAGGGGAGGAGCGGCGCAGCGCGGCGAGCGCTCTTCATTTTTACTGGCGACAGCAGCACGGCTCATAAACGTTGCCAAACTTTGAACTTGATGGTTTTCCTGCTGCTGCTGCTGCTGCTGCTGTTGCTGCTGTTCTTCGGCTTGTGCTTGTGCTTGGGCTTGGGCTCGATGCCTTTTACGGCGCTGGCGATGTGTTCTCATGTGGTCTGCCCGCCTCGCACCCATCCCCTGTCCAGGCCTAACCATCGCCGGCGCGAGCAGCATCGCCATCGCCATCGCCAACCACATAAAAAGATACATTTGCAGCCACCCAAACGACGCATAAAACGCGTTACTTTCATCCATGAGCGACGTTGATGGGCTCATAAATGCCGCGAATGTGCATGAAACGCGTATTTTTCTACTTTTTGATGATTTTGAAATTTTGTATGCGTTGAGTGCCGTTAAGTATACACACACACACACACACACACACACATTCGCATAAGTATATGGGTGTGTGCGTGTGCTTGGGCACCCGTTAACGGTAACCTAACCTCAAACTTGCCAGCCCGCCCCCAGTCGCCAAGTTGCCGAATTGTTTTTAACCCACTGAAGAAACAGAACGCAACTGAAACAGGAAACAGGCGCAGGACCTCGCCCAGGACTCGACAGCAGCAGCAGCAGCAGCAGCAGTTGCTGTAGCCATAAAAGTAATATGAAATGTCTCATTTTTAGAGCTTCGAAATAAAAAAGTTATCGACGCATTCTGTCAGCCTTACTTTCTTTCCGCCCTCGCAATCTCAAGTCGCAAGTTTGCGTTCTCGAGTCTCAAGCGACCCATGCCCTCTCAACTAAGCCACCAATTCACCACTTGAGTTCAGCAATAATCGCTCAGGCGACCCACCAGATCCTTTAGTTTTGCATGAGTTAACCAGCAGCATATGTTAGCTGAGATCGCGTATCTGTCGACAGAGAACAGACTTCTGCAATCGTGTCTCAAAATAAATAATAAACACTAAACTACATTGGGGAATATACATATGTATCAAATTGATAGAATTACGTATGGTTTGTAGTAGTTTGCAGAAGAGTGTAAGATCGCGTTCGAGAATTCATTTCGATATAATCTAAGTAGTTCTTAGAAAACATGATCTACACTTGATTGAATCACACGAAGTGTATCAATACATTTGCTGAGTAACATTTATTGTCTATCTATCTTATCAGAGCAATAGAATGAATGCTTGCTTTTGACAGTTAGGATTGCCAACGCAGCTTTATCAAGAAGCAGGCGAATCGAGTGAGTGCCAGTGATTATTCATAAAGTACACTCGGTTTTCTATCAACACACAATGTTGTGGGTTTAATTGGATCGCGTTAGGCACTCGGTTGGCAGTTTGCTCGCCTGGGGCACTGTGCGAATTAGCAGAGGTGAGGAAAATGATGATGTTTAATTTTCGGTTTTGCAGGGTGCCGCTGATGAGTCAATATGTGTGTTTCGGGTCTCGGGACAGGGACAGGGACAGGGGCTGGGACAGGGGCTGGGAGCGGGATCGGGATCGGGTTTGGTTTGCTTTGGGGTCTGCTTAATCGAATATTTCTGTTGCCCATAAATGGTAATAGCATTGGGAGCGCCAAAGCGAGGCGGAGGGGGAGGCAATCGCTGCTGGACAGCAGCGGCAGCTGCGCCAATTTTGTCCCTTCGCATTTGCCGCCGTCCGTTGCCGGCCTCAAAAAATGCTGCATTTTAAATTAGTGCATTCACACACACGCACACAGCTGCATATACATGTATATACTTAGGTACACGCCTGTATATATGTGCATATATCGGTTCTATGGTGGATCCATCCATCTACCATCATGCTGCCGCTTCCTCTTGTTTTATTTTTATGCCATCCTGTTTTTTTTCGGCTGCTCTTTTTTTAGTTTTATTAGTTTGGCTTTTATTTATTTTCATGCAGATTTCTTTTTTTGTCCACGACTTTTTTTTTGGTCCGCATTTTAGGGCGGAGTTTTTCAATTTTTATTTTGCGCTGCGCGTCCGAACGAGAAAACTGAAACAACTCACATTACGTTGCTCTTCCACGCACACACTCACACTCACACACACACACACACACGCACACAACAACAACAGCAACATGACAAGTAACAAATTTAAATATATTTCCCATTTTTTTGCATGCATTTTTATTTTTCTTTTTATTTTGTGCATGCAATTTTTGTGTGTTTTGTTTGTGCGTCGATGTTTTTTCTTTTTTTTTTCTTCTTTTTTTTTGTCGCAGAGTTGCCAAACTGCAGCCTATCTGTGTGCGTGTATGTGTGTGTGTGTATGTAAAGTGCAACAGCAGCAGCAACTGCAACTGCGACTGCGACTGCGACTGCAACTGCAGCCGCCATCGATGGATGCAGCTGCATTTCTCCTCCTTTTGTCAGCGTTTTTTGCACTTTCAGCTTAATTTTATTTATTTATGGACGTTTTTATTTTATTTTATTTTGTGCTTTTTTGGTCTATTTGGCGCAGTCCACTCGCCTCCCATGTGTGTGAGTGTGTGTGCATTGGGTGTTGCTGCATCGGCTGCAGCTCGCTCGTGTTGCGAGTGCACCGCATCGACATCGACATCGCAGCGTTGCACTGCACTGCACTGCACTGCCAGCAAAGGAGGCGCCTGATGCATTTCCCGTCTCACACTGCGGCGCCGCGTTCTCGCTCGCTCTCTCCCTCTCTCGCTCTCTCAGCCACCCCAAAGTGCATCGACAAATGCAGTTGGCCCTCGCCCAGGAGCGCAGCGCAGGTTCGTCTTCAGGCCGCTTGTTGGGCCCAAATCGATCCTCAGCGAATGCTTCGCAATTTTTCGTTGCATACTTTTAGGCTGGCGCATTAATCATACGCAGCGTTCAGTGTGATCATGCACAACGCTCGCTGGGCTGGATGCTACTCTTGTCATGCGTCTACTATCGATTCGATCTGGACTTAGATGGGCGATCGAGTGTGCAGCGGACCTGGCAAATGCATTGGCTGGCAATACAACTAAATAGAAAGAAATACAGTTCTCTTGTTGCCGCCGCAGAAGCAACAAAAGCTAAAAAAAAAGCAGCTACCAACTGACAGCCTACGTGCTCTTTTTGCTATCTCTCTTGCTCTTTTTCTTCCTCTGCTGCCCATACGCTGGCTCTGTCCATCATCGCGCTGTCCCGCTCTCGCTTTGCCGCCCATGCCACGCCATGTCGCTGCTTCGCTCTGGCTAACGCCACAATTTAGGAGGCGCAATTGGAACCTTCTTATTATATTCCACATTTTTATTTTTACTCTTTTTATTTTTTGTTTTGCGTTTTTCCCATTTATTCAGCTTTTTTTTATAGATTTTTATATATTTTGCTCTAGCTCTTTTTTTGTGTTATTTTGCTTCATTTTTTCCTTTTTTTTTTGTTTGCTTTGTTCAGGGCCAAGCGATGGCACATGGCCCTCCCATGTGTAACTAGCCGCTGCCGCAACTGCACTTGCAACTGCATCGCCTACTGCAGCAGTGGTAGTTGCAACAGCAACAGCAGCGGCAGCGGCAGAGGCAGCGCAGTCGTGGCGCCGCGGACACCAACCTGCTGTTATTTCACTCGCACCCAGGCCGTTTGATGTGGCAAAATGTTTGATTTTTTCGCCTCATTTTTAATTTCTTTTTTTTCGATTGCTTTTTTTCATTTTTCGTTTTGTTTTTTGGGCGGCTTTTTGTTTGAGTTTGGCACTTTTTTCTTTTTCCTGTTGCACGCAATTTTTGCCGCTGCATTTTTATTGGCTGCATTTGCAGCGTGCGTGTGTGTGCGTGCGTGTAGGTGTGCGTGTGTGTGTATGTGAGTTAAGTAGGTACGCTGGACGGGACATCATGCACATCGGATGCACATATGAGCATATGAGGGGGCTGCGCTCTATGTAAAGGCAACGCATACAAAAAACACGCCATGTATTTTATTTTAGCTATCGTTGTCGTTTTTGTGTTCTCTTTTTTTTCGTTTTTTTGGTTGCTTTGGATTTTTATTTGTATTTTGTCGTTTTCGATTTTTCTTCTTTTTTTCGATTTCGTTTTTTTTCGACTTGTTTTTTTTTTGCGGAGTTTTTGTTGTTGCTGCTGCTGCGCTTAATGCAAATAAAATGTTTGTGTAGGCTTGCATTATGCTGACGCTGTTGTGATGCTGTCCATGTGCAGGACTTGCAGCATGTGGACGAAGCAGGGCACGGGACACGGGGCACGGGGTGCAGCTGCAGCTGCATCCTGGCTGTCCTTTTTTGCACGTACACAAAAATTTCAGCAAACATTTTTTATTTTCCGCCATTAAAAATGGCCCATGCCCCGGCTTCGCCCCGCCCCCTCATTGTTGTTTTGTTGTGGGTCGAATGTGGGTCGCAGTTTTTGTCGGTGTTGCTGCCACTGCCACTGCCACATGCCACTGCCGTTGCTGCTTGTCTTTGTTGGAAAGCGCGTCGCATAATCGCTGGCTTCACACGCGTCCTATGCGATGTGTGTGCGCCTCTTCCGCCTCCCCCCGCCTCGAGCAGCTCCTCGTTCAATTGATCCATCGGCTAGGCAACAGAATGCAGCAGGAGTCGGAGTCGGAGTCGGAGTCGGAGTCAGAGTCGGAGATGGAGAGATGCGGCATGGTTAGGCTTCATGCATCGCGAGGGCGCATCTCTTTTTTATGTTCGATTTTCGGGCATGCGGCTTTCTTTGTTTTTGTTGCACGTTGAATGCTCTTCGCGCTTTTCACTCTCCCCCAGCTGTTCGTTTTTGCCTCTTTCTGTCTGCCGCTGTCTGTCTGCCCCCCTGCAGCTTCCTCCCCTCCGCTGGCCGGCCACACACTCCATATAAATTTGGTTTTTATTACAAAATTACTGATATTTCAATGCAATTCGCCCCAAGTGCGGTTAACTCTTAAGTTGTCGATTAACGCTTATCTACACATTTGCCCGCTGCTCGCTGCAATTTGCAACTGAGGGCGACTGAGTGCCACAATGCCACACCTTGTCGATTCTGTGTGGCAGCCAAATAAACAGCTAATGTCCACTTTCTCCTATTGCCATTCAGATAAAGTTCGAGTTCGCGATTTGATTTTGATTTGGGATTTGGGTTTGGCATTTTGTGTATTGCCTTCCTCACTGCGCTCGTTGTTTCCACTTTTTTGTTGCCGGGCTTTGCCTTCTTTTGTTGTTGTTTGGCTGCGTTTTCTGTTTTGGCCGTTTGCTTCTTTTTTGCCAATCGAGGCACTCGCTGCTTTTGTGCATAATTTTTTAACGCTTTGACTGTCGAGTGGTTGGCATAACAACAACTGAATCAAAGCAGTCGACTGCAGTCGAACTGCACGGGGAGTCGCCAAAGCAGCAGCAGGAGCACCTTTCTCTAAGGACCTAACTATGCATGCAAAAGCACGTTCATTCATGCATTCGAGTGCCCAGCACACTGCGCGGGGAGTGCAACGGATGCAAGGGGTGCATTGTGTTCTAACTGAACACAACCGAACACCTGCCAACTCAATGCGGGGCCAACCAGCGAGGCTCGCAGCTCGGCTAATGCTCGCACTTACTTATGCACATCGATTGCATTAATTCGAGGCGAGGCGAGGCGAGGCGGGGCGGGGCGGGGCGAGGCGATTGCCAGCATTTGGCTGCACTTGAAGTGGCCGCGAAACAAAAGCCATTATTTCATTATTGGTGCTGGCCGACGCTTAATTGCTCTCGTCCTTGACCACAAGCGATCGAAGGTCCTTGCCAGCCACCGCCATCAGCAGCACGTCTAACACGTTCTATTTATGCATCATTCACCTGCGGCTTAATTGCTTGCCTGCCTCACCACTTGACTGCCCAACAATGCTGATGGTTTTGCCCAATTGCAGCACTAAATGCAATTCTAAATGATTCACAACAAGAAAATTGCACTTGATAAATACAACAACTGCTCAGTATATGCCTGATCACTAAACTACGCTAGCCCACTTTATTACCATTTCGATGTTTTCTTTTTGGATTAGCAGCAGTGCCACTGATATCTAAGCCATATATTAGAGCCCAAGCTGCGCCAATCGACAAAGAATTGTTGAATTTTACCCACAATCTACAAGTCAAGTAAGCTAGTTTTAGTTTTGATCCAGAATAAGTTAAGCATTCGCAAATCTCAGAATTGCAGATTCTTCTCAGTGACTCTGGCAACTTGAAACCTAAAGGACACTTTTCGACTTAGAGCGCAAACAACAAATGCATTGCTTGGGAGGAACCGAAGAGCAATTGGAAAACTATGTGTATCATTAAGAGAATTGTAGATGCAACAAGAACAACATGTGATCAGAGCAGAGCGGAAAAAGCAGCGAGAAATGCTGACAGCTGATCGAACTGTGCTGACGAATCCCGAGGGGCAGAGGACAGAGACTGTGACAATGATAATGATGCCAGCAGCGGGGACAATATTGCAAAAGACAAAAGTAAGCGAAAGAGAGATAGAGAGAGAGAGAGAGAGAGGGAGACACAGATGGAGACAGCGAAACGGCAGAGCGAAGAAATATTAAAAATCTCTGCACGCATTTTGAGCGCGCATTAAAATCAAAGTAAAATGACATCAATATAAATACTCGTAAATTTGCAATTTTGCGAGTCGGGCAACAAAACACACCCACACCACATTCTATATACTTGTATACCATTTTATCTCGATCCCGTCGAGCAATCCACAGCAGCCTCATCCACAATCCGAGGCGGCTGTTAACATGCGCACGCAACCAACAACAGGGCAGCGGGACGTAGAGCGGGGGCGGGGACGTGGGCGGGGGCAGGGGTGCTGTCGTAAAAACAAGACCTGCCCCCTTTGCACCCCTGCGCTGCTGCTGCTGCTGCTTCCTCTTGCCTTTTTCGCTTAAACCTTGATGCGCATATGTTTAGAGAAATTAGTTTTTCATAACGCACAAGTTGTTATTGCCATTCCACCCACACACACACACACACACACACACGCACACACACACGCACAGCTGCCTTTTAACGGCATTTTTTATTGCAAATTCTATTCAAATATCCATACATTTTTATGGGTCCCGCTATGGGGTAAGGCAAAGGCATCGCCAAGAAGGAAACAGAGGCAGAAACAGAAGCAGAAGCAGCAACAACGCAGAGGCGCAGCGTAGCGACATCTACGTCGCTTTTTTAAAGCGCATATGAGCGAAATTTCTCATCAGCCACCCACAAGAAGCACCGCGAAGCCGCCGTCACGCTGCGAGTTAGAAAGAAAGCGCGACTACAAAAGGGAGCGAGACAGAGCGACACAGAGAGTGAGACAGAGAGGGAGGGAGGCACACGCGGTTGTTGTGTCGCTCTCCCCCTGTTGCTGTTGCTGTTGCTGTTGCTGTGGCTGCCACTGCCGCTTTTTTGTGAACAAACACAATTTTTAATATGCCTGCAATTTTTATGAGTGTTTAGAGGAATTTTATTGCTAAAGATTTTGGCTGCCTCCACACCACCTAGGCGCTGCTGCTTCGCTGTTCGCTGTTCGCCGTTCGCCGTTCGCCGTTCGCCGGTCTGCCGTTAGTTACGTCCTACATCGCGTATGCGCGATAAGCGCGCCTTGCGCCACAATTGTACCTAAAATGTGTCCTCTAGTCGCCATAAAAATAAAAATGAGAATAATATTTAATGTTATGTGAGGGCGAGATTGCTGCTCCACCCACGCAGAGCGCTTTCAGGCCGCGCGAGGGGCACGATTGGGGGGGGGGGGCAAGCCACCTGATCCGCTCCGATCGGAATTGATCTGCTGCTCCAAACTAGCGCCTGAGCAAACAGTTACAGTGTCTTGCCCGCGCCCTTCCCCCCGGCTGCTCCCTCTCCCCCTCTGCGTCTCGCGTTTAGCACCCAAATCGCCTTCCAATTTGCACTGCGCCATTTTCGCAGCTCACGTCCTCATGCGTGTTGTTTGCTTTGCTCTCCACACCCAAATCCAAATCCAAAAGCAATCAGCTGCGACGACGCGTCGCTTCGTGTCGCCCAGCCGCCCCCGCTCCCCTCCGCACTGCCCCTCTCCACACTCCTCCACCAGATTGTCACGATTTAGACTCGCACGCAGCCAGTTTGTCAGGGCGCAAGTAGTCTCAGCTCCTGCCACGCAACAAATGACCTTCACTCCAAAGTCACTGCATTAAATATGCTTCTTCAATTGTTCGATCAACCCAAAGCTACTGCTTAACACTTGAAAGAATTAAAGACAAACTGGTGAGTGGATTGTAATATGGTAAAATAAACAAATTCCAATGATGGACACAAACGAAGCTTAATATGAAAGCAGTTCAATGAAAGAGTTTGGAAGCCGAAGCAAACAGATCACAATTGCATTGTCCAATTTGCTCACAGTTATCAATAATTAATTCTTTGTTCTCGCTGCCAAAATTTGCTTAGCTTGAACACACTCTAACTATTTTACTATTTTGACTCGATTGGCAATGATGAATACAAACTACACTTTACATCAAAGCAGTTCAATGAAAGAGTTTGGAAGCCAATGCACACGGATCACAGATAACAATAAACAATTATTTGTTCTGGCTGGAGGAACTTGCATAGCGTGGCCACACTCTAATTATTTCAAATCAGAATACGACGATTATATTTTCTTCAAAACTATCAAAGATCTCAAAACAACTCTCTCTACTATGTTAAATACCTATATTTACATGTGTGTTTTGCTATTAAAATCAGTGGTTTGCTGGACTGATGAGCTAATTGAACTGGCCAATCCTGCTACTAAATGTAAAACTTAAATACTTTGATTACTAATCATTGCAAGTAAATTACTTTAACAACCCGTAAGGACAATAATTAAATCTGCAAGAACATCGCAGAGTTCGAGGTGCGTTTCCTTAGTAAATGATTACAAATAAATGTCAACGCTTGTACATGGCCCAATTATATTTTGTTTTAAACCCAAGATGTTAATTGTGAACTTCTTTATGTAGCTACTGCAACTTGTAACTTTACTCAGACATCATTGAGAGTGTCGACTACTTTAAACTTAAAGCCTTCCCCAGTTTCAGCCCACAGCAGCAGATTCTTGAATTATTCACTTTAGCAATAATATTGCTCTGCTTAAAGATGATTTCTAACATTAAGAAAATGCAAATATTAAGGGATGAAATACAAATTTTATTTAGAGTGGAGTTGGGCATAATTAGAAAATACTATTTGGAGTTGGGCACAATTAGAACCAACTACAAACAATCAATCAATCACATCTAGGAAAGTCCGCCTCTTTGTCTGTGAAGTGAATTTAGAGGAAGAAACTAAGACACGGTTCTTGATTTGTCAGTAACTCTTGCTGAATGCAATTTACATCCTGCTCTATTCTCCCAACTATGCAATTGATACTGAAAAAGAGGAAACATTTCTTGAAGAGGGTGTTGGCAACAAGATTTGTGAAAAAAAGGCTAACAGACCATAGTCTGTGAGCTCGACGCAAGATGTGCATCTCGAGCTCGCATTAAGATGGATTTGCTGTGTCTGGTTAGACAAGTAGTTGGTCGCTGGTCTGTGCAATGACAGAGCGACGTTGTCCGAGAGCTGCTTCGTTTATGGCTGATCGTAAACGGAGGGCAGGCTGGCGAGATGCCTGGACATGCTGCACGAACGGCTGAGCGAAGGCTTGTGGCAAATGGTTATATTAATATTTTTATGCATCTTCATTTGGCCAGCAGAGCAGAGCCGAGTAAAAGCAGAGCGTAATGCCAAAGAGGCGCACTCGATGCAATCGCGGCCAGCTGCGCGAGCTCGGTGGGGAGGGGCAGATAAATAGGCTCGCGGAGGGGCTGCAGGCGAAATCAGTCGCCATATCAATTGTCGGGGTGTGAGTGCGAGTGTGAGTGCGAGTGCGAGTATGAATATGAGCGTGAGCATGTATGTGTAATGACTTTTTTATGACCCTATAGGCAAACAAATATTTTACGACATGTTATTAAAATTTTGGCAATGGTTGCGCCATCGATATTGCCATCGGCAGCGACATTGGCGGCGCCTCAGGTGAGACGCGGGCGGAGGGCAGCGGGCAGCGGGCAGAGGCACCCGCTCAGTGGCTGCTTTTGAGGCCGCGACGTCGCAATCTGGAGAAGCCTAAGCCCCACATGAATGGCACACGGACCACATCCTTTCTTATTAGAAAGAAATTGGGACATCTGGTTGGCGAGGCGCGACGCCGATGCTGATGCTGATGCTGATGGCGATGCCGATGCTGATGTGGATGTTGATGCCTCTTGATGTTGCCTCGCTGCTGAATGCCCTTGTCATGTCGCGTTGCATTTTTATGTTTGCAAAATTATGTTCTATAACATTTTTTATTATGAATAACGGTTATAAAATGGTCCGGGCAAAACAAAAGCAATGGCAGCCAACAACCGGCAAGCGACGTGCGACGTGCGGCAAGCGGCAAGAGGCAGCAACAGTCGCAAGTCAAATAACCCAGGAATGTTACACGGCGCATATGAGCATGGCAAAATGCTAACCAGGGGGGCGGAGGAGGACAAGGAGACAGCGAGAGAGAGTGAGAGAGAAGAACGAGGCCACATAAAAAGCCAACACACGAAATGCAAATTGTAAATTACAAATTTGCAATAAAAATTTTTAATAGAATGAAACATTTTGCCTTTACGAGTTTGTCTTTCGGGTAAATTTATCAGCTTTTATGATAACGCAGCGCGCATTGCACGGGCCAGGGAGCAAGGGGCAAGGCGGCAAGGGGCAAGCAGAAGGGGCAGAGAGCGGCAGAAGAGCCTTTTGCCATTTTCTACGCCGTCATCATTTTCTCGTATTGTTCTTGTTGTCGTAACAGTTTTGCATTAACATTAACGTAATTCTTTTTAGCATTATCATAAATACATTTTACGCATATTACGAGTGCCAACATCAACCAGAGCGACAAGGACAGACACAGTGAGAGAGAGAGAGAGAGATCGAGATACAGACGCGAGCAGAGTTGGAGTTGGAGCCAGGACCTTGGCGAGCTAAGCGCGTGGGCCCCGTGACCTTTATGAGCCAGTTGTCTTTGCATCTCCCAACGTGTGTGTGTGCACTTGCGTGGGTGTGTATGTGTGGGTGTGGGTGTGCGTGTGTGCGTCCCTCTCTATCTGATGGGACTCATCTGTTTCGGCTTAAACGCCGAGTGGCCGAATGGCTGCTGGCTTAAGTGCTAATATTATGTCTATCGTGCATCGTGTATCGTGTATCGAGCACGCCAAGACTCCTGCCTCGACTTTATGCGCACAAGGACATCGGAGACACAGCTACGGCCCAGCAATCAAATATAAAACACAACACATCAACAGCAAATTGCAACTGATACAGCCGAACAAGCTGAAGGCACTCCCAGCACTTCCAGCAATTCACTCTCTATCCCACACGTACGAGAACACACTCCACCCACTCTTACTTCTATTTGCCAGTAACCCAGTCTACTATTTCGCTAAATATCGCACAAGTCTGAAGTAGTTGTAATGCTCGCGGATATCTCTCAACCTACTCTTACTTATGTGCTTCTATTTGCCATTAATGCAGTCGAGTATTTCGCTAAGTATCGCACAAATCTGAAGTCGTTATAATGCAAGCGAATATTACTCAACATTGTCTTGCTTATGTACTTCTATTTGCCAATAATGCAGTCTACTATTCGCTAAATATCGGACAAGTCTGAAGTAGTGATAATGCACGCGGATATCACTTAAAATTGTCATACTTATGTGATTCCATTTGCCATTAATGCAGTCGGGTGTTTCGCTAAATATCGGACAAATACTAACCACTTTAGATTGCACGCGGATATCACACAACCTACTCTTACTTATGTACTTTAATTAGACAATAATGTATTCTACTATTTCGCTAAATATTATCTAAGGCTGCAGTAGTTATAATGCACGCGGATATCTATTTCTTGCCAAATTAATATCAATGGAATTAGAAGACACATTAAGACAACTTCTACCATACATCAATTCAGTTTGCTTTCTATCCTAAATACCAAATGGGAAGATGATCCAGCTACTCTTGTTATAGTTGCAATTGATTGTGCTGTACTCGTTTACTTAACCCACTTACGAAAATGCCCAGCTAGGATGTCGAAGTTTTCAGCAAGCGCTCAGAATTGTTAAAGATGGTTCGGTTCAAGATATAAACCAAATCATTTTCAACAAAGCTGAACACAATACAGGCAATACTATTTCTTTCGATCTCTTGCCATAATTATTTATTTCTTAGAATCTTAGCTTATTAGACAATTAGCTAATTGAACAAACTACCAGTTTTTTCAGAATCCAATGCTACCATTTAAAGCTGGAGTAATCATCAAAAGAAACTAACGACTCTCTTGAAATCGTCTCAAAATTACTATGTCAATTTTATGCCGAGAAATATAAATAGTTGAGGAGACTGGTTATCTAATAAGCAGACAGAAAATTGGAATTATTGTGGAGTTTGATCTCTTGAAATTGTCTCCAATTTTACCCCTAGAAATATAAATAGTCGATAAGATTAATTATCCTCTAAGTTGACAAAAAAAGGAATTGTAATTGATTTTAAATGTTCTCTAAGCATTCAACAAGTAACACTTCATGCTTCAATTAAAAACTAAACTAAAATAGCTTATTATCAAAACGATGTTTGCCAATCAAAGGAGTTATTTACAATCTATTATTGTAGAACAGAAAATTAAAAGTAAACTAAAATTGCCTATTCAAACGATGTTTGCTAATCAAAATAGTTAGTGTTGGTGACAATCTATTATTGTAGAATAGATTTGATCAGTAGTCAAGGTGATGATGATGACAAATTGTTTGAGAGCACTTTGAGTAAGTTTGTCGTAAGTTGTCAGACACAGATTAGTTGCAGCAGATGTGCATAATCTCTGGATCTTGGATGTGCAAGTACGAACTTGGTCGAGAGATGTGTCGCTATTCTGCATTGGCCAAAGGACCAACCACATTTGCTGGTCGCTTCTATTCCATTCGCTATTCGCTGTTTGCTGTTTGCCACATGCCACACATGTCTGTGTGTGTGTGTGTGTGTGTGTGATGCAAGTCTGTCGAATTAGTTTGCGGGCCACACGAAAGATGGCACCACATGGAAACCGCCCCCCGCCCTCTGCCCCCTGCCCGCGTTGCGAGCGCCCCAAACACAGTTGGTCGTGCACCAATCGCCGTTGCCAGTGAGGATTTAGAAGCCCTTTCAAATCGTTGCATCCACATTCGGCTGCCTCCTCCTCGTCCCCGTCCGCGTCCGCGTCCTCGTCCTCGTTATCGTCGTCGTCGTCAGTTGTGAGGCAACGCATTCTCGTCATCGTCATCGCATCGTCATCGCATCGTCATCGCATCGCATCGCATCGCATCGGCGACGCATTCGTTGCTCGTCGGTTTCGTGTTTTGCTAAGTTTTGCCTGCTTGCGACTTGCGTTTTAGAGGCGCCACACGAGGGGCAGCCTCTCTAATCAGAGCCACACACACCGAGGCGGGGCGCGAGGGACGCGCGGCTGAAACTTTCGTTGGCCTTCGGTTAGCAAATCGTCCTTGCTTGGCGCCATCTCGCTTCCACTCAGCACAAGCCATCGTCTATTTCACTCGCTCTCTAGTTCACACCCACACAACGGCACAAACATAGTTGTTTTTGCTAACATGAGTCTCTCTGTGTGTGTGTGTGTGTGTGTGTGTGTGGGAGTGCCTCTCTCACTCTCACTCGCTCTCTGTCGCTCGCGCTGGCTGTGCGAATCATGCTTTTCCGTCGGCATTTGCCAAGCACACTCACACACACATACACACAGAGACTAGCACTAGCTGTAGTCGTTGTTGTTGTTGTTGTTGTTGTTGTTGTTGTTGCTGCTGCTGTTCTAGGGAACTTGCACATCGGCTGCTGTTTTTGCTGTTGATGTTTCTGCTTCGTGCTTCGTGCGTCGTTCGTTCGCGCGCTCGCTCGCTCGTCGCTTCGGCTCCTCTCGCTGCGTGCGGTGTGTGTGTGTGTGTGTGTGTGTGTACATGCAGGCGTAGGCACTCCCCTCGCCTCTCCCGCTCCCGCTCCCCGCTCGCTGGCAGCTGCGTGGGTGCGCGGCGAGGTGCGGGACTGCGGCGTGCGCTGTCCTAGATTTGTTTAAATTATTTGCGATAGTGTGATTGGCTTTTGGCCGGGCACGAGAGCCGCGTCCCCGCCCCCACCCTCGCCCCGCCGTCCAGCTCGGCACGCGCGCGTCTCTGTGTGTGTGTGTGTGTGTGTGTATGTGTGTGTGTTTTAGCTGCTTTGGGCCGCGAACAGCCAATGGGAGCATTGCACATGTTTAGTCGCAAGTCGCAATAGAGTTGTGTCCTGACCTAAATGCGTGTGTCGCTCGCGTCGGTTCCGAATAGTGCAAAACGAGTCCTAGCCTCGCCTGTGGTTGGTGCCGCACACCCACACCGACACTCACACCCACACACATGACTGCAAACGGGCAGCACATGTGTGCTGTGTGTGTGTGTGGCTTTATTTAGTTTTCGTGATAGGCTAACCAGCGCGCAGACCGAGGGCTGAATTTGCATACGGCCCTCGTCCTGTGGTGGGGCGCTTAGAAAGCACTCAGCTCTCGCATTGGGCAGCTGCCGACTGCCAACTGACAACTGCAACTCTTCGCTGGCCAATGATCTTGTCAGCCAGACCGACCTCCGACCTCCGACCTCCGACCACCGACCACCGACCGCTGCCTGTCAATACCCATTGCCAACTATTGGGCAAAGAATCCTCAAGTCTTGCGACTTCTCACATTCAATCTTCTAATTATAAGATGACAGATAAAGTAAACTTTTATATTTAAATAGATTAATTAAGTAGTTCAACCAGTAAAAGCACTATAGTAACATAATAACACATTTCAGGGATATCTCATACTCATACCAAACATCATTCATGTCAGAAGGACAAATGTAATGCTCTTGCTTCTAAGTAATGCATTCTTATTTTGCGAAGCAAACAATGAGAACAAGAACTAGAGAAGGCTAAAAGACTTGATACCGACTTGCAACCAGTTTCAATCTTGATCGATTGCATTCATGACGATTAGAGGAGTGCAATTCAATTTCGGAATCGCATTTGCAATTGCAATTCGATGCTGGAGATAAATAAAGCAAACTTGCAGCTGGAATTATGAAAAGTGGCAATGCTAGGCTGTAGTTTGATAATAATGTAGTAGTCAGGACTATCGATGTGATCTACATAGATTGTAGCAACTATCTTAGCTAATGATAAAGTTTGCCTGTCAATTTTAGAACGATTACAGAAGTACATTTCTCAAGGTGCAATTGTCTACTCAATGTCAGCATATTTAAGCATTGCCATCTATGACACAACATTGAAATAATAAGGCGCAAATAATGTTTACATTTTGCAGCATTATTTAGAGACAACTCATAAGAGTTGCGTACGTGCAAAGAAATATGAAATGCGCAAAAACGAATTAAAAAATAAGGCGACTTCGATTGCCAAATTGCTCTTTGGTGGCGGAAATTATGAGTTTGTAAAATAAATGATTGCAAAAGAAATGCGCTTGATGGGTTGTTCGAAACACTCGTTTCGATAGTTTTCAATCGCAAATTCCATAAGCAAACTGAGGACTGATAATGTGGCAAGCAACTGAGGAAACTGGCAGAAAAAAGTTAAATAACGCGGAGCAAACGTAAACAGCTCAAGCAACTGGGAAGCTCAGTCAGAGCCTCAGCCTCAGCCTCAGCCACATGTGTCTGTCTGTGGCGCGTGGATACAGGATACAGGGAACAGGGAACGGGGAACGGGGAACAGAACACAGGATACAAAGCCAAAGAAATGTGAAATGTGAGCAAAGATGATGAGTAATGAAGTTGAGCTCGCTGCTGGAAGTTGGAAGACATTTTTGTGCGCAGCAATGTGGGAACCACAGAAAAGGGCTTTGAAATTAATTTCAAAATAATCAGCGGAGGGAGATATAGCCAGTCAGCCGGCGGGGCGGGGCGGGGCGGGGTGGGTGTGTGGCTGGGGCAAGGGGCAAGGGGACTGCGAGCATTTGCGCTTTTAATTTTTCCCCAAAAATAAAAACACACACACACATTTTTCTAGACAAAAGGAGGAAGACGCAGCGCTGAGAAGACTTTCGAGGAGCGGCGTCAAAGGTGGCATGTGTGTGTGTGTGTGTGTGTGTGTGTGTGTGCGTGTGTGTGAAGACGCTCGCTTGTCTTGAGACGGTTCAGGGTTAAATTAGCTGGCTGCGAGTTGCAAATGGCAGCCACATTTACGATGCGATTAATGTTTCCAAGGCGACGCTGCTCCTATCCCTGCACCCCTCCCCCCCCCCCACTCTGTTTCTCTCGCCCCTCCTGCTGTTGCGGCTGGTTTTCCCGGTTCCCTTTCCGCAGCCGTTGCTGCTGCTTTTAAGGTCTTTCGATCTTTCTTAACATCCGAAACTGAAGACGCGCGCCTGCGACCTCTTGCCACACGCCACACGCCGCACGCCGCACTCCGCACTCCGCGCTCCACTCGCCACATGCTGCCATCGCATTCTGGCGGCAACTCGCTGCACAACGAGCGTAATGAAATATGCTTAAGAAGTGCAAGTTCAGCCTCTTCCCTCGCCCCGCTTTCAGCCTGCGGCAACCCAGCGTTGCCCGAAGTCGCTTTCAAGCAGCAGAACTTTGGCCGCACACCGAACCGTTGATACCCTGCCACCGGACTCGTGGCGTGCGAGCAACAAGCGAAGTATGCCAAGTCTCGCAAATTCTCAGCCTGAGCAATGCGAGAATCTCGAGTTGCCGTCGCCTGCTGCTGCCCGAAGCAGGCAAATGAAAATAATGATGGAAACGCCTACCGCCTCTCCTCTCTCGCCTCGCCCCAGGGGGGGGAGGGGGGGGGGGGTGGTCGTGGAGCAAAACAAACATGTGAAAAGTTTCTTAAAAATTCTTTTTGTGTGCACACACACACACACACACACACACACACACACACGCACACGCACACACGCAGAAGTGGTACTAATTTTGCATAATATGCACAGCAACATTTGCGGTTTTAATTCTTCAACAAAGTCCTTGGCCCCATACCTCCCCCAGCAGCCCCCTCGCCCGAGAGCGGAGAGGCTGCCCTTTGACGGGGGCAGCGAAGCACTTCGAGCAGTTCGAGCAGAAAAAGAATAAGAAAAACTTTTGCCTGCCTCCCCCGCCGCCCCCGCCGCCCCCGCCGCCCACGCTCTTTGCCACGCAACATGTGCGTAGACTTTCATGTTATTACGTATAATCAGGCAACTGTCAATTGGAACTCAAAGAGTGAAGCAGCCCGACTCAACAGCGAGCGCAGCAAGCAAGTCCCATTGCTCATACGCCGCGTTGGCAAATCAACTGCAATATTGTTTGCTATTTCCCTAGATTTGCACACTAACAAAAGAGGCACGCTAGTGTGTCCTTAGCAGATACTTGCAGTACTGCATGCGAGTATTCATTTGCAGGAAACACGAGCGAGAGCGTCAACTATCTCGACATCAGTGCGAACTGCGCTGGAGAGCAGTTGACAAACTTAGGATGTGGCGACAACTAGACGAAGATGCCGCAACTAAATAAAATTGAGCCAAAGAAATTTAAAACAATTCGCTGAAGCAGCCAGAGCCAGCGAGCGAGCGTCAGAGAGAGAGAGGGGGGAAGGGGAGGGAGGTAGTGAGTTGCCTTGCCTGCTTCTTCAGCAGTCGCGTCGGGGTGCAAAGGGATGTGTGCTGAGGGGGTTTCTCGTTGTCAAGACAGTTTAACGTGCACGTTTGTGTGTGCTGTGCGTGTGTGTGTGTGCGGGTGTGTGTTGGTAAGTGTGTGTTGCCGCGAGGCAAATTAAAAATTTTGTTTCTCGACTTTTTCCCAACATATTCTCGTCTTTTTGCTTATGTTGGCGTTCTTTGCAACTTTTTGCACGCGCTCCCTGCCCCTCGCCACGCCCGCCACAGTCGCGCCTCCATGCCACAGTGTGTGGCTGCCTCTGCTGCCTGGTTGTGTACTTTGTGCTTATTTTTTCGGCTTTCACAGCGGCAATTGTTGTTGTCGTTGTTGTTGGTCGGCGCAATGGAAAACTTTCTAATAATGTTGTACACAATTTAAATAGAATTTGCCGTTGCTGGTGTGCCGCCCACGCTCCCCCTCCTCGACTCCCCCTCCAGCACACCGAGAGAGAAAGAGAGAGCGAGAGAGCGCGATAGATTGGCACAAAATACTTACGCAAGAGGCGCAATCAACTTGGAGCTTGGGCTAATGCAAACGCCGTATCCTTGCGACTATGTGCGAGTGTGCGAGTGTGTGTGTGTGTGTGTGTGTGTGTGTGTGTAGGCGTGTAGATATGAACACGCGGTTTCTCATTATGCTAACGAAGTAAAAACTTTACAAGCACATATGAGTGCAGAAAACCGACACACAGAGAGAGAGAGAGAGAGAGAGAGAGAGCGTGTAGGGAAACAATGGAGAGACTGAAGCGAAGACGCAGAAGAAGACGAAGACGGAGACGGAGACGTCGAAGCAACAGCGCAACAACAACTACGCAGCAAATGCGCAAAAACTGCACACGAGACAGCAGCACAACAGAAAAAATAAAGGAAAGCCCAAATAAAATATGTATATTAATACGAGAAATAAGGCTTGGTGCCCTTCCGCACCAGCAACCCCTTCCACGCCCCTCCCCGCACTCGAGCAAGTTGTGGCAAGAGCTAACTAAGCCTCCCAGCAAGTTGCCGGCAACTCAGCCCCACATTTGCCGCTCGTCAGCAATTCGGCCAAGTTACTAACAAGCTTAGTTCCTCTTGCGCAACTTGCTCATTTTGTCGCCCCTCCGCCCCGCCCCTGCCACCGTCTCAGCCATGTGTGTGTGTAGTCGAGAGCAACTTCGTGGGGAAGCAGACAAATTTTAATTAATTTAGTTAGGCGAATCCCCCAAACATGCGAAAAAATGTTACTTCTTCTCGGCGAATTGCTTTGAGCTTGGGAACTACTTAAAAGTTCAAACTGTTCCCCTTCCCCCTGCCCTGCCCTTCCCCCGCTGGGGCACCACTCATATACATATTTGCAGCAATTGCTGATAGAAATCCACTTAGAGTCATCGACATTGCCCCAAACCGCTCAAGTACAATCGCATTTGATTGCCAACATTTAATTCAGAATCCACTCACCATTAAGATTCGCTTTTGTTGTCCGACTATTGAGTTATTCTCCGCCAGCAATCGCTGTGTGAAGGGAAAGTAGTTCGTATTTAAATGTCCAATTCAAACTCGAAATCCACTCAGCATTATTTTCGTATTCTTGTGGATGTTTGTTTGATTCAGCTGCAAAATGGAAGCAAAGTTTTGTGGGTTGTTAATTTATGCGCATGCAGATTTCAGTTAACTTCCAAATCCGAAGTGGGAAACCACTCATCACACAACTCACTTGAAGACATTTGATTAATTTAGCTGGCAACAAAAGAAAAGTCGCGATATAAGTGCTTTTCTGCTTCTTCGCTATCGTCACAATAGCCCCCATAAACGTTATGTAGTTTCATTTGGCCAGATTATTTCTGTGGCGTTTTTTGCTATCGTCACAATGGTCCCCTATTCATTTTAGAGGCTTATCGCAGGAGATGCTGGCGCATAGCTTGTGATTAACGTGCAATTGCCGGGAGTGACGAGACAAAAGCCGCAATTGCTGTCGCGTAATTCAGTCAGCGCTCTATTGTGGTGGCGACAAAAAGACACGCATAGGAAGCATGCAACTTGGCATCTTGGTAGGCATGCCACATTGTTGCAGCGCCACTTAATTTGCCAGAAATGCATTGCATTAAGAGGCGCATTGTCAGCAGCTGGCAGCCAAGAGGATGCATTACCCCAACACAAAACCAGCACATCAAGTATACGCAGCGTCGCCGGGCGGGCCAGGACTGCGAGCTAGCCAATCGATGGCATGGCAACCCAGCGTCTCAGCCTCTCGCTATCCCGGCAACAGACATTGGGTCAAGTGCGCCAGGTCAAGGGCGAGTCCAAAGTCCAAGGGCAGCGGGGAGTGGCGAAGCGACGACGACGACGACGCAGCTAAATATAATAATGCCGATTATTGAGCCGTCAGACAATGCCAAGGATATCGCCAACGGTGCGTTAACATTAGCGTCAACGCTAACGCTAGCGTTCACGTTGAGGAAAGCCAAACAAACGCTGGCAACAATCAGTCAATAGACCAGCACTCTCTCCCTCCTCCCGTCCGTCTGTCCGTCTGTCCGTCTGTCCGCCTGGCTGTCTTGCTGTCTGGCTGCCACTTAGGGCCACAGCAACACAGCCACAACCTACGCAAAGTGTTCTTATTGTCTTGCTGCCGTTTCCTCGACAACATTCGCATCAACAGCAACCTGTTGGACTCGACTTTGCATCTTCTGCCACCTGGCGTCGTCAACCTCCAACCGCCAACCCCCAACCGACAAGCCTCCACCCTCCTTCCACAACCCCCAACAGCTTTCGAAGGCAAGCCGTCTCCCCTCCCCTCGCCGCCTTTGCCGCTGCCTTCGTCGCACTCGCTTTTTATTTGGCAACTGTATTGATTCGATGGAAATGTGTCAGGGGTTTGTTGCGTTTCTTAAAACAAAAGCAAGTCGCAGATAAATCCGTGGCACGGTCGCCTTCTGCTCGCACCGGGGCTGTGGCAGCTGCAACTCTGCCACGTTAGGGCTTCAGCCTGTTGCGTTCTCTTTGCAACGGATTCCTCGAAATCCGATCAAATACACCCCACATTGCGCACTTCGTTTCTGTTTATTTGAAGGACTTTCTAGCTAGTATCACAACAATATACATTTAACTACTCCACATCACTGCTGCTTGTCGGGAACATACTAAATAAAGTTAGTAGATTTACAGATTTGAACAGATTGCATGTTAAGATAAGTATGTTACAATCATATTGTCACACAACCTTATAAACATGCTACTTCCTCAACGATCTCTCAGACTAAACTATAATTTAGCTAGTATCACAACAAGATACATTTAACTACTCGACTTCTCCGCTGCATGTTGGGAACATAGTAAATAAAGTTAGTGGATTTGCAGTTACAATCATATTGTCACACAGCCTTAATTATAGGCTATTTCCGCAATGATCTCTCAGACTAAACTATGATTGTAGCTAGTATCACAACAAGATACAAATGTATCTTCTAACTACTCGACTTCACTGCTGCTTGTTGGGAACACAGTAAAGTTTGTGGATTGACAGTCTTTTATAGATTGCGATTGGAATGCACACAAGTAATGCACAGTTCGAAAAGCACGTTACACTCATAGTGACACACAGTCCTTATAACATGCTGCTTCCTCAACGATCTCTCAGACTAAACTATGATTGATATGACTATTCCTTACACGATTTCAGGAAACTGATGCTTAATATCTTAAATAAGTATAATTTGTAATTTAACTTCAGACTTATTTGATATCGTTATTGTCATTTACAATTCAACATGTGGCCTACAACGTGTAAGTATTTTTATACTGGTTATTCGTTTCTTTACTAATGATAGATGGGAGAGCTTTCTGGATCAGACACCCTGATAAATATGTTAATTGAAAAGATCTGAGTTATGCAAAAGAAAAACTATTCGCGGTGCACAAATAAATTTCTTCGTTTTGATTGTTTGTTCAAGGCGGCAAGGATTGATCAACATATGTATATAAAGAATTCAAAGAAAGGAATTGAAAAACTTGCTTGTGAGACATGCTTGCACTTTACGATATCGTCCCTTGCTTCCTAAATCTACATTCTTATACAAATAGACAGCCCAACCTCGTGGGATGAGCGATCCTTTACTTTGAAGAAGAAGGTATGCGGTGGGCATTAGAAAAGTATTATGCTTGGAAGATCATGTACTGCATTAGACTGACTTGAGTTTTGAGCAGCTTTCACGACTTTTAAGCTGGTATAGATCAGAAGTTGTGGCAGAGTCGGAAGCATGCTGCTGAGAAGCAATTAAGCACAAACAATAACTGTTTGTTTATCACTTTTTTGGGGCGAGCAGCGGCGCAATTGTGAGAAGGGACCGAGCACTGCAGTGGGGAGAAACAGAGAGTAGAAGGCAGAAGGGTGCAAAAATGTGGCTTTTGAAGATTTTGGACTGCGACACTTTTAGAATTCGAAATGACCCCAAAGACGGACGGCGACTCGTTGGCGAAATGAGGATGCTGCGCAGTCCTCGGCGGACATTGAGTGCAACTTGCTGTCGAGAGCAGCTCTACATAAACCTGGCAATTAGCATTAACATAACAGACCGGAGCGGAACAGAACAACTTGACTGCAGTTTGCAAACAAACAAAACCCGGTTAAAGCAGGACCTGCAGCAGTGGCAGTGGCAGCGTCTGTGGCAGGGGCAGGGGCAGGGGCAGCGACGAGGCGAATGACTTGTATATTGGACGCCCCAACTGGCAACTGGGCAGCTGGCAGCAGAGATGACCAGCCTAAGAGCAGACAAATGCGGCGCAATTTGCGGCACTGTGTGACAACAGAGTGTGCGATTGCACGCTGAGCATGAGCACGAGGAGCTGCAGCTTCTGTGTGGCTGTGTGGCTGTGTGGCGTGCAACGCCGCGTAAGTCAAACAACGCAACGAAATGAATTATAAAATAACATGCCAACAAAACCAACAACCGGCTGCAAGGCGAGGCGAGGCGAGGCCCAGGACGAGGCCCAGCCCCAGTTCCAGTTCCAGTTGCGAGTTGCGAGTTGCCAGTGGCCCGGTCTCGGTGCCTGTCCCAGTCGGGGGCACGAGGGGCAGCAGCAGTCAGCCGCCTCCTCGCTCCCCGCTCGCCTAGCCGTGAGCAGTGGGAGCTATTCGCTGGCGTTGCACGCTGGAGGGGGCAGAACGACGACTCCACCTTGCGCTACATGAAATTTTTATTTTATTTAAATGTAATTATCTGCTTGAATAAAAAAAATGCTCATCATGATGAGCAGCAGCGATGGCGATGGCGATGGCGATGGCAACGTTAGCCAGCAAAAAAAGTGTGGACCGAAAATAAAAAGAGAGGCAGCAACGAGCCCATGTGCATAAAGTAAAACAACCTGCATACACACGCAATATATGCACATATCTCTATATACACACACACACACACACTTGCATTTGGATATATAACGCATGCACATCTACGAAAAAATCCATTAAAATTGTGCAGGAAATATAACCAAAAACAAAAACGAGCAGAGCAACAACAAGAACCAACAAAAAAACAAGCATATATATCAAAAAACGAGAATCGCCACACCACAAAAAAATAAAAATGAAATAAAAAAGCTGCCAAAAACAAAAAGGAAGCAATGAGAGTGGGGTGGCCGACGAGCAGCAGGCGCAGGAAGAGGGGGCGGCGGAAGGCAACGCACACGGTCTCCCAGTAACAACAACAACAACAACAACTGCAGCAGCAGCAGCAGCAAAAGCACATGCAAAACTGCTGCAGTTGCACAAGGATGCAAAGGACAGCCGCTGAGGCAGCGCCACACACGGAGACGGAGACGCAGGCGGAGACGGAGGCGGAGGCGGAGGCGGAAGCAGGGGGCAACTGTGGGGAGTAGGCGCAGACCAGGCGCTGGCCAAGAGCGGGGGGCGTGGCCTTTTTTTGCTCATTTGCAACGCACTTTGGACACTATTCCCGGCGCTAGCTGCGCAGCATTCTCCCTCTCTCCATCTCTGCTGCAGTTGCAGTTGCACTTGCCACTTGCCACTTGCGTCGCGTTGCTGCTGCTGCTTGTTTTCGGTTGTCGGCTTTCGATTTCGGGCCTACGCCGCCTCGCCCCCGCCCGCTGACTGCCTATCGGCCGTGGCCATTCCGCCGCTTGATTATGCACATGCCACCAATGATGTGTGGCGCCTTTTTCATTTATTTTCGACAGCCCCCCGCCCACCTACCGACCACCGCCCGTCGCCCACCACCCACACACGTATGTACTGGCATGTACTCGCAGCTCTCTCTTTTTCTCTGGCGCTTTCTCTTTTTTACCCTCGTTCTGTTTGCTTTTTTTTGGCAAAATAAAAAAATTGTCAAAATAATATAACGCAGAGCCCGCATTACTCGCAACATTCCCATCTCCCACCTCACTCCCCCGCCCCCTGCTGCCCGCTCCGCTCTCTATCTGCCACAAAAGGCCTATTAAAGCATAAGCACTTTGGGGCGTGGATTTCAAGAGAAGCGCAACGATGCCAAATATTCTTTTGTATTCACGCAGACTTCGCTCTCACTCCCCACTCCCCACTCCCCAACACAGCGCTCTAATTACTAATAGTCTCCGTCTCCTCTATGCTTAAATTCCAATCACCATCTCACAACAAAGTCTACAACTTATAGCTAACATTCTAGCTGCTGCTAATCTTCAAACTGAATGCCAACTTAAACAGCTTCCTCATCTGCATCTGCTAAAGTCTGTGTCAAGTTGAGGCGACAATCGAGAGTAAATTTTGCAATACTTGATTTACTCGAAACTGGAAATAGATTGCATTACACATCGAAAATTTTGGGATTCTAGAGAGTTCGAAGAATTACGCAATTGATGCATGAAATGCAAGGCATGTAAGAGTCCTTCTTTGACACTGGATTTGTGCGCATGAGTGTGCGAGTGGTGGCAAGAATGTGCATGTGTCTGTGCGAAATGCACGCACTCAATTGCGGACCAAGACATCACTGTGTTTCGATCTTCTCAAAAGGGCGCGATCAGACAGAGCAGCTTAACGAAGACTCGCGCTTGTTCAATGTGTGTGTGTGTGTGTGTGTGTGTGTCTGTGCAGGTGTGTGTGCAAAAGTCATAACTAGGAACAAGAAGCGAAAGGAGGCGGATCTGCTACACGGGCTTCTTCAAGCAACAATGCCCCTCAAAGATTGCCAGCTCGCTAGAAATGCGTGTAGGTGAAGATAATCAATCTAACAGAGGATTATTATCAAAAATGTTATACAAAATACAGAGAGCCTACACCTGTCTGCTTACACTTCTAAACTCTCAAGGAGTCGTGTCAAACTAAACTGAATTAGAATAGAGCTGGTCACACAGGTGTAAGCATACAAATCGTATGTGTCTGCATGCGTAGGAATACGCCGAAGACAAATGCTTATTGCTGTTGTTACGTTTGCCACTTGGGTCAAATTATATTATGAATATATACATATTGCTCTTTTAATTCGATTTCTAGCTATACAACTGGGGATGTCACAGATTTACGTGGCAAAGAGAAGGAAGGGAGAGGAAAAACATAAGCTTGATTTGCGTAAATGCATATTACACCTAAGTCCAAAGTTTGGTTACTCTAGCTTTTCCCATCTCTGAAATCTAGACGTTCATATGGACAGACAGACGGACGAACAGACCGAAGAAAAAGAAAAATCTCCTTCAACCTGTTACATACATTCGAATGAACTTAATGCACTTTTAAATGTATATTTACAGGGTATAAAAGAGAGCCTAGACCTGTCTGTTTATACTTCTAAACTCTCAAGGAGTCGTGTAGTTGCAACAGAAATCATTAGAACTCGACGTTGAGGCTATATCCCTATCAACCACAAAGAGTGGATCGCCAAACTAAACTGATTTAGAATAGAGCTGAAATGAATAATCAAAAACTACTTAGATTGAATGTGACAAATGCTGAATTCTAGAACTTGTGCGATTTAGCCAATTTATCGCTCTGCAATTTAGATGAAATATGAAAAAACACAAAGGAAATCAAGTGAATTAGATGCGACTTAGAAGCGAAGCAAAGCAGAGAAGTCTGAGGAGATTGGCATCGATGTAAGTGCAGATCAATTGGAGGTGAGCTGCGCGTTCTTCGCGGAGGCAAATGCCACCTGCAACACAATGCGTGCAACAGTGCAACACGTCAGCGTGGCGGCCCCGGTGGCGCTGCAAGGGGACATGCCACAAGGCCAGGCGAAATGAGGCTGACAAAAAAGTGCGAAGCATTTGTCAGCCGCCATCTCGCTGGGAGCGATTTGAGGACTTCACACGTTTCTCTCCTTCCGCAGCTGCCACCCCCCCCCCTCTCTCTCTCTCTTGTTGGGCATGTGGCACTCTGTGGCTGTCGTTGTGCTTCTGTTTCTTTGTTATTGTTGCGGCTGTTGCTGTTCTTGCAACTCGCGTTTGCATTTGTCACTTCGCGCTCTGTGGCTGTGGCTGGGGCACGAATGGGGGGTGGAGGGGAAGGGGGCAGTGCGATGGGGAGCGGAGTTGTTTTGTGGCACAAGTTTGGGCCGAGTGCTGTGACGACGACGGCAACGCTTGTTCTTCTGCTCCTCGTTGTTGTCAGCGTAATTAAAATCATGTTAGAATGCTTTGTGAGCCTCGCTGCAATTGCTGCACTTCCGCGGGCTCTATTGGTGTTGCTGTGTGTTGCAAGTGCGCTTATGCTTTTCATCCTTATGCAGTTGACGCACGACGCGCTCAAAGACACTCACACACACACACACACACACACAGTCAACTGGTTTTAAATTCGGGTAAGCTCAAAGTCAGTCAAGTGAGTCGTCAGCCTTTTGTTGTTGCAGTTTGCATTCAAATATTAAAACGACCAGGCGACAACAACAACAACAACAGCAACAGCAACAGCAAGCAAGAACAGTCTGTGAATTGCGCCTTTGATTTGAGGCAACTGCAGTCGCTTTCATGTGGCTCTGTCGCTATTTTTCAGACTGCAGCCTACGGCCGCAGCAGCTGTGCCACATGATTAAAAGTAAATTAGTTGGGACTACGACTCAAACACGAAACGAATCAATGGGAAAACATGATTAAAATTATGCCAAACAGCCCGAAATATCCACAATTGGGAAGAGACCAAATCAAACAGTTGCGCATGAACTTGTCCTCAATTATGACGATTGATTGAGTGACAAAGCAGTAGATTGAAAACTAGATGCTTGTTTAACTGTCTAAATCAAATAAGGAACAAAACTTGCTGGCTTCAGTTGATTGACGAATAAGCAATCGGCAACTTTAAATGCAATTCTCAATTAGTAAACTTAAAAGTATTAGACAGCATCTGAATGCAATTGTGAATCTGAATCTGAGTTTCTTGTCGATGGCACAGAGTTAATCTTACTGGGATGCGAGTAATAATTGAAGTGTTTTCTTATATATACATTTGTCAAGTAGTTCAAGCAGTACTATACTACATGAGAACACATTTCGGGAATATATCCTGCATACCTCAAACATACATATATGCCATAAGGACTCCTTATTGAAGTATAGACAAAATTAAATTGACTTTTGGCAAATGAAAGTGTTGTGTGATATTACTCTGAAATCAACTGCAGTTGTAATTGTACTAGTTTGGTATTTTGTCGCATTTCGTGCAACTTTTGTTGCGAGTTGCTGAATGTTGGGCTGCAACATCAGCGCGAAATTAGAAGCGAGCTGTTCCCTTGATGACCGTTTATGGTATAAATCAATGTTTAGCCCTTCGCTGACCATTAATTCATTTGCCTCGGCGCTCGGCTCGTATTTACAACTGTCACTCTGGCAGCCGCACTCGACTGAAGCGGGCAGGGGCAAGGGGCGAGCGGGGAGCGCGGATTCAAAGCTGGACCTGGACCTGGACGCAGCATACAAACTTTTGCATTAAAATTCCAAACAATCGCAGTTATTCACCTTATCTAACACACGCCGCCGCAGAGCCAAAAAGGCGGCTCATGTTGCAGGCTGTGTGGTAGTGGGGTGTTGCGGGGCAGTGGCAGTGGCAGGGGCAGGGGCAGGGGGAGGCCACACCTTTGGGCGGGCAGTACAGCAAAACAAATACAAATACAACAAAAAAGAAAAACAGCGCGAACCCTTTTTCGGCTCTAGCTGCGTCGGGGGAGCCCCAGAGGGGGATGGCGGGTCGGGGGACGGGGGACGGGGGACGGGGGGTTATCCCGCTTTTACATTTTTTTCGGCGTTTTTTATTTAATGCGCGCATTTCACACATTTCACATTTGGTCGGCGCAGGGCGGGTGGTCAAAGTTTTTATCGATTTGCTGCATAATATAAAAGCAACCTGACGAGCGCAGAGCGGGTGGGGGGCAGGGGCAGCGAAACAGTGAGGGGGGGGGGGTGGGGTTCAGCCAAATATGCCTAGAGCAATGCCCATGTCAATGTGGTGTCCAGTTCGGCGCGGGAGGCGGGGACCGCGAATGATGCTGGTTGCCGTTGCCGTTGCCGTTGATGGTCTGTTGTTGTTACTCTCACCCGGCGCGGCTAAAACGGAACCCAAAGCCGATGCCAGGCAGCAAAAAACACAAAAAACTGAAAAAAGAGGAGAGCAGGAGCGGGAGCGGGAGCGGGAGCGGGAGCGGGCACAACGAACGAAAAAAGCAAAAAAAAAAAAAAACAAAAAAAAAGGAGTAAACCCAAAACCCAAGTGATTAATTCAACATATTCATATGTGCGTGACGGCCCCCTTGCCAACTTAACCTACCCCACACCGCCTCCTGCACCCCTGCTCCCCGCTTAGCTTGCCTAATGAGCAACATTTTCAGCGCAAACGAGAGACAACGCAACACAACGCAACGCGAGGCGAGGCGAGGCGAGGCGAGGCGACGCAACGCGACGGTAAACCGAAAAGTCTGTCATGCTTTAGCTAAGGCTGCGGCTAAGGCTAAGGGTTGCCAGGGGGCGAGGGAGGGGCAGGGGTCGCGCTGGGGGTTGACTGCTGCCTCAGCAGCAGAGAGCCAAATGGTGCGCTGGTCAGTGAAATATGAGTCGAACTCGTTGATCCCCGTCTCCGTCTACGTCTCCGTCTCAGTCGCTGTCGCTGTCGTCGTCGCTGCCGCAGTTGACTGTTGGGCTGGCAGCGACCGCAGCTACTTTCTAATTAAGCGTGTTTAGTTAGTGTGGCTGTGGAGAGCTCGGAGACCTTGCGCTGGTCAGCGGCACACACAGCGAACGAGACATGTCAGGAACAGAGACCCAACCATCCAACCAAGCATCCAACCAACCACGCAGCCAATGGGTGTTAAAAGGGCCAGCGAGCAAGGCAGGGGGAGGGGATGGGGATGGGGAGAGTGCACACGCATGTCTAAAATATCTAAATCTCCACTCGCGCTTATCTCTATATATGCCTCTCAGACACACACATGCATGCAAAAGGGCTCCACATGCGTTTGTGTGCGACGAACCCTTTTTGTTTTGACGTTTCGCTGAAAATGATGTTGGCAAAGAGCGAAAAAAACGGAAAGCGAAAAAAGTTTCTAATGAAAACTCCCCAAAAAAGGAAAGCCACTAATACCAGCAGCAGAACAATGAGTGCTGTACACCAACAACAACAACAGCAACACGATGCTTATAGTACACATGCGTATACATAGCAACGGAGTCTACGTCGGGCTACGCTTTACCCCCACTCCTCCCCCACCCAAGGGGGCCATTGTCAGCTCCAGCTGCCCAAAGAACCAAGTACATATGTATAACTATATGCTTGGCATATATCATTAGCATTTGCTTATTTGACTCTGCACTGATAGAAACTCAAAGCTCATGAAACTGAATTTCAAAGACCAATTGCAGGCAGCAATCATTTCTAAACTGACACAATCGAAACTTGAATAATTAGCAAATATTTCTGCTCCAGATATGAGAAAGTAAAAGTTACTCTTCAGTAAACACAAACAATTTAGCAAACAACGATTATTATTCAATGCTTGTTATAATCGTCTTGGCCCTAGTTCAAAATACACATTGAAATGCAAGAAAAGTTGAATTCACTTCGCAGCTCTTGAGATCTGAAACTGCAGAGGAACAAATAGGCAGACACAGGAGCCGCTTTAGCGACAGGCTGATAAACCAACGAAGCAGACTCGCTAGGAGACTCCTACCTTGTAGACCACTGAGGCGCCTCAAGGTTTCGCCAGCACATTTACTCAAACGTGAACGACAATAAATAGGTGCTTGCGACATCGGTGTATTGACGAGTGTGAGATGTTGCCGAAGTGTGTTGTTATTGTACTATAATGCTTGTGTTAATGAATCTATAATAAATCTAAAAACAAAAAGACTTTGCAGCTCTATCACTAGTTTTCGATCTGCTGATCACGCATGCCTATTCATTGATTTCTCCACATTCCTAGGAGTTAGCCGAATTCATTGGAAGACTGTACGATACAAATCTGCAGTTATATTATATAAGCAGCATCTATAACTGTGCCTCAAGAAAAACAACAGCAGTTTCAATGCACACATTGAATGTTTTGGATATGAAGACTGTCGTGTAATTAAACAGCCAGCTAATTATTGACGAACAATTCAAATTCCTGTAGGCTTCTGTAAATTAGCTTCTATTTATGAAGAAGAGTTCTGTGGAAATTAAAGAGCAATCGACACATTTGATCTTGAGCATCTGCGCTCAGTAGTGAATGTGCTCGACCTTATCGTGCCGTGTATTCTCGACTAGCAGGACAACAAGTAAACGCTGCATACGTTGAGGCGCAAAGCCAACAAACTCCTGCTAATGGTCGCTCGGTCTGTCTGTCTCGTTCTGTTTGCGTTTGTCTTTGTGTTTGTGTTTGTGTTTGCCTAAGCAGCTCCAACCTCCACTTCAGCTGCAGAACGAAAACGAGGCAGACACATCATTAAAGCCACTGGCCCACACTGCAGCTCGAGCCGCAGTTTCTAGCCTATGCGCATTCCCCCTTCGCATGCAGTGGGCAAACCCCCCACGCGACACTTGCAGTGCAATCACTTGACATTGCATCCCTTAATAGCGCAGTCTTCATCCCTGCCACCCGCTCCCAGTCCCGCTCCCGCTCCCGCTGCCGTTGAAGTGCAGCAGCAACTTAGCTGGTGCCTTGTCGGCTATCGGTTACATTTCCATCTTCGTCTTTGTGCCCATCTCGTGCAGTGCTGTGTTTGGCGTTGTTCAAGTACAAGGCCTCCTGTCGCCTCCCCTCGGTCTCCTGCCACCCCCTTTCGGCCTCGTCGTGCAAATTTGACA
The DNA here is from genome assembly GCA_035046165.1 of Drosophila rubida. Classification (NCBI taxonomy): domain Eukaryota; kingdom Metazoa; phylum Arthropoda; class Insecta; order Diptera; family Drosophilidae; genus Drosophila; species Drosophila rubida. Next base: position 324,709 of record JAWNOF010000023.1, read on the forward strand.
CATGCACAAGTACAAGACACGGAAAAAAACCAAATAAAAGCAGCAAGCGCACAAAAAAGGTCAGAACAAAGGCGAGCTCTGCAACTGCTGCAGGATGCAGTTGCCTCTGCGCCCCCCCCCCCCCCCCTGAGTCCCGTGTGTGTCCCGCTGCTTCACTCACTTCATTTCACTCTCACAACTTACAGCACGCACATCCTCGATTCGCCAGCCAGTTCCTTCAGATTGAGTTGCAGCATCAACTTCAACTTCAACTTCAACTTCAGCTTCAGCGTTTCTTCCTCTTTTTTCTATTCAGCATTGCCCCTCTGCCCACCCTTTGCTGTTTACTTGTTGTTTTGTGTCCTGTTTCCTTTAGCTGACATTTGTGTGCTCTGGCAACGGACAAACGGCATTTCAATGGAACAGCAGACAAGCTGCCACCTCAAACTTTCCATTTCGTTGCCCCGCCACTCGCCCATGTGTGTCTTTGCATTCATTAGCATTCTCTCTGCATCTCCCACTCCCTCAACCTCTTCAACAAAACTTAGAACTCTGGACATGCTTATCCAGCCCAACCTCAACTAAAGCACTTTCATTAACTCGCACACTTTGCGACATTTCAGAACTTATAAGATAGACAACGAATTGCAAGATCGGCTTTTCAAAGTACTGCTGAACTTATAAGATAGACAACGAATTGCGAGATCTGCTTCTGAGAGTACTGCCTACAATATAAATACTTGATAATTGAAACGATCACTTACTGCTTGAAAGTGTGCCAAAGTCCAGCGGAAGAATGTGCAAACTCAGACGAATTGGAAGCCTGCAAATAAAAAAGTGTTTTACAGTGTTTAACTTGCGATTACTGCATTACTGGGTAATATCTTGTTTCCAAGTGTAGACTGTATTTAAGGAATATTTCAATTAGTTCTCTCCCCAGACCTATTCTTTGGAAGAAGAGAAGTTGCGGCACAAGTGCAAAAATGTCGTCGGCTTCATTCAGTTTTTTGCGCCTTCCCCGCCCAGCTGCGACTTCATTTTCATCAGCACTCGACACTCGATGTAGAGTTTTTTTCGTAGAGGAAATGAAGTGCAAGTCGTATAATAGATTTGGACCTTTGTTTGGCAAACGTTTTGAATGAGTCACGACAACGACGACGACGACGAGGACGAGAACGAGGACGAGGACGCCGCACAAAGGGCAGCAGAAGAAGCATTTCTTCATTTAGGAGTTGCAATTAAATGCGAGATGCAAAAGAAAACGAGGGTGGAACAGCTAGAGCAGCTAGAGAGTGTTAGTTGTGTCCCCAATCTTGCTGCAATCTGCCAGCATATCGATTGCTGCAAAAGTGAAATCTTGCCACGCAGGACGCGTCACGCAGCAGAGCTGCAGTGCGGCGAGGGAGATTGCTGCTTCAAAATGGGGTTAAATTGCACAGAAATCACGCAGCACACACGCACACACACACACACACACACACACATACACACATACACAAAAGCAGCCCCCAAACAGAGTCAGAGCCAGAAAGGAGTAAGGGAGTAAGGGGCAGAGCACAGAGCCGTGTCTTTGTTTGACGCACTTAACACGGCGATGGCGACATGCACTTGAGTTGCACAAAAGCCCACTCACACACACACACTCGCACACACACACACACTAGGACAGGCGTGGCGAGGAGAGCGAGCGATTTGCACAGTTAGATGCACTAGACAGACACGAGACAAAACGAAGCCAGCCAGACAAACAGAGCTTGTCTAACCGAGGAGCAACAACAACAGGCCAACACCCCAGCGGCAACTGCATCCCTGACTCCTACCCCCCCCCCCCCTCCCATGCCTTGTAACCCTTTCAAGTCGACCACCCACCGGGGCATTGAGCGCAGCATGCCGCACGCTGCATGCATTAGAATGCCGACTACGATGTCATGTTGACATAGAATCCTTGCTGCCTCGTTTGAGCTGCCTGCCCCAGGTTTAGTTGCGGCAGCCCCTTGCCCCCTGGCGCTGCAGGTGCAAGAGCGAACGAAAGTGAAACGGTGGATGAAGTTGCCACTGCTGCTGAAGCCCAATGGCAGTCGCAGTGGCGTTGAGCTGCTGCAGCTGGAGACTGAGCAGCAGCTGCTGCTTGAGTGCACTTTTTGCACTATTCAAAGTTAAAGTGGTTGTGGAGTGTGGAGGCTGGAGACTGCGGAGCGGAGAGTGGTGTGCTGGCGTTGTGTTGGTGGTGCAATGCCACTGCCACATCTTGCACTTTTTTGGGGGGTTGTTTGTGGGGCTGAAGGACGCGCGCGAGGCGTCCTCAGTGGGGTTGGCAATTGCGCATGTGGAAAACTGATGCAGCCAGCGACAACAACGAGGACGACGACGACGACGAGCAGGAGAAGGAGAACGATGGCAATGCCAATGTCAACGTCGCTGCACATCGAAAGGTGCAAAGATGACTTCAAGCTGAAGCTAAAGTCGCAGCGCAGGGACAGCCACAGCCACAGCCACAGCCACTTCAAAGGGGGCCACTCCAGTTGCAACCCCATCAGCTGGCTGTTGGCGGGCGCGAAAAGTGAAAGCGCCTTCGCCCAGCGAGAGGCGAAAAAGTTGTGGGCGGATTGCAGAAGGCACAGACAGCGACGGAGACGGGGACGGGGACGAGGATGAAGGATGAAGGATGGAGCCAAGCCATCGTTACCATAAAAACCAATGAAATTTCGCTTAGGCTCGCTGCGTGCTGCGCTTTACGAGCCCCAAGTCCCCAAGGCTTCGACCCAAGTTGGAGTCGCCATCGTCGCAGGCTGCGACAGCGACTCCGCCTCAACGTCAGCCGCAATTCGAGCCACTGTAAAACCTTGAAATAAAAGCCAAAACGCACTAATGTCCTCAGCGTCCTTAACGGCAGAACGCGCTTCAGTTCGCCTTCGAATTGGTCGCCGATACCGACGTCGGCGTCGACGTCGACGTCGACGTCAACGTTGATGCCGCTGCCGATGCTGTTTAAGTAACAAATAAAAAGCGCGACCGCCTCGAGAAACTTCGAGAAGACCGAATACTCTTGCACGCAAGATCTTCTACAGACCTCAACAAGAATAAAACACACAATTCAATTTAAAATGAACATTTTTACTTTATAGAATCACAATGAATTATAAGTTTAATAGCACTTAGTGGAGAGCATTGTTGACTCACTGACTTGACCAGTTGCAAATGAGAAAAGACAAACAAACTGGCTTGATCGCTTAACAATCAAACCACTTAAAGTTCACCTTGTTTATAGCTCTACTGTTTGTCATCTAATTGAGCCTTTCTGAGGCCAAACAGTTCGCTCAAACAATTCATTGTGATCCTCAGCTGAGGCTTATCCGATGAAGCTAATGGTTTCAATGAACCAAGCAATATTTGCAAAGTTACGCCTCAGAATTTCCTATTCACAATCATACATAAACATATCATCAAATTGAACACTTCATTTATACAAATTTAATCACATTTGCAACGCCTCGCTTAAATTACTACACTTGTTTCGCCATCCCCAAAATGAAGTTAAATTTGCTTAGCTGACTCGAGAACTTTGGGAAACAAAGACCTTACAATCATATTTCTAAAGGCAAACAGCACAACTAGCTAGACTCAATTCAAATTCTTGAATAATATTGATCGTTATATTATTTATTTATTATTTTGCCATATTGAGAACAAACATTTCTTCGAGTTTTGATTCGTTCACTCATTAATAATAAATCATTTTTCAAATTGATGGCAAACAAATCCCGATTAGGAAAAAGTAGCGGGAGTTTTGATTTCACATTTTGTGAGAGACAAATGAGGGCGAAGACAGGAGTTCTTGGAAAGGGGGTGAATAATATATGAGGAGAAACACATGTAATTATAGAAAAGTAGCGATTGCCTCTAGAAATATGTTCGTATTATTTGCACATATGTTGACTGAAGAAGTTGCTGCAACTGCTGAGTAAAGTTGCGAACTGTAGAGCAACAAGAAACAGCGAACGACTTGCGATAGCCTGGATAACTCTGAAGTGAGAGTATGGCGAACAAACTTTGTTGTCGTTCGTCGAATCTGCCACAATTACGGCAGAGAGGAAGTGGAGACGGAGCTGGAGGTGGAGGTGGAAGTGGCACTGCCACTGACAGTGGCAGCAACAATAGCAGCGGCAGTTGAGGCCTCATGTGCGCGGGCGACACAACTTTTTATTCCTTTGTTTAGAATAAAAATATAAATGTGCACGTGTTTTGGCAATGGCCTGCGTTTTAGTGGTGGTAAACGCATCATACGCAGCGCCAATAGATTCGCATGGGGACGCAGCAGTGGGGGGCGGGGGGACGGTGGCAACTGCGGACAGTGGACGCGAATGGCGGATTCGCTGGGGTTGTTGTTGTTGTTGTTGGGCGGGCGCAGTTAAATTTTAATGTTGCTGCCATATCGACATGCGTGCATGAATCTGCCTCTCGCCACACTCCCACACACACACACACACACACACACAACAGCGGGCTACGTGCTAAAGACGCCGCTGCCTCAGTCTCAGCCTCAGTCGGCGTCGCAGTCGCTTTTGCAGTCGCGATAAACGCGGACTCTATGTGGAGTCGGGGGGCGGGGGAGCTGGGGGGCTGTTTAGTTGGGCTGCAGGTCTAAAAGTGTGCTGGGTGCCAGCTGTAATTGTCACCAACACACACACGCACTCGCACAGGACATGTGGTTGGGGCAGCAGCAGGAGCAGGAGCAGCCTGTGCATTGGCGATGAATATCTCATGAGCTGTGGAACTCACGCAACTGGGCATTTCTTTTTTTACTTTGCATAAGTTCGCAATGACGCAAATTCTAATCAATATCCAGAGTATTCCCCGCATCCTGATGAGGCAAACGCAAACACAGCTCAAGGACACAAGCACACTCAAAAACTCAGCCCCGATTCCAAACTGAAAATCATGCTAAAAGTCTGTGCAGCTGAAGAAGCTCGCTATCGATGCGACGACATTCGATTCCCCCCTCTTTATTAAAAGCAATTGATTTCTTCAGCAGCAACCCCCTCAACTTGCGCTACATGCCCCCAAATGCTGCTCAGCATGTAATCGGAACTCATCCAGCTATTTAGCAGTCAATGTCAAATTGTACATTTCTCTCGACTTAATTCAATTCTAATAATTCGCATATAGCAGCGGACTAATTAGCAATCTTGCTGCTAACATACTCGTATTTTATTACAAACGAGAATGACAAATTAATCCATTCTTTAGAAGTACTTGAAAAGACATAATACTCAGACTGACTCTGGGAACTCACACACTCATTCAGCTTTTCTTCAAAATTAATTTATGTGCGACTCAAGCAAGTATATTTTGCTCTGAGTTTTTCAATGGAAATATCTAGAGCTTCTGCGAGAATGGAACCATTTCACTTAATGCCTACTTTTGTAACTGTCATGCAATAAAATATTGTAAGCTTAATGTTCCCATTTCGAGTAATATATCAATCAATACATGAATGCATTGAGATCGAATACATTCGAAATACACTCTACTAAAGACCCCATCATTGAGTGTTAAACAATTTAAAAATTGAACAGTGAAATGCATCCGATTAAGTTGCCAAATTTGCAAGCCCTAAGATACATAATTTCCAATCAAATGACAACAAATAATTAGTTTGGATCAGATGCACCTAGAAAATGATGGAGAATGTTCTTCTAGAAATTGCTGTAAGCTTGTCGAAAGGACACTTAAGCCACAAAAGTTTATTTGGTTGTAAACTTTGCATAAGCTTTGGTAAAGCTTCCAAGTTTACCACTATCCTTAGCACACAACAAACCCCACTTTTAGCAGATGCTTTGCTGAAAAGTTTGTTGGTTAAAGCTGTAGCTTTTCAAACTTGAAGGCTGTACAAAGGATACTTAAGCCACAAAAGTGGTTTTGCACTTTGCATAAGCTTTAGCAAAGCTTTCAAGTTCACCAATATCCTTAGCACACAACAAATCCCACTTTTAGCAGATGCTTTGCAAAAAGTTTGTTGATTAAAGCTGTAGCTTTTCAAGCTTGAAGGCTTTACAAAGGATACTTAAGCCACAAAAGTTTATTTGGTTGGAAACTTTGCATACGCTTTGGTAGAGCTTCCAAGTTTACCAATGTCCTTAGCACATAACAAACCCCACTTTTAGCTGTAGCTTTTCAAGCTTGAAGGCTTTGCAAAGGATACTTAAGGCACAAAAGTTTATTTGGTTGTAAACTTTGCATACGCTTTGGTAGAGCTTCCAAGTTTACCAATGTCCTTAGCACACAACAAACCCCACTTTTAGCTGTAGCTTTTCAAGCTTGAAGGCTTTGCAAAGGATACTTAAGGCACAAAAGTTTATTTGGTTGTAAACTTTGCATACGCTTTGGTAGAGCTTCCAAGTTTACCAATGTCCTTAGCACATAACAAACCCCACTTTTAGCAGATGCTTTGCAAAAAAGTTAGCTTGTTAAAGCTTTGGCTTTTCAAGCTCAAACGCTTTACAAACTTGGCAAAAGCTGAATAAAAGCTTTGAATAAGTTGCTGTTAAGCGGAGTTTCAATTCCGTTGACGTTGGCCACATACCAACTAAAAAGTTGGAAGCCAAAGTATTGCATCTCATAGAGAATGGAACACACCCACACACACATACACACATTTGGGCTATCTTTGTGTGCTCGACCACGCCCACTTAGCAGACCGTTACTCCGATTCGTGGTCGTGCACTTAAACTAGGAATTGAAGACAACGGTTGTTTTGTTTTTTAGAAAAGGGATCTTTAATGTATTTATTTATAATTTGAAATATTGTTGCTGCGAGTCAAATGAATCCACATTAATCCAAGCAGGTTTATGTGTGTGTAGAATTACAGGGTATATATGCAAGTATTGCAGGTAATATAATATGTGCGCTTAGCCGCATTTTGCATGCAAGTATATTTTCTTGAGAATGTACACATGAATGGGGGAAACAAGCTTCTCGCCTACATCTCTCTCTCTCTCGCTCGCTCTCTACATATATTGTATTTGAATATCCAGAGTGACGTCATGCGCTAATCACGAGTATTTCTATACTATTCTACTTCGTGTGAGTACTCAGTTGACGACGATCTGTTGGCCGTAGTTCCTTCAAGTTGCGAGAGGAGTTCGATCGAGTTTCCGATTGGGATGCAGATATATAGCAGAGTGTGGGGTGAGTGTGTAATAATGACAAGCTTACAATGTATAAAGTTAGGGTTATCCATGCTCGATCTGGTGAGTGACCAAATAATTGTAAGCATTATTCTAACCCGCTGCACTTAGATGCACATAAAATAATTCCAAATCGGATACAAAATGGGTAACGAGTACTTAGGTGGCGACATTTTGATTCGTTATTCAATTTGTTTCTTGTTTTTTTTTTTGCTTTGTTTTCTCGTTTTGTGTTTGTTTTGTTTTGTTTTTGGTTGGTGTATAAATTAGTTTACTTTTAAAATTATATATGTACATACATAAATATATAATAATAATGCGTAACTCTAGCTTAAATTGCAACGCATTTCTTTCAACACTTCCACTTTAGTTTATTTGCTTTTCATATTCATCTCCCATCTCCATATTAATCCTCACTATCTTCACTGTCACCGCCGTGTTCTTGTAATTCATTTTTTCTAGTGCAATTTCACATAAATTCAGTCGTGATTTAAAATATTTCTTTCATTTTCAGTTGGTTTTTCTTTGATTTGCATTTGCGTTTTCAATTTTCAGTTTTTCAGTTTTTCAGTTTTTCTTTTGCATTTTTCATTTTTCATGTTTCATTTAAATAAAGCTCAAGGTAGTAATGCAAATCGGGCGCTAATAACACACAATGCACGCAATAGAATGAGGCAGCATTTTGCATTTTGCCATAAATATTAATGTTTAATTATTTGCAGTTCGATTAGTATTGTGATTACAGTTACTTTTATTGTTATTGTTATTATTACAATTATTAGTTAAACATAGTTGGTATTATTGATAATCAGACGTAAATGCAACTGAAACTTAATGCCGTGAAATTAAGTTGCTTACAAAAGTGAAACAGTTGAACACCAATTTGTAATTTGCTCTCGAAACATCCGGAAACGGATTTCGATTTTCAATTACTATTCAATACAACTTCCCCCTCGTTCAACCAGTGTTAACCATTTCGATCTAAATACATAATTTGTGTAAATGTATGTGTGCGTATGTGTGGCTCATTAGCCAGGTGAACTCCCTAAAATCGCTATGCCATGATACCAGTAAAAGTCAGCAATAAATTCATCCTAACTTGCAAATCCAAGTGTCCCACCAAGCAAACGTAATTCGCAATGCAACAGCGGACAACGGACAACGGACAGCGGGGGGAATTCAACTCGGAATTCAATTAATCAGGACACTGTGCGAGTACCACTTGACAGTGTTTCAGTTTTCGCTGTCACTTAAGCTGATATCTTTACTTCTTCATTCTCTTATTCCAAGTGATAAACTGGGCATAAATTGGATCAAGACAACAATCGAATCCATGTGATTAACTGCAACTGCAGTTGCTTTTAAAATATCTGCATATTAAACATATTCATTGATCAAATGAGAATTGCTTTGACTTTCCATAGACATTCACATATGTGCGCTTGCATCGCAACAACTGATTGCGCTTAACAACGGATTAATGTCTTAATGATATCGAACCTACTCTTGCACGAATAGAAGAACCAACAAATAAAAAGGAATCGAGTTAAGGACTACCTACAATGCTCAGGATGCGTACGCTGCACACTCAGTGGAACGTGTGCTATTATTATCGAACATTATGATTAACAACATTTATATGCAAATTATCGTTAACATTCTTACTATTATTATTATTATTATTTGATTTGCAGAGAGTCCAGAGTTCGCTGCAATAAATGAGCGTAAATGTCAACGTCCTTCCAGACGTCATCGTCGTCCTCGTCGTCGTCGTCGTCGTCGTCGTCGTTATTGTTATTGTTATAGTTATTGTAAGCACAATAAAAACAGCTAAACAGCTAAAAGTACAATTATAAACGAATCGCGTCACGTGTGATCCTCGCGTGTTGCTTCGCCTCGAGAATATTGTCGAATTACTCAGCGTGCAACGCTCCCCACTATGGCAGCTGATTGACTCCACATTTGAGGTCTGCAACAGTCAATGTTAGTAGAGAGTAGTTCTACTCCCATTGCGATGGACTGAGCATCTGCATCCGTGTCCGTATAAGAGCCGGATGGAGATCTTCAGTGGCAGAGTCCACAAGAGTCTCAAAGTCTCGTCAGCTGCTCATAGTGCCGCTCTCTGAGAAACAGCTACAGTATTTTCCACGCAAGGTCGCTGAATGTGTTTTGTGTGTTTGTGTGTTTTGTCTAGGCATCTAGGCATCTTCTAGGTGCTTTGCTCTACAACTGTCTTCTTAGCATAATGTCGGTTACACGTACATACATAAATATTAGTTATTAAAGTCAATTGTTGTTTGTTTAGTTTCACTTTTGTTTTTCTTATTTTCTTCTTCTTTTTGTTTTTGTTTTTGTTTTTGTTTTTGTTTCATTAGCCTAAGCAAAGTTGGCGGTGTTTTTGTTTGTGCTTGACCCACATCGAATGCATCTCGCTATTTTGCATGTGCTTCTTAAATCTGAAATTCTCCTCAACAACTCTTCTCTCTCTCTCTCTCTCTCTCTCTCTCTCTCTATCGCTCTCTCTTTCTATTTATTAAGCGTAATAACGCACTCTTCAAATGCGGAAGGCAAAAGGGAAGCCAAAAATATAGTATATATGGTCGACTTGCAATCTCCAGTCAGAAAAAAAAAACTAAGCATATACAATATATAATATATATATAATTATGTATATATATGTATCGATTGATTGTGGATCGTTTGAAGAGCGCAGTTCGTTCTACGTGTGGCGTGAAAGGGGGATTGTGTTGTGATTGTGATTGTGAGGTCGCTAATTTGATGCAAACGAACAGAAAAGAAAACGCATAGAAACAATCGGACCAAGTGAATCATTGCAATAGTTGGGAGTTAATACTTGAATCGAATTCCATCGCGAAATTAATTGAAAGAAACAGAAATACATACGAGTTGGAGTTGGAGTTGGAGTTGGGATGATCTAGTGTGATGGATGCAGTGTTGGATGTTGGTGTGTAATGATTGACAGAATGACCGATTGACGATGTATAATTTAATGCTTGCATATTTTCCACGTATTGCGTTGAAAACTGCATAGCCATAAAATAAGGCTCAGATCACGTTAGGCTTGTAATAATTATTGTTGTTGTTCTAGTTCTTGTTGTTGTTGTTGTTGTTGCTGTTAATTTCCAATTAGTTCTTCTTGATGTTGTTGTGGTGCTTGGCTGTTGCGGTTGTTGCGTTTAATTTTGTGGAGTAATGGAGTGTTACTCGCATTACAAATTCACTTTGAAGGGGGAGAGCTGTTCAGCTCTTTAAATTCCAAGACTGCAATGAGACAGAGACAGACACAAAGAGTGAGACAGTGAGAGCAAGCAAAGCAAAGACAACGACAATGAGAGAGACAAACAATTTGCTTGTTCCATGTTGTGAATAGAAAGTACTTGAAGTGCTCCGCAAATGCATTTCCAATAAGCTACAAAGCTGATTTAAGATTGAATTAGCAAATAACTGGCACTTTACACCTCTCAATTATAGGCATCATAAATCAAGTCTACGTTTCGGGCAGCATCTATTAGAATGAGCCAAGTGATTTACAGCGCTTGCAAATGAGAAAGGCAAATGCTGCTTGAATCTATCAACATGCTGGCAATCTATAATCTGATGGTTTGCCATCTGCTGCCAGCAAAAACCACTTAATGGCGGGGGCTAATTGGAAAGCCAGCAGATAGGCAAAAACGTACATAGATAACGAACGAATGCATGAAAGTTGTGCGCTTATCGGCTACTAATGACTTGGTAATTAGGCAATGCCAAGCCTAATGGCCTGATTACTGATTACTCATTCAATAGTCTCATAGTTTGGCTGAATCACATCAAGTGCATTATGACGAACATATCGAGTCGACTTCGACGTCGATGGCGGGTGGGAGAGGAGCGGACTGACAGACAATGCGCGACGATTTATGAAGCGAGTGGGCTGGCCTTACATTCGCGATCCCTTCTGCTGCAGAACCTTGGCCCGATCATTAAGCTCCAGCTCACGTCCGGCTGTTGATCCGCACTCTTTGGACACCACACAAAGGAACTCATTGTTCTCGAAGGGGCCGTAGTTGGAGTATTGCATGCCCACGGTGATCAGCTGCTCGAAACGCCAGCCGTCCGACAGAGTTGAGATCATCTGCGCACACATACAGAGAATGGTTTTATAAATAGACTGCGACATGCCACTGCGAATATGCGCACTGAGACGTTACCTGTGTCAGCTCCTGCTCGCGGCACTGCAGCACACGATAGACGCGCTTCTTGTCCGCATACGGTCTCTGAAAAGGGCGGGGCGTTAATCGTATGACATCGTATGCAATATGTGTGTGCACACACTCACCTGATCTCTGTGGCTGATGCACTCCTTGAGCAGCGCTATCATCTGCGTCACATTGTAGAACTCGGCCTCCTCGAGCACGCCCTCCTCGGAGACGCCGTCCAAGACCAGTTTGCCGTGGCGCAAGTAATTGAGCACGGGCGCAAAGTACTTGGGATCCCTGTCAATTAAATACGCGCCGGTCTCATCCTGCACAACGAGAGGGGAACAGAAACAGAAACAGAAACAGAAGCAGGAAGCCAATTAGTCAATGCCAATGACATTGTCACATTACGTATACGTATTATACTCTGCTCCCTGCACAATCGTACAATCTGTTCTGCTTTTCAATGCGCTTGTCACATTGTGTCGCTGCTTGAAGGCAGCCAGCATCAAATCAATGCCCGCCCGCCTGCCCGCCCGCCACCTCCCCGCCTGTCTGTCTGCCACGTCGTTGAACGTATTTTATATTGTCCAGAAAGTGAGAGAAATGTCTGTGTTTATTGTTTATTGTGCTTAATGCACATGTGTTCCATTCCATTCCAACAGAGATACTCATTCAACGACTTCGAAGACCAACACTCGTTTCTGGCTGCCCCAAATGTGCAATTTGCATTTTGTCGTCAAAAGTGTAAATCAAATAGTATAAATTACGCTTCGTCTTCGTTTATCATCGAATGCCACTGTCCACAGCGACTTCTATTTTTGAATAAATATTTCAAATGTCGCCCACACCAGACAGTTCGTCTGCATTTCTATTGTGAAATTCTGACCACAACATGAGCATGAACCAATTGCCAATTTATCTATAAATATCGCTATGCTCTACACAAACAATTCTTGGTCCTGGCTAATGGAGAACTATATGTTCAAAAGAGAGATCAAAATATGATTGAAGACTTTTCTAATTTGTTGTTTCCTTAGTTTAATAATAATTAGCAAACCAATCAATAATTAAAGTGCAGCCGACTCAATATATTGTATGGTGACTATACATTAACCAAAGCCAAATGACAGAGGGTATCTCTCAGCCGGTATTGGCGATTCGATTGGCTTTCAGACCATTTGACTATTTGGCGGCTAGCTGGCCGTATTGGCCTTTTGTTCGCACTAGCGAATGTTGTTTTGGTTTTAACAATTCAAACGGCGCACGATCCACATCGCCTCACACTCCCATCGTTCATCTAGCGACCTGCGAGTGTGTGTGTGTGTGTGTGTGCTTGTCTGCGTCGCAGCCAGTAAGTTTATATATGTGTGTGAGTGTGTTGTGGACGCCTTAATTGGCGGGCACCAAGTTTCGGGGGCCGCCTTTGTCTTTGCAGCGACGAACAGAGGTGTTTGCCTCTATATGTGTGCGCGTGCGAATGTGTGTGTGTGTCGTGTGGGTGGCGACACGACAAAAATGTAATCAATAACAAGAGCGGGGTGGCGGCAAACATGCAATCATTTTAATTAAACTATTTGTTGTTGCGCCCTGTAATCGACATCTAAATCACAAATTACAATCAAAATACTAGGCACAACAAAAAATAATGGGAATTTTTTGGCAGGCAGGCAGACAGCCAGACAGGCAGCGACAACGTTCGGCGGTTCAAATTGCTGGCTGCTCGAATTTTTGTTTATAAAAGCGGCCAATGGAAAATGGCAAATAAACACTTGCATGTGTGTGTGTGTGTGTGTGCTGCGCATACGTGTGCACATGCGATATTTATTAGTTGAATTTGTGGAACAAATTTATGGCGTTATACAAAAAAAATGTTTAATGTTTGTTTTCGCAAACATCGCCAGCTCCCCCATAATCGCCACCCGCTGCTGGCACAAAACAACAACAGAGCGTCAAGGACTCAGCTAGGAAAACAACAACGACGACGACGACGACGAAAGCAGCGAACGACGAATGGGAAACACAACAAAAGCAAAGCAAAGCCCCATCCCGACGTGACACTAAACTAGTTTTGGTTACAAATACAGCAGCAGCTGTCGGTGTGTGCGAATACACAAATGCATTGCCTGACAATACAGTGCGCTGTCGCTGTCGCTGCCGTCGTCATCGACGTCGACGTTGGCGCTAAATGCACTTGTGCCGACCCTGGCAAGTTTCAGCTGCGCTGCCGCTGCTTCTTTTTCTGCTGCTGTGGAATGACCTGCATTGCTTGTGCGTGTGTGTTTGTTTGCTTGTGTGTGCATGTGTACTTACAATTTTCGGTGTCATAATTACATAGCTGGTAGCTATGAGCGCGAATGGGTGCTACAATAGTTCTAGCTGCCCGCTATGAACGCAATGTCAGCCAAGCAAAGCGCAAACACACACAGCTAATATGTATTTATTGTTCACTCACCCGATCTGATATCAAATCACAGTCTTCTTGTATGAGACGCGACAGAAACGAATTGGGGTCACGGGAAAGCGTCGTTTTCGTGGTTAGAAAGTAGGTGCCTCCCACATTGAGCTTGACCCACTGGTCTGTGCCTTGTTTCTTCAGCACGTTGGGACTCTTCCGCGAGTTAATAAACACTGTGCTCATATTGCGATTGTTGTTGCTATTCTCGTTGCAAAGAGTATGATAAGGATGACAATGGTGTTCGTTCCTGTTATGTTGATTTTGAATGCTACAATTGCATTCGCATTCGTTTGCTGCGCGCGTCTCTTCTTCCTAGTGTTTCTGCTGCTACTGCTGCTTCTTCTTCGGTTGCTGTTATTGTTGTTGCATTTAACATACAGCACTCACACACATACATATACACGTGGTCAGGTGTATGTATTGGTTGGTGTAGCAGTCAGCTTTCAGCAATCAGCACGCGGACGTCGTAACCAACAGCCAACAAGAACAAGGGGGGAGAGAGACAGAGAGCAGCAATTCGATTCTTATTTGTCACCTCTTCACTTCAAAGTTGCTTTCCCTTTCCTTCCCGTTGCGATGCGTTGCTTTCGCCTTGAAATTATCTTCTTTTTTTGTTATACGTTGGTTTGTTGACCAGTTTCAGCTCATGCTTTTGCTATTGGCTTCGCTGCTGCTTACTTGCTCCTTCTTTGTTGTTGCACCTTCTTTTCACCTCTTTTTGTTGTACTGGCGATAATTGTTGAAATCGCCTGCCACTCACTATTCTACTGTATTTCTGCTCTACTTGGCCACGTTTTTATTTGGTGCAACTCATTTATTTTTATGTCACCGTTCCATTTGTGTTTGATGATGGCGAATTATTTGTCGTTAAGAGTCGAGCAATAAAAAACAAAACACTGTCATTTTTCTTAAAGCTGTTTTATTCAACACCAGTGTGGCCGCAGATAAAATTTCTAAAATATACCACTTAACCCCGATGAGAAATACTGTAAAATAAAACCTACCGTAATTCCCAACTGGCCACATTTCCATTAAAATTTCTATAAATATTTAAAATTCATAAATAATTGTAAATAACTCTATTGATTTCCATATGAAGGGAAGTAGAGAAATAGTTGGAAAATATCAACCTGTCTAAATACAAAGAAAATAGTATCTGTTATTTTCCAGTATTTTTCTACCAACAAATATTTACCTCACTGTGCTATGATTCTGTTTATAACTTCAAGCATTTTTTGCTTGATTCAAAATATACCAGCACATCCGAATTTCACAATTGGCATCATGGTTGCAGTCGCTCAAATTTTATTTGCAAATAATTAAATAGTGGTAAATGGCCAAAAATAAATATGGCCACACTGCTGTCAAGGCACAACAGATTATGGTGGTGGGTCGATACCAATGGCATGCAATGCTGAAGCACAGCTGTAACGTGCAATTGGTATTTGCAAGAGCACTGCTGCAACAGCTGTGGTGACGCGCTGACTAGCAAGAAATATACTGACTGCTTAAGCTGACTGCTATAAAACAACCCAGTATTTTGAAATAAGAATTGGAGCTGCTACCGAATTTGAACAGATCAACATTTGTACGCAGTTGCTAAAAATGAATACGCATATAATTTTAAGAGACTAGCCATATAAGCAGAAAGAAAATACCAGATTCGCAGTTGTAAGCATTAAACGACAACTCTGTTGAAACAAACAGTGACGTTACGCCTGCGCAAAAATGCGAGATCCATTGAGGCGGTCGCGATTAGTCGCAGCACAAGTGTTCGTCGGTGTGGACGCAAACGAGAAGAAAATTTGAATAATGCAGGGAAAAGCGCAAATGACTAAGCAAAATGTGGTGGTGGTGCTGTTGATAGTAGCCCTGCTGCTAATTGATTGCGCCAACGCTTTGCCGTCGCCCATGTTATATAAGCGCAATCCTGGCGACAAATTCGAGGCGGGTATGTTTAGTTTGCCACAATATTGAAGTCACATTCATCGTCTGTTCCGCTCGCTCTCGCACAGATCTGGTAGCTGTCTCATCGACCGTTATTCCGCTGACGGTGCTCGAGGTGAGCTACGGCCTGGGCGGCAAGCCAAGCGACGCCTACAAAGCCGCCTATCTCCGCAAGCTGCGCAAGCAGGTGCAGCAAAGGGAGGAGGCGGAGAGCGAGATCGGCGCAGCAGACACCTTGATCACAGGTAAACAGCACGCTCTTTCCCTAACTAGATCTTCAACTCACTCTTTCTCACTCTCTTTCTGCTGCAGTCAAATCCCAACAGCAGGCGGCCAAAGTCAAGGCCGTTTAGTGGAGCTGGAACTAGAACTGGAACTGGAACTGGAACTGGAGCTGGAGCTGAACCAGAGCGCCATTTCGAGCAGACTGAAACGCTTGGTGCGTTGGCGTTGAATTGTCGACTATGATATCATTGAAGAAACAACAACAACAACAACAACAACAACGACAACAACCATAGCGCCAGCGTCTTCAGTCTGAATTAAGCTAATAAAAAGAAATAACAGAAAATAAAGACAAATACGACAAACACAGAAAGACAGAAACAACAACAAGTCAAGGCGAAACAAGTCGAGTCGAAAGTGTTGCGAGTCGAAGGCCTCTTCAAGTTGCTTTTGCCTAATTGGCAACTAACAAGTTGCCAGCGCACACGAGTGTGCTCGACTCCGCAATACTCGGCAGCAAGTTTGCATTTTCCTTTTAACGATCCCCTTCACTGCGTCGCAATTCACACATCAATTGCTCAATCAATTAGTAACTTGTTAATAGTACATAAATAATTCCTTGGAGACAAGCGTAATAAATAATTGTTGCTCTGCAATTGCTGCCACAAATCCCACGGCGTTGCAACGTATCGAGCCTACAAGCGGATAGTCGAATTGCCAATCGACATCCACATGGCAACTCGCATGTGTGGCAAGTGCGAGCCGGGGGTGGGGCAACGAGTGTGTGCAGCGTGGGTGGCGCTGTTAGCTGTTATTGATTCCAGCGTCGCCGCCACAAGGGGGCACGCAGGGGCGCTGGGGCGCGGGGGCAGGCGAGATGAGTTAAGCGAATACTCGCAGATCGATAATGGTTGTTGGAGCTGCTGCCACGCCCCCGCCCCCGCCCATTGACAAATTATATTTCCTGTGCGAGCCGAAAAGCAAAGAGCGATGAGCAAGTTAGCCGCAATTCAATCGAATCAAACTGTCATCCAATGCAATTTAAAACAAGAATCGCGCACACACACACACGTCTCCATGTGTGTGTGTGTGTGTGTGTGTGTTTAGACAACAAGCTGTGCGTGTGTGTGTGTGCCGGAAAACACTTGTTCAATGTTGACTCGATTTGGATTGTCATGTTCCGTGCCCAGGGTGAGCAGTGAGCTGCGAGGGGAGTGGGAAAGGGACGCTTCGTTTCTGAAGGGGCGGGGGCGGGGGCGGGGGACAGCTTAGGTTAGGAACAATGTGGTTTGCTTGCAAGGCATTTTGATGTGCTCCGAGAGAATTATGATTAAATCAAACGAAAACAAGTGAGAATGCTGCAGCACACAGCAGGGCAGACTCGACCTGCTGATACCCTGCATAAACAGGGACAACTCAAGTGCATTGTACGGCGTTGCTTCAACTATTTTGCGAGTCTGAAATTGTATGGCTTGTACCTCCAAATTCATTGCATTTCGCATTCGGATCCATTTGATTTTTACACTTCTTTCTTTAAAGTCCAAGGAGTATTTGATGATTTTCCCAGGGAATCTGTAGAGTTCTGTTCCCGATGGGGAATTCTTTACCTCATTGGAGAACACTCGAAGGCGATATAACCAGATTAAGAGCAGATTGTCGGGCCCTACATGGTTTGGTCAACCGAAATCATGCCCCACGGATGCGAGCGCTTGCAGAGTATCATGAGAAAGAAGAGAAATGACAGGAAAGACAAAACAAGCAGAACAACAACGAGCATAATAATAATAAAAGTAATAATAATAGCAGCAGCGGCAGCGGCAGCGATGGCCGAAAGAAAAATGGGGCTACAAAGCGAGAGTGAGAGCGAGAGAGAGAGAGAGAGAGAGAGAGTGAGAGTGAGAGTGAGACGGGGAGATGTTGTGGGACAAAAGGCGAGGGAATTTCATAAACAAGTTAAGTTAAGTACGAGTATGAATGAAAAGCGAAAGGACGACAAATGACGTTCATAAAAAATGAACAACGTCACGTCAAGCTCCACATTGTGTGCTGCCATTGTTGTCGTGCTGCTCGTGCCCGCTCCCCTTCTTCCTCTTCCTCTTCTTGTTCTTGCTCTTGCTCTTGTTCTTGTTATTATTGATATTGTTAGGTCGCCGCGATGTGTGTGCTGCTGGAGTATAGTCAAGAGAGGAGAGCTCGTAAATAAATAAACAGGCAGTTATCATTAAGACACTTGGGAGGCGACGCATTGTTCTCCCGCTGCTTCTCATCGATAAATCCATTAAATCCACGAACACTTAACACATTCTCGCAGGGGGAGGGGGGGTGTGTGATGCGATTGATTTGATGTTGGATTTCGACAATGCGAAATGCGAATGCGAAACCTGATTAAAGCAGCGCTCGACTGCTCGACTGCTCGACTGCTCGACTGCTCGAGTGCTCAAGTGCAGCCAACTTAACAAGGGCGTCGCATTACAGGCAGCGTTGCCAGATGGATGCCAAATAAATACCAATTCAATTCCACTCAGACTGCGCCTCCACTCGCCAGCAAGTCAGCAAGTCGACAAGTCGACAAGTCGTCGAGCTGGCAAGTTGTCGAGCTGGCGAGTGCGTGCCGTGCAAACATTAGTCAGACACACGTATGGGCATTTCAATCGAAAGCCCCGAAGTCCTTGCCAGCCAAGCACACACACTCCCCCGCACCGCCTCTGCGCCTGCACGGTCAGTTAGGTGCGAGTTGCACCTCGTTGTCGAGCCAGGACACTCGACTGTTGTCGGCTGCTTGCTCTTCTACTACTTCTACCCTGTAGCAGCGCAGCACAAGGGGTCTGCACAACGGGTCTCGCCCAGTGCACAGAAATGCAGTTGAACAACACTTTTGCTTGCACTCAAACATCAAGCATAAACACATACTTGAATCTAATTTAAATTTAAAGTATCTCCATGTTTCGGCTGTGTTTTATGCCTCTGTCTATACTAGGATATTTTGAAGGGTCGACTGCACTCGTGCAACGTCTGCTAGTTGGTTGTGTTGCTGCTGCAACTTTTGGCTTCTTGCAAAGTCCTGCGCTCGCCTCCCCCGCCGCCTGCCTCTGCCTCCCTGTGTGCATTCAAATCGCTGTGCTCTCAATGGCGTCACGTCACGCGTAAGACGCTTGCGTTGTTGTTGTTGTTGTTGCTTTGTTGTCAACCCGTCGGGCTGCGACAAATCTGAGACACAGCTCCGCAGAAGTATGCTACGAAAAGTTGAATAGTTGCCTCGCCAGAGTTGGGCCACTGTTGGTCCCAGTTGATTGCACTTGGATAGCAACAGTGTGCAGTGTGTGCTGCAGCATGGCTTCGATTTGCATACACTCCACACCACCCCGCCCCGCCCCGCCCTGTCCCTCTGCCATGTGGCAAACACTTCGGGTCGAGCAGGCACGTATTTAATTGAAATGCGAAATCCCTCACACATTTTGTGTAATTAACTTGTAATTGGATTCTCCAGCTCTTCCACGCGACTGCAGATCAATACGCTCATCGCAGTCGCTGCGGCTTTGCGACGCGATAAACACATCAATCTAGACGATCCGAAAGTGGCAAATCGCGCCAAGCAATATCCCTCACTTCGACGACATTTGTATATTACACAGTCCTAAGTCCAAGTCTAACTACAAGCGCATCCTGTTACTGCAGAATCGTGTGTTACGGCAAACAAAGGACTACTCGTGGCACGTGAGAGGATCCACATTACATCGTGATCTGTAGAGGAACAGGGTGACAAGACACCGAAGCAGACTTGCCAGGAGACTCCTGTCAGAGGCGTTTAAAGCGCCCAAAAACGTTTACTCAAAGGTGAACGAATATTGAGATACTCCAGCGTTACCAATCAAAAACTTTGCGACTCATTGTCAATGCTCCTCTTCTCGTATTCAATGCAAATATTCACAAAGATCTCAACATTCCAACCATAGAAGAAGAATTAAATAAAACTAGTAACAAATATATCGACAGACTCCACAACCACAAAAATAAATTTTGCCTTAAGTCTAGAAGATAACGGTTTAACAGTAGGAAAACTGAAAAGACACCACATTCTCGATAGATAAATCCACCAACTGAGAAGAATAGCAGAAGTCATTGGAAAACTGCTATTACTATTAATTTAATTATACAGATTGCACATACAAAGAGAGAAAAAAAAGTGAACGACAATTGATTAATCCTTGTGGCATATATGTTTGAGGCATAATCGGTATCAGATATTCCCCAAATGTTGTGTTGTTGTGGTGCTATGTTGTTGGCACTGCTTCAACTGCTTTTGAAACGATCTAGAGCGAAAAGACATAAAACGAAGTCGCTCTGAAATTCAATTTGGAAGCTGCAGGAGCAGGAGACGCAGAGCTGGAAACGCGTTTGATCTGCACATTATGCATCTGCACGCTTCTCCAGCCCGTTGCTGCCTCTGCTGCTGCTCGCGGATATCTCGTGATGATGCGCCAATAATTTTGCCGAGCACTCGCGAGGGCTGCCAGCTGCGATAGCTAAGCAAATTAATGGATTTTTGCCTTTCGATTTTGCACTTGTCACGCCTGCCTCTCGCCTCTCGCCGCTCGCCGCTCTCCCCTCGCCTCTCGCCTCTCGCCCCGCTCGCTGCTGTTCTTGCAACTTGAATCGCTTCGAGTCGCGTCGCGTCGTGAGTGTGTGAAGTGCTTTTGTCATTACGTCTATTTTATTAAATCGCTTTTCCAGTCCTTTGATGCTCCCTCCCCTTCCCCCTCCCCCCACTGCCTCTCTGCCGCACACTGCGATAATTGTTATCAGCGCAGTCAAATGAGTCGTCGCTCGACCGTCGCAACACGCCGTATGAGTGATGTGGTTCTCCTTCTGCCACAAATCCGTCGCTCTCCCCCTCACATCCGCCCCTGCAACTTAAGTGGCTTCAAAGCCAAATGAAGGCGGCTGCTTTCACCTTGGCACACGCGCTAGTTCTGCCTCGGCATCTCTAATTAATTGAAATACTCGTAATTAACCACACAGGAATCAAGGCTGCCATCTGCCAGTTGCCAAAGGCTTGCACTGCGAATTCGGCTAGTTGTGGGGCAAGAGTTCAGTGTGGATTCGGGGCAACAGCAAGTCTTTGGTCTTGGTTGACTTCAGAAAGGGATTTCAAAGGTTTGCACTATCAAAATCGCGACCACAACTCTTTGGCTAATTGATTCCAATTTGGCATTTGTTCTATTCAATCGAGCGGCGAATGCGGCGACTTTTATGTCGATTGGCGATTGACAATTGTGGTTGAACCTTTGCCACATGCACCAGATAATTATGCAAATTGCCGGTGGCAATCGAGCGCACCTCACTCTGGTTGAGGTCTTCTCCTGGCAGGACCGCAGCGAGTGGCCTAATTGACGCACGTCCTGTGACTTGAGCACAATTCAATGATGTGGAAAATTGCTTTAATCGCCGCTCGGTCGCTCCAAAAAAAAAAATTGTATACTCGTATATAAGAAAGAACCTAAAAACGCTGGCTTCGCATCCGCATCCGCATCGGCATTAGCATCCTTATCCGCATCCATATCCTGCTGCTGCTGCTGCGTGGATTGAAAGTATTTGTGGGCCGAGATTTGCCGGAGCATCAGGCTGTCTCGCTCTGTGAAAAGCCCACAACAAATGGGCGGCAGAGCGGCCCTAAAATGTGTTTAAAGCGCTGCCAGTGCGGCCCCTAAACTATACGGCTGCTGCTCCTCATGATTATGATGATGATTATGCTGCTCCTCTGTCGCCTCCGTCACCCCTTCGCTCGCCCTTCTGCGTGTGTGCGCTTTGAAGATATGGGCATATTTCGTTGACGATGATACGAGTCTCTGGCCCTTTCCCTTCCCTTCCCTTCCCTTCCCTTCCCTACACTGCCCTGAGTTACCAGCAACCAATGTGCGACGGGCACAAAGAGAATCTAAAACTCTCGCACACACTGACACACACACGTACGCATTCCGAGTAGGTAGTCATAGTTGCAAAGAGATTGCGTTTAGGTACAGAAAAGCCAAGCGAACTGCGAAAGGAAAGAGTCAGGGGCGAGAGAGCAAGAGCGAGCGAGCGAGAGAGAGAGAGCGAGAGCCCAATGTTAATTACGAGCCGTTCAATACTACGGCACTACTTCTGCCATATGCAAGCACGTATATTATCAAACTAATAATAATCGAGCCTCAGTGAGCTGCAGAGTCGAAGCACTTTGTCGCAAAGGGGTGAGCACAGGTAAGGCAGGCAGTGAGGGGTGACCTTGCCAGAGTCGAGTGGAGTTGAGTTGAGTCTCAGCGCTCTCCTTGCAGCATATCTATCATAGACATGTCAACAGTCATGCCTAATCGCTTGTCCCTGCTCCGCTGCTCGATCAAATTTCGTCAAAGGACGCACTCGGGGCCACGTTTATACAGGCAATTTATTAATTTACCAACTTGGCAGCTCCCTGTTACCAGCTCCCAGCTTCTATCTGAGCTAGAGACAACGCCAAAGCCGCAAAACGTTTACACGCCGACAACGCATGGAACTCACATCCCAGCCCAGCTGCACGGCAGCGGCGGAGGGGGGCAGGGTGGCAGGGGGGTATGACAAGAAGACTGCTGGAAAGGAAAACCGAAGTCAAAAGCAACAATCCAAACAGCCTCGACAATGACGACGACGTTGCCCATGGGCAATGGCAACAAAGGCAAGAGAAACCACCAAGCAGGCAGGCAGGCAGGCAGGCAGGCATACGCTCGCTCACTCTCTCTCTCTCTCGCTCCTTCTCATTCTCTGCCCAGCTGCCAAACAGTGGCAGGCAACCGAGGTTGACAGTGAGAGAGAGAGTGCGATTCAATTAAAAAAGTTTCAAAGGCAAAATGCGCATAATCAAAACAAATCAACACGTGGTTTTTGTGTCTCGCCTGAAAAATCGAACGCAGCCGAAGCCACCTCGCCTCGCATTCGGGCATCGCACAGCCGAACACCAAAGCTCAGCCTGACAGCAGAAGCTCGGCTCGCCAGCTTCGCTTCGCTTCGTGTCGTTTCGTTTCGTTCGTTCCGCGTCGTGTGGCTGCTGGATGCTGGCGCAGTTTGCGCTCTCTAACGGCGGCTCTCTAAACTCTAAAGTGCTCACTGTGCATGTGTGGACAGAGCTGTCAGCGCGTCTGGTGCTTGCATCCTATTTGCATGCGCGAAACAGTTGACTGACTTTTGCTTGATAATCACACAGCTCGGCAACCCTAGCAGCTTGCAATGTAACGGGTGGGGTCCAGCTGCTGCTAAGCGAGAGAAAAATGGGTTTGGCACGAGCCAAGCGAATGAGAGAAAGAGAGAGAGAGTGAGGGAGAGCGAGACAGAGCGCGAGTGGCGCACGAGCCCTGGCATTAATATTACGACACTTTGGCGCGCAGACCGAAAAAAGCCCTGTGCTGTGTGTGCTCTCCTTTGACATTGACAAAAGCGAAGAAGCTGAGTGTTGGAATTGCGTACGCCAGCGTTGAGTTGAGGGAGTGTACAACAACTACAAATACACACGACTATGAGTGTGTGTGTGTGTGTGTGTGTTTGTGAAGCTTTTGTAAATTTCGTAATCAGCATCCAGCATTTTGCTCTGCTGCCATCGTTGGCTGGTAGTAACGATTGTGCTTCTGTCCCGGGTTGGCAGTGCCACATCGTTGCTCGTCGCATTCACTCCGCATCGGCATCGGCATCGGCATCGACATCGGCAACGGCAGCGTCGCATCTCGGTGGCCAAGAAACGCGCGTCGACGACAGCGACAGCGACAACGACTAGAACGAGACCCAAAGCCAGACTCAGACTCAGACTCAGACCTCGGGACATAGGGATTGGACAGCAGACGTAGAAGACAACTCCTGGCCAGGTGGCCAAGTGGCCAAGTGACCAAGTGACCAACTGACCCCCAAAGAACGCTTCTCACTTCTGACTTGCGACCGCGAACAGCGACGATTGCGATGACAGCGCCGTGCAGTGTAGATTTAAACGAAAACTAGCATAATAAGTGAAACGTAAGCAAGCACATACAATAGCCCTTAGACTCCAATCGCCACTCGTCCCTTGCTCCTCACCCCGCCACCCGCCACCAGCCACCAGTCAGCAGCCACAGCGTCAGCTAAAAAATAGAAAGTGGAAATACAAAAAGACACAGTTGACAAAGGCCAAAAACAGTTTGCGCAAATCCAGGCCACAAAATTCAGCTCGCAAAATACATATTAACGTGTTTGTGTGTGTGCTGTGTCCGTGCTTGTGTGTGTGTGTGTGTGTATGTGTGTGCGCCGACGTCAGCGACGGCAGCGGCTGCGGCAGCGTCGTTAGCGTCGCTGGCGTCGCCGTTGTGCGTGTCTTTGAATTTTTGGGTGTGGACTTGTTTCTTGTTTCATTTTCTGCTGCTGTGTGTGCTCCTCTCTTCACCTCTTCTCTCTCCTCGCTCCTCTTTGCGCCCTAGACAAGCCCCTTGCCGCCCACCCCTCGGCCCCGCGAGAATCTCGCAGCAATAACAACAAAGAAAAATGAGCAAATAATTTAAAAACAACAGCTGCAGCTGAAGCTGCTGTTGCTGCAGCTGCAATGTGATCAAAAGTGCAATTCCTCAGCGTTGTTTTCGGCATTGCCAATTTTAATTGAGCGTGCCCCAAAGTATGCAATACTTTTTTCCTCTTTTTTTTTGTCCAATGGCAACGCAGGCCAATGCCAGGGTTATCAACTGTGCTGACGGGCAATAACAGAGTTGTTTGTGTGTGCGCTTTTTTTTGCATATTTTTTTTCGACAACACATTTTTTTTAAGTGCTGCAGAAAGTGACGAACGAAGTGAGAAATTCCAAACAAATGCAAAAGCGCGAAACACGAGTTCAAAGTGCGAACTTGTTTGCATTCATTACGCCTCCCCACTGTGATCTACACACACACACACACACACACACATACACAGGTCTACACCCTCAGCCAGCTCGTGGCGTGCGATCAAGATGGAAAGCAGTATCAAATGAAGCTTCATTAAATCAGTTGATGTATTTCTGCAGTTTGCCTCTCTCTGTGTGTGTGTGTGTGTGTGTGTGTATGCGTATACGATTAAGTCTGTGTGTGTGAGCTGCTCCTTTAGGGCTGCTGCTGTTGATATTGTTATTGTTATTGTTGTTGTTCTTGTGGCACTAACGAATCGCGCATCATCAACGTCAAAAAGATAACACGCCCCATTTTTCTCAGCTGCCACTTTTTTTGGTTTTTGTTTTTGTTTTTGTTTTGCTTTTTTCTGGCTTGTTGTCGTCCTTGTTGCTGTTGCCGTTGCCGTTGCCGTTGCTGCTACTCGCTGCTGACACGTCTCAGCCAGGAGGCGGAGGCTGCTGGGCGCAGAGACAGAGGCTGAAGCTGAAGCTGAAGCTGAAGCTGACGCGACGACAGCCAGGCACAGCAGAAGTGGCAAAATGGCCCAACAAAAAAAAAAAAGAAAAAAAGAGGGAAGAGAAGAGAAAAAAGGAAAAACTAATAAGCAGCTGCCTCCATCTCCATCTCCTCGCCTCGGCTGTGCTGGCAACAATCAGAATAATAGAACGGCAACAAAAGGAGAATAATCGTAACAAAACGCAACGCTGACAGCGGTCGACGCACTGTCGATTTACGACTGACTTAGGCGAGGGAGCAGCCAAGCAGCAGCCGAAGGTGGCGGGCGGCAAGTTGAGGTGCTGAAATTGAAAGCAAAAGTTGATGCCACGACAACAACACGACAAGGCGAGCATCGAGAGCAACATTGCAGCGACCTTGTTCCTCGTATGCGTCCCCCTCCGCATGTGTGTGTGTGTGTGTGTGTATTTGGGGCGTGCCTAGTATATGTGTGTGTGTGTGGGCGTGGCAGGCAAATACGAAGTACAAAAAGAACTGTCACACGGCCAAAAAAGACGCCTGAAAATCCCCTCTGCACAACAAAAAAGCAGAGCTCTAACCCCTTTTCCAATATCGTCCATACAAGCAGCTTTGTAAGCCAAGAAGCTTTGGCCAAGTAGACGGCAAGAAGAAGCAGCCAGCGGGGTAGAGCGGTAGGCGGGGGGGGGGGGGAGGTAGCAGCACTCATGCTGGCCGAATGTTGGGACCGCACTAAAAGTCATAAAAGTGGCAACGAAAGCCACGCCAAAGGACAGTTGATGATAATGCCGTTGCAACAACAACAACAACAACAACAACAACAACAACTACAACTATTAGGGTAACAGGAATTTGCGGTCAGCTTAAGCAACTAGGCGATACCCTGCAGACAGGAAGCGAGCAGAGCTCGCAGACTTCATTTGAGATGCAAGAGAAAGCATTGCTTTCCTACTCTCAAAACAATAGTTGAAATTAGATTGCATGTGAAATTCTATTACGATTGACTTGATTGAATGAATAGCTGTAAATGGTGCTCGTCAGAGAGAGTCCCGCCTAGATCAGTAGTAGGTGAAGCTTACGATGTTTGCGGGGCATTCGCAAACAGTGGCGAAGCAGTCGGCACAGCTCGCGGTGAACTGGGCAAACAACTCCACAGCAAGTGATAGAGGGCGCAGTCCAGCAGCGGGTGCGGGGGAGGAGGGACACCTGCCTGTTAACTTTGCTGCAGACAACGCTGCGTATACGCAACACGCCAGCAGCCCGAGAGCGAGAGCGAGAGAGAGCGGACGCGAGCGAGCAGCCAGGGGGGAGTTGACAGATGGCGAGGCAGAGCAGCGGCGGGAGGGAGCGAGAGAGAGAGAGAGAGTCGTGGACTAGTGCCGGCTTTTATTTGGTTTTCATAAGATAAAATTTATTGCTGTCTTGCCATGTACATGTTGGTCACCCCCCCCCCCCCCCCTCCACCCCGGCATGTGTGTGTGTGTGTGTGTGAGTACGTGCATACACAAATGAAGCCAGACAGACACACTCGCACACACACACACACACACAGAGACTCATAGGCAGACGGCAGGATAGAAGGACAAGCGGGCAAGCGGGCGCTGCGTATGAGAACGAGTGTAGCATAAATGCTTAGCCTGTTGTCTCTCTACGTGTGTGCGTGTGTGTGTGTGTGTGTGTAGGCTCAGACGCGGTCACAGACATCGAGAAGAGCAACAACGTCAGCTTGCCAAGCATAGACGAGTAGAACGCAAGGCATTTCATGCCGTTTACTCCCCTCTATGCGTGTGCGTGTGCGTGTGTGTGTGTGTGTGTGTGTGTGTGACCTTCCATGTCTTTGGCTGTGGCTGCGGCTGCGGCAAGTAATGCAGCTGTTGTTGTAGTTGCGGCTCAAGCCAACGACCAAGAAGCAACGAAGCGAGTCAGCTCGCAAAAGTAACCACTGCTTTGTCCCCTCGGCTTTGGGTGAACAACAAGCACACAATACAACACCACGCACACACACACACACTTGAGGGCTTGTGGAGATTTGCCTGCTTATTGACAGCAGCAAAGTGGCAGAATATTGAGTTGAGCAGACGCCTTTGAAGCAACACAAATTGTGTCGAGCTACATCGCTGCCAGTTGCCACATCTGATTGCCAGCTACGCCCTAAGCCCAGTCTGAGTCCCAGTCCCAGTCCCAGTCCCAGTCTGAGTCCCAGTCCCAGTCCCAGTCCCAGTCCCAGTCCCAGTCCCAGTCCCAGTCCCAGTCCCAGTCTGGGTCGCAGCTGCAACACGAGCCGCACCAGAGGAGCCGAGAGCAGAGTGGCAGCCTTGGCTCGGCTCGGACCCTGCCACAAGCAGCCAGAGCTGCAGCCCAGAGCGCGGCAAGCGACTCGAGGCAGTGGCAGCGATAATTGCTCGCTTGCACATATTAATCATCAAGATTAGACGACGACGAGCAATAATAACAGCAGCAAAGTCAACAGCCACAATAATTGCAAATCTAATCGATGGCCCAAAAATAATAGTATTACTCGTAATGCAATCATCACAATGTTTATTGCCGATAATTGCTTGCGTATAATAATCATTTATTTTGCTGCGATGCAATGGCAATAAGCGTGGCAGGTGGCACAAATACGAGTATGTGGCAATAACATATTGCCACTGGCAATGGCAATCAGTGCAGCAATCTAGCAACCAATCAGCTATTGTACTACTCAATAATGCTGGCCATAATCACGCCAAATTAGCTCTCTTCGGTCGAGCGGCTCGAGAGTCGAGAGTCGAGAGTCGACAGTCTTCAGACTTTAAGTGGGGCTGCAAGTGTGTCCCTGAGAACTGCTCTTGCTCGATTGCAGCTGCTCGATGTCTCGACTCCAATAAACTGCTAGATGCTGGTAGAGAGTGCTCGACTATCGTAAGTCGAGTAAAGCAAATCGAGTATCGTATATTGTGTGTTGTGTGTTGTGTGTTGTGTATTCAGTATTGTGTATTGTATTGCACTGCCTTTGTCTCCGCCCCGTAGCAGCAACAGCAACAGTAACAGCGCTCAATTGCTGCCCCATTGCGCAGCTTGCAACGAATTATGAACGGAAGCGGAAAGTGCTTAAAGCTGCCGCGGCTGTTGCTGTTAGTCTCTGTCTCTGTCTCTGTCTGTGTGTGTGTGAGAAATACTTACGCTCGTTTCATGTTTCATGGCAGGAATTCCAATAACTCAGCAGCGACGACGACGACGACGACGAGGAGGGCGTGAAACACAATACACTAAGAACTACACAAGCTGCAACTTGCACCAGCAGCAACGACAACGACAACGACAACGGCGGCAACATCTGCAGCAGAAATCGAGCAGGAAATGAAACTGTTCTGAACCCAATCCATCCACCAGCAACAAAAAAAGAAACATATAATTATAGCAAACAAATAATGAAATACATACAATTTAACGCATAAATCGCATAGCAAATTAAGCAAAGGACGAGCAGAGAGAGAGAGAGAGACAGGAAGAGAGAGAGAGAGAGAGAGAGAAGAACAAAAGTAAGATAATCAGGTACTTAAATGAATAATGAATCAGCTGAATGCTAAATGAATGAGACACACAGCAGTTGCCGAGTTGCCGCGCAGCAATTGAATTAGCCAGGAGAACGTGTGAGGGCAGCAATCCAATTGGCAACACAGCAACAGCAACAGCAACAGCAACAGCAGCGAGAATAATCAAATTATATAAAATTTAATTAAATCAAATATAATTATTGTGCGGCAGCGAGGGAGGAAGGACAGCGAGGCGGGTTCGCAATAGGTAATGGTCGAATTAATGTTCCATGCTGTGCAGCAGCGGCACCAGCAGCAACATGCCACCAACAACAGCAACGGCAACAGCAACAGCAACGAGAGCGACAGCGACAACGCGCACAGCAACTGGACGCAGCGGAAGCTGACGAGGGGAAGCAGCAGAACAAAGAAAGTGAAGCTGAAATGTGGCACACTGACAAGAGCGACGACAGCAGCAACATCATCATCAGCAGCAACATCAACAGCAGCAACTGACAGAAGCAAAAAGCGTTTGATTCTACTCAATTCCATGTCGACGGCAACGGCAACTTGCAGCGTTGTCGAAGAGAGCAGCGAGAAGCGCAACTGCAACACTGCCATTAGCAACACGCATCACAATAGCAATACTGTCGCCGGCGCAACAACAGTGACAACAGCGACAACAGCGACAACAGCGACAGCAAGCCACGACAGCCACGACAGCAGAGACAAAGCAAGCAACGCTGTCGAGACATCAACATCGCTTTTGTTGCTGCTGCTGCTGCTGCTGCTGTCCGTGCTGGGCTCCGGCTCCGCGCTGCGCCTCACGAACGGCGGCAACAGCCTGAACAAGGGCGTAGGCGCCAACAAGGAGCAGCTGAACATCGGCCTCATCGCACCCCACACGAACTTCGGCAAGCGCGAGTATCTGCGGAGCATCAACAACGCCGTCGCCGGCCTCACAAAGACACGCGGCGCCAAGCTCACCTTCCTCAAGGACTACTCCTTCGAGCAGAAGAACATCCACTTCGACATGATGTCCCTGACGCCCAGTCCGACCGGTGAGTTCAAACTGCTCTCTAAAGCCCTATATAGCAAGCTACCCTCACTGCACACGCAATGCTAAGTGCGATTGATCAGCTCACTGCTTGCACGATTGATTGATAGCAGATTGAGTGTAGGAATCTTGTGACTGACTGACTTACTAACTGGCTATTTGGATTAATCGATTATTAAGCTAGCCAATCAACTGCTGATTGATAGCAGATTGAATGTAGGAATATTGTGATTCACTGACTTATTTCGATCCACGATTGATTGATATGAGATTAAGCTTACGAATATACTGATGGACTTATGCTTAGCTATTGGATATCAAAGATTTGATTTGTCAATTACTCAGCAAGCTAGTTAGCCGATTGATCAGCTGACTGCTTATACGATTGATTGATAGCAGATTGAGTGTGGGAATGTTGTGACTGACTAACTAACTGGCTACGTAGTCAGACAATCATACAATCATACAATACGACAATCGTAGCCAATCAACTGCTGATTGATAGCAGATTAAGTGTAGGAATATTGTGATTGACTGACTTATTTTGATCTACGATTGATTGACATTATATTAAGCTAGGAATGTTGTGACTGGCCGACTTGTTAACTGGCCACTTGTTCAGCCAACAACTGTTTTAAGATGTGATTAACTGATTAGTGAGCTGATTAGCCGATTGACTGCTTTCACGATTGATTGATTGTAGATTGAGTGTTATTGTGATTGATGAACTTATTACCTAGCTATCTGTTCAGCCATCAGATATTGTAGGAACTGCGTAACCGATTATTGAGCAAACTGTTTGGCCGATTGAACAGCTGACTGCTTGCACGATTGATTGACAGTAGATTGAGTATAGGAATATTGTGATTGACTGACTTGTGCTTAGCCATGAGATATTTTAAGAGCTGCATAACCGATTATTGCTTGAAGCAGACTGACTTCTCGATTGGTTGATTGAGTGTAGGACTATTGTGATTGACTGGGTACGTATTTAGCCATTTAAGATCTCATTACTCGGCTGACTGACTGCTGAATTGAATTCAACTAGCTAATTAAACGATTGGTTGCTACGCAAATTGTCGAAGAGTCCCAGCTGCGACTTAAAATAGGCGTAAGAGTTGAATAGTTGACGTGATTGA
The DNA here is from genome assembly GCA_035046165.1 of Drosophila rubida. NCBI lineage: Eukaryota > Metazoa > Arthropoda > Insecta > Diptera > Drosophilidae > Drosophila > Drosophila rubida. The sequence goes on from JAWNOF010000023.1 coordinate 355,778, forward strand.
CTACAATCACTATTAACTGGCTGTCAACTGACTGCCTGACAGTCTAATTAACTGCCCGCTCCAGTGAAGCACAGACCTCTTAATTGCAATTGATTTTACTAGTTCGTGGACACATTTGATGGCTTTAATGCCATGGCTGAGCTCGTGTTGCCCATAAAATCCGATTCATTCATTAATTACAATGCTGCACAGCATATTAAGACCCTGAAAACGAGAGTCGCATTCGAGAAGTGTAGGGAAATGTGTAGGAACTTACGAGTAGTTCAGCAGGTTGAGCTATTAAGCGCGTCACATAAAACCGAGCTGCAGGACAAGGGAGAGGAGTGTCCCCCAGAGGTCCTCGCCCATCACTTGCGCATCCTAGAGGCGTGCTCGCCAAAGAGCCTGCTGAGCGCGTGTTTGATGGGTCGGGGCGAGGCGTGTCTAGACACTCGATGCAGCCTGAGGCCATTAGCTGGAGACCCAAATCTCTTCAACTCCAATGCAGTGTTGAAGTGGTTCAACTTTCATTAGCGCGAAGCAAACTATCTGGCAGGGAATTCATGCTTAATTCATGAGCTCGTATTCAGCTCGCTGTGAAAAATGAATCTTGTCCGCTGACAGGCATAAAGACTGATTGACTGCCCACTGCCCCCCCCTCGCTCTCTCTCTCTCTGTTTGCCTAAGCGTACTTTATTCGACATTATGCAATTCCTTCTAGTTTCGGCCAGGACCAAGAGGACCACGGCCAATGATTAGTTCGGAAAGAAAATGTTCCTGAATAAATTGATAAAAATACGAGGGAGCAGAGCGAGGAGCAGAGCAAGCGGGCTGAAACTCGAGCGAAACCAAATTTACATGATGTTTAATGTTTGTCGGTTCTTCTCGGCCTGCCCGTCGTCTCCCGCTCCCGCTCCCTCTCCCTCTCCCTCTCGCTCGCGTGCGCGCAGAGAGAGAGAGAGAGAGAGAGAGAGGAGAAAAGTTGGCTGGAATGCGGGTACGCAAATTACAACACATAAGAAATGTCTGCCGACTGATTGCCAAACATATCTGCGCTCCCCCTTCCCCTCTCTATGCCCCTCTGCCGCTTTCTATATATGCCAGTTGGGAATTTATAATGGTTTTCTATTCCGCAAACACACACAAGCACACACACACTCACACGCTCTCGCTCGCAGTTGCACACACAATTTGTATTTCTAACAATAGACGCATATGTGTTGGGCTTGATTTGTATTTCGAGCTATTCTCGTCCTCGCGCCCCTTGCCACTGCCCCCACTGCCCCACTGCCCCGTCCGTGTTGTTGTTTAGTCTATGGCACTTAGTTTAGGTTCCCCATTGATTGCTTATATCATGTGTTTGTTTGTTGTTCAAGACAGCTCCTCCAATCTCACGCTGACGCCAATCCCCCCGCCCAAATCGAGAGCTGCTCATCTCCCCCAAGACCCAAATGAAATGCCCCCTCCTCACACACACCTCAGCGCTCAGCGCTCAACGCTCCACACTCGGCGCAGATTTGGAGCGAGCTTGCGGCAAAAGTTTGCTGATTTTCATTTGGTTCATTTGAAAAGAAATTGTAAAATAATTGTATGGAAATTGAATTCAATTTCGCAGCCAACGCCCTGTAACTTCCGCCCCCAACCCCCACACTCTCCCTGCCAGCCATTATGATGGGGAGCTGCTGTCTGGCACTCTATAGGCGTCATCAATAGGCAACAGCCAGCGGCAGCTGAGCAGGAGCCTAGTTGCCGAGCTGTGGCCTAGTCAAACAATTGACTCGCCTCGATCTGGCTTCCAATTTGCGTGGCTGGCACTGCCAGATGGCCACTTGAAGAGAGAGCTAGCTATGCGGGCTAACCCGATGAGGACGCTTGTCCTCGGGCTGTGCCAGAGTCGCGCTTGATTGTGTGTCAACACAATTGAATAGAAAATTATATTGCGTTCACCTCCGCACAACTTCCGACAGCACAAAAACAAACGATTATTGTTGCCCGTTCGCAGACAACGAACGCATTTCCATGTGTTGCCAGCCAGTTGTGCAGCTCAGCCCCTCATCGACCGCCATCAACTTTAATGGCCTGATTATCGAGTTAACTCCGTTTGTGGCCTACGAGCGAGACGGACGGCCAACAGCCAACAGCCAGCGGCCAGCGGCGAGCGGCGAGCGGCGAGCGGCGAGAGGCCAGAGGCAGCAGCTTGCTGACCTGCTTCCGACTGTGCCCATTTGTTCTACGTTCTCGTAATTGCATCCCTTCTCTCTGTCTCTCTCTCTGTGTCTCGTCCGCTCTCTCTCACTTGCTGCAGAGCGATGCAACTCGTCTGATATGCTGCATTCCCTCATCTGCTTGACGAAGTCATTCCACACGGCGTATACTTAATACTGATAATACTAATGATGATAATATATAATAGTAATAAAATTACTAATAATAATAATAATAGTAATAATAATAATAATAATAATAATAACAAAAACAATAATAATAATAATAGTGATAGTAATAGTAATAAAAGTAATCAATTACAATATTTCTTCATAGTTTCCATTGCTTTGGCTTCACTTTCAAATTTTCCCCAAGGGCGGCGCCACAGTGTCGACTGTGCGTGTGTGTGTGTGTGTGTGTGTATGCAGTTGATGGCTTGCTCATTGGATTGATTGAGCGAGTGAACCGCAACACGCTTTGGCGTCCGTTGCAACTCTGTGTTGCTTTTGCTGTGCATTCGCTTTACTAAATGATTTTCCATTTCGTTTTATGCATTTTGCTTTTCGCCCATTCCCCTGTTCTACACACATTCGTTTATTCAGCCAGAGCAGCCATCGAGAAGCCATTTTTCTTGTCTCCCGCCGGTGGCAACACACCTGGCTGTCCCGTGTTGCATGCCACACACACACAAACACAAACACAGTCACACTCACAAAGGCTGGCTTTCTACGTGCTTGCTGCAGTTGTCGACATAATTAGTCGCCTCGCTATCATTTGCGGCGATTATCCGAGAGTGGCACAACAGTGACGTTGCATGCCACGCCTCCTCCTGCTCTCTTTTGCTTTGGCTTGCTGGCTGCCATCAAGATACCAATTACTTTTCATCACATCGCACAGCTGAAACGTTGTTAGCCTTGTTTACACATTGTCTACATGCGGCATTACAAATACACAAAGTGATCCCCTCGCACACAAACACACTCGCACACACACACAGGCAGAGGCGCCCCATCGTTTGACCACAGCAACAACCACAACTAGAGCAACAACAAAGTGCACATTAATATGCTGTTGAAGCATGTTGCTGTCGTTAAGCGGCAAGCACTTTCAACACCTGAGTGTCAATCCCTCTTATCGATGCTAACGCTTCCTCCGCTGAGGTGGAGAGCACTTGCGAGGCTTGAAGGATGCGCTGTGATGTGCGTCCGTCCAGCATCCAGCATCCAGCATCCACTCGAGCACATGTTTAGCGTCCTCACAAGTTGGGAGTTTGAGTTTCGACTGCAAGTGAATGATTGAATCGGCTGCTAGGTGTTAAGCCGAGCTAAGTAGACTGGCCGCACATAAGGGTTAAGCACTGCGGTTGACAACGCAGCCAGTCCACACGTGTCAGTTATGACACTTGGCGCACATGAGGGTTAAGCACGAGCCGAACAGAGGGAAATTTAATAGTGGTCGTTCATATGCGAGTCAAGCATGCATTGATTAGCACACATACAATTATGGTGAGCAGCGTACAATATTATTTGGCACGTTATGCAACACTGTGAGTGTTACATGGCAAATGAGCATTAAGCTTGTCTGCATAATTAAGTACTTTAAAGCCACACAACAGCACGTCGTCATCTGGTGTTCGCAAAAGAGGAGGGCATCAAATTGCACAATTATATTAGCATAATCATGTACGTTAAATCATCATTAATACGCCACACTTGATGATCATCAATGCGCCGCAAAGAAGCGCAGGCAGCGAAGCAGAGAAACAGCGAAAAAGCGAAAAAGAAAAACAACATGGCGCTGCTTGAATTTCAGCGCACAGCACAGTGCAGGCTAAAAATATGCGCTCATACATCAAAAACGACACAAACTCACACGCACACACACACACACACACAGAAATACTAGGGCATGACAAAATAATGCATGCAGAGGTTTGTTGACGCTTTCGGCTGAGAAGAGTAAGAGCGGCGGGCAGCTTAATCCCTCGATGAGCGCAGCTCTGCTCTCCTCTGCCGCGCGACGTGGCTGCAGACTTTTTGCATCAACTATGCATTTAGAATATTGTCTTTTTTCCGGCTTCTGCTATTTATTATTTAACACATTTAAAACGTTAAATTCACGAGCACGCAAATTCAGCATTGTTTATTTCGCGCGCATTTCGCATGTAAAGCACTATGCAGCAAAGTTTGAAGAGAGAGAGAGAGAGAGAGAGAGAGAGAGAGGGGCGGGCAATTTATCTAGCTTCGCCCTAACCTAACTAATTTTTCGCGTTGCACTTGGTAGAGAAAAAGCAGCACTTTAATGCACATCAATGGGAGTTGGTTTAGTTGAAGCACACAAATTGCGCAAAGCAGCCCAATGTGCGCACACACAAACACACACACACACGCACACACACATGCATACGATATGCGCACTCAACGAAAAAATGTAAAATTAATTAGCTGCGTGGCATTTTAACGATGCAAACAGCGATAAAACATAATTTGTCGCATGCAGACACAAATATTGAACCGTTTACGAATTTCTGCATAAATCGCAGCTTTTAAGTGCCGCAGCCTTCACACTGCGCGCTCTCTCTCTCTCTCCGTCTCTCGCTCTCGCCCGCAAACGTTAATGGGCAACTGCGGGACTTTTTTGTGGGAAATTGATCGCCGCGTCGATGGCAAGGGGAAATTATGGCAAGGGTAATTTTGAAATTAGGGGAAATTGAAATTTAAAATACGGGCATGGGTAAATCAGTGTGGGATGTGTTTGAAATTTTAATAATAGATAGAGACAACAACGCGCTCGCCTGAAATTCGAGAGACATACATAAAATATCAACGTGTTCACGTCACATTTGCTAAGCAAAAGGATAAGTGAGGCGCGAGTGATGTTTTCAGCGAAGCAGAGTAGTATTTGATATGCCATATGCATATCGCATGTGTATTTTCCCGCTCATCAATTTTTATGATTGCGAATCCACAAGTTGGCAGGCTGACTCAAGTTAAGCAGCAGGTAAAGCTCATTCGAGCGAAAGTGAATGCTGAGTAGAAGCAAACGTGTATCTGCCATCCTTACCCCTCGTCTGCTGGTTAGTGTTGTTAGCCTGCAAGTACAGACTGTCGACAGACAATGGAATCCATTCAACTTGCGCCCTGCGCTGCGGTGCCAAAGTCAGCGGGCGGCCGCAGGAGAGACTACAACGAGGCTAAAACAAATGGCCGGAAGAGCAAACACAAGCCGAAGAAAGGAGTCCAAAGAGAGCCCAGTCAAATGAAAAAGGATGGCCACAAAACGGGATCCACAGAAGCCAAGCGGAGCAAGAAAACGCACAAATACCTTACACACAATTCACTTAAATAAGACAGCAGACAGACAGAGATAGCGACCAGCGAAATAGATGCAGCGAGAGCGAGAGAGAGAGAGAGCGAGAGAGCGAGCGAGCGAGGGCACAACAAAGTTGATTTCTTTCGGTGCGCCTCACATAAATACTCGTTGAGTGAACAGCTCCCGCCCACCTAATTGGGCCACAAGGACGCCTCGCAGTCACTTGCAGGTCAAACGATGTTGCTGGCCCACTGTCCACTGCCCCCGTTGCCCCCGTTGCCCCCTCGAACGGCTATCGCATCAAGACTTTTGAACTTGGGCTGCTTTACACATTGCGCTGGCATTTCATACCCTGCGAAACAGTCGGGATGGAGTGTGTGCGACTTGGAGCCTGATACTCTCGCTAATCGCATGCGAAATGAATTTTGTGTAAGGGGTATCTGCTAGACGCGCATTAGCGCCTGTTATGCACGTCATAAACTAGATACATTATTACTTTAGACTCTTAGCAATCTGCCCTAAAAGATAAATTAGTTTCTCAAGTTCAGCAAAACTGAAGTATTTGTATTGTATGCCTTATTATTACTTTTCCATAATATAAATAAATACAGGGTATCTGCTAGTCGCGCACTCGCATGCGTGTAAATTCAGCTTGTTATTTGCACAATTTATGCGAGTTCTTGCGAGGACGGGAATGGAAATGTGACTGCGGCACTTGCAACTGGGGAAACTGGAGCAGCGCGGGCGGCGAGGGGGGCGGGGCGGGGCGGGGCGGTGTGAAGCGTTCGCCGGGTTGCTTCGGGTTGAGGTTACTTCGGCCTCAGCTTGCTGCCACGCCCACTTGACGCCCAACAGAGCTGCAAAGCTGTCGCTCCTCGCGTCCCACCTCGCACTCTTCGCTTCTCGGTTCTCGCTTGTCGCCTGTCGGTTTTAGGTTACGGGTTATGGCTTGGGCTTGAGTGTCTGGCTTGGGTTTCGGCTTCAACTTTGAGTTTGAGTTTGCGTTTGCGTTTGGTTTCGGTTTCGGTTTCGGTTTCGGTTTCGGTTTTTTCCTTGTTGACACGCTCCCGCACTTGAGTTGAGTTGAGCTGAGTCCGCTCTCGCTCTCGCTCGCGCTCTTCTCTCCCATCCGAGCCCTGTAATCGCATCCAGTTGAGGCAGAAAAAGGAAAACGGCAACCAGCAAAAACAGGCCATTGTAGGGCTTAATAATACTGACGGCCGGCAACTGCTAATGATGCTGACTGCTGCTGCTGCTGCTGCTGCTGCTGCTCTTGATACTCCTGCACTTAGCTCGACCCTCGCTCGATTGCTGCAAACGGGATGCTGCTGCTCTGTCCCCCGCCCTCGCAGCTCGGGTAACCGCTACTAATGGCCAAGCACTAGGCCTAGTGTCTGCTGCAGTTAGGGCCAGCAAGTTGCTGTGGTCGGGCTGAAAACATGATTTACATGGCCACAAAAAGTGAGTGGAGCGCTCAAAAGTAGGCAACACATTTGCACTGGCAATGACCACAAAAGTGTTGCCTACTTTTCAGCGCAGCCCGCTTTGTAATTTCCACTTGTGATGAGTTGAACTTCCCACTCGCATTCAGCGGGAAGTGGGGCAGACAGTGAAGTTGAAAATAGTTGAAATTTCAGTTTGCTTTCACAACCAAAAGTTTGCCTGTCACAGGAAGCTGCTTTTCTGGCTCAAGTGTTCGCTTCTCGCAACACAATACTCGATATATATGTGCTCGACTGATCGATTTGGTTGGCAAGCAACATTTGATTTGAGCTGTGCATTTTATAGAAATAATATTCGAACTGTCAACTGCTAACGAGTTCAGTTTTCGCTCAGTGTAGTCGACTGCAGCTGCACGAACTTTTTCTGTGTGTGTGTGTGTGTGTGTGTCACGTGTAGAACTCGGCGAGCGGAGCGAAATAAAAAGACGAGCAAAACCGAAAAATCATCTTAACAACACTTTGATATTCGATAAGACGACGGGTGGCAAAGCCGAGCCAAAGCTGACCTGAAGCAGGCAAAGCTAAAGCCAACAAGAAAAGCAAAGGCGCAGCGCGGGGATGGGAAGCGAAAGCGAAAGCGAAGCAGCGACAACGACAGCGACAGCGACGGCGGCAAATGGGGCGTCGTCATCGCTGTCGTCGTTGCGCGCTGCTGTCGTTGGCATTGTCACTACGCGCGCGTCTCAGTCTGTGTGTGTGTGTGTGTGTGTGTGTGTGTGTGTGTGTGTGTGTGTGTGTGTGTGTGTGTGAGAGACAGCTGACCGTGTGACGTCAGCAAGAAGCTCTAAAATATGCGCCAAGTTTTGACGCCAAGCAAAGTTAACGTTAGTTTTGCTTCTTCGTTCCACTGGCTCCTTCAGCTTGCCACGCCCTGTGCCACACATGCACGCACTCACATATGTGTACGTGTGTGTGTGTGTGTGTGTGGGTGCTTAGATTATATTTATAAGCCGCACACTCTCGATATGCGTATGCGACGAGTATATTGAAAAGCGCCTCGCAGTTGGCAGCGCCGCCAGCGTCGCAGTTGGCAGCTCTTTGCGTCGCGGCGGATTAGCGCTTGTCTCTACGCTTGTGCGTGTGTGTGCGTGTGTGTGTGTGTGTGTGTGTGTGTGTAATCGCTTGGAATTATCATCGTATTGATTAATTGTGTGTGACACTATGCAAAAACAGAAAAGAGCAAAGCAAAACAAAAGCAGTGCAAGCAGTTGCTGCAGAGGCTGCTCGCGGCTAACATGGCGTATGCGTAATGTCGCCACACAGGGCGGGGGAAGTGGCGGTAGGCGAGCAATGAGGGGTGTGGTGCGATAAGCAATAAATGACTCTTGACTAATTGTGTTTTATGGCACTTGGCACTATCGTCCTGCCGTCCTGCCGTCCTGCCGTCTGCCGTCTGTCCAGCTGTTCTGCTCTCGTCGCATACGTCGTGGCACGTCCTTGCCCGCATCCTCGCCCCCGTCCCCGTCCCAGTCCCCATCCCTGTTCAAGTCGCTGGCCTCGCTCTCGTTGCCGACCACGTTCTGGCATAATGCGTGTATAAAAATATTATTGTGCTTTTATGTCGCAGCAGGCTTTTTCGGCCATTTTAGCACTTCAAATAGCATCGAATTGTGTTGTAAACACACACATACACACACACACACTGTGTCTGTGCTTGCCGCTGTGTTTGATCTACGCGCTCTGCAAATCGAAATGCTCGCGGCGAGCCAAAGATGAATATAAAATTGTATTTGAGGCCAAAGTCAGTTGGCAGAGAGCTTAGCATGCGGCATGTGGCGTGTAGCGTGTGTTGTGTTGTTCGTGTGGCATGTTGTTGTCGTTGTTGCCACTTCGCTGTTTCGCTGTTTCGCTTTCTGTTCTGCTCTCTGTCCTCGCCGGCGTCTTCGTGCGACGTGAAGCATAATGCAAAAACTTTTTGGCCGGGGGCACAACAGTTTGAAACTCCAAAGTTGAAACGAACCTCCTCCTCCTCCTCCTCGTGCTTCTGCTTCTGGTTCTGCTTCTGATTCTGCTGCTGGTTGCCTGTGGCTTTGTGGAGCACACACAAAGAGAGGCACACACACACACGCGCACACAACTCTTGATAACTTGCCATCAAAATAAAAGCAATTGAATGATGCTAAAATGAAATTAATGGATGTTATAATAAGTTGACAGACTTGCCAGTTAAATCAGATCACAGTCAGCCGCCTTTTAGCTTCCACCTGCCCCCCGCTCCCGCTCCCGCTCCCACTCCTTCTCTTCGCCCTCCGCCGCTTGTCTGCTTCCCACTCCGCAGTCTCAGTTGGAAGCCAGCCAAAACGCGAGGACGCGTCGTCTTCACAACTGGCTGACAACGACGAGCTGACAGGCATCATAATAGTCACTGGATGACTGGCTCACTTCGTGACAAGAGCTCTAGATGGCTGTGTTTCTGTACTTTGTGCATTTTATTTATGGAATAGAGTACTATGGCCAATCTGTTTCAATGTTGCCTGCCCCCACATTGTTACTTGATACGAGTTGTTTGAGCACTTGGCGCTGCCCAGCGAACAGATTAGCTATTCAAATGCAGTAATTTGTTGGCTCCCAAGTCGTTGCCTTCAGCTGTCAGCAGCTCGCAAGTGATTGGCATAATTCAGCACATCTTTAACAAAAGCAAAACTCTATTTAAAAACAACATTTTAATTAGAAATGTGTCAGTTAGCATTCGCAGTTGGTACTAATTGAGACTCAAACCATAGCCACTCTTTCAACCAGTGCTCATCGCAGACATGAACCAGTTGTAGTTCGCAAGCATATTTTAATTTGCTCTCAAAGCGCATAGCAAAGCAGACTGGCAATGGCTTGTAACTGACTCTCGCACTGGTTGCGTTGCCCAAATTGTAACAACGACGAGGACGGCGAGGACGGCGAGGACAATGCCATAAACAACAAGGACATCGCGAGCTGCGGCAGCGGCAGCGGCAGCGGCAGCCGCTGAAACGGTGTCAAAATTCAATTTTCACATTATTATGCGTGCATAAATAAGACGGCTGCCTCCGTCTCCGCCTCCGCTTCAGTCTCCTCCTTGGCTGTGCCAGGCAGTCGTTTACTCTGTGCTTTGCTTCAACTTCTTGTGACACTTTGCGACTTGGCAGTTGCCACTTGCCACACCCGATGCCACCACTGCCGAGCACGGCATGCAGTTGCGCACTTCCGCTTTCCGCATTCCGCTCCCCAACCCCGCAGACTGCTCGACTTGGAACAGAACAGAAGCTTAGAGCTGGAAGCTCTCTGCCTGCCACTTGCAACTTGTCGCGGGCTGCGGCATTCGCGAATTATTGGCGCGCTGCCACAGCGACCGACGCACTTTGCCTCTCGGTTAATCTGAGGCAGCTGGGGGAGCGCAGCTGTGGCACGCCATTTGACAGCCTGGCAAACTATTTAATTTCAGCGTGCTCTTCAATTTCACTCCTCGATTGCGCTGACAACATTCTGCCCCGTGCTGGGGCCGGACAACGTCTCACTTGGACACAAATGTGGCTGACAATTGCCTGAATTGTTAGCGTGGCACATGCTTAGATGGCTCAGTGCAGCACCGAGTTGTGTCACACCCTGAGTACAGGGTATGCGAGGAGGGCGGGGGGGGGGGGTGTGTCAGGCGGTGGCGGGGCTGAAACTTAATTACTTTGATTACGGACATCGCCGCGTTTTATGGACACTGTGAAATGTTGTAAAAATAATTTCATACCCGATAACTAGGCGGCAAAGCCGTGTAGTGTGCCTGTGTGTGTGTGTGTGTGTTTTACGAGCCGCACAAGCAGTTGAGGCGGAAGCGGAAGCGGAAACAGAAACTGAAACAGAAACGGAAACGGCAGAAGGGAAGAGGAAAAGGAAACCGAGACAGGAGCGCCAACGAGCACATTTGAAAAGCAATTAAAAATGTTTAATACATACAATTAAAGTTTTAATGGACAGCCGAGTGCTGTCAGCCAAATGGGGCGTTGCACGCGGCACGAGGCACGCGGCACGAGGCACGAGCCAGAGACACGCACAAGCTGTCAAAAATCAAACATTTTTCGCCCGGTAATTAAATCAAATTTCATTCAGCCGCCCAAAATTAAATTCGCCAACTGTGAATTTCAAAAGACTCCTCCTAAAAGGGTCCCAGAGAGAGGGGGGGGGGGGGGGCAGAGCTCTAAATTCATTAGACTATGAATAACATTCCGGCATCCCCTGACCCCCCCCCCCCCCGTTCGCGTAAGCCTTTAATATGCTTTGCTACCTCCGCTCCAATGGGGCCAGCATTAGTTCACCCTGCTTTAATTTGATTATGTGCCCTGTGGCCCCTGCACTGCGGCTGAATGAATGCTACACGACTATATAGTATGTCTTGCAAATACGAGTATATTGCAAGGTAAATACCTGCGCTCTAATTGCTTTAGATCGTTCCCAAACCATACCAAGTATAGTCTAACGCAACGATGAAAGCCAGCAGAACTGCAGTCGATCACAGCCCGAGTGGACACGCTCTTCCCCCCTCTCGACGACGAGACGCTGCTGCTCACTTTGGCGGTCCATCCATCAATCTGCGCCGCTATCCATCTATATTTTTTGCTCAGTCTCTGTCGCCACCTACCATCCATCTATCTGCCATGTACGTCTGTCTGTCTGTGTATGCTGTCAGCTAGGACCGAAATGAATGACTGACTGAGTGACTGAGTGACTGAGTGACTGACTCACGCTCCGAGTGACTGGAGGTGATGGTAATTGAATGCATGGCTGCTGGCAGTGCATGTAAGAAGTGTTTGGGCGAAATTAGCAGCTCCTCCAGCGCACCGAATGCAAATACCAGAAATAAAGTGATGAAAAAGTTAATTAAACTTTTTGATGAGATTTCGGATTTGAGGTTTCGCCATTCGCTCCCAATCGCAATCCCAAACCCAAACCCAAACCCAAACCCAAACTCAATCCCAAACTCAAACGGAAACGCAAACGCAGTCCCCAGCTCAGTCCCAATGCCAATGCCACACTAGAGAAGTGCTCGCAGTCCGCACTCGGGCTTCACGTTCGACGAAAACTTCGACATGTCGTCTGTCGCCTGTCGTCTGTCGCCTGTCGCCTGTCGCCTGACGTCTGTCGACTGTTGTCTGACGTCTGTCGACGTTGTCATCGGGCTGGGGCCAAGTTATGTTTGTTCAAGTGACGGCGACGCTCTCGACTTTCGAGTCTCAACTTTGACATGTCATCCACAAGCACACAACAGCGCCCAGAGCCAACTTTCTAAATTATCGCCGGTCATTGTTTTCCAAAGCTCGGCAGGCTATGCAAAGCAGCAGCACAGTATACTCCCGCCGCATTTGTCTCCGCCGTGACAGCAGCCTCTGCCCCGTCCCCCTCCCCCGTCCCGTCACCGAGCAGTGACCAGCTGACCGGATTGCAAATCGAGCACGAGGCGGGCCCACAATCGATAACACTGGCTGCTAATGCTGTTAATAGGCCAACAACCCCCATCGACAAAGACAGAGCGGGCGAGGGGCGGCAGAAGGCGGGAGAGTGGCGTGTGAATTAATTACAATGTGGCTGCACTTCATCATCAGGAATGCGGCTGCTGCTGCTGCTGCTGCTGCTTCTACTCGTGTGTCCTCGCCACCTTTAAATAGGTCAATTAGCGGGCCTATGCGAGCGTTCGACTCGGAGTCGGAGTCGGAGTTGGATCGGAGCAGGGGAGCGGGAGCGGGGGAAGCCGCCCCTTCCGGCATTTAGCGCCTTGCGTCGCATGTGTAGGCGCTGTAAAGCTGGTGCGGCTAAATGAAGTATTTAAAAGTGGTTTGGGCCAGCCACCAATTGAGTGTGCTGTTCACACCCGCCCAGATCCCCACTTCCCACTTCCCACTTCCCCTCCCTCGCGGTCTCGCTGTCCCTGGCTCGATTTCAAATACGACTTCGGGGCGATACTTGATAACCTAATAAAACAAAATGCCCCCACTGCTCAGTGCAGCGCCATTAACACGCTCAGACGGTGGCTAATCTGTAATTAATTGCCACACATCTGTATACAAGGCACGCAAACACACACACACACAGAGACCTAGTCGTGGAATTTAGGGACTGTGGACTGAGAGGCGCCAACGACGGCGACGACGGCGACGGCAACGGCGACGACGCCATCACTGCTGAGGGCGTTCCGGTCAATTGTGCAAAACCAAAAGCGGTCACAGTCCACAAACACAAATACAAACAGAAGCACACGCACACTCACACACACACACACACACATGCACGCTGTCCACATCATCTGCCGCCAGAGGGCGCTGCTCGCGCTTAAATGAGAGCACGTCGCACAGTTAAATTGCGGCTTGCGGCTGCCGCGGCACGAGGAAGGGGCACCCTCGATTACCACACGCACGCTAATCACAGCCGCAGCTTCTCCAGCACTTTCAGCCGATGTTCAGTTTGCCAAACCAGCGTGGAACCTTGCTGATCACTGCGATGATTTAAGGACTGCATTGGCGCAACTTATGATTGAAACACATTTCTACCTATTCCTAAGCAGGCCTTCTTGAGCGCAACTTCCAATACGAGTATACCAATTCAATACAGGACTGCATTCTTTTGTGCGTCCCACTTGAAGTAGTGTGTAGTAAAGTACCGGGAACTTAGACGTAAACTTCTTTTTAAGTTGTTAGTGGAGTCACTTCACTTCACTTCACTTCAGTCGGGATAGACTTTGTTAGGAATATGAATTTTGCGATAATAGACGACTCTAATGTCCACCAAATGCCAGTCGAAAATCAATCGGAACTCAAATGCCAATTCTCCCTGCAGCCATTCTGAGCACGCTGTGCAAGGAGTTCCTGCGCGTCAACGTCTCCGCCATCCTGTACATGATGAACAACGAGCAGTTCGGCCACAGCACGGCCTCGGCGCAGTACTTCCTGCAGCTGGCCGGGTACTTGGGCATCCCGGTGATCTCGTGGAACGCGGACAACTCGGGCCTGGAGCGGCGCGCGTCGCAGTCGACGCTGCAGCTGCAGCTGGCGCCGAGCATCGAGCACCAGAGCGCGGCGATGCTGAGCATCCTGGAGCGCTACAAGTGGCACCAGTTCTCGGTGGTCACCTCGCAGATCGCGGGCCACGACGACTTCGTGCAGGCGGTGCGGGAGCGCGTGGCCGAGATGCAGGAGCACTTCAAGTTCACCATCCTCAACTCGATCGTGGTGACGCGCACCAGCGACCTCATGGAGCTGGTCAACAGCGAGGCGCGCGTGATGCTGTTGTACGCCACGCAAACGGAGGCCATCACCATCCTGCGCGCCGCCGAGGAGATGAAGCTCACCGGCGAGAACTATGTGTGGGTCGTCAGCCAGTCGGTCATCGAGAAGAAGGACGCGCACTCGCAGTTCCCCGTCGGCATGCTGGGCGTCCACTTCGACACGTCGAGCGCGGCGCTCATGAACGAGATCTCGAACGCCATCAAGATCTACAGCTACGGCGTCGAGGCGTACCTCACGGACCCCGCCAACCGGGACCGCCGCCTCACCACGCAGTCGCTGTCCTGCGAGGACGAGGGACGCGGTCGCTGGGACAACGGCGAGATGTAAGTTATCCTAGTGTTCGCTTTTCGCTTTGGTCTAGGGTCACGTATATATCCGTGTATATGTATCCGATATCGTCGTGTGCCTTCTTCTCTCACATTCACGTTTCCTTGTTGCCTTTGCAAGCTTCTTCAAGTACTTGCGCAACGTGTCCATCGAGGGCGATCTGAACAAGCCGAACATTGAGTTCACTGCGGACGGTGACCTCAAGTCGGCGGAGCTGAAGATCATGAACCTGCGACCCAGCGCCAACAACAAGAATCTCGTCTGGGAGGAGGTAAGTGTGCCGGACTCTTCTGCATGCGCACCGTCTCTCTAACTATCTCACCTTACTTTACTATATCTTTCTCTGGCGCACTCGCTCACCCTTGCATTCGTTCCATCTCATTTTGCGCTCTCCATAATGCTGCTGCAAAACCCAAAACCCAAAACACAAATATGAAATCACACTTGCTTTTGTACAATCGCTAACCATGCTCGTTGCGTTCGGTCGCGCCCGCGATCGCCAGATCGGGGTGTGGAAGTCGTGGGAGACCCAGAGGCTGGACATACGCGACATCGCGTGGCCAGGTAACTCGCACGCTCCGCCGCAAGGTGTGCCCGAGAAATTCCATTTAAAGATCACATTCCTCGAGGAGGCACCCTATATCAATCTGTCACCCGCCGACCCAGTGAGCGGCAAATGCCTCATGGACCGCGGTGTGCTGTGCCGCGTTGCCGCCGATCACGAGATGGCCGCCGACATCGACGTGGGCCAGGCACACCGCAACGAGTCCTTCTATCAATGCTGCAGCGGCTTCTGCATTGATCTGCTCGAGAAGTTTGCCGAGGAGCTCGGCTTCACCTACGAGCTGGTGCGGGTTGAAGATGGTAAATGGGGTACGCTTGAGAATGGTAAATGGAATGGTTTGATTGCCGACTTGGTTAACCGCAAGACGGACATGGTACTCACGTCTCTCATGATCAACACCGAGCGCGAGGCGGTCGTCGATTTCAGCGAGCCCTTCATGGAGACGGGCATCGCGATCGTGGTGGCCAAGCGGACGGGCATCATCTCGCCCACCGCCTTCCTCGAGCCCTTCGACACGGCCTCCTGGATGCTGGTAAGTACCTCAGGCAGAAGGTCGCCCTCTCCGACTCTCTGTACACGCCGCAGCCGGTAAGTGCGCTTCTCTTACTCTTCGCTTTCTTCTTTCTTCTTCTCCTCCTTCTTCATGTCCTCCTTCTCCACACTCGCCCACTCCTTCCGCCGACTGCGTGGCGGGCCGCCAGGTGGGTATCGTCGCCATTCAAGCGGCCACCTTCATGATCTTCCTGTTCGAGTGGCTCTCGCCGAGCGGCTACGACATGAAGCTCTACCTGCAGAACACCAACGTCACCCCCTACCGCTTCTCCCTGTTCCGCACCTACTGGCTCGTCTGGGCCGTGCTCTTCCAAGCCGCCGTGCACGTCGACTCGCCGCGCGGCTTCACCTCGCGCTTCATGACCAACGTCTGGGCCCTGTTCGCCGTCGTCTTCCTTGCCATCTACACTGCCAACCTGGCGGCCTTCATGATAACCAGGTCAGTGTGCCAGTCGCGTCTCCCTCTCGCTGCGACTGGGTATAAACTACATATTGTGTTCTCGTTCGCAGAGAGGAGTTCCACGAGTTCAGCGGCCTCAACGACAGCCGCCTGGTGCATCCGTATTCACACAAGCCCTCGTTCAAGTTCGGCACCATTCCCTACAGCCACACGGACTCCACGATCCACAAGTACTTCAAGGACATGCACTACTACATGAAGCAGTAAGTGATCCTAGCCCACGACTTTATAAACTTGTGCTTCCGATCGAATGAAAAGCTCAGCCACGATACAGAATATATGTACTATGTCTTGGTTATCCTTATACAGAATATGCTTCATCTAGTAGTTGCCTAGTAATCTAGACTTTTATTACACTTGCAACTTTGAGTGTGGGTGAATCTGTAATGAGCGCAAGTCAGATGATGCCCCCCCTCGGCGGGTTCAGTTGCAATTATTGAATACGCCAAGTTGCAGTCAGCTTTGTCGTCAGTTAAAGTAGAGAATTTAGGGGGATTTGTTGAGCAACATTTCTCAATTTCGCTCTCTCTCGCTCGCCAGATACAACAAGACCAGCGTCGCCGATGGCGTCGCCGCTGTGCTGAATGGCAACCTGGACTCGTTCATCTACGACGGCACCGTGCTGGACTATTTGGTGGCCCAGGACGAAGACTGTCGCCTCATGACCGTGGGCAGCTGGTACGCGATGACAGGTGAGCTGCTAAGCGACGTGCCTCGTGCCAATCCTCCTCTGCAACTGCCCACTTCTTCTCTTCTCCTGGCCAGGCTACGGACTCGCCTTCAGCCGCAACTCGAAGTACGTGCAGATGTTCAACAAGCGCCTGCTCGAGTTTCGCGCCAACGGAGATTTGGAGCGACTGCGTCGTTACTGGATGACTGGCACTTGTCGGCCCGGCAAGCAGGAGCACAAGTCCTCCGATCCTCTGGCCCTCGAGCAGTTCTTGTCCGCCTTTCTGCTGCTCATGGCTGGCATCCTGCTGGCCGCGCTGCTGCTGCTGCTGGAGCACGTCTACTTCAAGTATATTCGCAAGCGACTGGCCAAGAAGGATGGTGGCCATTGCTGTGCCCTCATCTCGCTCTCGATGGGCAAGTCGCTGACGTTCCGGGGCGCCGTCTACGAGGCCACCGAGATCCTGAAGAAGCATCGCTGCAACGATCCCATCTGCGACACGCATCTCTGGAAGGTCAAGCACGAGCTGGACATGTCCCGCCTGCGAGTGCGCCAGCTGGAGAAGGTCATGGACAAGCACGGCATCAAGGCGCCGCAGTTGAGGTGAGTTCCGAAAGCAATGCATTCCCAGCACCCCCGAATGGCGATTGCTCTTAAAGAAGACAAGACCAGAATGCATCTCGATTGTGTATCGGACAACAAATCAGTTGTATCTGTTGTGTTTACTTCACGGTTCAACTAAAATAGTCACAACTAAAGTTGCACTATTTCATATCCCTCTAAAAGCATCACAAACTTAGGGAACTCTATGTTCCTACAGCTGTTCTCGATGAGAATAGGAATATAGTCAGAAGTTCGCATTGGGGATAGTCCCTACTTAAATCCCCCTCGGCATACAGAGCGATTCTCAACGAGTGTTCTACTTTCACTACATTATTTCATATCCCTCTGAAAGCATCACAAACTTAGGGAACTCTATGTTACTACAGTTGTTGCTGTTCTCGTCATCGATGACAATAAGAATACTGTCTGAAGTTCGCATTGGGGATAGTTCGTACTTAAATCCCCCTCGGCTTACAGAGCGATTCTCAACGAGTGTTCTACTTTCAGGCTGGCCTCATCGTCCGATCTGCTGAACCATCATCATCTCAAGGAACGTCCGCCGTTGCTCGGCAACCTGAGCTTGGCTGCCAGCGCCCAAGATCTATACAGGTGGTAAGTTTTCTACTACTAGCGTGTTCCTGACCTCCCCGCTCCTCATTGCCCCCACCACTCTGTCCTGCATGTCACACACACGCACTCTAATATCGTTAAGTACTGTGCCCCAGTTCCTTCTGTCTCCCCGAGGCAATTCAATTAAGCGATTGATTAGGATAACATTCCAGTGTTGTTCTTTCTGTGCCAGTCCTGGTGCGAAGTATAATGACCACGTGCAGCTCCCGCTCCCGCTCCTGCTCCTACTGCTGCTGCTGCTGCTGCTGCTGCTCTAATAAAAATATATGGAAATTACTTTATTAAATTAGCTTATCTCGGTTCCTGACTCGAGTCCCATCGACTCGTCGTCAAAGTCCTGTCACAGTCCCAGCAGCACAATTTCCGACAAGGTTCCTGTTGTCATTCATTTGCGCTTGCTCCGCATCCGAGCGGAGCCTCGGACTTCTGCTACAGAAGGAGGGGAGCAGGAGCAGGGGGGATGGGTGGCTGTGTGCGTGAACATTTGCATACAATTACTCTGCCCTCGTCTGGCAGCGAAACACTCACTCTCCGAATT
This sequence comes from Drosophila rubida, assembly GCA_035046165.1. Taxonomy (NCBI): domain Eukaryota; kingdom Metazoa; phylum Arthropoda; class Insecta; order Diptera; family Drosophilidae; genus Drosophila; species Drosophila rubida. The sequence goes on from JAWNOF010000023.1 coordinate 374,359, forward strand.
ACGCCCGCTCTCGGGCTGCGATTAAGAAATCAAATCAGCTCCATTAGAGCGTGCACATAGACGTGGTCCGTGGTCCGTGGTCCGTGGTCCAGCAGTTTATCTGCCTCGATAGTCGAATCATTGGCACAAGCTGTCCAGCATCGAAACTCAACCCTGCCCCCTCGTTTGGCATGTCTGCTTGATTCCACCCCTTTCGTAGCATCCACTTTCCAATTGGCCACATGGAAAACTGCGCGTTTCCTCGACTGTCTGACTGACTGAGGACTGACAGCGAAAAGATTGAGTAACGTTGCGACTAAACAACGCACAGCAAAACATCACGCATTGCGAGTGATTGACTGACTGACTGACTGACTGACTGACTGACCAATCAATGACTCTTAGGTTCGACTGACTAACGAAGTTAATGAGACTTAAGGGAGTTAGTCCGGACTGACGGGCTGAAGTAGAGTCAAACTCTTTATGGCGATCCGCTGGCTGTCTGACTGACTAAGGGGTACTCGTACAAGGCGTGCCTAATAGACGACGCATGCTTTGCGCGACTTGCAAATTGACAGCCCCTTGGGAGGCAAGTTGCTCTGCCGCCGTGAGGTCTTTGATCTGCGTGCTGCGGTGGCAGCAGAATGTGGTTTGTATGGCTATCACACGCTGCGGATTAGCAGTTGAAGCCCGGTCGCAGCGGAGCCCACAGCACGTACGCGTAGCATGCCACACACGCAGCACACGCGAGCCGTGTAAAGTTTTCAACAAATTGCACAAATTAAGCGCATGAATAAAACCGCCAAAAAGTTTTCGATACTACAAAATATGCGCAAAAAGCCGAAAGTGAAAACAAGCCAGCGATATGAATGAATATGAATACACTCGTAACTCGCATGACTATACTCGTTGTCCACGCCCACACACACACACAGAGACAGACTCGTTAGCTCGTATTTGCATTCATCCCACGCGAAACAATAAAAACACTTTATAACTTCGACACGAACAGAGCAAGCGAGCGAGGAGGCGACAAAGCGAGGCACGTGGGCGGAAGAAGCCACACACAGGTGTTTCAAAGGGTTAGATAAAACGGGCGATATCCTCTTGTTAGCTTGCTAGCATCACCTTCGCACACCCTGTACTTCACTCGAAAGCAGTGTGATGGCTTGTTTGCAACTTTGCATAGGTTGGAAACAATCCGATTGATTCTATCTCCAACTCTCTGCAAACTTGCAATTTCAAGCGAAAATGCAGTATTAGAACAACACCAGCTTTGCGATTCCGAGGTGTCGCGCGGTCGAGCAGACTGCTTCACACTGAGCAGTCTACACAGCTTTTTTTGGCTTACGAACATATGTTCGGGCTTAGAGAGGTTGCGGAGACTTGTTGTAATCCTAGCATATCATAAATACATAAGCAATGATTTATTTTCCAATTTCTTAGACTTGTGGACACACACACACACAAACACACACACAGACGCACAGTCAGACACATGCAGTGGAGCGTGACGTCAGAGATGTGGGTCAACAATAGTTTGGGTGTAAAGTTTTTTGTTCTCTTTGGCGATTGATTGATGGATAATGCTGTGGTCCATCGACTGACCGCTACTCGAATTACTTACTCGAATCCTTGCACGAGAGATATAATGACTAATGCCCTCGATTTGTGCCAAGGATATTTACCACCAAATCACTTGCAGAGCAACTGCAGATGGGCAAGGCGAAGGCAACTTCAATGACGAGGGGGAAGGGGCAACATCACACACACACACAGATAAAGCTCGGGGGCCATCAAGAAGTAATTCTTGAATCAAACACAAACGGGCATTTGAAACAGGACCAAATTCTAAACAGTCGAGAATTTGGTCCTGTTTCAAATGCCAGTTTGTGTGATGAGACTGCAAAGCAAAAGGAAGAGCGCTAAATCACTGACCTCTGCATGATAATTTGAAAGTTGTTTCACTCTTGCCTCTGCTTATTTCAATGATTTTGTTTGCCTACTCGCAATTTGCAAAGTGTTTCGTTCTCATTTTTAGTCGGTTCGTATAGTAGATAAGTGCATGATTTATACAATGTGCAATGATTGAATGGCTGAGCCTGCAAGGCGCTTCGATTAAACTAACGTCGAGATGTATTCATTTCATTTCGTCCACTCACATAAAAGGTCCTACAAAACGGAAATCGCCGAGATGGAGACAGTGCTCTGAAGCGATTGCAGTGGATCACATCTTTGGGCTGCATTGCCACTAATCCTAAACTTAAATATCTAAGTCTTACCAGAATTGTTGTAGCCCCAAGGCGACAAGCAGCAAATTAACAACAACTACGACAACAACAAGTACTATGCATTTTAATCAGCAAGCAATTTTTTTTTTTTTTGATCAATTATTCAGTTATAGACTGCGTTTTTTTTTCGATGAGGCAGGAAAAGTAAGGGGACTGCAATTGCAAGAAACAAACATTAAGAAAAGTGTAAAAAAGAAAAACGAAAAAACGAAAAAAAAGTCTCGCAACTCTTCGTAACATATATATACAAAAAAGAACATAAAAGAAAACAAAATATAGGTGTATATTTAATCAAAATGATGCTCAAAAGTGGCAGATAAAGAGATGTTTCAAATAAATGTAAACTGAAAGCTTTTTAAAAGTTAAAGAACAATTTAAAAACTACAACTAAACCTAAAATGAATATTAAGCCAAAGCCCAAAGCGCCTCACTCACACACACACACACACACACACGCACACATTGATAGGGCAAAGAAGAGGGAAGAGAGAAGAAACTAGGAGTTGAGAGTTCAGGATTTAATGAGGGATAACATTTACACAAGCTCGTAATTATGCCAAAAGGGGAAAGGAGAGGAGCTGGAAATATTTAGGAAATTTAGTTGGAAATGTTAACAGAAAGTAATTATGAAGCACAAAATAAAATGAACATTTATTTTATTGTTGAATTTACACAAAACAAACACGAACACGCGAGCAAACAGAGGTGAAGCGATAGATGTATCGAGATAGAAAGTAGATCGACTAGATGATCTGGAGCTGGAACTGGAGTTGGGCGCAAAACTAATGAGAATAACAAGAAACAAGAAAAAAGAGAAAACAGAAAAGAATTCTGATAATTGGAACTAAATGAATAATTGCTAACGATATACACATTAACATATTTATATTGTATGTATTTACTTAATTATTATGATTACGATATGAATGTTATTGCATATACACGTACATATACATTTATTGATATTTATATATACATATACATACATATTATACATATACATACGTTTTTCTCCTGATTTTGAGAAACAAAGTGCTTACGTGCCACTCAAACAGCAACCGCAACAACAGCAACAGCAACAACAACAACAGCAACAGCAACACAAGAAAGTGCAATGAGAATATAAACTAGACTAATTCTTAATCGATTCAATTCAATCCAATCGAGTCATCGAGCAATCGCCCGAATGCTTTATTTTATTACGCATAACAAGTATACGCCCCCGATTACTGTTTCAGTTCGGCACACAACAAACTAACCAGCAATACGCTGTTACCCGCTTAAGATGTGCAAGTTTTTTCAATTTTCGACTTGCATATACCCGGTCTGTATCAAGTATACGCCACCCTCTAATTGATTTAGTTCGCCAACCCCGAATATAATTAAGACTTCAATACCTTTTTGATTTGCGCAATAACTTTGAACACGCTGCTCACAACTCTCTCCCGCTCTCTGGGTTCAGGATAGACAACTTAAAACTGACAGCAAATAAACGAAACATACTTGCTAAAGATGAAAACGAAAGCGAATAAAATTTAAACACTTAGGAAGCTAACTAAAAACTAACCAACTAACTAAATCTGAAATTTGCGTAAATGAAACTAAAACAAAAACCTAAAAAAAAAAAACATTTTAAATTAAACCAAAACTAAATAAAAAAAAAACAAAAACTAAATTAAACAAACGAAAAAAAAAGAAAAGAAAAGAAAAGAATTTGATAATTAAATGTTTGTGTTGATATTCGTTTGTGTGTCTTCTAAATGTTTAGAGTGTCGAATGGAAAATACATAATATTTTTAAAACACATTGAACGATTGGCTCCCGTACACATGGACACACACATACACGCACACACGCACACACACACACACACACACACACACACACTTATGCGTCTGTCCATTGAGATGGAAATCACAAACCACTTTAACAAGCAATTTCCATGTGTACTCTAAATATGCATACGTATGTGTGTGTGTGTGCGCGTGTGTGTGGTGCCCACATACAGACACACACACACGCACACGTGCATACGCACACTCACACTTGCATACTACATATAATTGGATTGTTGATCTATATTTACTGAATGTAATCGCTTTAAGCTTGTTATCTCAACAAATCAAAACAAAAACAAGCAAAAACACAAAAACAAAAAAAAAACACAAAAAAAAGATATAAAAGCAAACAAATGTTAACAGAAATATTAAAACAAAATGCATTGAGTTTTATTTGCAAAGAGTGATTTTTTGTAGTAAAATATTTTATACACAATTAAGTACAGAAAACGTAACGAAACGAAATGCGACGAAATTGAGAAATGAAAAGAGAGAGAGAGCGAGAAAATTAATGGAGAAAAAGTGGAAAAAGCAAAAACAAAAACAAATGAAAACAGCAAATAGCGAAATGTTAATTATTACGTATATATTTTTTAAGACAAATTGTTCACATTTCACAGATCAGCAAGGAAAGCGAAAGTGAAAGCGATAGCGATAACGATAGCGAAGGCGAAAGAAAAGCAGTGGAATGAGTGGGAAAAACATTTACGGACAAATTAAAACAAGTAAAACAAGTTAACATTACATTGTATAAGTAGTTAGTAATTTAACACTAAAAACCCAAAAAGGAAATTAAGCTAAGTCTCGTGGAATACACAAAATGTTTTATGTACCAGTATATATATATATATATATATGTAGCATATATATATATATATGTATGTATATATGTGTATATAGCACACACATGTGTGTATATATATATATATATATATATGTATGTATGTATAGAACATGTTGTTTTTTATTATTATTATTAATGTTATTAAGTTATGGAACGAGTACGTAAATGAGCCAAGAGCGAAAACACTCACACGCACACGCACACACATAGATATAAATAAAATATCGAGGGCATTTTGTTGAATGTTTAATAAATATACAAATTAAATCAAAGCAAATAAATCGAATCCAAGGAACGGGAAATGTATAAAGCAAATGTGTCAGCCACATGTTAATCCATGGCAGTAAATAAATTGAATATTTAAAAATACACACTCACACACAAACACATGCATACTATGTGAAAGCTCGCTCGAAAGTATGTACATACTCATATTACTTTTAAACTAATGCACGTGACGAAAGGAAACTCCATAAACAACAAAAATAATAATTAAACAAAATATACATACATATTATTGAAATATTGTTGTCTTGGTACCACCTGCCAAAACAATGACAACACATAACGAATACAATTTTTTAAATCAAAGCAAACAGCAACAACAACCACATAAACTAAGTTGCATTGGCATCATAGAAAACAAATCTAACAAATCACTCACAATAAACAATCCAAAGCAAGCAAGCAACCAACAAATAATTCAATATTGTCGAAAATATGCATTGATGTGGTAGTTACAAGGGGGTGAACAAACAATGAGGAAACATACATACACGTACATTACGAATATAAACAACAAACAAAACTTGCAATAAATGTGTATACAAAAACAGAAAATATGCGATTTCTTTTTCGAGCGAATGTTGGGCAACAATTCAAATTCAAATTCAAAATACTGGGAAACGATAGAGTACTTCGGCAGCAACCAGCTTTTAGTAGCGTACATATAACATTCAGCTTGCTAACGCAGAGAAGCAGCTGGCAGTATTGGCAAGCAGCGAAGACGCTCATGCGCGTACTTTACAACACTATGCAACATGGCAAGCCGAACGCACGATGGCCGTTCACTCGTCCATTTTGTCAACGCTCCCAGCGGCATCCAGAACGTGAGTTTTTTTTTTCGCAAATTAAGTTGAAAATCAACAAATAAAATTCAGAAAATGCTTTTAATAACGTGTACAAGATTACCTCAAATATGTGCATCTACAAAAACAAAAGTAGCGTTTGAATATTTACTTGTAATTTGCTGCAGTAGAAGTGAGACACGTGGGGCATTTTGTTGCACCAAAATGTGAGGTTATGTGTGATGGTCGAAATGTAAATTAACAATTACACTTCATATACTTGCAGGTTTCGTAACTCTTTCACGTTAAAATGTCGGGAGGCTTAGATATCTTGTCCCTCAAGGAGGATGACATTACCAAGATGTTGGTCGCCACCACCCACTTGGGTTCGGAGAACGTCAACTTCCAGATGGAGCAGTACGTGTTCAAGCGTCGTGCCGATGGCGTGAACATCATCAATCTGGGCAAGACCTGGGAAAAGCTGGTGCTCGCCGCCCGCGCCATCGTGGCCATTGAGAACGCCTCTGATGTAAGTATCGTTGTATTGCTATCTCTGTGTTTGATGGTTGCGTTAGGCGTGCACATGATGAAGTTTAAATTATCTTTCGGGTATGAAATGCAATGATTTCAATTCCAATGCTGACACACGCAACGCAAAGCAACAACATGAGATTCATTTCTTTTATATTTGGCAAGCTTCTAATTTTGTTTTTCATCTTCAGGTCTTCGTCATCTCGTCGCGTCCCATTGGCCAGCGTGCTGTGCTGAAGTTCGCCAAGTACACTGACACCACTCCCATTGCTGGTCGTTTCACACCTGGTGCCTTCACCAATCAGATCCAGCCCGCTTTCCGCGAGCCACGTCTGTTGGTCGTCACCGACCCTAACACCGATCATCAGCCCATCATGGAGGCCTCGTATGTCAACATTCCCGTGATTGCTTTCACCAACACGGACTCGCCTCTGCGCTACATCGACATTGCTATTCCATGCAACAACAAGTCGCCCCATTCCATTGGTCTGATGTGGTGGCTGCTTGCCCGTGAAGTGCTGCGTCTTCGTGGCACCATCTCGCGCACCACCGAATGGCCCGTGGTCGTCGACCTGTTCTTCTACCGCGATCCTGAGGAGGCCGAGAAGGAGGAGGCTGCAGCCGCCAAGGAGCTGCTGCCACCACCCAAGATCGAGGAGGCTGTCGACCACCCTGTCGAGGAGACCACCAACTGGGCCGATGAGGTCGCTGCCGAGACTGTCGGTGGTGTTGAGGACTGGAACGAGGACACCGTCAAGACCAGCTGGGGCAGCGATGGTCAGTTCTAAGTGAACTCACAAACTTCCAAATGAAGAAGACGACGGCCCAAGAATGGGCTTCGTGGCGAATCTGTACATGAATAAACACCATCTGCATTTATGTTCAACCACAAATCCAACCAACACGTGTTTTCCACTTTTCCCTGGGTGCAAGCGGGACAGCCATATGCAGCTACTGCATAGGTTAGAGCAGTGCAGCCAGCTGAACTGGCCTCGATTCCATGAGATGAGCTTTATTTCTATAAGAGGAAGCAGAATTGGACAGTTATGCTAACAGTTAAAAACGGCTTTTTGAGGCATCTCGACTTTCTCATAAAAACGAAAGAGATAGCAAAACTAGCCCGGCTCGTATATCCGTCCCTTTCTAATCAAAGCATGACATGTAGATCCTAACATTTTCAAATTAAATTGAAATAAACAATTTAACTAAACTTTTGAGTTCGATTGTTCCATTATAAGCTTCCATTTGCATTTTAAGGACCTCTAATTATCTGCATACAAAAATATGGGGCATATCCGAGGTCCGAGGCTCATCGCAGATCCGAAAAAAGCACGCCGAAACACAAAATCCTTGATAGCTCGCAAACTACAAGGACGATTCGAAAGTCCTTTGGCCAGTTGATAGCCCTAGGCACGAAGAGTTGTTTTCTAAAAGATTCGTCAGGATACGACAGGACATTCTCGAGTTAGAGCCTATTTTCTGTATTTTAAAAAGTCCTTGTAACTCGGCCGTCTTAATGGCTATCGTCCTTTCAGTGACAAATTCAAACTTCTTTTTGAAAACGCTATTAGTGTGCCAAAGGACATCACGATAGTCCTTGAAATGGCCGAGTTAGAGGTGATTTTGTGCATTTTAGGCAAATTTTGCATGGTAACCCCTTTAAAAAATTAAGAAAATATATTTGGTAGTATTGGGAGAACCCCATCAGTTGACAGCGTTACTTTGAGCATAGGAACATATATCTCACAAGGATGCGTCGGGATATAGGCAAGTTGAAGCAAAAACATGTGAATTATTCGAAATTTTGATCATAAAACCCAACTTGGAAGTCATTATAGATCGAATAAATCAAAGGAATCGAGAGACGTCCGCATCTAATATTAATAAATTGATTTTTATTTTCGCTTTATACAAATAGAAAACAGTTAATTATTGCTTAGATTTAAAGATACTTAAAACCTTTCATTCAATCGATCGGTCGCATCGACACAAAAAAAAAACGTAATTAATGAACAAAAATAATATGTTAGTGTTTAGACAGAGATAGAAAAAAGAAACATTGCTGATAGTGATATAGATAGAGTATGTATGCTTGTCTATTTAACAGTACATCTGATATCTGATCTGATCCGTATCCCCGTATTGAATGAAATGAAAAATATCGCTTGATATAGTGTTGTATCCGTTACTTCTCCTATCTCTCTTTCTGTTCCTCCTCCACCTCGTTAATCCTCCATTCTCCGCTTCCGCATCTTCTTAATTTAATAACATTTACAATTACAAAAATATTGTTGAGCGACTCGCTGCTCTCGCTACATTCATTTACTCCAACGCACGCGTCGAAATTCGGTGAAATAAATACACGACGATCACGATCACAATTTGATCCCATAAAAAATGTGCTCTCCAACTAGATATAGATACGATACAAGAGAAATATCAATACAAATCTGTGAATTGCAATTACAAATCGAATTTGAATTGCGCGATTGCACAGTTTACACAAATATAAAGTTCGCTATTTTGATAAATCAAATATTTCGGGCAAAGGGGGGGAATACAATGTGTTGTGTTCTTATGTATGTGTGTGTATGTGTGTATGTGTGTGTGTGTGTGTGTGTGTGTGTGTGTGTGTGTGTGTGTGGGTGTGTGTGTTGTGAGTTTATGAAGTACTCTATATTATTTTTATTATTACATGTTATTTAAAAGGGTTTGGACGCGCTTTAAATTCCGTCAATTTGCGTAATTCCTTTTTTTGTTCCAGCTCTTGTTGCTTGCGTTGTTCGTCTTCCTGCGCAAAGAAAGAATATATCACCGATTAGAGGTTGCTTCACAAAAAGTAATACAGTCTGCTCGACTCTCGTACACTGCGTGCATCGCCGAGCGTATTTTTGTCTATGAGCTGAGCTCGAGCTAAGAGGTGTTAATTATATATAACACTCAAACAGCTGCCTTTACAACTATTAATTAATTAAGCAGCTGTCTGCCGACTATTCAAATATGTGTATATAGCATATAGTATGTCCCAAGCGTGACTAAGCGAGAATATATAATTACAATATAGCATATATAAATATCAAGTAGTCATAAAGTTGTAGCAAATAAGCAATTTAACTACCGCCGCTCAGCGTTCTCAACTGGCTAATCTTCAGTTAAGCGACTGAGTCATCGTAAATAAATAAATAAATAAATATATATACGTATATATATATATAGATGTGATTAAGCGTGGATGTGACATTGGACTTTGTAAACATATGCATATATTACAGCAAATAATTGAATTTGGAACAATCAGTTTATGATAGCGCGTCGTAAACAGTTTTCTACGAATTGTTCTTAATGCGTCGCCAGCTGCGAATCAAGAGAGATATGTATACTATATGCGTACTTGAACAGCAGAACAATGACGCTAATCAACGGAAAGAACAGCGCGATAAGATTAGCATCTCGCGTCGTGACAATCTAATTACTAACTAGAATCTCTCGCCGCGTCCAGTGCCAGCAGCAGCTAGCTACCTTGCAATCCTTTTCCATGCGACCATCATCAATGCTTTCAGCAGTTGTTGGCCACCGCAGCGGCGTTCGGATTGGCGGCCAGGGGTGTCGACATTGCCGCTATCCCCGTCGTGCTGTCGTCGTGGGCGGACAACACGCTGTTGTCGCCGTAGAACCGCGGCTCGTCGTGCGTCTCTGCTGGCGGTGAATTGGTCTCCTCGTCGGTGTCGTCGTCGTTCGAGCTGTCGTTCAGCTTGGAGCCGCTGCGTTCGCTGGCGTCCGTGTCGTTGGCATGGCCAGCTGCCCCCGTTGCGGGCGTGTGTCGCAAGCGATCGTAGCAACCGTCGCACACGCGTTGCGCCTTCGTGCTCTGCTGCGGCAACAAGAACTTCTTCGAGGAGCAGGCGGCACACACAACCGCGCCACAGTTGCGACAATGATGGCGTCGCTGCACGAACGTGAACTGCGTCTTCTTGCAGTGCATGCAAATGCTGGCCTCCGCATCTGGCACCCAAACCGCAGCGTGATTCTCCACCGGCTTCTTGCCGCTCTTGCGCAGCAAATCCTCCACACACTTGTTGATGTGCGCCATCCACTCCTGTTTCTCGGTGCTCGTCGCCGCGTACACCACAAACGACTTTGTCGTGGTGCGAATGTACCAGCCGTTGTGATACTGCTGGTTGTCGGCAATCGACTCCAGGGAGACCTCCTCGAGAGGCATGATGTGCTGCTTGTTGTACTTCTTCTTGCCGATCACGATGTTGCCGTAGACCAGTATGTCGTTGAACAGAAAGAACTGGCGCGACTTTGGCCGCTTGCGGCACATTTTGGTCAAGACGCCCTCGCCGACGAGGACGCGGCCGGGGACGGCGAGGGGGACGCCGGAACTGCCGAAGCAATTCTCCACGGACGCGATGCGTCGTGTGTTAAGTTCCGAGTTGACAAGGCGATCGACCATTTTGTTGTTGTTCTCGTTGTTGTTATTGTTTGGCTGCAGCGAAAGTTGCTGGCGAGTCTGTTGCTTCACTAAACAGCGCGCAGCGCAGAGTACTTCAACTGTGACGGCGGCGGCGGCGCTGCTCTTCTTATTGTTGTTGCTGTGCTGCTCCCACTAGCGCTCTTACTGCTGCTCACTGTGACGACAACAGCAGCGCTGCTCGCTTCCTCTTCCTCTGCTGTTGTTGCTGTTGCTGCCGCTGTTACTGCTTGTGCGTGTGTTTGTGTATGTGTGAGTGTGTGTGTGTGTGTGAGGGGCGCAGCAGCTGCCTCGCGCAACCTCAAAAGAATCCTTACTGCCGACTTAATTTCCTTGCAATATTATTTATCCAAATGCTATCTACGGTCTTTTTAACGAGTCACGCGTTTGTTGTACAACACCACACACACCGCAATATACAAAATGTTTTTTTTCTACGCCGTCTCCCGTTTACCGAAACGTCATGACTCACACCACACACAAACAACAAGTATGCATACACACACTTACGTACAGAGCTCTACATATGCATGTGATATGTGTTGTGTTTATTTATTACGTGTGTATTTGCTGCTAAGCCAGCTATATTTTTGCTCAATTGTTTCGTTTTTCGGTGCTATACAAAATGCTGGCTGGCTGCTTTTCAATTAAAAATCAAAATCGCCTAAAACACTCTCGCAACTTGTAAATTCAACCATCTGCTAAACTGCAGCTGCTAACGCAAACACGAGTCGATAGCAGCGCAATTACGAGCAGAGTCTTCTATCGGCATTTTGCAGCAAATGCAACGCTGTTATCGTTACCACAGGGTGACTATAGCTAACGACAAGCAATATTTAATTTTTGATTGTTACATTTACCTTGTTCTTTTTTTGGACCATATTTAACTTAACCACAGCATCGAATTCGCGCCTTTCACGTACCCGCTGATCCGTATGCAGTTGAAAGGGCTTCGTCTCGAATCTGTTGTGCTTGCCGCTATCTTCACTTTGCACATCCTGCATAAATTGCCGATTAACTGCCATTCATCGTGCGCCGTAATTCAATTTGTGACTAACCTGCTGCTCCTTACGCTTGCGCTGTTCCTTATAGGCCATCGAATGCTTCATCGTCTCGGGCGTTATGGGCACGGTGATCCTGTGAATCACCCTCATGTCCTCTAGTTTTTGATGCAACACTTTAAAATTCGGCACTGGTCGACTATGAAATTGTCGCGCCTTGCGCTCATCTTCCTCCCGCTGCCTGATGGCCTTTTCCTTCTTCACCTGGTACACTTCTCGATACTCGTAGGCACGGGGTGGCGCTGAATTGCCGCCCACTTCACAATATCGTTCGTGTTCTTTGAAATCCGATGACCAATTGAGCTTAAGTTTTGGCTTACAGTCGTGACCAACTTCATTAGCTTCATCCGTTTGAAGTAATCCATTATTTATGTTATTATCAGTGCCGAATACATTTCTGTTTGCAGCTGTCGATGAACAGCTATTCCAATCCAAAGGTATATGTTCAATTTTGATATTCTCCTTGTCTTCTGTTTCTATTGTTGTTGTTGTAGATGCTAAAATGGCGCAATTTGTTTATGGCTTGCAGTTCGCAATTTTCACATGTGTGTCATACATACCTAAATCATCATCGGCACTATTAAAATTATCGCCATTCATTTCCAATTTTATTACATCACTATTATTATTTATTAGCGCATCCATAATCCTCCTTAATTGGTTTTTTTTTACTGTCGGCGTCTTCTTCGCTTAATTTCAAACGGGAAAGCGAAGTAGAGGTGGGAAAAACATCGATGGCACTATCGATATTGATTAAAACAATAAGTTATTGCTACCAAATAATATAAATTCGTTTGTAATCGTGTGATTTTTGTTGATAAAACGATTCGTAAAATTAGAGATTTTTAAATACAAATTATGAATACAAACGTTAATATTATGTTAAATTGATGTTTCACACATTGAAAACTCGCGCACATTTGACACAGGGTTGTTATCAATTGCTGCTATTATTAGCTCGACTCTATATCGATAGTGACAAATGGAAATTCTATTTTAAATTGACATATTTAAAAAATGCTGCTTAGGGCAATTCAACTAATTTTAAATTTGATGAACTTCAGTCACGATCTCGCAACATCTCCGTTTTGTATTAATTTGAGACATATGGTTGCAATCGATTACCCATCGATAGTTATGTTAACATTCTCAAATTTAAAATTTATTAGATTTGGGGTATTCAAATTTTAACCGATTTATTCAATTTGTGGTATTTATTTTTTATAACACTTATCTACAAATATTACATATTTTGCATAAAGATTACGAATCATATAAGTTAATTTAAACTGGGAGTAATACGTAAATACATCAGTCTTTTACACATACATATGCCTGTATGTATGTGTGTGTTTGATGATCTTAACTATAACATTAAAATGATGAATGAAAATTGTGCTAACATGTCAATTTGAGGCTTCCTAGAAACGCATACTGTTGAATACAGTAGTTTTGTATTTGGTTGCCTTCTGTTGTTGTTGTTGCTGAAGATCTATCGCATGTTGGCGCTTTCTGTTCAACGAACGCAGTTTCTTACGCGACAACTCCACATCGATAAGCGGACTGGTATCCAAGGCATCAGGATCGTCATCGCCTGGGCCAAATAGTGTACGCCGAACATTCAACCGAGGGGGCGTTTCACCCTCATCATCAGTGTGAACGTTTCGCTGGCTGTGTGGACGGGACACACCAATTGGTAGGCGGGATGAGCGGGGTCTCAGCTTCTCGTAGATGATCAAACACAATTGAGGCGCCGATGCGCGACGAAAGCCCAGCACAAGTCGGACCTGGCAGTATTCGCCAAAATCAAGCCCACCATCGCCGTCCATGTCAGTGTTGTGATACAGTGACTTGAGCACACCTAAAGATTCGATATATTGTAGCTTCGAGGTGACTTCAGTGGGACGCGGCGGCGTTACTTGTTCCTGCTTAGCACCCTCTTTCTTTTTAACTCCATCTTTATCTTCATGCCGCTCCTCTTCTTTATCCTTGTCCTCGGCTTCATCTTCATTACCAGCTTTATCTTTATATTCATCTTTATCTTTATTCCCATCCTCATCTGAAGCTGGCTTAGCCACCACATCAGCATCATCGATAGGCGTCATCTTCCGCTTCCAGTGGTTCTCGAAGCGGCGAGTATAGCGTGTTTTTAGTACCTCCTGATGCGCTGGTTCACAACAACTGGGCATCTCGAAGTCTGTGTGTTTGTAGCGTCCACTAAGTTGAGTGCGCAGGTAACTGGCAACGGCAACGTCGCCCTGCACGGTCCGAGCAAATAAATTGAGTATGCAGTCCTCAGTCACGGTTCTTTTCACATCGCCGTCATTAATGCATTCCAAATACTGATGCATTATTGCCGATGGCGTCGCTACAAAATCAAAATAGGTTGGCTGTGAAATCGACTTTATGATATTGGATGTACTTACTTGACAGTTCAACACTATGTTTGCGTTGCATTGTGAATGTTCGTACGTATTGTACAACAAATTTAGGAAAATAATAATTTTAAAAAGTTGATGGGCTTTATAATAAAACCAAAACCAAAGCAATGACAGCGTGACCGCAACTTAAAATTTAAAAATACTAACAAGCCAAGTTTGTCCAGTATTTTTCATTTATTTTTTTTTTTTTGAATACATCCAAAGTGTGCCCAGCTGCCAGATACTGCTACACACACTACTTTTTTTTTGATGTTTGTCACAGACAGAATTAAATTTGAGTTATCAGGCTATATTCAATTTTTATGAAACAAAAAAAAATTATATACGAATCCCCCGATTCTGAACGACATTTACTACGTGTTTTTATATAGGTTTCCTCCAAAATGGGCGCAAGCAACAGCAAGCCGCAAACAGTGCAAATGTCCAATACTTTGCCTTTTCAAATTAGCCGCGATGTCTTGGAGCGCGTGGAGAAGGCCTCCAACTCCGCCTCTACCTCAACCAACAGCAAGCCGGCACCAAATGCAAGCCCGCTCGTCTGTGAGAAGTGTGACCGCTCCGTAGCAGGGGAAAAAATACCTCAGATGCCACAGCAAATATCCGCTGTCGCTGCGTCGTGGGCACGACGCTCCACGGAAATAGAGGAATTGCAATTTAGCAAGACATTGGACCGCGTGCATCATCTATTTGGGCAGCCCGTTAAATGGGCCAAGGCCAATGAATGCTCTGGCGATATTGAGGGCATGGAACAAAAATTGATTGCATGTTATCGCGAGTACGGTAGTGAGCCGCTCAAGTGTGCCCAGCTGGCGACACAGTATCACTCTTTTGTATTCAATAAGCAAATCGCTGCCGTTCAAAATACAAAAAAGTCGTCCGATGGCCAGGAGCACTGGAACGTAGCTGCAGAAGCAGCAGAAGGAAAGTGATTCCGATCTTCTTGGCAACGAACGATAGTAAAATACCAATTATTATAGACGAGAGAAGAATATTTAATGCGCGCGTTTCATAAGCAATTTAAATATAACAGTCAAATTTACAAAGCGAACTTTTAATTTTTTCATAGTGCAACATCGTATATTATAATTATGGTTTTTGCAAAAAAAAATTAAAATTTGTAAATAATACAACACAGAGCAGCTAGACTGTTTACCGCGCAATTTGTATTCTGATTTATTTTGCTGTTTTGTTTTTTAATAATTTCAAATAATGTCATCTCTACACACAAATCAACCCATTCAATACAGATTGTAGGGCAGCAAAAGCTCATTAAGCTTTTCGCAATCATCTGGCATCAGACGCCGTCGACAGCTGACAACAAACAATTGTTTTCAGTTCATAACAACTTGCACGAGCAGCGGGGATACGCATTCTAAATGCATATAGTACAAACTAGTATAACAATAAGCAGTTTTAGTTACGCATTTCCGCCTTGTACATTCCTGTACACACCTACACAGATATATGTATAAATTAGCATATTGTAAGTATGCGAATTACACAGCTTCGAGGGCAACGACGGCGACGATGACGGTTAGGCAAATCTCGCTCGCTTAGTTGATGACTAGCAAGTATTTATGTGGAGATAGAAGTCATAAACACAAACTATCATATAAATCACATGTCACTTTTCGCATAAAGTTTCCATTACATAAACACACACACATAACAGCAATCACACGCGTATTTGTATCCACGCTGCGCATGTACATATAACGTTTCCATTCACTATTCCTAGAACACTGCTGTTATAACACATGCATATGTGTGTGCTGTGTGAGAATTTCATAATTTGAATTTTGGCAATTGACAAAGTGTCGCACCCCGCATGCGTGTCACGCCGCTCACCTTTTGTCAGCCAGCCGCCAATTAAATGAGCGACACGGAAACGGAAAAGCTTTCTGCACGATCAATTGCAATTGCAGTTACATGAGTGCATTTTTGGCTTTTCTAATTTTCGAAATTAGAAAAGCAATTGCAGCTTTTGCAGTATTTGTGCAACCATTGTGTGATTTAGATGTTAATGCAACTGATTCATTGATCAACAGCAGAAAGTCCTCAATCCCCAACAAGGCGCAATAAAGCAAGTATAATAGTTTAACTGAGCTTTCCCCTTCCACTTCACCATGGTCAATTCATGTGCATGCGTGTGTGTGTGTATGTTGGTGTGTGTCGTGACAATGGCCTTCAAAGTTGAATGCGCCGTCGCCTTCTGCATTGCCAAGTGATTTGCGCGAGCGAGATAACAACATTAGCAAATGACTGTTACAAGTTTAATTCGCCGTCGTCGTCCTTCCAGCGAGATGGCAACCACGCTAGTAAATGACTGTTCTTCAAATTAGTTTTTTAAAGTTCGAAAATAATGGCCCAAATGCTTAGACAATTGCAAAGCGTGCTCGCTGCCAAAGGCAAGCTACATCCCATGGTCAAGGGAGCCGTCACATATGCTCTCTTGTGGCCCACGGGCAGCCTGGTTCAGCAAACGCTCGAAGGACGCAATCTGAGTAAGTCTCTAGAAAGGGACCTTCCATTCTCGAGGCCACAATTTCAACTGTATTACAAAAAGAACCTACGTATATGGTTATTTTTAGACCACAACATTATTTTGAATCACTTTTTCAGTTACAAAACTGTTAAAAACTATTTGTATCAAATCCATTCGTGCCATAGCTCTATATATGTATAATAGAGTAACATAGTAAAATTTCGGACAGATGAGAAAAATGTTGTTGCAAGACTTCAAGACTTTCTGGAATCTTAACTATTTTAATAGCAATGGGTGAAAATGAACCGAGAATGGGGGTTGGGACCTCTTAAAAGACTTACATGAATATTTGCTATCAATTTTTTTGATCTGCTCCGATCCCGATCCGGCAGAGAACTACGATTGGGCACGCGCTTTAAGATTCAGTCTATTCGGTGGCCTTTATGTGGCGCCCACGCTCTATGGCTGGGTGCGCCTCACCAGCGCAATGTGGCCACAGACCAGTCTGCGCGTGGGCATCGTCAAGGTGAGTGTGTCCGAAGAGTGTGTGGTGAGATTGTAAACAAGAGCGTGGCTTGGCTCCCTTGCAGGCGCTAACCGAACAAGTCTCGTATGGACCCTTTGCCTGCATCAGCTTCTTTATGGGCATGAGCCTGCTGGAGATGAAGAGCTTCGACGAGGCCGTCGCAGAGACCAAGCAGAAGGCGCTGCCCACTTACAAGGTACAGAAAGAGTCACACTCCCCCTGCAAACTGATTAACATCTGGTCAACAGGTTGGCCTCTGCGTTTGGCCCTTTGTCCAGACCCTCAACTTCTCGCTGGTGCCGGAGCACAATCGCGTCGTCTTTGTTAGCATCTGCAGTCTGATGTGGATCATCTTTCTGGCGTACACCAAATCGCGCCACTTGAACCAGGACGCTGAGGACGCAGTTGCTTCACTTGAGGCGGCGTAGATGTGAATTCACATCTTGTCTCTGTGTGTGTAAATATGTTTACGTGGTAGTTTAGAACAATTGGATAGGCCAATAAATTGCATTTAAGTACACCGTAATTGTTGCAAGCTACGTTATCAAGATTACATAGACCGTAAAACATGAGTTCGAAGTTCTAACCTGGAATTAAGCAGCAATTTAATCCTTTTTAATAGTTCAGTTTTATTTTTAGCGATCCTTATAAAGTCGAGCCCAATTTGAAAGTAAGTTTTGTGGTGAGCGAAAATAATGATTTGGCCCGACTTTCTGGAAGTCACTACAAAATAAAATCATAAAAATCGTTAAAATGTAATTTTTGTAAGCTATTATGGGTTTCGGATTTGAATGATTTTCTTCAACATTTGAGATAATGATTAATTTAAGGAATTCATTGAAATGTACTCTCAATAATAATGATTGCGATTGATTTCCATTTTCTTAACTCAATCAAACTCATGTGTAAATAAGTTTCTATGGTACTTTGCGTCCTTTTTATAATATGTGAACTCCGAAATCGTAGTTTCGATCTAGAGTTTTATATTGAATTTATAATTATACTCTTCAAATTAATCATAAACGTTTAAGAAAATCGCTAAAAATCATCATCGTAAGAAAGGAAAGTGTTGGTGTGAAGTACACAGTCAATTGCCAGCAAGTGTTATGAATGTGTTCATTGCCTGGCTACCTAAAGTGGCGGCGGAACACGCGCCACAATCAGTTGGCCAATCCACAGCTGCGACGTGGCTGCATCAGCGCTGGGCGCCGAAGCAACTGTGGCCACAATCCAGTCCACGTACGCCGAGACCTCAGTGAAGACGCCCGGATACGGAGGCCGAGTGCAGGGCTTGATGCTCCACGACACAATACCAATCTGTGTGTCGACCATGTCAGCGAGCAGCAGCGGGCCACCCGAATCCCCGCTGCACTGTCCCTTGCCGCCCTCGGGAACGCCGGCGCAAATCTGGCTGTCATGAAGCTGCACTTGGTGACGACTGCTGCAATCCTGGTCACTGAACACCTGCAGCTGTACCTTCATCAGCTGCTGCTGCACAACGCCACCCGTCTGCAAGGCACAGCAAGAGATTAACGCTTGAAATTACGAGAATTACAAGGAGTGATTACGCACTGCATTTAAGCCCCAGCCGGCGAGCACAACCGTGCTATTGTCCAGCGTGGCTTGCTCCGGCTGTGGCAAGCGAACTGGCTGCACAGTCGCATCCATTGTCACGGGCTGCTTCAGCTGCAGCAGCGCAATATCATTGAAGTGCTTGTTCTGCGGCTCATAGCCAGGATGCATAAAGATGGCCTGCACAAGGGCCAGGCGAGTGGCATTGCGTGCAATTATATTGCTGCCATACTGCACATTTAGATCCTGCGCAGCTGCACCGCGCACACAATGCGCCGCCGTCATCACCCAACCCGCATTGAGGAGTGTGCCGCCACAGGAATGATGCCCGCCTTTCGCGCGACGTAGCGACACCTGAAAGTACTCAGAATGTGAATGGAAGCCCAACAGAATTGACTTCAAACTGACTCACTGTGAAGGGAAACTCGCCGTTGGCAGCTACAGTACCATTGACAATTTTGCTGTTATCCTGCTCTCCGTCCAAATCTAGCCCAGCACTGTAGCGGCATAAAAGTAATCCAAATGCAAGTGCTTGCAGTAGGCCACGCATGTTGTTTGTCTGTTTCCGTTCCGTGGTCCGTTGGCATTTATGTGTTGCACCAATACGAGGTCGAGGCCCGTAGTTTGAGTTGGCCATGTCGATGTGGAATTCCGAAATCATTTACATAGATTAAACGTCATTAACAAAGCTAACCATGTACATTTAAAGCGAGCATGGCGTCCACAGTACTGTGGCAGCAGTTCAAGACGTTTGTCACCAGGTATCCCATTGTGCGTGGCATGATATCGTATAGTCTGATCTGGCCAACAGGCAGCCTAATACAGCAGACCTTTGAGGGCAAGAACTGGAGTAAGTGTTTTGCTATTTGCTGAGATAATCTGCATAACATTGACTTACTTGCAGGCAACTACGACTGGTGGCGTGTCTTTCGCTTCAGCATGTACGGCGGATTGTTTGTGGCGCCTACTCTCTACGGCTGGGTTAAGGTAGCCTTAAGCTTGTCTTCCATATATAGTAATTAAATGTAGATTTTGTAGATTTCCAGCGCCATGTGGCCGCAGACATCGCTGCGTACTGGCGTCGTTAAGGCTGCCGTGGAGACCATATCGTACACGCCTGCGGCCATGACCTGCTTCTATTTCATTATGAGTCTGCTGGAGTCCAAGACAATCCGAGAGGCGACGGCCGAAGTTGGCAAAAAGTTCATTCCCACCTACAAGGTATATCGCAACGCTTGTAGCTCAGTCAATCATTTAGTCAATCATATACTTACTCACAGGTTGCTCTTTGTGTTTGGCCCATGGTGGCTACCATCAACTTCTCCTTGATTCCGGAACGCAACCGCGTGCCTTTCATCAGCGTGTGCAGTTTGTGCTGGACGTGCTTCCTCGCCTATATGAAACACTTGGAGCACCATGAGGTGGATCACGTGCTTTAGTTGCACACTTGCAACATCTCTATATTGTTATTGTGTGTATTGTTTTTATTAGTAATTTACAATAAATTCGGCAGTGATCTACTTAATTTCCAACTATTTTTGAAAGTAGCCACCTTCCAGCATAAAGAATAAGAAAACAGTCTGGCTACACTGTAACATCCCGGTGTGCTGATGACAAACACTTTGGTAGCGTAGTGCACTCGGACACAGTGTGACCAGCTGTTAGTTTGTTTGCTGTGCACGCAGTATATTGCGGTAGAATTGTCGGCATAAAGTAGCCTCACGTTTAAATTTGCCGTGCGGTCACACTGATTCCCAGCCCCACCTTGCAGTTGGGTGTGTGCATTTTTAATTTGCCTACAACTTGTTTTGTTTATAGACAAATTTCTGCCGTACTTTCTTGTGGACTTCAATTAAAAACTCAGCACTCTTGTCCAATATGCGCAACTTGGGCAAACAGCAGTCACAGGACACCACTGACAGTGGCGTGGAGAAGGGCGACTATCCGCGTGCGACGAGTGAGTGACGCAGTCCAATTGTTTGTGTTTGCATTTCAAATGAGTTAAATTATAAATATCAATATGCATTGCAGATGGCGTTGTGTTTGGCTCAATTGTTACCTATGCCAGCTTCTTTGTGATGATCATGTCGTTCTGCTCGCCCTACTGGATCGAATCTTACGAGGAGACGCACAGCAGCTTCAAGAACATGGGACTCTGGCAGTATTGCTTTAAGGACTTCGTTTATCCCAAGTACCACAATCCCAAGCAGTTCACCGGCTGCCACAACATATTTTCACACGTAAGTGCATGATCCATCGTACATGAACAACTCTAAACGTGCTGTATTTGCCAGGAGTACTATGTGATACGTGAATATCTGCTGCCTGGCTGGCTGATGGCTGTCCAAGGCTTCGTCACTATGGCGTTCATCATTGTGTTTTGTGTCCTGTCGCTGCTGTCGCTGACCATCATCCGGCTGCCGCTCAAGACTGTGCTGCAATACGAATGGCTGCTTATTCGCCTCGCCTTCATTGGCACCGCCGTCTCATGTATGTCATGTCTCATACCACAATATTTCCTATGCCACTTAATTGAACTCGTTCTTCGCTAGCTCTCTTCATGTTCCTGGCCGTGTGCATCTTTGGTGGTTGTGCCTATCGCCGCGACTGGCTCATGTATCCCAAGTTCAATGTGCTGGGCTGGTCCTACGCCCTCGCCGTGGTCACTTTCATGTTGCTTGGCCTGGCTGCGCTCATCTTGCATCGTGAGTCTCGACACGCCTACGAGGTGCGGGGCGAGCAAAAGAATCTCGTGATGCAGATGGAGATGCAAGAGCCGGGCTACCAGCCACCGCGTCATCATCACAGTCAATCGCGCAGCCTGCAGGGCTACATATAAAACTGAAAAAGACGAAACATATCGTGCACTCTTCAATTTCAATTAATTCCATTTTAAAATCCAACAATCTTTCTGCTTTCCGTCCATTTTGACAATGAATCTCTATTTTATTTTGATGGTTAAGTACCAGTCGCAATTAGTGCCTTGACATTTGTAGTGCAAATTTTTATACTTATACTCTTTACTATATGATCTGTACTCATAAAATTGAATTAATATCCTGTATACCAGGATAATCATCAGCAAAGCCGTCCAGCGAAAAATACACATACCATATATATATATATTTATACTGAGCTCGAATCACAGAAACGAACATTTTTTGTTCGCGCGACTTTTCTTTTCTTACAAAGTATTTGTATTTTATATATTAAAAAGAATTGTACAAAATACCTGTGAATGTATTTCCATTTTCCATACCTCTTATTTATAATCTCACCAGTGTATAGTCTTCTTCTGTTATCTAGTTTTTGATAAAAGTCGCCGCCTGATTGAACAATTGGAACAACTCTCGTCGATGTCGATTTGTGAATTTCAGTTCGGAAAACGCGCTGACTGCATTCGGTTGTGACAACTTCGATTCAACACTTGGAAATCTTCAATATGCAGCGTGTATTTTATTCGTGTGCCTTGTTCTGCCTGCTTATTTGGAGCGCAGCATGTAAGATAAACAACGTCGACTCTCGCATTCCCCAATTAGTCAGATCCCTCTCTATAGAGAGGGAGGGACTGAGAGAGAGAGAGAGGTAGAGACCCCCTGCACTGCTTGTTAGTGTAATAATTGATACCAGCCTTTTGGACGCTCTTCGCCTCTTCGCGTTTTTAATCACGCTTGTCTATGGGCTCAATGAAAGCGGAAATTGACGTAAAATTGAAAGATAGGAGAGACAACTCTCATGATGAGGCAGGTACTACTTACAAATGCAACAGATATTTGCTATCTGCCAACTCCATCATCAATGTGTCATGTTTTCGGCGCCCTTGCTGAGCGCTCTGCTGCTGGGTATTCCGACAAAGCATCCAAGGTAGCAACTCCGTCTGTCCGTCTGACGCAAAGCTCGCATGTCCTCTTTGAAGCCAAGACACAAACCAGAACATGTATTTCTATCAGTGCTTATTGGGGACATGAACCAATGGGTTGTAATCCTGCTCGATTGCTCTTCGACAGTCGCCGTGCAAGAACAGAAGGATTCGCTGGAATCGCGCATCATCAATGGCACCGTGGCGCGCGTGGATGAGACGAAGCACTTGGTCTCCATACGCCTGCGCAAGTACGACAGCAACTTTGGCAGTGGACACATTTGCGGCGGCTCGCTGATTGGCCCCAACAAGGTGCTGACTGCAGCCCACTGTCTCTTCAAGTGAGTAGCACGCCAAATGAGATGAGCAGCACGTAAAAGCACACGATTCCTGTCCACAGCACGGCGAAGAAGCGCTACCGCAAGCCGAGCGAGTTCATCGTCGTCTTGGGCACGCTGAACCGCTACGAGCGGAACAACGCCACCATTGTGTCCGAAGTTAGTTCCATGGCGTACATGCACAGCTTCAGCCCGGACAGCATGCGCGACGACGTGGCCATCATCTTCCTGAAGGCGGGTCTGGTCAGGCAGCGCAGCAACGACAGCCTAGCCACCATCTTGCCCATCGAGCTGGCCATGCGCCAGACGCCCGTGGGCGCCACTTGCCTCATTGCGGGCTGGGGGCGCACCGAAGAGGTGAGTTTCCCCCGAACACCTGCTGTGTCTCCCTACATCCCGTGTTTGCTCTCCGCCAGAACTCACTCTCGAATGTGCTGCTCATGGCGAACGTGAGCACGATCCGGCGTCAGACCTGTGGCAGCATCTACGGCAGCGGGCTGTTGCCGGGCATGCTGTGCGCTGGACGCCTTCAGGGCGGCACCGACTCCTGCCAGGGCGACTCGGGGGGTCCGCTGGTCCACGAGGGCCGCATCATCGGCGTCGTCTCGTGGGGCTTTGGCTGCGCCGAGCCAGGACTGCCCGGCGTCTACACCGACGTCCACTACTACCGCCAATGGATCGAGGAGCGCACTGGCAGCGGCAGCGACAGCATCAGGGGCAGGACTAGTCTCTGGACGTGGCTCTGGCTGGGATTGGCACTGAGACTTCCGTTGCGAATGCTTGAATAAAACCAGCTGAAAGTCAGAAGGCTTTTCGTACTCACTTGGGATCGGAAACAGGAAGAAAGTGGAATGAAAATTAAGATAGGGAATGCAGTAGCAACCGGACTCTTCCAGGAACTATTCGTGCAGTTCTCAGCGATGCTTCTGGCGGGAACTTCGGGATTGTCAGCGGACAAACTTGAGCGCGGGTTAACAAGCAACAAACATTTATTTACAGTCAACGCACATATAGAAACAGTAATAAAACGGCAACAGGTAACGCTGAGCAACGCTGGCCACGTTTAGCAGTTGCAGTTGCGACGCGGAGTGTTGCTACTGCTGTTGCCCTGGGTCTGGTGGAGCCGCACTAGATCCGGGCCGTAGGCAATATTGGGCAGGCGACGCGACTGCGCCATCAGCAGCGAGAAGTCGCGGTTGCACACAGCGTTCTCGATGCGCTCCATGACGCGCCCCACCAGCAGCTCCACCGCCTGCTGGATGTTGGCGCCCGTGCAGGCGCTGGTCTCGATGTAGGGCAGGCGGTAGCGTTGCGCCAAGGCCGCGACCTGCTCCCGGGAGACGACGCGCAGCTGCAGCAGATCGCACTTGTTGCCGCAGAGCACGACGTCGGGATCCTCGGTGTAGGCGTGCATGCGCAGCTGCTCCAGCCAGTTGCTGATCTCGAGGAACGACTTTTGGCTGGTCAAGTCGAAGATGAGCAGGAAGCCCATCGCGTCCCTGTAGAAGGCGGTCGTGAGCGAGCGAAAACGCTCCTGTCCAGCCGTGTCCCATATCTGCAGATGGATGCGATGGCGCCGTCCACGTGAGGTGTAGACCTGTGTGCGAATTCCGAGTTGAGCTATCTATCGACGGCGCTGTCGAGTGGATGGCACTTACCAAGCGCTTCTCGCGGAAATCAATGCCCACCGTGGAGATGAACTGCGTGTGGAATCTGCCGTCCGTGTACTGATAGAGCAGACAGGTTTTGCCCACGCCCGAGTCGCCGAGCACCAGGAACTTGAGCAGATAGTCGTAGTCAATGTTGGCGGTCGTCATCGTGATGCTGGCTCCCACGAGTGTCCTGCAGCAGCGACAAAGAGAGAGGGAGAGACAAAGAGAGTGAGATCCGAGCTGAAGATGGAGAGTTGGCTGCTGTCAGCAACATGAACTTGAGTTGGGTCATCTAGGCAGCTGGGCAACTAGGCAGCCAGGCAGCCAGGCAGCTAGCAACACAATGAGCTACTCACGCCAGACAAAGCACGCTTTGATGAGAAGTCCTCTATTATGCTCATCAAAGGGCGGAGGCGGAGGCGGGGACGGGAAAGGAAGGATGCCCGAGTGCGGCGTCTTCCGAAATATTTCGGAATACTCATTAAACTCGATTTATTGATTTTCTGTCTCTCTCGACATAAAAAGCCTATTCACAAATCTTAATTCAATCAATGTGCGTGTGTCTAGGTGTGCGTGTTCAGCACACGTCTGTGTGTGTGTGTGTGTGTGTGTGTGTGAGGAGGGCGCGCACGAAGTTCGTACGCGATTTCAAAGCGAGCATTTTGCCAGTTATTTCAAATATTTTCATATCATTTCAGTTATGTTGCTCGTGCTTTTGCTTTCGCTTTTGTGTTGCCCTTTTATTTGATATACTTTCAAGTTTCTTTTTCCACTGCCATCCATTCTTTTGTGTGTCCCGGGCTTTGCGGCAACAATTATAAACAAAAAAGAGGAAAGAAATAAAGTAGAGTGAATAGATAAAAAAGATAGGCAGCCAGTAAGCGGCTTAAGAGATCGCAAAGGGTGCGTAAGGACTTAAGGACGCCCCTGCTCTGCGATTGGGCTGCCCCAAAAATAGAAGCAAATTTGGCAAGCTAGCGAGCGAAAGAGGCAGCTTGCTGCAAAAAGGAGGTTTAGAAACAAAACTGAAAGTGAAACGAAAACTGAGTGCTGCTCTTCAGGTGGCAGCTGCCACTCCAAGGGGATGCTTAGACCGACACTGAGGCTGGTGGCCTTGTTAAGTGTACACAATCATAAATACACACCCCCATACACACGTGCCATGTACACAGATAAATTACGAGTGTGCGAGTACGAGTACGAACACACTTATTGAGTGTACGAATGCAAGCAAATGGATTATTGAGGGGTTTAGGTGAGCTTATTGATTTAATACTCCAATTAGGCAGCTTAAGAGAGACAGAGAGAGAGAGAGAGAGAGAGCGATAGGGATGTTCAATTATAGCAGGCAGCATTTAAATACGTATACGCAATTAAGTATACGCTGCGTAGCTCGACGTTCGCTGCTTGCAACTTGCTACTTGTTGCAGTTGCTTTTAGTCCTTGGCATTGAGGGCCAATTAAATCGTCATTGTATACGCCTCTGTGTGTGATTGGTTGTGTGTGTGTGTGTGCGTGTGTGAGTGTGTGAGTGTGTGTGTGCAATAGCAGCTGCAGCTCAACGTTCTAGCTGAGTTTAAAAATAAACCAAGCCAAGCGATAGAGATACAACGACAAAGATATGAAACGCAACTCACCTGCGCTCCGCATTGCTTTCCACTAGAGGATAACTTAGTTATATTTAGTTATTATTGCATTAACATGTCCATTTGCTGCATGTTTCCGCCTAGTTCACAGCACAGTCTCAATTTCATCTCCGCTTTCAATATCAGTCATAGTCACAATCACAGCCAAACAGAAAAAAAAGCGTTGAAATTACTTTGGCGCGCAAAACTGTGCAACAGTTATTTGTTGAGCAATTTTTCTCCCGAATTCAAGTTGAATTTGGTCACAATTTCATATTCGCACAACAGCAGTTTTATTTTTAGGCGCGTGCGATTTGTTTACACTCGGCTACTGGACTACAGCATCCCACGCAGACGACAGCAAGGACAAAAGGGATGCGGCGCGTTGTCCGTCAGTCACAAAGTGTTTCGTTGCTCGGCAGCTCGCAGGTGGGCCACAAAAAAAAAGCTTCAAAAGCAGGGCGTCTTTGCGCAACGAAAGCGCTACACTTATCGATTAACGCCGCTGCTGCTAATCGATCAGCGGTAACCAGGTGGCCAGGTGGTAGCCTGTCCGCTGTTATCGATAGCTTTAGCACTGGCGCGCAATTTAAGTGTAGAGGTGAGTTGGGAAGCAAGAGCAACAGCGGCAACGTAATTTATTTCAGTTTATTTTTAAATGATATCTGATGTTTTTAATTAACAATGTTTCATTTTGTTTTATTTTTCCTTTTAAGAAAAAAACACTTAGTTTTTAAGAATCATGCTGTAAATATTAAATTGTTTTCTTGTTTGTAATTTCTCGTTTTTCGTCTCCGATTTTCTCGCACAAACTCATTCACCTCATTTTTTATAGTGTTGCTCAAGTAATGCAGTTGCCGTTGCCACTTGCACGACTTACTTCTTTTTTAGCAGCTAAATATTTGTTAATTTGCATTTTGTTTGTTGTTCTCATATCCTTTCATTTTTATTAATTTATCTTTAATGTTTTGTTTTTTTTTATTTATTTTTTTTTTGTATTCTTTTGTTTTGCTACAGCTGACATCAAGTACATTTTGCTTATGATTTGCTTATATGCGTTTATTTGCCTTTTTATTTTATTTATTTTTATTTTTTTGACTGTATTTCTAGATTAAACATTTAATACGAAATCATGTCTATGAAAATACAGCATTTCATAAATGTATATATTAATATATATTTATTTATATATATGAATCGATATACCCTTTTCAATGCTTTGCAAAATTTGAAACAAAAATAGTCGAAGCTGGATATTTATCCATATTTTTTTTGTTATTTTTTTTTGTTATTTTTCTTCTTTTTGATGAATCGAATCACTTCAACAGAAAGCGTCTGCTCTTTTTTATAGTACATGTTTTAGACAATACAAATATAGATGTTTTCGAGTTTTTATCTTTTCTTTTTTCCTTTATGCATATATATATAAATATATATATTTAAAAAAAAAATTCATTTTGGGAGGAATTAAAGTAATATACAATGTAGTAGAAATGTGCAAAACTAATAAGCTGCATTAACAATTTGTGTGTGAATGTGTGTTTGGTGTGTGTGTGTGTGTGTGTGTGTGTGTGTGTGTGTGTGTGTGTGTGTGTGGTGTATATGACTTCCAACAGTTGTCAATGTTTATAAATATTGATTGAAATTTCTTATAGCATATGAAAGTATGTAGAGTTGTAGTTTGCCTCCTCTAGAGTTACCGTCACACTCCTCGCATACCATTATATATACCGCTATTTAGGACTCTTGCAACAACACAATTACATATTTTAATGTATATATACATTCATTACATATATGCATATATGATTTCTTTATAATTAGTTGTGTATATGTGTCTGTGTGTGTTTATGGTTAACCGTAGCAAATCCAAAGAACTAATAAATGTAAATGCAAGTGCAAGCTAATAAACAATTGAATAAAATACACGCTTTAATTGCAAAAAATAATATTGAAACATTATGCTGACAACAATTATTTTACCCTTAGGTCAGCTCGAAAGTTTAAAAAAAAAAAATAAAATAAAAAACAACACATGTGTGTTTGTATGCATATAAATAAATGTGTGTTGTGTAGGTGTAGACGCTGTAGAAGAACGCGCATCAATTAGCAGCGCAACTAAACTGAACGACGCACGCGCGTCGCTCTGATGCGGAATAGAGAGGGAGAGAGCGCGAAAAGACAGTGGCTCGAATCGAGGGAGAGAGCGATACAGTGGGAGAAAGAGAGAGACAGATGCCCAATCATTCTGGCGGAAGAATTTCAGAGAGCGAGCGAGAATAGGAGACAGAGGGTTGGAGAGATCGCGAGTCCGTTCATCTTTTGCTTGCTTGCTTGCTGTTCCAACCCCAAAAGCGCATTTCGTTCGTTCGTCCGTCCGTCCGTCCGTCCGCCCGTCTGACCGCGTTGTGGGGCAACCAGCTCTCGACTCTCGACTTGACTTGTGTTTTTCATTTTGTTTTTGCAATTGCAAATTGCGAGTTTACGTTCTAATGCAATTGCAAATTATGCTTACGGTTATATTGTTTTTTTTTTTTGTTGTTTTTGTTATTTTTGAATTTTCATATTTTTGTTTTTCTTTAACAATTACATTATCTAAACATGTGTTTATGTGTATATATATGTGTGTTTGTTTGTTTGTTTGTTTGTGGGCGTTTGTTTGTGTGTGTGTTTACATATTTTTGATGTCCGAAAACAAATGACAAATAATAAATGTTCTCATTAATTCATTAATTTATATGTAGTTAATATTGTGTTATTGCTAGTTGCTGCTGTTTGCTGTTGTTGTTCATTGTTGTTGTGTATCAGTAAGGGAAACATAGTAGTAATAGAATTTTATTTTAAAATGAGCAATCGATAGAACCAATATCGTGTGTGTCGTGTTTTGCATGGAGGATGCTCCTCGTTCGGCTTGCCTGCTGTTTATGTT
Organism: Drosophila rubida; assembly: GCA_035046165.1. Classification (NCBI taxonomy): domain Eukaryota; kingdom Metazoa; phylum Arthropoda; class Insecta; order Diptera; family Drosophilidae; genus Drosophila; species Drosophila rubida. The sequence continues at coordinate 403,871 of JAWNOF010000023.1, forward strand.
TTAGTTATAGTTGCTCTTTTATTGGTGTTGTTTGTATGTGTTCGTTGTTAATGTTAATGTTGCTGTTGTTGTTGTTGTTGTTGTTGTTGTTGTTGCATTTGCATTTTGCTGTGTGTGTTGTGTTGTTATTGTTGTTGTTGGTATTATGGCATTCAGAGCAAAAACTTGCCCAGCAACAGTCCCAATATAGCCGTAGCAATTGCGATTGCTATATAGAACACCGGAATCTGTTTCTCAGCCAGAGCTGGAGTATAGGACTCGTTGATAGGCTTCATGATCATCGAGTTCCGATAACGTGTGATTTGTTCCTGAATAAATAGAAAGCAAATCTCACATGAATCGAAATTGAAGATAAACAAAACAACGTCAACGGCATACCTTCAAGTGTAAATTATCTTTTCGCAGTTCAGTGTTGACTTCGCGTATCTCCTTCAGCTCAGCCGCGAGCGTTTCAATATGCACGGTAGCATCGGACAGATTTGAGGTCTGCTATTAACGAGAAGAAATAGGTATTCAGCTCCCGCGCATTGTTCAACTGGTATCGTCCTCTGTCTCACCTGCTCCTCTATGGACAACTTGGGCGCATCGCTCTTCAGTGATTCAGCGGTACTCTGATTGGCGGTCGCATTGGCGCCCACGCTGCCACCGGCACTGGCGTTGTTGCCGCCACTGTTGTTCTCAGTATTTGACACCGAGGGCGGCATTTCGAACACGCACTTCAGTTTGGCATCCATCAACTGATCCGGCTCCAATTCCTTCCACTGCAAATGTAAATAGCAATTATCAATTAATAACAATCCCAAAAAGAGTTCCAATTCACGAATGTACTTACCAACTTGTTTAAGTCAGTCAAATCGGCATCCTGTGGTGCCAGCACACACTGCACCATGAACTTGTGCTTGTTTTTCTCCTGTTGATCATACATGAAGGGCTGCAGACAAACTGCAAAGACGAGTTAGCATCTGATTTTCAGTTTGAAATACCATTAACACTTACTTTCCACCTGCGTGGAGCGGAAAGGACCAATCTTGCCAATGTTTGGACGTACACAATAACGCTTGGGAGCGGTGGTCTTGATCTTAAAGACCAGTACGGTGGAAGCATTATTGCGCAGTGTCATCACTGTCACCACTGGCCGACTGAACGGACCTGCAAATAAACATGACAATACATTCGAGTTTAGTTATATGAGTGTGCCAACTTAGCGTGAAGTCCTAGCGTACATACGAAACACATTTAAGCGGTCCCAGCAACACCTTTCATTAATCGAAATTATATGGAACGACTCTACTATACTTTGAACACGATAGACGGGACACAACATTTTATTCGTGATCATTCAATTGAATATATTCTACCGATAATAACATTTGAGAGTGAAACTATGCCGGGCTTTATTGTACGGTTAGTTAAGCATGGTAGTAGATGTATTAAAAGAAGTCCACTACTCTATAATGACAGTCTCAATATATAGTATATTATATAAGTTCAGAGTTAGCTCATAATGAATAAGAAACAGGCAAACCGCCCTTCTGCCTTCATATAAATCGCTTTCTCCTTCTTTGCTATAATAATTTGATTTTTGCTTTCATTTAGCGTAACTAGTCACAATTATGTATTCAGTTTGTAAGTCTTTTTACGTTTGATTTTCGAATAATCTAAAAAATCGACTAATGAATAATGAATATCTGTTGGCTGTCTTTTGAAATTAGAAATATACATATTAAATCATTCTTCTGTTGGGATTTTCCTACAAAATTAATGTAATTATCTGGATATTCCCTACAAATCATACTTAATAAAATTCTGTTATCTCTTGTTACTGAATAAAAATAAACAGCATTAATTCAATTAAAGGCAACTGTGCAGAGACACACAAACATAACAAGGGTGGTAGTTCTCTGTTCGTTTTGTTTGTTAGTTTTAAGGAAAATTAATTGAAAAGGAAACGCACACACGTGTATGATGTGGGTGGGTGTGTGTGTGTGTGTGTGTGTTCTTAGGCAGTTGGCGATCAGCGGCGAGTAAACTCAAAACACGTACACATACACTCAAACACACACACACACACACACACACATGTGGACTATGAGAGCAGAAAGCGGAGCACAGTGGACACCACACTCGACATTATTTGCATGCGCATCTTCGTCGTCTTGCGGAGGGGACGCCACTTGTTTACAGCTTTTTCTGCGCTCAAGTGTAGGCAAAAGCTCTTTTCGCTGACAGAAGCATTTTACACTTGGTCTCATCGCATTGCGGGACACTGTGCGCTGTTCTACAACAATTCAACGTTTGCTGTCATATGCATTGTTGTTGTTGTTCTTGTTGCCGCTCTTGTTATTTGGCCAAAATTCAAAAAGTAAAAGGAAAAATGGCTCGTGAAAAACGTTTCAGAGTACAAAAATAAAATTCTAGCTGCTGATACGGCGGCGACAAAGGTTTTTTTATATTAATGAATCGGCGAGTAGCTCAAGGGAGCGCGAGAGAGAGATAGAAAGAGTGAAATAGAAAAAGAGAGACGACTACGCGGTCGCATTTCCAAAATGAAACCGACGCCGCTGCGACGCTGGCAGCAACATGCCAAAACAGCCGTGTTGACTAGAAGAACTACAAAATACAAAAAATGTCATAAACTAAAGAACAGCAACAACAATAAGAAAACGGCGACAAATTATTGATAAGCTGCTGTGTGAACACACATACGAAAACGTTAGCTGGCTAGCGTAAAGTGAATAGAAAGAGAAACAACAACAAATGGACGACATGCGGCCTTGTTTTTGTTCGTGTATGTGTGTGTGTGCGTGTGAACTTTGCAGTTTGCTCCATTGCCGCTGACACACAGGAAAAAAATGAATGGGCAGCACTTTGCTGCAATGTTTACAATATTTGCATTCGCCTAGTGCCGCTCATCGATATCGGCTCATGGTGATGTTGATCGATCCACCGCCACTGTCACACTGTCGCACACATACATTGATGTGGCCTTCTCTTTGCACGTCAAGTGCAAAACAAAAACATTGCTTTTGCAACGCTGCTTCTTTACTCCTAATTTGCACTCACGCATTCTCACGCACACACACATTTTTGCAAATCTGCATGCACACGAACACACACACAAACACAAACACGTACGCATACTTACCCACAAATCGCAACTCATGCTCTGGCTCAATGGTCAGCGGAACATCAAATATTGGTGTTTTATTCATTTTTACTATTTCTCTTTTCCCTTGTTGTTGTTGTTGCTGTTACTATGTAGACAAGACTGCCGTTCTCCTTGGTTGTGTTGTTTTGACGCTTCCTAAAAAAAAATTATGAACAAGAAAAGGCTGGGAATTTGCAATTATTGACAAATTTCATCGTTTGCTTACCGTGTCTGTTATTCTTTGTATGTGCTACCCTCTCTCTCAGCAAACGTTGTGCAGCTTTTCGTATTTTGTTTGTTGGAAATTTTGATTCGTTTAGCTTAGCACACTTTTTGAAAGATTTTTTGACGTCTCGATTCGCGACTCGACAAATTTTGCTTTCGATTTCGCTTGTTTTTTTTTCTTCACTGCGCTGCTTGCTACTTCACGTCGTCGTCGTCGCCGTCGTTGCTCGTTCTTGTCGTCGCTAGTATGCGTGTGTGTTTGTGTGACAGTGTAGCCACCAAAATATCGGTAAATGTATGCGCAAAAAATGAAATACAGAAGGTTGCGTGCAAAAAAACGACGATCAACGTGTTATTTGCAATGCACTTAAGCCGCTAATGTCCAATCGGGGAGTTTATACGTCTGTCTGGCTTTCGATTCGACTTCAGACGCCTAATTTCCACGCACTTAATGTAGCTTCGTACTTTTCTCAGCAAAATTTTTCGTATCCAAAAAAAATCTGTCACCGCCGTCATACATATGCACGTCAGACGCATGCGTCAACCATGGCGTACGATAGCAGCCGGCGCGTCAGAGTGGCCATATCTTGCAAATAGCACGTTCGACAACCTCGCATATCAACCCTGTTATTGAAATCTGGCAGCGCTGCATAGTATACGCGCGCAATTTTAAGCGTTTTTTTTGTTTCATATGGACTACTTAATTTGTACAAATTACAAATATCTTTAATTTCTCATTGAAACCCAAAAACTAAACATATTAATTGTAATAAAGTGCTCCAAAGTGCTCTTCATATTATAATTGAATTTAGTATTTAAAACTTTATTAATATGATGAAGTAAATTAGAACTTCAAATGTCTGGAGTGCAAGTATTTTATATAGAGATATGGCTAAAATTGAAAATAATTTATGTAAGAAAAAAAATTTATTTATTTCTTATTATTATATTTATTATTTCTTATATTATATTTTTATTCGAGAAATTATAATCTGTACGTTTTGTGTTTATTTGTAGTTGTTTTAATACTATTTGTATGTTGTTAAGTCTTATGATGATTTTCCAGCCTGACGTTTTACGCTAAACTAATTAAACTGATGTAGGAACGTATAATATGTATCCTATATACATATGTTCTAGGGCTGTAAGACTATTTGTGTATTGTAAAGTCTTTAAATGAGGATTTTATTGTCAGATATCTTGCGACTATTCTTGAATGGACATCATTATGGGCATCATGCCATTTGTTACGCGTAATGCTTTCAGGTTGTCCACAGCGAGATTGCAATTTTCCGGCAGCATTAGCTTGGGAGTACGCAACAAATGCTTCACAAGCAATGGATAATCAGAACGCGGTGTTGTCTTTATCAATACATCCTTAAACGATACCATAAAAGCCTTCAGCAAAAAGTTGTAGCCTTCCTGGGCAGCTTGGCAGCCAGCGTTGTCAACGGAGCGAGCAACTTCAGTCAGCACAGCTAAGTCCGTTCTATGTCGAATGGTGGCGCCTAACAGATAGGTGGCCTCTAGCGACGAAGCCATTTGCAGCAGCTGCAGGGTAATGAAAGACAACTCTTTACTTATCTGGAAAAAACACACACTACAGTTGGTGATCAGTTGGCGGTTACCTTTGCACAGTCCTTGACTTGCAGTGGAATCTCGGGCTGCATCATAATGAGTTGGTCCTGTCGCCACAACTCCTTGTGCACCAACGTCTGCACTGTGGCCCTGACCTTGCTTTGCATATCTACAGAATGGGAGCATTTGCATTCCTTTTCAGCTACTCTGCTGAAGCTAACTCACCTGGAGAGAGGCGCAGGGCACGCGGCATATTCTGCGTATAGTACTCCATGAACTGGTCCAGCACAGCGGTGCGCGGCAACTCGAAGCTGTCGAGATTAGCGCGCAACTTATCCAGTGTGGAAATCAGCTCGTAGCCCAGCTTCCAGTGACTAATGCGCCAAATACCGAATTTGGAAATCAGATCCTCGTACTTCTTGGCAAGTCGGCGCCGCTTCTGCGTTTGCGGGTGGCGCAGGCGACGACGACGACGACTGCGCACTTGCAGACGCTGCTCAACGTGCTGCAGCTTGAGCAGCAACTGCGACAGGCGGTCGAGCATCGGATAGTTCTTCGCATCGGTGTACTTCTCCATGCCCAAGGCACACGCGGACAAGTAGTTACTCTGCGCCAGCTTCAACTGCTCGACGGCCCGCAATAGCGTGCCGTTGTCCACATGTTCGACCTGGTCGAGTGTGGGATAGCGACAACGGCCATGCAGCATGAAGGGCAGCTCGTAGAGCAGCTCCAGAAATTCCGTCGAATAGTTGTGCTTGACAAGCGACTCGTCCTGCATCAGTTGATGCACCGTATAGTCGAGATAATACAGTGCATGTCCAGCACAGAAGATCGCAGTGCTGCAGTAGAGCTTGCCAAAATCAATGTGCGTCATGCCCAGCTGAGCGAGTGCGAGCCAACTGTCTGCCGGCTGCTCGTAGCACATATCCAAGAACTGCAGCAGTGGAAAGTCGAGCTCATCGGAGGTCAGTGCATTGAAGAAGGCAACGCGATTGGTCGACGACAATTCATCGTTCAGCTGGAAGCTTAGCTTATCGAGCAGCTGCAGCTTGTCGCGTTTCTCGAGCAGTTGCAGCTTCTGCTCAGGATTGGACAAAGCCTTGAAGATGGGGTAGAGCACCTTGGCCAACAGCTCACCATAGAGCTCATCGTAGTCGACATAATCGGGCTCATCATCCTCCATCTCCAGTTCCAGCCGCTTGGCCAGCAGCGCTTGCTGCAAGTGATCCATTATCAAGTTGGCATGCTGCATGTTCAGAAGCTGCACGTACTTGATCATGACCTCGACGCACTCGTCGTTGCCAAAGGCAATTGGACGTTTCAGCAGCTGATTCAGCGCTGCCTGCAATTGCGACTGCTCCACATGCGGCTCCTCGTCGAGAAAGCTGAGCAGTTCGCCCAGCGACAGCTGGTCCAGACGCTCTTCAAATGTCAGCGCACCTTTAGCAAAATTCTCCAGCTGAGCACCCAGGCTGTGCTTGCTCAAAGCCTCATGATGCTGATCCAGACATTTCAGCAGCTGTTCGCACTGGTTACTTATGTACGTCTGCAGGCTGAAGAGCGGTTGGCCCGAGGGCAGCTCGTACCAAGTCATGTAGACATCGACGCTGATCTGCGGCAGTAGGCGCTGCACTGCATCCATTAGCTTCCCGGCGAATACGCGCAGCTTGGGATCGAGAAGATGCTGTGACTGCAGATTGTCTGCTTCCTGCTTATCCAAAGGCGGCGAACGCAGCGAGTAAATCAAAAAGTAAGCGGGCAGGTCGAGCGGCACGCGTAGAGCAGCCAGTGCTTGTAGCAGCACGTTAAGCAGCTGCTTCATGGCCTCGCCCAGATAGCGATGGCGTCCGACGCTGGAACGTATGAGGCCCAGTCGGTCCTCGTTGTCCAGCAGATGACGCTGCAGCAGCCGCATCGCTGCCTGCAGCAGCAGCTCGGGACGTACCTCAAAACGGCGGCCGCGCGACTTATAGCCCAGTGCATTAGTCACTGCATTTAGTGTGCTTGCAAGCAGAGGCAACACCTCCTGGCTGTCGCTGACCAGATGCGATAGCGTTTCGTTCAGGCTATCAATGAATTGGGCGCCCAGCCAGTGTGGAGCACAAGAGAGCAGCTCGTAGAACTGGTCCTGCAAGCCGCAGCCAAAAGCCAGGCTGACGGTGACCAGCTGCGGGAGTGGCACCAGCAATTGGTTCAACAAATGCACGCATTGAGGATTGCATTCTGCCAGCTTGGAGTCCGGCTTGACGTTTTCGACAATGGCGCTATTCAGCACCAAGTACATCATGATGCCGCGTAGCTGATCTAAGTTGCAGCTTGCCGTTGGCTTAACGACGAGTTCCTCCTCATCCTCATCCTCCTCCTCGTCCTCCTCATCCTCTTCGTCAGACTCTTCTTTTTTAACACGAACTTGCTTCTCCACGAGATTGTGCTCCAGCAGCACGCCAATCAAGCGACGCTGCAGCTCTTTAATGTGGCGCTCATTGCCTAAATTCGTTAAAACATTACATCTACGAGCATCACTATATTTAAATCAGAAACATACCGCTGAAGTAGTTGAAAGTGTCGAGCCTCTTCACATCCTTGTGGAAGTTAGTGAATTCAATGCGCATTTGATTGAAGACCTCGCAGTTGTTTAATGCCTCCAATTCCTCGCCCATCATCATCATTGCCATCTTTCGAGAAATCTGTGCAACGTACAGTTATTAACACGAAAAAGAGATTGACAAGTTTAAACCGGCGTATAAAAGTTGTGTTTTGCTTTGTGGCGCACTTTAACAAACTTGTGCAGCAGTGTGACCGTGCACAGACATCAACAAATAAATAGATGTAAAAATACCACATGGCTATCGACGGTTACAGCTGACCGATGAAAAAGTTTGATAACTATGGCAAAAAGTTATATTACAAAATGTGTGGCCTTTAAAACAGGGGTGCAATTTGCAAAAATCTCATAGAAGTGTAATTAACGGAATGGGTAGCGGTTTGACCGTATATGTACGCCAGCTTGTCCATAGCAAATATACCTAATGCCGCTATCGAGATGTTTGACTATCGGCGGCAAGCACAACAAACAGCTGACTGACGACAACGGTTGTCGACGGTCGATAACTATAGAAAATAGCAATAGGAAAAAAGGGCCGCCTATCGGCCGGCCGTAAAAAGCGCGATACAACTTGCGAAAAGCAAAGAAGAGAAAAGTGGGCCAATCGAGAAAAGAAAAAATCGCAAGAGGAGAAGAAAAATGCAAATGGCCGCACATTAAGCTCACTGCCAAGAACTGACTCGAGACTGACTGCTTCACCATGCGTGATCTACACACTGGCAACATGAACATGAGCAACAGTGGCGGGAGCGGTGGTAGCAGCATCAATAGCCTTGGCTTGGGAGGTGCCGGCGAACTGCACGGCATTTGCATTGGCGGCGCCACGGGCGCTGAGGGTGACGGTGACGGTGGTGTGCAACGGTTGCCAACGAAAGCGGATCTCTTTATGGAGCAGTTGAATGCGACCAATGCTAAAAAGGTGGCGCTTCTTCTAGTCCTTGGATTTGTGGTGTATCACGGCCTGCTCAATTGGAATTACGGTGGGTAGAAATCATGTTGAAATCGAATGTTGCGAATCGATCGTTGAATTCTTGTTCTCTTCGATTGTTGCCGCCGATGCTTTCCGACTGTTATCCAGGCAGCGACTCCTGCCAGTGGCTGCTTTCGAAGGGTCGCTTCAAGGGCGATAATGAGTGGCAACCCTACGGCTGTATGATGCACAAATACAGTTACACGTGAGTACTCCACGCACACGCACATGCACACATACACGCGCCTACCCGCATTCCACTCCCCATTAATTTCACCCGATGAGTCATGCACTGGCAGTTCTTATCACTATACCTGGTATGCAAAGTTAGAAGCGTGCTTCAACTTGTTGGTCGCCGATAAAGTGTGTCCCATATCGTGCAGCACTCACCGCAGAACGATTCATGAAGCTCGTAAGTTAAATATAGCTTTCAAAATGCGCATTCTTCTTAAATGAATGCTAATCATCCAACTTATTGTTTCGAAAATAATTGCTAATAATTGAATTGAAGCATGCAATGCATGCTCTCAACTACTCGAACACATTCTTTAAATACAAGATGTATGTATGCAAAGTGCAGTAAATATCGAATGTATGCAACTGCAAAAAACACATGCATAACACTACAAATGCTCGGCCAATGCCATTTAACCTAGAATTATGCTAAACTCTTGATGCAATCCAACGATGCTCGGCACAGACGGGGAACAAGCGCGGCTGGCGGGTGTAGCGAAGTCGGGCATACCCGCGACTATCTCATCTCGTTCTCAGCCGTTTTTCACGCTTGCTTCGTTTCGTTGCAGCGACACGCGACGCTGTCTGCGCTACCTGGCCTTCTTTGGCAACAAGAACAACTTTGTGTTCATCGGCGACCGGAGCGTGCGCCTGCTCTACCAGCGCTTCATCGAGCAGCTGCACCTGCCGCAGTCGCAGGCGCAGCAGGAGCAAGAGGAGCAGGACGAGTACGACAACAACGGGTCCTCGCACGCCAATGTGGAGCGCTTCGAGGACAAGAAACTGCACATGCTGGCCCAATACATCGCCGCCGACGAGGTGAACCCCCAGCTGCTGGAGCGCCTCTATCAGCTGGAGCTGGAGAAGCAGCTGTCCTCCGTCTACGTGGTGGGACTGACGCACTCCGCACTGCTCGCGGGCAATGTGACCGAGGAGCTGCTGCGCCAGTACAATGCGAATCTCACGCTGCTCGTGGCGCCGCTGCATCGCCTGGTGGCGCAGCGTTCCCGTGTGCTCTGGAAACTCGCGGAGCGTGTGGACGAGGAGAAGCTGCCGCCGGCGTGGAAGCTCGTGCTCAACGAGGACATCGACAGGCTGAATCAGGTGGCGCGTGGCGTGTTCCGCTACACGGACGCCACCATCTGGGAGTCGGCCTGGCACATTGCCAACGGGCTGCTCGACAACGCCGTCGACGGCCATCGCCTGAGCGCGCACGGCCAGCGGCTGGAGGTGCAGCTGCTGTGGAACATGTACTGCAACGATCAGATGAACTACAACGACGGCACCTGCTGCAGCAGCGCCGAGCCGCACACCACGCTCCAGATTGTGGCGTACGCGCTCTTTGGCGTCTGCGTGGCGCTCGTCTGTGCCATGTGCCTGCGTCGCTGGCTGCTGCACCTGCGCGGCCAGACGCTCTACGTGCCACTGCAGCAGCAGCAGCAGCAGCATCACTCGCATCACCAGTACCAACAGCACACGCAGCGTCCACAGCAGCAGCAGCAGCAGCATCCGGCGAATGTTTTCTCTGCGCTGATCACAGACTATCGAACGCCTCTGGTGGCGCTGTCGCTGCTCGGCCTGATCATGGTGTACTTCTATGTGTGCGACCGGACGAACTTCTTCATGAAGGAGAACAAGTACTACTCGGAGTTCAGCTTCTGGATACCCGTCGGCTACGTGTTCGCCCTGGGACTGTTCTTCACCGAGGACTCGCGCTTCACCAAGGTGCTGAATCGCGACCAGACCGACGAGCTGCGTGGCTGGATTCTGCTCGTGGTGCTGATCTACTACATGACGGGCGCGCAGCGTGTGCTGCCCATCCACATGCACATCAAGCTGCTCATCTCGGGCTACTTCTTTCTCACCGGCTACACGCACTTCACGCACGTCTGGCAGACCGGGGGCAGTGGCTCGTTGTTTGTGCGCTTCTTCCAGGCCATGTTCCGTCTCAACTTTCTGAGTGTGCTGCTCTGCTTCTGCATGAATCGTCCGTATCAGTTCTATTACTTTGTGCCGCTGCTCTCGTTCTGGCTGTGCGTCGTCTACTTTGTGCTCTCGCTGCCGCCGCGCATCACCGCCGCCTCGGTGGACGCGAATCCGCTGCACTACCTGTACTTGGTGTGCAAGTGCATCGGCTGCCTGGGCGTGATCACCGTCCTCTTCATGTCCGAGGTCTTCTTCGAGCGCATCTTCGTGACGCGGCCGTGGAAGGCGCTGTTCGTGACCACCGACGACGACATCCACGAGTGGTGGTATCAGTGGAAGCTGGATCGCTACACCGTCACCTTCGGCATGATCTATGCGGCCTTCTTCCACATTGCCCAGAAGTACAATGTGTTCGATGACAACAACCACGGCAATCTGTTTGCGCGCCGCACCTCGATATCGGTGACGCTGCTCGCCCTCCTCGGCGTCGGCATCTACACGTCCTTCTCGTTTCTGTGCCGCAACGTGCAGAACTGCGAGGAGATACACTCGTACATTGTCTTCATACCCATCATTGGCTATGTGGTGCTGCGCAACATCTCGGGCATCCTGCGCACCAGATACTCCAACTTCTTCGCCTGGTTCGGCCGCATCTCGCTGGAGCTGTTCGTCTGCCAGTACCACATTTGGCTCGCCGCCGACCGTCACGGGGTGCTGGTGCTGCTGCCCGGCTTCCCCACGCTCAACATGATCATCACGTCGTTCATCTTTGTGTGCGCCTCGCACGAGGTGCATCGCCTAACTCAGATCCTGCTGCCCTACGCCGTGCCCAACGACTGGCGACTCGTCATGCGCAACCTGGTCATCTTTCTCATTGTGCTCATCCCGGTGGCGAGATCCGACGGCATGTTCTAGGTGCTCAATTCAATTGGTCGCCACTAACTATTTTACATATGCTATTACTATTTTTGTTTGCTTCCCAAAGGTATTAGTTGCGCACCATACACTCACACACACACACACACACACACGCAGATTGATATATGTATATTAGAGTTAGGAGTAATCAAAAGGTTAGCTTTATAACTGCACAATCAACTTAATTATTTATACACTTGCATATTGATATAGTTCACAAGAAACACTGTAGCCTGCCATCAAGAAGAATGTGTGTAACAAGTCTGCAAGGTTATTCACCTCGAAGAACAGTTTGCAATTAGCGGACGAACAAATGAATACAATTAATTATCTAATAAATAGTTCAACAAACTTGCCTCATCATCATCTCCATCCTTATGCGAAAAATTAATTATGAATTTACTCAAGGTTAAACCCATCTTTTGACGATCCACGGAAAACTTCTTGCGACTTCTTCTTCGACTGCTTGTCCTGGAAAAGAGTTAACTCACGGGAAACGGAAGCGAGGCAAAAAATTTGATGTTGACTGTCAACTGTGTCACTTGAAACAGATGGAATAAAGAGTAACAACTCCAGACGCCTTGACGACAAAAATGATTAGAAATGTATTTGACTCTTGAGCGTTGCCACTTTGCAGTTGACAGGTGCTGCAAACTCATGGGATGCTGTCTACTTTAACGACAAGTGAGCGTCCTACTTGAATACAGAGAAGTGTTCAAGAATCAAAAAAGAAATTGCCAATTAATTAAATTATTCGTTGACTTTTGTTTTCAGTCTCTTACAAAATGTAGAGATGCAATTTAATTACAATTACATTTTATAATTCAATAAAAATATAAATATAATTACGATATGCATATTAAAACTGTTATTTACATTGCTTTCATTTAGAATTATCGTGGCTATCAGCAAGATGAGAATTTAAATAACGTCTTTTGCAATTCATCTGTTTTCATTTCATTTCTGTGTAGATCTCGTCATCAGCATATTACAAACGCCCATATTTGGTAAAGCGGCATAAAAACAGCATTTTTGAAACAAAAAAAAAAAGCTCAACTTTTTGGTTCACACTGTATTATTTTAAATGCAAAAAACACATTAATTTTTATTATTTCGAAAGGTTTAATGCATTAATTGTATACATACATATACATTAATTAATTCGCCTATAATAAAAACAAATAATTAAAGTCATCCTAATCGAACTCAGACAATTTGTAATCAGTTAAATAACAGATTCCCAACAATTTACTCTTGACCAATTGAACGTTAGTCTTTATTAGATAATACATAGTACTGAAAATCTGCAAAAACATTGTATAATCTAATATATTTATACAAATATTTCTGTTCATAGTTGGCTTGCATTTTAAGTAGAAAATGAAACAGCTCAACTCATCCAGCGCCAGTCCAATTGTAACCATATGGATACCAGTTGCTTTTGAGCTAGTTGTTTACATACATAGCTTCGCTAGAGGGCTGCATTACACTTTTGCTCTCACGTGGGGGGCTCTCACTCTCATTGAGCACGCGATAGACTGAGAGAGGGAGAGCGAGATGGCGATTGTGCGGTTGGAATGAATGGCTAGCAGATGGACCGCAAAGGCAAACAAGCTTCGAGCTTGTTGTGAATGTAATTCGTGGGGGGAGGGGTCGGAGCGGGGTGCAGGGAACAGTTGCGATTGAATGAACGCTGCGCGGCGTGCTGAGGGTATGTCCGGACCGGGCCGGGTCGGGCGTGGGCAAGGGGAGAGCGTGCGCGCGCGCTCAAGCTCGATCGCCAATTCGAATTCTCCAACAGCAGCAGCAGCAGGTAGATCAGTTCAGTCGTGAATCTGGCACGGACGGACGACAACAAACTCGAGCTTTCGCATCTCTCGCATTCGCACTCGGCTTTAAACGCGACGGCCAGACGAAAACGTTTTGCGCGCCTTTCGACTACAAAAAAGGTGTGTGTGTGTGTGTGTGTTTGTGTGTGTCCAGATGCAATGTTTGTTGTACTTGTTATTGTTTTGTATTTGTGTGTGTTTATTTTTTTTATATTTTGTTCTGTGGTTGCTGCTGCGCATGGCAGATAAGCAAAAACAACAACAGTCACAACACGCATGCTCACCCATACACGCAAACGTGTACGCGTGTGTGTGTTAATTTTCATTGAGTATCGAAGAGCAATCGAGATGGCATCGATAGTTCGTTCGATTGACTGCCGCCCACCTCCCGCTGCCCTGGCACAAAAAGGGCTCAACTAGGAAATTGCAGTGCGAGTCGATTGGACAATTTGATTGTTTTCGCGTGCAATGGCGCGTGGTAGGCGACGGCTAAGAGCGCGCTCATCCATTTTAACAGTGATTTTTGCAACATCTGTTTTGTTTTCTATTTGTGATTTGCAATGAACTGCAAAGAGGATCTGCGAATCGAGTCAGATCGAAGCAGCCATCAATGCGCATTTATCGATGCAGGTGGTTGTTGCCTGGCTATTGATGGGCGTGGAAAAGTGAAAAGCGTTTTCCTACCCATTTCGGGCAGTTGTCATTACAATTTTCTCATCTATTTTTTTGGACTGCGCTTGCGGTTGTTTTAGTTGTTGTTTTCGTGTGTTATCGACTTGACCAGTGTGACCTTGTGGCTGGGCTAGGTTCAAAACTTTTGAAGCTTTAGCCCGCAATTGATACGAGCATTTGAATCTGTTTGTGCTGTATTCTATATTTATGGCCAACACACACACACACACACGCGCACGCTCACACACGTAGAGACTGTGACACTGAGAGAGTATATTATTGAGTTGTGTGCTGTGCTGTGCTGTGCTGTGCCGTGTTGTGTTTTGTTGTGTGGGCCGCTTAAAACTAAGTAAAGTCGCGCAAATAACTCGTTCATTTCGTCATTTCCAGCAGACCGTCGTCGTCGTCGTCGTCGTCGACGTCGCCGTTTTCGTCAATAAATATTTGTTATACTCCGTCGTACAAATGGAAATTCATATACACAAATCGCCTTGAAATTTACTGTGCGTTGTCGCTGTCGTAAAAATCCTCCAGTTTTCTATACCCGCTATTCCCTCAGCTCTCTAGCTGGGCGTGATAAGTTTGTGAATCAACCGGAAATGAACAGCTATTGACAACTTATTAATGAGACGCTACTATGCGGCTGTGAAGCCAGCTATGTTTACTACATCAAATCATAGTTAAAGTGACAAGTTATAATGCCAAGTTCGAAATCGACTCTATAAAGCGAAAGTCGAGGTGCATACATTAATTGGACTCAATTTAAGCTTTATTTCTTCAAGGGATATGTATTTCTTAAGGGATTGCCAAAACTCAACAAAGGAGATTGGAATCTTAACTTCATAACTCTTTGCCCTCATTAGTTACTAACTCGAAAAAAAAACCGATTCGTCAGCGTATTGCAAACATTTCTCATGTATACATTTGAAATGGTTTCCAAGAATTTCAAGTCAATAGATTAGCTGCTCTTTACAAGCTATTCAGGAAATTCTTTGGAGAGCGCGAAAATCTCATGAAATAGGGAACGGGTATGTCGCCGTCGAGCACATGTTGGGCAGACGACTCTGGCCAGTTGAGCAGAGAGTTTCCAGATCCAAATCCAAATCCAACATTGAAATTCGAATACTGCGTGGATGTTGTGGGCGGTTGCCAGGTTGCTTAGTAGCTTGGTTTGCTTGCTTGATTGGTGGGCGGCCAGCTGTTTTGGCTTCGACTGCTCAACTGCTCAACTGCGGCTGTTGTTGTTGCTGCTGCCAAATACGTCAACTCATTTTGACCAAATGCGTTCGAAAATATTTTGCGCGCAACTCGCAGAGTGGGCGACACACTGAGCAGCAGTGGAACAATTACATTTCCATATCTTACTCTATCTATCCACAATGACAACGATAACGACAACAACTACTCGAAACTCTGTCGATTCTGTAACTTAAAGTTTCTATAAACATTATTGTGCAAATTAAGTTGTTTCTGCAATAAGCAATTTAGTGATAATTGAACACTTGAAATTGAAAATTGAGCAAATGCTTCAAGTTCGATTGATTCGCTTGACTAATTCATCAAATTCGAGTGTCAATAAACTTTGTTCTGCTATCTTAGAGCACATTAAAATCATCAAGTTACCTTTTAATCTTTATAGTGCATCCATGTGATTTAAAAGTGTAAATTATTCATCTTGTTGTTAATTTAAACGAGGTTTCGAATTTTTCCAACGAGTCGGCTAAGCGGTCAGCGAAGACAGCAACCACAGCAAAGCTAAGCGGTGAAGCTTTGCCTGCGCTGCCTAAAAGTATGCAACACAAAACTGACGCAGACATTTTTCAAGTTGCAGCGAAGGCAAATACAAAACAGCAAACAAATTACACGAACATAGAAACGCAAAGTGCAAATAGCGTGGGCGGTGCGTTGAGCAGCAGCAGCAGGAGTCGCACCAGGGCGTAGGGAGGCGGCCGCTGGGAGTGCAGCATGGCTTTGAGCAAGACGAGCACATCGAAAGCTGGCGCCAAAGACGAGCAGAACGAGCTGGTAAGTGAAAACAACAAAAACACTAACTCAACTAACTAAAGCAACTACTAAACTGTGTGAGAGTGTGAGTGCACGCTCGCGTAAATGTGTATGTGTGTGTGTAAAGCTCTCTATAACAATGGAGCGCAAGCGCAGCACACTTGGCTCAACGACGTCGATGACGACGACACAAAACGGAGAACGGGGCGAACGCGCTGCTCTGCTCAATTCTGCGCAGCGCAGCGCAGCTCGGCTGAGTTCGGTTCAGCTTCAGGTGTAACAAACTAACGGTGCAGCTCAAGTTGCGCCGCAGTCGTCGCCGCGTCGCCCATCGCATCGAACACGCCGCGCGCATTTTTCATTCCCTCTTTTTTTTTTTGTTTGTTTCGTTTACGTTAACGTTTTCGCTTTAGTTGTTATTGTGTGCTTGGATTTTGTATTTATTGCGTCTCAACATAAACAAAAAGAAAGATAACAAGTGCCAAACACACAAACAAACGGAACAACAGCTTGCAATTTGTAATGAGGGCTGCAATAAGTGTGACCACGCATGCTTAAGAACTAAATAACCCCCCCAGTGAGCCAGTGAGTGAGTGGCAGTGAGAGTAAGCGTGAGAGAGAGAGAGAGAGCGATTAAGATCAATGTGAGGGTGTAGAGTGGACACTTTTGCCCCCCTTCCGCCACCCCTCTGGCTGTACATGACAGAGTACGTGCAAAAAATTAATCGTTGCACGAGAAAAATACGTTGTCGTTTTAGTGTTTGTTGTAGTTGTCGTGACATTTGTTGTGCTGCTTGTTGCATAACGCGGCTTCGTTGCGTATACGTAATGTGCAAAGTGGAACTTGCCAGATCCTGCGGCATTCGATACACTCGCTGTTTATCCATCTATCGATAGCACAAATTGCGGCCCAAAATCGACGAAAACAGCCACAACAACAACAACAACAGCAACAAAAACGTAGCGCACATAAAAAAGCACAGCAGAAATATTTTCCCACCATTAAAGCGCAGCCAACAACAACAACCACAGACACACACACACACACACACACACACACACATGCAGGCATTCATACACAAAATCACGCGCATTATTCGTTCACAAAATGGACAAATGCTTTGCAGTAGGACGAACTTAGTGGGCAGAGGGGGAGACAGTGGGGCAGGGGGGTTGCACCCACAAGTTGACTTGACTTGAGTTGAGTTGAGTTGAGCTGAGTTGAGCTGAGTTGTTGTTGAAGCGTTTTCATTTTGTTTTTGTGTGCGGACTCTAAACGAATTTGTTGCTGCTTATTTGTTGCTATTGTTTCTTGTTATTGTTATTGTTATTGTTTCTGCTCAGTGTCGCTGTTCTTCTCGTTGTTGTAAACAATGCTGTGCGTCGTCTTGAAATATTTAAAAGCTGTCGCACTTTATTTCATTGTATCTAGTTGTTTGTGGGCTAAATCAGTGCATCCGTCCGTCCGTCCGTCCGTCCGTCTGTCCGCTTGTCATTTCACCCACTACGTGCACCGTGTGGCCACTAGGCGCTTGCAACGCGTTGTGTGTGCAAGGCAGACAGCTCTTCTAGCCACATGATGATCTTTTGAGAGTTATGTGCAGCTTGTCAAACTTTATGGGCTCTATTATGTTTGCAAAGCTACCCCATTGCTCTTAAAGCAATTACACATTATTTTTCTGAGTATTATTTCTGTTCGCAATGTCATTTAACTACTCAATTTTGAATAGCTACACGAGATATTTGGGAAATCGCATTTGATATTTATGAAGCTATAATATTTGTATTTGGCATTTCAATTCAATTAGAGCAAAAGCAATATATATATTATTTTGATATTATTACCCAAGAGAAATGATGATTATCTGAGCTATTCAAAACAATTGCTGGCAATTTAAATGAATTTAATCGTAGCCTGTAAATTGTGTTTCAAGAAGAATGACTAAATCTCGCTCATTTCTTGTTCGATATGAAATAATAATATACACAATATATAGGGTATTGCGAGTTCGACTCGCGATCGAGTTAATTAATTCTTGTTTATTTTTTGTTGAAGCAGGAAAACAAAATGAAGAAAACTCAAAATGGGTAGCAACAATTCAATGTCTTTGTATGGCAAAAGGCGCAAATTAGAAGACCAAGTGGCGAGCCCCAAGGTGGGAGGGGAAAGTGGGGACACACATGCCAGGGTGTGAGTGAGTGTGTGTGTTTGTGTGGGTATTTGTTGTTGACCAGTGCGTGACTTGTGGGCTCGGCCGTCTCCTTAAACAAGCGAGAAGCAAACAAATCTTTTTGGCCGAAAACTCGACGCCTTGTTGTGGTTGCAAGTTGCAACTTGTGCAGCGTGCAGCTTGCAGCGTGCAGCGTCCAACTGTTGCCACCGCCGTGGCTTTTGGGTCAAGTAAAAGGCATTTGCAATTGCATTTTGAATTTGGTTTTCGGGGAATTGTCAAAGCAACATTTGCTTCACTTTTTTCTCTTTTTCTCTTTTTCGGGGAGGGGCTTCGAGTTGCCTGCAAGTTGTTGTTGTCGATGGCGGTGAGTCATGGCCCGAGGGCAGAGCAGTTAACGTGGCCAAAAGCAGTTAGTTACAAGCATCCGATACATGCGCACAAAGTCGAACTCGGGCTGCCCAAATAGACAGCCACAAATCACGGAACGGAATCATAACGAGAATCCGAAATCAAAATTCAAATCGAAGCGCAGCGAAGCCAAAAAAAAGAAGCTTCTCAATTTGTCCTAAATGAGATTCGCTGCCAGCGGAAGTAATTACAAAAATGGCCGAATTGCAATTACCATTTAATTGTTGTTGTCGTCGACTAGCCGCCCGTTGTTGTTGTTGTCGTTGTTGTCGTTGTTGTAGATGTCTGATGTCATGCGCATATTGATGATGTTCGCGCTGCTGCCAGCGAATCGAAGTCCAAATCGATTGTTGCCACAACAATTGAAGCCCGTCCACAACAACAACAACAACAACAACAACAACAACAACAGCAAGTCGATTCGAGCTGGAATACAAAAAACAAACGCCAATCTGCAGCCGGCAATGAAAACAACGTCAACAAAGCAAGCGACCAACAACCAAATAGCCGGCAACAACGATCGGCTAAAAAAGCGCGCACAAATTGATTGTTAAAATGTATTTATCGATTCAAGAATCGTTTTTTGCGCCAACAACTCTCTCCCCCTCTCTCTCTCTCTCTCTCCCTCTCTCTCTCTCACTAGCACAAGTTGTGAATGAGAAGTTGTTGAGCTTGCATTTGAACTGAGCCTCGGCATTCTTTTGCAATTCCAGTCGATAAACTCAGCCAAGTTTAGCTTTGTACTCTGCTTTCTAAGAGTTCTCTATTCTTACACACTCATAGAAAAATGCTAAAAGGATGCTAAAGTAACAATTTAAATACGATCCTCAGAATTGTAGAGACTTAGTTTTCAATTCCCTTTGCTGTCTGCTGTATATTCAATATTCGCCCTTTGCAATTTGTTAAGAACTTTCGTAATATTGCATTTGGGTGTTTAGCAATCGGTTGCTGTGGTCTTTGGTTGCTCTCTTGAACGTCTAACCCATTGTGCCCTACCCTGCTGTGTATTAAAGGCCTTTCGATAGTTTCGTTGCATGTGTGTGTGTAACACAGTAATAATAAAAGCAACTCGCCCCCAGACTTGACCCCTTTGAGTGAACTCTCAGCTCGCTGCGAAGGTGACTTGCTGAAACTTGGAGCACTTGTGGTCTGCGACTTAAGTGACAAAAGTACACCCAAATGGCACAGATCGAAGCAGAGATGACGAAGTTATTAAGCAGACTGCCAGACAGACAGCTGATCTCAGCGAACTCGGCTCTCAATGGGGCGACATTGCTGCAATTTGTGGCAGTTGCTGTTGCTGCCTTGCTGCCTTGAACCAAAGCTAACATAAAGTACATACTTGATTAGTTTAGTTCGGATCGTGACACAAGACAAATAGTTTACTATGAAACAGGCGACCTTGCAGCACGCAATTTGCTGAAATGTGGCAAGTTGTTCACAGATCTTGAACATTTATTCAGCACAGTGCGAGAAACTCCAGAATGTATGCTCATTTTATGGTGAATCAACAGTCAATTATCAGGTGGAAAAGGTTACTTAACTCTGTCTATTTTGCCGGCTAACGGTTTCTCTGGCTTGAGTTGCGGCTTTCCATTTCAGCGCGTTGCACGTTGCCCTTTTGCGGAGCACAGTTTGATGGGATTTTGGTTTTTGGGTCGCTCGACGCTCGACGCTCGACGCTTGCCTCGTTTTCGTTATGCAACCGAGCGAGTGACCAGACCAGAGCAAGACTAGACTGCTTTAATAGAGTTTTTCCACCGAATTCTCAGCTCTCACTCGTTTGGCGCCCTTTGCTTCCCTCTGTCTCTGATGCTTCTCATTATGGGCTAATAAAATTGTGGCATGCGCTCAGATGAGCACACCCCGCAGACCTACAGACGGACAAACCGACGGACAGACAGACAGACAGACAGACAGACAGACAGACAGACAGACAGACGGAGGCAGACGTAACGTTTTGTTCTAACAGTTTTACGCCTGACGGCTTCTGATAGTCGCCTCGCTTCGCCCTGCGCTAGTCGCAGTTGTCGTCCCTTCATTCTTCTCTATTTCTCTAGTTTCCCTCGTCTCTAGTTTTTCCCGCTACATACATTTTCTCGCTCTCTCTCAGTCTCTGCTGAGACTATTATCCACTCTTGACCATGTCGTAGATTCTTCCTTCTTCAATTTGTATTTGATTTCTCTCTTCACTCTCCAATCGTTCCTTTGAGTTCCTTCCACTACCAGTTTGTTGTTTTCCCCATCGTTCTCAAGTCCCTGCTCTCTTCAGTTTGTGATTCTCCCTAAGCTCTCTTGCCCTTGGAGACTCTCCACTCGCATCTCACTTGATTTCTCCGCACTCAGCTAGAATCCGCTTCGAGTTTGTTCGCGTCGCGTGGTCGCCGAGTCGCCACAAATTGGGCGTTGTCGCATGTGGCAGGTCGCGTGCCGCGGGAGGCAGCAAAGTGCAATAAAATTCGCTAGCAACAGCAATAGGAAGAAGCAACAGCAGCTGAACAAGGAAACGACAAAGGAGCAGCAGTTGGAGGAGGGGGAGGAGGAGGAGGAGGAGGGCGTAGGGGGCAGGCATCGTTTGAATAGATAACACAACAGCAGCTGGGCCAGGCACCGATGTAGTCAACGTCGCCCGCCGCCAGATGATCGAATGGTGGTGATCCTTCTACTGTCGCCATGCACATGCAGCAGCCGAAGCAGCAGCAGCAGCAGCAGCCGTCACCACATCCTTCTACCAGCAGCCCCAGCACCACAGCAGCAGCAACAGCACCACCACCACAAACACCACCACCACCACCACCACCAGCACAGCAACAGTTGCAGCCAGAGCCAGAGCAGCAACGAGAGCAACCGGAGCAGCAATGGCGGCAACGTCTCCTCGTCGGCTTCCACGGGCGACACGGCTATTCCCGCCGCCTTCTACCGCCAGCAGCCAGCGAGCATCACAGCCACCGCCACAGCCACAGCCACAGCCAGATGTAGAGCACCACTGCACGAGCACGAGCACGAGCACGAGCACCACCGGCCTAGTCAGAGTCACAGCCACCAGTCAAGGGAAGCCAATGCTGTGCCCAAGCCGCCGCGCAGTTACGCCCACGCCCACGCCCACGCCCACGCCCCCTTCAGCCAGCACGCCCCCATTGTGTTCCGCGTCTACGCGCCAGCCACGACGAGCCTGCCACACTTGCATCAAGCTAACACTAACAAGCATCCTCATCCCCATCACCATCAGCCTCCTCAGCAGCATCAGCAGCATGCAAGAAGTCGTCGCTCTGGCAGCACTGGCCACGGGGCTGCCACTGGCTGCCACGGCGCTGCTAACACTAACCACAGTGCCGTCGACTATGTGCGTCACGTGACACGCGTTAATTTCTACGACGTTGATACTTCGCAGGTCGGCTTCGAGCCCAAGGACGATGACGAGAGCAACGAGGCGACTGCCACCGATTGCGATACAGAAGCTATAACCAAAGAGGGTGAGTGAGCACCAACAGTAATCAGTAAAGAGTAGAAGCAGCTATATTCTTTACTGTTTAAGCTTTAGATACTTTGCGAGTTCATGAAGCACAAGTGAAGAATTCATTTCATCCTTTCGATAGGAAGACAAAGAAAGAGGCGATTGTTGAGATTGACGTGAGTTCAGCATAATATTTGAAATCGAAATCGCTGGCAGAAAGAGCGTTGAGATAGATCAGTTGTGAACTGTGCACGATTGATTCGCGATCGCCAGATTAAGCAACACGAAACCAAAGGCGCATTTAGCGCTCGCTTGAGTCACACTCTAGATGAGAATGGGCGAATAAATCGATGGGTATGGCACGACAGTTCGTCACTTATTGTTAGTAATGTTATGGCTAGATGGCTGCTTGTAATTGGCATGCAGCCTGCGTCTGTCCGTCTGTCCGTCCGTCTGTCCGTCCGTCTGTCTGTCCGTCTGTCTGTCCGTCTGTCTGTCTGTCTGTGAATGATTCACTGCTCGCTACACATGCTGCATATTACGTATACGACACGTCGTAGAGAGCGGCAATGTGAACCGATTCCTTTCGCTGTTGTCGACTGATCCCATCTCTGACCTCTCCTACCGCACACCCTCCGGCCCCTCTTATCGTGCTGCCGCGGAAATCATAGAAAGTTTGATTTAATTATGTGATTAACATAGCACAAAGGCGCCTTTGGCGGAAAACGACGGATAACTTGTAACATTGTGAAAAAACAGTGTAAAAATTAGAAATAACAAGCAGCTTCAGCTTCAGCCAGCGACAACAGCAACAACAGCAACAACAGCAACAACAGCAACAACAGCAACAATGGCGCAAAATGCTAATGCAAAAGAAAATGTTTCGAGCGGATTTCCCACGTTAGTAAATCATTAAAACTCAACGCCACTAAAAAAGAGCCAACAACAACTGAAAATAGTGCACGTTTCATTTGCTTTGCTTTTGCATATGCAGATATTTAATAATTGCAGACAGCGCTTGTTGTTATGCCACACACAACAACGCTCCACGCTTCACTCTCTACAACTCGCTGTCGAGCTGTGGGGAAAAGTGCGAAGTGTCAGAGGGAGCAGCAGGCGACGAGCACGAAAGAAATTAAGCAAATAGATGCATTAAAGAAGCACACAGAGAATAGGAAACATGTTGAGTATTATATGCAAAGTAAAACAGTTGAAAATTGGAAAGGAATTCAAGAGTTGGAAACAGCATTGAAAAGGCGCTAACGAACATTGTAAAAAGCATGCAGTAGAAGTAGAGAACGAGTTGCACACAAACATCAAATATTGCGCAGAGTCGTGAAAAAAGGTCGTCGCATAGTTAGCATAGCACAGTGAGAGAGTGGCAGAGGGAGGGGGGGGGGGAGCGAAGGTGGCAGTCGGTTGACAGTTGAGGCTGGTGGTGGAAGCCAGCACTTAGCATGGCCATAATTAGTACCACAATTAGCCCAATGAGCGGCAAACAAGTGCGACTTGTGTATGCAACGCGAACGTAATGAAATACACTCGACGACGACGACGACGACGACGACGACAACAACAACCACAGCAGCAACAGTGGGGCGTGGCAGGCGAGCGATTACATGTCATCGACAAAGCTGCGCAATCGATTGCAGAGACGGCGACAGAGAGAGAGAGGGGGAGAGAGAGAGGTGCAAACAATGCAGCGAATCGAGGAAATCGAGAATGCAAAGTAAACTGAAACAAAGAACCACCCACCGTCCGCGCACTCCCCCCGTCCCCCGCGCTGCCAACTGCGGCGCGTCTCGTGCTGTTTGTTTGTTTAATTGTGGTTGTTGTTGCTGCAGTTGCAGTTGCAGTTGCAGTTGCTGCTTGCGAAGTGCTTGGCTGGCTGTCTAGCAGCCCAAGCAGCCCAAGCAGCTAAAGCAGCTGATGCAATGCGGATATATGCTCAAATGATAAAGATAAACAGCGAGTGCGAGTGTTAGTGCGAGTGCGGGAAAGGTAAAGACACGGACTCGATGGCTCGATGGCTCGATGGCTCGATCGCTCGAGTTAAAGCCAATCCACTGACCAGGCCAATTGTCGATTACCAAATACCAAATAGCAAATTCCCAACTGCAGTCAGAGCTTCAACTTCAGCGCGAACTCAAGCTGCAACTTCAACTCCCAAGTCGAAGTCGAAGTCGAAGTTGAATACGAATTCGCAGTGCAACTGCAGCGTCAACTGCGATTGCAGAGCAGCGCAGAGATCTCGTTTCTCGGCGTCTTCGCGGCGACTGCAGATAAAACTATATAAGCGACCTTTAATGGTCCAGCAATTTTCATGCAGTCCGCAAACACTAGCAACCACAGCATCAACTAGCCATAAAAACAGCAACGAAACGAACAACGCTCAAAAGTCGACCATTGAATGCCCTTCTAATGCAACTCTATAGCAGACAGCCAAACAGTGCTGTCCATGATGAACTCGCTTTATTCAATTAATTCCTAATAGTTGCAATTCAAACAAATCAAACATCAAAGCTGAAGCTGAATATGATAATATTGCACTTAAATTTCATTTCTATAAGTAGAACTAGTTAATAGAATATTGTATACTGCATAAGTGTGGCTAAGTCTTGAATCTTTTCCACTTAATCGTACTATTAGTAAAGAATCGAATCACCAAAGGATAGCATGGAGGGGAAACCTATTATGGAGTGGCTTTGGCTTGCACAGCATAACTAAGATGCCCTTTGGCAAAGTATTTCGAGATAGTATGAAAAAAGCATATATCGTTTTTTCATTGAGCAAAACTTGGGCACAACACAGACAACGACGACGACGACGACGACGACGGCGACCGTGCTCAGAGAGCTTTGTTCTGTGTGGTTGGCTTAGCGTCACAGGTTGCCTGCACACACACACACATACACAGGCGGAGAGGCAGACGGAGAGGCGTGCACACACTCATAGTACAGTTAGTCGGTGGGGCAGACAGAGACCAACTTGGACTTGGATTACGTAATTGGGCGACCAGGCAGCGCGCGGCAACCAAATGCGGCAGCCACTCAGCGAATCGCTCAAGCGCTTCGTTATTGCTCTGCCCTGCTCTCCAACCCCCCCCCCCCACCCGTCCAGGTGCTGCTTCCCCGACTATTTCTTCAATTGTTTTTTGCTGTTAGAAGCGGGACAAGTGGAAATGCAAAATGCAAAATGCAAATGCGATGCACAAGTTTGGCTACCAACTTTGCTCGACTGCGCGGCTGAGGTGTTGCAATCAGAACTGCTAGTTGCCACTCGCGGCTGGTGTGGTGTGGCAAGTAACTGGCAACATGTGGCCACGACTCCACACATGAACTAGTTCCAATTAATTAGCTTTTTATGCCGCTTTTTGCGCTTTCGAGGATGTCGACCATTTCCGATCTTCCAGTGGGAGAGCAGCGCGAGCTGTGGCTGTGGCTGTGGCAACTGCCACACAGCTGCCACTTTTTGTTGCTGCAACTGCGGCCAGTTGCGTTATGCTAATTACCCCATAAGCTGTTGTGCAGCCACTGCGAGGCTTGCAGACTCTTTCGACTGCAAATTAAATAATCTTTAACATTTCCATACTGAAATCTAATGAAGTTATCCTTTTCATATTGAGTTCAATAACTGCGGGGATTAAGCGGATTGTCAAATGCCAAGCATGAAGTTCCAATAGTAAGTAGTGTGCAAGAAGTACCAGGAAATTTGCAATTGTTATCGAAAATGCTGAAATCATTTAAGTACTGTTTGGCCATGTTAATTATTTGCATTACTTTGGAATGATATTGAATGAGTGTGGGTATTACTTAATGCCCAAGGCAGCTTGTATAAATGATAAATGTTTATTTACACTTTCATTAGCTAGAATGTCTGGCAAGAGTCTAAAGCAGTTCGCACTTTAACTCGCACTTATTCTGTGGCAGATCTCGTCCAATTTGATCTGCAGCTTGAACATTGAATTGCTTGTCAATGGCTGCGATCACGATTATTCAGCGTTGACCCTCAAGTATTGGCCCAAACTGCGTAAGCAGAAACACTAATTGGCTTTGTGGCAAGGTCTGCGTCGAGCTTTAAAGCTCAGCTGTGAAAGCTTAGCTTGCAAGTTTGCCGGGTGTTGCTTTTCTGTGCTGCCTGAAAGTATGCAATAATTTTTGCGCTTTTCTGTTGCAGAGGAATGGATAACGAAGCGAAAAACTGAGCTAACGACTACGAGACAAATCGAAACGCGGGTGAAGCGGCAGGTGAAGCTGCAGGATGGCAAAGTGATCGAGGACTCCGGCCCCATAGTGTCGACAAATACGACCGAGGACACGGACAAGCAGGAAACAGAGACCACGGAGGCGAGTAGCAATTTGCATAAACATTAAACACTTACACAAACTAAATGCATTGCTGCAAGTTTAAAGAGTCTGATTGCAAAACTGTCTTGCTTTGCAGAAGCGCGACTTGGGGCTGCCTGACGAGCTGGATGGCAACGCACAACTGATTGATGCAGCTGCTCTGCAGGCGGGCGCCGTCAACGAGACGCAGCTCGCCCAGCTGCAGGAGTCCTTTGGCCTGGGCGTCGGAGTCGGAGTGGGAGTGGGACAGCCGAGTGGCGGCGAGGGGAAGCTGGTGAAGCGCATGGTGCCGCGTCCAGTCGATGGGCTGGTGCGCCAGGTCGACGACAAGCGCGTCGTGTCGCACGAGGAGATCAAGGACTACCACGAGACGCAGGATGTCAGGCACCTGGGCGACTTTACCGATGAGGTAAGTGCTTGAAACAAGTTGCATCCACCCTCACCCCCCTCAGTGCTTCGCCCAGATGTGGTAATTTGAGAATAGCTGCAAGTAAGAAGCAGCAACAGCAGAAAATTGCCAGGCAAATAACTGCAAATCAATTTGGCGTGAAAAAAGAGCAGCAGAAAGCAAAGCAAAGCAAAGCGGGGCAAGAATCACTTAGCGCGCTTCACCGAACACCAAATACACTCCTCATCAACTAACCAAATTGGCAGTGAGTTCGTTGCTGATGCAACAAGATGCAACTGGATTCAATTTGCCACAAATTAGCTCACACTTAGTTGCAGTCTAGGTATTAGAATTCTTCCTTCCTTCTTAAGAACAGGGCACATATACTGTACTTCCGAGTAAACACGAGGGTATAGTTAAGTAGTTGTAAGCATTCAATGTCTTATAAACTCCACATGAGTCTGAAATTGTCAGTTTTAGTGCTGTCTCAATGCTGATGGCAATTGGGCAACGGTTTGGCTATTATATATGCAGGGTATTCTTTGCCTTAGTCAGCATAGCCTTGTGCTGTTAGGGTAGTGTGTGGTAGCAGCGCAACTGGGCAGTCGATAGGGCCAGCAGCAAGCCAAGCCAAGTCAAGCAGCAGCAGCAGCAGCAAGCAACCAGTTGAGTCGACTTGTTGTTGTGGCTGCTTTAAAGCTCATTCGAAAGTTGTGGGGAGTCGGTGTTGTTGTTGCTGTTGCTGTTGCTGTTGTTGCTGGTGGCGCAGAAACAAGAAACAAGCAGCGCTGCATCGAATGCTGTGCCTGCCTGCCGCTAGATCAGTTGCCGCCGAGCGAGCGCCGAGAGCAGACAAAACAACTCGTTACTCGCAACGGGTTTGCTCTTAGCCAAGTGGAGACCAGACGCCAAGTCGGACCCAAACAAACCAATACAAAGGCAGCAGATATAACGCCAAGCCAAATAACGCTTCGGTTCATTTTGATTCGCACCAATCGCTCGACTATTGATATTAACTTGATCTTCAGTTAGTTGATCGCTTTGTTTTAACGCCTTTAATCCATCGTCAACTCTATCTTTCTCTCGCGCTCTCTCTCTCTCTCTCTCTCTCTCTCTCTCTCACTCTCTCGCTGTCTCTCTCACTCGCACGCGTTCGTTCGCTCCAAACTTGTGGCTGTGTCGTGTGTTTTGTATTTCATATTTTTTTATGTGTCCACTTTGTTGTTATTGTTAAATTTGCGTTTTTCTTCGTGTGTGTGTGTGTTTTTTTTTTGGGTTTCCTACGCACGCCGCGCCGCGCCCCCGCACGCCTGTGATTTAGTTAATATAACATATCTCGCTCTTGGTCTCGCAAACACTCACGCGCACACACACACTCGCAGCACTTGCCCCGCATTTGTTTAAGTCTCAGTTTTTAGCTTAGTAATTAACGAAATTCATTAAAATAACGCAAAGGAAAGAGTGAAAAACAACAGCAACTACAACTAATACCACTGCAGCAGCAACCGCAACATAAATCTCATCAGCAACAGCAACAGCAACAACAACTACAAAAGAAAGAGCAACAGTTTTGTGTGCGTGGGGAGCTAAACGATTGGCCAACGGCAACGCTCAATTTGCTTAATTATCCAGGTGCGAATATGCGAATATTATGAATCCACATATATGTGAATATCTGTGAATATTATGAATATTACGAGTGGCAATTGCATAACTCGCTGCACTGCAGCTAACGATCAGCTTAGGCAACCAACTAGCTAACGAACGCACCTCACTTAATTGAAAGACTTAGGCGACGAACTTGCACATTTCGGTTTGGCTTGGAGAAAGACTTGGGCAACGAACTTGCACACTTGCACACTTGCACACTTGCACATGGAATAGAAAGACTTGGGCGACAAACTTGCCTGAGCGCTCTAGAAAGACTTCCACAACAAACTTGGCCAGCGTCGAGTAGATTTCATTGGGCACAAAGACCAATACAACCAAATTGACTGCGCCTGTGCAGAAAGACTTGGAAAACGAACTTCGACTTACTTACGTGAAGAAAGACTTAGACAACGAACTCTGGACTATGCTAAGCACACAGAGTCGAACGGAAAAAAAACTGGACTACATGCAGCCGAAGACTTAAGCGACGAACTTGAGGACGCGCAGTTGAAAGACTTAGGCAACGAACTTGTACAGCTGTATGTATGTATAAACGACGTGTGTTAACTGCTGCTCAAACTCCATTTGAAAGTTCTGTGGCAAGTCAATAAATGTGCGAGATCTTAGAAGGCACCCCCCGCTGACCACTCGCTCGCTCGCTCGCCCCCCCGTCCCTCGCCTCAGCTTGTGGTCCATGCAGAGAGGTACTTAGGAGCACGTCTTTAAACCGGTAGTTGGCAATTACCCAGCCAGCAAAAGGTTGTGTACCACACAGCAGATGATGTTGAACCAGGCATACACACAAACACTTAGACACACACACACACACACACATGGACACCTTGAGACCTGTTCTGAGCCCAGTTTAATCAATAGCCAGAGTGCGGCTCCTGCTTGGCTTCGACTCCAGTTGGCTCGGATTCTAGGCGTGTCTGCTGCAGGTCCATGAACCTAACTACCGCACACACAAACACACAAACACACACACACACACAGACACGTACAGCTGTAGGTTTGTCTATGCAAGAAAGACCAGAGACCACAAAGAGACCACAACAAAAATTGTATATATGTTGGAATTTCGAATTTGAATTTCAGTTTGAATTTTGTGTACTTCTTGTCTTACAGCCCAGCTGCAAGCAGCTCGCTCTCTGTCTGTTTATATATACATATGTGTGCGTGTGTGTGTGTGGGTACTGGATGCCTTGGAAACTTGTTTTGCTTGCTGTGCTGGGCCCACATTGACTTGGGTCGCACTCTAATCAGCAAATGCCAATCAGCACAGCGCAGCGCAGCGCCAACTCCACGCCGGCCGCTGACTCTGAATCTCAATCAAAGTCTGAGTCTTGGTCCCACTCTGGACAGAGTCCAGCTCCCCAAGCTGGCCGAGCAGCAGGCAGCAGGCAGCATTTGCGTTGGCGTCGTCGTCGTCGTCGTCGCAGTCGACGGCGTCGCACACTAACTGAATTACAATAACAATAATAATAGTAATAATAATCGATCGCTTTGGGCTGTGCTGTGTGCTGTGCTGTGCTATGCTTCTCTCTGGAGGTTGAGCAACTCCCAAGGCAAACTGGTCTGCGAAAATAGCGCTCAAAAGACAAAAAGCCAATTCAGTAACTCTGTGGCTGACCAGACTCGACTCAGCACAGCAATGCACCAACAGATACCTTGGAATTTTAAATGAAATAGAACTGAAGTTTGCCTGACACCCAGCAAACAGTTGAAATTACTACAAATACTTTAACTACGAATAATAGAAAAAGTTTAATGTTTGTTAATGCTGCAAATTTGGATGATCAACAAATTAATATTATTTAAGCTGTCAATAACTAATATAATTCAGTGTAGCATTTACTTAAGACACTCTGAGGCTTAGTAGAAGCAACAAACTGCAATTTTGTAGGCGCTGCTGCAAGTCTTTGCTTTGTAAGACTTTTTGTAATTATTTTAAAGCGTAATTTAAGATAGTTAGAGTAGGAATTTGGAAGAACAGCAGTTATAGGACAAAGGGTACTTGCTGTGCATACCCGAGGTGCGCGATTAGAGGGTGTTCGTGAAACAACAAAAACCACAAATCAGCAGCTTGGCTCATTTCTCTTTTCGGCCACTTGGCATGCTAGCAGCGGCAGCAACGTCGTCAGCAAATTCATTTGAATACCTTCAAGCGGGCCAAAATCGTTGCTCGAATTGAAATTTATGCCCACAGCGTGTGTGTGTGTGTGTGTGTGCGTCGTGGCTGCTTTAGAGTTCGATCTTAACTCCACTTTGTTGTAGCACTCGACTCGACTCGACTCGACTCGACTCGACTCCAACTTGAGGTTTTTTCTTGGCGTTGGCATTCGGCCAACAGCTGAATGATTATTGACAAAACACAAGATAAGACCAAGAAAAAATTGAAACGGTTTTTGGCATTTTTGGCCAATGACAAATCTCTTGACAACGTACCCAACGAATACACTTGAGAGTATCTACCACACAACCTGAGCTCTGCGTCATCCACAACGTCATCGCGAGATTATAATAGCCATAAACATTTATCATGATCTTCATTGGCGCCACTGTCGTATAGTCTCCCTGCTCTCTCAGTCTCAGTCTTAGTCTCGCCTTCGTGTTTATTGTTGTCTTGGTCTTTGACTCAATCATTTGATGTAAAGCTAAAGATCTCTTTCGCATACCCTGTAATCATAGAAAGCACCACAAAGGTGGCACAAACTTGATCACGATTCTCTTTTTGTTTTTTGTTTCGTTTTGTGTTTTTTAAGGTGTTCCGCTTAATAAAGCGATTGAAGCATTAAATTTGGTATGCAAAATAGGCAAGTTCATTGTGCTCGATCATAAGCAACGTTATATTTCCAAAGAACTCGCATTTTCCTCATTGAACTCAGCAATTACAATAGCTAGCGTTCCGCTGTTGTGTATGCACAGATTTTCTATATCACAGGAGAAGCTGAAAAGAGTTTCAGCTGCTTTGAGATGAAAAACATCAAATTACAAGGTATTGTCGAGTATGTCTTGATAACTCAATGAAATAACGTTCACAGCTGTTCTTAGCAGTAATTTTTCTCTCTGCAGGCAGCAGAAATGGTCGCAACTGTTAAGTTTCCTCATTGAACTGAGGAACTAGAAAAGATTGAGCCATGAAATTTGGTTTGAAGCTGCTATACTACTTAAGCACTTGATATACTTTGTCGCTGCAGTCCCATTGGACTGGGGATTAACGTAAGCCTTCTGAATATGCGGGATATCTCGTAGTCAGCTGTTGACTAGTTGCTTGCATGATTTCGAGGGCTGTGTTTTATTTTATGTTGACTACGAACGAATTCGTGCTCATCGATCGTTCAATGAGCAGTCAAATTCGCCTGAGGCCGATGCGAAGATGCTCGAAGAGGCAGAGGCGGGGGCAGAGGGGGAGGTGGAGTGGCGATGGCGATGGCGGGGAATGCGAGTTTATAAAAATTCAAGCTGTTGTTATGGCTGACATTCAAGTTTTTCGAGCTGCCGAAGCTAAAAAAATAACAAAACACTTTCTACGCGCGTTACCGTTAAACAAGGTCGCCAACCACGACGCCGACGCCGACGCCAACGACGACGACGACGACGATGGCGGCGACAACAAGTTGTGTGTATGTTGTAAGCGAGTGGAATCTGCCAAGTGGTCATCTTTGGTGGCCAGCTTTAGAGTTTTAGACTGCGCCTCAGCCTGTCCAGCGATGCGTGCATTTTGCTTGTCATCATGTGGGGAGCGGGGCGGAGGGGCGGAGGGGTCTGACCTTGAGGCAGCGTTTGCTGAGCTTCAGTTGGTGCTGTGGCTGGTGTCGCATTCTTACCGTTATTTCGAAGCATTCCTTCGCTTTGTTTGCGGCTCGCCAATTGCAACACGGCAATGTGCTCGCAATGTGGTTGAAGCTTCTGCTCTCTGTCTTGCTCTGAATACCAAGCCCACCTACCGCTCTCTTCTCTCTCTCTCTCTCTCTCTCTCTCTCTCTCTCTCTCTCTCACACACACAGCGTTGCGAGTGTGCGTGTTTTGGGCTTTGGCTTGCAGCAATTGCAGCCAAGAAGCATCGACCATGTCGATGATGCAATGTGATCACCATCATCAACCCACACTCACACACCTTCACACACACACACACACACACACACACACGAACACTTTGCAAATGCGATTAGCACTTCGAGATCGAGCTCGAATTCTGTTGCCACTTCTGCGGCTGATCTCCACTCGCTAGATGAGGTAACTGCTTTGTGGCCAGTTCCTTTGACATTTAGTTCGACTTTTATTGCATATACAAATAATGGCTTTCAGCCAAGCAATGCTTCAGACTAAATTAACAGCTAGCTGAGAGCATTTTTCCAAATCGTTAACTAATCTATTTGCATGTCACAAGTCCCCTTAAAGTCGGAGACTCTACTTGGCAAATGCAACCAGCGATAGGAGAAGGGCTGAGGGATCAATTTGTATTTCCAATAAAACGTTCTTCGGGAACTCTTGTTGACCATCGGAAGTGCCCTTTGCCCTAAACATCAACTTCCAAGCGCCCAAAAGATTTGTTCAAAAGCTTCTTTACTGCCTCATTAGAGGCGACTACGAATTGCTTTAGTGGCCTATAAATTGAAGTACTGCTAAGTAGCTACATCAAATCTAAAGCGCTTTTTGCTGCAAGGGAGGGGGAACACTCGGATTAGATGAAAGCTGGGAGCTTAGTTTGAATAAATAGGGATTGCTAGACTAGTATACTACAATAACTTAAGTGACTCGTCTGTTCTCTCTTTGGTATATCATAATTTTCACTTAAACATCAACTTCAAAGATTTGTTCCTTGCTGCCTCGTGAGAGACGAATAGGAATTGCTTTAGCTGACTTGGAATTAAACTACTAGAACAGCTAAGCAGTTGTATTACTAAATTCAGAAAGACTTAAGCAACATTAGCTGAGCTGGGAGCTCAGATTGGTTAAATAGGGATTGTCGGACTAGTATACTACAATAACTTTAATGACTCGTCTATTCTCTCGAATACTTCCTTTGGTATATCATAATTTTCACTTAAACATCAACTTCCAGGCGCCCCAAAGATTTGTTCCTTACTGCCTCATCAGAGACAAATACGAATTGCTTTAGCTGACTTGGAATTAAACTACTAGAACAGCTAAGCAGTTGTATTATGAACTCTAAATTCATTAGTCTAACGCGCTCCTTACTGCAAGGGTTCCCCCCACTCGGAGTAGATTGTCGGACTAGTATAGCACAATAACTTTGGTGACTAATGCTTTGGCTTTGCTCACTCCTTGGCAGACGTACGTGAAGGCGGTGCGCGAGGGCGTCAAGGATCTAGAGGCGGTGCTCTGCAGCCCGGAGAGCCAGCAGCAGCTGGTGGCGCTTGGACCACAGCTGGTGGCGAACACGAGCGCCTCGCGCAAAACCATCGACTCGGAGGACACGCAGAAGCGCTGCCTGGCCCAGGAGGACGGCACTCTGGTCACCGAGAGCAAGCGCACCACCGAGCACGAGCTGATCCTCGACGGCGACGAAGGGGACCAGCAGCAGCAGCAGCAGCAGCAGCAGCAGCAGCAGCAGCAGCAGCAAGTGGCAGCGACAGTGACGGCCAGTCAACGGTACTTCAAGCAGCGCGACGAGCAGCATGTCGACCTGCTAGACGAGAGCGGCAAACTGGTGGCCACCGAGATGCGCTACGCGGCGGAGACAACGCAAATGGACAAGGACGGCTCGCTGGAGCGTCCTGGCGACTGGGACAGTCTGTCCGACCGCATGCGCAAGCTGCGCCGCACCCAGCAGCAGCAGCAGCAGAAGGGTAAGTGGCCAATCCCGCGAGCGGAGTGCAGCTCACTAAGTGATCTGGTTTCGTGTGGTGTTGCAGAGGTGGCGCTGCTGGCGGACCGCAAGGATGCGCTGACGAAGCGCCCACTCGACTTCGATCGCGAGGAGGAGACGCGCAAGGGCGAGACCATGAAGTGGCTCGAGTCGCACTTCGGCAGCGAGTCCACCGCCTCCAATGACTCGCGCGACGACGAGACGACCGCGCCCCGGGACGCCGAGGCGGACGTCGAGCCCACCAAGAAGAGCTACTTCAACGTGACCATCAAGTCGCAGAGCCAGCTGCCCGCCACCGCGACCGTGCCGCTCACCCAGACCTTGCCGCGCAGCGCCGAGCGGGAGCGCGACAGGGAGCGGGAGCGGGAGCGGGAGCGGGAGAGGGAGAGGGAGCGCTTGCCCAGCACGCTGGACCGCAAGTACCTGAAGCCGGCGGAGCCAGCAGGCGGACGCGGCGGCAAGTTCTACCAGGGCATCTCGAACTGGGCGGAGCGGCAGGAGCCCGCCACCGTCAACCACTTCTCGTCGCAGGCGTTCCGCGAGGACCTCCAGGAGACCATACGCCGCAAGCAGCTGAGCGGCGGCAGCAACGGCGGCGGCGGCGGCGGCCTTGCCCTGCCGCCCGACGTCCTGCCCAACGACAGCTACGTGAGTCGCGACGATATCCTGCAGCAGAAGCGCCAGAGCCTCTCCTCGCAGTTCCTGGCACGCTCGGCGCGCGGCTCCCGCGACGCGCTCGACGATCTGGACGCCATACCGGGACCCGCGGCCTCCACGGCCGCCACTGGGCGCGTGGCCTACGCGCTGCCGCCGCGCGTCGAGGAGCCGTCGCACAAGCGCGTCGCCTACGGCCACGGCCGCAGCAGCAGCAATCCGCTGAGCAACGGCCACGGCCACGGGCACGGCCACGGGCATGGGCACGCTCATGGGCAGGTGGTGAACGGACGGCCGACGGTGCCGCAGCGACGACGTGCCATCGAGAAGAAGCTGGGCGAGCTGCAGCAGAGCGGCAAGACGGCCGCCAAGGTGGAGCCGCCGCCGGACTACTCGCCGCCGCCGCGCAGCCGCAGCCGCAGTCGCAGCTCGTCGCCGCAGGTCGACTACCTGCCCGTGGGTCGCGCCAGGCCGCCGTCGGCGTCCTCGCCGTCGCCCTCGCCGGCCGCGATGACGCTGACGCTGAACCGCAAGCAGCAGCAGCGCACGCGCTTCGCGCCCACCTCCAGCTACCCGCCGGCAGGGCCAGGGGCGGGGGCGGGGCCGGTGGCCGCCTCGTCGGCGTCCAACTCGAACCTGTCGACGCTGAGCGCGAGCAAGCCGGGCAGCAAGATGGGCCAGGTGATCGGCAACTCGCTGCGCAAGCTGGTGAGCAAAATACGCTCGGCGAGCGCGGAGCGCAAGTTCCGCATGAAGTCCGCGGCGAGCAAGTCGCGCGAGCAGTCGCCGGCGCAGCGCGGCGGCGAGCCGACGCCGCCCGCCATGGGCCAGAGCACCACGTACCAGCAGTACAACGTGATCGACGGCCACATCGGACTGCGGCACAGCAGCAACGAGTCCGACGGCTCCCTGAAGCAGCCGCAGCCACAGACGCACCTGCAGGAGACGCAGCCGACGACGGCGACGGCGACGGCGACGGCGACGGCGCTGCGGGGCGGCTTCAAGCGCGGCGAGTCCGCGGATCCGCGACAGCGCTACTATCTCGGCGAGGATCCCTACTCGAGCACGCTCTACGGCAAGGAGAACATCTACGAGCGGCACGCCACGGCAACGGCCAACATCAACGGCGGGGGCAACGCCAACGGACAGAGCAGGGCGCGTCAGCGTTCGCTGGAGCCGCGCTACGAGCAGCGGGAGCGGGAGCGGGAGCGGGAACGCGAACGGGAGCGCGAACGAGAGCGGGAGAGGGAGCGAGAGCAGGAGGAGGATAACGAGGACGACTACTACGAGTCGCGAGCACTGCCCGTGAGCTCCACGCACACGCTGGGTCGCTACCAGAAGCACAGTCAACGCTTCAGCGGCTCCACGCCCAATCTGCATGCCCAGCAGCAGGACTATCGCTCCGCGCAGACGCTGCCGCGCAAGCTGCACCAACAGCATCAGCAGCAGCAGCAGCCGCGTTACATTCCGTCGTCGAGCACGCTGGAGAAGAGCGGCAATCGCGGCATCTACAGCGTGGCCCCGGCGCCCATGCGGCAAGCGCAGCTGCCGGTGGACACGCTGCAGGGCCCCGCGAAGCCCGCGCGCACCTACGCCAAGGTGCTGAACCGCAGCAAGAGCTTCAACGTGCACGGCATGAACGGCAGCAACGATCCTAGTCCCATCTACATCGAGAAGCTCACCCGGAACAACTACAGCAACGGCTACACCACAGCCAGGCAGCCACCACAGCAGCCCCCACAGCAACAGCAGCAGCAGCAGCAGCAACTGCAGGCAGAGGCGTACAAGTCGAACCCACACCTCTACTCCAGCGGCAAGGACAACTCGCTGAAGAGCGGCCTCAAGAGCCCCTCGATCGTCAACCTGATCAGCCGCAGTCAAAAGGACCTCAGCAAAATCACCGCCAACGACGAGGATCTCTACCAGGAGGACAGGAAGCGGGAGCAGCAGCAGCAGCAGCTCTATCTGCGTGCCCCCGATCTCTACCGCGTGCTGCACGGCGACGAGGAGTACGCGCGGTCGCCGAAGTACGCGCTGCAGGCGAAATATTCGCTCGACTCGCGCTCCCCGCCCACCGTCGAGCTGAACAAGGACACGGCGAGCATTGTGCGCCAGCAGCATCCGCAGCAGCAGCTGCGCCGCGGCTCCGGCGCCACCATCATCGAGCTGCGCAACCGCAAGTGAAGCTGCCCCAACGAAGTCTCCCCACAGACGACTTTGCCACTCCGCGACTCGGCTTTAGTTTCATTTGACAAGCTGCAAATCTAAATGAAAGGCCCCCATCAATCAACATCAACATCAACATCATAATTATTATTATTATTATTGTCATTATTATTTTTTGTTGCCACCTGACACGCCCCCTTCCGCCTACAATCTTCCGCCTTCCAGCATATTCCACATTAAGAAATGTGTGTGAATTTTTTTTTGGTTTTTTTTTACTAATTGTAACAATTTAATTTTAACTTTTGTTGTATAGTTAAACGTTAAACACTGAAACTAATTAATTAATTTGCAAATAATTATGAATTAATTGCCCCTACTTACTACAACAGCCCTAATATGTACTTGTATCGATATATATACATATATATATAAATATTAATTTTCAAATGGGAAAACGAAAAGAAAACAAACAACATAATTTACATACTTCATAATAATTCGCTTAATAATAAACCACAATTCCAATTACAGCAATTATAATAAACAAACAACATAAAGTGCCAAAATAAATAATGCAAAAAACAATCTACGCTCTTCCTTCTCAATTGTGAATTCAAATTGCAATAATGATCATGATCTTGCTTTGTCACTCTCGATGCAAAATCGTGAATGTAGCAAAACATGTTCATCCCTAATCTGTATTTAATGAGGAATGAACCCCAACGCTGTAATCAACTCTCAACTTAGACTTCCAGCTCTATCATTTTGCACTACTTTGCTTCGCTGGGTGCACTATTAAATACTGCGCGATTACAGTGCAGATTAGCAAATATTTATATATATATAGTATCTGTGCATATACTCGTACGTATTTATTAGAAATGCATATTCAGTGAAGCAATGCAAGTGGTGCTCGTACGTCTCACTTCCTCGTAGTCTCGTAGTAGCGACTCGGTTGGCGATTATCTCGGCGCTCTAGACAAATAAATTTGTGAACTTTGATTTGCCGCCTTGGCCAATTGAAATAGGTCACTCGCTGTGGAACCTAAGGCCCTGTTTCTAATTGCAGTTAAGTGGCACTAAAACGCTAAAGGTCTCTTGCCCGTAAGTTAATCCCAGCCAGTGTTTGAATAAAAGCTCACCCGAGCGGTCCACAAATACTTCTAGGCGGACAACAGAATTACACGTTGAAGTAAGAAAGCGTTCGGAAGTGTTGTCAACTCTATCAATTAATGACACGATCCCAGAACTTTCCCGACTAAGCTTAATTGGGCCGCCCGAGTAACTTTAGAATGTCATCCGATTGTTATGAAACTTTCAGGAATTATGTAGCAAGTGGGAAACTGAAAGTATTCGCAGCTGTGGCTGCCACATTTCCCAGCTTACCACATCTATGCACTTGCCTATAATGTGCCTCTACTCCCTAGGATGTTGCAGCTGCTCGCAATGCTGTTGCTCCTCCTGCCCGCTCAGGGCAGCGACGCGGACTCCAAGAGCGCCTTCGCTTCCAGCTCGCTACTCGCGGGTCTCACCGAACTGCTGCTCAGCAATCAGACGTCGACGACGACGACGACGCCGACGACGCTGACGACGCCTTGCGCCCAGCAGCTGCTGGCGCTGCGCGCGGCCTGGCAGCGACACGAGGCTTGGGCGCTCAAGGGTAAGGGCGCCTGCTTGTTGTTTGTAGGCTTCCATTACATACTTGCTGCTTGCAGCGTTCGACGCATCGGGCAGCGGCTACGGCAACCTGCTGATGGGCGACGCACATCTGCTGGGCAGTCGCGTCACCTGCCGCGCCGTCAACGAGAACGTGCTGCGATACTACACCATGCTGCAGCCGCATCTGCTGCAGAGTCTGGCGCCCTTCGCCTTCGACTATCGCGTCGTCTACATCAGCGCCGGCTCGCGCTTCCAGCTGCAGCTGATGAACGAGCAGCCGCCGCTGCTGCACATCGGCCTCTGTGTGCCGCAGACCTGCGACCCGCTGGAGCTGGAGCAGCTGCTGCGCCAGTCCCTGGCCCAGTTGGAGCAGTGGCAGCCGCTGGCGCCGCTCGAGCTGCAGCCGCAGCTGGCGTACACGAAGCGGCCGCAGTTCCAGGGCAAGCAGCTCTTCGCCAGCTGCGCCTTTCGCCTGCTCGTGGCCGTGCTGCTGCTCGTGCTGCTGGCCACGCTGCTCGCCTCATTGACCCGACTAGGGGCCTGGAGTCGTGTGCTGGACTGCTTCGATGCGAGCAGCAACTGGCGGCGTCTGTGCACGCAGAGCGGCCAGGAAATCAGCGTCATCAATGGCCTGCGAGTGCTGGGCGCCAGCTCGATGCTCGTGCTGCATGTGACCTGGTACACGTCGCAGTCGGTGGACTACACGGCGGGCATGGCGCAGAGCATAGCCAGCATTTGGCTGCACCATCCCTTTCTGCCCGCCATGCTCGAGCTGTTCTTCACGATCAGGTGAGGCCCGAGACTCGTTTCGGTGTTTCGCTCTCCACTCTAAATGGTTTCTCCACCAGCGGCTTCCTCACTGTCAGCAACTTCTTGGGCAAGCAGCAGGCGCAGGACTCCTACTGGGGCGGCTTCAGCAAGTCGCTGCTGCAGCGCTACCTGCGCCTGGTGCCGCTGCAGCTAGTGCTGCTGCTGTTGCTGAGAGTGGCCATTGGCTACTACCGCGAGGCGTCGCTGTTCCACGTCAAGCACCCGCTGGACGAGCTCTGTGCGCGCCACTGGTGGCAGAACGCGCTGCTCATTCAGAACTTCTTCCCCACCGACCTCGTGTGCGGCAGCTGGACCTGGTCGCTGGCCTGCGAAATGCAGTTCCATGTGCTGGCCATGCTGCTGCTGCAGCTGTACGCGCGGCATACGCGGCTGGTGCGCCGCTTTGCCGTCGGTCTGCTGCTGGTTAATCTGGTATATACGTTCACGCAGATCATTCTGGTGAGGCTGCAGCTGCGCTTCGACATCATGTATCAGGATCTGGGCATCGTCTTCTACTTCAATCCGCTGGTGCGCCTGCAGACCTACCTCATTGGCGGCATCTATGCGCATGCGCACATCACGGGAGAGCCGGGCGCGGATTCGCCCTTTGAGCGGCTCTTTCCTGGCAAACTGTCTAGGTGCCTGCTGGTCGTGTTGATGGCTTGTATAGCGTGGCAGCTGCAGCTGGAGGAGAATGCCCATAACACGCTGCTCATTGCTTTCGGTATCATCATGATACGTCTCATTATATCGGTGCTGACCGCCCACGTAATCCTCGCCAGCTTCAGCGTGGAACGCAGCTGTTACGTTGTACAGCTTGTGGTGCGCTGCCTGCAGGCGAATTGTTTACAGTTGTTGGGCAAATTGACGTTTTCGTTTTATCTGATTCACCCGCTGATCATTTTGTGCTTCAACTACGGGTTTAGTCGTGTGCTGCCCGCCGATTTTAGCATTTGGGTAAGCTGGTTGCACGTTAGCTGTAACGTCGCGTAACGCTTTTCTTGTTTGCTCATTGCAGCTCATCATGTCCATTGCGTACACGATCATTGGCTTTGCACTGGCTTTTGTTATGACGCTGTTGCTCGAGCTGCCATTTAACAGACTGTCGAATTTGTTATTGTCTGCGTTTTCCAGCCCGCGTAAACAACATTAATAAAACCGTCAATTATTCGTTGAGTTCTTTTGTACAAACAAGCTCTTTCAAATGTCCCGCCATAGTCACGAACTGCGCAAATATACTAGCAGCAGGCAATTCACGGGATGTCTACAACATGACAAGAAAAATAGTATTTTTACACAATGTTGTGGTATTTGATGGAATTTGGGTTTCGGCTGAAGCGGTCACACCGTTCTCGAGGCTCTATGGCTCGCTGTTGTTTTCGCCACCATCACCCATAGCAAATAAATACAATGTAAAATACTATCAATTTGATGTACATATAAATTAGCTAAATTATTTACAAAATACACAAAGAAAAAAGGCTGCAACGATGACGTCGCGCAACCTCACCGAGGTCTTCGTTATCATGCGCAACAATGCCAGCAAAAATCGCCATCATTACGATGATCATAATCGGGTGAGTCAAATATGTCAATTTCTGTCCATATGGATGCAAATTGAGAACGTGTGCATTGCTAATTGGCTTGTGTGTTGCAGCGTGGCAGCGACTCGGAGCGCTTGCTCAAGCATTCGTTACGCGAGGCGGAGGAGGGACTCGAAATGCAGGACGACTACGGCACGC
This sequence comes from Drosophila rubida, assembly GCA_035046165.1. Classification (NCBI taxonomy): domain Eukaryota; kingdom Metazoa; phylum Arthropoda; class Insecta; order Diptera; family Drosophilidae; genus Drosophila; species Drosophila rubida. Next base: position 445,267 of record JAWNOF010000023.1, read on the forward strand.
CGCCCGTGTGGCTCGACAAATTCGAGGAGGCACAGTACACAATGTCCAAGTGAGTAACGTTTGGTCTTTTCTGTGGCTTCCATTCATCACTATGATTGCTGCAGAATCAAGCCCAAGCTGGACGAGCTGGGCTCGCTGCACGCCCGCCATCTGCTGCGTCCCACATTCGACGACCAGCGCGACGACGAGTGCGAGATCGAAGTGCTCAGCCAGATCGTTGCGAAGCTCATTGCGAGCACCCACCGCCACATACAGTGCGTGCGCTCCAGCCTCGGCGTGGGCAGCAAGCTGGAGCAGCGGCTCACGGCCAATGCAGTGGAGTGTGCGCTGCTGCAACTGCAGGATTTGACGGTCAAGTTTCGCAACAGCCAGAACGCGTATCTGCTGCAGCTGAATTCGCGCGAGGAGCGCTCCCAGAAGTACTTCGACAACAGCGAGTTCACCAATGTCGAGCTGGGCGATCAGCCCTTTGGCCACTTCGGCGACAAGTTCGATAATTTTATGGATGGCGTGGGAGGCGGCAGTGGAACAGCTACAAATGCCTATCTGTTTAACGATGATGATGAACAGCAGCAGCAGCAGCAGCAGATCGACGATCATTTCAAGCAGCCACTGGCACAACGCATGACACAACAGCAGCTGCTGCTGTTCGAGGAGGAGAACACACGACTGGCGCAGCACCGCGAGCAGGAAGTGACCAAGATTGTGAAGTCGATATACGATCTCAACGACATTTTCAAGGACCTGGGGCACATGGTGCACGAGCAGGGCACCATCATGGATCGCATCGACTACAACGTGGAGCAGACGCAGACGCGCGTCTCCGAGGGACTGCGCCAACTGCAGCGGGCCGAGCTCTATCAGCGCAAGAACCGCAAGATGTGCATCATCCTCGTGCTCGCTGCCGTCACCTTCCTCATGCTGTTGCTGCTCATCGTGACCAAGCTGTAGTCAGCCGCAGGACATTGTGCTCACACTCTAGGCTTCGACCTCGACTTCGACTTCGATTCCAGCTCCAGCTCCAGCTCCAGCCAGCCAGCAGTTATTCCGTTATTACTATGTGTAGTTCTGTGGTGTGTATATTATTGTCACTGTATAATGTAAAATATATTCCTTTTATTTATTTATTACCGAACCCAGCACGACATTTTCAAAGCCAATTGAATCTGGCTAAAGACCAAGAACCATGTTACTAACTAATTTTCATACGATTGCTTTATTAAGCGAAACTGTCTCGGATCACAGTCGGTAAATGGCAATAGAAATATGTATGTATATTCTGTTTTTTGCCACTTTAATTTCTAGTTATTGCCATGTATATATGTCGATGGGGTATGATATATATATATATTAGAATATATTCAACGAATTAAGTTTGATTTCGTTGCATTCAAATATCAAGGCAAACAAGTTGCGAGTTGCAAGTTGACCTGTTGCACTTGTTGCGCTGATGCAAAATATTTATTTTCAGTTAAATTTACACGTATAAATCGTGTAGGATCTAGAGTCAAAATTCCAATTCAAATTTATTCTTTTTTGTTTCGTATTTATTTTATTTAAAAGATGATTGACATCGCATTTATGTATTCTAAAATAGGAAACCTCACATTTACTTATTTCAGTCGTATTAATTCATTTGAATCGTGATTGAAACATCGTAGTTATTCATTTCAAAATACGTTTGAAATATGGTATTTATTTAATTTAATATTTAGTACACGCAAAAAAAAACTAACTTAATCGTAGTATAAAGTAAGGACGACGCCCAAGTTCATCACAGCCCACACAGTGCCCAAGCAGTTCACATGCGCTCCGAGAGACGCGTGGCGACGGCGCGCAGGTTGCCATAGACCTTGCTGGGCGGCGAGCCGAGGATGAGGTTGCAGATGGCGCGACGCGCGAGCTGGATGTTCTGATAGCTGCCGAGGATGTGGATCTTGCTGTCGGCGAGAACGATGCGAGTCTTGGTCACGTTCTCGATGGTGAACTTGGTGCGTCCGCCTTTGCCAGCCAGGCGGCCGATGGCACGCGACTGATGGTCGCCGCGCAGCGTCTTCACGTCCTTGATCTCGAAAGTCTCGACAAAAAGATCCTCGAGACGTAGCAGCGCCAGAGCATCGTCCACCTCGAAGCCGCAGAGGAAGGCCTTGACGAAGTCGGCGCCCTTCTGCAGATTAGAAATGTCTGGCGTCTCGGGGCCAATGCGCAGTTCTACCTGGCGCGCCTTCATGTTGAAGCGTATCTGGAGTTTCATGTGCTCGACGACGGGCGTGAAGATCTTCATCCACTGCTCCTTAAGCGATGAGTATCTGTGCGGTGGCACTGACACCTTGCGCAGCTCGCTTCGTATGCGTTTCGCACGCGGCGGCGCCGATGATCCATCATTATGACCTGACCGCTTGCCTCCCTCGATTCCAGTGGCCGCGTCCACCAACACTTCTACGTCCATTTGTGTGGTTTCAGAGTTCGCACTGCGTTTCTGTGCTTTCTTTGTGGGTACGAAGACATCGGTCTGTATGTTTTCCACCTCCATGTTTACGTTGTTTTTTTTTTCACGGTAATTACGTTGTTTTTATTATAATAAAAATACTTCTCTCCACGTGCGATACACTGCTCATCAAGTGTGGCATTTGTTAGTGTTACCGTATCTTGCACTCGCTAAAATACTGCTGTGTAGCAGCGCTGTGCTAAATATAGCACATCAAACAAGCACTCTAGCAGAGTATTTTATTGCTTTTGCATTGTAAAACAACTAGAACAAGTCAAGCGTACTGTTTAAATATTTTAAACACTCTTAATAAACGAATTGCAGCTTGTGTTGTTATCGTTGTTTGGCGCGGTCACACAGCTGTTCAATTCACGTAGCAAGTGGTCAGCAATTTTGCGTGCTGCAACTAGCAGCTTTTGCATGTATGCGCACTAACAGTTGTTGCCTATCGATAATTTACAGTTATTATGGCGCAATTTATTAGCGTTTTTATATTGTCATCGTTTTCGCAAATGTGTAAATAAATCCATCGTTATTTAGTGCGTATGTTATTTTCGCGTGTGTTAATGTAATACTATAGTGACCATTGTAGTGGAAAAAGACTGCGCTGTGCTAATATTTTTGGCGGGTAAGTTTACCTTTGATGCTTTTACTTTACTACGCATTGGCAATCTGTGTGAAGGGGATGCGGTGGAGCTGCTGTTTATACACATTTGCGCTTGTCAAATTTCTTGCAATTTTGACACCTTTGTTGATGTTATCAGTATACTTATTGTGCACATTGCATAAATGGCCTATGGGCTCCCTTCGAAAATGCAAATGATAATGACGGCGGCCCAACGAGGCTCCAGCGTCAGGTGGCGCTTTCTAATGGTGCATTGGTATGTGTGTTTCTATCTCTCTTGCTCCCGTTTTAGCTTTGCCGCCTGTGCAGTGCTTGTGCTGTGCAGTGCTGCCAGAATTTTTAAGGCGAAAAGGGCTAGATTTTGAAAATTGGCCAAAAATGGCTGGTCACATATTATCTCAGCCATATTGAAAACCATGTTTCAAGCAACTTTGAAATTAGCGATGTTGCTCGATTCCTGAGAGCAAAAGTAGATTATCAAAATGTGTAGATAAGGCAGAAATTAGTTGTATTTTATTTTGTTGCATCAGCTGCGACCTTACGAACCCGTATTTTAGCCATATGCTAAGTCCAATTATCAAACTAATTTATCCCAAGTTGTCAGTTGCTAAAGAAAAGTTAAGCGATGCAGAATAGAGAAGCAGCTAGATCCAGCCGCGAAGTGGCTAAAGCGGCAGCAGTTGTGCTGTGCATGTCGGTGAATGCCTGTGCTTGTCGCTGCTTGTCCAGCTGTCGTCATAGGCTTTTGCATGTGGGGCGCTTGTCTAATCCACAATGGCCGACATTTTAAATACAAATGGCAGCGCTGTTGCGTCTCCGATGCTCCGGTGCTCCGGTGCTCGGCTGCCGTGCCTTGCAACCGTGCAACGTCCATCGTGATAGTCGCAGCTATAGTCATAGCCATAGTCATAGTCATAGCCACGGCCGTAGTCATAGTCATAGTCATAGTGTTGTGGGGTTGTCTCTTTTTAGTCTATTGGCAACTGATTAGCATTTAAATTAAAATGTCGCAAAGTGGCCTTAACAAAATGTTGCTAGCTCTTGTGCGCCCCTCTCTTCCTCTTGTCCTACTAGTGTTGCTATTGCAGCTTATTGTCTCTGGTGCCACCTGTTTATGCTGTTGCTCCTGCCTCTGCTCCCGCCGCTGCTGCTGCAGCTGCTGGTGCCACTGAGATTGGTGCGCTTCGCAATTGCCTTTGTGCCGGGCACGAAAAACTCTGAAGCGTCAACCATAAAGGATGCGGATGCGGATGCGGAACGAGGATGCAGCTACGCTTGTTGCGGATGCGATTCTTGGGGCACTTCAAAGAGAGCACACACAACAACTGGCGACTGCGTCGATGAGCTTAATTATGAAAATTAATTGTATTCGAATGAATAATGTTAATTGATTTTTCTCTCAATCGTCCCACCTGGCGTATAAGTAATCAAGCCGCTTTGCCGACCTCACGCGCAGCTTACTATGATGCTCCATTGTCGTCGTCACCGTCGCCGTTGCCGTCGCTGTCGCCGTCGCGTCTCGTCTCTCCTCGCCAATTAATTAGTCCATTTCATTGTTGTGCGCCAGCGAAACAGCGCAAAATCAAATACGTTTCATGACCCCCTCTCTCTCTGCAGCTCGCCTTCTGCGCCGTCACCCCCCCGCCATTTGCTGTTATTGCAATTGAGATAGTTAAGCACTCAGTCACGTAATTCATTTGCATTGAGCGCGTGGTCAGCGCAGAATATCCCTCAGCGTGCCATCAGCAGCCAAAACAGCAACTCCCCCAGAGCAGAGCTTCTCCCGGGAGGAGCACGCCACGCTGCCGCTATTCTACAGTATTGATCCTATGCCCAGCATGCTCCCCCCCCCCCACATTTAACTCTCCACTTCAGTCTCGATGTTGCCAACGTCGTTCACGCTATGCTCGTCTACTCGTTTGCCTTCGCTAATACTACTGCTCTTCATCTATTTGACAAACGTTCCTGCAAGTCTCCACTAGTCTTCACTTTTTAGACTCTATATTTCTCCATTGCTCTAAACAGCTCTTCTTTCACTGCTGCTTAATACTTTACGTTATTCAGAGTTCGATTCTCTCCATTACGCTATACAATTCGCATAGTCTACACCATTCTTCTCCACAACTCATTCTACTCACATTTAAGTCTCCACTTCATTGTTACAGTCTCAATGTTGCCAATGTTAGGCAATCCACTCGCTTGCCTTCGCTAATACTGCTCTTCATCTATTCTACAAGCATTCCTGCAAGTCTCCACTACTCTACACTTTACACTTTACAATTTATTCACTATATTTCTCCATTGCTCTACACAACTCTTCCTTCGCTGCTGCTCAACACTCTAAGTAATTCAGAGCTCGATTCTCTCCATGATGCTACACAACTCCCATAGTCTACACCATTCTTCTCCACAACTCATTCTACTCACATTTAAGTCTCCACTTCATTGTTACAGTCTCAATGTTGCCAATGTTAGGCAATCCACTCGCTTGCCTTCGCTAATACTGCTCTTCATCTATTCTACAAGCATTCCTGCAAGTCTCCACTACTCTACACTTTACACTTTACAATTTATTCACTATATTTCTCCATTGCTCTAAACAGCTCTTCTTTCACTGCTGCTTAATACTCTAAGTAATTCAGAGCTCGATTCTCTCCATGATGCTACACAACTCCCATAGTCTACACCATTCTTCTCCACAACTCATTCTACTCACATTTAAGTCTCCACTTCATTGTTACAGTCTCAATGTTGCCAATGTTAGGCAATCCACTCGCTTGCCTTCGCTAATACTGCTCTTCATCTATTCTACAAGCATTCCTGCAAGTCTCCACTACTCTACACTTTACACTTTACAATTTATTCACTATATTTCTCCATTGCTCTACACAACTCTTCCTTCGCTGCTGCTCAACACTCTAAGTAATTCAGAGCTCGATTCTCTCCATTACGCTACACAACTCCCATGGTCTACACCATTCCTCTCCACAACTCATTCTACTCACATTTAACTCTCCACTTCACTGTTACAGTCTCAATGTTGCCAATGTTAGGCAATCCACTCGCTTGCCTTCGCTAATACTGCTCTTCATCTATTCTACAAGCATTCCTGCAAGTCTCCACTACTCTACACTTTACACTTTACAATTTATTCACTATATTTCTCCATTGCTCTACACAACTCTTCCTTCGCTGCTGCTCAACACTCTAAGTAATTCAGAGCTCGATTCTCTCCATTACGCTACACAACTCCCATGGTCTACACCATTCCTCTCCACAACTCATTCTACTCACATTTAACTCTCCACTTCACTGTTACAGTCTCAATGTTGCCAATGTTAAGCAATCCACTCGTTTGCCTTCGCTAATACTGCTGTTTAGCTATTTTACAAACATTGCTGCAAGTCTCCTCTACTCTACACTTTACACTTTACAATTTATACACTATGTTTCTCCTTTGCTCTACACAAGTCTTTCTTCCCTGCTGCTTAATACTTTTCGTTATACAGATCTCGATTCTCTCCATGATGCTACACAACTCTCCCATAGTCTATACCATTTCTACAACTTTTCGCTTCTCCACAACTCACTTGCTTTCCTTCTGCTACTCCGCACGGGTTTCCAGTTGTGTTTTTAATTCGCAACAGCTTCAAGTGTCATTGAGGCGGTAATCATTGTGTGGCGCTGTGTACGAGTATAAACTACATAATTCATCGAGTGGAACATCAAATTTAGCTCATAAGTAACAAGTAGTCTCACCTTGGATGGGAAAGGAGGTGCCAAGCGGGCTCTCAGGAGTGGGCTGCAGATATATATTGCGTATAGTTCATGACATTTGCACCACACCAACTGCCACCTCCCACCTCCCACCTCCCAAAACAAAACTGTTTAACCAAATTGATGCGTGGAAAAGTTTGTATTTCGGCTATTTTTTATGCGACGTTTGGTCATTTTTCATGGTCAGTAATTGGCAAGACTATGACGTCGTCCTTGTGCTGCTACCTCTAACCTCGGCATCCGCTTCTCGCTCCGGCTTCAACGTTAGCTTCAACTGCTGTTCCATATCATGCATTGTCCCCTAGGGCTGCTGACAGAACGCGTTGCGCGTTGCTGTTGCGTTTACTCTCCCACCCCTGTTCGCCGGCTTTCTTCATCTCGGCTGTCCCACACACACACGCACACAGACGAGGGGACTATGCATATATATGCGCTATTTATGTGGGCGTGTGTGTGGGCGTGTGCCATCTATGCTCACGTATCAATAAGTGCTTGAGACGTGAACTGAATTTTTTATTACCGCTTCTAGAAGTATGCACAAAAGTGAATGTCCCTCGCCGTGCCGCAGGACGCAAGGCGAGCGAGCACGGCCACGGCCACGGCCTCGGGAGGAGAGCGGGGCAGAGCGCGCTGATAGCGGGGCAATGACGGAGGCGGCAACTGAGCCAGCGAGCGAGGCAGGACGTTGCGAATATGTCTCTCAGCATGCCAAATTGCCTGTGAAATATTCTCCAAATATATACACATGCGGCACACACACACTCCCATCTATATACGAGTATGCGTGTATATATCCTCCATATATGTATATGCAGTTAGCATACTACTCGTATAGAGCAGACAGAATGTCTTCTTTTGTCTAGAAAATCTGTCGCTTTAAACAAGGCTTGCCACATTTGCCACTTATCTCGTTGGATTTTCTCTGACATTATTAGTTATTGTGTGACACACACACACTAGACTGATCAGTCCGAAAAGCCACGACAATATTTTATTCCCTTCTGCGATGTTCACTTGATCACCTACTATAGAACAGACCAAGTATAACAACTCGGTCATTAACATTTAATTTGACTACAACAGAAGCAAGTCTCAATCCCAATTAAGCACTTTTAATATTTTCAGTTTTGAATAGCGCAATTATAATTATTCCAGTGACATATAACCAATCTATATTCCCATTGTTTGTTGTCCTCAAAAGTATAGCATTGGATTGAAAACATAGAATAGAATTGAAAACATGTTCATCAAACATTTTACTAATTCGAATCCGAATAATGCTCGAAATTATAGTGTATAAATGTCGGAAATTGTTGTTGTCATGAAGTGAAATCAATGCCAATCTGAGCTGACTACAGCGCAGCATGATAAAGCGAGGGAGAGGGGGCTGGAGACAAGAAACGCTCACTATTTGCTGATGGGGCAATTGCTGCTAATCTGCAGCACTCAGCGCACCATTTGGCCTAATCCGGCAGCGAAGGGGATTTGAGGGTTTTCGGGGTTTCGGGGTTTCGGGGTCGGGTTGAAAACGCAGCGCATCCATTTTAATTATATGTATGCCACTATGTGCCGTTATGTGTGGGGATTAACTGTAGCTTTCAAGTTGAACTTGAAGTTTCGGACGGCCACAGCAAGAACAACAGCAAAGATGGGACGGACGCAGTGCAACTTACGAGCACAATAACACGACACTTAAGTGCGCTCGTCTTACGGCCCGACCCAAGGACGTTTACTTTAGAGCTCGATTTATTGCCGCTAGAGATGAGCGTGTCTCCCGTGACGTGCAAACGATGCTACGATAATAAATACGTCTTCAAATCGATTAAATGGGACGCCTTGTTGAACGTTTGCTTGCCTACGCTATCTCAGCGAGCAAGCCAATCTCAGTCTGCCAGAATAATGTGGTAGATCTTCAGGGCGCATTGAAGTTCAAGTCACCTCGCTGTCATTAACATTAGTTGTCATTTGTGTCCATACATCAGTCTCTCAAAACAAGAAATCGTACTAGAACTCGATGTAGTGCGATAGTTCCTGAAATAGTGATCCATCTCTAGTCTGGGCTGCGAGGGTTCAATGCCGTCGGCCGTGGAATTGGGAATGGCTTTCAGGTAATTTCTCTTAACGGCGAGCGAGGGGGGGGGAAGGCGAGGCGAAGACGGAGACGCAGAGGCCTTGGCAGCGTTTCACAGACGCTGTTTATGTCGGCGGAGCGTTAATTACTGGCAGTGTCAGGACCCGAAATTCGAACCCGAACTCCAGCTCGTGGCCGAGTGTAACTGCAAGGGACAGACAAGTGATAAACGGCCCGACATTGCTGGCTCCTGCTGGCTCCTGCTGGCGCTCCTGTTGGCTGCTGGTCCTGGTCGGGTCCTGTTGGACTGGACACTGGACAGTTGTGAATCAGTGCCTGGCCGCTGGCTTTGGCAATTGATTTATAAATCAATAAAAATATGTGCATAAATATTTGTCGAGACAATATAAATAAATTGCGATGCAGTGTGAGCAGTCGGCTGAAAAACCTTATGCAAAATGCAACAGGACGAGAGGACAGCAGAAAACAGAGAGCAGAGAACTGAGAACAGAAACAGTCAGCAGACTTTAAGGCCAAGACGAAGACGAGTAGCAGCCACTCGATATGAATATGAAAATGGAAATCGCAATGGAAATGCAAATGGCAAGCGAGAAGCGAGAAGGGGAGGAAGGTGAAGGAAGGGGACTGCGCTCCAAGATACAGCCAGACAATGCCACACAATCCAGAGGCGACAGGCAACATGAAGAAGAGTGCGAGTGCGAGTGCGAGAGCGAGAGCGAGAGCGGGAATGGATGCTCGCATGGTTGTGGCATGTTTCTGGTGCTGCTGCCACTGCTGGCTGCCTGCCTACTTCTTATTAACTAGCCAGGCCAGTGACCACTTGACTTAGAACTGCGAGGGCGGATTGAGGAATCTGCGGGAGAAATGCAAGACAAGCAGAAGAATCAAGATCAACAATAGTGAGTAGAGATGTCACAAAATAGAAGCAGTTGCAGGTTGAAAGTTAGTGATAGATTGAATTGATGTCACTTGGATGAACTGGAATTGAGCGATTAGCCAAGCAGTCTATGAACAGACATTAAATATAATAGTTATTAGTGTGCAGCGAGAGAGAATACGAATGAGGTTTGAATCAATTCATTAAGAGTCGATTAATTATGAAGATGAATGCAATCGATAAGTAGTTGTCAGGCGACCCACGTAGCTCAAGCATACAGCGTAATCATACATGTGCATATGAAACTCGAACTCGAACTGGACTCCACTGGACAGGATAATGGCAGGACACGCAGCTTCAACTGTTGCTGTTGCAGCCAGTGCTCGTGTTGCTGCTGAGGGCAGCACTAGTCAGATTTACTTTGTGCCCATAATTTGATGTATTGTGTGCAATGTGAACGCAATTTAAATATGTGTGCAATTACGTAAAATGTTTGGTTACAGAGCCCAGGGAAAGCCCTGGATGGACTCCACTCCACTGCACTGCACTGCACTGCACTGCCCTGGCCTGGCCAAAAACAATTTCGGGTGCCAACTAATCAAAAATGTGAGCAATTATAATTGATTAAAACGAGCCGTGAGCCCGAGACGAAACCAAAACCGAAACCAGAACGAAACGAATCGAAACGCAACGCAACGCAACGAGACGAGACGAGTGGAGTTGAGTTGAGTCGATGAGCCGAGCTCGAGCTGGAAACGAGCCGATGCAGTCGGGCAGTCGGGCAGTCATTTATCCATCTGCACAAATTGCATATGAGCGCACACGCTGCATAAAAGGACACCCCGAATATGTCAATAACACACACCTGTAGTCCTGCAGCCTCCTCCCCTGGGCGCCTTTAACGCAACTGATTTTGCCTTTAAAAGCACACTTTATTTGCGGTTCACATGCTTAATATTGTTCGACACCTTGTTCAATTGACTCAAACTGACAATTACCTCAAACTAGACTTAAGCAATCAGTTTGTGGATGGCAAATGGTCGGAGCAACACTACCACATGCTGTTATTTGGACGCCCTTTAATTAGTCGGCCAAATCACAAAATATTTGCACTATTCAATTGCGTAACTTACTCTATTAGCAACTCTACTTTATGCTCGTTTGGTGTGCATCTTAAAAATGCGAAATTGCCAACTGTTGCAATGCGTATTTCTGTGCTCAATCTTTAATCTCTCTCTAGCTTCTTCGCTGGCCTTCTCTCTAATATTTCGCTCGCTGTTCACATTTCGGGGGCATCAGTCAAAAGCTCTTGCCCTGGGCAAGTAGTGAGTAGTATTCGATGCCATTAGGGACACTCTAAGCTTGTAAGGTGCAGCTTATGGCTGCTCTTGCAGTTGCAATGCAATGCGTGCCCACAAAAATGCCGTTGAATCAATTTTGCATCAAAATGTTCAATATGCAGCGCAAAACGGATGCGCTGAGAGGGCAAAGAAGGACACAGAGACAGAGACAGAGACAGAGACAGAGACAGAGCCGAAGAGAGCGAGAGCAAGTGGTTGGGGTTGTGTGTCTGTGTGGCAGTTGCAGCCTGGCTGTGGCTGTGGCCAGTGCTACCGCACAGCCAGAGAGACGCACGGACAGCAGGACGGGCAGAAGGACATGCTGATGCACCTGGCCGATGTGCAGACCAATAGCCTGACCAACGGCTTTTAAACCAGAACCACACGAAACCCGAAAATGTAATTGAAAAATTATTTTGTTACATGTGTCCGGGCTGCAGTTGCAGCAGCGGCGTGGCGTGGCGCGGGGCGCGGGGCGCGGGCCGCACATTTGGATGCATATCCTGGCGTCCTGGTTCCTGCGTCGATGATTTCGGGGCCTGGTCAAATTTTAATTAATTTGCCGAATTGCAAAACACGAATCAACTTCACAAGATTTAATAACCAAGTCGACGCGCGCTATTTTGTGGCTCTACTCCCCTCCCCTCCCCTGTCGCGCTCTTGTGCGCTCTAGCTGCTGATTAGCATATAAATTACATTGCCACACGCCCACAACGCCCTCGTCTTTTGGCAATATGTTGCTTATTGATTTAGCATTAATTGTTTATTGTTAATAACCGGGCAGCCGCCAAGTTTAGCGCACTTCTCAAAAGGATGCCACCTCGAGGTGCTCTTCTGTGGGGCGCGCGAACGCGACTCCTCGGGGCTGCTCGAGTCCTTTGCACGAAAACCAATTAACTTGTTAATTTATTTGTCATTTGCTTTGCTCGCTTAGTTCGTCTCCTGCTGTTGCTGCCGCCGCTGTTGCTAAAACAACAGCATTCAACAACAGCAAAGGACACGGCGCCCTTTGAGCTAGAGATGGGCGCTTTGCTGGCGCTCGCTCGTGACACGCGCCACGCTTCTTCCCACTTCTATTAATCGTTATCTCAGTTGTCTCTCTTTGGCTTCGTTTTCTCCAGCAGTCGATTGGCTTTTGGAGTTCGAGTTTCGAGCTCTTCTCTAGCTGTGCATGTAATTAAGTTGTTGGTGTCTAACAACTTGCAAGCAGCTGCAAGGCAAATGCCAAGGCGTTGCTTGGATAGATCAATAGTTGAAGGCATTAACATATAAACAGAGACACACTCCTAGGCTGATGGTTCCAATTCTCCACTGCCTACGGAGTGAGATTAGGCAAGTGGGTAAATTCTTAAAGCCTTTCCATATCGAACTCTTCGATTATGGGGCTGACTTTGCGAAGGATACTGTTTACAAACCATCTGCGTAGATATCAACTGCAAATGATTGATTCCATTTTAATAATTCCCATGAAGTTGGCATACGTTGAAGTCTCTTATTGAGGCTGCTTGAATATAACACTTTTGATACGATAATTTAAGATTATTGAAATCCTTGGATTACCAAGAAATTTATTTGAAACAAAGTCCGCTATTAGTACTTATTACGTGCCTACCTTCTTTTAAGTAGTAGTTATCTGCGTTTTCCACTTTTGTTTGTCTCTTGCCTTCTCCCATTAGCCTTTCCTCTGTTTCGCGTTTTATCCGATTTTCTTTATATCGCTAGCTTTTCTATTCACTAGTTTTTTGTCTTGTGCTATACTTATGTGTTATATATTCTCGCAGCTTTCACTTTTCGCCCGAATTCTCTTGTGTCTGCTGATTCTCTTACTTATTGTTTCAATGTTTAATGCTATTCTTTGTTGGTTCTTCGCTTGTGCTTCTCTGCTTTTCCGCCCTCTTCGGCTCTCGCACTAATATCGCCAAAGTGGCCACAAGCAATCAGATTCTAGTGTTGTTGCCGTTGCTCTTTGAGAGGGCATTCTAGAGTTGTCAGCAAGGAGATTGAAAGGGGAAATGTTAGCTGGTGAAATCCTTTAACCGTTGCTCACTTTCAACTTTGAAGTTGGCAAAGTTTTCGCTTTGTATAATTAAAACTATGCAGCCAGCATGGCGAACAGCAAGCATAATGCAGGGGGGGGGGGGTTGACGGGAAGCGACGGGGGGAGAGCTCGCAACGAAGACGAAACCAAATTGTTTACATGTGTCTTTGTTACAGTTATCATTGCTGCTGGTCGTGGAGCGGGGCGCGAACTGTGGTGCGGGGGAGGGGGTTCCATCAGGCTGCAGGCGCAGTGCGTCTCGCTCGCTCTTTTCTCTCTGTCATTCATTCTTTCTGTTTGTCGTGTCTTTCGGCTTCGTCGCGTTTGTTTGCCTCTGTTTCTGCTTCTGCTGCCTCCGCTGCTGCTTCTTCTTCTTGCTACACATGCATATGCAAGACGCTGATGCTGACGCTGTCGCTGACGTTGGCGCAGACACGCCCACACGCTGTTACGCCCATTTTATTTAGCATTTTCATGTTGTTGTTTTTTATTTTTATTTTTGGTTCCTGCGGTTTTTAATTAAAATTAACTTTGTTTATTTTGCGCTTTTCCCATTTGCCAATGCCGCCTGCCCCCTTTGCAACAGCCGCCGCTGCTGCTGCTGCTGCTGCTGCTTGCAACAAGGCTTGTCTTTCGCCTTAAAAGTGGTGTTTACCTTACTCACGTTGCTGTTGTAGTTGCTTGTAATTGCCGCCATTTGCGTTGTCGTCACAGCCATCAACAGCAGCAGCGGCAGCGGCAGCATTTGTTGTTGTTAGTTTTACCTGTTGGCTGCCAGTCGACAGTCAACAGTGACGTGCGGCAAAAGTGGCAACTGCCGCCGCCACCATCGTCACCATCGTCACCATCGTCGCCGTCGCCGTCGTCGACTGCCGGCAGCGAAAGAGTTTTACAATCATCGCCGTCATCATCTCAGACTCGAACGCGAACTCGAACTCGAACACGAGCTGTGTAACTTTTGCAACTTTAGTTTGGCCAAGTTTTTGTTATGGCTGCCGGCAACGATTCCTTCCCCCGCGCCCTTGAAGGGGAGCAAGCGTGCTCGACAAGCACATACTCTATCTCCTCTTATCGACCATTCAAAGTAGAATATTGTATGCTCGGGCGTATACTTAATATACATTAAGTATACGCCATGTCTGCATGTTGCCAATGCTCGACAATCTTGATACAAATCTGGCGCAATACTAAAACGCATAAGAACTTATTCGAAAACACAAATTCTCAAAAGGAAAAATATAATAATAATAAGCGACATATACAAATGTATTTACTTAGATTGTTCGATTGTTTTTGTAGCAGAGACAGTTGTGATCAAAGAGATGAAAGAGATTCGCTAATACCTGCTGAGCTGAGCTATTGTCTCGAAGAGTTCGAGAAGCGACTGCTTTGTCGCATGCTTAACCACAAGTTGCGGCTGCTGGGCTTGGGATGTTTGTGTTTGCAGAGTATTGTAAACAGGCCGTTTGCCATTTTGATTATCGCATTTATTTGCCGTTGCTCGCTGCTGCATTTGGTGTTTGTCTTGTTCGTGTTGTTGGTGCTTTGTTTGCCTGGGCAAATAAACGAGAAACAATAATAAAACTATCATATTACACGACGACGAGAGGCGCGCACTAGGCATGACTCTCGTTGTAGAAACGATTGCGACCGAGGTTGAGATTGAGAGCGCGCACCGTTGTCGCATTGCCCAGCGAGGTCTCTGTGGATGTTGTGCTGCTGCCATCGTCCTCCTCGAGATCATTGTCATTGCCATCGGCAGCGGCGTTGTGGACGCGCTTGCCGCGCATATTGTCCGCCACCTTGGAGGGGCAAGTGCCCGCGTACTCGGCGTACAGCTGCTCGAGCAGATCGCGAAACAACGTGGGATTCACATTGATGCTGACACTCATCAGGACAAACCAATCGCCGTAGCCGGCGTGCGACAGCACCTGCCGCACATGCGCCTTGGGCATGCCGCGCAGATGGGTGCGCAGCAGCTGGAGGCGCAGCTCGGGGCAGCAGACGAGCACCAGGCGATAGAATATGTTGATGGCCGCCAGCATGGCGATGAACAGGAACCACACGTACAGCACTGCGAACAGCTTCTCGTTCAGTATGTTCAGCGGCAGCACGCACAGGATGTCGAGGACGTTGAGTGTGCCACTAGGGCCATAGAAGAACATCTCGCACTTGGCCACCTTGGGGAAGACGCGCGACGTCATCAGGTTCCACAGGTTCCAGTCGTAGACGGGTATGGCGGCCAAGGCGTGGATGTACTTGTGCCAGAACCCGTTGAAGATCACGTCCATCAGCCAGAAGTTCAAGCCCTGCCACACGAGTGAGTTGTGATTAGTCGAGCGATGACTCACGCGACTCGTACTTACGCTTATGATCAGATTGAGCAGCTCGCAGAAGGCGTACTTGATGGCATAGCAGCAGTGAATGGCCGAGAAGCGCGCCCGGAAGTACTTCGTGAGCATGCGCAGCCGCATGCGGTAGGTCTCCTCGAGGATGAGCGCGTCGCCGATCTCGCAGCACAGCTGCTTCATGCGCTGCCCCTCCCAGACCTTCCACAGGTACGAGGGGAAGTAGAAGAGCAGCGACTGGAAGAGCAGTATCATGAAGACCCACTGGTAGTAGCGCAGATACAGTCGCTTCGTCACGCCCCGCGTCTCGGGTCCCACGCCCTCGGCTATCGAAATCATGCGAGCGTACTGCTCATTGTTGGCCAGCAGAGAGCGCAGAGTGCTGCTGCTGGTGCTGTTGCTGTTGCCGTTGCCGTTGCCATTGGGGGGCATCTGCTCGATGGCGAGCAGCTGGTGCTTGCTCTCCTCGGTCTCCTGGGGCAGGATGTAGGTGCCCATGGTCCAGCAGTAGGACTGCACGTACTCGGTGTGCTTGGTGGCGCTGAGGCAGAGGATTGGCTCGCCGAAGTACTGCTTGGCCGAGAGCAGGAACGTGCAAGTGAGCAGGATGACTATGGTGCACTTGGAGTGGAGCGTGAATATCGGATCGTAGATGCGCACCGTCTTCAGGCGCAAGTACTTGGAGAGCGGCTTCACGGCGGCGTACATGATGCTTCTTAGCTTACAGCTCGCTCGCCTGTCCCGCACTTCACGTTTGCTATTGTGCTTGTGTGATTTGTCGTTTTCGATTCAACAAAATTTCTCCGAACAGAATGGATTGGGAAGCACACAAATGAAAGCCTGACTGCCAGAGACTGTGAGAAACAGGGAGCGAGTGACACTTCAATTGACACTTGACAACTTGGCACATAGTCGTCTCCCTCTAGCAGACTCAGAGAAGTTTCGTTCAGCATTTGAATCGAGAAGCCGCGAAAAGCTTTCTGCTCTTTCAAATGGAACACAACAACTGGGCAAAATACAGCTATAATTGTGCAGTCGCTAGATTGGCATCCCTGTCCTCGTACGAAGGCTTGCTGTACAAAGCTGAGTGCTACGAAGCTGGCTGCTGTGTGTGAGTGCTGCGAAACCGCTTGAGTGGACCGGACGCTGCTCAACACTGGCCCTTGCTAGTGCCCTTGCCTGCTAGACTCTGATCGAGTGGCCTCTTGTGCTTCGGCATTAAATACAAATTGCAATGACTCTTGCTATTTGACACGCATAATAATGGCGAGCACACAACAATAGCATAGTGCTCTGCTCTGCTCTGGCAGCGGGTAGCGGCAGCCATCGCTATATGTATGAGGATCACGAGCGATGGGAACGACAACGAATGGCGGCAATAATAATAAAATGATTAATCGATGCTACATGACTGCATAGCATATACAAAATGCGAGCGAGAGTAATTCCCACTGCTGTGTTGTCAGCCAGCGTCATTACCAGACGCGGGGTTGCCCCCTGCCCCCTGCCCTCTGCCCCCTGCCCTCTGCCCCCTGGCCCCTCCCCGGCCGCTGCCCACGCAGCACAGCCTCGTACATCAGCATCATCATTATCATGAGCATTCAACATCATCATTATGAGGCAACATTCAACATTATCATTGGAACGCGGCTGCCGTGCAAATGTTTACTGTGGGAATTCCGTTTGCAGCGACGTGTCGTCGTCGTCGTCGTCGTCGTCGTCTCCCCTCACACTCGCACACACACACACACACACGCACACGCACACGCACACAGCTTGACGTGAAATTAAATTTATGAATTCTTTCGCTGGTGCGTGACCAGAGATTTACTATAATCAGGCATCGGGAATCAACGAACACGCTCAGGAGACTAATTAGTCGAGTACCGTTTTGCTGTTGTTACAATGCCATCCGCCCTCGCCCCCGCACCCGCTCCCCTCCACTGCCACTTGCCACTTCCTGTGTGCGCCTTACCAATTACAAGTACAAATTATAATTATAATTTCTCGTGCCGCATTGATTTCTTTTTTGGCTCGCGGCGCGCGCTCCCCCCAATTGATTGCAATGAATTATACAACTAATTTGGCAGTGGGTCAGCGCAGTTCCCATGGGTAGCTTAACTCTGCCCACTCCCCACTCCCCACTCCCACTCCCCGCCACCCGCTTGCTCCACACTCCATTTGACAGCGCGCTGATCGGTGGCTGTCCGTGTGGTTCGCGTTGCTGACAGCGTTTTAAATATTTATTTAAATGAAATGCATTATTTAAAGCGATTTCCCATTGACCACAATAACCGAAAACGTTTGTTGACTGTGTCACGCCGCCTTGACCGCCCGCCCCCGCCCCCGCCCACGCCCCTTTTCACATTCGACACAAGTCCCGCATTGTGTTTCACATTGTGTATCCTGTAGTCAAGCGAGTCGCATCTGCAGCTGGAGCGAATAAATCTCAGTCAACTCAACGTTCAGCTTTTCATTTATTGCTAATTTAGCTCACTCAGTGAAAAGTTACAGATAAATGAAGTTGTTTATCAGAGTTTTCGCATTCTATTTAGGCATTGCTTACGAGGTGTCTGGCAGTCGACTACGCCTCGTTTCACCTGCCTCGCTCTGATTTTTTGTTGCGCCGCCAGGTTGCGCAATTCGCGCTTAAATAAATAAATTGAACAATTATGCGTGGTTGCGGTTGTTTTGGCTTTGATGGAGTTGCCTGCAGAGTTCTCGCTGCTCTCCACTTCCAGGCAGGCATAATCCTATTACCTAGCACGCCCTCCAAGGGCCGATACTCCGGCCGCATACCCTGTAATCTGCACTGGCAAACAGCCGCGAGTTTACTGTGCAATGAAAGTATGCAAAATGCTGGGAATGTTTTCGCAGACCGTGTTTACATTTTGAAGTTAGATTAGTGCAGTATGTCTGGCTAATCAAGTGAAGTGTTCAGCTCAAGCTTTGGAATCTTGTCGGTTGGGCTGAAGACAGAGGGTATCTGTTGGCCGCAAGACAGTTGAGCAGGCTCTTATTGTTTTCATTTGTCAGCTGGCAAACAGCTGCAAAAAATTAACTACAATCGAATTGGAATTGCAGGCCGATGAAGTGCAGGGGTCAGGGATCAAGCGGACACAGTGGCACAGTGTGCTGCTCGAGGGTGGCTAGGTGCCACGTTGCCGTGCCACAACTGCGGTTGCCGCTCTGTGCCGAGCACTTGTCAATTGCACTTGCGGATGCGAATGCGATGGCGAATGCGAATGGCAAAATGAGACCGCAAGGCGACCGCAAGTTCTGACCACGGGTTGTCTCCGTCTCCGTCTCCGTCTCCGTCTGTCCCTTCGCCCTTCCCCAGCTCGCCAGAGAGCTCTGTCTGTCCGTCTGTCTGTCTGCCTGTCTGTCTGTCTGTCTGTGGCAGGCATTGCCCGCTTGAGTTGTCATCATAATGCAGATGACTTGTCCTGCTTTTCAGCTGCCCAGTTGTTGTTCCTCTATTCGTTCTCATTGCGATTGCGATTGCCGATTGTCGATTGTTGTATGCCCCCGTGGCCACACAGCCACACAGCCACACACGCACACAACACACACTCACACAGCATCCACATCATCATTATTAGCATTTCAAATGGGGGGAAGTGGGGCGGGGCAGAAGGAGTCGAAGTCGTCTTATTATGTG
The DNA here is from genome assembly GCA_035046165.1 of Drosophila rubida. Classification (NCBI taxonomy): domain Eukaryota; kingdom Metazoa; phylum Arthropoda; class Insecta; order Diptera; family Drosophilidae; genus Drosophila; species Drosophila rubida. Next base: position 464,513 of record JAWNOF010000023.1, read on the forward strand.
CCAACATGGTCGTCAACGTGATGGCGTCGAGGCTAAGGTATCAGCATATGTTACGGCCCATCTACTATATGTACATATCTCTGTGTGTGTGTGCGTGTGTCTGTCTGTCTGTCTTCCTGCCGTGCATTGTTCGATTAATGACTTAACGACGTGCGTTGAATAACTTTGATTTAGTGTCATCTCATTTCGCCAGCTACGCAGCGACCGCTCCAGCTAATTGTATTTATTTACTACACACACAAACACACACTTACACACTCACACACACACACACACACACGCACAGTCTGTGTAAGCAGGAACATGTGGTCGCCTTGAGATTTTAATTAATTTGTGCATTATAATCCATTCGCATATTCAACACAAGCCATTCGAATCTGCGCGTTAAATATAAAAGCAGACGACTGATTCAATCAATGCTGGATTTCCAGTTTTTGTCTAGTGACAGCTCAATTAATCTAATATCTACCATATACTTAAAGTTCTCTTTGCTTCTGCTGGGCTATCAGATCACAAGCACTAACATTTCGCAGGCAAGTTACGTAGGTAGAACGCCACATTCATTTACATATTAATTGTCAATTAATTGAATTCACGCAGCCAATGATAAATGCTTCTTGCAACAGCTGCTCATGAATAAAACCATTCTTCAATCATATAATATGCTGCACATTTAAAAATGCCAATTTGCTCATTGCTTTCTCTTGATTGCCTATGTGCTTAATTAGCATCTAGTGTTAAAAGTTCGATTTTCACGAAAGCGTTGGATGTCATCAAGAAAACAAATCCATCAAGGTTTCAGCTTCAACAGTTAGCAATGAATGAAATTATCTATTAGTGAATAATCTATTGAAAGTGTAGTTGAGGGATCTGAGTACAACAAATTGAAATTCGAGAACTGTTTATGTTCAAAGTAAAATTGCTTAAATGCCAATTAAAATACTGCCAACTTGTTGGTATATCCACAATTAATCAATTGGTCAATCTTTGATTTACTTTGACTTACAACACAATCGAGCTCTTGTTCGTAAAACAAGAATGCTTAAATTCTGTTCAGTTTTGAATGTGAATGATGTTCTGGGATTGAGAACGTTTTGCTTAATAATTTGGACTTGCATCAAGCTTATAATTATGTTTGTCTTGACTTGAGAGCAGGAGATCCTGGCACATATGTCAACGGTCAGACAGACAGACAGACGGAGAGGCGACAAACGGACGGACGAGTTGCTGGTTGTGCGATCAAGCTGCCACGCTGCGGATGCGACCAGTTGCATGTTGCTGTGTGCCACACTTGCGGCCATTTGTTTAGCTAGCCAGTTAGTTGGCTATCCGGTTTCCGACAGCGCTGCTGTGGCGACCCTGTCTGTCTCTGTCTGTCCGTCTGTCTGTCTGTCTGTCTGGCGCCTGGGGCTGATCATGTTTAATTAGCTCTAATGAATATTTAGCCGGGTTTCGGGGCACGTTTCTCGTTTTGTTGCCCTCCCTGACCACTGCAATTCTGCACGCCTTTCTATTACTTCCCCAGCTCCAGCTATATCGTTATTTGTACCTCTCGAACCCATTCCCCTCCCCTCCCCTCCCCTCCTCTCCGGCGCCCAGCTGCTGCTAACCAGCCCGGCACACACCCGGCAGACAGACAGACAGACACTCATATGGTCTTCGGCTCGTTATTTGTAATTTGTTGTAAGTTTTTGTTTCAGTTTTTATTGTTGTTGCCAGTTGCTGCTGCTGTTTCCTCGTTCGCCTTTCTCGGTTCGCCTTCCGCTGCTTCTCCTCCTGCTTCTGCCTCTGCCTCTGCCTCTGCCTCTGCTTCCTCGGCATACACTTTCGCACTTTGGCAGAGTCTCGAGCGGATTGTGTAACCCGCAATTAACGTGTTCTTCGACTCTGACTCGCAACCAGTGAACACCATTCTAGAAGCCTTTGCTAAGTTCCGCGACTCTGTAGAGATCAAGACAGTTAAGTACTGATTAGTCAAGTATTCAAGCAGTTGACAGAAGAGTCTTCAATCTCATTATCAAAATTCCTTAAGATTCTGCTCAACTTTGCCTAACTCTTTTGAACTTAGTAGCTTGACACTTTCACTGCTATTTGTGCAACGTACTCTTGCAATCATTTGAGACAGAGAAAGAGTATTTGGCATTCAACGAATGCTCAAATAGTTTGGCCTGCTCGTCTCATTTATGTTCTATTTCTATTTCTATTTCTGGTGCTGCTTGCGAAGCTGGTTCAGGTTCAGTTTTTGGTTTTCGCCATCGCCATCGTCGTCGTCGTTGCTGTTGTTGTTGCTGGGGCCATCGTTGTTTTTATCGACATTGAAATGTGGCCCCAAAACAGTTTCAGCTCATAAAAATACAATTTGCTGCTGCTTATTTTTTACGATGCACATGAGGGCGATGCTGGGGCCTCCTGTTGGTCCAGCTCAGCTTCAGCTTCAGGTTCTCTTTTTCCTTATATACACATGTGTGTGTGTGCGGGTGTGTGTGCGGGTGTGTGTGTGTGTGTGCGGCTTGGCCAAAACTATTTTCGAGCTGGAAATGACGCGCACACATGCTCCGAGTGCGTCCAATGTCCAGTGTCCATTGGCAATCGGGTTGCCACCAAGTTATGTATGTGGCAATGAGAACGCTGCACGTTTGCTGAGCCACTGGCGGGAGCGGTGGCGGGGGCGGGGCAGAGGCGCGGGGCGTGACACTGCTGCCAGCTGCTGCCTTCGTGCGACGTTGCAGGGCATTTAAACGTTTAAGGGATTTGTTTATGTTGCCGCTCAACATTTTGGGTCAAACGATGCGAGCAACCCGTCTCCCCCCTCCCCCCCCCCGGCCCCCTGCTGGCCCGCCTGCTGCAAATTGGCAAGTTGCTTAAACATAAAAACAATGCGGCCAACTGAACGGCCCATGTATTCATAATCCTGCCTAATAATCCACACCAACTATGTCCTTTCTCTCCCCCTTCCTCCCCCCTCGCACATGTGGAGAGGCGGGGCGGGGAAGGTCATAGAAAATAAAATGAAATGAAATAAAATAGGCAAAAATGCTTCGGCTAAATAGATAAAATGAGCGCAGCTGGATTTTTCAACAACCTTCCTATAGATGCCTCTCTGCGAGTGTGGTCTGTGTGTGTGTGTGGGCGGTGGGGGGGGGGGGGGTGTGCCCACAAGTTATTCAATGGCATTAAATTAGTCGTCATTTTTAATAAGCTACAAGCATAACTTTTACTGCAACGCATTTAAAACTGCCGCCAGCTGTCGATTTGCAGAGTTCAATAGTTGAGCAGTAGTTGCTAGTTGCTAGTTACTAGTTATCACACATTTAAATACTGTTTGCCCAAAAGAAATGCTGCAATTTATGCGCCGATAAAGTTCAGATCAAATGCGTTTAGTTCTCGTTTAAAGCGACTCTGGGAATGTCTGGGGCAAAAAACAGTTGCATAGCTGAAGCTGCTAAGCGGCTGAGCGTTGGGGGGGGGGGGGGTGTGGTGTGACTTGAATGCACATTCGCCTGGCTGTAATTAACCCATGCATATGCAATGGCCAAGGAGGCGTGGCTCAGTGCGGGGGCAGGGGGTGGTCGAAGCCATTGCACTTATTGTATAATTATGTAATTTAATGAATACTAAAAAGTTGCCCCTACAATGCGATGAAAATGCGGGTAAATTGCCGAGGAATGCAACAGAAGGAATGCCAGAGGAGTGCACAAACAGTGGGCGGCAGCGGGGTGTGGCTGGTTGTTCGAGGGGGTGCGAGGCAGACACATGAAATAAACACAAACGGGGAACAAAACACAGCGCCTAGAAAATGAAAATGCGCACAAAACGTGTGTATAAAATTAAGAAAATGAAAACGAACTATGTAAAAAAGACGAGACTCGTCGTGTGTGATCGACCCGCACATACCCAGTGTGCCATCGAGCATGGAGTGGGAGACCAAATCAAGCTGAAGTTAGTCGAAGGTCTGAGGTTACTTTCTTCACAACACAAGTGTTGTTTCTATTATGAATATATTGTATAGTATAGTATAGTATAGTATAGTATAGTATATATAGTATAGTGTAGTATAGTATAGTATAGTATAGTATAGTATAGTATAGTATAGTATAGTATAGTATAGTATAGTATAGTATAGTATAGTATAGTATAGTATAGTATAGTATAGTATAGTATAGTATAGTATAGTATAGTATAGTATAGTATAGTATAGTATAGTATAGTATAGTATAGTATAGCATAGTATAGTATAGTATAGTATGGTGTATTATAGTATAGTATAGTATAAAATAGTATAGTATATATAGTATAGTATAGTATAGTATAGTATAGTATAGTATAGTATTTATGTTGTGCAGATTAGAGTAGACTGCTCTTCTATAGGTTCTTGGAAATGTTTTTTCCTTTTTTGTATATACATTTATTTACATTAGTTAGTTGTTAGTTAGTAGAGCATAGTTAGTAGTAGAGTATAAGCACCATAACAACACATTTTAGGGATGTCTCCCAAAGACCAAACCTCAAACAAATGTGTCGCAAGAACTTATCAATTTGCGTTCACGTTTGAGCAAACGTTTTGGCGACGCTTTAAGGAATCTCCTTGGAAGTCTGCTTCGGTGTCTTGTCAGCCTGTTCCTCTACAGAGTGCAGATTCAGATCACGATGTAATGTGGATCCTCTCACGTAATTAGACTTGGCTGCAATCCTGCAAATCTGTACTTCGTTTAGCCCTATTGGGATTATGCAATATACACATATGTACTGCTGAAATACCCGCTTGCCGGCACTTGTCTAGAGGGTATTTTAGCAGCACAACAATGCAATGCGGAATGCGAGCTGTCTGAGTCTTGGGTGTGTTTGTGTGTGGCACAGCCACGATGTTGATTATTATAGTTATTATTGTGTGGACCGCCAGTTGCAGTTAGCAACAGTTTCCATTACCATAGACACGACTGCCCCTCGCGCCCCGCCGGCTCACGTTCAACTTCATTGCGTTGGCCATTTGTTGCAGCATTTTAGGCGCCTTCGGGCTGGCCAACTCATTTCAGCTGCAGTGCCAGCAGCAGCTGCAAACGGACGCGAGCGCGAAAGCGAAAGGGAACGCAGCGCCAGAGCGAGAGAGAGAGAGAGGGGGAGAGTGGAGGCTAGATAACATTGCGGCATTTAACATAAACCGTTTTGTCTGCTGCATTTTTCGGGCGCCAGCGAACTGCGAACTGGTTCATTGGTTAATTGGCTGGTTCATGCACTGGCTCCTCTTTTTGTTGTTTTGTTGGCTTTGATGTCTTTTGCAGCTGGGCAGTTTAGGGTATTTGAGGCGTCGTCTTCGCCTTAAAGCGCCTCGCAGCCTCGCCAGCGTTTTTAATTTTCCCTGCCACCCGCTCCACTCCACCACGAGTGTTGTCTATGTGTGTGTGTGTGTGTGTGTGTGTGTCATTTTATGCATGAATTTTTTAATAGCTTAAATATGCGGCAATAAAACTTTAGCACGCTCATCTTATCGCCAACGCTGGCAACTTGTTCTTGCTGCTGCCTTCGCCTGGCATCCGCCGCACACAGAGCGAACACCACCCGCCCTCCCCTCCGCCCTTTGCCGCCTCTGCAGCTGACCCGAAGCTGTAGCTGTAGCTGTAGTTGGAGCTGAAGTTGGCGACGGCGCACGTAGCTAATAAAAGACACACCACGGCGCCAGACCACGCTGCAGATGCAGATGAAGATGTCGACAAGACGCCGTCTCCTTCACGTGCCACGCGCCACACGCCCTGCTCCCTCCTCGCCACTCGCCGGTTGCCAGTTGCCACTCACCACTCGAGTCACCTGCAGCATCTTGACTTTTAACTAGCTAACTTGATAAAACTACAAAACTATACAATAATAAATATGCAAAAGGTGCTGCAAAAAAGACGCAGCAAATGAGAGGGGACGCGGGTGGTTGCGAGGGGGGGGGGTGGGGGCGGTAAGGCGGCAAGCGAAGCGTGGCGCTGTTTGGCGGCCAGAGGATGCCCTCGAGCGCATAAGTGCTTGCTGTCCATTGCACAGAAACACACGCAGACACGCACACACACACACACGCACACACACACACTCACACACACACACACACATGCTTATCCTTCGTGGGCCACACTTAGTCGCTCCTTTACTAGTGTTTTATGTGCATTTCTTTGGCGTTGCGCAAGGTGTCGTTGCAGTTCCCCAAGCAATTTACCTCCTCTCTCTCCCCCCCCCCTCTCTCTCTCTCTCTCTCTCTGTCTTTGTGCGCTTTCCCAATAGAGAAATGCCAGAGAACTGCATCAGGTTCGCGACAAGCGGAAACTATGCAAATTGCAATTGCAATTGATGCTGTATTATCATGCGAATATCATACTTCACATGCATTCAACCATTCATCGGGCCATTAAAACTGATGCCCCTATTTAACGTTTCATTTCCTACAATATTTAAAGTTCTCTTGCCAGAGCAAACATTGTTGGAGGGGCAAAAAGAAGTGATCATTCATGGCGATTAAAAACTGCAAGCATTGAAGTCAATTGTGATCGATGAGTCGGACAATAATCGACTAGAAATCACATTCTCTAACTCGAAGTTGCTAAATTTTAAAGTAGAACTGAACAGCACAACTGTGTATAACATGATATTCTAGTTATTGTAAACAGTTTCACAGCAGGAAATGAAATCTATGACAGATACTTAAACCATTCGTAGTAGTTGAGTAGCGAATTGATAAATATCAGCTGCTTTGGCGATGATTTGGTGAAGAGCGAGCAGTTTACTTGACGTCTATAACATTTAATTCGCATTATATTCAGTTCATAAATCCCTTATAAATAGCTACGTTTTTGTATGTATTTCACATGCGCTAACGTTGCCATAGGACACCATTCTCGTTTACATTTCAATTGTAAAAAAAAACACTTATTTGCCAGCTCAAAGAGTTTCTAGAAGGAGCGAGCGGGAGGGGGAGGGAGGGCGACAGCAGCTTATCTTTGTGCGTGTGCTCGAAAGTTAGCCTTGAGGTGGGCGTTAAGTGGAGGGCGTGGCCGGGCATCAATGTGTGTGCGAAAGGCACTTCTCGGCATAGTTTTTAAGTTTATAGGCTTGTTATTTCATTAGCATAATCAAATGGCTGATCTCAGCCCCGCCCACTCTCCAGCCCCGCAGTTGCTTGCGGCACACGTATCTGTGTGAAAAGGGAATGCGTGTGTGTGTGTGTGTGGGTGGGTGTGTGGGTGTGTGGGTGTGTGGCGTATACATCTTAATTCTGTAGTTAGGTTGTTTCTTTTCTTTACTTTTCAATCAATTCCCATCGCTTTTAACCGTTGTCGTCGTCGTCGTCGTCGTCGTCGGCGTCGTCGTCGTTGTCGCTGCCTTTGTGCCTTTTACTGCCAGACCCCCCACTCCCCCCGCGGCCTGGCTGCGTTACCGTTACGCCATGCTGCTGCCACCCCCGCCGCGCATTGCGTCGCGCCCTGTCAGCAAATCTCTGCTGAAAGCCATCAACTCGCAGGCATTGTCAGCGACATAACAAGGACACGCAGCTGAAGCTGTTTACACTTTTATATACTCCCTTCTCCCCCCCCCCCCTCCCCTTCCACAACTTTGTGGCACAAGGGGCAGCAGCAGACGACGAAGCAGCAGCAGCAGCAACAGCGTCAGACACACACAAAAAAAAAAGAGAAGAAAACAGAAATGAATGAAAGAAATCAAAATAGAATAAAACTTGTGCGTTTTGCATAAAGTGCGCTTATCCCCGCAGGATATGACTGGCAATGACGCCCCGACGCCTCCCCTCCGCACTACCCTCCCCCCCCCAGGCCGTAAAAAAATAACTAGAAAACTGTTTGCAGATTAGCTGAAGATCGAATACACTAAAATAAGCATCAGCTCTTCCCAAAAAGGTTTACTCCAGTTCTCTGTTGCTTTATCGATTTCGAATTGTACTTGCACGTCTATTTCCACGATTCCTTATCGCTCTAGCATAAACTTCAAGTTTACCCCGTCGTTGCAAGGCAACAAAACGCTAGATATAAAGTTATTCAATGAGTCGATTTTTACTTGGCAGTCGATAAACTAATATTGCAAAATTGTTATAGTTTTGTAGTTCAGTCACATTTTATAAAGCAGCCACAACTTCAGCTTTGATTCTTGAAAATACAAATTATTATAGGAGATTGTAAAGCAAATAGTCAAAGAGTTTCGAGCGAATTTATTAAGAACTACAAGTTCACGATAGATTGTAAAAAGATTGACAATAGGACAACATTTGCTTTATGTATTTATCATTAATGATTATTACTAGCCATGCTATGAAGTGAAGTGGAAATTGAAGAGCACAAACTAATTTGCTATGGCGATCACAAAACTCGCAACTAGCCCGAAACTCGACTCGTTGCTGTTCGCTGCAGTGTATGGCAACCTGACGCTGGCGGTCTAATTTCGCACAAAACTGAGCAGCTGCTGCTATTCCTGCTGCAGATCCTGATCCATTCCATTCGAGGCTCGTCGCGCTGCCTCAAGACGGCAATACGTCAAAGGCAGTGCTCGGCTTTTCAAGTGCACGTGCTGAAATGAAGCTGGATGTGTGTCAGGCGGCATTTCCGTTTGCTCTTGTAATTCCCCCCCTGGTCGCCCGTCCTGGTCGCCTGTCCTGCGGCTCCACTGCTGGCTTTAGCTAAGCATCCTCCCCAGTCCACAAACAGCGCTCGGTGCTCAGTGCTCAGTGCTCAGTGCTCAGTTTTCAGTCCTCTGGCCACGTCAGCGTTGCAGTGAAACCGCTTTGTGTGCGCCTGTCGCTCGCTTTGAGTTTGGAGCTTTGATTTATGTTAACGCCCCCCCGCCCCGTCCCCCTGCCCGATCCCCTCGCAGTCACGTGAGTGTCGCACACCCCCGCAATCAGAAGCGGCACAAATTGTCTGCATCTGCATAGAACAGCGGATAATGGTGCACTAAAATACGAGCTAGCCACACAAACAAAGCCAACATACATCACACACACACACACACACACACACACACACGTATACACCTGTACACACATCGACAGCCACACACACACACATGCACACACTGAATGCTGGCATTTAAGGTGTTTTGAGCTGGCATTGTTAGACTGCAAACAAACAACGAGACAGCTGCGCCCAAAACTGAGAGCTCATGCCGAAGCTCAAATATCCTTGTGGGGAGTCAACGAAAAATCGAGAGTAGAGCGAACGAGCGAGGCTAATCTATTAACAATTTCGGCTTATAAAGAGTTCTATGCGAGTTAAAACGAATAATAATAGGCATGCATTGTGCTCTGAAATTATCTGGAAGCGTTACCCAATCCTCTTGAAATTTGCAGAATATTTTCGGAATTGATCGGGTTGCCTGCAATGCCAATTTCAGCTCGTTAGCTGCAAAAGTGCGGCTATAAATCAACTTTGATAGACAGAGAGATGGAATATGAGCTATGCCGACAATGCTGACAGTGTATAGAGGAGCAACAACAACGACAACAACAACAATGCCCAAAATCAACGACATTTAGTCTTGCGTTGCAATTGACGACGAGCTCGGCGTTGTTTCCATTGATGATGCCATATCGCCGCCATCAACGACAACGCCAGCAACAGCAACAGCAACAGCAACACTGCAATGGAATGCAGGTGGGCGTGGCAGGCGCCGCCCACGAGCACCTGTCATTTGCTACAATGAGCCAAATGGCCGCGAGTCAACGATGATTATCTGCCGAATGCTTATTACGACGACCCACGAATCAAGAGCCCCGAGCACTGAGCAGCGAGTGCTCCCATCGAGGACATCGAGGTAAGGCTGCCATATATGGTACCTGTATATACATATGATTGTCTAAATGATTGACTGCCAGCCTCCGTGTCCATCAAACTGGTAATCAGTTCTTTCGCACAAAGGCCACAACTATCCACATCGTATAATATAACTAGTTGCACAAAATAGCAGTGCTTTCTCTTGAAAAGTCAGCGCGAACTTTGCTTCAATCGAGTTATTTTCTGTTTTACTAATTGATTCGTTGAGTGCTCATTTTGCCTTATTAAAATGTAGTTATTGATTTTTTTGCAAATAGTTCACATTCTACTCGAAATTCATGAAACTTTCGCTTTGCAATTGAAGTGTTTTTCTGCTATTTAGGAATTTAATTCATTTTTAAAGATTTATTACGATGGAAGCTCTGTTGCACATTGATGTTTGTTCAGCACTTTGCGTGATCTTCCGTCTACAGCCAGTAGGAAACGGTGTTTACAGGGCATTTGACAGAATGAATGCCGCATTCTATCTCTCTGCCTCGCCGAGCACTGTTTATGCTATGCAAAAAACCTCTTTGCCCCACATATTGTTAAACTGGACACAAATGAACGACCTGTCAGAGCGTCTCGACTGCAGAAGCGAGCGAAATATTTAATGTCAATCAAATTGGCCAACTCAAAAGATTTCATTTCACGGGGTGTTGTGCAAATATTTGAGAGATTTCCACACTATGCCTCAGTAAAGTTGCTGGGTATCGCAGTGGTCGAGCAGACGCGTTGTCGACTTGTTTGTTGTGCTCTTTTGCTGCAGTTTTTTGCAGTATTGCGTTTCGTGTAACCACTTAATTGTGGTGTTTCGTTGAGGCTACGCAGTTGGGCTCACTGTTGTGCAGAGCAACGGGACGCAGCGCCTTTTAAAGGGGTTTCGAGTGAGTGCGGGAAAAATCACTTGGCAGCGAAATTTAATGGGGGTCGCCAGCTAAGCCCAAAGTGCGAAAGTGTGGCCGACGAATGGGCTGCGATGCAAGACGTATGCGTGATATTGCGTATACGCAGTGCAATGGCAATCGGTTTAAAGGGATGCTGCTTGTTGTCCGTTGTCCTGCTGCTCTACTGCCCCGGCAAGGAGCAAATGCAATTGAACAATGCGCCAATCATTGTAAACAATTGCGACGACCGCGAGGCAGCTATGAAATGAAATGAAAATCAGTTTTTGCTCGGCTCCCAACTTAAAATTGAATCAAATCAATTTCGCTTCATTGAATGTTTACCATTTGCCTTCTTGCAGCCAGCAGCCAGCAGCTCGCCTCTCGCCCCCCGCTCTCTTTGTCTGCTGCCTGCTGACCGTAGTCCGCTGTCCGCATCGAAATTCTTTGCGGCTGCTGCTGCTGCTTTTTATTGTTGTTCGTTCGTGCTCGTGCTCGTGCTCGTGTTCGTGCTCGTTTCCTTGCCACGCACTTTTTATGCTCGTCACTGACCCACATTGACCTCCTCTCTCTCTGTCTCTCTCCCTCTGTCACCGCTCGCAGCATCTTCCTTAGATAAACTGCTTCTTTAAGCATTCTTGTCGCAGAGTTCCTTTTGGCAATTAAGTTGCGCTTCAATTACAGATCGTCAACTGTTGTCACAATTGCATCTGCGACTTCTTCTCATCAGTTTCAATCGATCTTTGTAATATAGTCAAGTACTTAATTTGGAATCAGGTTAATCAGTCATCACGCAAATTCATAGATTATTTTAAAGTGAAGGGTCTCTAGAAGTCTATACTTGATTAGCCCGCTTGTTGATGGCTCAAATTAGGCTTATTTTCTTTGTAATACTTCACTTATGATTCATTTGGAATTAAGTCAGTCAGTCACCTGACTGATTATTTTAAAGTGAAGGGTCTCTAGAAGTCTATACTTGATTAGCCCGCTGGTTGATGGCTCAAATTAGGCTTAGTTTCTTTGCGGCTTTAGAATTTATGCGCTTCTTGTGCAACAGCAGCACATGCAAAGTGTTTTCATGGCTTCACTCTTCTCATAGTTGTTGTGGAAAAAGGAATTGCTTGTAGCTAGCATGAGCTCTTTTTTTATATGGTTTATTTTCCATTGAGTAAATCGGTTTTTTGCACCTGCAGCGCGCTCTTTTTTGCTGTTTTTGATCCGTGACAATTATGAGACATTTCAATTAGACTTGGCGTCGTGGCGCTGAACTTTAACCGTGGCTGCAACGCTGCCACATGCGCTGTGCGGCGTGCAACGGCGCCTCCACTGACAGATGATTCAACTGCTGCTGGGGCTGTGAAAAGTTTTTATTGAGCAACTAACTGTGAAATTAAATTGTGAATTAAAAGCTGCCACCATGGCTAGCAGCGATTACGAGCGAGAGTTGTAGCCGGGGCGGGAGGGGGGCGTGGCCTGCGCTGGGGACATGTCGTTAATGCCGCGCTGCATTTCGTGTCGATGGGAATGCAGCAGCAGCGACAGCGACATCGGCATTGGGATTGTGGGGATTGGCAATGCCAAATGGTCGAAGAGCATTGCGCCCCCCGCCCCCTGCTGCCCGTGTGGGGCAGCAGCAGTTGCTGCTAGTTATGGCGCACAGCTTCTTTTGGCTATTTGCAGTAAATTGAAAAAGTATTAAATCAATAAATAAAAGTTACGCACACACACAGCTGCTCACTCACATGGCCACTTTATGGGGCAGCTCGACTCGCTCGCCTCGTGCGTGGGTGAGCACATCCTTCGCTTACGCTGCACATTTACACACACACACACAGGCACACACACAGGCAGACACACACATTGGCTGTGGCCATTTGGGGTTACACACGGCGCGTGTTAATTACTCGGAACATTTTAAACGGCAGCAACGGCAACAACATTGCCAGCAGCAACAACGGCGACCACCAGCAGCGAAATTTGTTGTATTGATTTAAAACTGCTCGTGCTGCGCGCTGCCCGTGCAGTGGGTGGGGGCGTGTTGCCGTGTGTCCCGCTCTTCGATTGGTGCGATTGTCCAATTGTCCAGGTGGTCCGCAGCCAGTTGGCAATCAATGCAACAACGGCAACGGCAACGGCAGCAACTGCAACTGCAACACAGCGACAACTGAACAGCAAAAATTGCCAACACAGCGAGCGCAGAGAAAAGAAGCCAACATGAAAATCAGAGCACAACAAACCAGCAAAAACACTGAACAGCACCCAGCTGCGTGCTCGACTAGCAGTTACCCTAGCCAATCGCTGTTTACTGCAAGTCGCATCACTTGATGAGTGATCTGAGAGCTGTTCAAGCTAATCAAGTCCAATTAAAGCGCCTCCTTCTCCAGCTCCAAGTAACCGCCATAAAATATGCAAGAGTTTGGCAATGCAATAAGCGAACAAAACTGAGCACATGCCTTCTAAGTTCTGCTTGACTTTAACTGTTTACAGGGTATACATAGGCATGCTTTTAAACCAACAATCGCTGTCGCAAGCTGTTGCTGCGGTAGCTGTGGGTCAGCTGAACAGCGGGGCAGTGTGGCGGCGAGTGGGTCTGCTGGTGGGTCAGCTACAATTTTATAGTTGTGCATCGTAAATACAAGACTCTGTTAGGACTCCGAAGCGAGGTGAGGGAGTGGTTGTGCCACGTCAGGGATAAGAATGCGAGTCTCAGCGTCTAATGAAGTCTAAGCAGTCGTTGTCCCGCATTCCCCCTGCACTCCACCGTCGAGCATCTGCAGTTTATTAAAAGCGAATGCAAATTTCGGGCAATTTAATTAGCAGCAAATTCAACAATTTTCGTGTACACCTCTCTCTCTCTCTCTCTCTCCCCCCCGATGTTAACCCCTCGCAGAACCCGCTCGTTATTGTCACGAAAAACTTTGGGACTCAATAGAGGGGGGGATGGGACTACGACGGGGTCAAAGTCAAAGGAACTGTGCCCTGTCCCGTCGCAACGGTTTTTATTAGAATCGTAAATAGTCTTTACGAGTTGTACGTGCCCAAAATTTGCAATAGGCAAACCATTTGCCTGCGTCGTCCCCACTTCGCTGTTGCTGTTGCTGTTGTTGTTGTCGTTGTCGCTTTGCAACAGCAACAGAAACAACAACAAATTTTCGAAGCTCGCTCTCTTCGTCTCTTCGCCTGTTGTGCCCTGCAATCATAATCATAATCGTAATCATAATCATTATCAAAGCAATGTTTATGTGCCTACTTCGTTCTACTTCAATTTCTCCTCTTCCCCCCTCCCGTCTGCCGCTGCTGCTTCACACTTACGAATGCACTCGCTGCACTTGAAGTTGCACAGCGAGTGCTTAAGTCAGTCGTCTTCGTGACTCACTCACTTCTTTGCTCAGCTTCTTCCTCTGTTCATAATCAGAAGCATTCACTTTGAAGACCCAACTTCCCAACTTCTTCATCATGGTCACTTTTGTCGTCTTTTCATTTACACTTCGTTCTTTACAAAGCTGGGCACATCTTAAATTTAGCTAAATCTGTCTGCTCCCATTAATCAATGACAGCATAAACACATTAAGTCGAAGCATTGCGTTGATTGTAAAGTAATAATCTGTTTGCTGTTCTGTTCTTGTTTAACTTTCAAGTACAGTTCGAACTCGTAACCTTGTCGATTTCAAATATTGTTTTCTTGTGAGCCATTTGCCTTTGATTTGCCATTTCGATGATGAAGTCGATAGCTCTGCACTCGATGGCTGTTTAATTAGACGCAGAGTTGCTTTAATGGTCGGCAGCAGGAGTGAAATGAATTCGCCTGATTGAGTGCGAGTGGCATTCAAATATGAGCAGCAGCAGTAGTTGTAGTTGTAGTTGTTGTCTGGCAGGATGTTCGTGCTGACTTTGGCTGCTCCCAAGGAGAGTCGCTTGTGAAGTGGCATTAAAAGCATCGTTGATGTTGTCGTTGTTGTCGGCGTGCATATAAAAGTGTAAATATTTATTGCATTAAATAAAGAAAACAAACAGCGTTTTGACATTTTAATTGAATAAAATCGTTTTGTGGTCTTTTAAGGATTATTTCATGGCCAGCACACACACACACTCACACACACACACACACGGCTCGTCATGTACTTATGACAAGTGAGTGTCTCTGTGTGTGTGTGTGTGTGTGTGTGTGTGTGTTTGAGTGTATTCATTTGTGCCTGTCCAGCTGTTGTCCAAATGCATCCATGGCATGCATTGAATAGCGTTTGTGTTTGCCCAGCAAGGTGAAAAGCATTTGTGCTGTGCATTTTCGGCCAGCACGTCAGACGAGAGATATGCGGGGAACACAGCCATCTATCTGCACAGTGTCCACTATACATATATATATATATATATATATATCTGTGTATGTTCGACATGCATCACATTATGTATAAATACTCTGTGTGGCGTGGCATAAACAAGTATGCAGGGTTCAGGGGCACACAGCCAACATATTTGACCGGCAGATACCCTGCAATGTGGTGTGTTTAGTTAGTTGATTATTGCCACAGTCATTAGCAGCCATTTCAGCTACTGCTTGCGCAACACAAACTATACCTAGATAACCTAGAAGAATAGCTATAAATAAGATTAATAGTCAATAAAAATGTTGATTTGGTTTATTTCAATATTAACAACAATAACAAGTAGCCCCTTGATGTAAATGATACAATGAATATTAGAAACAATAAGAAGAAGCCGTTCGATGTGGAGATACAATGAGCTGGGAATGCTACAATATGTGAATGTTATAATGTAGGGACGACGCTTGACTTCAACTGATAATTTCCACATCAAGAAATTAAAAGAATTGAAGTGAAGTAATTGAGTAACAGCTGGACGCCTTACTGACCATTTGCGTTACTGAAAGGGTCAATCTTAAACCTTTTTTCAATGCAACTTCGCCAAGAAGTAGCATATATCCGGGCTGAAATGATTTGAGGTGCATAAACTGAAATTCAAAAGTCAAATTTCCGCTACTTGACGCCCAATATAAGGAGTACTCCAAAGGCATTTACTACTCACATTATACTTCAACGAGGTCTATTGAAAAGTGTCCAAATTTGCCAAGCTGGCGGAAGGATAGAAAACTTCAACATTTTTAACAATGTTTTCCTTAGATTTATGTACATTTGTTAAGTAGCAGTACAAGCATTATAGTACCATAACAATACATTTCGGTTAAATCTCATGCTGACCAAACCATAAATGTTATAAAGACTCATTAATTGTCGTTCACATTTGAGTAAATGTTTTGACGCCTCAGTTTAGCAGGTTTTAACCATGTGCTTTTACATTCTTGTGATATTATTGCTTATTAGTTTTCGTGCAATTGAATTGAAAGCACTCGGATAATGAGACAACATTTCTTTGGGATTCCTCCGTCTCACTAGCGAAGTCTTTGAAGTGCGGCGCTGAAATGTATGCTACACTTTTGTTCGCTTGGAGCTGCGCTGAGTAGTATGCTGCAGTTGTGCTTAATTAATGTGTTTACAGGGTATAACGCGTACTCGCCCTTGTGCGATGTGTTCACCTGTGAATGGGAATGTGAATATGGATGGGAATGTGACTGCGAAGGCATGTCTGTGCACCCAAACTAAACATGCTGAGCGCCAGCGAGGAGACGAAGTTAAAGCGCAGCTTTGTGTGCGTGTGTGCGTGTGTGCGTGTGTGTGTGTGTGTGTGGTCACGCCCATGTTTGCTTCACTTCACATGAAACCACTCAAATTGTGGTGCTGCGTCTCCTTCTCCGGCGCCTTCTTCTCCTCTCCTCCTGTGCTGTGCTCCAGTTGTGTCCTTTGTCCAGCTGATTTGCATTTAATTGCAGCGATTCTTTTTGCTCTTGAGTGGGCGTGGCATCATCAGGCAGGCATCATCAAAGTAGACACACACACACACACTCGCACACAATTGTATGCTCGTTGCACGCCTTGTTGCCACTTTGTAGCCGCTGCCTCAGTGTCCACTTTAGCTGCCGTTGCTGTTGCGTCGCTTAAGCTGCTTTAAATTTATTGGTGTGCACAGTTTAAGCGATTTTGTTTTGTCTGTGCCAAATGCAGTTAACTGCCCCTGCCCCTGCCCCTGCCCCATCGACTGCTGCTGCTGCTGCTGCTGCTGTTGCAGCCTTGGCAGCGTTAGAAGCAAATGGATACAACTTGCCAATTATGCCACTGTATGCAATGAACTGAACAACTCGAACTATTCGCAGCAGCAACGACGGCAACAACAACAACAACAACAGCAACAACAACAGCGAGCATATGTATGCTGTTGCATGCCACATGCTGCCACCCAGCGCTGTCCACTGCCTCGCCAGTCGCCAGACTAGCGTGGTGCGCTCGGTGTCTGGCGCTTTTAAAGCCGCGCGCTGCCATTCATCGTGCTACCCACAGCGCTAAATGTGGCATTAAATTTGTTGCAGCAACAACACAACAACCGTAACAACAGTAAAGCTTTAACCAGCCACACACACACACACACGCACGCACACACACATTTATAACAGCTAACTGGACACTAAAAATATGGTCACAACGCGAACTCAGCGAGCACCAGCTAGATAGAGGCAGATAGACAGCAAGCGAGGGAGAGAGCGCGCAGAAAAAAGAATGAGAAACTGCGAAAGAGTGGCAAAGCAAGAGAGGGAAGAGGAGAGAGCGACAGTGAGTAACGTCAATGCGTGCCTTGGGGTATATGCACAACACGAACCACTTTGAAAGCATCCAATATTGCAATGGATTACTTCAGTAGATTCACATATCTGGCGAGTGGGCAAGAATACACATTGTGATCCCAACAATCAGTTGAGAGGCTGAAATTCCAACTCTCAATTCTGTCTTCTGCTACAGCACGTACTTCAACCAGTGCTTATCCTGGACACGAACCAATTCTCGAACAATGCGCAAGGGTGTGTGGTAGTCGAGCAAGCACGCGCGTGTTGTTGCTGAGCATTACAGTACATTATTATAATGGTTTCAATTCGAATGCGAATGTGAAATAAAAAGTGTTTTATGCGATTAAAATTTCAAGTGGGATTTATTCAACAAAAGCTACTTATCGCTGCGACGATGGAATGCAATGCAAAGCAGAGCAGAGCAAAACAAACCAAATATAGTCCCAATAAACTGGGCATGGACTGTTGCTAATGCATTCATTAAAATAAATTAAATACTTACCTTAAGCAGCAAGTGTTCACTGAAGGTATTGAAAGTACGCTCACAACTCTTGAAAATTGAAGAGTTTTCTTCACTGTAGCACATTTAAAATTGTTGAACTACAATTTAGTTTTGTTACTTCATAGTTTGCTTTGCAGTTTATTAAAGTTGCGCTAAGCTTATCAAAGTGATGGATTGATTCAGTTATTGCCTATCGATTAAAAGTCGATAATGCTATATTGACTGCTCTGTCTGTTCAACTTTAAGAGCTACTTTAAGAGCAATTCACATGGTCGTCTCATCTGGTTTCGTTAACTTTAGTTCAGTGATCTGAATGATGGCAACGCACTCTGTTGGAAATCGATAACAGACTCGCCCCGGCAGTCGTCGATAGTTTTCGCTTTACAAATCGGCTCAACTACTTAAATTTGGCATGCACAATTGTCCGTCAACTGTTGAGTCCCACTGCACTGTGGAAAAAACACGTTTTTTGCGGCTCACTTTTTTTCAGGGTTGATCAATTTAAACATTGTGTGGGGAACTCTGCTGCTGGAAAAAAACACTTTAAGTTGTGCACTCTGAAAAAGTCGACTTAATACTAGCGAAATGGGTTTGCTCGCCATGGTGCAACAGCGAGCAGCGAACAACGCTTAGTCGAGCATGCAGCACAGCAATTGTTGCACTTGCTGCTGCTGCTGTTGCAGTTGCTGTTGTTGTCGTTGATGGTTGCTGCGCGTCTGCTGTTGGCGCACTTAGCGGTACTTTCGACTAATTTTTAATGCCCTTCATATTTTTGCACAATAGCACGAAGCGGGCGGCGGGGCGGACGCGGGGTTGCAGATTACAGGTGCGTCGAAAAGTAATTGCACCGCGTGCTGACTGCTGCGAGCTGCTGGTGCAACTTAATGCTAGATTTGTGTAGCGCCCATCAATTTAAGGGGTCGATTTGGCCTCACATTCTGCGTTGTGTGTGCGTACACTTTTATGGCGCACTGTGTGCAGCCAGCGAAATGATGTTGCCATTGCCTGCAGCTTGTTACTGCAGCGTGCGAAGCAAGAGCGAGAGAGAGAGAGTAAGGGCGAGAGCGAGAGCGAGAGCGACTTTGTTTTGTTTTCATCTTTTTTTTTGTTTTGTATTTTTTTACATGTTGTATTTTTGCTGTGGCTGCGGTTGACTCGCGATATTTATTATTGTTGCTGAAATTGCTGTGTGTCCTCAACGTTCGCGTGCTCCAGCTACGCCTTGGCCTCGTCCCCATCCTGCTGCTCCTGCTTCTCTCCTGCTGCCTGGCTGTAGTCACTCTGCTGCTGATGTTGCTGTTGCTGTTGCTGTTGCTGTTGCTGTTGCTGACGCATTTAAAGCTTTTGCGGCATATAAATACAAAAAATCAGCAGCAAGCCAAACTAGCTGCAATCAAGCGCAGACTGAATGCCCTTCACAAGTTATCGCCGCAGTCTCGAACAATAACCAAGCTGATGTTTCAGGTTATCAAAGCCAGACCAAAACTTGCAGTTAACTCGTCTCAAGCAATACTAAGTTGTGTGGTATCAAGTATGGTTATTACCCGATTCCTGCTTGCTGTTAGCCGCGTAGTTTTGGCCAATTGATTGCTGAAATCAACAGGTTTTCCACTGGAAGTCGACAGTGATAGAGTATTTTCCTGGGGGAGGATGCGTTACATATGTTGCCCTGAAACTTGCGTACCCGTTATTGCTGTTGCCGTTGCTGTTGCCGTCGCTGCAAGCGTATAAATGAAACAAAAATAACAACAGCGGCGCAAAAGCACATAAAAAAGCAACTAGCGGAGCGGAACACGAAGAATTGATGCAATAGGAAGCAGCAGCAGAGCACGAAGAAGAAGAGGAAGAGGAAGAAGCAGAAGATGCGGCAATGGCGCCGGCGACAATGGCAACAACTGTCCTCTTTGAGCCCGCAGACTTGGAGGCATGTGGCAAGTGGCAAGTGGCAGGCGTTGTGATGCGCCAATGCTTGATTTATTGGCCGCCCCTCGTGCCACGCCCACTTTGCCCACTGGGTCGCGTTCGCAGCTGAAACTGAAAATAAAGAAACTTTTGGCTTTGGCTTTTGAATTTATTATGTTTTTATTTGGTTTCATTCTTCTCATTGTTTTCTCTTGTTTTGTTTTGTTTTCTTTCTTGTTTATACGGATTCGTTTTTGTTTTGGTTTTCGTGTTTTTGTTTCTTGCTGTGGTTCTCTTTAGTTGTTGTCGATAGTAGTTTTAGTGGGTTTATTATGCATTCAATTGTTCGGTAGCTATGTATCGTTATCGTTATCGTTATCGTTATCGCTATACGCATATCATTCATCATGCTCCCGCTTGACGTTTTATCATCTCTGCTCAGCTCTGCGCTGGTCCGCAACAACAACAACAACAACAGCAGCAGCAACGACGACGCCAGATAAATAATCTTGGGCAAGTTCAATCAATAACCCTGACAAATTGCCGATTACCGATTACAATTGATTGCGCAATTGCAGCACTTTTACACAGTGTTTTACAGCGCTGCAGAATTGCAGTAATTGACTATCGATTTCGCAGCTGCACTCAATGGAATCAGGAAAAAACCTAATCACTAAAATATGCATGCTGCATGTGTTCAAAAAAAGTGCTCTCATAAAGAAATCATTGATTTTTAAACTATTTATGCGCATAAAACTCAACAAATATTATTCAGCACTTGTTTTTTCTTCCTCTGGAATCTGTATCTAAGCTATAATTATGTTGCCTGCGTTTTTTTTTTTTGTTGCGGGTAGCAAAGTGTGGGATGTGCAAATAAATCTTTTTGATATTATTTTAGATTTCGGATTCGGGCTATTGACCTGCACTTAATTGAGGTTGCTGTTGCTGTTGCTGTTGCTGTGGCAGAGTGGCTGATGTGCAGCTCAGAGACAGGTGCGGGCTGTTGACAGTTTGTTCTTCTCTCTAATATGCGGTGTTGTGTTTTGTTATTGTAATTAGACACACAGTTATTATTGGCTTAAAGTAGTTATACATATCTCTCGATATACGCATGTACGTGTCTGTGTGTGTGTGTGTACATTTAATTATGTGTTGTGTGTGTGTGTGTGTGTGTTGGGTGTTTATGTTTATGGTTAGTAGTATAAATAATGCTATTTTACATGATGTAGTGGCAACAATTGTTTAATAGTTTTCCATTTAGCAACGCCATAAATTGTTTAGGCTTTCAGTTTCAGTTAGAGAGAGGAGCTAGCTTCGCAATACTGGGGATAATCATAGTATATATAAATACACATATATACGTGTATATAGTTTTATATATAACAGATGCTGGATTTCGGATTAAGCACAATTGATAATTGATTAGATTTCTCGCTGATGTTCACACTCCCAACTTGGCCGAATGGTTCGCATCGATTTCAGTTGTAGTATTTTGAGTATTACTTTTAGATATGTACAGTCTGCAATTGAGGGAGCTCTGCGCTGTGGCCGGGGGGGCTGGGGGCAGCTCGTTTATTGCAAATTGCAAGAGATTTATTTCATTTATCACATATTTATTTATAGGTAGTATATATATGCATGTGTCTGTGTGTGTGTCTCTGTCTGTGTGTGTTCAGATGCACGTATTTAGTATGCATTTATACTATACACTCATATCGTATGCAGTATTTCGCTGTCATTAATACAGCATAATTCTATGCATTTATAAAATAAGTACAAATGTTGCTTCGCTTCGCTTAGCTTCGCTTTTAGGTTTAGTATTCGATTTAGTTTTACCGTTAGTATTTATTAGCATTAGTATTAGTATTTGTATTTGTATTTGTATTTGTATTAATATTAGTGTTAGTATTAGTTTTGCTTTTAGTTCTATTATCGCTTCAGTTGTAGTTGCTTTCATTTCTTTGCTTAGTTTAGATTAGCTAATAGTGTAGATACAAGATACAAGTTCTCTCTCTCTCTCTCTCTCTCTGTCTCTCTTGCCCTCCCTTCTCTCTCTATCTCGCTTCGGCTTTAATTGACTAGAATTATGTGTGTGTGTGTGTATTTAACTATCATATTTTCGACTAGGTTATTAAGATATATTTTGTTGTTTTTGTGTCACGCTTGTTTTGCTTGTCATGTTTATTTGTGTTCATAAATTGCTCTTTATTAATTGGCCAATAAATTGATTAGTATTATTATTACTTTCGTATTTTCATCTACATTCTAGGCAGACAAAAAAAAAAAAAAAATACATCGGCATTTATTCATGCACACATATATCGAAATAGATATAGATATAGGTGCATATGCTTAAACGGATTTCTTCCTTTTCTTTTTCTCTTTTGCTTTTGCTATTTCAATTTATGATTTACACATTAGTTTCAAATTCGATACATACAGTAATTTGGAGTCATTCGCACTGATTCTTCACCTGCCCGCAGCCTCCGTCCCCTACTCCCCCTCTGCACTCTGCTGGATTAGCAGGAAACTGCCTGGGTTGGGCATAAACATAAAATAAACATTGCTAAAACAAACCCAGATAGAAAATTGCAGTGTTTTCGCATTTGACAAATTTGTGGTCATTCAACAAATACCCTGTAATTGCCAGCTCTCTCTGCTGCCTGCTACATCATCCATGCACTTGACTAACCTTTATATTTTCTGCTTTTCAGCTTGCCAACTCATTACACCACATAGCCACAAGCTGGCAACTAAATTGAGATGACAACACATGAGTCAAGTAAGTGCATTGCGTTATATAATTAAATACTACAAGCTCTTACTTTGAAATACTGTATTACTACTCAAGTGTTGCAAACAAACTAACAGTGTTGTAGAAATTTAGAATTTACTTCCTAAAGTTGCACAGAATTAGCTCTCGATCGCCTGGCAACTCTTTTTTCAAATAGCTCAACGAAAGAGTTGTGTTTCAAGCAGTTTGCACACATAGTACAGGGTATGAAGTGGTCGTGCATCACTGCTTTGTGTGCGTGTGCGTAGGGTCTGTTAACAACAATAAAATGCTTCGATGTCATAGCTCAGAATGCACATCGTCAAGCAGATTGATGCTCCAGCAGACAGTCAACAAGACAGCGATGCACTTGCCAGGGGGGGGGAGGGGGGAACATAGAACATAGAACACAGGACACAGGACAGAGAGTACACAGGAAGGTTGTCGAGTGGAGAAAGGACATACGAGTGCACTTTGGATGCCTATGCGAGCACTCGTTGGCATTCACAAACACTTTGCTACACATGTATTCAACTATATGAAGCTGTGCTGCAATGTTGCATACCACAACACCGCATTCCCCCTCGCCACTTTGATTTATGTGCCAGTTCAACTCTCCCTCTCTCTCTCTGTGTCTGTCTGTCTGTCTGTCCGCTCGGCTCTTGGTTCCGCTTTGCCTCTAAACTCAATCTGCTGCTTGAGTTGTGTCCTGTCCTATCGTGTCCAATCTTGTCGTGTCGTGTCGTGACCTGTGTGTGCAGACACCAAACAAACACTCGCGACTTTGTTTGCACTTATTTTTGATTCGATTTCACAAGCACGCCGATCGTCAAGACCTCCCAAGAACGAGGTTGACTTTAAGTTGCATCTCGTGGCCCACAGTTCGATTTCGTCACAATTATCCACATGTGTTTGGAGTCCTGTTCTACGTAGGACTTAAACAGCTGGCGGCCTCCCATGAAAGCCGAGCAACGTCGCTGCAAATTTTCGGCAATCCGATTACAGCGGACAGCGAGCACTTCGAGTGCAGCAGCGTAATCATTGACTACGTTTACAGATTGACTGCGACTGCGACTCTGACTCGTCTCGTTGTCTGACTGACTGGTTGAGTGACTGAGTGACAGCAGCACTTTAGACCCCGATGACTTCTTGGCCTCCCGTGCTCCGTCTCCATCTCTCCGGCTCCCAGCTTCCGCCTCCCAACTCATTTGCATGTGTCACATCAGGTTGGGGTGACAACACAAGGCTTCACAACAACAGGGGACGACACGACACGACACATCACACACGCACACACACACGCACACTCGCACGCAACTTGAGCTCCACGACCCTGCTGCGTGTGTGTGAAGCCTATGCTCTGCCTTTGGCATAGGCGATTTTTCAATTAGTTGACGCTGCTGTCGCTGGCGGCTACAAATTTGCCGGGCTTTGCCCCAGAGCTGGCTGGATGACTGAAGACCTCGAGAGGCGAAAAACTGTAGCTCTTTTTAGCCCGTAGCGCAAATTCTACATAATTAAAATACTTAAAGGCTTTAAGCACAGCAACAAAGTTTTCCAACTTTTCAAAAACCCCCGAATTTCACTCGCAGTCGCGTCGGACTCGAAGATACGCTGTAAATATTCTATTGGTCGAGAAGTTCTACAATTGCCAGCAAGCTGTGGAGTCGAGTTTCTGATTGCTTAACCATTGAGCTCTGCCAGAGATTGTTTAATTCACACTGTCCCAAATGTAATATGTGGAATTCTGTTTACAATTTCATATGAAGTATTTGGCATATTGAGAGCAGAGTTACAAACGAACTTCCCTCTCAAACGAAGTTTTAGCAAAACTCGTAGCATGCGGCAATGAGTTCCCTAGCGACTGCTGGAGCAAGCAACCCATTGGCAGCGCTTCATGCAGGGTATGCAGAGCAGCGAAAAAGAAGCCCAAAGTGAGCGCACATATGTAGAAATGTTTTATGCGCTGTTTGTGTGTGTGCGTGAGTGTGAGTGTGAGTGTGAGTGAGACTCACTTGCACTAAGCTCACTTAAGCATTTTTGGCTGTCAATGTCAGGCCCAATTGCGAAGCTATTCCCGAGCTTCGAGCTGCCTGCTCCCAGTTCCCAGTTTCCCCGTTTTTCGCCGGCAATTTCAATCTCAGTTTGCAGTTCGGTGCGGCGACATTTTAGGCCGTTGATGGGCGGGTCGCATCTTTAAAATGTTAATGTGTGGGCTTAGCAGGCGGTGGGGAGGGGGGCAGGGGGGCAGGGGGGGCGTGGTGCTCACACGCATCGCTTATACGCAACGTTGGCAGCAGCCGCAGCGACTTGGCAAACGTTAATTGCCAAAGGCAGGCGCCTCCCTCACCCCCTTTCCCCCCGCCGGGGCTCTTCATAATTTTAGCTGTACGTGCACACATATAGGAGAGGTCATCTAGCCGCATATTTAATTACATTTGTTGTCGCCCCTTGCCCCCTTCCGCTTTGCTTGCCAAAGTTGGGGATTTTTGTCGCCTCTTTTGACCTCGATTTAACGATTTTGCTTTGTCATTTGCTAGTTTAATTATGTGCATGGAAATTTATGTGCGACTCCTTGACTTTAAATGAAGTGTAAGGACCCAAAGTGCCAAAGCCCGACCCCCCCTGCGACCCCTCGCCAGCCCCCCTCCCCCAATCCCGAGTCACCCTCAAAGCAAAGCCAAAAAAAAAGAGAGGAGAATGAAACCCAATCCAATGCGAAATGCCAAAACGCAATCCTTTGCCGCCGCCAGCTGTTTTTGGCCAGCACTCGCTGCGACTCCCCCTGACCACGCCCACGCCCACGCCCTCGCCCACCGCCCCCGCCCTGAGCTCGTGTGTCCCTAACGGTTATTTATGGACGACGCGCCTGATAATGCTGCGAGCCTGCTGCCTGCTGCCTGCTGCAAGGACCGTCGCCTTGTCCTGCCCAAAGGCTCGCTCGCTGCCTGATTAAATTTTGTATTAGCTCAATAAATTTGCAACGCCAAACGGAATCACAGCCCCGCAACAAACAGAAAAAGAACATAGAGTACACGAAACGCAAATCGTTGCGCTAGCAAAGCAAGCAACAGCAATACCCTAACTTTACGCAACTTCAGCGATCACCTCAAGTAGCCATTCTATATGATAGATTGACAGACTAAGGGATTTCTTGTTCCTGCATTCAACATTGAATTTCCAAGCATCGATTTCGGGTTTAGATATAGTTTCAGTTTGACACAATTGAAACAGGTTTCTTATTGATTGATTTGCAATCGAAATCCGGTCTACAAGAAACTAATGCTCCTCTCTAGTGCAAATTATTTGGATGAGCAGTCGAGATGTTGCAGGCTGGATGAGAGCATTGAAGTAGTCGTAGGATAGGAAGTGTGTCGGAAATAAGCATAAGCTGGACACTGAGACTTCGACTGAGGGACTGAGAGTGAGGAGAAGCGGAAAGCGGAGAGCGGAAACGAATGTTCAGAGAGTCGCAAATGGACAACGCTTAACCCGCAGTTGCAGTGCTCTTCTCTGCTCTTTTTTCCGGTGTCATATTTCAAGCACAGATCCCAGTGCTTGCCCCATGCCCCCGCTCCGCTTGAGGCGGCCCCGGGTGGGGCTAATTGATGGCGCAGCTAATTTGCCTCGACTGCAATGACGACGAGCTTCGACTGAAGTGCCGCGGAATGTGCAACAGACGAAGACCACTGCTTGCAACGTGGAACTCAGCTGCAACTCGCATTAGTTGCTGGGCCTTCTGCACCTTGCCGCCTTTTGGCTCTCATCAATCTTGTATCGCTTTCTATTTCTATGCAGCTTTCGCTTTTCCCTAAAGAAACTCGCTTTCAGCGAGGATAGTATTGACTAATCGAGGGACTTTCAAAAGTGCTAATCGCTTTGACGATGTGATTTAGGATAGTAGATACAAGGTGCTGTTGATTTGTACTATCGGAAAATGTGAATAATCCCGGTACTTTCTGCCCACACTTCTTTTATTTCCGATGCCGACAAGTGTCGTTTATTACTGTCTGAGACGAAACACTTGAGCCTTCGATTAGTGAAATCTTGATTGGAAGGGCATCCCTTAGTCGGGGAGATCGCCTAGCTGAAATTGAGTAATGTGCTGCAAGTTGGCCCCCAAAATTGTTTACAGACAATTTGCAAACTGCGAACGAGACGAGACAGAGTTTAGCAGCTTGCCTAGCGGATTTTCGGCGGGTTGTGGGAGGCGGGCGGAAACCTGGCTTTAATTTGGCTAAGCTAGCCTCGCAACCGAGTAGTGCGGGGGATAGAAAGAGGGGTTGGGGAGAGGGGGAGAGGGGGAGACGACGACGACGACACTCGCGTTAATTACGCGACTTTTGCTGCGGTCGACCATTTGCTGATTGCAGCTTGACGCTTCTGTTGCTGCTGTTGCTGCTGTCGCGACGTCAACAGCGCTGTCAGCAGCGGCACGCACGACTAGAGCGCCCTCTAGCGTGTGCCGGGGCAAGCTGGGGCGAGCCCACAAAGCACACACAGAGCTCACACTGCACAGAGAGAAAAACCTGACCAAAAGGAGCCATTTTAAATCAAGACTGCAACCACAAATTAAGTTCAGGCAGTGCTCAATTCAAGAAGACGAAGACTTCCAATTTAAGTCTGAAATTTACAACAGATTATTCAGATCAGTGCACATTATAAGCAAAAGCTTTTATAGTATATAGTATATAGCAGAAGCATGCTAAATTTCAATTGTTTACACGTTGAACTGAAAGATAAGTTTCCTTCAGTCCATAACTTGATGTGAAACTAGTTGAATAGCGACTTGTTTTGATGAAAATGCAAACTTCTAATTCAAGTCTGAAATTCACAACAGATTATTCATATATGTTCATATTCATTTCACATTAGGAATACGGAAAAGCTTCTTTAGTCGAAGTATGCTAAAGTTTGCGAATACAATTTCAATTGTTTATAAGCTAGACTGAATAATGTTTCCTTCAGTCCATTAGTTGATGTGAAACTAGTTGAATAGCGACTTTGTTTGACGAAAATGCAGTTAGCAATGCCGTTTTTCGCTCAGTGTAGAGCTGGCTGCTCTGCCTTGCGCCCGCCTCATCGCATCGTCATGCGCCTTTCGTCTACGGAGTTAGTCACGCCAATTTTATTGCACTGCTGACATGGCTGATGACCAAGCAGGAGCACGGATGGAGGGCAGGGAGGTGGGAGGTGGGAGGTGGGAGGGGGCCTCAACTCAACTATCATTGGCAACAATGGCGTACAACAGTTTTCGGGATTTCAAGCGGAACAATTAAGTTAACGATCTGCGGACATGAGGAGCGCCAAGTGACAGAAACCGTGCTGCCAAAGTCCAGCCACGTGCTCTGGTCAGCGCCGTGCCACACGTAGCCACGCCCCCGGGGCCCCTGCCACACCCCGTTGCCGCCCCCGCACAGACTGTGTTGTTGTTTTAATGCTTGAATAAATAGAGTGTGCTCCACTCGCTGCCACTGCAACAGATTGCCCCGCGATTGCTAACGATGCTCTGTCTGTGAATATCAGCAGCCAGCATGCGAGCCAGAGGCGTTAACTCTGCCGACAACACTTTAGCCAAAGCTCATGCAGCTCAGACTTGTACTCGATTAGATTCGGATACAAAACTTGTTGAATCAAGCAATCACTTTGCTCGAAGTCATTTCGATTCATTTTACTTCCGGGAAAAAGCGATTTCGTTTGAAGTGCTCTGCATTCCAGCTATTGAGTTAACAGACTGTAACAATTCAATTAGCAGGCAGTTAACATTGCTGCTGTTAACAGTGCATAGTTATTTAACAGAAACTAGAACTTTGCCCAGTTGTAACAGCAATGGCATAAATTGAATTCTGTTGTGAAGCTAACAGTCTGTTGCTGGTTTAACAGAAGTCTGCATATTTAACAGAGCTGTTCCAACAGAAGCTAGAACGCTGCCCAATTGTATTTAAGAGCACTAACAGCAATAGCATAACTTGAATTCTGTTGTGAAGCTAACAGTCTGTTGCTGGTTCAACATAAGTCTAACAGAGTGAAATATGCAAGCTGCAGCATTGGCCTGCAAGTGTTCGAACTCTGGGGGATTGGAGCGTATCCTTGGAGTGTTGGGACTGTTTGGCTTAAAGCCAAGTTTTTGGCATTCGGCTGGGCCAACATGCCTTCAATTAGCCGAACGTCAAACTGATTAAATGAATTGCCATATTATGTGTGCTCTGAGCTGCAGCTGAAGTGGGGACGGGGCCAGGGAGGCGTGGCGGATTCGTAAGGGAAATGCGAAAATGTAAAACCAGCAGCTCAACAAAAGAGGTCATCGAGGGGGGGAGGGGAGGGGAAGCCAACTGGATTACATTACAAGAAGTGGACTTGAAAGTAAACAAAGTTTTAATTTCCTTCAATGATTTCTCTGCGCATTTGTTTTGGGCTTGAGTTGCAGCCCCTCCCTCTGCCCCTTCCCATCCCCGCACTTTGGCGAGTCCCAGTCAGTCAGTCAGTGAGTGTGTGCGAGAGAGGGGGGAGAGGATGCTTAGCATCATAATCAAGTTAGATAAATCTAAATCCTTTGCGATAAGCGACTAAAGAATAGCCGCCTGTTCCTTTTTGGCCTCGCCTAGCAAAACTTTTAGCTCCCTCTCTCTCTCTCTTTCTCTCTGTGTGTGTGTGTGAGTGGGTCGAGGGAGGGGGGACGACGAATTAGAGCGCTCCCAATGCTGTAGCGAGTGAATAGAATTTGTAATTTCCGTTTTTCGTTTTGTATGCTAACCCAGAGCAGAGCAGCGCATCAGCAGCAACAGTAACAGCAGCGCCCCCTCTCTCCCTCTCTCTCTCTCTCCCTTCCTCTTGCCCCCCTCTGACCCTGTGGCTCAAGAGCTGAGCCTGCAGCACTTTAAGTGTGCTCCAGCACAATGAAGCTGTTCAAGTTCCGCTTTTTCCTGCTGCTGTTGCTGTTGCAGTTGTCTTTAAGGCAGCCGCAGTTCAATTGTTGCTCTTACCCCCACAACGCTGCCCCCGCTGGCAGCCAAGAGCTGAACGAAACGAGTCGGGGTAGAAGGCGAAGTCGGCTCAGAAAGCGTTTCGGATTTCGGATTTGTTTAACGGTTCGGAATATGACGTTGGACGCCACAAGAGCATCAACAACAACGACAACAACAACGACAGCAGCCGCTTCACTTTTTTTTCTGCCAATTTCATTTAAAAATGCGAGAGAGTGAGGAGCAAAGCATTGAAACCATTTGCCATTTTTGCCATTTTCCATTTGCATTTGCAGAGTGAAACGTAAAATTTGATAGCGTTCAGCTCGGACTCTGCTTTGGCAGGAGGCAGGAACTGCATGTTGCATGCTACACGCTGCACATGATGGCAGCCACACACATAGAGTAAAGATCCGGACCAGCTATTCTTATCAATTGCTGTCGTCGAAACTATTTAACGTCCAGCAAGTGCGAGTAAGATTGTGGTGGAAAACGAGGACTAGGAATGTCCTAAATCCTGAAGTGAATTGCATTGCTCCAAGATAGATATATATATGTTGATTTAATGAGTGGCAACTGAACTATGTAGGAAATCATTTGACTTGGGAAGTGAGGAAGCAAAGCGTTGAGTTCGTTCTGTCAGCTACTTACAACTATGAAACTAAGGAAATCTACTCGGCTGATCAGGGGGCTGAAGGTGCGTCAGGCTGAAGGCGACTCTCTCTCAGCTGCGAATGATTCTACGTTGCCTACTTACATGGCTAGATTAGGCTAATATGAATTGTTGCTATTGGAGTGGATGTGAAAAGAACACGAGGATAATTTGGAAAATTGCCTGGAGGCGAGCGCAGTTGTCTTCTCGTTTGTGGTTGGGATTGCGAAACTTACTTACGTATTAAGCGAGTATGGATTAAAGTACAAACTGATCTTCTGCGGCTTGCTTCATGCTGCTTGGGGTGGCTCGTCGATGTGGCTGGGTGACCGCTTAGTTGGGCCGCCGACGTTTCCGGCGCCGTCGCCAGGCGATGTGGCCGCTGTGGCTCAGCAGCTGCAGAAGTCGGGCGGCGAGCAGACTGGCGAACTGCCACCACTCCACACAGCCGGCGACGGCGATGAGGAGCATCGCATTGAGGCCCAGCGCCAGCGAGGCGGCCGAGGAGCCCAGGTTGCCCTTGGTGAGCATGTCGGCGCAGCGTCCGATGCCGTCGATGTTCAGCTCGCTCATCACGCGCCCGTTGACCTCGAGCGGCGAGATGCAGTAGTTCTTCTGCAGGAAGTCGCTCAGGTTGTGGGCGCCCTCGGCGAGCGGGCCGTCGAGCAGCGTGTGGATGTGGCAGCCGCAGGGGAAGTGATTGTTGATCAGCTGCAGGTGATCGACGCCGTCCACAATGATGGCATTCGGGTTGGGGGTCTCCAGCACGTGGTTGCCGTGGAACTTGAGGTGCTTGATGGCCGCCGTGTACGTGAAGTTGAGCTCCTCGATCGAGTCGATCTTGTTGTTCAGTATCTGCAGCGTGTCCACCTGGCTGAGGCCCGTGAAGGCGTCCGCGCAAATGACGCCCAGGTCGGACTCCTGCAGCGTGAGCAGCAGCACGTTCGACAGCCCGCGGAAGGTGAACGGCGAGATCTCCTTGAGGTCCATGTACGCCAGCTTGAGCAGCCCCACCGCGTCCATGCCGAAGAACGCATCCTGCTCGATGCTGCGGATGCCCGACGGCAGGATCAGGTGGCCCACGTTCGTGAGGCTGGAGAAGGCGGAGCTCTCGATGCGTATCAGCGGATTGTTGCTCAGCAGTATCAGCTTGATGTTCGACGTCCCTGCGAACGCATTGCCCTCGATGCGCTGGATCTGGTTGTGGCTGAGCAGGATCGTCGAGAGGTTCTGGAGGCCGGCGAACGCGAACTGCGCCACCGTCTGCAGCGGCGTGTGCTGTATGGAGAGCTCGCGGAGGCGCGGCAGGCCGCGGAAGGCGAACTGCTTGATGCGCGTGATGTTGTTGCCGTCCAGCGAGAGTTTCTTCAATGCCCGCAGGCCGGCGAACGAGTCGGGCTTGATGATCGGGAAGTTGTTCTTGGTCAGCGCCAGGTTCTCCACCGTGGCGGGCAGCTGGCGCAGCGGGATCTGCTCGAGTCCGCCCGTGTTACACAGCACCTGGGGAGCAACGAGCCAGACAGGAAACGTTAGACAAAGACAGTGTAAAAGCGGGATATCAGTTGAGTGCAATCCTCAATCCAAGAGAAACTTCGGAACACATAACTAGCTAGCTAGTTAGAGAGAGAAAACTGGACAAAGGGCTTGCAAGATAAACAGTGAAAGAGAAGGGAGACCTCAATCATTTCCTGCTTATGTATTACTCTAAAATATTCTGCTAGATAGAACAATGAGCGATGCACTGAGGTCAACAAGATCAAGAGGGAAGTTCGGTACACATAACTAGCTAGCTAGATAGATAGGGAAAGTTAGACAAAGGGTTTGCAAGATAGTGAAGGAGAGGGAGATCAGTTGAGTGCAATCCTAAATCCTACGCTAGTTAGAACAAGAAGAGAAACTTCGGAACACATAACTAGCTGGCTAGATAGAGAGGGAAAGCCAGACAAAGGGTGAAGTAGAGGGAGATCAGTTGAGTGCAAACCTGGGGAGCAACGAGCCAGACAGGAAAGGTTAGACGAACATAAAGACAGTGTAAAAGCGGGAGATCGGTTGAGTGCAATCCTCAATCCTATGCTAGTTAGAACAAGAGAAACTTCGGAACACATAACTAGCTAGCTAGATAGAGAGAGAAAGCTAGACAAAGGGCTTGCGAGATAAACAGTGAAAGAGAAGGGAGACCTCAATCATTTCCTGTTTATGTATTACTCTAAAATATTCTGCTAGCTAGAACAATGAGCGATGCACTGAGGTCAACAAGATCAAGAGGGAAGTTCGGAACACATAACTAGCTAGCTAGATAGAGAGGGAAAGCCAGACAAAGGGATTGCAAGATGGTGAAGTAGAGGGAGATCAGTTGAGTGCAAACCTCGATCATTTCCTGTTGCGACTGTTTATGTATTACTTTAAAATATTCTGCTAGCTAGAACAATGAGCGATGCACTGAGGTCAACAAAATCAAGTGAAAACTTCGAGACACATAACTAGCTAGCTAGCTGGTGGGGAGAGGTCAGTGGGGTGTCGGCTAATGCAGTGCCATGTTGATGATGACACTCGCCGAATTAGGGATAATGCTGTAACTGTAACTGTAACTGTAGCTGTAGCTGTAGCTGAAGCTGTGGCTGCGGGGCAAGTGTCGGGCTTGGGTCGACCGAGAGCTGGGAACCCGGCGCGAAAATTGAATTTGCGGCTTTATTGCTGCAAATAAAATTAAATCGAATTTTTCCTCTCCCTCTCTCTCTGTCTCTTTATTTTGCTTTTCTTAGCGCAACTTGTACGTCTGGAGCTGGAGCTGCTTCTTTTACGTCTGCTTTATGCAGTCAGTGTTTCATTTTTCGGGTTTACCACGCACGTTCCTCGCACCCCGTGCCGCCGCCTCCTCCGTCCTCCTGCATTGTTTTGCTCCCCAGCCATCGGGCGCTATCTTTATTTCGCGTCTCTGCTTTGTGCTTTAATTTTTTATAACTATTATGTGCTGATGTGTGCGTTTGTGGAATCACCACGCACCCCGGACTCGGAACCTTGTCCGCGCTCTGCTCTCCGCTCCCCGGACTCCCCGGTCTCCACTGTCCGCTGTCCACTGCCCTGACTTTTTCGTTTCTCATCTCTCGCTTTGGCCTAGACCATCTGTCTATCTGCTGTCGCGACGCTTGTCGCTGTCACGTTGATGTCATCGTCGTTTGTCCTGTGTCCTAACCTTCTCCTCGTGCTGCTTCTCATCATGTTTTACTGCAATTCCCTCTACACACACACTGGCTAGAGATGGGTGCGTGTCTGGCTGGTTTCCTGCCAAAATTTCGAAGAGCACAACTTACAAAACTCTTTGCGCTAACTGTCTGCAGGAATAACCTGTTTAATTGCTGCTTCCTTCATCACGAAGTTTTTCATTATTTTGCTGTGATTACCGCACAAAAGCTCTTTTTATAGCTGCGCGTTTAAAGCTGGATACAGATTTTATTGGTCCGAAGCTCAACTATTTGAAGGTCTTTCCGAGACTGAGCTAAGACTTCTGTCCCTTGATTCATTGGAACTTCCTTCAGAGAGTTCCTTTGGGATCGCATCAGCTTTCTCC
This sequence comes from Drosophila rubida, assembly GCA_035046165.1. NCBI lineage: Eukaryota > Metazoa > Arthropoda > Insecta > Diptera > Drosophilidae > Drosophila > Drosophila rubida. Next base: position 498,235 of record JAWNOF010000023.1, read on the forward strand.
TTGACAGTCCTTCTCTAGGCTGACTTCTGTCGATAGCGACTTCAGTATTCCTATCGAATAGTCCTCTAAGGATATGTTTCTTCAACTCTACTTCTCCCGTGCAGAAGTCTAAGAGGTCTAAGTCTTGAAGAGAGTGCATCGTTCTCTTTGGATCTCGGTGTCCACTTCACGGTGTCATCGCTAATCGCTACAATAGCTCAAGCTAGCTCCCTCCGCCCCTCGGCCTGCTGGCATACCCCCTCCCCCCTCCCCGCTCAATGCTCGACACATTTGCGCAATTTTCATACGCTTCACCTTTTAAATGAACGAATTAAAAGTTTCATTTCCTTTCGTGCTTTCTTTATGTTTTCTTGCGCTTCACGTTGTTGTGCTTCTTGGGTGTTATTGTTCGTGTAACTGTTGTTTATGTGCATGTTTTGTTGCTCATTCCTTTTTCGCTTTTCGTTTCTTGCTTTCCGTTTCAATTCATTTCGTTGCATTGCATTTGCACTGCGTTTCGCTCCATATTGTTTCGCAGCTTTATTATCGCGTTTTTGTTTCGACTTGGCGCGTTTGTTCTCCACTTTAATGAAATTTCCCTTTTGTTACGAAAACAAGTGGCGAATTTTCCAGCAGCGTGAAGTTTGCGACAACGCATTTCTCGTCCGCTTTCATCGCTCGACTCTCGGACCCCGCATCCAAGGCAAGCGTAATTGCCTGGAGCACCCTTCGAAGTCAACCTGGTTGTAATCCCGAGTCTTAAATGCACCATAGAGTCGAGTCGAGTGGCTTGCGCTAAGGTAAGGTCGTGTACCATAGAGCTCTGAAGAGTCGCAGCCAAGGCAGGGCAAACTAGAGTATGACAAGTTGGTGTAGGGTCGACGAAAGTACTGCAAAGTAGTGGAAGGTCGTGCAAGCAAGTGCAGGGGAAGGCACTGCCAAGTTGGAGATAGGAGAGGGCAGTGTAGTAGTAGTGCAGGTAGAGCAGGGTTACGCCTTGGGGGTCCGGCTTGAATTACTTGCTGCTGTGCGCTGTATTTTGTTGTATTTCGAGTGCTGAGTAAATCATTTCATTGTTCATAATCTGGAATAATGAAATCACTTAAGTTCTCAATTTGGCGAAAAATGACGATGCCAGCAGCGTCGCTCCGCCAGGCCCCACTGGTAATAAGGATGCGCATCAAGCTGATGCTGCTGCTGCTCTAACTACCCCCCAATCTTGTGCTTTTGGCCACCGCAAAATTCTCGCGGGAGACAATTGAATACGAGGCTGGGCAAACACTCGTACAGCGAGCAACGGACACTCAGACAGACGGACGGACAGACAGGATATAGAGCTGGACAGATGGAGGCCATGTAACAAGTGGAATGCGAATAACGAAAGCAACTCTGCCCCTGCCTGCCTGCCCCTCTTCAGTGCAGTTGAAACAAAGGGAAATGACCATTTCCCAGCATTTTCGATTTAATTTTTGTGCTCATCACAGGCGCAGAAAGAAGCTGACCAGCTGGGATCCCCCAGACGACCTCGTTGCTAGCACATTGCCAGCCAGCCTGCCTGCTTGCTTTGCTCCTCATCTACACACTGATTTGCTTTTCTTTTGCCTTTTGCATGCCCTGTGCTCGGAGCAAAGCAAGCGAGGGGTCTATAAGCTGGCTCGAGTAATCTCACGTGCCCCAAACTGTAATCATTACAAGTGTTATTATCAAAGTTACACGCTTATTGTGTTTTAATTTTCCCATTTTTCGCCATGAATTTGAAGTAATTTCATCAATACCAGAGCAAAGAGTAGGAGAAAATAAAAAAATGATTATTTAGAACTCGAATTCTAGTTATTATTAATGTTGGTGTCATTTATCTGCACTCCTTTGTCTAACTAAGGATCTATCGATTGGCTACTTTGGCAGCTAGCGCAGTCGCAAGTTGACTACAGGGTCTCGCGCAGTCGATAAGTCGTCGGCGCACTTTTTGACCACTGATGATGCTGCTGCTGTTGCTGCACTGAGCTAACAACTAGCACAACTAACAAGTGGAAATAACTGAGAGTGCGAGTGCGAGTGAGCGTGAGTGAGAGTGAGAGGGATTGTGTTGAGCTTACTTGAGTCTGGGACAAGCAGATGCACTCGGCTGGGCATGATTTGGATGTTTCGGTTTGTTGCGAGTTCCACAGGCAGACAACAGTGAGCGCAATTATGAGCAGCAGCCAGGAATTGCACATTTCACGTTGTTGCTGACACGACAGTTTGGCGGCGTAATTGAGCTCGATTCTCTCTATCTCTCACTTCCTTCCGTCCGTCCGTCCGACCTTCCTGCAGTCGCCTGCCGTCTCGCTCTCGCGCTCGCCTTCACTCGTTCCAGCTGCCAGGTTGCCAAACTGTCAGACTGTCAGACTGCCAGATTGCCAGATTGCCAGACTGCTCCCCACAGCTGCGTCGCTGCCGCCGTCACTGTTGCTTCTTACTTATTTATTTATGTTTTTCCTTCTCCGTCGTCGTCGTCGTCGTCTTCTTCTTCTTTCTGCTCCTTCGCTTCGCCTGCTTTTTTTCGAGCTGCTTCTTTTTCGTATATTGCGTTATTTCATTTGAACTTTCTTTTTATATATTCTTAAGCTTAATCATATTTATTTATGCTGCTGTCGCTGTCGCTGTCGCTATCGCTGCTGCTGGTGCTGCTGGGGGCGGGTCGCTGTTTTCGGGGCGTGGCGCACTGCACTGTGAATGAAGAAGAAGCAAAGCAAAGCTAAATATTAAACTTAAAGAAATGGCAATTGTGCAACACTGCGAAACTTATGGCTTACACACACACACATACGCAAATAAGCATGTTTATCTGCACACACACACACACACACACAAACATACATACATACATACATTATAAGTAGTCGGCCATGCATACATAACCTCAAAGCCTACACTTAAAATCTGCTGCCTGCGACGACATGCAAAATGTATACGCAGCTTAGGCCGAGAGCGACAGCGTGAGAGAGAGCGACAGAGTGAGAGACAGGTAGCTAGATCGACAAGCTCAGTGCTTAGTAACCCACCACCACCCCAAACTCACCACTCTCGCCCAACCACTGAGGCCAACGAGAAACTGAGACTGTGACTGAGAGGCTGAGGCTGAGGCTGAGGCAAAAAGGCAAAGGCAAGGCAAAGGCCGCATTGACGTTGACGTTGGCGTTGGCGTTGAGCTTAGCCTCTGCCTTGGCTGGCTGTCAGCTCCTTTTGGCCTGGCCAAAATAGCTGCTTGTTAATCATCAATAATAAATAAGTAATGCCAGGTAGACGTCAAGCTGCAGCAGCAGCTGCCTGCAATAACAACAACAAGCAGAAACAAAGCCAATGCAATATAATAACTAAAATTGCTCCAAAGAGAATTTGCGATGAGACGACAACGACGACGTTGTCACAGGGAGAGCAGGGGAACAGGGGAGCGCTCAGTGTTTGAAATGTTTAAATGCACAAATCAAATATGCAAGCGCAGTCGAAAAGACAAACACACACACACACACACACACAGTCACCTAGACAAACATCACCTGATGTCCAGCTAAGAGCACTGCCTTTTAATTGAACACCAGAGCAGCGGACTAAGCAAAATGTACGATGCTGAGGAGCGAGTCAAGAAGGCGGGCAAAGCGAATGCAGAGAGAGAAACAAATGAGTATCTCAAATGCGGCGCTTTTCAATGGATGCATAAATAAGTGCATAGAATTAACTAGATATAATTACTTTACAAATCACTTTCCGAAATCACTCGCTCTTGCATGGATTGCGTTTTTCTCTCAGTGTTCGTGCAGGAAGAGAGCCCCAGCCCAGTTATTTGGGACAGCAGGCACAATAAATATGCTTAGGCATAATTGCGTGACATTCTAATTGAAAAGCAAATGCAACGGCAGCAAACGCAAACGCAAACGCAAAGAGAAATGTGCGACGAATGAGCATTCAAGTGCACCTGCTGTGGGTGCGAGTGAAAGGCCAGCGTGCCCATAAAGAGCTTTGGCATTGAGCGATCTGTTGGCGCTCTTTCCAAAGAGCAAACAGCAACGGAAGTGCAAAAAAGAGAACGATGGAGTTAAGTTGCGGGTGTGAGTGCACAGCAGCGACCAGTTGAGCTTTATTAGTGCGCAATACACCAAGCGTCGGTACAGCAAAGGTTGTGAGCGTCGATCCGCTGTGGCTTCGCACAAAAGCTAAAGCAGCAGTACCATAATGTGAACGACGGCCCTGGCACACACACAGGGACTCACACAATCGCATTACATGCTCTGATCCAAAGGGATATAAGCAAAATAACAAATGCCGGCACAAGCTCAAGTAATGCACAGACAATTGTGTAAGCAGCAACAACGGCAACAACGGCAACAACGGCAACAATGGCAAAAGGAATCACAAATGTGACAACAAAAGCAGCTGCAGCAGAAACACACAGCTTAGTTGCCGTTGCAGCTATGAACGACGAAGCGGAAGGCGGTCGATATTTGTGAGTCAGCATCTCGCAGCCAAAAGGCCACGCGCAGATAATCAATCAATTGCATTCAACATTTTATTGAATCAACAACAAGAACAACTTAACGAAATGCAGTTCAGCACAACAGGTGAAGTAACAAAGTAGCAAATAGCGCGCGCTAGATGGCGCCGCACAACCCACTGCTGCGCTTTCTTTGTAAAGCGATCGAAGTGAAAGGTTGAGCCAACTGTGCGTTAGATGGAGCAATCATTATTTCTGCTGCAATTTAGAATAACGTTGGTCGAGGGCTAACGAACGCAAGATGGCGCTATCCCTATCAAAGCATAAGCAGCCTGCTCGTTAGATGGCGACACCACAGTCAAACGACGTTTTTAATTGAATGTCTACGTTTTGTTCTGATCGCAAAGTAGAAAGAAGTGAGTAACTTCCAACGTGTGTGTGCATCCACAGAGCAAATAAAGCCAATATACTACATGAAATATATGTATATATGTGGAGGAAAAGAGGTCGCGGTCGCAACTTAGGTTTCCAGGCAACAGCACTCCGCCCCTCAGACTCGTGCATCTGCAGTTGCAACAGCAACTGTGCAACATTTGTGGCGTGCAGCAGCAGCAGCAACAGCGGCAGCATCAGCAGCTGCATGTGGAATCGTTTAAGCCGTTATTAGAGCCAATTAGTGGGCTACATTCAACGTTAGCAGCAAAAACAACAAGAGCAACAAGCGACGCCACAAAAACATATCATGTTTCTGGAGGACGACGCAACTGTCAGATAAATGACAGCATAATTATAGCCCAACTCGATGGGGATTTGTGCCGCAACTTTAAACAGTTCCATTGATAATGCATTTTCCGCTTTCCTCTAAACGTTTTTGCATCGCTTTCCGCTGCACTTGGAAATTGCAAATTGGATGGCGCAGTTACGGCCAAGCTCCAAACTGGCTCAATTATCTGCACAAATCGAACCAGCGAGCGCTTAAAACCTCCAGTTTTCAGCTTTAAACTGCGCTCCTTCTAGTTCGCAGTTGCTTTCCACTTGCCACGAAAGTTGGCCGGCAACTTTCTCTTGTCTTGAGGCGCCTTCTGAGCAGCGTGTTGCTTAATGGCTGCCTCCAGTTGCTGGCATTTAGTTACAACGTATTTCATTAGCCAAATGCTAAAAATAGCTATTTATATGGCGAAAAAAGGCTCATACGCGAGAGCTTTAATCAGCATTCCGCTTTAGTTCTTAGTTGTAAAGTATGTGATGAAAATGCTCATACGTGAAAGCTTTAATCAGGTTTCCTCTTTAGCTCTTAGTTGCAACGTATTTCATTTGTAAAATGCTGCAAAACAGCTGAATTATATGTGAGGCAAAAGCTTATATGCGAAAGCTTTAATCAGCTTTCTTCTTTAGTTTGTAGTTGTAACATATTTCATTAGTCAAATGCTTAAAAAGAGCTATTCTTATGTGAAGAAAAAGCTCCTACGCGATAGCTTTAATTCGCTTTCCTCGCCAGTATTTATTTGCAACGTATTTCATTAGTTAAATGCTAGAAAATAGCTGTTTTATATGTGAAGAAAAAGCTTATATACGAAAGCTTTAATCAGCTTTCCTCTTCAGTATTTATTGGCAACGTATTTCACTAGTTAAATGCTAGAAAATAGCTGTTTTATATGTGAAGAAAAAGCTTATATGCGAAAGCTTTAATCAGCTTTCCTCTTGCGTTTTTAGTTACAAAGTATTTCATTAGTTAAGTGTTGCAAAATAGCTGATTTATATATGAAGATAAATTGTATATATTAAGGCTTTAATCAGCGATAATTCTGCGAACTTTTGTCCTTCTTAAAACTTGGAATATCATGAAGCATCAAACGTTTATTTTTCTAATTTCGTCTCGTAACATTCCGAATTTGTTGCTGATTAATAGGGATCCAGTTTTTCGGAAATGAATTCCAATTATGGGGGAATTTGTCATTGTCATGAAGCGAAACAATTGTGGGCGGAAAGCATCTTGGAAATTCAAAGTGTAATTGAACAACTAACGGCTGAAAGCTGAAGTCTTTGAGCAGTTAGTTGAGGCAGAGTGGCGCGTTTAGCTGTTTAGCAGTTGCAGCGCAATGAGAGACGGTTGCTTGCAGCGTCAGCTAAATGGGAACAGAAATGGAACAGAGCAGATGCAGTCGATAGAGAGGACGAAGTGATATATCTGCGAGATATGTAAGCTCATAAGTTAATGTCCGTTTGTGGCAGTATAAATATCGTTAAATAGATAAGCAAAGAAGCCAGCAAATGGAATTATTTTGCCACACGAGAATGTGCAGCAGAGGAGCAAGACGAGGAGGAGGAGCAGGAGGAGGAGTAGGAGTAGGACGTGGGCCAAGAACGACAAACGACAAACGAGCCGCGCTGGACACGACGAACAAAGCGGACAGTGTCTGTGTGTGTTGCAGTTGCACGTTGTTGCAGTTGGTCGCTGGGCCACATTCGATTGCTGGCAGCAAGGACATGCGAGCCAACTACGAGCTGCACCTGCGAGGACCTCCGACTCCTCGACTATTTGGCGCCCAAGTCGCAGATAATGCCGCAAAGCATCAGTCAGTTGGCTGGCAGGACGAAGGACGAAGGACGAAGTCCTGCTGCAATTAGAGTGCATTAGAAGGATTCGACTTGAAGCGCGTCGCGGCTTCATTAACGAACTTGGCCAGCGGCCATTCAATGATCAGCTGCAGCACTTCTTGTCCTTGATCCAGAGCAGAGCACAGCTGTTGGCAACTGCGGCAAGTGGCAAGTGCTTGGCGAGGCGAGGCGTGTGGCACGCTTATCTTTGCACTCAAATGCCTCTGCAAATGTCGCCTAATCAAATTAACAAGCGGCGAGTGTGGCAGACTGGAAGGACTGGAAAGCATGTTGCAGGCGACGATCGCACTCGCCCCCGTCCTCCCCCTCCCCCTCCCCCTCGATGTGAGCAATGACGATTGTGCAACGCGATAAGAGCGGAAACTCTGCATTCACCTGCCCGTCTCTCCGTCGCTCCGTCGCCTGTTCATCCTGTTCAGCCGATAACACACACACACACACACACACACACAGAGTTGAGCAGAGAGTGGTCAACAAATGCAGGCGACCTACTAAATTGCCTGCCAGGGTTGCCAACACGCTCAAGCGACTGAGCAGCATAAGGCATATCTATTCCTCCACTCTCCTGTGGCAACGAGGAAGCTACGAAAGCAACACTTTCAAGGCGCAAGTCTATAATCTATATGTGATACTTGGAAGTCGAGCAGACTCGCTTGTGCCTCTCTCATGCGCTGTTTTTTGGCTTGTTGGGCATTCGCCCAAAGCCCGAAGATGTTTGCAGCTTGGCCAAAACTTGCGACTCGAGAGTGGCAGTCAAAATCTCGGTTAGCAAAGCTTTGCACAGGGGATATCGGCGTGTTTAAGGACACGGGATAAGGGTGTGAAAGGGAGCGAGAGGGGGGCAGGGAGGTAGCAGCCTGTTGACGTGCCATAAAGTCAAATACATAAAACATATGTTCGAGTTTGGGCCAACGATTTACACTTGCCCCAGACAGGCTAAAGAATCGCTGCCCCGTCAAGGCTTAGACGCTCATCACTCCGCCTGCCCGCCCGCCTGTCTGTCCGTCTGTCCGCCTGTCTGTCGAAGTGCCTGCCTTGTCCTCGCCTGTCTGTCTGTCTGTCTGTCTGTCTGGCCTTGGCTTGTGCCCAATTTGTGGCTGTCAGCATCATCACAAGGCGCCAACAAGCAGCAACAACAGCTCCATCTCCATCTCCATCTCCATCGCCATCTCCATCGTCGTCGTCGTCGTCGTCGCCATCGAATCGACACCATCGACATCATCGTTCTTCGTCCTCTGCTTGTGCTCATTCGCCTCTTTTCCGCCGAGCTCGTTCTCATCATCAGCAATTCCCAAGTGCGTGCGCCCCCCTTTGACTCCTCCCGCCCCTCTGCTCTAGCACGCACTACACTGCGCGAAAAAGCAGCTTGTTTAAATTCAAGCGTATCCTCGTCACAGTTATCGATATTAGTAAGGAGAAGAATACTTTGTGATTCCCTCTAATTGGATTACATTCTAAAATTGGCAGCAGCTGCTTTATGCCAGCTTAGATCTCAGTTGTAAGCCAAGTTATGTTCGCCATTTGTAGCTTGAACTCGCTCAACTTGCGACACAGTTTTAAGTTGTTGCCACTTAGAAGTGCTGCGTTGCTGTTGTGCTCAAGTAAAAGCAGTTGAATTGATGCGAATAATAGCGTGAAATAGATCATCATCATAAGTAAGAACTGCTTGACGCAAGATCGCCAATCATCGTCTTATAAGTGAGAATTGCTTGAAGTCGCAGCCACTTGAGGCAGCGTCGTGGCTGATGTTTTGTGCTCAGTGCAAAGTGGATGCACGCAGCTTTATCGAGGCACATCAAGAAGTCAGGGCGGCGAGTCGGGGGGCGGAGTAACGGCACATAAAGCACGACAGCTTCTTGGCGTAGCTTTGCATACGGCAGATGCCAAAGCCGCTGCGTGCGTGAAGGACCTCAAAGAGTGTGCGAGTGTGCGAGTGTGCCTCGCTCTGGGGATACGCCATATGCCATACACGAGGTGGTCGGTTATTGTGTTTATGGCTTTTTATGCATGTCCCAAATCTGTCCAGGCCCTGAATTATTGGCCAAAGTTCAAAGGACGCTGCTCGCTGCTCGACGTTTCTTGCTTGTTTTGCGTTTTCTCGGTTCTCTTTCTCTTGGCCGGGCAGGCAATGAGTTGGGTTTTTATCGGCAGGGGGAGGGGCGAGGGCGGACTGGGGGGGGGGGCAGGTTGGCAATATAAAATGGCAATCGCATAATTCAATCATCTCGGGGCAAATAATCAATCATTCAAGCATATCATTAATTAATTCAGCCATTTAGGCAACCTCAAGCACATTCGAAGGCGTTCACATTACATCCCGCAGCCAGCCTCCCACACAGCCCCCCCCCCCCACCACTTGCTCCCCCCCCCAATCCGAATCTCAGCGCGTCTCTGTGGCGAACGAGCCCAGAACAGAACTCGCATCGAACCCCAAGTCGGACAACTCGACAACACAGACACACAGATGGGAGATAAAGCAACCAACAAGTAAGCAGAATAGTGCGGCGTACACGCAGCATGCTCGACTCGCGAATACCCTGCGACTGAAAGAAAGTGAGAGAAAGCATCGCAGTCTGCTCAAGTTTCGCTTGTTTGCCCAATTGAAGCAAAATGTAACTATCGATCTCTTGCATTTAGCCACATCGTATAGTAATAGTCATAATAATAATATAATATAGTAATAGTAATACTCCAAATGACAGACAATCCTTAAAATTGGTTTAAACGCGAGCTTTAAATTGAGTTCGTCATTCTGCAAGCTTGCAAAGTCTATTACTTAGTCATACCCCTTCAGGCAGACGCCATAACTAAGGAGTATACACACACACACACACTCGCGTAACTGCACAAATTGGAGGAGGAATCAGCCCCCTCCCCCCTCCACACCCGCTGCTGCTTAGCACAAATTTATTTGCCGGCTTCATGTCGACGCCGCGATTTGGGTCGCCTCGACTCGACTGGGCTCGGCTCGGCTCGAGTTGGCTTTGGCTTGGGCTGGGGTCGTGTGTATTTGTAATTAACTGTTATTTAATACGATTTCCCTCATTCTGCGGCAGTGGCAAGAGTGTCAGCGGGCCGTGTGGCAAGCAGCTAAGCAGTCGACTTGAAGTTCGCGTTGGGCCTGGAGGTCGAGGCTTAGTCAATTGGTCGAGTGGCTCAGAGATTGTTACTGCGGTTAGCCAGCAGCACAAAAGCCAAACAACTTTCCACCCCCCACCCCCTCCCGCAGCTGTGTGTGTGTTATTGTTGGGCTGTCTTGCAGGTCGCGCTGAAATGCTGCCATTTAATTTGCCAAAGTTTTCGACGCTTTCGTTTGTTTTATCGTTTGTTCGCACACCCCGCAAACCTGCCGCAGCGCAAGACGGGTAGTCTGTTTCCCAATGAGTCGATTGATTTGCACGCTTCTTTTTGAATACATCAGTTTCATGCAGCTCTAATTTAAACCAATATTATCATTGCGTATTTAGACACTCGCATTTGATTACAGTCACGCCGAAGGCGAAACGCCGATAGAATCAAATGAATAATAAGAGTGCATTCAATATATTGAAATAAATTGCAGGGTGTTGTGTGAGCGTTGCTGCAGAGAAGTTTGCTTTGTATTTAATTGTTTTGTCATTGTTTTGATATTGATAAATGTTGTTGGGGCTTGTTTCGGGTGTCCGTTAATGATGATACTTCTCACTCTCAGTCCACTCACTCAGATGGCGATTAGTCACCGATAAATGGACAGCAACAGCAACAACAACAGGGGGAGGGCGGGGCGAACAACAGGTGAACTGATTAGCTGATTAGGCTGCAGGATCCAGGCGAGGACAACGCTCGTCTGCGCCTTGAGCAAGAAGTTTGCCGCTTTACAGCGCCATGAAATTTGCGACAAATTCAAAAGTTCACACGCCGAAGCTGTCGCATATTTTATGCGCTGACTATGCAGAAAATTATTAGCAAATTGTTGTCAGAGTAGCTCGAGCATTCCATGCTCAAATTTCTGACAATTTGCACTATTTGCTGGCAATTTGTTTGCACTCCAGCAGGGGGCAGCTTCAGGGGCTGACTAAAATCAGTTACTTGTAGACGTGTTGCACAGCTGTCAGCGACAGCGTTGCGAGCTCTCGAATTGCATAATTATTGGAAATGTTTTCCATTTCAGCAACAGCAGCAAATCGAAGCCATGAAATCTGCGCTTTAAACACAACAGTTGTTAAGTGATTGTTTGTTTAGTTTAGTTTTGTTTAGTTAAAGCTGTGACTTGTGTGAAATCTGACTCCTATTCGCAATCCCTTGAAACTGAGTGTATTGTAAGCCTGCCTCTGTTTTAATGATAAGCAATTAAAGTGCTTGGCATTTTAAAGTTGGGCGGGCGGAGCATTAGGCAAGTGATGGGAGCGAGAGTAATTTCAATTTGCAAGGAAATCCCAAATTCCAAATCCAATTTCAATCCGTTTCAATGCGGCGCGTGCCGTCGTTGATTCCTAGTTGTTGTGCGTCTTCAGCCCGGAGAGAGGAAGTGCGATGACATTGGCAAAACAAAGGCGATGATGAGCTTGCTGCTGTTGGGTAAGATGAGCAGGCAGCCACAACGACGACAGCGGCAAGGAGGTTATAAAAACATGTGTAACTAGACGGCTTACAAGGATCACGCACTCAGTGACACTTAATGCCACGACGCCAGTGACAGCGACAGCGACGGCGTCAGAAAGCAGAGCAAATGTCGCACACGCAGGGCCGGGCAGGGCAGACGGAGAGACGAAGAGACAGACAGACGGATAGAGAGACGGAGAGAGACGGACAGACAAACGCAATTAGCTTTTAGCCATCATAACATTATGAACGGCAACTGACAGGCGACAGCGACTGAAACTGAAACTGAAACAGCAACAGAGACAGAAACAGAAACAGCGGCAGGCGACTGCTAATGATGGAGGGCAGGAGGGCAAGGAGGACAAGGACAAAGCGTAGTGCCAGCTAGAGCAAGAGCGAGAGAGTGTCGGAGAGAGAGAGAGTCTAGCACGAGATGTGGAAACTGACGCCGCCTAGGGCGCCTTTTTGGGGCAGCGGGATAGCTTGTGGCAACTGCGGTTGCCGTTGCCGTTGCCGTTGCCGCTGGGGCTGAGGCTGAGGTTGAGGTGGTTGGCGTTGACGTTGGGCGCATTATGTTGATGTGCAGAAAGCAGAGCTCACGACGCACGCTGCCAACACAATGCCGTTAACTTGTGTCGAGATTAAAATAAGGACACTCGCAAAATAGTAGAACAACTGGCTGCAATCGAATAGAGCGACCTGCCGCATACCCTACAAGTCAAACTCTGAGAATATCAAGCTAAACTATTACTAAACACGCGTGTTTAAGCTCAAAGGGAGAAAGAAAAGCGTTTGGGAAATATGTGCAACATTGTAAAGCAATTATTTCAGTTTGAATGAGTTGTAATGTTGAGAATTAATGTTGGGGAACGTTCTTCTAGTTGGTTGGGATATGGGATAATCGTTAGATCATTATAGTTGGAAATTGAGATATTTTAAGCAGAAAATGGAGTTTAGCGTGACAGAGTTAGAGTATTCGAGTGAGAGGCTGAGAGCGCAGAGACAGAGACAGTCATGAAAGCGGACGTGGACACGAACGTGGAAGTGAACGTGCCACACTCGGCGTCGAGAGTTGCAAGTTGTGACTCGCATGAGTTGCGAGCTGAAGCTTTGTTTATTATGTCAAATGGGGATGTGCGACAGGCGACGAGACGGCAGCGGACTTTCGAGTGGAACGTCAACAGCAACAGCAACAGCAACGAGATGAGACGATATCTGATGAGATGAGTTCAGTTGGGCGCTGCGAGCGAGAGAGAGAGACAGCCGAGTTTGGCTTCTAAAAATTACTGCGTAAATGATGATATGAGATTTAGAGCATTTCTGCGGTGTCATCTGGCTCTGCCGGAAGCGGATATAGTAACTGGGGAACGGCGGGGCGACATGAATAAAATGACAGACAGACTGCGACACAGAGAGAGACAGAGACAGAGAGAGGGACCTCAGTCAACCGGTGGAGCCGGAAGGAACTTATTTAACACATACCCAAGCAGACAAAGACACACACTCTGCGCCGTCGAGAGGAGTGTGGAGTGTGGAGTGGAGATTATGTGGCACGATAATCATATTACGATTATGTCGCGTAAAATTTCCACAACTCCACAAAAACTTTGCGTTCGCTGTGAACGCTGGACAACGCTCGGCGACAACTCGGCCCAACTGCAGAGCAGGCAAAGCGGATGAGAGAACAATGGGCCGGCGACTGTTGTACAACAAGTGAGAGTGGCGCACTAAAAAATAGCGTATACGCCATGTGTGCGCTGCGTGTTCGCAGTATCGCTGACTATCGCTCACTTTGCAAGCCTCAAAGTTGTAAATAGACTTAGCAAATTTGCTTGCTTTCGCCTCGTTGCTGTTACCTGTGCTGCGGCCTGGGCAGCAGACTCGTTTCCAGCTGCTGCTACAGGGTGCGCGAACAGACAGTAAAACATCAAATAATATTGTAGTAAAACACAGCGTGCGGCTCTTTGGAGACCCAGAGGGATGAACGGGTTGAGCTCGCCTCCAGCCCTTCAGCCCACTGCGAAAGTTGAGAAGGGCAGCGAAACACTGAAGAGCGCGCGAAGAGGAGGAGTGGGGAGGGAAGGAAAGGGCACTCGTATCGTTGACTTTTGCCCGGCTAAAACAAATTCATTAAAATGATATTTTTACATTTCACGTTTCGACGGTTGGAGAGCTGCTTAGCTGGAGGAAGTGTCGTTAGCAGCCAAATGGCTTAATATTAATGCTTAAACCATATTTTCAGCCAGGCCAGAGGAGGAGCAGGGAGGCTGTAGAGCTGTAGAGGGCATAAAAGCCAAACGGAATCCGAGTGGAACTGCAAAAGATTTCGAGGACGCAGCAGCAGCAGTTAAAGGATTAATCAGGCACACAGCTTTACCAAGAGCGGACAACTTTGGAAACAATCAAGAATAAACTCAAATAAAGACGCGAGATTAGCGACAGCGAAATAAAGTAGTTACGATTAGCGCAGAGATCTGAAGAGTAGATGGATAAGAATATATGCGAATATTTGCCAGATCTACAGGAGAATGATTCAAATAGTAATTAGGATTAGCGCAGAGATCTACAGATGAGTGATTGAAATGGTAATAAGGATTAGAGCAGACATCTACAGAGTAGATACTTAGGAATATATGCGAATATTTGCAATATCTACAGGAGAATGATTCAAGTAGTAGTAGTTAGGATTAGCGCAGATATCTACAGAGTAGATGGATAAGAATATATGCAAATATTTACCAAATTTTTAGAAAAATGATTCAAGTAGTAGTAGTTAGGTTTAGAGGAGAGATCTACAGATGAATGATTGAAATAGTAATTAGGATTAGCGCAGAGATCTGCAGAGTAGATGGATAAGAATATATGCGAATAGTTGGCAGATCTACAGGAAAATGATTCAAATAGTAATTAGGATTAGCGAGGAGATCTACAGAATAAATGCTTAGGATATATGCGAATATTAGCCAGATCTACAGGAGAATGATAGTAAATAGTAATTAGGATTAGTGCAGAGATCTACAGAGTAGATGCTTAGGAATATATGTGAATATTTGGCAGATCTGCAGTGAAGAACGCTTCAGTGAGATGCGCTGAAGAGCTGTGTGGCGCTCAGTGCTTGTTTGCCTAGCGAGTGTTTGTGTAGTGCCCCCGCTTTTTGCGCAGTGTATTCGCAGTGTGCTCATTTGTGTAGCAGAAACTCTTTTGTCGCAACGGGCTTGACTCAGTGAGCAGCTGAGTGACTGAATGAATTATAAATTGCACGAAGCGTGTAAGGCAAATAAACCCTGTTGATACATTTAATGAAAACTCGGTTGACGCCGATGAAATGATTGAAGTGCAGCCGAGAACTCGCAGTCAATGCAATTGAAGTGAAAGAAAGGGTGTGCAGTCGTCTGCTTGGCAGCTTTTTTCGCGTCGTTTTTTATAATTGTTTAAATGTTATTTCATTGAATGGCACAGTCACAGTTACAGTCAACGTCAACGTCAACGTCAGCGTCAGCGTCAGCGTCAGCGTCGCCATCAACGTCAACTTCGACATGGCCGTGGGGAGGGAGGGGCGTGGGGGCGTCAGAGGATGCCGCAGCGTGAACATTGAGAGACGCGGGGGGAGAGGGGGAATCGCTTAGCGTTAATGTCTTTCATTTATTGTCATTGTTGTTAATGTTTTTTGTGTGTGCGTGAGAAAAAAGCATTTGCATTTCAGTGTAAGGCAACTCGCTCCCTCTCTCTCTCTCGTGCTGTGTGGGGGGTAGGGGGTAGGGGGTAGGGGCGGGAAGCTGGTTACGTGGTTAGCGCAGAGATTTTGCTTGAATGATTTTTATTGCTCGTTTGTAGTAAATTTGCTGTGTAATTAGAGACAGAGCGAAAAGGATTATTATGTGTCTCTGTGTGTGTGGAAGGGGGAAGGGATGAAGCGGGCTGGGCTGCGAGAGTGCGGGGAGAACGAGGTCAGGGCTGGCTTCAGCTGCAGGATGTGGCAAGCCCCGGGGCAAGGCTGGAGCACTCGCTGAAGGCAAAGGTTATGCGACAAAATGCAACGCTGCCTGCCCCAATGTGGCGAGCAGCAACCGGAAGCAGTCAGGATTGCAAGTGGAGCAAATGCCGAATGCCGAATGCCGAATACCAAATACTAAACGGCTTTCCAAGTACTAGCAGCAGCAGCGTCGCCACCGAAATGAAATTGTGGTGCAGCGAGCCACGACTCGGGACACGCGAGCGGCAACGCGGCACTCCAGGACACAAGGACACAAGGACACTGGTCAGCGAGCGAGATCGCATTTTGTTTGCGCTGCAACAAAATAACAAACGAAAGCAGTGGAATGTGGCAAGTGGGGAATGTGGAGCGTGGCTCAACGGACCAGATGCGAGTGATAAGTGGCAGCTGCAGTTGCACTTACAGTTATGATAAACGCAGCCAGACACGCAATCTGTGTGTAGTTTAGTTAACTCAGCCAAGAGCACTCAGTGTGCATTTCCTCGCTAAGTCATGTTTGCCTCCAGTGCTTATCGAAGACACGAACCATTTAAATGCTGGCGAGTCTCAAATTTGTTTAATGCGTTGCCAATTAACCTGCAAGCTAATTCAAAACAGACCGAACCCAACTTCAAATGCAACATTAAAGAGTTGCAGCTGGGTTGCACGTTTGTGCAGTATGTGCAACAAACTTATCGAGTCTTAATTGAATTGAGTTCATAAATTTGAGCTGTTTGTCTAGATCGCTTTGACCGATCAGAATTGCATATTGTGGGGAGCCTGTTGCGCGGCCGTGTGGCACATTGTCGCCCGCTGCTGCACTTGCAACAGGGTCTGCTGCAGTCGAGGCTTGGGCGCGAGTCGCGTCGCCACTGTGACTTGTTTTATTTGTTGCACTTTCGCCGGGCCAAGAGAAATATACTCGTTATATCGAATGTAACTTGTGGCCAGGGGGGAGAGAGGGGCCCGTGGTGGGCAGCTGCCAATTGCCGCATGTTCTGCGGCATCGCATGGGGCGACGCCTCTCTTTAAGGCACTGCGAATGCAGTTGCCATAAAATTTAATTCCCCCCAAGGATTGTTTGCCTTCTCTGCGTGTGTGTTTGTGTGTGTGTGTGTGTGTGGGGAGATTACGTGCCTGGACTGGACAGCAGTCGAAAGTTGGAGACATAGGATGCATAGGCAAATAATTCAAATAGTCTCGTTGCTTTGTTGTGCTCCCTCTCGTTCTCGCTCTCGTTGTCTTTGTCGTTGTTGTCAGCGTCGCCGGGCATCGATTTTAAAGGCAAACTCAGGGCTCTCTCTCTCTCAGTCGGCTTCAAGATGGCCACGTACAAATTGCCACTCCCACCGCCTGCGGCCTCCGCCTCCGCGCCCGCCTCTGCGCCTGCCCCCGTGGCCTCTGCCGCCGCCGCGGCGTCGTCATCGCCCACGGGCAACAGGACGAACAGCAGCGAAGTGAGCAGCGAAAGCGATGGCAGCGAGTGTAAGCCACAATTCGAATTCGAATTCGATTCCAAGCGCGAGTCTCTCATCGAACACTCCTCACTCAGTTCTCAGCGACTCCATGGCCGATGTCAAGTACTGTCCGCTGCACGGCGACTCCGACGACGAGTCCATAGCTCTGCTCGCCCACGAGATGCTCTGCTGCGACAACGAGAATGATGACGAGAACGATAACGAAAACGAGAACGATAACGAAAACGAGAACGATAACGAGAATGAGATCGAGAACGAGAACGGGGATCTCGATAGCAGCGACGATGCTGGGGTTAAGCACAAGTACGCTCTGCTCTTGTGCAGCGAGGATGACGACGAACCCGCCAGCGATCGCGAACTGCAACTGCTCAAGCAGCAAGCTCAAGCTCAAGCTCAAGCTCAAGCTGAAGCTCCAGCTCCAGAAGAGACCGATGCCAAGGAGGAGCTGGGCACAAAGCCATAGACTCTGTTCGTGATCAAGTGCTTAAATTTTTGTTTGCGAGTTCTTCGACTTCACTTCACTCACACTTGATTCGATTTCGAAATGTAATAGTTGCTGTTGATTAAATGTTGTATTCAATAACTGCTCAACTGCGCCCCAATAACTATGCTACACATGCTGTGCTGCATGTGCAACAAATGGCAATGAGTGCTTGTAAATGCTGCCACATTTGCTTGAAAGTTGAATGCGTTTTTCAGTTTGCTCGTGTGGCTTTATGATTATAATTATTTAATGCATTTCACATTTACAACATCGAGAAAGCTTTCCCTGCTTGCTTCAAATTTGTGTTGGACAGCAAAAATATTTCAACATTTCAATCAAATTGCAAGAGATTTGAATTTCATTCTTCTAACTGAATTCCAAGCTGTTCTATTACAGTGTAGTTAGAATCTTTCGCTTTTTCAATGATTCGAAGAAGGTATTTAATATTTTGGCTGCTGCTAGCTGGATTAGCAGCGGCGTGGGGCATGCCGCGCTCACGTGGCACGGAGTTGCAGCCAAAGTTGAAGTGCAGCTCGCACTCAGCGATGCCGCCTCACTTGCCACTTGACTGGCTGTGGCTTGCCACGCTCTGCCCCTCCCCTGTCGTGGCTCTTTGAGCATCTCCGGTTTCCGTTACCGTTGCACTGACAACTCACCTGTGCGCACATTGAATACTGCAAACTGCACGCTGCTGTTGCAACAGGCGACGACGCTGTGAATCTGTTTCTTTAGCTGTCATTTACACTGTTTGCGCAAGCATATGCAACTAAATAATTAATTTTGTTGTCGTTCCGAGCACTGTTTATGCATTTGCTTTTGCTTCGTTTCTTGATCTGCGTACTCCAACTGCAAGTGAAGGAAGAGAGCAGAATAGTAGTAGTCGAACTCGCTGCACATGAACGGATGCAGATTGTTGCAAGGGCGCGACGCGGGGCACTCGATGCAGCTTTGATGGCTGGCTCCAAATTGGCCGGCGACCGCGTCAAAGCGACCGCAAAACTAGCTAAAAACGGCTAAAAGCGGAGCACGGCGTTGGCGCCGTGTTGCAGCCGACGGCGACGACCGCAAAAAGGCCAAATTGCTGCAACGGCAGCAAGTGGCAAGCGGCAAGCGGCAAGTGGCAACTGGCTACAAAGTGGTCAATCAGGCGGCAAAAATCACTTGAACGCACCGCACCGCACACACAATACACTCGAGCACACACACACACACACACACATGCGGCACGTGGCACGTGGCACAAACAAAAAAACAACAACAAAAAAGAAAAGCAAGGCTAAGGAAGCGAAGCAACAGCAGCAGCAGCAGCAGTTGCTGGCGGCTGGCGGCTGGTGGCCGCTGGCTGCCGTTGCGACTTTGACTCTGGGGGAATCCCACGCGAAATAAAGAAGAGCAGCGACAACGAGTCGGGCTGACAATTAGCCAAGTGGCGTGTTGCTTTTGCCGCCTTCGCAATTGCCAGTCACTGTTTACGACTCGCCGTTGCCGCCGTCAATGCTGCTTACTGGCCACTGTTGCTGCTGTCGCTTTCGATATATAGTTCGATCTGGCGCACGTGCTTCTCGATGGCATCCGCATCCGGTACCCGCTACTGATGTCAACAAGCTACCACACGCAACTAATTCAAAAAATCCAGCGAACGGATTACGGACAACATTGCTGCCGTCTGCTGCTGCTGCTGCTGCTGTCAGTTGCTGCTGCCGTCGCTGCTGCTGCTGCTGGCAGCAGAGGGCTTGCAAGCAAGCAGCAACAGCAGAAGTACCCGAACACGCCTTTCGTGTGCGTCGTTCGTGCGCTCGGCTGTCGGGCACAGCACACGAGGCGGCCGTTGGAAGCGCACGATTTGCAGACAGCTTCGGCTGCTGCTTCGGCCACGCTGTCGTCGTTCGCTCGGCAGCTTCGTCGCTTCGCGCGGCTTGCCGTCGCCTCAGTCGTGGGCAGTCGACGACAACGTCAGCACGTGGCCCGGCACTCATGCACTAGTCATGTCCCTCTCTGTCCCTCCCCCTCTCTCACTCTCTCTCGCTCGCTCGCTCACTCACTCTGTGTCACTGCGCGACTCACTGTGTATTAATGTGTTGTGCGTATTATTTAAAAAGGCAGCTTAACCTGCTTTTGTGACCTTTTCCCCAGATTTGTCCATTTGTATCGATGTGTGGAGCCCAACTGATGGAAATCCAACTGCAGATGAATCGGCTTCAATATCTCTGTCTGTGTGTGTGCCTGCCTGCGTGTGTGTGTGTTGATAAATGAGTTTTTATTTTGATTTTATTCACTGTTTACCTTTGGCATTTTTGCATATACCAACTGTAAATTTTTCAGCCAGCCTCCTCGACACGTGTGCAGGTGTGTGTGCGTGTGTGGCGTGTGTGTGTGTTTTGTTAGTGTGCCATTGAAATGCCCAAATGGTTTTCAATTTATTAGCAATCAGTGGAGCTAACAGTTAAAAACAATATTGTTGGTCAGACTCGCACTCGAACAAAGAGCGTCAAGCGGACGGACGCAGGGGGGTGCAGGGTGGCGGGTGGCGATGGAGCTGCCCCTTTGGAGACGCTCAATTGGCAGAGTTTATTGTCCGACAGTTGGCCGAAACATTATCACAGTTAACTAACCAACCAACTAATCATTGTAACTAATCATTGCTGCATTCCGAGTGGCGCAAATTTAATTGCCCAAACAAAGTGTTTATTACGCTGCGATTAGCTGTGTGCAACACTCAGCTGTAGATAGCAGATCAAAGCGAGAGATAGAGATACAGAGAGAGAGAGAGAGAGAGAGATCCGTTTTTCCGAGTAGTTGAACTTCAACTTCCTAAGATTCCTTTTGATCTATTGGCAAATCCTTGCAGTCAATTCTCTCTTCCGTATTCGCTCACTTGAATTGAAATTGTCTAGTTGCAAGTTCAGCATTCGTCAATTGCAACAGTTGAATCTGTGAATACAGCAGAAGATACTGCTTCTGACAAAATCCTTTGACTGCTAAATTCGTGCTGTTTAAGTTGCAGTTTGCGAAGAGACAAACCATTATGTTGCATTGCGATAGAGTTGCCCACTCGATTGGCGTTTGCTTGATTTTGTGCCTCGAATGTTGCAGGTGTTTTAAGCACTTACTGCATCGACTCTCATTTGGTTAACATGGCTGTTAATATAGGCTTGTCCAACTTGTTTCTGCTGTAGCCTCTCCCCCTCCCCCTCCCCCTCCCCGCAGCCATGTCCCTTGTCCAGTGTCTCTAACTGCGTTGGCGGCTGCTGCTTTTTGCCCGAGGAGAAGATCAGGCGAGAGCATGTCTGGCATTTTCTGGCCATAATTCGCTCAACATCCGATATGACCGCAAAACGGCAAATTGGTCAAGTCGGTTGCCACGTACCCCAAAGAAGGCGCCCTCCCTCCCAACCGCTCTTCCCGACGCCGATGTCGATGTCGATGCCGATGCAGAGAGTTGGAGTCCTTCTACTCTTGCGATGTCGATGTCGATGTCGATGCCGATGCTGATGCAAATGGCAGGAAATGCGTGATAACGACGAGCGACACACACACAGACACACACAGAAATATGGAAAATTTGAATGAACACACAGAGAGATGGGGAGAAAGGGAAGGGGCAGGGGCAGGGGCATAGGAATGGACCAGAGGCGATTGCCGGATGAGGCCTGCGTCTGGTTGGGGGCAGAGACAGCGCTGGCTCAGAGGATGTGTTGTGAAAGTGTCGACACCAGTTTCGGGCCAGGGCAAAACACATGCCATATGCCGCATGCCACATGCCGTATGCGTCTGCCGCATGCCGCAGCAGCAGTAGGAGGGAGGAGGGAGGAGGGCAGCCCGGCATCGCGTCTGAATGTGAAGGAGCGAGCATAAAGAACCGCAAAATCATGAAATTGAAATGCAATAATGAAGGCTTCATGGTCGATCGCTCAAACACACACGCCAGCTGTGTGTGTGTGTGTGTGCGTGTGTGTGCGTGTGTGAGGGGCAGCAATAGAGGAGCAACAGAATCATCGGCACCGGGAGGCAACAGGCAACAGCGCTGGATTCCGGGAGCAGCCTTCGACGTGCAATCGACACGGGCCACACACACACACACACAAGGAGTGTGCACGTGTGTGTGTGTGTGTGTGTGTGAGGACACCACAAAGTTGCCATATTTAAAGCATAAAAGCAACATTTCCGTTTGTCGCATGCCAACGCAGTCGCAGCACAAGGTGAAGACGGCAGGCAGCACGAGGGCCGAGCGAGGGCAGCCGAAACTAAGCACTGCACAGAGGCCTACAACACCAGCATGCTGCCTGCGTGTGTGTGTGTGTGTGTGTGTGTGTGTGTGTGCGTGCGCGTTGCAGTCATGTACAACATGCAACAAACGTGAGAAACTAAAATGAGTGCAATTTGTATGCCACGTTTAAGGCGGCCGAGGGGCTGGGGGGGGGCGCACCACAGCGCCACAGTGCCGCAAGGGGCCGCACACGATGTGCTGCGATGACTGTGGCAAGCAGCCGCACGGTCGCACGGACTGCAGCCTGCAACCCGCAGACAACGCCGAGAGACGCTGATGAAAGGCACAGCTCCGAGGAGCGAGCAGACACTGGCAACGGGGCATGTGGCATGTGGCAAGTGGGAAGCGGCAGGCAGGAGTCGTGTTCATCAACAGCCACTGCGCATCTTTCATTCTTTTTGACCAGAAATTCAGTTGCCCATCAATTGTCGCATAAATTATACAGATTAACACACATTCGCCTGCCACATAATAAAATTCAATTCGCAGCAAAGCCAAGAAGAACACAACTAAAGAAAGTATTGGGCGATATCTGAATTCCCACATCTTTAAGCTTATTTTTGGGCATCGACAATGACAAGTCGCACTTTGAACTAAATTTAAGTGGCAGTCGAGTCTTTAAATAGCCACCCGAAAACTGGAGTTGCTCAATAGAATTACAATTATAATCAAGCAGAATAAGTCTAGGAAGTTTTGAAGTAAACTGTTGGCTAAATGATTGTTTATGGCGGCTGGCGACAAAGGCAAGAGTTGCAATCGGAATGCATCGATAGCTGGCGATGGCCTTTGAGTGTAAGGTCTGAGAATGAGAGATGAAAGTTAAGCAAAGTTGACATTGCAAGCAACTTGCCTGCTTTTAAATATTTCATGGGTGGCGGGGCAAGGCAAGGGTGGAGTGCGCAATCGAAGTGGCAGCTAGTTGCAGTCACAGCAAAAGGAAACCGAAAATATGGTGGCAGCTGTGGGGGGCATTGTTGCTGATTGTCGTCCGACTGTTGAGGCAGACGCAGCAGTGATGCACGAAGCACGAGCACGAAATTATTGAAGTGTCTTAGAATGTTGTGTGTTGATTTAAGGCAGTTTGGGTACGAATCGACTTTTGTTTTTAAGCGCTGTGTACTTGAATGGTAGGCTGCATCGCTCTCTCCCTTGCTCCACGTGTGCTTCTGCTCGTTGGGTGTGTATGCAGATCGTGCTCGAGCTGTGCGGAGGGTCGCATCTCGCAACTCGCAACTCGCAACTCGACGCTAATGGCGATGGGGCTGACGGCAGTCTGTCCTCGCTGACATACACAAAACCGAAATCTAATTTAGTTTGTCAAGAGACACAGCGAGCCAAAGCGAGCGAGAGAGAGGCAGATTGGGGCAGGACTCTTCGGCTGTAGTTGTTCTTTGTGAGGCGTCGCCAGGATGCCGGTGGCTGCCAATGGAGCCGGAGAGGAAGGAGCACATGCAACCGTAACGTTTGCGGCTGCGAATGCGGATACGGATGCGGTGGCTCAACTGTCTGTCACCCGATGATACTTTAAGCTGCACACACACACACACACACACGCACACTACGAACTCGGGGTGCCATAATTAAGGTGTCGCTTGCAACCTGCTGCAGCCTGCTGCAAGTCTCGCCGCTGCCACCTGGCTCTGTGGCAATGGAAATGGCTTCTTTGCTGCAATTTCGACTGCTGCGACTGCTGCTCGTTTAGCCCCGAGGCCAGTTCAATTGCCAAGTGAACTCGCCTCCCCCGCCCCCCTGCTCTCCCCCTCGCTCACGCTCTGTGTAGATTACGCTGTCGCCTGCCTGCAACTATGAAACTGGCTGACAGCCGCCACAGCAGAGCAGCCGGAATCTAAAATTGCCGAGCAAAATGTGTGAGTTTGAAGTGTGCGCCGTGCAGGAGGAGGAGCTGAATGCTGGCAGTGGAACGGGATAACGGGTTATGCGGAGTGCTGCGGGTTACAACTCGCTCTCTCTCTCGCTCGCTCTCAGTGAGTGTTGCAAAAATATACTAAATATAAATGCACATAAAAATTCAATTTCTCTAAAGTGTAGCTAAGCATGTAATTGAATTTGTAATGGCGAATATCGTCGTCGTCGTCGTCGTCGTCGTCGTCGTCATCGTCGTCGACTTCTCCATTTCCCATTTCCATTTCCTATATTTCACATACTCCATAACCTGCACTCCCCCCATTCCCCTTCCCCTTCCCCTTCCCATTGCCGTTCCCAGGCCCAACCTCAATCGTTTCCATTTCGTTCCATTCTGTCGCGAAATGTCTCCATTGAGTGACTGACTGCCTGCCTGCCTGCCTGCCTGACTGACTGACTGACTGACTGACTGACTGACTGACTGACTGTCGTCTGCACAGATCCATCCACTCTCCACTACCCCGCCTCTGCTCTGCGTGCTCCTCTTCAACGAGCCACCAATAATATGTGTCTCTCGCTCTGCTCTGTGCCGTCTGCAAGTTGACTCCAATTTCAATTCTGATTCCGTCGCCGATGCTTACAACAAACATGCTTTTGGAACACGCTTTTTTGTCATTTCTGGAAAATTGCAAAGCAAACACAGCCAACGGCTTGTTTTGCATAAATTGTATTTCTAATAAGCAGCGCCCCACTCCTCCAACTCTTTGCTGTCAATCGACGCCCAATTTACATATAAATTTGTGTGCTCAGCGCCCATTTAAACGTAGCGCCCTCTTAACTAATTCCTCTTCCACTAGCGTGCCATCAATCACAAAACTGGCAAATAGAGTTGCTGACAGCGACTACAGTTGAAGCGAGGAACACAGAGACTTAACATGACAGAGAATGTTAACTTTACATGGGCATAACATGCCTTGCAACGCCTCGAAGTTGACGCGTTAATTATATCGAACACCATAGAGAAGACGCTGTGTGTGTGCTCATTTAATTTGTGTGTGAACGCCGCGACCAAATGTCGTATAATTCCTGTAATTACTTTACAGTTCATTTCCAAATTGGGCCACCATATATTGTGTGTGTGTGTGTGTGTGTATGAGGTGAAGACGACATCAAAACTGTCGTCTGCGTGGCCGTTGTTGACTCTGAATACCCTGCAGGCAGGTGTAAGACGAGCGGGTAGCACAAGTCGCATTAAGCATTAAGTGAACTCATTGCAGGACATCGCTCGGTCGCAGCTCCTGCGTAATTTTGCTTTTTATGGGGCAGCGTGGGTGCAACGTCGACATTAAAGCGACGCCAGACTGCGGCAAGTTGTGGGCTCGGATTCAGCGAGTCTGTTAAATTTAAGAAGTGCTCGCTGCCCGATTGACTGACTGACTGATTGAATTGCATGTGCGGTAAATAAGGCAAACTTGTGCTTGCTGATTGTTGACTTCGCTAGGCAATTTCCGGCTCGCTGGCTGATTGAATGCAGCAAGTAATGCGTAATTGAGGGCAACTGCTACTTTCGTTTTCATCGTCGGCGCTGATTGACTGGCTGATTGAATTGAATAAGTAATAATTAAAGTCATCCCCTCACTTTCACTTGGGCGCGTTGGCAGCTGGAGTGCACCTGAAGCGCAGCGACAATGTGGCGAAGTTGCAGTTGCCGTAAGAGCGTAAGTCAGTGAGTCAATCAATCAATCAATCAATCAATCAAGGAGGCAATGGAACGCGCAATCAGTGGCAGCAACAACGGGCTGCACAATCAATTAGTGAGCTGATCGCTCGGTTGCCCACAGCCGCGTTGTCCTTATCACTGAGAGAGCGAGGGAGAGAGTGGAGAATTAAGCCGTAAGCTGAGGCAGAGGAAGAGCAAGAGGAAGCAAGGACACTCGCAGCGTGGCCCGCTTGACTTGGCTGGACATGTAAATTGCAGCGCGCGACAGAGGAAACAATTATGCCGAGCCAATGAAGTCGAAACGGAACGATTCACGGCGCCAGGGTTGCCACCGAGCCACCGAGCCACTACGTTGCCAGTTAACACTGAAGAGGCAACAGTTTACACTGACACGACCATGACACGTGCCTCCCCCAAGACGGCGGCAGGCGGCAGGCGGCAGGCGGCGGGGGTGCAAGTGGGGGAGCACTTTGCAAAATAAATAAAACGAAAATTTGCTGCTTCCGGCCTTTGGAGCGTCGCCAGAGCTGCCAGAGTGTCCCTATCCCTATCCCTATCCCTATCCCTATCCATGTGTCCATATCCGTATCCGCATCCGCATCCGCATCCGTGGCCATATCCGTGCCCAGCTGCCCTCCCCCCGCCCAGCTGCCTTTCAGCATAATTTTAAATGGGACGCAACGAGACGTAAAGTGAAAAGCTGCAACTACGACTCCGACTCCGACTCTGACGCCAACTAACTGTTAACGGGCCGAGCTCGGCGTGCGTGCAGCCAAAGCCCGCAGCTCGCAGCTGCTGTCGGCGTCTAGTTGCCACCTTGCAGCACAGCCGTCTTGCTTTGCCTATTTCTGCCTGCCTCACGCTCGTCGCCTCGCCTCGCCTCGCGTCGCCTCGCGTCGCGTGTGCGTGCAAATGCAAATGATGCTATCTGTGTCGCCCCTCCCCCCCACCCCACTCCTCTGCTGCCTACGTGTGACGCCGCCTCCTGCCGCTGCTTGGCATTCCGCAGCCGTCTGCTGTGGCGCACAAAACTTTTCATTGCCGTTAAGAAATTGATCAAGTGAAAAGGTGAAAATTGATTTTGCGACATGTGTCGTCGCTCCCCCCTCCCCCCTCCCCCAGCCCCCACACGCCCCCCACTCGCCACGTATGTCAATTGTTTATCAGGCGGCGCACAAAAAAATAAGCAAGCAGACGCCACGTGCGCAGTTGTGCGCGACTAGCGCAATACCCTGGAAGCACTAAACGAAGGAAGATAACCCGAGGAAATTGTCAACTATAGTCAAGTATTGATGAACCCGGAAACGAGGCGACTACAGACGTTTGCGTGCAACATGCCACTTGCAGCGGCCGCCTTGGATTGCGCAGGGTGTGCGACAAAGAAGGCGGCTCACGCACTCGTGTGAGTTTAACGCACACCTTTGGCGCCTTTTAGCAACTTAGTTCGTTTAACTCTCCCACTTGCTCGACTCGACTGCTGGCGAGGCTGCCGAGGAGGCCGTTGAGTGACTGACTGAGTGACTGGCATATGGCGTGTCATTCAATTACGTTAATCAAATGATGCACAAGCACAAACAGAGCGCCCACCTGCCTCCCTGCGTGGCTGCCCCCTGACACCCCCCGTCCCGCTCTGTGAGAGCCGCGCGCAATCTTCAATCCCCTCAGCCCGGCCCGGCAAGGACCCCAGAGAGCGGGAGAGCGACCCCCAGGACAATTGAGTGGGGCTAATGCCAAGGACTGCGGCTTCTACGCCGCTCCAGTGTTGATTTTTGTTTAAGAGCACAACAAAGAGGCGCACACACACTTGGCTTCACCTGCTTAGGAATATAAAACCCAACGGGAGCCAAGGCTGCCTGGCTCCTTGGCTCCTTGGCTCCTTCGCTGCTCGCGCATAAAAGTTGCACAACTTTTAATTTCTCAAACGAAACGATACGAAAATGCAAACAAAACAATCGCCTGGCTATAAGCCTCAAATTCAAATCTCAACGCCATCAGATCTTCAGGATTACACACAGTGCGAGCTAAAGAAACCTATATACGAGTATGTTATATTATGTTAACGAAATCAATTCGATCGTTGAAGCAGCATCCGAGGCACTTTAAAGTGCGGCCAGTGGCTCACCTCTTGCAATCTATATAAATCCATCTTATAACAAGTTTATCCCAGATTGTTTTTATCAGTCCGAGACTGAGCCGAGATCTTTTTGATTTGTGCCACAAGCGTTTTTCCGACAGTTGCCAGTTGCTAGTTCTCAGTTGCGAGTTGCGAACTGCGAACTGCGAGTTGCAAGTTGCAAGTTGCGAGTTGCGAGCTGTGCCAGTGGCAAGTTGCTCGGCAACTTGCAGCGTCTGCCACATTGTCCGAAATCGTTGCAAGCAAACATTAAAGATGCTCCGAGGAGCAGAGCAGAAGCAAAGGAGGCAAGCAGAGCAAAGGACGCACAGTTTAACTGGCAAATGTGAAAGCGGATGCTCAAAAGCAGAGCCCAAGCAGTGGCCCAGATCCGAGCGCAGCTGCTGGCGGGGAGCGGGTTGGGGGGAGGGCTTTGGATAGAATTGGAATAAATACATAACTGAATATGACACGTTCGCCGCAAAGTAGAAAACAACAATAAGACAAAGTGTCATAAAAGTTGTACACAAAACTTCAAAGTAGCTGCAACAACGGCAACAACATCCAGCCACAGCAAGCGACTTCTGCGCGACTGCAAGATACCCATTAGACAGCAAGCGCACTCACGAGTGATTGCAACAGGAAACGTTATAAACGATAAACGATTGTGCCGAGTTAAAGCCATTTAGCCAAAGCAAATGTGAGCCGATCCATGGAACCCTTCAAGTGGCTGGCGCCTTTGGTGGGTAGCTCGCAAAGAGAGCAACAAGCAGCACATTGGCAACAATTACAAACTGCGAACACACCGTAGCAAGCACAACAACGCAGATAGCAACAACAGCGAGCAGACAATGCGAACAACGAGACCGACAACGACAGCAATCAACTCGAAACTGGACACTAAGCACTTTGAAAATGACATAGGCAACTGAAACTATTGCAATTTGAGTCCACATCGCAACCACACGGCTGCCAGTCCGATACCCTGTAAAGACTGCGGCAGAGCAGCGAGCACGGATCGGCAGCAGACACAATAGTTGCACAATAGATGGTGCAGGGCAACTGCGGGTCGAGCACGCTCGCTGCAGGCGTCGCTTGCTGCAAAAATAATAAGAAAGTGAACTTAAAATGATTACACGATAAAGTTTTTGGCCCTGCAATTTGCGCAACTCCGACACAAACAACAGCAGCAGCAGCAACAATAACACCTAAAACAACAACAGCAACAGCAACAGCAACAACAATAGCAAGGCAAACAACAACAATCGCAGCAGCAGCAAAGTTGATTTTGAACTTTGCATTTAATGCAGCACAGTTTGTTCGAGTGCCCAGTTCAAGTGACCATTGCAATTGATGGCAACCATGGGCTCCAGAGCCAAGGATGAGGCTCAGCTCGAGCTCTTGAGATTGAGTGGCAACAGAAACAGGGCTAAAATCCCGCCACTTTCTGCCCACGCAACAAATTCCCTGTTCAATTTATGCATGTGGTTAAACACATTAATAGATTAAATGGGGGAAATATTTCAGTTCGCTCGACTAAAGCGCAAATTGAATTCTAGAACAATTTAATTGACACACGAACTTTTCTTGATGCCTTCGCATTTCTCATCTCCAGTCGCCAGTCGAGAACTCCAACTGGACTTGAGCAATCAGGTGAGTGCAGCATCCATCTATCTCTGCAGACCATAATTTCATTAGCCGCATCTACTGCTGCTTTTTCACAATAGTTGTGGGGTCAGTCTCAGTCAATCAGTCAATCAGTCAGTCAGTCAGTCAGTCAGTCAGTCAATCAGTCAGTCAGTCAGTCAGTGAGTGGCTGTGATTTGAGGCTCGCTTAATTGCCGCTTGAGTGGCTGGGGGGGGATAGGGTTGCAATTGACGTGGGAAACACGGGTGGTGGTGTGTTATCAACTTGTAATCCCTTGTAAGCTGACTCGCCATCTCCTTCGTGCTTTTGTTGATTGCGTATACGACAAGTGGTGCCGTTTAAGGCACTTAGTCGACAGTGCTCTGCGACTTCGACGCTGCCACGTTGATCTCTGGGTCAGGCATAGTTGCCACGCCCCCGCCTGGTTGCTATCCTGCGACTTCAACTACTTTTGACTGGATTTTCTCCGTCTGCGATAAGGTAACCAAAAGTCTCGCGACGTCGCCGTCGCAGTCGCCGACGCTGTCGACGTCGTTGTCGCTGTCGACGTCGCTGTCGATGTCGCTGTAAGTGCTTGAAAGTCAATTTTGAATTTAAAATACACCACGTAACGCAATATGTTGATCTTTTGAATACGAATGCGAAATCCACGAGACTTCTCCAACTGTTCTCTGGTATTCACTCGGCGTGCGTGGGCGGACGATGAGGCGATAAGACGATGCGGGGGACGCAAACTGTGCGAATGCGAATGCGAATGCGAATGGGAGTGGGAATGTGAAATGTGGAATGCGAACGCAAAATGGCAGCAAAGTCTCGCACACACACACACACCCACACACTCGGAGAGACAGACGACAGAGCGAGCAAATAAGTGGGCTCCGACTGAGTATGCTCGACAGTGAAGTGCGCTGTATTTCGAAAGCAGAGAGAGACGCAAATTAATAGGGAAATTACGCGCCACAACTTATTTCCCATCTCTATGAACAGTAATGAAAAGTTATGGTCATGTGAGTTCACTTTAACCAAGCGAGTGTCGCGAGCTGAAGGGGAGGAGTGCACAGGTGTAGAGAACTGCAGGGTATCTGGGCACACTCGCACACACGACACGAGTGAACATAACACAACACAAATTTAAATAAAGTTTACTAATAAAATGTCGTTTACAAGTGGCAAGTGTCGACGACGACGGTGACAGCTACTGAACCTGAGGCTGAGGCTAAAGCTGAGCCAGACACTGAGACTTGGACTGGGACTGCGACTGCGACTGGGACTGAGAGTGGGACTGGGAGTGGGACTGAGACTGGGAGACAGAGGCTGTGACTGAGACTTTTAGCTTTGACTGACTGTCAGACAAACGCTCGCCGGCTTGCGTATTAGAAGGGTACCGCAGTGGAGGGCAGCGAGGAGACGCAGGGGGGGGGGGGGGGAGCAGGGGCTTAGCTCGGTAAGAACGTGGTGAGTGTAGGTCGACGAGATGTCGACGCATGAGTTGATGCCCGATGCCAACAACGTATTAATTTTGTGTATCAAAATAAACTTATTCTTGCCCGCCTCCCGCTCAAGTGAAAGATAGGCAAGAAGACTGACGGCAGCAGGCGAGCGGGGGGCGGGCGGCGAGGTTTACAGCTCAGTTTACAGTTGCCAGTTTTGCCAGCGAAGACAGAGAGAGAGAGCGAGTGAGAGAGAGGAATGTATAAATATCTACATCACGTTCCGAGCTCGGAATGCCAATGTAAATATTTTCAAACTTTGATGAAATAATCAAGGTAAACAGTAAATGTCGTTCTCGTTCTCGGTCTCGTTGTCGTTTCCGTTGTCGTTCTTCGAGTCTCGTTGTCCTCGTTTCCAATCCCAATTCCAATCCCATTCTCCTCCTCGCTGCGCCCCCCCTTCGCACGTCTTTTGCTGCCCCAGCCTTTTCTTTGCGGCACCAAAATTTCCTGCGATGCGATGCCGATGCCGATGCCGATGCCAGCCAACTGCAGTGCAACTCGAAGGTCTGGCAACGCCTCGCTCTCTATCCACGCGACTGCATAAGTATGTCTCTGTGTGTGTGTTTATGTCTTGTGTTTGTTGTGTGTGTGTTTGTGTGAGTGTGAGTGTGTCCTTTGCACCATGGCACAAATAAGCACTTGTTAAGATAGACTCTAAAAATTACTAAAGGTCACCTGAAACACTTATATTATCAGTTCACTGTGTATACAAAGGTGGCAACCCTTTTTATAGATTTATATACATTTATTAAGTAGTTGAAACAAGCACTATAGTAACATAATAACACCTCAAACATTTATGTCATAAGGACAACCCTTTTTCAATCTGTTTACTTAGATGAGTTCTTCCTCTTAATACACAATTTCTTCTAATAATTGAATTGTAGCACTTGTTACAGCAAATATTCAACATATATTACTTATCAATCCGCGAGTAATGCAAGCAAAATAGAAGTTGCCCCAAAAGATATTTGATCAATTGATGGAATAATGTTTTTGACTGCATATTCAGTATTACAGAAATCAGTGCATTAAGAGAAGAATGCTAAAAAAGAAAAGCTCTTTTATGCCTGCAGACTGTCGACTTTGTGCCACAGTGCGGTGGCATGCAGCAAATAGAGTTACAGTTACAGTTTTGGCCAGTGTTTTTGTAGCCTGTTTGTTTGTGCGACCATCTGACTGTCTCACTGTCTCCTCTCTCGCTCTCTCGCTCTCTCTCTCTCTCTCTCTCTCTCTCTCTCTCGCTGGCTGGCTTTATTTGTGGTGAAGGCCTTCGGCTGTCTGCTGTCTGTTGTCTGCTGGCTGCTGGCTGCTTGCTGCTTTGCTGGTGTTTGTTTGGGCACACATATCAATGTTTAACTGCAGCAAAGTCAGCGCTGCACTTGGCCAGCGCTGATCGAGTCGAGTCGAGTCGAGTCGAGTCGAGTCGAGTTCGCTGTGGCGCCGCAGCCCGAGTGTGCCATCATTAGGTTTGGTTATTTTAAAACGCGCTCTCGCACTTAAACCGCTTGCCCGAGTGTGGCAAGTCACATGCTTGGCGTTCATGGACCCGGCCTTATCATCAATCACGGGAACTTCACGCCGGACTTTGGCAGAGATTTGGCACAGCCAACTGCTGTCTGCAGGCGGAGGATTTAGAGCTCTCTGCTCGCCGTTCGCCCAAAAAATGTCACACGCCGCTGGGTAATGACGACCCCTTTGGCCGGAGGGATTGCCCCGAGTTGGACACGGAACAAGGGAACCGGGATCAGGGTTGAAATGCGGATTCAGGGGACGACGACTGGGGCTTGGCTGTTTAGTCAGGCATAAGATCGTCAAGGCTGCAGGCGATAACCTTTAAATTGTTGCCCCCAGTATGTGGGGGCCACACACACACACACACTCGAGTGTGTCAAATGGTCGTGCAACATCGCAATGCCAACAGCTAGCACAACAATGAGGTGCAAAGTTGAAAGGGAAAAACTATTAGAGAGTAGTCGGGCAGCGAGCTAATCGGCAGTTACTGACCTGCAGATGCCCTGCAATTTACCAAGCAGAAACCAACTCTTAAACAGATTGCTGACTTGAGACTAGTCGCAGCCTCTGTTTAACTACAGTTTGATCATTCTGTTTGTAGTTGTATATTGCTGAACTTTAAATATAAAGGCTGAAATACTAAATAGATTTCGTTGCGCATACTTCGCGCTTTGTGTGTTGTGCCACATTTGCGTGTGCATCTATTAATGTCCTCTACGGGGTATATATGCTATAGCCGCAGCTGGAAGTCAGGGAGACACAGACGGGGCGCTGGCCAAGTCGCAAGTCGCAGGTCGCAAGTCGCAAGTTGCACAGGTGCCGCAGCCTGCACAGTCGATTGTCTCGTCTCTCTGTCTGTCGCCGTGGCTGTGCCCTGCTCTGTCTCCTGTCTGTCTGTGGCATGTGGGTGCCCTCTAAACTCTCGCCGTGCACCGCACACAGCAGAGCAGAGCAGCGCAGAGCAGCGCAGAGCACACAGGCGAGTGCACTGAGATAAACCACCATAAATCTGTTGCCATCATTTTAAAGCGATTACTACAAATGGATGTGCACACAGCGACTGCAGTGGCGACGACGGTGACGATGACAACGGACTAAAAAATCGAAAAGGAAAACATAAAGAAATTGCGCAAAATATAGCAAAGCGAAAGAAAAGGCAGCCAACGGTATAAGTATATAAAAAGCGTGTGAAAAACATAAGCCAGTCAAACGTATGAATAGCAAACCAAGCTGCACACACACACGCACACTCACACACACACTCGTACATGGGGCAGCCCTGACTTGGAGTCCATCTGCAACTGCGGCGGCTCCTTGCCCCGACTCTGGCTGCGATTTCGATTCTGATTCCGACACCTTTTGCCCTCCAACTCGCTCCCAACTGCTGCTGAGACTCTTTGGCCAGTTCGCCAGCTGCTGGGGGAAGCTAACAAGCGGGGGGTGGGTGGCAGGGGAGGCAGCTAACAAGAGCAGCACAAAACAGCGAACGCTGAGCACCAAAGCAAAACAGAAAATGGCAAAAACACACACACACTGTGTCTCACTTATTCACACTCGACACTCACACTTGCAGGCGCGACAACAACAAAATACAATAAAAAAAAGTATTTGGCAGACAGACAAACAAAATAGAAGTAGTAAAAAAACACATCCCATGCACAGGCAGCGAATTCGCGAGTAAATTGCTCTGGCGAACAACACGCGCCCAGAAATGTAGAGCATTCCGATTGCGGCCCAACACAAATACAGGGTGTGCTTCTGCAAACTTGCCCCATATCTGCAGCCAGAGTCAAGGCGACTCACTAGCATCATGCCTAAAGCTCAGTCAGAGGCAAGCTTAGCTTACAATTCATAGTTTGAAGTGAAATTAGTTCACTTGGCGAAAGGAATTGCTAGGGACTAGTAAGGAGCTGTTCGTCTACTACAAATTCTTGTCAAATTGACCAAATATTTCCAATTAGCTAATGTGAGGAATCCTCTTGAACCATTAACTCAAAAATGTGTGATATAGTTAAAAGTAGAGTTTATTTCAATAGCATCACGCTAAAAGCTTAGTCAGAGGCATGCTTAGATTACAATCCATAGAAGGGGCGAGTCTATTCCAGTTGAAAAAATACTATAGTTCAGTTCACAAAAGGATTTGCAGAGATTCCTCAATGTAAAGATTCCTCTGAAATGTGTGATATGGTTAAAAGTAGCGTCTATTTCTAGTTCTATTAGTTCAGTTGATGAAATGATTTGCTGGGGTCTGGTCTGGAGCTATTCCTCTACACATCTTTATTTGCCACTTATTCTCGTCAAAGATTCCTCTTGAACCCCAAACTCAGAGATGTGTGAAATGTGTGTTAAAAGTAGAGTCAGTTTCAGTTGCCAAATTAGTTTAGTTGACGAAAGGAATTGCTAGGGACTGGCGACTGGCGGATTGACCCAATATTACTAATTACCTGATGTAAAGATTGCTCTTGTACCATAAACTCAGAAATGTGTGATAAACTAAAAAGTAGAGTCAGTTTCAGTTGCGAAATTAGTGAAGTTGAAGAAAGGATTTGTGGGCGATGGTTGTTGAGTTGTTCGTCTAATTAATTGCCTCGTCAAAGAGTCCTCAATGTAAAGCTCCCTTTTGAGCCACAAACTCAGAAATCTTTACTTTACTTAAATATATTACTTGTTTGCGACAAATTCGAATTTCATTCGTTAGCTATACCTAGTAAACTGTAACTATTACCTATTACTAGTTCAAGTACCCTTTGAATTGTCTAAATTGTGCACTCGCTATTAACTAATTAGCAGGCGAGTCTGCAGAGTATGCAAATCGACAGTTAGACACCCTGTAGGCACTGCACATGCTGCTGGGTTATTTGCTTTTTGGTGGCTAGGTGTGTTGGCGTTGGGCTTTGTGGGGTTTGCCTGCTACAGTAGTTGCACTGCGCTGGCAGGGGGTTGAGTCTCGGCTGCTGGGACCGGGACGCAGCTCGACTCGACTCGACGCGACGCGACGCGGTGGCACGATGGTGTTTTAGTACTTACACATATGTGGTGTCAATTGATGTGTGACGCCTGTGCGCAAATGAAATTTAATGAGCCAATTTAAAGTTGCACCATATTTATAAACTGTATCTGAATTGCAATTAATTGCCAGCCAAGCGACGACTGTAACTGCAATTTCAGCAGCAGTTACAACTCGACTTGTTTGTTGTCGGAGTTGCTGCTATTGCTGTTGCTGCACTGCGTCCTGCCGAGGGCGAAAAGTTGTGCAACACACACAGAGAGAGAGAGAGAGAGAGGGAGAGCAACAATTAGCCAACTGTCCAATTAAAATTACCAGCAGATCCTTGACTCAGAATTCAATCACATATAAACACACAAACGCACACACACACACACACACACACACACGCACACGCACACGCACATAAATAAGGGGGAATCCTTTACGGATTGCTCAAAGGATTACCACAAAAATGCGACGCTCATTTCGTATCTCGTTTATTCGAGCGCATTGCAAATTTGTTTCAAATGAATGCGCTTGCATTCAAATGGATGACGAATCTGCGGCCACAGCACAAATCAACAACAACAACAACAACGACAACGACGTCAAAATGAAAAGGAAAACAGTTTAGCAGAGATTAGCATGAAGCGGGAATACACTGCAGACAACAGCTCAAAGCGGAACGTTTCAGAAGATGCTGCGAAGAGCAAAGCGATAAAAGCTATGCAACTGAGAAAGTGCAGAAATGTTAACTAAGCAAAGTTGGCGGCAACAGAAGCGATAGAGATGGAAGCATACAGAAGATATACACAAACTAAAAGTGCGAGAACAAATCAGATCAATGTGAATCTGAAATAAGCAAATAAAATAAAAGTTTGGCGAGAAGCGAACACTGAAAACTGAGAGAATAACAGCGAAGAGTAAGAGATCGAAACGCGGACTAGAAAAGCATTTGATTTCAACTTGTTCCCGGGAGAGCAAGCGAAACGCTTAAGGATAGCAGAGAAAGCCAAACTGAGAACTGTGGGGCAACATGCGCCGAGTTGTGCGGAGTGAGCGCTTTAAGCTGAATGCTTTAAGTTGTCAGCTGTAAGCTTCGAGTTGCAAGTGCCTTTGCTTTGAGCAGCTGAAGCAATAAGTAAGCCTTCGGGAGCGTTGCAAACTGCAGCGGGCAGTTGTGTTGCCCCGCATCAAAGCGACGCTTAACATGGCAAGCAGACGATGACGATGACGATGACGATGACGATGATGATGATGAGTGGAATGATCATCATTGCCATTCGCATCATCATTAGTCGTCGTCGTCATCAGTCAGCGGGCGCACGGTGCCTGCTCGCAAATTGATTCAATGCAACGGCAACAAAGTGTCCAATGCGGTTTCAGGTCCCAGGCTGCGGTGGCTCCTTTTGCGGCAACAGGCTTGAGGGACAGAGGGAGAGGCAGGAGTGGCAGGAGTGGCAGCAGTGGCAGGAGATGGCGGACTCGAGGGCGACGTCGGTCATTTTGCTTGCTGCATTTTTGGTCGGGCATTTAGCAGGTGGCGCGGTTCCCAGCAGTGGTCGCCATCTCTGTCTCTCTCTTTCTCTCTCTCTCTCTCTCTCTCTCACTCTCACTCTCTCTTGCTCGCTCTGTTTGGGAGTGTGGCAACTCTGGCAGGCAGCTCGGCTCGAGCAGTGCTTATGTTTGCATTCCTTTTTGGCATTTTTGCACTTGAATAACTTTGAAATATGGGATTAAATCGTCTCTTACGGGATTTTCTCGATTACAGCTATCATGGCGCACGCCGTGGCCAGAGAGGGGGGAGCGGTGGCAGCAGGGGCAGCACAGCAAGCAACAGCAGCTCTGTTAGACATGGGCATCGCATAAGGTCATGTCTCCATCCCGTCTCCTTCTCCGTTTCCGTCTATATCTTCGACTCGTTCTTCGTCTCCATCTGCGTCTGGCGCCTTTCAGCTTAATCGGGGCGCGAGGGTCGTCAGTGAACCTGAACTCCCCAACCTGCCACTTGGGGCGCCGTCTATATCCCCGTCTGCCTGACCTGCTGTCCGTCCGTCCGTCCGTCCGTCCGTCTGTCCGTCTGTGTGTTCGTGTGTCTCTGTGTGAAAGTGTTGCGAGAAAGTGTGGCCAGCGAGCAGTCACGTCTCTGCACTTGCATGGGCCCCAAAAACTGGACAGCTAAGCAGTAAAACAAAGCGGCGAACTAAGCTCACACCCACACACGCCCACACACACACCCCTACACACACACACATACACGTGTGGTTGCATGCGAAGTTTTCAGTGCTGTGTGAGCTTTTTGTAAAGCATTTTCAAATCTGCACACAAACAAATCGCGCAACATACTCGCTGTGACATTTGCACAACCAGAGCGAGGCGAGGGTTAGACAAATAGCGAGGAGCTAGAGGCAGGGAGTTCGACCGAGGGACAGCTGCTTTAAGCTGCCAACCACATTGACGCACTTATTGAAACGTTAAGCGCAACGAGGCAACAGCCAACAAACGAGCCAATTCTGCTCGACTGTGACTCACGTCGCCGACTATCTGGGCGAATAATTGAATACTAAGGATTGATATTGTTCTTACAATTCAACTTGAAGTTCACAAAAGGGCTGTGTGATTCATACAATTAGTTGTGTATATTTAGATTAGTATGTGTAGAACAATTGGGCAGCTGAAGATGCTTACATTCATTTGAATAACATTTATTAGATCTTCAAGTAAGTTATTTGCATTACTTTCACATACGAATATTCCATTAAAGTTGTGCATGAAAGTAGCAGGTAGAGCATATACCCCTTCTCAGCGTGCATGCAGGGTATCACAACAATTGCAACATCGTTTACGCTTATGAAGCCAGCAGCAGCAATGGCCGCAACGTCGACGGCGACGACGACAGCGACGGCGGCAGCCTAAGAGCTCTGCTCTGCCGCTGCCAGCGGCGACGCCAACTGCGCCCACAAAAGTAGGCAACACTTTTTTTCGCTGTTATTGCTGCTGTGTTGTTGTGTTGCTGTCGCTTGGTCAGCCTCATTGGCAGCGGGGCATGCAAAGTTCCCAGGCGAGACGAGTCGATGTTGCCACTGAGTGTTGCTGCTGTTGATGTTGCCAGTTGCCACTGCAGCTGACAGCGCTGTCGCTGCCGCTGCCGCTGCTGCTGCTGCTGCTGCTGCTGCTGTTGACGCTGCTCTGGACACACAGTCGGAACACGCTCTGGCTGCACTTGCTCCAGCATTCACTCCGGCACTCACTCCGCCACTCATTCCGACAACAGACAGTCCGGACACTCTCTGAACACTCAGTCGCTGCCTGCGGCGGCAATGAAAATAAATTTTCAACAACATGACGACTATGAGGCGAGACATGGCACAAAGTGCTGCAGCTCTCTCCTGCATGTGTGTGTCTATGTGTGTGTGTGTGAGTGTTTATGCAAGTGAATTCGTGTGTGTGTGTGTGCGAGTGCATTTGCCATTTTGGGTAGCCGTTTTATGCGCAAACGTTAAGTCAACACAATTTCAAATTTAGTTTTTATAGAAAATTGTCTGCGTTCGTTTTTGCATTTCCTTTTGCGCCAGCCACCGAAGCGAGCCATAGAGAGGGACGGGAGAGAGAAAGAGACAGAGAGAGAGGGGAGCCAACATGTTTGTGCCTGTCTGTGCTTGTCGCCCGCCTGTCATATCCTTGACTGGCTGTTGCTTTTTTTCAATTTGCAAATCGTTGGCCACAGCAATTACCGTTTGATCACCAGGCCTCCTTTCCTCCTCCCCCCACTCCTCCTCCCCCCACTCCTCCTCGCCCCACTCCCAACTCAACTCAACTCAACTCGACTGCAACTGCAACTACAACTCGAGTCGAACGCCAGGCAATAATTAAGCCCAGTCCCGAGTCCTTTGCCACAAAGAGAGAGGCTGCAAGCAGCGTGCTGCGATTCGTGGGTCAGGCGGGAGACGAACAAGGAGAGGGAGAGTGAGAGACTGTCACGCGGCCGTGTGTGGTGCTCGACTTAATGAATCCGAGTGCGCGGCGCGGCGCTGAGCTGAGCTGAAGGCACAACCCGATAGCGACGTCACGTCAAACACTGCAAATATTTATGCCGAGGCGCAGCGCATCAAAATGCAAAATGGGGGACGAGCCTAAGCGCTGATTGCAGCCCCCTCCCCCCCCCCCACTGCCCCTGCTTCCCGCTCCCGCTCCCGCTCCCGCTCCATTCGGCAGCTTCACTCAACTGCTTGCCTCACTCGAGTGTTGAATTGCAAATGTGTCAATTGTCAACTTTCTGACTTCCAAACGGAATCAGCAGCCGCCTCCCAGACTCTCTGCCTCACTTCCTCGCACATTTCCTATGCTATCCTTTTTTTTGACAGATGTCACTCTGCCGCAACTGCATGTGTGTGTGTGCGTGTGTCTTTGAGCATTTGTCGTCTCGGGTTAAGAGACGGGCGGGGAGAGGGAGGAGAGAGACTGGGGAGCTGTTTTTCCATTTGTTGCAATTTCTTGGGCACTTTTCTTATTCTTTGTATGCAATTAACGCTGCAATTTGCAGCAACCAAACCTCGTCTCCGCCCCCTCCTCTGCGCCCCTCTCGCGCTCCATGTGTGGGAGTCTGTGTGCGAGTTGCACAGCTTGACAAGATTTGGCCTCAGTTTGCAGCCATTTGGCAACAATTACACGACTTTTGTTTGCCACTTTTTACGCTCGCTTTGGCTCTGCCAATACCCTCTCCACAAAGGCGTCTTGCTGAGCATACCCGACCTTGCTTATTTCCAATAAGTAACTTAACAATGATGTGCAGTTAATTAGTATTATATACCTTCATTAGCTTATTGAATTTGGAAGCTGTCAATTGTGAAGTGCAGCACACTTTCAAGTTCTCGATGAAAATTCCTTGGATTGCTGAAGCAACAGCTTCGTCTACATTTAATCAACCTGAATGTAGAGCAAAGTGCTCTAAAGACTGCAAGTTTCGCATTCGAAGATTGAAAATAAGAGTTATACATCTCAATAAAGTGTCTCTAAAAAAATGCCAGATTAACGTGACAATTTCGTTTGTTCTATGTGTTTGAAGGCATTTTCTGAGATAGCTGAAATGTTTACTTCTAATTTGCATTTGTTTACTCATTTGCAATTTCGAGCTAGAAGTTTCAATTGAATGACTCTATTGCAGTTTCTCTACATATCTCAAAAAACACGAGTTAGTCTTTAATTACAGCAGTATAATTGTGCTAATTACTCGCTCTTTGACACACAAAAGAAGTGCATTTAATATAAAAATACTTGAACAATACGAGTATGACATATACTTGTATGTTGAGGTTTGGTTGATATGAGATATTCCTAAAATGTGTTGTTACTGGTTCAACTACTGATGTAAATAAATGTGTATACAAAAATGTCAAAAATATCAAAATACTTGGGGAAACTTATACTTGCTTCAAAATGCTTGAATAACTTAGCATGTTAAACCTGCAACTTTAATTTACCAATTACCAATAACTGTTCCTCAAACTCGTCAGCTATATATAACTCTAATGGTAGCTAATAACTGCAGGGTATCTTAGAGTATTGTCTTATGGCAGAAAGGCGCAATTTTCAGCAATTTGTTTTAGTTTCGTTGCAGCTGAGAATTATCATGCCAGCGTGAAAGCGGACGAAAGACGATTACGATGCCGTTGACGCAGACGTTGACGACGACGACGACGATGACGATGACGATGACGTTGACAATGGCAGAGCATCATTGGTCATCATTTAAATAAGAAGTCGCATGGATCAGTCACGCAGCCTCTTCAGCTGCTGCCCGGACTGGCCTCGCAATCTGCAGTCAATTGAAAGAGCTGTTGAGTCGACGGCTGTGTGTGTGTGTGTGTGCAGAAGGCAAAAGTTACTTGGGGCAGATTAAAGCGAAGCTCAGCAGGATGGAGCATCGAGCACACATGTTGCATGTGCCTCCCCTGCCGCCACTTGCCTTGTTGACGCTCTGGCAAACTTTGCCACTCAACAACTACAAAAAAAGTAAAACGAGTATCCATAAAAAAGAAGCGCACAGCAAACGAAAGATTTGAGGAGCTGATGCGCAACAAAATAAAGTACTCCTTAAATATTTACGTTCCATGGATTCAATATGTGCGGTGGTCGCACTGCTGCCCCACGCACGCCCCCGCAACTGCCTTGAGGCAGGCTCACACACAACCGCACGAAGCACGAAGAGACGGGAGTCGTTGCTTGTCGACCCGGTCGACCAATCAAATCAAAGGCCACTCGCCAGCCGGGCTAAGCCGTGCTCCCTCGCCTCCTGGGCGCCTTGGCGCGGCGAGTTCAATGCACGCACACAGTCCACAGATTAGACACAGAGTGGACCACAGCTGCCCCCTCCTCCCCCCCAGCACACTTTATGCAAACAAAAAACAGAAAAAAGACCGCAGCAAAGGAAAAACAATAAGAATGCGGGCTGAGAGCAGCAGATAACCTCAGCCACAATCACTGCAAGCACACGGCCACATGCATTCATATGGAACACACTGCACTGGTGTAATAAAGTTGAGCGACTAGCGAAGTGCAGGCAACAGATGTGGAAGTATTGGATTGAATGGCTGGCCAAGTCGAGTGACGTACGTTGGGCGCCACACAAAGACGACAGTTCAACAGGTATGTCCTTCGCATATTACAACTAATAGCAAATCAAGCACAAGCTAGTTATATAGCCAAATTAGACAGATGGTGTTAAAACCAAAGGCTGGTGACGATTGACGCACGTTGAGCGCCAAGAAACATAGAAACAACAGATGTAAACGTATTGGAAGCCAAGTGCAAGCTTTCGTATATTACAAATAATGGCAAGCCAAGCACAAACAAGTCGCGAAGCCAAAATAGACAGAGGCTGGTGAAGATGAACGCACGTTGGGCGCCAAGGTTGTGAAGCATAGAAGGGCGTGTGCACGCGTGTGATCGCCGCCACACATTCGCTTAATTGCCACTAATAAAACGCGACATAAACCAGCAAATCGATTAATACGACGAACTGACAGCTATTGATAACGAAGCATGCGCCGTCCACACTCTCCACACAAACACACTCCAGAGTGAGGCAGTCAGGTAAGCCTGTTAGTTGAGCACAATGTTGTAAAGTGTTGAATGTTTTCAATGGGACTGATTGACAAACAGAGGGCAGGCAAAAAGTGGACAGGGTGAGTGACGGACGCCACTTTAATCGCTGCGAGAGCCATCAAATGGGGCGACTGATACTCAATACTCGATACTCGTTTAACAGTCATGAAATGCCCAATACAAATGACCATTAAGCTGGCTGTTGTTGTTGCTGTTGCTGTTGCTGTTGCTGTTGTGGCACGCTGCATTGTGCTTGCAATAATTGTAAAAAGATTAAAGGGCATTTTAATTAAAAATTATATTTATTTGATTTAATTTTTATTGGCGCTTTTTCAAAAGCCATTTAACGAGCGACAAGAACACAGCACGACACTCGCAACTCGCCACTAACAGTTGCACTTGCCGCCGCAATGCGAGTGGGAGGGGCGAACAGAAAGAGACAGAGAGAGAGAGAGAGAGAGAGAGAGAGAGTGAGAGGGAGAGGGAGAGAACTCACATAAGTGTGAATTCAACAACGCAAGGAAATTAATCTTAAGCCGCAGACAGCGAAAAGCCAAAAATAAATCAACAATGCAATAATTTATCAGAAAATATGTGTGTCCGTTGCAAGTGCAACGCAATGCCGCCCGCTGCCCGCCGCCCGCCGCCCAGCAGCCATGTTGCAAGACCAGTTGCAGCAGTGCCACTGGCAAGTGGAAGTGGCGCTGGCGACGCACAAAAGTATGCAACAGTGTTTGCGTTTGAATTTGGAGCGTCAGCAGAATGAGTCAGCTACATATATCACACAGTGCGCGGGGTGCGGGGCGCGGGGCGCGGGGAAAGAGCTCTGCAAGAGAGTGTGCAGGCGGCGTGTGTCTGTCGACACTTAAGTCTCTGTAAAATCCAGTGTCATGGCAACGCCAGTTCACAGCCAACAACGCAACGCAACGCAACGCTGGAGCAAACAACAGCAAAAACAGCTGAACAAGCGGCGTGGGGGGGGGTGGGGTAAGGAGGGGGAGAGCGCCCTTGCCGTTCTGGCCACGTTTGTGGACAACGAAATATGAGCTAAAGCGTCGCACACACGCAGACAGAGGCAGAGAGATCGGCTCAGGTTCAGGTTGGCCGCCAAGCTCTCGTTGTCAGTCCATGAATCAGTACGGCGACCACGTCACTCATTCACTCAGCCAGTCAGACAGTCAGTCAGGCAGTCATTCACTCGGCCAGCGCTGTCAGTGCATCAGACAGTCAGTGAGTCGTCGAGTCAGGCGGGCAGTCGGGTGACTGTGAAATTCAACTGCACACATGGACCTCTCATTTTTCGAGCCTGCGCCCCGCTGTCGTCTCCCGCTGCCGCGTGTTTGCCTGGTTAAAATGTTGCTGCTTCATTATCTGGACTCTGTGTCCGGCAGCAGCAGCAGCAGCAGCAGCAGCAGCAGCAACTACTGCGCTGGCCAGTCAAATGCAATAATGTGGGTGCACTTCACACCTCCCGAATGCCGCCTGCAGCTCGCCGCCCCTGCTGCTGTCATCGGACGGAGCGTCAGAGCCGTTGCAGTTGCACAAATTGCTTAAATTATGCAAAATATGCGCGCCACCAAACCAAAAGCGCAATCCGAGCAAACGAGAGAGAGAGCTAGGCAGAGAGCAAGAGAGAGAGAGAGAGCGAGAGGCGTGCGAGTGAGAGGGGTGGCAACATGCTGCCATCCATTGGCCATTCCAACGCCCGTTGTCAACGTGCGCTGACAACAGCAACAACACTTTCAAATTCATTTTCAAATTGATGAAACTTGCGTGTGAGTGTGCGTGTGTGTGTGCGAGTGCGAGTG
The DNA here is from genome assembly GCA_035046165.1 of Drosophila rubida. Taxonomy (NCBI): domain Eukaryota; kingdom Metazoa; phylum Arthropoda; class Insecta; order Diptera; family Drosophilidae; genus Drosophila; species Drosophila rubida. The sequence goes on from JAWNOF010000023.1 coordinate 542,340, forward strand.
CGAGTGTGAGAGCGAGCGAGACAGCGCGTCTATCGCAAAGAGGAACTCGATAAATTGGGGGCGAGCAAGGGAGTTGTTGTGGACTTTGAAGTTGTTAAAGGGATCGATGAGCAGACCATGCAATACTACGGCACTTTGGGACAGTCGACGCTGCCACACTCCGCCTACCTGCCCCCCTGCCCCCCTGCCCTCCTGCCGTCCTGCGTCCCGTCGACCATCCGCCTTGCCGTCCGTGCTTTGTATTCACAAATCCAATCCAATTTAAGAGTGTAATTACATCAATTAAACTTAATCAAACTGTTTCAAAGCGCACGCGGCTAAAAACGCAACTTCAACTTTGGAGGGAGGTGCTCGCAGCGCACAGTGACGCAATGTCGCTGAAATCGCGCCAATTTCATTATAATTTATGCCACTTCAACATTATTGCAGCTATCGGATTCAGAAGTTGTCTGATGTGGCAATGTGATTATCGCAATTTATATAAATTCTCGCGAACTTTGCGAACTTCGTTGGTCTTTCTTTTTGAGTAAACATAATCTGCTCTTTATAAAATACTTATTTGCTGATTTGTTTTCGAAAAGCGCCTTCAAACATAACAGTTACAATCTCCCCTTCGACACGAGGTTGCTGATTTTGTTGAAGCAAACAGATTCGAAATTTATAATTCCGTGCATTTTGCGCCGCGCGACGTCGATTTGTGCCATTGTACACAGGTGTAGTGCTGTCTTTCGCCTCTCCCGCTCGCACTCGAGAGAGCAAGACGGCGTGCTCTCTGTCTCTCGCACACACTTGTGAAAATTCACGTGCTCAAAATTCGCGCACACTAATTAAGTGCTGGCAAGTAAGAAGTAAGTTGCCTCATGATGAGCAGCAAGATGCCGCAGTCTCCATCGGCTTCGATGGCTCCAGCTGCTGCTATCCCAAAGCCATCCACTTTGCCTACTCCCTGCCCCCCGTCCCCCGTCCCCCGTCCCCCGTCCCCTGTCCGCTGCGAATACACCTCTGACTTAATGGTGGCATCAACTTCTTGGGCCTTTGCTTCATATAATTTATGTTACATTTGCTGGCTGGCTGGCATAACTTTGCTTGCCACTTGGCCCCAACAAACTCTCGCCGTCTGTCCGTCTGTCTGTCTGTCTGCCTGTCTGCCTGTCTCTCCGTTAGTCAGTTAGTCAGTCAGTCACTTTGAGTTCCAAATCAAGTCAGGCAGGTGGCAGGTAGCTCGCTTGCCTCGCTCGACTCCTTTGGCTGGAGAGAATGTGGCACGTGACTTAAATAAATTGCAAAAATCTTTCTCGCTTTGCTTGCGTACAAGTATTTCGCATAGTTTGCAACAACCCCCCCCCTGTCGTCTCGCCCCTGGCGCCCACAAGCTGCTGCCGCCCTTTGTTCGGCGCCCCCAAAGCGAAGGCATTTATGTGAGTGTGTTCGACTGACTGTGTGTGTTCATGACTTTATTAACAGGCAGAGAACTTGGCTGAGCGCCACCTGCCGACGAAACTTCTCGCCCCCCCCCCCCCCCACACACACACACCCACGCACACAGACATACACACTTAATCAACACCTAATCAAAGTAATAGAAACTTATTGAATTAATCGTAGCATTGAATTTCTATTTGTTATTTGCACTGATTGGCAGCAACCCTGCAGCTGCTCCTCGCCTCGCCTCCTCCTGCTGCTGCAGCACTAAGATAATCCTCGCTCTATCAATCCGTTGGCTAATTATAAGCACTCGGCACTCGCTAATCATCAAAATTGGCAAATCTCTGGCCAGAGAGACAGAGACAGAGAGAGAGAGAGAGAGCGCGCTGACAGCTGTCAACATGTTGCCCATCAATTTTGATTAGTTACTTCGCAACATGGAATATGGAATACTGGCTAAATGCTGCCACAGGCAGTCACTGGTGAGGGAGGGGAGGGCGAGGGAAGAAACGGTTTGTGGAACGTGTCAATAACTCAAATTACCAGCGGACATCGTCAAAACGGCATCAGCAGCGGTGAATCGTGAAATCGTCTGTGTGCAAATACATTAGACTCCATAATACCATCAATATGTGTGATCTAGACACGGCCATCGATGCGACGATGCGATAAGCCGCATCCTTAATAGGCTACTCACTATTTCACAATAGAAAGCAAAGTCGTGTGAATAAGTCGCTGATTACGCATAGATTGGCAGTATTTGGGATATTCACCAGTCGATCGCACGCTAATCGCCAGCTGCTTGTGGGCGACTTTCTTGCAACACTCTTCTTGCGGCAATATGTCCGGAAGCAACAAAGAGACAGAGGCAGAGAGGCAGACGGAAGTGCTTCATCTGCGTGTGCATCTTTATCTTTGACGCAAATTAAAAATGTATACACAAGCAGGGAGCCGGAGGATGAGAGTAAGGATATTTAGAGAGCGGCGGCATAATTATACAAATTGGGAATGCAATTAAATTTAATTGTTCAATGTTGCCAACACTCGTGAGAAGCCGGCAACTGTTTCCAGTTACCAGCAGCACTCGCTGTCGCCCTCTCTTTCTCTCCTTCTCGCTCGGCGGTCGGTCGCTTTCTGTGTGTGTGTGTGTGTGTGTGTGTGTGAGTGTTTCATGTGTGCGTCTGTTTCATGTTGCTTCTTTTCTTCCTGGCGCCCAGTCAATGAAATGTAAAAACGTTTTGAGCACGAACCTTGTCTCCCTGACACCGCCTCGCATCTCGCACTTCCCCCTGGGCACCGCCGTCTTGCCGCAGCCCGTCCCCACTCTCCGCCCCGCCCCCTGAGCGTGTACAAGTGCGCGTAAGTACCGTAAATAAAACAAGCAAGCGCCTCTATAAACGTCACACCGACGCAACGCATACTCTTCCGCACTCTACTCTTTTCCACTCAAGCGTTTATTATTGCATACCAAGAAATTGATTCAGCGAACCACAAATGTTGGGCAGAAACGTCTTTTAGACGATCTACCCCAACCTAAGAAATGTTGTTAGTTGGGCAGACATCTTCCAAATGATCTAACCCAGCCTCAGCTCACCATAGTTACTCATGACTAAAGAGCGAAGGTTGCTAAATGGATTTGTAAAGCTTGAACTGCACTAGCTTGCTTTTAAAGTTACAATCTATCGTTCGGTAGAAACACCAAATTGTTGCCATCTACACTCGATAATTGGGAGTAGGACACATCTTTGGATGCGTCGCGTATTTGCTAGCAATGCTGTAGCAACTGGAGCTGTCAGAGTATAGCAAGCAGAACTTATAACTGTCGTGCTGCCGGGGCAGAGCGGAGACACGGGCGGAGGGAGGGGCAGCAGCTGAAGACGATGCCCATGATTATGAAAATGTAGCAACTATCCAAAGCCTACCACTGGAGTGGATTGGGGAGTGGGATGGAGGAGGGCGGGGGTGGCAAAAAAGCATCTTTTAATGATAGATCACCTGGCGCTGGACAGGAATGGAAATGCAGAAATAATGAGGCACAGAATGTGACACAATAACAATAACAAAAACGACAACGACAGCGACGACGACGACGACGACGAGGACGACAAAAATGGGAGCGAAATACGACAAAGCAAGACAAGAAATGGGCCAAAGACAAAAGCAATAAACGTTTTTTCCCTCAGCCAAATAAATCGAGCAGCGTCGGCCGAAGGAAGCGGGGCGGGGGCAGTGCCACATTTCAGCAAGTGCTGCAACAATTTGCGTGAAGCATCCGCTGACCTTCGTTGAGCTTAGAAACGTTCGCGGGGGGTCCGGAAATGTTGCGGGCACTTCTAGCGCTGGCGAGCGGGCGACGTGAAATTGTGAAACGGGAAACGCAGGAGCTGGGGGGAAATGGGCAGAATGAGCAAAAGGGTAAAAACGCGTACCCAGCGTACCCGATAAAGCGCCCGCCAGGTAGCCATGAATACGAAACAAGGCGGAATGCCGAACCCGAGTAACACTGTGCAACAAAGCTTAGTCCTGATTGAAGCACTTTACTAAATTGCATTGTGGGAGCTAAGCAAGTAGCAGTAGTTAGAAGTAGTTATGCTTGGTAAATTGGAACAACATTGAACAACATTCGAAAGTGCAACGTTGCATCTATTTTGATGCTCTGAATTTGTCTTCAATTTGCATCACTTGCCAGCAGTATGCAGGCGATCAAGAGAGTTGCCTTGTGAGCAGGTGGCAACCGCAACTGTGCAGAGCAGTGTAAATATTTAGTGAGCGAGTGCGAAGTGTCGCCCTCTGCATTTAGTGGCCTATTCAGAACTGACAGTTTGCTCTCTTATCGCGCTTTGTTTACGCGCCGCTGCATCGCCCCCCCTCCGCATGCCGCATGCCGCTTGCCGCATGTAGCAGACAGCAGGCAGCTCAACAGCAGCACTGAGCAGAAGGCGGAGCTAAGTTGGCGCTTGGGGTAGCAAGCGAAACGAAGTGAAGCAGCTCCCACTCGGAGGCGTCGTAGATATGTGTATGTGTGTGTGTGGCAAGTAGGTATCGGGCGAGAGGGGTGGGCGTGGGAGGGGGGTGCGACAGGAAGTACATAATATCTTAATTATTTCTTTACATGTGTTTTAATTTTTAGTAAGCTGCTCGTTCCGTCTCTGAGCTGGCTGCTTTGAGGCGCCACACACACTCGCCCTCGCCCTCGCCCTCGCACTCGCCCTCGCACTCGCACTCGCTTGGCATTTCAGTCACGTGCTGCAACTAATGCGCCCCACACATACATCGAGGCGGGGGCAGACTGTGACTCCGTGAGCAAGCAGCAAGGAGCCAAGAACTTCAACAGATGAGCTTGTGGCAGTTGTTGCCGACTGTTGAATGCCTCTCGCTCGCAAAGGTAAATGTTAAAGTTAGTAACTAAATGTGCACAGCACATGCAGCAGCAGTAGGTAGGGGGGGAGGGCAGACGTCGAGGAGGCAGGCACGCAGTCAACTAACCAACTCATTTGCTGCCTCCGTCTCCGTCTCCGTCTCTGCCCCGACTGCGACTGCGACGCACGAATGCCGCTGGCGTTGGCGTTGGCGTTGGCGTTGGCCAACACTTGCTGCCAAGTTTTCTCAATTACTTGGCTGCGCCTGCTGCTGCTGCTGCTGCTGTGGCAGCCAGTTGCCTGCCCCCTCGCCGGCTCTGTGCACCGTTTTGGCTGCATGTTGATTAAACGAAAAGAAGAATAGAACTATGAAATTTTAGTTGGATTCTGTCGGCATCTCTCCACAACAGCTGCTCCGACTCCGACTCGGCCTCCGCCTCCGCCTCCGCCTCCGCCTCCACTGCTCCCCCTCGCTGCGCATTCCATTGCCCCCAAGAATGTGTGTGTATTAATCCAACATAATTAAGAAATTTAATTAAAGTGCAGCGCGCACTGAATGTGAAATGTGTGAGTGAAATGTCTGATGCCAGAGTGTAAGTGCGACTGTCCCTCGCTCTATACACACGGTATATATACATCCTTCCATATATTCAGTCCTTGTTTGCCTACTGGTCTAGAGTCAGCGTGCAAACTGTAATAAAATTATTAATAACACCAGCGACAGCGCAGCCAAAGTACTTACAAATAAGTACTTCAACTGCTCCACAGTAGTCAACAGTCTTCGACATGATCAGCAAACTAGAGTGTAGCGCAGTCTTCTATTACTGCGTCACAAATCAAGAGACAGATTGTCAAATCTGCCAGTAATGATATTAAGTTATGATTCTCAATCAATCAATCAATCAGTTGCAATCTGAGTTCCAGTCGCACACATAAAAAATAAAAAAAAAAAACAGAGTCTGCTCCGCGTGCTCTCCGATCTTCCGCTGTCGGGCAATGCAATTTTCATGACACTTCAGCACTTGAGCGGATGCATAAAGCGCGGGCGGGCAGCCGGGGAGGGAAGGTGAAAGGTCAATGTGGCAGCAACAACTCGCCAACAAAGAGCTCCAATAAAAAATGCACTAAAATTGATAAAGAAAAAAACATGAATACGAAGTGTGTGCGACATGCAGACACCCTCTAATTTCAGCGCAAATATCTAATGCACTCTTCATTCATTTCAGCATCTACGACTATATACTGCAGTTTGGATTATCTGCAACTATATACTGCAGTTTGGAATATCTGCAACTATATACTGCAGCTTGGAGTAAATACTGCAGATTGGACTATCTGCGACTATATACTGCAGTTTGGAATATCTACGACTATATACTGCAGTGTGGAGTATATACTGCAGTTTGGATTAGCAGCTGTCAACGAACTCTGTCTTGAGGTGAGTAGTGATTTAGTATTTGTATTGCAGTGATGCGACTGCTGCTTGGTGGGGCATGCCCCACGTGGCAAGTGGCTGGCTTGCGGGGTATTGAAGTGCACACATACAGCGGCGAATTTGTTGCCCGGCGTTTTTGCACAAAATATGCATAAATACATAAATAAATGTCTGCTTTACACACGCTCACACACACACTGCGCACTGCTGCATTTGTGTGTGTGTGTGTGAGAGAGTGTTGTTGTTCTTGTTTGTGGGCATGCAACATTTTTGATTTCTGCGGTCGTTTCAGGCTTTCGATGATTTTCGCCCGTGTTCCGGCCAGTTCCGTCTCCCCGTCCGTCCACTCGCATATCCGTCTGTCTGTTGTCACTGTCTGTGTGCGTGTGTGTGTGTGTGTGTCTGTGTGTGTTGCATGTGTGTCGTGTCCTTTTGCTTCTGTCGCTGCTGTTGCTGCTGCTGCTGCTGCTGCAATTGTGCCAAACTGTTTGTCTGTTTGCATTAAAGTTGCGCACTTTGCTTGCAATTTTTCTCCACCCCCTCCCCCACTGTCTGTTTCGCTCCCTCTCTCTCTCTCTCTCTCGCTCTCTCTGGCGCGCTGCTTCATTGTTGCTCTAGCTGTTTCTGCTGTGTGTGTTTCAAGTGCACAATAAACGCGGATTCCCTGCCAATATTTGTCTGCAATCATTTCGGCTCTCGACTTTCGTTGCCTTTTTGCAGTCTATCTATGCCCCACCCCTCCCCTCGCACCGTGCCCCGCTCGGTGCCCCCTCGTGGGGCATGCTAACTGTCTAGCTGGAGCTGCGGCTCAAGTCGAAGCTGTAACTGAAACCGAAACCGGAGGAGCACTTTGAAGTGGCGTGACGTCGAAAAGCAGGTTGGGGTCATGCCAGACCAATAAACCATGTAGCAGCAGCAGCAGCAGCAGCAGCAGCAGCAGCAGCAGCGACAGCGGCGGCAACAACAATAGTCGCTGAAGCAGCAATAAAGCCGCATCAAACACTCGCTCACACACAGACCGATTTTTGCAGGCCCAGCTGTTTTGTTGTTATTGCTTCTGATGTGTACGCGGCGTATGTGCAATTTCAAGTGTATGCATGCTCCACTCCCTCCCTCTCCCTCTCCCTCCCCCGAGCTCGCTGTGTGTCTCTCAATCGAGACAATTGGTCTGAACGCCGCAAGCGCTTCACACATTCCGTTTATGACCCGCAGACCGTCACCTAACATTGCCACAAAACCCAACACCTCCCCACCGCCCTCTGCTCGTTGGTTTTAGGTCGCTGTTTGCCTTGCTTTTGCTGCTCGTTTCCCCCCGTTATTTTTTGCCGCTTTTTTGCTCTGTGGCCTGGCGATTTTAATGCGTCTGCTGCGTTTTGGTGACCCCAAAAAACTCTGCTACACTTTTGTCTGTCTCTGTCTTTCTCCGAGTTTGTGTGTGTGTGTGTGTGTGTGTGTGAATTTAATGACTTTGTCATGCAGCATGCAACTTGCCACATGCAACATGAAGCGGCTCTGATGCAAATTATCGTTTACAGCAATATTTGCAAAGATTTTCAGTTTGCAGCCAACACAAAATGCGGCAATTTATTGATTGCTTGACGTCGAGTCCGACTCCGACTCGGAGTCAGAGGCAGGGGCAGTGTCCGAGTGCGAGTCCTTGCCACCCCGTTGGCTCACTTGAACTGCCCGGAACACCGAAGCACACTCATTCAATTATTTATTATTTATCTTGTTATTTATTTATTTACATATTTACTCATTTATTTATTTGGCTATTTACTCATTCATTTATTTTGTTATTTATTCATTTGGTTAAAACAGCCCCGACCGAGCAAACCGAGCAAACTGAGCAAACCGAGCCGAGCAGTTTCTTTATAACTTTAAATAATGCACTAGCTGCATTTACCATATTTCTCAACTCCACTCTGAATTCCCTTCTGATCGTCAACTCCCAGCTCTTCTCTACTAACTTGCCTGTTCTCCTCCACAATATTATGTGTTCTTTAATATTGAATATACTTGATGAATTCGCGCACATTTTGCAGAGTTCTGGTTTATCTGAAACAAGACTGCTTCCTAGATGAAATTAAATCAAAATGTGAAAGTATTCTCTGCTAATCTCTCGAATCGGTTCAAGTTCGAGTTTGCCCAAAGTTTGCTTCGGCACTTCAATTTAATTAAAGCTGCCTGCAAAAAGGATATCTAAAAGTCGAAAATGCTTGCGCAAATTGAACTTTTGCTTGCAAATGCTTTACATTTAATTGTCGTGTGCGTGTGTGTGTGTGTGTGTGTGTGTGTGTTGTGTGGCAACATTAAAATTGTTGTGCTTGTTGTGGTTATTGTTATTATTGTTATTGTTATTGTTATGGCTATTGCTATTGGCGTCGTTGTTGTTGCTGTTCAGCACGCTGCAATGGACAAAAAGTGCAGTCCTTGCAACTGGGGGGGGGGAAAGTGGGGGGGGGGCAAGAACTAACAAGCACAATGGATAACACACATATGTGCCTGTCTCTGTCTGTCTTTAATACGGCCAATAATGGAGTTGACCACAAAGGCTAGGGGCCAAACAGCTGCTCCATCACTGGAGCATTGGGCCGCCTCTCTCTTCCCCTCTTCCTTTTGGGGGGTGGGGAGGGGGCAAGCGAGAGCGGCGAGTCGCCAAACAAAAGCGATAACTAACTAAATAAATAACATAAATTAACAAAATTTGTAGACAATTTTGTCTGCTAAGTGTAAAACTTTGTTGTTGCTTTTTTCCAATGATACCCTCTGCAAATTGAGCCCTCGAAAGCGGGTATGTCGCTTCAGGTAAAAACTTATGCAAAGCCGTCTCACTTTTCGATTGTTCCCAATCAGTCGTGTAAAGCCAGAGAGCGATAAACAATTTGTAGTCAACGTATGCATTGTAAAAAGTACAAATTACTCGTGACTTTGCAAATCATTTGCAGAGTGCGTGGCAGCTGCTAGTCGATCAGCAATGCTCGATGTGCTTGGTTTTTTTCTGTTCTGTTTTGTTGTTGTCAACTCTGGGCTGGTCTGAGGGCAAAGGACACAGGACGCAGTGCACAAGACACAAGGCACAAGGCACAGGGTCCTTTAGATTTGGATTTGGTTCTCGCTTTAGCTACAGCTTCAGTTTTGGGTCTGCAGCAGAAATGTTTACGCTTGGATCGACTTGTGTTGTGTCCTCGTTGCAAATGGGCAACGGCAACGGCAATTTAACCATATGGACACTCAAACACATGCAAGGATCGAAGGGTGCCGGCGAGGAGGGAGCGAGAGAGCGACAGAGAGAGAGACAGAGAGGAATGCGGCAATGTTGTGACATCAAATGTTCATGTTAACAACTTTTCTAAAACTCAATGAGCTGTTGTTTGTGTTGTTTGTGTTGTTTGTCGCTTCTGCACTTCAGCCCAGCGACACACACAGAACGAGAGCGAGCTAGCGCACTAGCGAGTGACAGCGAGAGAGAGAGAGAGACAGGGAGAGAGAGAGCTGGCAGGAAGGCAGGAAGGCAGCCAGGCGCAAACACGAGTCGAGTGTTTCGTAGCAAATAATTTTGCACAAAGTTCTCGCCTTAACGATTCGAACACATGTTAACATGAAGAGTAACAACGCTTGCAACAACAACAACAACAACAACAACAACAACAACGGCAGCGGCAACAACAACCACAACAGACTGTGAGCTGAGCTGAGGGCAGGATAACAACAATGATAACACTTCGACATGATAATAAATATGCTTAAGGGGCGCCAGACACCGACGCCGACACAGACACAGACACAGACACGCAGAGAGACACAGAGAGCAAGAGAGAGTGGGATGGGGCGTGTGCTAGAGCGAGATGGGACACACATGGAAAGTCACGATCAGCTGCATTGCACATGAACAGGACTAGAATTTTGTTGATATATTTAAGTTGCATAAATAAGCAAATTACTTCGCTCACACTTGCAGACTGTGAAGAAGCCTCGCTATGAGTTAATCCCAATCGTTGGCCAGAGTCGCTGCTTAACGATCAACTAGCAAATACCCTCTACAATTAATACCCTATTCGCCATATATTTGCCTTGCCATTGAGTCTAGTCTGCACATTGCTCGCACTTAGAGACTGGGAAGAAGCCAGTCCATGAGTTTATCCCAATCGTTGGCCAATGTCGCTACATAACAATCAACTAGCAAATACCCTTTACAATTCATGTCGTATTCGATATCTATTCCCCTTTTGCTTGAGTGTCGCGAGAATTTAGCATGCATTGAGTCTTGAGTCTAGTCTGCACATTGCTCACACTTGGAGACTGTGAAGAAGCCTCGCATTGAGTTTGTTGCAATCGTTAGCCAGAGTCGCTTGCAGCTCATCATCGCTTAACGATCAACTGGCAAATACCCTTTACTTTTAATATCGTAGTCGAGTGAGAGTTTCTCATGCATTGAGAGAGTATTGTCATCAAAAAGAGTTGCTGATGAAATCGTCTATTTTGTGGTGATGGAGTCAGCTGTAAAACAATTAGAGACGGGCTGTGTGGCAATGTCAACGACTGCAGCAACTGCAGCGAGTTGCAAGCTAATGCAGTTGCACATGCAAAGGGGAGGGGAGGGGGGCAGGAGGCACTCGAGGTGCTGTGCCGAATTTGGCCTGCTCTATATGACGCGTCATAAAACAGGCTGCCAGGGAAGACATCCTGGACAGACTGGAGAATGGGGCGAGCGGGGAGGTGTTCATTCGTATGCACTCGGCGAATGCCAAGCGATGCCAATTTCGCATACCAAATTCGCATGGGCGTTATTTCTTTTCCTCCTCTACACTTCATATTTTCTGTGTGTTTTTTCCCCTGTTTTGTGTGTGCGGAGAGAGGGGGGAGGTGTGTGGGAGTGGCGGCGAGAATATTGCGTATTTGGAACACGTTTAAGCAGCTGCTGCAAATGCATGAGAAGCAATAATGCAAAAAAAGGCGAAAACCGAAGCGTGACAATGAGATGAAACAAGTAACAAGAGAGAGAGGTGAGCTGCACAGCGCAGCAAGGGGCGGGGGGCAAGAGGAAGCCAGCCAAGGGTCCTCGATTACGGCAATACACTTTTGAGATCAACAATTTCCAAATTGCCAAACTAGCAGCAACACACAACTCGCTGCACCTGCTTAAAGTTTGTCGAACTCACATTCAACTTCATCTGGTTATAAGTATTAACAAATTACAGCAATTACGTGTGTTTATAATAACAATATAATAATATCCCCCACTTACTACAATTAATTTAATTCAGCTCATGCTTCAGTTTGTCTTCTATGTAAATCTCTGAGACTTCGAAATTGTTTAGCTGCATTTGCAATTGAATTCAATGAGACAAGTTGTGAGTGTGGCACGCGTTGCAAGATTGTCGTGCGATCCGATTCGAGTAGGGTATGGGCATAATGTGGAGTTGCAAGTGCAGCATAAATTATGCTTAGCAGCCACACAGATTGAGTTACGCTCGTCGTGGGCGCTTTGCTGCATCTGCGGGCGGATCGCTGATGTAGAGGCAATCAGCAGCGGATCAGCGGCGAGCAGCTGTGGCCGGCTGCTTGGCATGCAAAGCGTTTGTGGCAGCTGGCAGCTGGCAGGTGGCAGGTGGCGGGATCAGCGAGCTGCACTTTTGCCTGCTCGCATATTAACCAGGAGCGAGCAGCGAAGTCAGCGAGACAAAGCTGCTGCTGTGGTTGCCATCTGTTGCAAGTGGATAAGCTGGCGCTAAGCTAACCTGCTTACACTGCCACATGCCATACGCCACATGCCACACGCCACACGCCACACGCCACATGCCACAAGCCACACACACGCCACACGCCACACGCAGCAGTCTTGGCGCCACACACACATTCAACATGCAAAACATCCGATTTGCGAATGTGTCAGAGGCAGCAGGAGCCTTAACAACTGCCTTGCAACACTGCAACTGCAACTGCAGCACGTGTGAAGAGATTTGACAGCAGCCCACCTGCAGTCGCCACCCCACCAAGCCCCACCAAGCCCCGCCCCGCCCCGACACCGCCTTCGCCTCAGAGCGAGGCAGTGAATCATTGCTGCATCTTTTGTCTCTGCATTTGCATTTGCATTGGACGCTGCATTGCGGGCGGGAAGGGGCAGGGGGAGCGACGGGGGGCGGTGGCGGAGGGACAGTTGTTAGTTTTACTTACTCTCTTTGGAACGCGCCCCGCGCCGGCAGTCGCAACCCCTTGTGCCACCCGTTTGCGGCACTTTCGCGTGGCGCTTTTATTATTATAAAATACGCATGAGTTAGTGTGCATATTTCATGGATTTTGTGTGTAAAGGGATAAAAATGCAATCAGTCGCAAAAACCAGCAAAGTGAAACAGACAAAAGACCCAAAAAAAAGCCAACAGAGACAGCCAGCGATTGAGAGCGACAGAGACAGAGGCAGGAGAGGGAGAGACAGCTGTACAAATTGCACTTACAACTTAATTTCCATAGCACACTTTTGTGCAACGAAATATGTGTCTAAAATACGCGAGGGTTGCCACGACATTGTAAATAATTCCCACTTCCAAAGCCCGCATTTCCAATTCAAACGTAATTTGCCATTCGAGTAATATCAAGAAAATGCTGCTTACCAAACTCGACACCAAACAGAGCACGGAAGCGTCGAAAGCGTGGTGGCCAAAGAGCTGATTGTCGGCAATTATTGCAGCGGCATTTTATGTGCATGTTTGAGGGGCAATTAATCTGACCTTGTGGCAGCTAAAGCACAGTTTGAAGTACTGCACTTTATAGCAAATGCCAAGGGTCCCTGGGCGAGCAGACGACAGGTAGTTAGTAATGCATTGCCGGCAAATAGCAAAGCCAGAGACGGTAATCAATAAAGAATTTACTCAACAAGTTAAGAGGAACACATTAAACGAGAAATACAAAATATATACGATATATATGGCATGTGTGTGTGTGTTGGCGTGTCTGCAATCGAACTGTGAACTGAGTGAGAACTGCAAACTGCAAACTGTGAACTGTGAACTGTGAACTGTTAAGTAAGCGAAAAGCAATTTCCTAGGCGAGCTAGCAGCGACTTGACCTAGGCATGACGAGGCGACATCAGCTGTAAGTGTAGTGGAAGTGGAAGTGGTGGTTGGGGGGGGGGGGGGCAGCGATGCCACATTTCTCAATAGGATGAATGACACCCAAATGCCCAATGAGCTGCCAAAGCAACACTAACCGTATGTCACACACTCACACACACAGACTTACACTTACACACACAGAGAGACGCAGGTAATGCAGCTGGCGAGGTGACCGACGGAGTCAGCAGGTGGGAAGGGAGCGATTCAGGGGTATGTGAGTCAGCTTGCAGTACTTGCGTCAAGTGGCAGCCAACCGCTCCTGCACTCTTTTCGCTTTCACTCTCCTTTCTCTCTCTCTCTCTGTCTCGCTCTCTCTCTCTCTCTCTCTCTCTCTCTCTCTCTCTCTGTGGCGCCTTCTCGTTTGGTCGTTGAAGTGCTCGCAAGTAAATTTCAAGAAACAATTTTCAGGAATGACTTAACTTTTGCGTTTATGTGAAAACTTTTGCAACGTGATGTTATGCGAACGTCGCGCGACGTCAGTATTTGCAATGCCGGCACATGCACGGTGAGTGCAAGAGAAAAAGAGCGAGACAGAAAGAGAGAGGAGGCTGGGGCAGGCGTTGAGTTCAGTTCAGTGGCGCACTTGTTGTCGGGCTGCTCAGCCAGACCCAGACCCAGACCCAGTCCCAGACCCGGACCCAGTCCCAGACGCGTGTGTGAAGCGCAGAGAGAGGCTCTGATCGAGATCGACGCCACTCGTTATGTACGCCAGATCGTCGCAGTTGACGCGTCCTTTCGTCCTCGCATCCACCACGACCACAACCAACTGGTGGGGATGCGGATGCTGGTGCGGATGCTGATGCTGATGCGGATGCGGATGGTGCTGGCGCTGCTGCTCCTGCGCCTGGGCAGCCAGGAGGCGCTCGAGCTTCCAGCGCATGGCGCGCATTTCGTGGGGCGTGGCCGGCAGGCGGGCCAGCAGCTCGTCGCACTCCTCGCAGCTGAGCAAGCCGTCGCCGTCGGCATCGAACATCTGCAGCATCGACTGCAGCTTCGCCTGCAGCGAGACACTGCGGCGGAAGCGCGACAGACCCGCGACGAAGTGGCGGAAGCTAAGCGACGGATGCAGGTAGACGTCGACCAGACGCTCGCCCAGCGGATGTGCCGCAATCGGCGGCACCTTGAGCAGCTCGCTGCGCAGCACGCGCCCCTCGCCGTCCCGCTCGAGACTCTGGTACTGGCCCAGGAGGTAATCGATGCGCGGCGCCGAGAAGCCCGACTCCAGCTCTAGCTGCTGCAGCTGCTCTGCACTCAGAATGCGCGACGACACGATGCCCATTCCAGCCGATCTCCGAACTCACTCCCCCAATCCTTTCACTGCTGCTGCTGCTGCTGCTGCTGCTGCTGCTGCTGCTGTCTGCTTCAAAGATCGACAGCTCTTCAATTGAGTTCTGCGACGCCGTCAAAGTCAGAGTTGTTGATTGGAATTGGAATTGGGATTGGGATTGGGATTGGATTTGAGGTTGGGTTTCGAATAGCTTTTCATCTGTTGCTATGCCTGAAGTAGCACGAATCGATCACTTGATATATATTTGCTCTTCCTAGCGACAATTAGACAAAATGACGAGTGAATCACTTGCCTAGGACATGCAAAGATGGCTATTAATATGCAGCACACAACATCGGGCTGCATTGCTTTTAGCCAAGAAGGCGAAGTGTAAACAACAGTTCAATTATTCGCAGCGAAGTGAAGCAGCGTGCGGGGCAGACGGGCAGACGGGAAGACGGGGAGACGGGGAGACGGGGAGAGTGCTTCAGTTGCGCTTTGAATTTTAATTTAATAAATGCAAGAGGCTCCGCTCCGCTCCGCTCCGTCTCTGTCGCTCGCGCGCTCCAAGTGGCTCCAGCCACCGCCACTGACACCGCATCAAGAGTTGAATGCTTCACATATTTTGGCATATGTCAAAATTAATTTCGCCAGCAACGTTTTGACAGGTTTTCAAACAAAACACTCGGCCGCTCCCGCTCTGTATTTGTACTTGTGCGAGGCTTGCTTAGTCAGTCTCAGTCTGGTGGTGCTGAAAATGGAGGCGGTGGGCGGTGGGCGGTGGGCGGTGGGGAAGGGAGCGTTTCATCATCGCCGCATTGCGGCTGAGTGGCATTCGTTTTGTTTGTTTCCTTTTCTGCGCAATCATCGGCAACATTTTGCAACATCAACACAAAGACATACATTACCAATACACCTTCTTACTGCGGCTCCACCTGCCCTCCCTCACTTGCCGCTGTCCCGCTTTGCGCACATTTGATGGCATCATGCTTTAATATCAAAATCACACAAGCCCCAGTGAAGTGGGGAGCGCTGAGTGGAAGGGGGGGGGGGGGGGCGGCATTAAAAGCCGCGTCTGAATCAAGTTTCAATGATGTCATGCAATGACTTCGCCCTCTCCTTCCTCTACCTCTCTCGCCCGCCCCCTCCTCCAAACAAATTACCAAAATTAAGAGAACATTTTCTGAATGCCACACTGTCCCCTTCCCCCTCTTCCCTTCTGCGTGTGTGTGTGTGTGCAAATTAATGAAATTAAATCGCCTTCATTTGAATGGTCGCCAGGTTGACCCCAAAGAAAGCGTCTCGACTTCGCCATCGACTTGCCAATCGCATCCATCGCTAGCACACACACACACGTTCCCCCCTCAGGTTGCGCCCCGCTTCGCTCTGTGCCCGGCGTCAATCAGAAGCAGCAGCAGAATACATAGGAATCGGAACGAGGAGCACATTGCCAGCCAGGCAATGAAAGCCATATCAGTGTGGCCAGATCGAGGGACCCCTTCGGGTCACGAGCAGGGGGGATGGCCACTGGCCAATGGAGGATGGACGATATCGAACTGCAAACTGATGGGTCGACTCACTGATACCTCTCACAAACTACAGCTCAGATGACTGGCGTTGACAACTCGCAGTTTATCTACTATTTACCTATTTAATTATAGGGTTTAATGTGATGTTGTAAGTATTTGATACGTTTACTTTTCGGGAAGTACTTTGTGTTCCACTCTTAACTTTATACACAACAATTAGTCGAAACAGTCGCTTCTTCTTCTGGATAGATAAATGAACCCTCAGGTTGTGACGCCCTAAGCTGAGCATAGCCAAGTAGAGAGTATCGAGAGAAGGCAGAAAAATCGGAACCCACTGTTGGGGGTGTTCGGTATTTTTTCCCCCCGCCCCAGAGATTGTATAGAGCAAAGCAGAGCGGGAGGGGAGGAGGGGAGCGTTGAAAGGAATTGGTGTTTGTGTTGTGCTGTTTTCACTTTCGACATCGCGTTAATACGTATGAAATTGTTTGGTGATGGAATCTTGCTACGTGATGCGAATATTGTGAATTAATTGCAAACGACGGGGCAGCGCATACTAGCATACTAGCGGAGGGCGGACGGCAAGGGGAGGGCAAGGGGGCAGCCAAGGCAGTCGGGGTGGTAGCGAGACCTCAAGCTAAGCTTTAAGCTGCGTGCTCGATGTGCAAATGGAGTCCAGAGGCGTCGCTCGATTGGAGAGACAGCGAAAAATTAGCCGCCAACGGAAGCGCAACGACTGAATCAATGAGCGAGTGAATGAATGAGACGAACTTTAGAGCAACTGAGTGCTGACTGCTGACTGCTGACTGCTGCCCCCTCCCCCTGCTTGTTGCTTTGCTTTGCTCTGTGCTCGCTGCTTCCTCACACACAATTTAGTCATTAGTCCTCTAAGAATCCATCCATCAAGCAGATACACATTTAGTATCTCACCTGGCAATCATCGAGACTCCTTGCCGGTGATTTTCTCTAGTTGGCATATAAACGCTCGCAACGCTGCGCAAAGAGTTGACAGACATCGCAATGGATCTTCGTTGTTCGGCGTTGATTCAACTGAAGCACAGCCAAAGGCCAATCTTAGGTATTCAATTTGTAAATGTATGAGAGCAAGATTTCATTTTTGAATGACATTTGACATTTTAGTATTTGAATTAGCTATTCGCCCTGTACTTTTGTTTGCCAAACAACTCAAAGTTCAACTTTCAAGAATACAGTTTCGTGACTGAGCAGCTGCTGCACAGCTGCAGTTGAGAACACAACTGCGCGATTGAATTAATCGATTATTATCCCCACCTTGCCACCTGTCGCTTTCCATTTGCCGCGCGTGTTTCGCTTTGCATGCAATATTGTGTCATGATGTCAACAGGAAGTGGCCACAAAAAAAAGAGGCTGCCAGCAAGCCACACACGGCGTATGAGCAATGGCGTTGACGACCTGCTTTTCTTTTATTGCTCGTCTAGCGACTGCCGACTCCCGACTCCCAACTCCCAACTGCCGACTGCCGAATACCGAATACTGAGTAGCGAGTATTTTGACTCGTTGCACGACCCGCATCAGTTGCATTGTCAGTTGATTTGCCTGCCGCCAGCAGCAGCAGCAGCAGCAGCAGTCAGTCAACAGTCACTTAAACCGCGACAGCGAGAGAGGGAGGGGGAGGGCGAGGGAGGCGAACACGCACAGAGCGAACGAATGTTGTGTTGCAATTACGCGAATTCCCCATGCACCGTTAAGAGGTTGGCCAACAAAGATTTTTCTTAGAAAACCGCAGCAACAGCAGACGTTAGTCTGCAGCGGCAACCAAGGGGACACTGGCGACAGAGGGCAGAGGGGGCAGAGGTGGCACAGAGGGGAGGGGAGGAGCGTGCTGGGGCATTCCAAAGTAAATTACAAACAAAAATGTTGCTTGCAACATGGAAACCAAAGCGGAAACCGCAACAGCACCAACTGAAAATGTAAACAGAGAGCACACAACACACACACACAACACAAAGAAAAAACAAAGAAAATAAGAAAAGCAAACGAAATGAAACTAAGCACTAAGCTAAACAACTGCAGCACAACGAATTGCAAATGCCCTTGAAGCCAAGCGAGGACTGCAATGAGTATTGAGGCAAGTTACATACTTTACTTTATATAATATCGCATTGATCAACAGTGATTTGCTAACATAACTCCGCATTGAACTGGCGTAGTTAGCCGTGCACAACTGTCGAGCATACCCTGCATACCCAGCTTATGGGCAGAGCAAAAAAATGCGAAATGAAGTGCAGGGCGAGCAGACGAACCCAAGGCGAAGGCGGCAGCAAGTGACTGACGTTGTCGTCGTCGTCGTCGTCGTTGGCGTCGTCGGCGTTGGCGTCTTCAAGTCGCCTAGTCGGAATAGTTGGAGCCCCTTGGAGTCGGCCCCAGTCTCACCTACTGTGTGTGCGCTTGAGCCGCAGCGCATGCAATTTGGTGTGTGTTTCCCAAGAAACCTTTGTTGCATTATTGCCGCAATTTGCAGAAGTGGTGACGTGAGAGCCATCAGAGTGCTGCGGCCACGAATATTGGCCAGCCAGAGCCCAGAGCACAGAGCAAAGGGCAGAGAGCAGAGAGAACAGCCAGGCAGCCAGGCAGGCAGGCAGGCAGGCAGGCAGCTTACTAGCATACCAGCTGGCCCACCCTTGAAGCAACCCCTTCCAACCCTTGCACGCCTTGGAGCCCCTCGGACCCCGGGACGGTGCATTCTCGGCCCGTCAAGCTGCCAGACAGCCAACAAATAACAACTAAGTTGGCAATTTGGCGTCGCGCAACAAAGCTTCCTCGCACTGGCAGCACGCACAGATACCCTGTAATTGGCATCCAGGTGCACAGCTAAGAATGCAGTGGAGTAGTGGAGCGGCTAAGCAGATTCAGCTTTTGCAGGGTATCAAGAGAAAGCAGCACGAGCTGAGAAGTGGCGAGTGGAAAGGGAGGCAGCCCAGGCAAGGTAGGCGGGCAACACAGAGGAAAAATGCGCAGCTCAACTCGAAAAGTGGTTAGCGTTGATCCACTTGAAGCAGGCTACTCATTGAAGGGTATATGTGTATGCAACGTAAACCGTAATATGCCATTGGGCAGCAGGAAGAAGCACGGCAACAACACGAACATCGGCATAGCTCATAAATATCCAATATGCATGCGAATATCATCCGAGAACATCAGTTCAGGCGAAAGTTGATTAACTTCGATGTGGTCCCCCATTGGGGCAGGGGCAGAGGCAGAGGTGGATGCTTCGCGCGGCACTCTGAACTCTCGATAAGCAGAACTAAAAGTGCCAATTACACAAATAACAAGCTGCCAAAACTTGTTTGCTCTTCGCCGTATTATTAGGCAAGCAACAACAATTACAATCGCAATAACAATAATACCAACGAAATCTGTCGATGCGATGCGATGCGATGCAAGTTAAGAGGTAGTTAAGAGAGCACTCCTCCCCGCTTCCACCCTTCGCAGCGGTTGCACTGCTCAAGCGGAGTGGGGGGAAAGTTTGCAAGTTGCAGAACAGTCACAAGTCGATGTTCAAGTCGCAGTTGCAGTCGAAGTCGTCACGAAGTCATGGTCAGTGCAGTTCATGTGCATTTACATGGCCGCAGAATACAGTGAGTACTCGCTAAACGCAACTCCGCAACAATCTGCAATTATTCTGTCAGTCATTCGACGGACTTACGTAATTTGCATTATAATTGTTCAACTGCTGTCCAGTTGAGAAATGCTAACATTGATCAGTGATGGTGATCAGTCATCCCAAGTGCTCTTGCCTGGTTGTTTCGAGTGCTAGTCAACCATTAAAGCGAGTACACACTCTACTGCTGGGAAGAGCCCTAGAAGCGCAGGCAACACTTTTGTAGCATACTTTTGCGGGCTGCTGGCAGCCAATTGGTTGCCCACTGTCGAGCAAGTTGAACCATTTGCAGGCATGCAGCCAAGACAACAGACGTGCCCCCGAGCTGGAGGCCAATTGTGACGGAGATCGAGAAAGAGTTAAGGGGGGCAGGGTGAGGCAGTACATAAGTTAACTGCAGCTGGGGCCACAGTGGGGGGCGGCGGCGAGAGAGAGGGAGGGGCAGAAGTTTGCGACTTCCAGAGTTGCCAAAACAAGGCCAAGTAGTGACGCAATAACAACAGCAAACAAAAAACAAACAGAGAAGAAGATGGAGACGGAGACGGAGACGGAGACGGAGACGGAGACTGAGAAGGGCAATAATATGAAATAAATTCCAGCAGAGGCAGCTACAAGGCAAAGGATAGGGGAGAGAGGGGCAAGGGAACGCATAAACGCAGGAACGCAGGAACGCAGGAACTGAAAAAGGGGCCATCGAATATGGCCAATGTACAAATCCGTACAAATTGAATAAGAACTCAATCTTGGCTACTGTCAAAACAACTTTTAGGTCCTGGCAACCGGACACTCCAAGAGCGAAGGACGCATCAAGAGAGAGAGAGAGAGAGAGAGACGGACAGCAGCAGGGCAGGACGAGCGGAGCACGACGAGGCGGAAAGATAAAAACACGCAGAGCCAAACAAAAAAACAAAAAAGACAAGAATGAAAAATACAAAAAAATACTTATAGATTGAATTGAATTGAAATGCCTTGGCAATTGTTTGTGTATCATTATGGTCATCATCAACGTTCCGCATGCCGCATGTCCTATGTGTGTGTGTGTGTGTGTGTGTGTGTTATTATTGCAGCCTGATAGCACCACATTGTACGTTGCCACTTGAGGGTGCTTGCACCCAACAGTTGCCTCACTCCCTCACACAGATGCCTCAGATAGATTTAATAAAATGCATTATCATATCGTAATTTGGCAACCTTGCAATATTCACATAACATTTACTCTATATTCCAATGCTCAACTAACTTGCATAATTTAATCATCGTCATTCCTTAAACGAGTTGGGCTTTAAGCAATTTCAGTCAACCACGCTATCAATTTGATGCTCGGAGTGTATGCAAATGAAATTTTTCTCAAATTGACAAAGCCTTGCAAATTGATTGAGAGTAGTCTGTAAATAGATAAACTATTTTTGTTGATTTATTTATTATTTTGGAGCAGCAACAACACTCACTTCATGCTATTTTTAACTCACTTGATTGAGCTGTGTCCTCTGCAATTTACTTATTCACTTCAATTTACTTTTGTGCCGGGCTCGAGGGTATCAGCTAGTCGGGCAGCGCGGGCGTTTGAGCAGTGTCGTTTACAATATTAATTTAGATACTCTGTTGTTGCGGAGTGTACATTGAATTCCAATTAAGATCGGTTAGCTAAATGATTGATTGACTTTGCGAATTGCAACAAACGGAATGCAAAACTCCGACCCCAACTCCAACCCCAACTTCAACTCCAACCCCAACCCAACTCCAACTCCAACTCCGACCTACCTGTCCAATATTTATGCTAATATATCTCAAGATATTGCTTGTCACACGCACGCGTTTGTGTGTGGGTTGCAAGTTGCGAGTGTGGGCGATTGGCTGACACGAATGTATTTGAATGTCTTGCAAGTCCTCAACAATGATGAATTAAAAGTCTTGTACACTCTTGAAGCATATTCGCATTAAGTTCGAGATTAAGCTCAGGCTGCGATGCAATGTCAGATGTGCAGATTGTCTACGACTGTTGTGCGTATTAACAGGACCCAGAAAAGACAGCTTATGTGTCGAGTCTAGCAGCCAACACATATTAGGAATAATGAATTATGAAGAGCGTCGAAGGTGGCAAATAAGTGGATAATCATGGTGGTATGAATTGAATAGTCGATAACACACAATATACACAAGTATGATGAGATACGAAAAGAGGAGCAAAGGAAAGTCCATTAGACACGCTTGCAAATTAGCAGCCATCGATTATCGATAAGTCGCAAGCCTTTCAGAGTGGTGCACGCAACAAGCACTGAGGCAGCTTAATAGGATGGTAGGGGCAAGCATCTGAGGGGATGAGTTGTCATCAGCGTGTCAGGCGATCAATTGGCCGGCTCGGGTTGTTCGATTGTCGATTGTCGATTGTCGTTTCGTCGTCTGTCGTCTGTCGTCATCGCAGAAGGACGCGGCGCTATTAATTATCATGTTAAAATGTAATTAATTAAAGATGTCGTCGGCCCAGGGCAGAAGCACAAACCGAATCAGAAGTTGAGGGCGAAGCAGGGAGACGCCCGCACATAACTTTCAATGAAAAGTTAATAAATTACATAATACCGAAAACGAAATTACAAACGCCATCAACGACGACAGCGACAGCCGCAACAACAACAACAACAACAACAACAGCAACCAAACAAACAGCGACAACAACAAACGTTACCTGATAACAAATCAAACGAAATGTTGGCGCTGCCTATCGATGACGCCGTCGCACAGTGGGACAACAGAATATATATCTTATGTTGCAGGTATATCTTATATTTGCAACTCCATCCACTGCTTCTCTTCCTTTAGAAATTAAATATGTATGGCATTATATTTTAATCTACGTTTATTACTTCTGTCTTGCTTATATATGGTATATATATTTATTTCACAACTAATCTTATAACTATATTTCTCTTTTCAGCTGTATACAAAACTAAATGGAAATACCAAAGTTACACGAACGTTGCAATACATGTTATGGAATCATAAAGTTAATAAATTGAATATTGATGGAAAAATGTGTATATATTTGTGAATTGCAATGATTTCAACAGAATACTTCGATGCTTTCGTTCCACAGTGCGTTGTCGCCGCGTCGTTGATGATGCGGGTGTGCGTGTGCGTGTGCGTATGTGTGTGTGTGTGTGTGTGTGTGTGTGTGGCATGCCCCGCATAATCCGCATGCAAAACAAATTAATAAATAAATAATAAATAATAAATATGCGTAATAATAATGACTAAAGAAATATCAGAAACAATAAATTTTATTTGAGCAGTCGCCAAACTGCCGCCGACAAATGCCAAAAACAAAAGCAAAAATTATTAATGAAAATGTTGTCACGGCGCCTCCCCCTCCCTCTTCCCCTTCCCCACTCGCTTTCCATTCGCGCCGTGTGAGCGGTGGCGGGCGCGATGGAGTGGGCGTGGCGGCTTGTCATAAACGTTTATAAATTTTTATGCGCTTAAATAAAATGCGTAACAATATTAAAAGTGATGCGTCGCGGTATATTAAATAGATGCGAAGCGCAAGCTGCCTGCCTGCGGACGAGAGCGGCGACGGGGACGCTTTAAAATAATTTATCGCATGCAATATTCACACACATACGCGTGTGCGCATCTATGTGTGTGTGTGCGTGAATGCGTGGGTCGAGTGCGTGCCGCTTGTTTTGAGTTTGGCTTCTGCTTCTGGGATTTCCCTTTAGCCTGACGCACATTTGTAAGCAAGTCAGGCAATCGCTTGCCCAATTAAGTGCGATGAAGCACACAACTTCACACATACACACACACACACACACACACACACACGCGCAGACACACAAACATGCATGCATACATACATAAATGTTATCACAATAGCTAATTCTGAAAGTCAAAACACTCGGATTTCAGCTCATAACAGCAAAATAAACATCGTAAAGCGGGCTACGCTTTAACCCGCCTCACTTCTCCCACCCACACACGTTCGCACAGTTAGACACACGCACTTTGGCAACAGGCAACGCGCTAAGCACCGCAAACTGCTAAAAATTCAGCGTTCCATTTCGCACAGTGGTAAAATTACGACAATTTCTTTGGTGAATGGTTTCAACTACGCTAATTCTTGTCGAATCACAACTAACCACTGTTCATATACTTCGTCCAAGTAAATAACACCCAAACGCCAATGAACGTTGAAAGAGCCGTTATCGTTGTCGAGCTATTTAGATTGTTGGATTGACATACAATTTTGAAAATATTCATAAAAATATCATATTTAATAAAGGAGAATATGCTTAAAAAATCGGTAGGGGAAATGTCTTTCAAAAAGCGCGCCAAACCGCTTTAAAATGAGTAAGGAAACGAGGAAGCTAGAGCTGTTGATATATACATTCAAATAAGAATTATATGCCCGCCTGAAAGTATGCAATGCGGAGTGCGACACCCAAAACTCAAACCAAGTGCAAAATTTCGTAGCATTTCAATTGGCAGCTTAGAAGTATGCAACATTTTTCGAACATTTTGAGTGCATCCACCTTCTGCTGATTTCTGTTCGCCTGGTATTTCAGCTGGATGACTGGCAGTTTTACGGCAGTTTTTCTGTCTGCAAGTTCCGAGATCGTTATTGCTGCTATTGTTGTAGATGTTATTATGGTTGTTGGTATTGTTGTTGTTGTTGTTGTTGTTGTTGTTGTTGTTGTTGCTGTTGTTGTTGTTGTTGTTGTTGCTGTTGTTGTTGTTGTTGCTGTTGTTGTTGTTGTTGTTGCTGTTGTTGTTGTTGTTGTTGCTGTTGTTGTTGTTGCTGTTGCTGTTGCTGTTGTTGTTGTTGTTGTTGTTGTTGTTATTGTAGTTGTTGTTGGCCACTCGCAACCACCGCCGGCCAAAAATGCCAAATCAGCGGCAAAATACCAGGCGAACATAAATTAGTAGGAAGTGGATTTACCGAGCACAATAAAATCCCCAGCCTAAAAGTATGCAATGCTATACACAGTCCCCGCAAGAAAAAAGTGTGTACATATAAAGTTCTGGATTTACATTGCATTTATTTACATGCACATAAGTATGCAACATTTTAGAAATTAAGTGGTTTTTTTTTCAAAAGAACGGACAAATTAAAGGTTGCCGTGATTTACTTAAATTCACTCTAGGCTCTACTCTAAAAAACATTTAAAATTTTGTATATCGTGCGTATAATCAAATAGTATGTATTTGTTTTTCTCGCGACAGTCAAAGTATGAAATGGTTTAGATTATTGCATTAAAATATGAATATTAAACTACAGCATGCTCCAGCGATTATTGGTCTGAATTATCCTTGCGATTTCCAATCGATAACTCGAATGTAAACGGCTGCTGCAAACTGTGCAATTACTGATCCTTAGTTGGCGGCTGACCTCTTTGTCTGCTGTTCTTCTGCATGTTCTTCAATCAATAGCTCAGCGCAGCTGCAACCTGGAAAAAAGTAGGGATGAAACGCAAGTTAGAAATCGTCTCAAATGTGCTATTGATAATGCTTCTTTGATATTCGGCTGCTCAACTTGCGACCCTCTGCTCGCCGGCACCTCCCTCTGCACGCTTACTAGCACCTGTTAATCCCTTAGTTCAGCTGCCAGCTGCTTTTGAGAAATCATTTGACTTGTCAACGTCACAAAGACGCCAACCCTTTCAATGGCAGCACACACATGCATATACGGCAAGTGCGATAAAGGGAGAAAGGTTGGTCGAGTGAGGAGGCGTTGCCCGTTTATCAAACGCTTTTCGAATGTTGTGTGACATCTTTGCGGGCGCTGCCTCCTCCTCGACCTTCTCTTTCGCTCTCTCTCTCTCCCTCACACTATGGTGTGGCTCCTCTCAAAATCAAGCAAGAAAAAGCGCAAATCAGCCACAATTGCCGCTGACAGACGCAACCAATGCAAAGCTATTCCTTTATATATACATTCGTGTGTGTGTGTGTGTGTGAGTGTGGCTTTGACATTATTTGTGCTGCAAGCTGACAGATTCTCTCACTGTAGCAGCATTAAATTGAATTTTGACATTTCTTTGCCTTCATACGCCAAATAGTCGAGACACACACACACACACATACGCACACACTACACACGCGGCGAGTGAATTTTGAATACTAAAGCAAAAGCGAACGTAACCTCAACTTTGCGCTCTCGACTAAGAGATCTAAGATATCTATGAAACAGTGGGAATACTCACACCGCTTGTTCATCATTTGCCAGCATTCCTCGCTCATCGATTGTTAAATGCAGAGAGATTAAAGCTGCTGTTGATCCCGCTGTTGACTCTTGCGAGCTGGCCACCTTCAAAATTAATTTCTCACGTTCCACGCACAATTTGTATGGCCGGAAGCGTATTGAATGCGACTCTGCTCCCGTGGCTGCCGAGGCTGCCTGCTGTGCTGCTTCAACTGCTTGCAATCCTCAGTCAAATCCAAGTCCAAGCCCAAGACCAAATCCCGCAATCCTCATTCCCGATGCCCAGCTCGCTAATGAACGTTTCATAGTTGCTGCTGCTGCTCGCATACCCTGCGAAAGACAGACACCAGAGACGGGATATTAGCCAAGTCATATTGCAATTTCGTTGAAGTCACGAACTTACCAGCAAGCTAAGCTAATTATTAGAGTAGTTTTCTTTGTGCATATAATCCCTGACCATTGGTTACTTTGCTTTAATGTACAACTGGATGAAGTTGTCCCAGAATACAATAAAAACTATCAGAAGGGAGATCTTCTGTTCATACCTAGTGTAACATGATCCATCGCAGCTAATGCTCGCTGCAGGGTGTCGCGCAGTCGATAAGCTCTACTTCCTAGCCTCCTGCTGTTGTTATTGTTGTCGTTGTCGTTGTTGTTGGCGGAGCACAGAAATCGCCGCACGTACACAATGAGTCCAATTCCGCATTTCGCTTGGTGGCCTGCCCAATAAGACCACGCACTGAAATGCACTCACACACACTAACACACACACAGTAAGAGATTGCGTGTGTATGTGTGTGTGTGCAGTGGTTGGAGACAAAGCGTGTAAAGTGATTTTCATACCCTATGTTCAAGGGAAGTGGCTGAACAAAGATGGAGTCAATGACTGAAAATCTACATATGTATCAAAAAATAATAGTATGCTAGTTAGCCTACACAATGAGATGCATTTCCATTTTCGGATCAGTGGAAACAAATAGTAATAGTATGTGTCTGTTGTATGTCTTTGATCGTCAACAAAAGGTTATTGCATTTCTTCACTTAATCAAACATACGACATAACAATTGAGCAGCTTTCACAATGTTTCTTTCCCTTTTGGAAGTTCAGATTCGACACAAACAATTTAGCTTAATACAAGGCCCTTGCTTTGTTATTAAGCAGACCTTCTGATATGCTGCAGAGTATTTTGTAGTCAATCCGCTTTGACTCTAATAGTCCGACTTGCGCTGCTGTTGTTGGTTATTAGTCGTATTGGCTTCTCTGGCCAGCTCCTGCTTTTGTTTCTTCCGATTAAGTCGCTCGCCTCGCCTCGCGTCCCTTACTCTTGCTCTTGCCCTTCGCCTTGTCCGAGGCATCCCCCTCTGGCCCCTCCCCGCGGTCAATTGTGATGCGTGTGCTCAAATTGCAGAGGATTATGGGTCTTAATTTTATGATTGCTTCTTTAATCAGAGACCTAACTGCACGCCAATTATGTTCTGACCGTGCTAATTGTTTCTCTTGCTGTTCATCTCTTTCTCTCACTCATCCTTCCTCGTGGATTCTTCGATTCGAGGCGATTCGGTTCGATTCGATTCGAGGCGATTGTATGTGTGTGTTTGTGTGTTTCTTGGCGTTTCCCATTTTAGCCAACTCATTTAGTGGGGCCTTAATCGAGATGTGTTATTTGTGCGATTAGTCGAACGGTAAATGAGCCACGTAGTCACTCAGTTTAGAGGAAGATTTCTTCTTGTTCTCGACACACACACCCCCCCCCCCCCCCCCTTTCTAGAGATGAGCAGCTAGCCGCTAAAGATGAACGAGCGATGGGATTTCAATTGAATTTATCGATGGTGCAAATGTACAATATATAATATTAAATTCACATTGTTAATTGCTTGATCTGAATCTTGATAAAATAAGTAGAAAATAAGTAAATTCTTCAAACCGAAGAATTTCTGTGAGATTTATTAGTATCACATCAGTCGCAGCTTTGACTCTGTGCTAAGAGCTGATTCAACCAACAAAACTTTGGCAGATGGGAATCCGTATTAGTGAAATTCTGAGAAAACTTCGCTAAATACTAAAGCATATATAGAGAAGCATCGATAACGAATAGATAGACAATAGATGCGTGTCGCAAGTGCATAGAGGACATGCGACCAACTTCGTTGTTGGCTCATTTGTCTTCTGGCCCCAGCGAGCTGTTCCTGCTGCTGCTGCTGCTGCTGCTGATGTTGCACACAGGCAGCTGATTGCTGGGTGCCAGTTGCCCCTACTCTGGGGGGGGGGCGAGGCAGAGTGGTGCGCATAATGAATGCGTGTTTAGCCATAATAAAATGTAGCGGCATTCCAACAAGCCACAAAACATGGCACAATCCACACTGGCCACAGCCACATGCGAGAAAAAGACAGCGAAGGAGAAACTCTGCTCCACCCTCCCGCTGCCACAAGTTGTAGTTCTTGTTGCTGCTGCAAGCAGTGCAATAAAACATTGCTCAGCAAGCACCGCAATCATTTTGCAATGCAACATGTGGCGGCTGGGATCGCACAAGAGCAGCAAACAAACCAAACTACGTTACACAAAGCTGACCCATCCCCCAAACCCCTGTCCAGTAGTTTGTCTAGTCATGCGGAAAAAGTCGTAAATAAATAATATGCAAGTGCATGTTAAACTTCAGCAACAACAAGACCCACAGAATGCAACTTCCAAGCAAGGGAGAAACAGCAATGCGAGGCGATGGAGCTACTGGTAACCCTGAGCATGAAAAAACTATGGCACCTCATAAGCAGTGCCTGGCGAGATGCGAAAGCGAGAGCGGCAGCAACTTCGATCTGTTGTTAGGATCAAGGTGTTAAAAGATGAGTAAGCAAGCGTTTTGAACAACGAAAATTGCTAAGATGCAGCAACTGTAATTAGGAGCAACAAATCAGCAAAGGATACATCGCAACTCGGTCACTTTACTAGCACCTCAGGGTCAATTGGGACTTGTAATTAATAAAAAATGGCATTAGAGTTGTCAAGCAGGCAGCCCGGCGACGACGCTGGCTAAGCACATCAAAAATGTTTGCTGCATACTTTGCGGGACATAAGAACTGTAGAAAAGCCAACTAATTAAAAACTTTAATGCAGTTCTTGCCGTATTTTCGCTGCTGTCAATTTTCCTGAATTTGTCTCGTGTTCCATCAAAGGAACGCAGCGTTGGCTATGGCAACGAAGGCCTTAGTCAATACCCAAATATGTTGAGCCCTGGACTTGCTTGCGACTTCATTACGCGTTGTGCCCACTCTTAACCCAATTGCCAACGGAAACGATGGCAGCAAAGGGTGGGTCTGCTTATCAGTGAATGATTGTGGGAAAAATAAAGAAAAGGACTCGTCGAGTGCTTTTAGGCGATTCTTAAGCAAATTTAGGGAAAAAACTGGGGAAAAGGCTTCAAGAGTCATTAAGTTTATTAAGTGCCAGTGCAGATAATCCAAAATGAGTGCATGCCAAATGGCAAAAGCAACGCAATTTACGCGCATCGCTCGCATTCTACTTCCACTTGCCATTTGCTACTCGCCTTCTCCTTCACTTTGCAATATCTGTGTTGCGCCCCTTAGAGTAAAGTTTTTCCACCAAAAGTACAGAGCAAGAGTAAAACAGAGATAACAAATAATGTGCTGCGGATACGGTGCCGTGCAATTTGCCACTGCAGCGGCAAACTTCGCTTGGTTAGGCCTGCACAGATTATCGCTATCAACCCGAAGCGATAGACAAAGACAGAGAGCGAGAGAGAGAGAGCGGACCTTGGTCGAATTATTTTCGCGTATCGCTGCCGCAGCGACTGATGTTAAAATAATTTCTTTGTTATTTCAAATAGTACACATTGTTGCCTTATCGCAGGCAACAAAAGTTGCGGAAAGCCACTCACACTGAGTGCGATAAGAATGGCACTGCACTTATATACAGCGAACAAAAAGAGGGATAATATTGCCCATTTCACATGATTAACTAAATCTACACTATTTTCAAATTCAAATTCAAATGCGATAAGTTATCACAGAATAGCTTTGCAGTAATCGTTGTGTGCACTTACCAGCGTGACATTTGCTTGCTGCTATGTGACCGATGTCAAACGAGACGGCAGTCCCTGTTATCGATACCACAGATAGCAGCTGTTGCCGGCGTCGATGTTGATGTCAAAGCTTATTTAGATTGGCGCACAGCGCCAGCATATGAGCACTTCACTTTTGCATTCCACAAGCGACGCAGGCGTCGTTGCCTGGTCTGTCCGTTATTATATTAATAAAAGGCTTTTTCACTTCCGGCCAGCCAACAAATTATGGAGAAGGGGCAACTACTGCAATTCATCAACTGCCGCCTGGTGCGGCAGCATCAGCTCGTCAACGACGACCTGTGGGTACGGGACGGCAAGATCATCAATCCGGAGCCCGTCTTTTTTGACGAACAGGCGAAGGCGCATCGGCAAATTGACTGCAACGGCGCTATCATTGCTCCCGGCTACATCGATGTGCAAATAAACGGTAAACATATGGTAAACACGAACTGAAACGGGTGGAGGAGGGGCGAGTTGAATGTACTCACATTCCACGGTCGCGTTCAAACAATTTAAACACCAAGGTCACATTCTGGTCTGCCCCAGTTATAAATTGCTGGAGATGAGATTACGACGTTAATCGTATCGTTATCGGTATCGCGCATCGTAAATACAAACCATAAACAGCGGGTTAGACAGAGACAGCGATAGCGAGAACGTATGAGAATTGTAGTGCATCTCTTTCTTCAACATAGGTGGCTACGGCGTCGACTTCTCCCACGACACAGACACCACTGAGGCGGGTGTCGAGAAAGTGGCACGCGGTCTCGTCGCCAGCGGCGTCACCTCGTTTTGTCCGACGCTAGTGACGTCACCCAACGACAGCTATCACAGCATTCTGCCGCGCATGCCAACGTTCATCGAGGGCGGCGCCGGCGTGCTAGGCGTCCACGTCGAGGGGCCGTTCATCAATCCGCAGAAGAAGGGGGCGCATCAGGAGAACTGCATACAGACCATCGACAAGGTAAGGGCACCATCATCTCCACACAGACCACTGTGGAAAAGTAAGCAGTAAAGCATGCTTGCTTTTCGCGTGACACCAACTCACCCCCAATCCACTGTCATACACAGGGCATGGCGACGGTGCGTGAGGTTTACGGCAGCTTAGATCGCATCAAGATCATCACTCTGGCGCCGGAGCAAGTGCAGGATGCAAGGGTCATATGCGACCTGGTCAAAGCAGGCATCACCGTTTCTCTGGGACACTCAATGGGCACGCTGAGCGATGGAGAGCACGCTGTGCGCCACGGCGCCTCATTGATCACTCATTTATTCAACGCCATGCTGCCCTTCCATCATCGCGATCCCGGTCTCGTTGGGCTGCTCGCCTCGGACGCGATACCAGCTGGCAAGACGGTGTACTTTGGCCTCATCTCGGATGGCGTGCACACACATCCGGCCGCTTTACGCATTGCGTATCGCACACATCGCAACGGTCTCGTCTTGGTCACGGACGCCATATCGGCGCTCGGCTTGCAAGATGGCGTCCATCACATTGGCCAGCTGCCGTTGGAGGTGAAGCAGGGCAAGGCCTTCATTGCGGGCACCGAGACGCTCTGCGGCAGCATCGCTCCCATGGATGAGTGTGTGCGCATCTTCCACAAATCAACGGGTAAGTAACTGAAGTTGCCACTCATCAAGTGCTGTCCATTGATCTTTTCCGTTACTTCTGTAGAATGTTCTAAGGTGTACGCTATCGAGGCGGCTTCACTGCATCCGGCCAAGTGTCTGGGCATCGAGCAGCAGAAGGGAACTCTGGACTTCGATTCCGATGCAGACTTTATTCTGCTGAACGACGATCTGCAGCTGATCTCCACCTGGATAGCCGGCGTCTGCGTACACTGCAAATGACAACGCTTTCTCTCTAATTTGCTCACACACACACAGAATGCACTAGCCACATCTCTCTCCTACACACGCCCACAAAATATGGCTGTTGCTTTATTGTTGGTTGTTTCTTGTTTGTTTGTTTTATTATTTTGGATTAGATGACGCTTTAAATTGTTCGTTTATGTTTAATCATTAAATCATTTGGTGTGGACAACTACGCTAAATCCATATACATTAACAAATTATAAGTATTACGAACGAACGAACGAAAAAAAAACGAATTACAATTATATGTATAATATAGATCTGTGTTTGTTTGTTTGTATATATATATATTTATATGGTATCGGCCTATTTGGCCCAAAAAGGCTAAGAAAGTTATCTTCTAGCGTTTTGCAATTTCGTTTAGGATTTGTAAACATAATTACGTTAACCATGCAGTATCGATAGCAACACCGCATTGCATCTCTCTTTCTTGATTAATCGCATTAATCGTTCCGAGTTCCATTCATTTCAGTTTTATACATAGAAATCGGTTTTACTTCATTCGTTTTTCCACATTTTTGGCAATAACAAAACAAAAAGCAAGTTTCAAGCTAGGCTAACTAACGATA
Source organism: Drosophila rubida (assembly GCA_035046165.1). Taxonomy (NCBI): domain Eukaryota; kingdom Metazoa; phylum Arthropoda; class Insecta; order Diptera; family Drosophilidae; genus Drosophila; species Drosophila rubida. The sequence continues at coordinate 574,815 of JAWNOF010000023.1, forward strand.
TAATAATATAGTATGTATGTATGTATGTATATGTAATGTGTTTTTTTTTTATATTGAGGAGTCGTCAACAAAATGCAAATCCTACCGGAAACGGAAACTTAAATCAGCGTGATGCGTGTTTTTTTCATTAAGTATTTTTGTTTTTGTTTTTCAGGGGAGTGTATAAAAATTGCTGATCGCATTTAAAAAGTTTTGCATTAGAAAAAAACACAGTTACAAAGTTACAGTTACAGTTTCAACACACACAGTATCTCTCCGAAAGTGAGGTTAAAACGATACACACTCGCATACATGCATACATTTATAGTTGTTTTGTTTCAGTTGCAGTTTAAACATAGTTTTCGTATTACAATATTAGCCATATACAAATACAAATCTGTGTGTCTGTGTCTATGTGTGTGCGTCTCCTTCGACCATTTTATGCCGTTCTGTTCGATTTGCTTTCCGTTGCCGCTCCAGTTGCATGACTTGCAAAATGCAGTGCAACAGCAACAAAAGCGCTTGCTCTTATTGCTGTTTATAATTCTATTCGTTGCGGTTCTGTTTTTTGCTTTTGGTTGTGCGTTTTTCCAACTCTTGTGTATGTTTTGTTCTTGTTTTCATTGTAAATTTACTCCAAATTACACATTATACAATATATATATATATATTAAACTTTAGGTAGGTTGTTTCTGGTCTCGCCATACGCGTATGTGAATTGCTTTGTTGCACACGAACTGACTCTGGCGGCTATGACACTTGGTTAGTTCGATATTGTGTTGTTTAGAGCGAGACAGCAAGCAGTTAACGAATGCAATTAGTTGGGCGGCGGCAGCGTCGGCGTTGTCACCTGGTCGACAAACGTAATACACAATGCAAGACAACGATCACTATTAGACCGCAAAAAAAACCGAAAAGCGCTAGGTTTTGCCAAGTTTGTTATATATATATATATATATATCTATATATATATTTATGTTCGTATGTGTGTGTGTGTATGTGAATAGGTGTATGTATAGGTGTTTGTTTGTATGCATGTAATGTAGATCACAAAACCAACCGCGAACGTTGTTGAAACTAAGAGGCAAGTGTCATACAAAGAAAAGCGGATTACGCACAACACTTGTTATAGCCCGGCGCCTTGTCGCTGTTGCCGCGATCAAATACGACGCGCTCGGGATTTTCGGCCGATTCGCGTCCAGATGTTTTATCTAATATGGCCTCCGCAAGCTCACAAAATGCGCCCTCAATGTTTGTATTTGATTTGGCAGATGTTTCCATGAATCGAATGCCATGTTCGCGTGCAATCTGCAATTGTGAGGACAAAGAATGTATAACAGAAAAGTAGAACAGCATTGTAGAACACTTTGTAATTACCGCTTCGCCGCGCTCTTTGCTGACCACTCGCTTGTCCGACATATCGCACTTGTTGCCCAATATCATCTTCTCCACATCCTCATTAGCATGCTGCAGTGAGAGGGAGATAAGTGTATAAGTTATCGATGCTGCGAAGAGAAATCAGCTGTTTTCCACTCACCTCGTCGATATTCCGCAACCATTTTACGATATTCTCGAAACTTTTCTCATTCGTTATGTCATAGACGAGCATGATGCCCATCGCGCCACGGTAGTACGATGTGGTAATTGTGTGAAATCTTTCCTGGCCGGCAGTGTCCCATATTTGTAGTTTGATCTTTTTACCCCTGAGTTCGACTGTTTTGATTTTGAAATCAATTCCTGCAAACGAACAACAAAGTCAGCAATTATCGAATTGATGAAATGAAATGACGTCACAGCACGCTGCTGATGCGTATTTATCGTTTATCGTTCTAACAAATTTTATTGATAACAATTTAGTTAGTCAACCAATTTCCGATATGTGTGTATGTATGGGATATGATTCACACACATATACAGTGGTCACACACAGTATGCATACATATGTGTGTATGCGTCACAATAATTAATCTAGTTAACCAACACTGCTCCTATGAGTGAGCGAGTGCATTATACGCGTTGTATAGCGGTTAACCACCAACAACAATAACAACAACAGCACTGCGATTAATACGGGCTTCGCAAGTCCAAAGGCTATCAGAGAAAGATCCGGCGCAATAAACGCTGTAAAGACCATTCAATCACAATGCACCAAGAATTTTAGATTACAGACAATGCCACGCCCAAAAAACCCACATAGGAGTATCCCGTGGTATCCTTATTGGTGTTGTTGCTGCTGTTATTGTTGTTTCTGGTCGCCCCACCTACGCATCATCAACAGCAATTGACAATGCCGCTTACAATATACAAATACAAGTACACATAACTTTGCAAGTACATACACACACACATGCACACAGTCACCAAGTGTTGGGAAGGGGACAGCTTACCTATGGTTGATATAAATGTGGATGTGAAGGCATCATCGGAGAACCGGAAGAGTATACAGGTTTTTCCAACGCCCGAATCTCCAATTAATAAGAGTTTAAACAGCAAATCGTACGTTTTCTTTGCCATTTCACGTTACGGCACGCGCACAAACGCACACTAGCCCACACACACGCACGCACACGGTCAGCCACACACTCACACACACCAACTCAGGCTCTACCACAGAAGACAAAGCACAGTAGAAGACACACACACAGTCGTACACACAACAAAAACGACAACGACGCCGCGCACAGGTGACACAATTATATTTGCCAAATTTATTATTAATCAGCGTATGTAGAGTTGGCTATTGCTGTATTTCTATGTTGGCGCGTAACTTGAGATACTCAATAAAAAAATTACTGTGTTGAATTCGTCAAACGCTCTTTTATTTTTCTACGCAATGCAATTGTTGCTGTTCAATCGCTCAGTGTGACCGTCGCAATATAAACCAAAAAACCGCAACTGGAATGGATTAATTTGTTATGCTGTTATTGCTGTGTAGTGGCAACCATTACCAACCGTTACCAACACTGCTTAATGTTACCACTAAATGGTCATGCTAGAACAGCGATATGTTAATATTTTAACTTATTTTAAAATACAAATTACCCTCAAGCTTTTCTTAAAGGAAAACGCCTCTATACTATGCTGAAAAAGTATTCCATAAAAAAATTTCTAGTTAGTTTAATACAATGAAAATCGATGTTAACATAAAAATCGATTGGTCGAACGATCAGGTTTATTTTGAAATTAATTAGCCCGCGCGAATCTTCATTAAACATTCTCTATGTTTTACTCAATCGATGAATTAGCAGCTCCATGCAAAGTATGAATGCCGCCATAACGTACAAAATGCTCATCACACTAAATAAGGCGATCAGCTGGTCATCATGAATGCGTTGCCTTTGCCGCTGCTCCTGCTTTAGCTCTTCCTCATGGTCTACTCGCTTCTTTTTGCGGTGCGCGTACTCGTCGAAGGTGGAGCGTCGCCAAAAGTCAATAAAGCCGCTGGCATCGAGGCGTTGTATGAGATCCGTAAATTGTTTGTAGAAATAGGAATGCTTGGGCATGTAAATCACAACCTGCTGCACGTTGACGTACTGCGTCAGAATGTGATAGTCCTCCTGCTGACCAGTGTCGCGCAGCTGCGCCTTAGTTACATCCACACCCGCGATAGCAAACAAACGCCTGCCATTCGTGCGATTACGCTGCAAAGCATCGAGCACATCTTGATCATACGACGAGGTGACACCCGTGAAGCTCTCGTAGTGGCGCGCCACCTGTGGCATCTCGCGTAGCATTTGTAGCGTATTCGAGGTGCACAGTGCGCGAAAGTTAGCGGCCAGCAACTGCTCAAAGGAACTGGGCAGCGTCTCGAACAGCTGCAGGCGCATAAAATGAAACAATAGCGACTGATACACGATGCGCAGCGGAATGCTGCCAAGGAGCCAATGAACATAGATGAGTCGCTGCCGCCAGCAGTGCGGCAAGCGTGGTAGCGCCACACCAAGCAGCAGCTCCACCACTTGCCAGCCAATGCGCCGCCACTGCCACACGTAAACACTCCAATGCAACACGAGCGCAGTGAGCAACGCTTGCCACACCTGCCACTGAAACGGAAACGTGAGCCATGCAATGCGTCCGAATCGAAAGTCTTCGCTGGCCACAACGGCGACAAGGGGCGCATAATAGTGAGGCGGTGTCGAGGTCATCAGTTGGTCGCGTCGCGCTGTCTTGCGGAAATAGCCAATGCTCATATTTACGCGCTGCTGCATGATCTGTAGGATCAGAACGGTAACAAGGTTAAGAAATGTCATTCGAAATAGACGTCACTACTTACTAATTCAATGGGTCCATCAACGCTGCCGTTGGCCATCGTTAGCTTGTACTCCTCCACATGCAGCAAGCGCAGTTCCTGTAGTACCAGAGTAAAGTTAAGGCGCTGCGCCAAGTGCCTCACCAACATCATCTCGAAGCCACCAGCTTGATCCTGCCTGCTGTTGCTTAGCTCCACATAGGGTGGCATATGCCATAGCAGCAGCGTGAGAGGGCATTGCCACAGTTGACGCAGCTTGTTGGGAAACATGGGCGCATTGAGCATTCGCTGACCATCGTACCGATTCACCAGCTGCGGCTTAGCTACCTGGCAATGCTGCTCCTTGTAGGGATAATAGCTGTAGACGAGCACCTCGACGTTAGCTGTCTGCACCATCACGTTGCAGTTCAGCCAATAGTGCGCTAGACAGTGCTCTAAGATCAGCTGCCGCTCACGAGCCAGGAACTGATCGCGCGCCTGTAGAAAGATGAAGTAGTACTCGTGACCATCGTAGCCCGCGTTGTCCTCGGCAATGCCCGAGTCCCTATCATCGAGAAGTAACACTTGTAAGACCGTCATTCAATTTGACTGGTTACTTACAGCAAGCTCTCGTAGGAATCGACGAACAGCAGGTTGCAGTACTTTCGTCCTGGCACGTGGACACGTCGCGAGCCATTCGTGTGCAGCAGCTGGACGGCGCCGTCGCTCCAGCTGCTTAGCAGGGCACCAATCACGTGTTGGAACCAGATCTCCAACATGCTGCTGCGCGTCGCTGCCAAGATCACTAGTGTGCTGCTCAGCTGACTAAAGACATTCTGGATGACATGACGCAGGGCGCTCACCACGTACAGATTTGCCTCCTCATGTTGCACGCCAATCAGAGTACTCTCCCAGTAGCTTGCATAAATTCCGCTTACATTCATCGCACACATCTCGCAACCCGCGACTGCAGCGATTCCTGGTCGAATGAAGAATGATGATATGGTAGGCAGCTAATCCTGAAAATCGCAGGGTAAATCAATTCGATGGCTTAATTAAATGCAAATAATAATACTCACATTACGCCATTGATGTGCTGCATTTCACCCCGTTTTTCCATTATTAGCACAGCCAAACATTTGATTCTTATCACTCTGTTATTGTTTTAATCAATGTAATGAGCAATCAAATTGAGTCACATTTTGCCTCTATTATAACGGTACTTTGCGCAATACTTAAACACAAGTGTTGCCAAGCCAGTACTTTTCCACTTTTGAACTATACAAATAGTTTAACATTTGTTTGGCGCGCAGAAAAATGTTAAAAAAATATTTTTTTTAAGGAGTGATTTGAAGTGGCGGCATTTTACTTTACACACCTTTACAAATGTACCGAAACGCTAAACGCAGTGTGACCAATTGGTAATTAATGGGGATTTCGTATTTTAGCATATTTTTGTTTTCTATTGGTCATACTGCGACTCAGATGTTTTTAATAAAGAGCTTTTAATAAAGCTCTTTTTTAAGAAACAAAAAGTCTGAATTCATCGAAGAGCATAAATATTCATAAAAAAATGAGTTTTTATTATTTGGGTGCATAAAACATTGTAGTTGTTGTTTTAAATAATTTCAATCGTGAAAACAATTTGTGCTTTTGTTATTTATCTTATCGCACCGTCTTCGCCTCACTTGTTTTGTGGTCTTTCGACCACGTCCAACGCACACGAAACCGTTCACTCTCTCGACACTCGACTGACGCAAACACCAAACATCTGCTGCTGCAGTTATTATTGTTGCACTTGCTAATTAAAAAAGGAAAAAGTATGCTAAAAATTGCAGCGGAGGGCATTGCGCCACGCCTAGCAGCCTGTTGCCTTATCAACAGCAGCGCTCAGAGCAGCTGCCAGCGAGTAGCGCCCCAAGCGGCCAAAGCTACACAAAAGTTTCTGTCACAGTCCCAGATACGCTACAAAAAGCTGGTTATCAAGGATCACTATGAGTTCGATCAAAAGGTGAGAGGCAACACTGGCAATGCACAGTGTGCAGTGTACAGTGTGTACATATGTACTCAGTTTTCGACTGCAAGCGGTATTATGCAACGCTCTTGGCATGCGGCTGTTGCGACTCGTTAGCTGTTTGGCTTTTTTGGCGTACGTGCTTTGTTCCGGCCGTAACCCATGACGCATTTCGTTGGCTGTTGTTTGTCTGATACCCTGTAAACAAAGCGCGTCAAGTGGGCACGCTCGGTCGCATAACGATCGAACTCAACAGTCAAACGTATATGAAAAGCGTAATACAGGGTAACTAACGGGTCGACTACAGCAGCTCTGCAATGGGCTTTTCTATGCGCGTGTATGCAAATAAGCCACAATCGAACACATGTAAATATGCTTTATAAACTCTATGCTCTTATTCTGCCTTAGGTCATCAACAGCGACAACCCGGTGATTGTGAATTTCCATGCCGAGTGGTGCGATCCCTGCAAGATACTCACTCCAAAGATGCTCGAGCTGCTCGAGAACTCCAACGAGATCGATCTGGCCGTGATCGATGTGGAGGACAATCTCGACCTGGTCGAAACGTTCGAGGTGAAGGCGGTGCCAGCTGTGCTGGCCTTTCGCAACGGCGTCGTGGTGGACAAGTTCATCGGTCTGGTGGATGCCAACAGCATCGAGACGCTGATCGACAAACTGAAGCGCAAGCAACAGCAGAAGCAATAGCTTTTCATCGTCCCATCGTATTCACACTTCACTCCTCATCAACATCGATGTTATTTGTATTCGTGGGGAGCGGCCTTAAGAATTTAAGCATGTGACTCCTGCCTGGGCTGCACGACGCGCAGAGCTGGACACAGCATATACGTGTATGTAGTAATTATGATCGATAGTACATTTGTAATTTAGTCATTAAGCGAAGCTCAATAAATACTGCGAAGAATCCTTGCTTGACTTGCTCAATCACTCACTTTTTCAAGAAATTCTACACTTGGTCTAAGCAATAAAGTTGCAATTGCTTTACATTCACGCGACAAAATAGTACACGAGTGCGATTATTAAGTGCAGAAGACAAATTTTGTTATTGGATAATATATCGTATATTTAGAGTTGTAGTTTCACTTTTGTCTCGTTAAGGTATTTGGATTACGCAAAAAAACAAAAAAAAAGAAATGTATTTTGCACTTTAGCTAAACGCCTTACACCTCTAATCAAAAATAGTTGTAACAACGGGAAGAACTCAAAACAGAACTAATGATCGAATGCGGGATTATTGCAACTTCAATGGTAACATGATTTCAATACAATAATAATAAAAATAATGGTAAAATTAAATGGGCGAAAGGAGGGGACACAAAGGACGACTTGGCAAACACGATAAAAGTTAAAATAAATTGTTTTTGGGAGAAGTAATAATAATATTGTTTTAGCGCGCTAGCTGTATGATCAAGGCGGCGCACATCTCGAAAAACTCCATCGTGTGGTGGCCCGTTGGTTGCAGTGGCATCACGCCGCCAACGCTCAGCGGCGGCGGCGTCAGACTCTCCATGATGACATCGTCGCCCTGCTCGACCTCGTCGTTGGTCAGCGACTTGAAGTCGAGCAGATAGCTCTTGGCATCCACCTGGTAAAGCTGCAACGACATCTTAGAGAACTTGCCGGTCTTCACGTTCTGCCTTCGCACGCGCACATGATACGGATTGATGATCTTCCACTCGTAGCTGAGCGCCTTCATCGCCCGGTATACCTCGAGCATTATGTCGTTCGGCTTGCTCTGCGACCGTATGCCCAGATGCCACTTGGCGCGCTTAATCGGTGTGCCGCCGCGCGCCGTCTTCTCGGGAAACGCGGCGCCGCCAGTGTTCTGCACACTCATCGCCAGCTGGCGCTCGCGCATCGGCGCAATGCGCTCTGGATGCGGTCGTATGGTGGGCGCCACACTGCCAGCCGTTGCACCGTGACTGTGGTTGTTGCTGTTGTGCACAGGCGTGGCGCTGCCCGAGCTGGCGGCGGTGCCGCCGATGGTCACAGTGGCGCCCGCCGCCGACGATTCGAAGCCGTCGTGCGCCGGATGGCCCAGTGGCAGCGCATTGGACGCCGTCGTTGAACCCGTCGCTGTCGCTGCCGTGGCTGAGGACGGCGGCGGCATCGGAGGCGGCGAGCCGGCAACAAAGAAGTTGTTAATCTCGCTAATCTGGGTGGCCGCGTCGTCGGCGAAGCGTTTGTTGTCGATAATCAAGTGGTAAGCTATGGCGAGCTGATCATGCGGATCGCCGCTGAGCAGCGAATTGTGCACCTCGGACTCCTTGACGCCAAACTTGGTGCAGACCTCGGCGACGGCGTACGTGTCGATGACGTTCGAGTCCTGCTCGATGGAGGAGGGAAACAGGTAAGCAGGCAGCTCCTTCTGGAACCATTCGTGCTTCTTGATCTCCTCGATTGTGGCGCGCTTCAGCGGATCCACCTGCAGCATCTGGCACACCAGATTGACCACCTGCCTGTTCAGGTACTCGGGTATGGGGAAGATGCCCGACTTGATCTTGCGGAACAGCGACGGCACGTGTTCGTCGTCGAAGGGCAGCGTGCCGCAAAGCAGCGCATACAGTATGACGCCACACGACCAGATGTCCACCTCGGGTCCGGCGTATAGTTTGCCGGATATGACTTCGGGTGCCGCGTAATTCGGCGAGCCGCACGAGGTACGCAGAAACTCGCCGTCGAGCATCATGTTCGAGAGACCGAAGTCGGCGATCTTCACGTGCATGTTGTGGTCGAGCAGCAGATTCTCCGGCTTGAGATCGCGATGTACGATCATGTGGCGATGGCAATAGTCGACGCCCGAGATAATCTGCTGAAAGAAGCGTCGCGCCTGATGCTCCTGCAGCTTACCGTGCTTCACGATGTAGTCGAACAGCTCCCCGCCGCTCACGTACTCCATGATCATGAATATGTCCGAGGGCGTCGATATGACCTGATTGATAGAGAGTGATTGATTGAGTCAGCGTCAGATTTCCGAGTTTGTTATCGGCTAGTACCACAAAAGATCATCGAACTGCCAACTGCCAGCAGCATATATTTGATACTTTATTTGATGGCATTAAAACCAGATTACGCTAATAGGTTGATCACTTAAACACTACTTCAAGAACTTCTCGCTCTATTTTTGGCATACTTATTGATTACTCTATTCTACACAAGTCTGAATTAATCGATTTCATCTAATCAACTTGTGCGCCTTAAAATAATATCATGTTTCCTTCCACTACTATTATCCACATCTGCTGCGATATATCATAACAAACAATTTGTTCTCAAATTTTCTAGGTGGGTTGAAACACACACCGACATTAGCAGAAAACATGCATTTAATGAAGTAATCCTGATATCTTTACATGATTGGTACGTAAACTCGAAATACACGATGTAATTTATGGTTAAGTTTCATTTCGATGCTCACTAAATTGATTTGAAATGTATAATTGTTTCCGATAGAAATATATAGTTAAAAGCTGCACAATCAAGAAACACTTGTAGCTATAATGCATTTCACCTAACTTTTAATTATCCCTTGCATAATTCTCTCCGCTTTCAAAGGCGAAACAATTACAATTAGTCTACAAGCCATCCTCAATGAGTGAAATCTAAGGTCTTAATTGCATTAATCAGGTGGGAACGCAATGCGATACGCTATCTAACGATGTCTCTCTTCAAGTTGTTTATGCAGTGTTGATTATTTGTAGCTGTTGTTATTGTTGCAGCTGTGTTTAGTGAATTTATAGTAAACAAATGTGCTGTACGAGTCTAATGATGACTAATGATGGGAAGGAAACACAACACCGATTGACTTGACTTTACATGATTGTCTAGTGGAAACAGGATAGCAACTTTGCAATTAAGCCCACAGCTGCGACGAGACACATTCACACACAGGCACACACTCACCTGGTAGAGCTTAATGATGTGCGGATGCCGAAAGAGTTTTAGATTTTGGATCTCGCGCCGGATTTTGCCAACGACATCAAGACTTTTGATCTTCTGCCTGTTGAGGATCTTGACGGCGACCTTGAGCCGTGTGATCTGATGCTCACCAATCTTGACCTTGCCAAAGGTTCCAGTGCCCAGAGTAGCTCCAAGCAAATAATGTCCGATCTTTACCAGCGGCTGTCCATTGGCGCTGCCCGCTGCCGCCGCCTCAGCGGCTGCAGCTCTCATCTGTGGCATCGTTATGCGCTATTGTCTCGATTGCGAATCGATGGCTATCGAAGGTTATCGGGAATTGTGGGAATCGCGGTTTGGAATTTATGATGTGCTTTGTGCTTGGCGCTCAGCGCGCCGCGTTATTACAGCACTCCGCACACCTCCTCTCCGTTGCCGTTGCTGCTGGCACACGTATGGGAAACGGGAAGGTCGATTATCATTTATTGCGTATTCCGTTTCCAAGGCATAGGCAAATAAATAATTTCGTTGCCCCTGCCTCTCTGCCGATGATAAACTTCTGCAGCCTTACTCAAATATAAAAACAACACACTCCCACGCACACACACACATACACACACGTTGTAGACTCGATCTGGTTGCAAATTGTAAATAAATCACGTTTTGGTGTCGTATTCGTCGTCCTGCTATTGTCTTTCAGAGACAGAGCTGCTTAGTTTTCTTCTTATGTGTGTGTGTTTTTTTTTTTGCGCTAATTGTCATTGGAATGTATGCTAGTATTTTTCCAATGCGGTATTTTCCAATCTGACAAACGGCGTTGCCACCACATTCACTGCACAACTTATCAGCTGCTGGTGCTCAACATTTCCGCACTCTGTTAATTACCACTACATTCTGCTCGTAACATGAAGGCGCGTATTTGAATTACCAATGTCCATAAGTAAACAAGTGTACGTTTTGTTTGGTGGTTCGAAACACATTTATTATACGCACTTGCATTAGATTTGTTTTGTATAATAATCTATAATAGCCATAAATTTCGACTATTTTCAAAATGACAAAATTAACATTTGTATAAAGTTATATTCTATTACGAAAAAACACGGTGCCTGGCTTACTATCCATTTACATTGAAATACTTAGAGTATATGCAAATACTTATAACTTAGAAGATAAGCCCGCCGACATTGCTGCCTGACTGTACCTGCTGTTCGATTCCTACACATACAGATATAAATACACAAATACTTATAGATAAATCTCTTGCTGAAGCTCACTTTCTCTATCGCTCTAAGCTTGCTGCATCTCTTTCATTTTCATTTATGGAGGACGCCATTTTGTTTCAGCTTGCTCTCTCTCTCTCTCTTTCTCTAACATTTTTTTATAATTATAAAATTTGTTCTATGTACAATTTTGCCGACATTTTGTATGTTTCTTTTTTATTCACTTGCAGTGTTGTTGCTGTATTTTCATTATGTATATTTGATTAATCTCTAAAAATGTAGCATTTTTGCAAAAAAATTACTTAACTATAATATTGCTATACGACTAGTTTTTAAAAATATTAAAAAAAAAAAACAAAAAACGTCAGTTACATATTATTATTAGTATTATATTTGCTTTTTATAAGTTGTGTGTGAGTGGGGGGAAAAAGTGAGGGGAACTCCCCGTATTGTGGTTGTATTGGACATCAGTAAACAATAAACATACATCGCGATGTAATCAGTGTTTGCGAAATGTGTACATCAAGAATATATATTTTTAAAATATATATTTTACAAATTACAACTTTAGATTTGTTTTGAAATTGCGTGTTTTAGTTGTTGTTTGTTTTAATACAGTTTTGTTCTGTTGTAGCGATGCAGATATGAAAAGCGAAGTGTTTTTGGTTGGCCAGTTTGCAGCCTTGCTTTCTGTGTTGCATGCATTGGGTTATTGTGAGTGAGTGTGGAGTGGTGCTCTCTGCTCTTTGCTGCATGTAACAAATTGAACATCAATCAAAATACGATGAATAATACATCAATTAGTCTATGCGAATAGCGAATTGCAAGCGTAGGCGAACGCATTTACTTATAAGTGTACAAAATCTATCAAATAACTCTAATATATCATTCACATTCATATCAAGTGAAATCAAATTGCAGTGCTGCAGTTGTTGTGGAAGTTGCTCTGCTTACAGCCTTATCTTGTAATCTATTCTGTTCTTTTCTGTTCATTGTTCAATACATATTTCTTGGCTATGTACTTTAGTAATTTGTTTGCGTTTTCCTTTGCTTATTCGCATCCATTGCATCAAAGAGCGAGTTATATTGTAGTGTATTGTAGTATACTTGTGTTCCATAATCGATCTGCTTTTTACTGAGCCATTATTCTCCGCCCTCTCTTTAAGTGTTTGTGGGATTGGCTCGACTGATATGATGTGGTTACAGCATATCTACAATTTACATAACTTTTTTTTCATATACATCTATATATATATACATATAAATGTATATATATATATATATATATATATATATATATATATATATATATATATATATATGTATATGTATATGTGTGTGTGTTTTTGTTTGTTTTATACATTCAGCACATAGATTCATAGGTTTCCAACAGAAGCGACAACGACTACAGCAAGATTTTCGATTCGTTAAGCTAGTTTGCCTCCGCATCAGTTGCAGCCAATTCCACTTGCAGCAATGTTCGCTGTCGCTGTGGCACTCGCTGTCGATTGTTCTGTCTCTGCTCCACTTCGGTCAACGTATAAGGCGCAGGCTCGTCGTAGTTGTTGTTTGTTTTGTAAGCGATATAAACCAGGCCCATGGCACACAGATCGCCAGTGCCTTGATCGTAGTAGTTGACGCTATTCACAAACGTTTCATCCACATACTGATAGTATACGCAATGTCCGCTGTCACTGCCGCCTGCTGGTGTTGTTTCGGTTGTTGCGTTTGCTAGCACGGGTGTCAAAGTGTAGCCAGCAGGCGCATAATAACCGTTAGCGTCATAGGCGAACACTGGTTGCATGGCCGCTAGTTGTATCGGCTGCAATTGCAGTTGTTGCTGTTGCTGTTGCTGCTGGTGTGGCTGCCATGGCTGATAGTGGTGATGCTGGCGTGTTGGAAATGCCTGATATTGCTGATGTTGATGCGTGACATGCGATCGTTGCTGCAGAGTTGCGGTTGAGTCGAATCGATGTGGTCTAGCTGTTGCTGCAGTCGTTGTTCTTACGGGTATTGTGGCACCTGTTGCTGTTGTAGATGTCAATGCTGCTCTGTTAATGTTGCTGCTGCTACTGCTGCTGTTGTGTGTTGAAGTTGTTGTGGTAGTTATTCTGTATTCATTTCTGTTAATGCTGCCGTTGCTGTTGTGATGGTATTGTTGCTGTTGTTGTTGCTGTTGGCCGCTGCCGACGACGTAGATGTTGCTGCTGCTGTTGCATTGGCTGCAGTTGCATCGATGCAGTTGCTGTGCGGTTGTTGCTGCTGCTCTCGCTGAAGCAGTTGCATCGACTGCATTTGTAGCTCTAGCTGCTGTAGCTGCTGCTGTCGTAATTGTTGCTGCAGTTGTTGCTGTTGCTGCTGCAGTTGCTGCTGTGAAGCGGCGTGTGGTCGGGGCATTGGCATAATTCTGATTGGCAAGGGCAGCATGAACACTTCACCTGTGAGATGCAGCTAATATTGTGTAAAGAAATTAATTTTGTTTTAAATAAATTTCTGTTTTTTTTTTTCTGATTTTGTTAAAAGATTTTATATGGATGCGGTTTTTGAGATCGTGGTGTTCTATTTGATCTACCTCTGTGTGCCATATTGTTGTGTGGGTGATAGCCGCCGCCGCCGCCACCACCGCCGCCTCCTCCTCCGCCACCGCCAAGCATTGGTGGCTGGAGACAGACGCCAAGGTTCATGCCATGGCCATGATGATGCAGCTGCTGCATGGGATGCGGCGGCGTTCGCATTGCGTAGTGAGGTTCATGTAGCTGTTGCTGCTGATGCTGCTGCTGATGATGATGTTGCTGATGATGATGCTGCTGCTGTTGTTGGTGGTGCTGGTGATGATGGTGCAATTGCTGCTGCTGTTGCATTTGCGGATGGTTCATGTGATGCGGGGGCGGCGGCGGTGGCGGCAACTGTGCCTGCTGTTGCTGCCCCATGATCGGGGGACCAGTTTGTTGCATAAATTGTGCTGCCTTCGCCTTGCCGTGCTCCTCAGCGAGCCGCACCCAAATTGGCTGAGTGCCGCCCGGCGGCACTGTGTTGTTCAACGCCTTGATGGCCTCCTGTGCCTCCTCACGCTTGTTGTAGCTGCAGGTGAGGAGTTTGCAAAATTATTAGCAGTGATCAATCAGTTAACAGATTAACAGGTCAAGTTAACAGCTGTCGTACAGAACTGCTGTTCAGTTGCAGAGGCGCTGTTAAGTCTTACCGCACAAATGCCACGCCCCGTGGGCGCCCCGTCAACTTGTCGCGCAAAATGTTGCGTTGCACGATCAAGCCGTATGGTGAGAATATTCGATCCAGCTGATCATCGTTAATGTTGCGGGACAAATTAATCACGTACAGATTGGTGTCCTTGATCGATTGCCCGCCCGGTCGTGCATAGGACACCTGAAAATATTATACAGTCAATTACAGTCGGTACAGTACAATTGTCATTGGATCATGCAAATATCGGTATAGTAATTCATTTTTAGCTTAAAGTTTGAACCATTCCTTTTGTGTATAATTTTAAGAATGAAAAATGGGCCCGCTTTCAAATACAAATCGAAATTGCATAATTAATTGCATGGGAGTGCATAAAGTCGACTCCAGTACTGTCAGGATACTCACCTTCAAGCGCTTGTTGCGAACGTAGTAGCCATTAAGCTTCTGTATGGCTTCCTCGGAGTCCACCTCGGAGGCAAAGTCAACGAATCCATAGCCAAAGCTATATCCGGTCTGTGTGACGATGAAAAAGAACGATGTTAGAGCGAGTTGACTCTAGTCATCAAGTTATGGATTGCACAACAGTGTGCGACAGAGACACAACACAGACACGCTGTCTCTTCTCTGTATTTCTCTCTCTCTCTCTCTCTCTTTCTCGCACTTGCTCACCTTGAAGTCGCGCATGATTTTGCAAGTATTGATGGGACCGCAGTTACAGAACAAATGGTACAACTCTAGATCTGTCATGTCCTGCGGCAGATAGTTGATGATCAGATTGGTCAAAGCGCGATCCTGCGACTGCTGTGGCTGCTGCTGCTGACGTTGTTGCTGCTGCTGCTGCTGTGGTTGTTGTTGCGGCTGCTGTTGCTGCTGAGGTTGCTGTTGAGCTGGTTGCTCTGGTTCCTGCTGCTCTTCGCTGTCGTCAGATTCATCATCTGTATCGAAGATGGAGCGCTGTCGTGCCTTTACTGGCTGCTCCTTGACCTCCTGCTTTTGTTGCTGCTGCTGCTGCTGCTGCTGTTTCTGCTGTTGTGGCGCTTGTTTCTCCCGTTGCTGTTGCTGCTGCTGCTGCGACACCTGCTGCAGTTTATTCTTTTGCGGCAGTTGTTGTTGTTGTTTCTTCTGCTGCTGCTGCTGTTGCAGCGATGGCTGCTTCTGTTGCTGCTGCTGCTGTGTCGGTTTTTCTTCTATCTTGTTGATTTTCTCTTCGGAGTCATCAGAGTCGGAATCATCATCTGTCTCGTCGTCGTCGTCGTCGTCATCATCGTCGTCGTCGTCGTCGTCGTCGTCGTCGTCGTCCTCATCATCCTCCTCTTCATCATCTTGGTCATCAGCGGTTGTTTGCTCCTGTTCCTGTTCTTCGCCCTCGGCGGAGCCACCGCTTTCTTCATTTACCTGTGAGTCCTGCTAATAAGCAATAAATTCAATAGAAACATGAATACATTTAAGAACTATTCAGTTGCACTTACATTTTCGTTATCTTCGTCAGTTTGGTATTTTTTGTTGGCATGCCTGTTCCAAGTGCGCTTAGGCATGGTGTGGCTGTTCCTTGCCCCGCGGCACCGCCTCCTCTGCTGCAGGAATACTGCTGCTGCCTGGCCAAATTGACTGCAAAACACAAATATATACTTGTGTTGACAAGTGGCGTCAAGAGTGTGTCAAGTATCGAGTATTGTGTGAAGTGTTAGCATTTGGTATCGCCTTCAACAGCGTTCTGGTTATCCTGAGCACGAACCAATTTGCCGAATGCCGCATTGCAAATAACAACAACAAAACACACATAAAAAAAAAACCGATTGCACTTTCGCAAGTGTGTGTGTGCAATTGTTTTTTGCAGCTTGTGGCGTGTTTGACATTAAATTAACAAATTTATGACACAACCACAACTGAGCTGAACCGAGAACTACGAGACCCTCAATTTTACTTTTGCTTTGGGCTCAAAAGAGGGGCCGCAAAAAAAAAATAGAAATACATGTGTACGTACGTGCAACTCGCTGTGGCACAGCGGCCCTCAGTAGGGTACAAAAAAAAAAAACAGAAAAAGACGAATACTAATACAAACACATCAATTGACCGCACATATACACACGCAGTACATTGATATACACGCACTGTGCGCCTCACAACGAAAACGAATCGAAAAAAAAATACAAGCGATTATCATTTGCAATTGAATGCCATTTTAGCTGCTTCGTCACATTTAACTATTATTTTATGTACTTACTTGCACTGTATGTTCACTGTGCACGAATTGAAAACCACAAGTTTTTTATTTTATTCTGTATGTTGTATACTTTTTTGCACTTTTCTCCCGAACGCTTTCTAAGCGGCGACTTCAATGCAATGTACTCGCAGTCGCCATGTAAAGAAAATACATCGATACCTTAGAGGCGCACAGAAGCTGTCAAATGCACCTCGATACTTTGACAGACCGCATATCGATATATTGCCTACGTTTTTTTTAAGGAATCACCTAAAATTGCAGCTAGTGTCTCACAAGTGGTATTTTTTACACAAAAAATATACCAGTTTGCCAAATAAAAAATACCATACTAAAAAAAATGGACGGTAAAACTCAATTGTAAAATAATTATTGGGGAAACAGAGATTTTTAATGATGTATAACCATAGTTACGCTGTCAAAACAAATTATTTGGCATTGAAATTACAAAAACGCCTGTTTGCGTTTGCTCCATTTAATATATTTAATTGGTGTGTGCTGCCCACGCGCGCCAATCATTCAAACTCATCGATTACGACACACACACATATACGCAGCAAAAGTAAAAGTGCTGCCCACAACGCAAAAACATAAGCTTAAGCCTATCGCTATCGCTAGCGCACATTTTCAAATTCTAACAGAATAAAAATTCTTGCAATTTCCGTATGACAACATCGAGAGCCAACCGTGGTTTTTTGAATGGATTACAAAAGAAAGTAATTTACACACGTTTTGTGTGCACTTTGTGATAATGCGATAATTGTTTTGTCTAGTTTTGCGATCATATTCATAAAAATCATGTGTGGCACACTTCGACAGCAGCTGCTTCAGCTGCTTTGGTGTCAACAGTGTTAACGCGTGATTCAATTGCGACCAACACACACATTCACACGTATACACAGACTAGATCTAAGCAGCGCCATTGATGATAAATCTGCAAAAAGCAAAACAAAAAGAGTTAGAGACCACTGTGTGCTATAAAACGTATTGAAGCAGTCACTGCGCTTGTCATTCATTGTTAGCGTCTCACACAGCGAAGAGCAAAGAGAATAGAGAAAGGATAACACACACCATGCACCTGTACACTGTAAATACATTGGAAAATCTATCGATATGCATACATCGATTATTTTTTTATTCCATACTGTTTATAGGTCACACTTTTACTCATGGCGCTGGCTGTGGCGCCCTTCTGTTTCGCTGTTGTTCATGGCATCCAGCCACTAAGCACTAATCCTCGCTATGATTCATCCCATGGGAATGCGAATGGAAATGGAAATACAAACGGCTATCGCTATAATGGCCCGGCACACAAATATCTGCCGGCAGCAAGTGCGCCGAGTACCGAGGCGGTGACCACCACTGGCCACTGGCAGCCCAATCCTCTGCCGCTCAATCCACTTCAGCATCAGCTGCCACCCTACGAGCACACCTTTGGCAGCAAGCCAGCGACGCTGCAGCAGCAGCAGCTGCAGCCCGGCTACAATGGTCCTTACAACATGCAGTACTATGGAGGCGAGCAGCAGCAGCAACTACAGCAATTGTCGGGCAACAGTGGACGCGAGGAGCAACGGGAGCAACTCTGGCAACTGCAGCAATCCACGAAGCTGCAGCAATTGCCAAGCAATACTTTGCAACAACAGCATCAGCAACGAGAAAAACTCCCGAGCAACAGCTGGCAACAGCAACAGCAGCAGCAGCAGCAGCAGCTGTCTAGCAATGCCTGGCAGCAACAGCAGGAGCCGCAGCAACTTGGCCACAACAGCTGGCGCGAGCAGCAGCAACAGCTCTCCAGCAATGCCTGGAAGCAACAACAGAAGCAACAGCAACAGCTCTCCGATAACACCTGGCAACAACAGAAGCATCAGCTTTCCGACAACTCCTGGCAACAACAGCAGCCTAGCAACGCGTGGCAACAGGAGACAAGCAGACAACAGCAACAGCAGCAGCAGCAATTGCTGCCTCCGCATGAGAACAACATGTTGCATACATTTCCGTTTGGCGGGCGTGATAAGAATGCTGCTGCTGTTGCAGCAATGGCTGAGTCTGGTGCGTCTTCTGGTCTATCTGCTGCTGCGCACGGCGCTGGCTTTGTGGCGCCTGAGCTGCGAATTCCTGAGCATCCGTTGACGTCACAGGCGCTGCCAGAGCCCCAGCA
This sequence comes from Drosophila rubida, assembly GCA_035046165.1. NCBI lineage: Eukaryota > Metazoa > Arthropoda > Insecta > Diptera > Drosophilidae > Drosophila > Drosophila rubida. Next base: position 593,754 of record JAWNOF010000023.1, read on the forward strand.
GCAGCAACAGTTTGCCAGTCACAACCTGAGCTATGAGCCAGAGTTGGGCGGCGCCACGCACTATGTGCAGATGCAATCGACCTCCTACGAGCTGCCCAGCTCCTCGTACACCAGCAGCATGCGTGACGAGCTCGGATATGCCGAACAGCAGTTGCATGGACATTCTCATTATGGCAGTCACGCCTCCTTCTCAACGTCAACGGCCTCATCCTCTCCAATGGTTTTCAAGCCAAGACGGGAGTTCGAAGCGCCCTATTACTAGACAGGAACTCGCCGCAACTCCAGCTGCAAGTTGGCGAGCAATTAAGCGAGTTCCTTAATCTTCGCCTCAAGCTGTACACTTGATACGCTTGCATTTCGCTTGGAGAAGAAATGCAATTCGACTGTAGAAAGCGGTTCTAGCACCATAAATCATTTTTTTTTAATTTTTTATATTTACACAATATAAATTATTTACAATAACCTGACTGCGTTTCGTTTTCTTTCTCGATGCCAAACACTTCACTGCTGGCAATTTAATTAATTACGCCAAGTTTAAAGTCTCGCTTTGCTTTTTTTATATCTTGATAAAGTATGAATTGCTAAAGCATTTCTTTTGTTGTTCAACTATTTACTTCAATAATTAGTCTAGTTTTGTTTTCGAATTTTAAGATATTTACACAACATATAGTAAATGATTTACATCATGTTGTCTACTTTTCATTGCGCTCCGCTGCTTTTCCGGTGCCCAACTAACGTCTCATTCTTGATGAGCTCAGAGGCAACCTTGATAACGGACAACTCTACAGCTAAACTCTAAAGCTTGTCTCGTAAATAATCGCAGCTAATTTGATTATGTTTGCAGTTGCGAAGTAGTACAATTAAATCAATCTTTCCCAGACACTCTAGGCTTAGATCCGGCTCGCCGCGTCTTTGTTTCCGCATTAGTCAAATTCTGGCCAACTAATTGCAAGAAATTGTGTAATTTGAACTTGAAAATTGTCGGATACACTACAGTCTTTGGGGTGTGGTGGATGTAGGTGGATGCCTGAACAAGACATCTATTTGCTTTCACTATTTCCATGAGTGTTTTATGATAATTCATTTGCATGCTCATTACTAAGAGATCAATTTCCGTTTTCTTCTAAAAGGCGACAAAAACAATATGTTTCATAGCACGCCACTAAAATATTAATTGACTACTGAAAGTAGTAAGATTCAGTAAGAGTATTCAAGCTTTGATGTGCATTTCTTGCATGTGCGTGTTGTTGTGGGTGCGAATTAAAATTCATTTAGATTAATTTAATTTCAAGTTAATTTCAGATGGCAAATAAGCTTAAGAAAGAAGAAAAAACACACGCGTTACAAATGTTTTGCTTCCGTTATGCAGATAACCCAAAGTCAGAGTCAAAGTCGAAGTCCGAGTCGGAGTCGGAGCTGGAGAATCGCTTCCGAATCAACGTGATTTTTTTTAATTCAAAGCAGTTGGCGCTTTGTTGGCAAAGGGCTGAGGGCAGCGTGAAAGCAGGGAGGGGAGAAAAGTGAAACGAAAGAGATGAAAAGTGAAGGTAAAGTAAATAAAAATTAAAATCAGAGCATAAACACCCACAGACACAGACTCAGCCACAAACACAGCCACAGCAGCAATGCCAAAGCAATAATGATAATAAAAATCACCATTGCCAGGGGCGGATCGAGGGGCCCGACAGACAGCTCAGGGCACCCACAATCAATGATGCAGGGGTCTATAAATTTGTAATCTTGTCTCCACTTGAGATTAGGCTTTTAAATATGAAACTATAGCTAAACATGTAAACGATTTTCATATACAACTGCGGGCACAAAGTACCGGGATTTAGGAGCAAACATTTCTTTGAGGTTTTGAGACATACCTCGTAGAGACTGAGACATATTGGTCTCAACAACGCTCGTGGCTGCATTTGTTATTGCTCTCGACTTTCATTGACGCCAAGATGCAAGTTGCAACTTGGCAAGTTGGGACAGGCAACAGGAAGTTGCCGATTGTCGCATTTGCACTAAGTGTTTATGTGGCATTCAATTAGACACGTCAACATCCTGGCAGCAGGTCAGCGCAATATCAATATCAATATCAATACCAATATCAGTATCAACAACGATCGTTGTGTTGTTATCAATATCAACAGATGGATCTTACGTAAGCTGCCTAGTGCTGTGCAAATTTCACAACTTCAAAAAAAAAGGGAGTTGCCCCCTCTGTTGCCTTCGACAGTTACATGGATTGTTGAGCGCGTAAACAGCAGCAGCAACAACAACAACGACAACAGAAATGGTAATGGCAGCATAATGATTATCTCGCGAGATTGCAACATGATTTGCGCAAGCGTTGAATACAGTTTAGAGAATTATATTTAACTAGCGCTGTGCGAGATATTGGCCAAAAGGAGAAAGTATACCCGACTACCAAATAGCCCAAGTTAAATCAAAGCAAGTCAAGTATTTGGCACGAGATTCGTTTGCAGCACACCCCAACACAAGCAGTAGAAGTCGTCTATCAATCGATTCTCATTGTAATCTGAAGTGAATGAAGGAAACATTACTTAGGCCAAAAGTAGCTGGAAATTTCAATTGCCTTGCTCTAGCCCTAAATTTCGCTACTGCTGATCTATGATGTTGCTGAGTGCAGCTCTGATAACAGACCGCAAATATGAATGGATGGGCGGACCAACATGTTTAGTTCAAGTTTTCTTCCGAAGGGCGCTTTTTATGTAGTCTCGCTCAGTTTCTCCCGCCTCGCAATGATGCAACGAGGAAATGCGCGAGCAATGATCTCTGGCAGTGAAAAGCAGCAAAGTATTCCATATCCCAGCGGATCAGTTACAACGGAACTGGAGGGATCCGATTACAGAGGCGTTAGTTGGCTGCTATAAAAGCTCTTGATCTTGTTGTTGAGTCCACACAACACAAACTCAGACACTCCGCCCGACATCAACAATGCGCGCTTACTTTCCAAAGCTGGAGCACTACATCATTGCAGTGGCCTTGATCCTGGCCGTGAAGTCGCAACAGCCGCCGCCCATCTACTACTACGGCAACTGGCTCTACGCCATGCCCTGGCAGCCTTTGGCGGTACCAGCTGCTGGTGGTCCGGGCGGTACTGCTGCTGCTGGCCAACCGCTCGACACACAACAGCTCAGCTTAGGCTACACGGGCCCTCAGATCTTTCCAGTCACGCCAGCTCCACCTGCAGCAGCTCAACCTCAGGCCAGACGTCGTCCCATTTTGCTGGGCCTGTTGACTCCACATCCGGCGCAGGGTCAGTTTACGCTGCCCTTCCGACCTTCCCCCTTTGCGGGCTACAGTGTGGATAAGCACGAAGAAGAGCAGCAGCAACAGCAGCAGCAACAACATCATCACCAACAGCAACAGCAACAGCAGCAGCAGCAGCCGCATCAACAACAGCTTCAGCATCTGCCCGAGCCCGGGTTTTATGCGCCGGGATATCCGCAACAAGCTGAAGTCAGCAACCCTACCGAGGAGCCTTCCGACGAGCAACAGATTGGCGAGGATCAGCAGCAGCAGCACTTCATCTACATGTCACCGGGCACTCTGTATAATCTAGTTAGCAACTGAATAAAGCCATCAATCGTATTGGGAAAATACTGTCAACCAGTTGGTCCGCTTCGCAAGTTAGTCTCAGGTCTCCGATCTTATCTTGTGGCGTCTGCAGCAGTTTTAAACCTTATGTCATTTCATGACTGGCTCACGCCCATCTTTGACTTTCCTTTCCATTCCTTTTAGCGAAATAAGAGCCAAAATTAAGACCCTAAAGAGACGTCAAATTGGTGAAATTATCTGCGGCACACTGTGACTTGTGTGTGGCATGTGACCTTGGCAACGACACGTTGCCCATTGCGCAACCTTAACGCTGACGGTGAAGAGACGAGGTCGCATATGAAGAAGAGACAATGGCACAGCAAGTGGCCTGGCAATTACATGGGCCAAAAGCTACAACGATAACACGCCACACGCCACACGCCGCACGGGCCACCGTAGTTCCATACACGGTACGCGGCACACAAGAAAGACCCCAAAGCAGAAGCTCGAAAGGAGGGAAGCTTCAGCAAAAACCCGGGCACAATAGCTGATGTCATCCGATGAGTACGCGACTCGCAGATGCGCTAACCCCACCAACAACACATTCAATCAGATCTTGCTTCTTGGGGGATCGTGCCGTTGTTCTCACGATAGGTTCGCAAGCATACATTTATGTTTTTTACCCACGTCTCAAATGCGGAATGTGTTACAACCCTTCTTAAAAGGGGGCGTACCCGTTAAAACCGCCCTCTGTTAAGATATTTGCAAAGTATCCAAGAGACATGGGACCATAGACAATAAATGCAAACTTAGGCAGTGCTAGACCGGGTAGACTATTCTCAATCACTACGGAGTGAATGAGGAAGACGCTTAAGTAGTCTAGGGTATCGGACAGTGCACACTACCACTAACTGCGCTAACATATTCCCATCGGGAAGAGCTGGCGCTGTAGGGGGGAGGCTTGGCAAATCAAAAACAATGACGTGTAATGCTCATGAGTTCATTAGAGCTTTAAACGGTTCATTTGCGATGGCCCAAGGGCCTCATCATTGAATTGGCAAGAAGCAGACGACGAGCGAACGAATGGTTGCTGGAGAAGAGACTCTTTCTTCAACGGCGAGGCGTGACAAGTGGATTACAGGGACCTTGATGGCCAGCAAAACACAACAAGAAAAAACCAAGAGACAAAGAGCCGAGTTCACATGGGTTGGGTGGTGCCCCTATCCATTAAAGTCCCACAAAACGGAGGCAAAAGTTGAAGACAAACAAATTTGTTTTGCATTTGTGCAGCTGACAAAACGTTTTGCGATTCACAGCAGACGAGGGCAACAACAATAACAACAGCTAGTTGCGTTGATCGACAAATGCGATTGGTCGCGGTTCCGTGAGTGGATTACCGTTAGCAACTGTAAGAATACAGCTGGGGTTCGGTAGAGGGGAAGTGGGAGGCAAGCGGAGCGTGCTTTTCGACTTGTCATCCATCCACACACTCTCGCAGTCTCGCAATCGAAATGTTACTTGGAATTAATTGCAATTTACGCATAAAGCAATTGGACTTGGGGAAGGTTGGAAAAAACCAAAAGTCAAAAGCCAAAAACCAACAGCAGACACGCACCGCTCCGCTGCAGAGAAAGAGAAGGAGAAAGGGAGGGAGCTGCAACTGTTATTGTGCACTGAGACATGCGATATGGCCAAAGTGTCACTTGAACTTGAGTCAAAGCCGCGCACATTGCAGCCAGACACACCGCAGACCGCGCACTGCACAGTGGTGCGAGGGTGCAGCAAACGCGGCGAAACATATCAACATCATCACTGCACCTGGTTTCACTGCTGTCATTAACATTAAGAGTGCATGTTAATAAGTCACTACAGACCGTTACTGCATTCAGGATGACAGGTTTGCATAACCTCAAACCACTGTGCCAAGGCAACCAAGAAAGACTGCGTGCGTGCTCCCCATACGCCCAAGCACAAGAGTGAGAGTGAGAGTGAGAGTGAATGTATGCGAAATATGACGAAGCGGTAAACCGCCAAAGCGAGCAGCCGAAACTCCAAATCGCTGCCATATGCAAAATGGCAACAACAACAACGACAACAGCAGCGACAATAGTAATAATAACTACAACTACAACTACAACTGTTAAGTGCGTCGAGTTGGCGCTTTTCGCATCGCCGCCGACGCCGCAGTCGCAGTCAGCGTTGAAGTCAACAACGACAAGCGGCCGCCGCGTATAAAAGGGTTGGCCGGTGCAGAGGTCGTCAACACTCGGCGCGCAGCACTTGTGGAATATACGCGAAGTACAGCGAGAGCAAAACGCAGAGAGCGAGCTAGAGAAAGAGAGTGATAAAAGCGCGTTCGATAAACACGCAGCAAGGATACAATACACAACATATCGATCGATAACACTTATCGCTGCTTGATACTTAATTTTTTTTCGTTTCTTTTTGTTTACGTGCAACGACGAAGATGCAGTTCGCTGTAAGTGTGTGTGCATACAAGTTAAATATGTTTAGTAATAATATTTACGGTGTGATCCTTACAAATCTTGCGATGACTGGATGTAAAAATGTTCTTAACTCTGCAATTGCGATAGCTGACAAGTATTTCGCCAGTTGCCAATCGAAGTGAGCCTTACTGCTGCTCCTATGGCAACATTATATTCACATACAAGTGAACCACATGCGATATTCAGGCAATGACATAACGTGCAAGCCTTTAGCATAACTCCAGCTGGCGACATGTAGAAAGAAGAGTTGATTGTTGTAGATTAAGTTATCCATCTATTCACTAGACAAATATAAAAGTGCATCTCTGTCCGTCGAAAGTTTGCCTCATCGACTGATTCAAACCATCTCATTACATTTCTGTTGATCTTGCAGCTCACGCGCGCGCTCTTCCTGGCCAGTTTCTTGTGCCTCGCGCTGGCCAAGCAGGTGCAGCCACAACAACAACAACAACAACAGTCGCAGGGCACAAAGTTAAAGCGGGACGCGGCGCTGAGCTTTGGCAGCGGCATCTACCACGGACCCTCGCACAAGTATTTGCCGCCGCCAGCAGTGACCGCTGGCTACGAGAGCACCTACGGCTCGCTGTACGGCAACGGGCTGGCGGCAAGCAGCGGCTTCGACTTTGCCAGTCTGCTGGACAACGACAACACGCACCACTACCACCACTACCACCACCAGCAGCAGCCGCTGCCGCACCACTCGCCCTACGCCTCGAACTCGCTTCACGCGCATGCTCACCATGGGCGGCCTGTCTACGTCACGTCCGGCTCCTCAGCCGGCTACCACCAGAGACCGCACCAGGCGCCCAAGGTGGAGACCTACATCGTGCAGACGAGTCACGCGCCCGCCCACCACCCCCAGCAGAGTCATGGCTACAAGTACGTCGCCCACGCAGCTGGCGGCAGCAGCAGCGGCAGCACGAGCGGCGGCAGCAGCTTCCTGAGCCTGCTGGGCGGATCGACGGCCCACAAGCACGGCGGCAGCAGCAGCACCTACCTGCTGGCCACGCCCAGCTACAGCGGACACGGCCCAGCGCAGCGTCCCAGCCACAGCCACGGCCACGGTCTCGGCCTGAGCTTCGGCCCTGGCAACGGGCACGGTCTGGGGCAGGAGCAGGAGCAGGAGCACGCTGGCTACAGCTACGACGCGCCCAGCGTGCACTTCAAGCAGCCACTCAGCAGCTACGGCGTTCCCCTGCTGCCCGGCTACGAGGCTGACGAGGAGCAGCACCACCAGCAGCAGGAATCTGCGCAAAAGCAGTCGCTGGATCAGCCACCAGCTTACGCGCTGGGCCACAAGGGCCTGGGCCACTTCAGCTACACGTCGAGCAAGCCACTCGCCCTCAACACGGAGATCCACGGACAGCAGCACGTCCATGAGGAGCAGCACAACGAGCTGCTCGCCGCGGAGCTGTCGAAGGCGCCCTTCAAGCCCAGCGCCTTCCTCGGCGCCAAGCACGAGCCGAGCAATGCCTTCGACTTCGCCACGCCCACCAGCCAGTACTTGCAGCCGCCCACGGGCGGCGCCTCAGCCTCAGCCTCAGGCTACGACTACGCCGCCCCGAGCGTGCTCTACGGCGCCCCAGGGCAGTCGGGGGACTCGGCCACGCCCATCTTTGAGCCCGAGTCCACCTATCTGCCGCCCGTGACCAGCTACGGCGCCCCCCTGGCCACGCCCACGCACAGCTACCACTAATTTATTGTTTCGCGCCTAAGTTATCGATTCCGATCATAGACCCTGCGTTGTCTATTAAGTTTATTTTTTTTCTACTCCTTACTATTATTTTGTAATTCTAAGTGAACAATTCTACGCGAATAAAAAGCAGTTTAATTCAACTCTTTCACTGACTCATTGCATTCCCTTTGCCCAGGACCACTCTGGATCCCTACTTTCGATCTGTTGTTTGTTGATCGAGTTACGTTTTTCAAATTCGCTGTTCAAAATTCTGCGCAATCGGGCGCAATTGATTTAAATGGCTGCCAACCACACCTCTCACTTTGCCCAGCTGTTACACTTTCAATAGCCAATTGCCAATTGGTAGCTGGTAGTTGGCAGTTGGCAATTGGCATCGGCACGTCGCGCTTTAAATGCACAACTCGTCAGCTTGCGGATTTCATGACAATTTTGGCAGTTTGAATTTCGCTTTTGCGTATTTTGAAAGCGTGTGAAGTTCGTTTGATTCCGCGGAAAGCGAGCAGCAGACGAGGGAAATGGGCAAGAAGCAGCAGCAGCAGCAGCAGCAGCAGCAGCGGCAGTCGGCGGCAGTCGGCGGGCGCAGATGAAACGCCCCTGGCATGGCCAATTAGGCGCCTATCTAAGCCGCAATCCAAGCCAAAATCAGCTGACCACACTCCGAAAGCTTTCTGGGGAAAGGCAGCGATCCAAATTGATTCATTGATATTTCACACGCATCGCCGAGCAACCAGAATTTCCAAGTGCAAGCTAGTTGGAATGGGATACTTCATAGCAAGCTAAACACTCCATTCCCCCTTATTGTCCCGTATTGTCTTCACTCGCACAACAATTATAATCTTGGCCATGATCTTACGACTGCTGCTACAACTCTGGCCAAATGATGTCACTTAATGCGGCTAACTCGCATTAATCACATTTCTGCTCATATTTCACGCCAAACTTATGCAATGCGAACGAACTGACACACGGACGGACGGACGGACGGACGGACGGTTGGAGACCGGTTGTACGCTCGTTGATATTATACAGTTCATCCTGGGATGTGCTGGCATGACCCACATTGCACTCAGAAAGTAAAGGGATTGTGACTGTGTGAGCTTGGGGAACGATTATGAAAGAGCGGAGAGGGAATTTAAGCGAGTCCAGTTGGCAGTTGGCAGTTGACAGTCGGAGGGGAAAAGGCGAAAGACTTAGGCAACGAACGTTGCTGCACTCACAGCTCTTTGACTTTGATGACGAGCACTTGGCATCCGTTGTTGTGCTTGGGTGGTTGCCTGACTCGGACACTCGGACACTTGGACACTTGCGCGCTTGCAGAGCAACGACTTAAGTCCACTCATAAGTGCGAAAGTTGGCAATGCAACCGGCTAAAGTCTGTCCCAAGTGGCAGGTCAACAACCAGTGTTAGCACAACAAACGCAAACACGACTTTGGTGAGCTCAGTGTTCCACTTGTGGTGCGTATTTCCCGTATTTAGTCTAGCGTCTCAGGGCCAGACCTTGACATCAACGTTAACTGACCGCGCCCCATGCGAGAAGCTTCTGCGCGACGAAGACGAAGACGAAGGCGAAGACGAAGACGAAAACGAGACCAGAACCACAAAGAAACGGCGTGACAATGCGTAGTTAAAAAGTCAGTTAACTGCGTTGGCCTAATTAAAAAACAATTTCTGCCACGACGTGCGGCTAATTTGCAACACTAAATCGCAAACTAGACCTCAACATACGCTGTAGCTGATTAATTGGTAGTAAACTGAGCCCCGAACTAAACAAAAGCTTGTTGAGCCACTAAACTAATTAAACGCCAAATAGCATATGAACTGTGATTACATGCTAGCATTCCCCAATACGCCACTTACAGGGTATTAAGCGCCAGCTTGGATTTCGTCAGTCTGAGCTTAAATTATCATTTTCGGGTATTTCTTTGGTTCGGCGACAACAAAAGAGGCAAATCGCATACAACTTTGTGGTGCGTATGTCAACAAGTCAATTCGGATCGCTAACAATCCCTTCAATGGCTCGGAACCCTAACAATAAATTAGATAATATTGGGAATGTCATCAATAACTTGGCATTATGAGTTAAGACCAGATATATAATCCTTTTGTGCAAGAGAAATGGCAATCGTATTAACCGCGACTTGAGTTTGGGAAACTCAAATCGATCTCTCTCTCTCTCTCTCTCTCTCTCTCTGTCTCTCCCTTTGGCTTTCTTTGATTGCCACCTGTGCTGTGGCATGTGGCACGCCATGTCCGACTCGAAGCTCATAAAGAGGTGTTAAATAATTTCATTTCGTTAATTATTGTTGTTGTACTCATTTGTTAACTGCGACTGCAAAGCTGGCTCTCAGTCAGACGCACACTGATGCTGCGCGTGAGGCGCCCCGAGGCGCCAGTTGTTATTTACGACTTTTACGCCTCTTTCATCTACCCTGCAACCAACTAAGCTGCCATGAGCGGGCATGACGACGAAGAGCAAAGAAGAGAAGTCAATTTAAGCACAGCCAAAATGTCTCAATAAAGAAAACGAATCATTTAACTATATTCAACTTGAACAGCAAAGTTTGAGAAGCTTAACAATAGTTCACGATACCCAACTATATGCGAATGTAGAAGTTCAATGTCATTAGAGAATTTAGAGATGCTCAACAAGAGGAAAGTTCATCTAAAACTAGCTAGAGAAAGAATAATCTTGTGCGTCGGGGTCAGGGATTGCAGGTGAAGTAAGAACTGGTTGAAGTTGCAGGGCAACGCCACGTCGAGCACTTTCACTTGTTTGCATTGTTAATTTCGTTTCGTTGTCTGGGTTGAGGCCAAAGAAAGAGAGTGGAGGGAAGGAGGTGGAGGAGGGTCAGCCGCAGTCAACGAGGTAACATTTCATTTCTGTTTCATATTTGTTGTTTGTTGTTAAAGTGCAGCCACAACGAGCCCACATTCACTTTTGCCCCGCATACCCTGCCCCAACGTGTGCCACGTTGGGTATTCCTCCTCTGCCCGCACTGCAATTAATCACAATTAAGCGCCGCTATTGATTACCTGAGCGTACAGCAATACTTGACTGAGAAGAGGGATAGAAAGGGTATCTGCAAGTCGTACAGCGCACTTTGCTGCCCTGTCGTGTTCTGCTCACAGTCCACTTGGGGCCGCCCGCCCCATTCATGCTGCGACCTGGGTCAACCAACCACACTCCACTCGATGTTGCAGCAACAGAGAGTCGGACACACGCATCGGAGTTACATAATGGAGCGCAAAACTAAATGTTATTTATCTTGTGGATCAGTTATTATAATTAGCTCTGAAGACTATGGGAAGTGCGCGCATTCAAATGAAGCTCGAGCGAGTGAGATGGGTAGAGAGGGAGAGACAAGGGGACAAGGACAGACCCATTCCGTTGATGATTGATTCGCAGGGTTATTATCAATAACGACTACAGCAAGTACGCAAAACTACATCAAGTGGGCGCAAAGTGGCGGGAAACTTGAAGGTAGCCAAAGGGTTTCAAGTATGGAGTGGGTTTCACTAGCTCGACTGGCTGTACTTAGTATGCAGCAAAGCTGGAGCTGGCTGTGCCGCGCAAGGGCTTCGACGAGCGACTGACCCGGCACTAAGCACTAATCGGCGCCATCATCAATCGAAGCGATTGCCGCACTGAAGCTTAATGCATCAGGCAAACAATAAAAAGTTTCGACAAACTTTTCGAGCTGAATCATTAATCATGAATAGACAAGCGAGGCGAAACACAACGAATTGAATCGTAATCGAGGTGAGGCGACGGACATGAACATAACACAGCTGGTGGCCACTTACCAGGATCGCTCCGGCGAGCAGATGAACCAGATCAACGAGTACGTGGCGCGCGCGCTCATCTACGTCGTCCACACACACATCCTGAGCGTGACGCCGTCGCTGGTGCTCACGCTGTGCTGCCGCAACAACCACACGTGCAACTTCTACAACGAGATGATGAGCATACTCTTCCGCAGCTGGGGCATGGCGCCGCTCCAGATCGTGACCGTGGAGCAGGGCGTGGGCCGACAGCGGTACATTGCCGGGCGTCGGCACTACAACCTGATCTTCACGGACTCGTACGCGGCGTTCGCCGAGATCGAGGTGGAGGCGTACTCGAAGGACTACAACTACAACGAGCACTACTACATCTTCCTGCAGGCGCGCGACCACATGCTGCTCAGCGAGATGCAGCGCATCTTCGCCCACTGCTGGCGCCACCAGCTCATCAACTGCAACGTCCAGGTGCAGACCGCCAACGGGGACATCAAGCTCTACACCTATCTGCCCTTCGGCGCGGGCAGCTGCGCCGACATGACGCCCACTCTGATCAACCACTACAACGGCAGCCAGATGCAGCACCCGCACCTCTTTCCGCGCAAGCTGGGCAACTTCTATGGCTGTCCCTTGCGCGCCGCCTTGTGGCACATGCCGCCATTCATCTAGCTGCAGGGCAGCGGCGCCGCGGCGCACGTCAGCGGCGGGCTCGAGGGTCGACTGCTGCAGACGCTCGCGCTGCGCCTCAACCTCAGCATTGTGGTCCACCCGCCGCCCTCCGACGACGTGGAGCCCATGAGCAACAGGGCCATCAAAATGGTAAGTTTGCCGACTCCGAGGTGTTCCAGTGCTCGTCGTCCCCGCTCTAACTCGCTGTCTCGCCAGCTGCAGCGCCACGAAGTGGATCTCTGCCTGGGCGGCGTGCGGCAGACGGTGCCGCGCAGTCTGCTGGCGACCTCGACGCACAACTACCATCAGACGAGCGTGCGCTTCGGCGTGCTGGGCACGAGCTACAAGCTGAGCTCGCTGGACATTCTGCTCTACCCGTATCCGACGAGCATCTGGCTGGGCATCGGCGGCGTCTTTGTGCTCGCCGCTCTCCTCCAGCTGGCCATGGAGCGCGTGCTTCCCGCGCACCCGCTGCGCTCTGCGAACGTGCATCTGCTCAACCTGCTGCTGATCTTCGTGGGCATGCCCATGATGCAGGCGCCCAGGCGCCACAATGCCAAGCAGGTGTATTGCATCATGCTCATGTTCTACACGCTGCTCATCCGCACCGTGTACCAGGGCAAGCTCTACCACCTGATACGCACGCACCAGCTGAATCGACTGCCGCAGTCCATCGACGAGCTGGTGGAGCACAACTACACCGTCGTGCTGTCGGACGAGATGCACGAGATGCTCACCGAGATTCCGACCGTGCAGTACATGAAGTTCCATCGGCTGGGCGGCAACAGCTCGCCCATGGAGTGCCTGGACTACTTGGCCGCCCGGCCACACGACAATCGCTTGGTGGCCGCCACTGGCCTGGACTTCTTTCTGCGCTTCAACCGGCTGAGCGCGTACCATGCGCAGCTGAGGCAGGAGGTGCCCACGAGCTTCGAGCTGATTCCGCAGGACATCATCGACCTGCAGCTGACCATGTATCTGAGGAAGCACTCCTTCCTCACCGACGAGTTCAACGAGCAGATCATGTGGATGCGTTCCGTCGGCCTCATCGCGTTCTGGGCGCGCTGGGAGATGGACGAGAACAATGTGTTGATCGAGCAGGCCAATAGCTTTGAAATGTTTGGACTACAGCAGCTCTATGCTAGCTTCGTCTTGGTTCTCGTTGGCCTGCTGCTCAGCACGCTGCTCTTTGGGCTGGAGCTGCTGTCGTCGCGCTCCCCGGGTCTGCGCCGTTGGTTTCTATCGCATTAATTACAATTCAATCAAAATCCAACCGCGCTTTTTTCTTGCATTGCTCAATCAGAGACTATGCTGCCAGATGGCGCCAAACAAGTTAGCAGCACAGCTCGCGACAAACTCTGTTAAGTTCATTTTATGTAAATTAGCAGAGCACTGTTGGCGTCAAGCGCTGCTAACTGAACATTACACAAGCGCTGTTAACTTTACATTACACAAGCGCTGTTAACTTTACACTACACAAGCGTTGCTAACTTTACATTACACAAGCGATGTTAACTTTACATTACACAAATATTTTGACTGGAAAACATTGAAAGGAATTCAAAACTGAAGAATGTTGCACAGCGCGATCGTAGGTCACCAGATTAGATTTGTCCAGTATACTACCTTTGGCTCTGCTTTTGGTTTAAAAAACGGCAGCAAATCTTAGCTTAATTTTTTTATTTTACATTTTTTTTTACGATTTTCATTTACTTTTTTTTTGGCTTTTCATTTACTTTTTTTTTTGGTTTTTCATTTACTTTTTTTTTTGGTTTTACATTATGGTTTTTTTTACATTTTTAAATTTTTTTTTGCTTTTCATTTAAATTTTTTTTTTACATTTTATCTTTGCATATTGTTTTTACATTTTCATTATTTTTTAAATTTTTTTTTTTTTTGGGTTTTGATTCTTTTTTTTTCTCTTATCAAGTGGTCACAACATGAAGACATCCCAGAAGAACAATAATAAAAGAAGAACTAATTAACCGGTGTAGTCAAACTTGGACTCGTAGTGCACCTTTAAGATCTTGCGGATCTTACGCAATGCCTTGTTGTAATCGAGAGAACGGTCAGTGGCAATGCGTCTAACTCTGTCAATCAGCTTCTCGAGTGTGCGATTTTGACTCTTGAGTATGATAATGGAATCGCCATCATCGTCGGAAGTCATCGAAGGCGACGACTCGTATGTGAACTTAGCAATGGCCATGGCGTGTTCTCGGGCGCTCCTGGGAGTGGGAATCTTGCGTGAGGTCTTTAGCTTTGGACCTTCCTGCTTTGATCCATGTTTCTTCGAACCCCCTTTTCTTGGGGTCTTGCGTTTGAGAGCATCCTTCTTTTTCGCATCTTTCTTTAAAGCATCTTTCTTTAAAACGTCTTTCTTTACAACGTCTTTTTTGGAAGCATCTATTTCTGAGATCTCGTTATTTGAAGCAATTTCGTTTGAGCTAACTTGGTTCGGAACATTTTCATTTAATGTCTCCTGCTCTGAAAGTCCGGGTTGTGAAGCATCTGTCTTTAAATTCAAAACCTCCTGCTTGGAAGCGTCTTTTTCTGAAGTCTCCTTAATTGAAGTATCGTCGTTCGAGATATCCTCATTCGAAGTAACTTTCTTAGTCTCTTGTTTTGTAGCATCTTTTTCTGCGGTCTCCTCCTTTGTAGAATCTTTATTTAAGGTCTCCTGCTTTGAAGCATTCATTTCTAAGGTCTCTATTTCTGAGGTCTCCTTATTTTGAGCATCATTGTTTGAAATATCTAGGTTTTGAGCATCTTCGACAGAAGTCTCCGGCTTTGAAGCGTCGTTTTGTGTGGCCTCCTGCTTTGGAACATCTTTCTGCAAGGCTTCCTGCTCGGAAGCATCTTTCTCTTCCTTTGCAACATTCTCTTTGAACATCTCCTGATCTGGAGCGCAATTCTCACCCTTTTCCTTCGGAATATTTTCCTTCGATATCTCCTGCTTTGGAACATCTTCATTTGAGTTATCCTGCTTTGAAGATTCCTTCTGTAATTTCTCACGCTCTTCTTTGGCAGCTCTCTCGTCCTGTTCCTTCAGAGTCTCTAAAATCAAAGGGATTAAAGTCCCACTCATCTTCTCTCTGAATTCGGCTGGGGTAGGAGGTGGCCCACGTGATGCCTTCGGGGTGTTGGCATGAATGGCGGCCCTTTGCATAATCTCGAACGTCTCCAGAGGGATTTGGGTTACAGGGGGCTCGCGAATTGGTCTGGTGCCGAACACTTTGGGCTTTGGAATAAACGAGACAAACGGCACCATAACGCCTGCTTTATTTCCTGTTTTATCTTCTGGTTTATTTGCTGGTTTATTTGCTGGTTTATTTGGTGGTTTTGGTGGTTTATTTGCTGGTTTAATTCCTGGTTTACCTCCAACATTACCACCAGCTTTATCTTCAGCGTTTTCTTTAGCTTTATCCACAGCTGCAACTCCTGCTTCATCTCCTGCTCCAGCTCCTGCTGCAGGTCCGGCTTCAGCTCCGGTTTCAGCTCCGACTTCAGCTCCATCTCCAGCACCAGCTCCAGCACCAGCACCAGCTCTATCTCCAGCTCCAGTTGCAGCACCAGCTCCTGCTTCAGCGCCAGCTCTAGCTGCAGTTGCAGCAACAGCTTCGTCATCATCTGGCACCATGACAACTATAATAATATGAAGAAACAATTTACATTGAAGATGGTTAGAATAGCTTTCGTTAAAATAAGTTTGAACTTAATAAGAGAATTGCAATTGTTTTGAGGCGACTTACCAGGTGTACTAAGGATACGGACATTCGACTTATTCACCAGACTCTGGGAACGCGGCGCCATGGAAGTGCTTCGAGGTCTGAGCTCGGGCTTATGAATAATCATGGTGTTGCAACGCTTCAATTTGTGCGACTCTTCCTCACAGCTTTGTTGGACTGGCTCAAATTGAGACTTCTTGTTGGCCACGTAGAACTTGTGGAACCAGATGACGAACTTGTAGTGACCAAGTCCTCGAATCAATTCAGTATGTGGTATGTCTCGATTGACGCCCAGTCGGGCGAAGGCGCGATGCAGTAAGCGAAAGTTCGAATCTATTTCAAAGGACACGTTGGTGTTGAAGAACACCTTGCGAATGGGAATTGATTGTGGAAATATTTTGTGGAGCAGAAGGCAGTAAATGGCGCCGTTGTTTAACTCCTTGATGGTCTTCATGCCAATGCCGACCTCGGTGTTGATCCAATTCATGAGGACACGCGATGATTTGGTGTCGTTGCTCAATAGCGTCACATTCTCAGCAGTCAGTCCCTTCTCCTTGTTGGAGGCAGTGCTGGGACTCCTTGAGGTGCTTCTTGCAGTAGTCTTCTTCATGTTTCTAATTTTCTATCAGTATTGCTGAAGATGCACTCGAATAAAAGTGCAATAGAATTGTCGAAAGTTGCAAAATTATTATTAAATTTGTTAATTAGCTTAACTGACTTTTTCATCAAAATCTCGTGATCCGCAGTAGAATAGTTTGTCTCCTTTATATTATTATCCTTTATACAAATTATTTTTTCGTTAAAAACGATATTTGAATCAAATATTATGCAATTATCAATTAGCTTAACAGACTTTTTCATCAAAATCTCGTGATCCGCAGTAGAATAGTTTGTCTCCTATATATTATTATCCTTTATACAAATTATTTTATATGTGAATCAAATTTTATGAACTGCAGAAGAATTCATTTAATTTAATTTCTTATAAATAATGTTTATTGCGATACTCACTTTATCAAGTTATATTCAATCATGCAAAAATAAACCGCTTAGCTGCTGCAGTTATGGGTTTCTTGCATTCATATACCTAACTAAATTATCAAATTAAAAATTTCGATTTTTGCTGCAAACAAAAAAATAGAGAATCAATTATATTTTAATGGACGACAGTTATTCCAACTCACGTGACACGAGAAACGGGTAAAAAAAAATATTTACATTTTATTTCGGAAAAAATATAGAACATGCTCTCTCGGCAGTTCCTTGAGTTCAAGTGAGACTCAATAAATGATGTGAAGTTAAGCAAAATGACACAGCCTACTATGTAAGGAAAAAGTGTATCTATAATTTTGACGTACTTTACTGTCACTTTGACAGTTATAAATATTGAGGAATAGTAAGAATTGTACAATACAAATGAGTCATATGAGCGGAATAACTAAATAGACCTTGGTAGCTTTCCGTGCTATAAAATATTCTTCGATTGGAATCGATGGGAGTTAAAAATTATAATCAAATAATGCAACAGCATAAAAAACGCAGATCTCAGACGGACAAACGAATGGTGAACCATCCATGGTGATAAATTAAAATAAAGAAATTGCCTGTACTCACCAATCGCTGCTAAATAAACCTAAACTTGGAACTTGAAGGTGAATGTGAATGTAGACTTTTATAAGATTTCACAAAATATTATTATTTTTTTTAGAAATTGTATTTCGTTTGTTTTTAGCCGAGATGTTTGCTTCTCGGAGATTCAAGTTGTAATGATGCTGATACTGACTGAGAGCCCAGCCACCTCAACTTGGATAGTCGAGCACAAAGCCAAGGCCCACTTGGATCGTAAAAAACTACCAGTGAACTTTCCAAATATGGTGTAGATGATGCGATGATTGCTATGATTGATGTGGGATGATTGTTATTAACTTGCTCGGTTTGATAGATAAGAAAACATGTGTATTAACTATCTTAGAACTGAAACGGAATCTTACTCAGTAACTGCAGGGATTTCCTGCAATTGTCGGGTCACAATGTCAAATAATAGCCAATAGACGTCCAGTTTGGCATTAATGTCGAACTTTGAACAAGAAAAGTCTGGTCCACATTGAGCAGACACGCCACGTTTAATGGGTGATAAATGGTACATTGAGAATTAGAGACTGTAGTAGAACTGTTGTGCATCCAGATAGAGAGCGATGCCCACCCAGATCAAGGTGTTCCACACACACTCCAGCAGCAGCAGAAAATGTGTGTTCATCGCTCCAACGCGCCAGTGCCAGGGCAGCATCTTGTGCATCACCGTGTGACCGACATACATGATGATGGCATTCATGCCGCACTCGGTGAACGGATAGCCGGACCACAGTTGACGCACATCAATCATGTAATAGAGCAGCGAGAGCAGCAGCAAAGCCAACGCGACTGTGACAAAGACAAACGACAGCGACCACAGATTCTTGTTCACGGGAATGATGCCCTGCTCCTTGGAGAAGCCGCACAAGGCGCCGCCCAGCAGCCCGAACAGCGCGGCACCAAGCAGCCAGCGCTTGAGACGTGACTGCCACGTGGGGTGCACCAGCAGCGTCATTCCAGCGAAGGCGCCCAGAAGAGTTTGCACCACGCTCAGAACGCAGCCTAGAAAGAGAGAGAATGGGCATTAAAGGACATTACTTGTGTATCTGTGAGGCGTGCTACATGAAGCAAGTGGAATCTCTTAAAAGTGGCTATTGGCCAGAAACAAATTGGTTCATCAATTGAAATTTATGGTCATTTCTTAGTGTAGTGGTATGAATATTTAAAGTGTAAGCACTACACAAAGTATGCATTCTATGTTAGGCATGATAAATTACTTTCGAAATGTAGTAAATCAATTAAAAACATTCCACTTATTTGAAGGACTCACCAAATATGCCCTCTGGATCGAAGGCCGTGGCATCGTACACATACTTGGCCGTGGGATGCTGATACATATGCGCCAGGCCAAGCACAAGCTGATCCACATAGCCAGCGGCGCCGCCAATGCAATTGGGATGTGCAGCATTCTGCGATTTGCCACCAGGCCCCAAGTAGCCCAGCGGACAATTCGGCACGGGCAGACCAAAGGTCAGACCCAAATAGACGGCAATTAGAGCCAGGAGCACCGCGAGCTCGCCGCTAAACAGACAAATGTCGTAGATGGCGAGTTGCCAGACACGCTGCGGACTGAGCTGATCGCGACGGCTGCACAGCGTGTGAAGCACACCGACTATGAGGTAGGCGATGCCGAAACGCTGCAGCACGCCCATCAAACGCAGTTGCTCCAGCTGAGGCCCATTCGCCGAATTCAAGCAGAGACCGATAGCAAACAATTTGCAGGCACGCCACAAGATGCGCAAACAAATGTGCGGTTTGCCGATGCCTCGCGACAGCTGCGCCCTTATGGAAAGCGGTATGCAGACGCCCATGATCCATAAGAAGCTGGGGAAGACGATGTCCGCCAAGTGGAGACCATTCCAGGCGGCATGCTCGATCCAGCTGTAGCCGCCGCCGCCGCTGTTCACAAATATCATCAGCACAATGGACAAACTATCCATAGGAAAAAGCGATGTTAATTAATTACAAAAGCACAATTCCAATTCTCACTCACCCGCGAAACGTATCCAGGCTGCGTAGTCGCTTGCGCTGCGTTGCCTTAGCGGCGGCATCGCCGATACTATCGGCAACGGCGGCCGCCTCGTCATATCGATAACGTTTCCAGGCGCAGCTCAGCAGCTTCAGCAGTATGAGCAGGGCTGTTGTCAGCACGAAAACAGAAAGGAATGCTGTAGAATGCAAGAGGGTTAACAGCGCATAAGTGAGAGCGAGAGAGGAAGCTTAATAGCGACACCTGTTAAATTATTATGCTAATGGAACGGCGTCGCAAGTAGCTGCGGATGTTGAAAATTAACATTTCAGCAGTTGAGAATATCTAATTAGAATACAATTTGTTGTTCTCCAGTGAAATGAATCTAATGGTGGTTACTCACCATAATTGATGGGTACGCCCGGTTTGTCGACAACAAAGTTGCAGCTGCCGTTCGAAAGCAGTGTCAGATTATAGACGCCAAATTCTTGAAGATCGCTGCGACGCAGCGCGCACAGGGTTGAGCTGCGAGGGGGCAAGAAAGAGAAATCAATAGAGTCGATCGAACACAACGTACGCGTTATACGTATGTATGTGGGTGTGCCTGCGTGTGTGTGTGCCTGTGTGTATTATAACAGCATACAATAAGTGAAGAGCGAAAGTTGCATTGTGAGAACAATTGTGATTGGAAAACGAGACGTGAACAGATGACGATGACAACGATAATGCAATCACTGGCAGGCCAATTGTATAGCATGACTCGAAATGCGGGAGACAGACATCATCAGCTCAGTTGATGACGCCTTCTTGGCGTACATCACAGGCGTAACGTTCGAAAGAAGAAATGTGAAGGAATACGTTGCCAGTGCAAAGCAGCTATGATGTCGCAGATCACAAACAACAAACAATTGGCTAGTAATACACAGAAACACATACGAATACACAGATAATACACACACACTTACACATTATCGTAGGCATAGCGACCCTGATCGTGTGCATAAATTTTGAAGCTTAATGCATAATCCGAGCTAAGCTTTTCCACTGACACAGCAGCAGGTGCCAGAGCTTTCACTTTCGTATAAGGACACTGCAAAGAGATTGTAACGAATTACTATGTAAAATAAAGAGGCGCGCAATTTGCGATTTTCCCATACCGTGTAACAGTTGTCAGATAGGGTATATAGAAAGCTGCGTTCAGCGTACTGTGATTCCACGTACAAATAGGCTTCATCCACACTCAGTTCGCGCATATCCAGCTGCCGCCAATGGGGATCCGTGTACTCCACCAGAAACGACATTGTGACTATTGTCGTGAATTACTTTGCACTCGATATGGCGCCGTTGACGACTAGCTAACTAACTGCGCTCAAGTTGCGCTGCAAAATTGCCATATCGACGCCTCTTTTTTGTTTGTGTATACAAAAAATGAAACCGAAACTATTTCGAGTGCGCAATAAAAACAAAACGCAAAACCAGCAACAACAATCACAAAACAGAAAGAAAATCAAAAACAAGTGTACAGTGAGGAAACATCTGAATACACTTACCACTCAGCTCTGCGTAGTATGATAAGAGTTTAAGTGGGCAACAAACTACATAGGTAATCGCAGCAGAGTAAAATGATGTGTGTAAAATAAGTAGATATATTTTCTTAAATATATAGCGATAGATGTAATATAGTAGAGACTATTTCTCTAAGCTGCTGCAATCTGAGCGACGAATTCATTGTGCTCTCCATGGGAAGTGCAGTGTAAGCAAACTCGTTATAGTGTTGCGTAATGGTCAATCAGTGTTGTCAGAATGCTAATGTTAATGTTAAACCAATCGATAACATTATCGCCATGCTGTTAGACGGCCTACCAAACTTTGGCGCCATCTGCTGTTGTAATTTAAAATTTAAATTTTGAATTCAAGTTGTTTCTGAGCATGACATTCAATTCAAAATGGATATTTCCCGATGTATTTTTGTATTAACAACGCTTGGCAATTAAAGATTATAATAAAATTTCTTTGCATCCAGAAAGAGGGCTGTGCCCACCCAGACCAGTGTGTTCCATACGCCCTCGAGCAGCAGCAGGAAATGCGTGTTCATTGCTCCATAAGTAAAATGCCAGGGCAACCATTTCTCACACACCAAATGACCAAGAAACAAAATGATGGCATTCATGCCACACTCGGTGAATGGATAACCAGACCACAGTTGCCACACATCAACCACATAGTGCAGCAGCGAGAACACTACTAACGCCAAAGCAACCATCACGAAGATAAAGGATAGCGACCACAATATCTTGTTCATCGGTATGACACCGTCTTCCTTCGAGAAGCCACACAATCCGCCTCCCAACAGCCCCAGCAACAAGGCGCCAAGCAGCCAACACTTGAGACGTGTCTGCCACCTGGATTGCATCATCAAAGAGATGCCAACAAAGGCGCCCATAATAGCGTGCGCCACGATCAACAAGCAGCCTGTGAAGCAGAGTGATACAGTGACTTAGTCTTTTAATATTTTAAATATCTAGGCAGTGACTTACCAAAGAGACCCTCGGGCTCATAGATCACCGACTCGTAAATCTCTACCGGAGGGGCAATTTGTAAGATATGCACTTTTCCAAGCAGCAGGTGATCTACATAGACAGCGGCACCACCCGTGCAATTTGGATGGGCAGCATTTTGGGATTTGCCACCGGGGCCAAGGTAGCCCAGCGGACAATTTGGCACGGGGAGGGCAAAGGTTACTGCCAAATGGATGGCAATAAATGCGAGGACCACGATGAGATGCACACAAAATGGGCGAAGGTCACGACTACCAACGAGCTGATCGCGACGGCTGCAGAGTGTGTGCAGCAGGGCCACGATAAAGTAAGCAATGGCCAGTCGCTGCGGTACGCCCATCACACGCATCCTATCCAGTTGTGGATGAATCGAAGAGTTCCAGAAGATGCCCAAAACAAACAATTTGACGGCGCGCAAAAAGCTGCGCCAACAAATTGACGATTTGCTGATGCCACGCGAGAGTTGCCCCCTGATGGAGAATGGTATACATACGCCCATGATCCACAAGAAGATGGGAAAAACGATGTCCGCCAAGTGGACACCATTCCAAATGGAATGCTGGAGCCATTTGTAACCGCCGGCGCCGCTGTTCGCAAATATCATCAGCACAATGGACAAACTGCCAACAAGAAAAAACAAACAGCGATGGCAAATTGAAATTTCAATTTAAAAATTAAATTCAAATTCACCCGCGAAACGTGTCCAGGCTGCGCAGACGCTGCTTGTTCTGCGTCGCCTCGCCAGCGGGTTCATTAGTATTATCGGAAACGGCGATAGTTTTGATGTATCGATAGCGTTGCCAGGCGCAGCTGCACAGCTTTAACATTACCAGAAAAACGGCCGTTATGAAGAATACAACGGGAAAAGCTGTAAGGGGGAAGGAAGCAATTATGTAGCAACCATACCATTTATAAATTGGTGAAAATTATAAGTCATTTAAATTTGAATCATCCTATGTGAAATTTCCAAGTGGTTGCAAGTTAATTTATTTCGATTAGGTTATCAGCCTGCGAGTGCCAACATTTGAATTTTACTGACCATAATTGACGGGTACTCCGGGTTTATCCACGGCAAAGTTACAGCTGCCATTTGCCAACAGCGTTATATTATAAACTCCGAATTCTTGCATATTTATGCGAGGAAGCGTGCATAATGCAGAGCTGTATTGGACAACCAAAAACAAAACAGAAAAACATTGGTCGAAAGTGATCGGTGATAGACTTCCTCTTTAATCCATTAGATTAATGCTCTATAACAACAACTTACGCATTATTGTGATCAAAATGACCCTGATTCTGATCATATATTTTCACGCTGTAAGCAAAAGCTGTGTCTATCGTAGTTGTAACAATATTACTAGCTGGGAGTGTTCTCTCCAGGCTGTAAGCGCACTGCAAATAGAGAGAACAGAAAAATATTATTCATAATTTTAATGATGTGGCGCTTACAAATTGTACAGACCCCGTAACATTCATCGGTAACGGAATACAAATATGTGGTTGTTGGATAATGCGATACCATATAGATGTAGGCATCATCTACTAACAATTTGCGCATATCAAGATTACGCCATTTGGGATCGGTGTACTCCAGCAGAAACGACATTTTGACAGCGGCGGAGTTGAAAGGTGAAAAAGAGAAATCCATGTTACTTTCTATACATAGCTGAATAAATTGGCATGTCGAGAACCTTTTCTGATTTAGCAAATTACACCGTATCCATTTTGGAGAGTCAAAAAGTCCTAAAGTCGACGAGTTTATACATTTTCTTACAGGCAATTCAATAAACGTAAATTAGGTTGACTTTGTATATTTATTTAATACACATATATATAGATAAAGTATTTTTTTTTTTTGATAATATTCAATATTTTAATTCACAATTGAATTCAAAAATTTCTAGTTTGAAATTTTCGTTTAATAATAATGTATTAATTAAGAGCATTTAAACATTTTGCTGATAAGCTGTTGTTGTGCTGTTAATAAGCAGCTTAAACTGTTACGCTGCTATTGTTAGCAGACTAGCTGTAGGAATGTGACTGTTAAAGGTGGAGTTATCGATAACTGTTGACCAGCTGATTGCCGCTTGATGAGTGTCCACAAGTAATTGTTGCTGCTGTGTTTCTGGTGTGTGTGTTTCGTGTGTGTTCGCCCCCAAATGGCCAACGCAACAGCAACTGCAACGACAACAGCAGTAGCAGCAGGAGCAGGAGCAGCAGCCAGCAAATTGGAGACGCGCCGCCTGTGCGCCATCACATTCTTTGCCAAGCTGCATCCAGGTGATGTGTGCGGCAGCAATGGTTTGCCCCTGACGCCCAATTCAATAGCGATACTGGGGCGTTCCCAGCGGCTGAAAGAGCTGCAGCACCCGCATCTCTGCCAATACCTGGATGTGGTGCGCGGCAAGCATGGTAAGGTCGCAGCTACCATTCCCAGTACAGTATGTAGCTAAAACTTCCACATTCATGTAGAGCGCACTATTGTGGTCTCGGAGTATGTGGGCCACACGCTGGAGGAGCATGTGAAGCGGCTGGATGCCGCCGTGCCGCTAAGCAACACACAAATCCTGCAGATCTTCTACCAGGTGGCCAACGGCCTGGCTGCGCTGCATGCGCACAAACTGGTCGCCCATAATCTGGAGCCGCGTCACATACTGCTGGAGGCGCATACAAGAACGGGCGTGCTGCAGGCGAAGCTCTTCAACTATGGCCTGCACCACATGACCAAGGGTGGCGCCTACGTGCCCTTCCCCATTGGCAATATGCGCTACATGGCGCCCGAGCGTCTGCTGGGCGCCCAGGGCAGCATCAAGAGCGACGTGTGGTCTTGGGGCATGCTGATGCTGGAGCAGCTGCTGCACGTGGAGCTGTGGCCGCGCCTCAAGCTCAGTAACGTTGCCTGGAAGCTGCTGGCGTTTGTGCGAAGCAGCAATCAAGGCGGCTCCTTGGTGCTGGAGAAGATTGCTCGCGAACACCAGCGCTGGGAGCAGTATCAACAGCTGCCACACGAGTTGCGCCAGCTGCTCGAGCGCTGCCTCAGCGTGCGGCCCGCACAGCGTCCACTGCCCGCCGAGCTGTTGCAGCACCCGTGCTTTGTGCTCGTCTCTGACGCGCTGCAAGCAGTGTCCGAGCAGGAGCAACTGGAGCAGCCGCCATTGCTGTTGCGCTGCCCCTTGGCGCAAATCTATCACTTGTGGCAGCTGGCGGGCGGCGATGTGCAGGTGGAGCTCAAGAAGGAGGGCCTCATACGCAGCGAGGCGCCCATCTTGGCGCTGCCGCAAATTGTGCGCTTGAGTGGGTCAAGCGTGTGTCCGCCCCGCAGTCAATCGCACCTAATGGACGAGCGCATTGTGCTGCTCAAGCTGCAGCCGCTGCTGCAGCGCTTGAGTCGCCTGCCCGCCAGCGTCTACTTCCCGCTGCTGCAGGCGCCGCGCAAGCACCAACAGCAGTCCCTGTTGCAGCAACAGCTGCCGCTGCTGATACGCGAACGCGACATCGAGTACCAGTTTCGACGCGTGCGGCTCTTCAGTCGGCTGCTGCACGGCTTCCCACACACCGCCGAGCAGCTGCAGCGCGAGGCGGCCATCGATATACCGCCGCTGCTGCGCGGCGCCGTCTGGGCTGCTTTGCTCGGCGTGCTGCCCAACGCGAGCTATGCGAAGATCGACAAGTTCACCGCCACAACAACCGATCGCCAGATCGAGGTCGACATACCGCGCTGCCATCAGTACGACGAGCTGCTCTCCTCGCCCGATGGCCATCGCAAGCTGAAGCGTCTGCTCAAGGCCTGGGTGACTGCGCATCCCCAGTACGTGTACTGGCAGGGCCTCGACTCGCTGACGGCGCCATTCCTCTATCTCAACTTCAACAACGAGGGTGAGTTGGTCGCCACACCGACTGACCAACTGACTGGCTCCCCATAGCGTACTTATATGACTGACTCACTCAGCAAATATTGCGAGAATGTGAGAGTGGGTGAAGATAGCAGCTATGTCCTTCTCTCCAAATTAACGACATACCATACTGACTGAATGGCCTACTGCCTGTCTCTTCATCTCGTTAATATACGACTTCCCTAGCTGGCTATTTTAAATCTACAGCAGAAACAATGCCAACAAATTACAGCACATTTTTCTATCTCTTTATTTGAATTTTAACGAGTCTTAGTGTATATATTGTATGACGTACAGCGTTTAAAGTTAGGTTACATATGCGACTGACTGACGCCCTTATTTTCCGTCTCATTTCAATTTATGAATTTGTATTCTTGTTAATTGTTTAGGCTTCGACTCCTTGGTGTCATCTCAATTTAATTAAGAATATATCGATTCTGTTGAGGATTCTGCTATAAATGTCTTAGCTTTAGATTACGACTGATAATTATTGTATTTCGAATTTCAGAGCTGGCATTTCTGAGTCTGTTCCGCTTTATACCGAAGTATCTGCAGTGGTTCTTCCTGAAGGACAACTCAGCCATCATCAAGGAATACCTGAGCAAATTCTCGCAGCTGAGTGCATTTCATGAGCCGCTGCTCGCCCAGCATTTATCGAGCATCAACTTCATACCCGAACTGTTTGCAATTCCCTGGTTTCTCACCATGTTCTCGCGTAAGTTCAGCAATGCCGTCCAGTGATGCATTGATAGCAAATTCTACTATTTTCGCAGATGTGTTTCCGCTGCACAAGATACTGCATCTGTGGGACAAACTGATGCTGGGCGACAGCTCGTACCCGCTCTTCATTGGCATTGCCATACTGAAGCAGCTGAAGAGCACCTTGCTCAGCTCTGGCTTCAACGAATGCATTCTGCTCTTCTCCGATCTGCCCGACATCGTGATGGAGAACTGCGTCATCGAGTCCCAGAAGATGTACGAATGCACGCCCAAAAGCATCACGCATCGACAGCACGCATTGCGCACTCAGGCGCCGCACGTATTGGTAATATCCACAGCCATCCATTCCAAGAAATCTTTTCAAATTTCGGAGACTCGTAGATCAATCATTTCGACTTACCTGTTTTCTTTTTCAGGACATTGGTCTGGCGGAGGTGGAGCTAAAGCATCTCCAGTCGGAGCAGTGTCCTCGCATCAGCGCAAAAGATGTCTACCAGATGCTGCAGCAAGCGCCCAACGAGCTCGCTCTCATCGATCTACGCAGCGTTGTCGAATATTCGCGTGTCCATGTGCCGCACAGCATCAATATTCCGTTTGCGACGGTGCTGCTGGGTGAGCAGCGTCTGGAGGCGCTTAATGTGCCCTATTTGGAGGCGCAGCTGCGCGGTCGTGTCGTCGTTTGTGTCAGCAACATACATCAACATGCTGTTGAGGTTAGTTTAATGATCTCTTTCGAATCTAATTCCTAATCCCTCGCATCTTCTCTGTCCACTTTCTTGCAGTTCTCGCATTTTTTGATTGCCTGCGGTGTGCTGCGCACCTGCATTCTACACAAGGGCTTCAACGTCCTCCACTCCATTGAGCCAAATATACTCATCTCGAATTAAGTGGGAATCGCCTTCCTCGACATTGGCATTCTAATCGTGTTATCCTATCCTAATCGCTTTGCTCTCGCTTTGTCTGTAGCTTAAGCCCATCTATCCAAATGTGTATCATATTGCAAGCAATTTTATTATATGTAAATAAGCAGAGAACTTTTATAAATCTGCATTGTACTCGAATTCAAAAAGTCGATTTTTTTGCGCCATTTAACAGTAGCAGTGAGCAATGCTCGAAAGCGACTCATTCTGCGCTGTTATTCTCCGTCTTGGGTTCAGAGTGTTTTAGAGGTGTGGCGTATAAACACTGAAGTTTATTTTATTAACAGTGGTTTTGCTTAGAATTTAAATTTAAAAAACGACAGAGTATTGGTGACCTTAAACGACGTAATAAATGCTTTTAGATATAAACATACTAAAAAATACATGCGTTTTTGGTATTTTTAAGATTCAAACGTTAGTTACAAAAAAATGACAGACAGAAACAGAAGTTTTGCATTTTTGCACCAATTCATATTTTGTTAACAATCTGATCAGAGAAAGGAGGACACTCGAATGGTGAGTAAAAAGTTAAATAAAATAAAAAGTTTGAAAATATACCAAAAAGTGCGGTTTGCCAAATTTCTTTATGTTGGTCTATTTTCGAAATGTTGCCCGTGGGCACACTCTGACACAGGTGTTAAAGCAAACAGCTTTGGAAAAAAGCTCTTTTTCTAAGAAAAAGTTGAATATACGCAAATTACGTTTGTTTACTTGTCGTTCTATTCGCGATTCAGTTGCTCGAAGAAGCTTCACTTGCTACGATTGCTGTTATTGCACGATAATTGAGAGCGCAAAGAAAAACGAAGAAGCAGAAAATTTTTTGGTGTGCGTCCAGGTGCGAAAATTGCATTCCGCGAAATAGTAATAATTGCGTCGCAATGCATTAACTAAATTGGCCACGCGTGCCAGGTGTCAAACATTTTTTTGTTGTTGTTCTATTCTGTACATTACAACAACGCATTGGAGAGCAATGAAACAGGTGGGCGCAATTGTTATTAGTATTCTTTGGTGTGATGTGCAAAAGTTGCTCCCGTTATTGTTGCTGTTGCTGCTAGTGATGATGTTATGCGAATAAATTGTGCAAGGCAGCAAAAAAAAAAACAGACGAGACTTGAATATCGCGTCAGCTTTTTCCCCTTTTTTTTATTATTGCAAATCGCAGAACAAAACACACACATATGTGTGTAAGTACTCTGCTGATAAAAATGACAACATGTTTTCCATGTGTGAGTGTGTGTGTGTGCGCTGTTATTTGATGCCTTTGTGTGACAGTGAGCAACAGCGGCGTTAACGTCGCAACGTCGATGCCAGCGTCGGCAGCATCGTAACTATTTGAGCTGAGTGAATCACTTAAACTAAAATGATGAAGTCTTTTATAATCTCATACATATGTACACGCCCGTTGTGGTGTATTGTTGTTTATGACGCCCTCATATCGCCAAACCGCGCCAATTGCCGACTGCGGCAGCGAAAGCGACAGCGACGTCGGTTGCTGCTGCTGCGCGTGCCAGCCCAACAAGTTTCTTATTGGGATGATAAACTGCGTGCGTCGCGTGTGTGTGCGTGTGTATTTCAAGATGATTCCTGGGCATATGACGCAAGAGCTTGTGCCATTTTTTTATTGCATACTTTTCTGTGTGTTAATGGGTCGAGTGTACACACACACACGGACACGCATGTGACTGCTCTCTCTCCCTTTGTGTGAGAGTTGTTATTAATATGGCCGCCAACCTAAAGCTGTGGATGTGTGAGCGGGAGAGGGCGAGTGTAGAGTGGAAAGAGCGTATTTTACGGCATAACTCATTACAATTTCAATGCAAATTTTTTGCCATTAAGCTTCGCGCGTGTGTGTGTGTGTGTGTTTCAGTTGATTAAATTTTTGTGATGTATGTAAAGAGAGTGGGTGGAAGGGGATGGAGGACAACAAGTATTGATTGCAGGATTGCCACCTAAAAATTATATTGCGCACTAGGCCTAGCGCAAAAAAAGAAAATCACAACGCTGCTCTGCGGCAACCCTAAAGCGACGCCGCCAAGCGACGCGTCGCTGCTTTGCATAACACTGACCAAGCAGCTGTACGGGTGTGTTGGTGTGTATTCGACACACATACACATACAGACGACGCTCAGAGGCAAAAGTGTTGAACGTGAACGTGAACATGAACGTGCATGTTCAGTTTCAGTTTCAACTTTCCTTTTAACCAAAGAACGTGCAAACGTTTTCCTCCTCTACAAAGAAAAAACGGAAAAATAACACACAGACATAACTACATTCCATCCACTATCACCCACATTGAAACGCCTCCAAATTGTGTATAAGTGTGTGTAATACGCTTAAAGTTTAAACAAAATCAAAATTTCTATTAATTCCAATGGGATCGGGCAGGGGGAGACGCTATTGTTTGCTACCTCAACAGATTTATGTGTGTATGTGTTTGCATGTGTGTATGTGTGGCAGTCGTGTCATGTGACCGCGCGCGCAAAAAAACTCGTTTTACCACGACGATTCCGACACTTTTGTCCTGGCAGCGCGACAGGGGGCGCCACCTCATTGTAGCGTAAGCATGCGCAGTAGCAGAGCTACTACGACACACACATGCACACAGTGACAGCAGAAAGATTTTGCATTTTCTTAATATCCAAACCAAGGAAGAAACAGGAGCACAACAACAAGAAGAGCGCCCTGTGCTAGGCAACAATAACTCAACACACACACAACAAGGCGCGAGAGAGTAACCGAGTTAGTAAGAGAGTGTGGGAGTAGGGTGGAAGAGCAGCGCCTGTCAGGCAAGCAGTGCTACCAGGTTAAAAAAAGCTAAAAAATATATATTCATATACTGCAAAATTGGTACACAGTAGTTGGTTGTTATGTGTAATTAAAAAACGATAGGATAAGTAGCGATATATTTCGTTCCCCTGCAAAATTTGGAGCTCATATTGTTTGGATTTCAATATTTTCGCTATATTTATAGCTATAAACTGTTATGAAAAATGCTAGATCTGACCGTGAAATTTAGTAAGCTGGCAACACTAGAGACGAGAGAGCAGAATTAGCGAGAGCACGGACAGCCAAACGTCCTCGGCCTAGTGAGCAAACTTTGCATGTGTGTGTGTCGTGCGCTCTCGCAAAGTTCACGCAAGGTGCAAAAAAATGCCTTTACACACACGACGTCGCGAAGTCGGGACGAACGATGCGATCCAGCAGCCGAAGTAGAGGCAGCAGCAGCAGCAGCTCAGCTGAGGCGCTTTAACAGCAGCTTCAGCTAGAGCAGCAGCTCCAGTTGCCAACTAACCAGCTAACCAGCAGCATTTTTCTCGTCTTAACATATCCCCAGTGCGTGCGTGTGTGAGCGTGTCTCTGTGTATGTGTGTGTTTGTTCTTGAGACTTTGACTTCGACTTTCGACTCTGTCTGCGTTTTATGCCGTTTGTCTCGTTGTCGTTGTCTCCTTGTGTATGAACGGATGTGTGTGCGAGTATGTGTGTATATGTGATTGAATCTCTGTAAGCGTGCATGTGTGTGTGTCTTTTTCTAGTGAAAAATCAATTGATACACATATTTTTTTTGTTGTTAGTGCGCAAAAATGTTTTAAATATGCTGCAATAATACGCTCGAAATACCACACTGTGAATAACCAACAAAAACAAGAACCACTGCAACAATAACAAATTCAGAAATTCGCAGAAACAAAGAACAATTCTAAAAGTAAATTTGTAACGCAATTGTTTTTGAGTTTTTTTTTTATAACTTGTGCTTATAATTGTGGCGTTGTTCTAACCGCAACTCAACTCACACTAAGAAGAGTAAATCAAAGCAAACCCAAGAAAATAAAAGGAGCAAGTGCGGGTGCCAAGCGTATGAATAATAAAAATGTAGTAAACCCCAGAAATCAAGTGAGTAGCAACAAGCAACTTGAAGAAGAAAGAAAGCAAGCAAGAAAAAAGTTAGAAGACTACGCAAGTATGCATGTGTATGTGAAAATCTGTAAATCGAGGTTATCTATACACAAACACACAGGCGCATGCTGCGCTAGGCATAAATATATGTAATACATACACAAGCCTAAGAGCGAGAGGGCTGTGTGTATGTGTTTGAGTACTCAGCCTCCCAAGTCCACGCGCTGTGTTTACAGCAACAGCGATGGCATTTTAATCATCATTAGGCAGCACACACATTCACGGACACACTCACGCACACACGCACACGCAGCAGAAAGTGAGCCTGTGGCTACGTTTGCATCGTTGTCGTCGGTCAGGCGCCAATATGCGTGTGTATGTGTGTGTGTGTTTGCGTTTTGTTTGCGCAAATTAAATTTTAAGTATGCCAGCAATGATTTTGCTTTTCTTTTCACTTTTTACTGTTGCGCGCTTCGTGTCCTGACGACCCAGCAACATAGCTAAGTACACACATACACACACACACGTGTGCATGTATGTGTGTGTGTTCCCCGTTTGTTTGACAAAGCGTAAACAATTGCAAATAAGAAAAAGGCAACATGACGACGTCGACAGCGACATCGGCAGTGGCTACGATGAGTGTGCGAAAAATCGATTTGTGTGCCATCCCAAAAATAAGTGCAAATACACACACACACACACACACACTCGTAACCTATATATAGATGCATAGATTTCGTGGATGTGTGTGTGTGGCTGTGTGTTTGTCATGTTGTGCAACATAATGTGTGTGTGTGTGGCAAACAGCGATTTTCAATTATATCCATTTAACATTTGACTCTTGACACTGCCCACTGCTCACATTTATCGCATTCCCACACACACGCACACACACACACACTTATACATATCTCATTACCATCCCCCATTGGCATTTTAATGGTGGCATCTCGCTCGCACTCGCTTTACAGTAACAGTTGCTGTAACAGAGGCTGCAGCAGCGCTGGCAACGTCGACGCCACGACGACGTCGGCAGCACAGCTAAGCGAGCAAATTAAAAATGAAAACGAAAATGAAACCTTTGATTCATTTATCGCTCAACGTTTAACGATATATACATATGTATTCATAGTGTGATCATAGCGCATATGCGATTTATACGATTCACTTTTTATGCCGAGCCCTTTTAATGTAGCATGTAGCATATTAAAGGTCAAGGAAGTTTCATCGAGGATTCACTCCGATCTTGATGATTCCATTAATGGCGAGCACAAGCAACAAGTTTATAGAATAGCAATAATTAATAGTCAGCAATTTTCATTAAATCCTGATGACCTCTAAAAGATAAGGGCCTGAAAAGTATGCTAACGATTTTGTAGCCTCTGCTCTTCTTCCTCTCGCCTTTTCCTTCTCTGATGGTCATCCACAGTTCAATTGTTTGCGCGCTATTGCATCATCACATTGTTAGACAGAAATTGATGAGTGTTCTGTACGTGTGTGAATGTGTGGTGTGGTGTGTGTGTGTGTGTGTGCGGCATTGTTGCAAGCGACAATCCATTAACACAGTAACATGCAATACACAAACTTGCGACTAATGCGATGTACTTTGTTTTCTTGTTCTATTGCAGCTCTTTATTCGACTATTGCTAACCTAGTTTCACTTCCCCCCAACAAAAACACAACTCACAAAAACTCCCCAGAAATAAATTGAAAGCAGTAGAGTGCAAATAGATGAAGCTGAAATCTTGAGAGTCATTCTAGCAAATCCTCCTTCAGAAAACAAGAAAGATCCGGCAACACTGCTAGAAAGCTAGATCGCTTGAACCCTTTTTCGAGAATATTATCTACAGTGGCAGCGGACTGAGCGGAGGACGCGGACTCATGTTAGAAAAATGAAAAAGTTCACATTTAAAGGAGTTCTGGATGGATTTCGACAAACCGTACAGCCTCAAGCCATACGCCAGGAACAGGAGATCCAGGAGCAATTGAAGGCCGATCATTTCACACTCAAGAAAGTAAGCCACAAAGTGAGACAAAAACAGAAAAAGGGAGAAAGGGAGAGGGAGACGGAGAGAGACGGAACGTCTGTGGTAGCCAGCGGATGTTTTATTTGGTAGTTGTACGCAATCGAATCTATCATAAGACACACGCGGCTATCACAGTCCTGTTCGAAGCGCAGCAACAACAACTCTCGATCGACTCTCGTGCGTTTTGCAACACTGCTCTGCAGAGCTAAGCTAATCTGGCCGTGTATTGTGTGCTTGCAGACCTTTCGCCATGGCTTTCCATTCTCACCCACATCCTTTGCCTTCGATCCAGTACAAAAACTATTAGCGATTGGTGATAAATCCGGCTATATACGCATGTAAGTTACAACTGATTATTGCATATTAAGTTTTGCAACTGGTTTTGCGTCTTCACTGATTGAAATGAATGCTTAGCTCTGAGCTAAATGGTTAGAGTTGTAGTTGAATGTGGAAAATAGTTGTATTGCAATGAGTTCAACGATTTCGTTCGCAGCTTGGGACGACCGGGAGTCGACGCACATGCAAAGCACGAGGGCGAATCGGAGTGCGCGGTGCTCTTCGCACAATTCCTGGTCAATGAGGGAGCCCTGGTCACAGTCACCGCCGATGACACCATACACTTGTGGAACATACGCCAAAAGACGCCGCGCATAGTGCAGAGCCTCAAGTTTCAGCGCGAGCGGTAAGCATCAAACGCTCTCTCTCTCTCTCTCTCTCTCTCTGTCTCTCTGAAACATATTAAATTAATGCTCTTTCATAGGGTCACATGCATACACTTGCCCGTGGGCAGCAAATGGCTGTACGTGGGCACAGAGAAGGGTAACATACACGTCGTTCACATAGATACATTTGCACTTAGTGGATATATTATTAACTGGAATAAAGCAATTGAAGTGTGAGTAGCAAGCCAATGGGGCTAGAGTTGAGCAGAAGTCTCAATGCATTGCCTACTTTTGCGGTTTGCGGGCAGTCGCTAATCCTTGCACTCGTCTCGATTTCAGGGTTAGAACTAGTCATCCAGGTGCTGTGATTGCGTTATGTGATAATCCATTGGATGCAAACAAGGTGAGGCAGCACATTGAGTGGAGTTTGTAACTGCAATAAACACGTTGTCTCCCCCTCCCCACAGTTGCTTATTGCATTTGAGTGTGGGCTGCTTGTGTTGTGGGATCTGAAAGCGAAATGCGCTGAGATACGATGGCAGGCAGCCGAGGCCGTCAAGTCGTTAGCCTGGCATTATGAGGGCAAATACTTTGTATCATCGCACACAGATGGTTCCATTTGTTCTTGGCCCACCAAGCCGCAGCCCAAGCCCCAATCCCAAGTTTGTCCGCATGGTAAGCGCACTGCAGCAACTCATCAATGATTTCCAATTCTAAATGCCTTTGCAATTCGAATAGCGAAAATCAACAAGGATGGCAATGCGGAAAAATGCAAACCGATTTATAAAGTTGACTTGAAGTCCAGCACAACTGGGTAAATACGATAGATACGCCGATCTCGTCGACGTCTCGTCACTCACTTCCCTCTTCTTCGTCTTCTCTTCCTGCAGCGAAACCTTTACAATTTTCTCCGGCGGCATGCCGTCGGAGAAGGGCTCAAAGTCGAATTGCATCACCGTCATGGTGGGCAAGACCACAACCGTTTTGGAGATGGAGCATGCCGTTTGCGATTTCATTACGCTCTGCGAGAATCCCTGGCCCTGCGGTAAGTCGCCAGATTGCAGCGTCTCAACAGGCATCTGAACATCATCGCCATTCTCTTACAGAAACACAGGAGCCATATGCGATAGCTGTGCTGCTTCAGTATGACTTAGTATTAATAGACTTATTAACGCCCGGTTTTCCATGCTTTGAATCGCCTTATCCAATGGACTTACACGAATCACCTGTTACATGTTGCACATATTTAACCGATTGCCCATCGGATTTGGTTCCTGCTTTCTATTCTGTGAGTACCACCACGACATGTTGCCATCTCTCTCCGATCCGCGTGTACTTATCGCCGGCTCTTTCTCGTTGGTCGCGCTCGTCAGGTTGGTCGCACAACGACAAGTAAAAAAACGGGCTTCTCGGAGCGTGAATGGCCCATATCTGGCGGGGAATGGTCACCAGCCTCCTGCAGTTATTCGGAGATTGTTATTACAGGACATCAGGACGGCAGTCTCAAGTTCTGGGACTCGGGCGCTGGCACACTGCAGGTGCGTCCAAAGGGTCAACTGCGTCAACTGGAGAAGAAGAAGTCGTTGTTCATTGAGATCACATTGCTTGCAGATTCTGTACAAACTGAAGACGGCCAAGATGTTTGAGAAGCCGCGTCACGTCAGCCACGCGACGGACAGCGACAATCCATTGGCTGTGCATTTGATATTTTTGTGCTCGGAGTCGCGTCGCCTGTGCGTCGCCGGGGCGATGGGTCAGGTAATGTTGTTCAAATTTCGCAAGGTCGAGTCCACATCGGAGGTGCTGGTGCTCGAGATACCAATACTCTACGAGAACTTCGATGACAATTACGGCACCAGTCCCGAGTGCGACTTCCTAACCGGACACCAGGTGCAAAAGACCGAGTCGAGTGACTCGGACAAGGTGAGCGCGAGTGCCAACCAAGCCACCAAAGTATTAATTCGCAACCCAATCTTATCGCAGACGGAGTGCACGCTCAAGGTGCGCTATGGGGCTCAGCGCAAGCCGCCGGGCTTTCAGTCGCAACTGGTTTGCTTGACCACGGGACCGAATCGTCGCACCGTGCAGGTCACCTCGTTGTGCATCAACTCTAGCTATGGCCTGTAAGTAGCACACGTCCAACGACACACACACACACACACACCCACACGCGCTCGCTCGCTCTCTCTCTCTCTCTCTCTGTCGCTCCGTCGAACACTTGACACACACACACACACATACACACAGCGCCGACACGAAGCGGACTTTAAGCCAAAAATAATCTAGTGAAAGTATTTGTAGTATTTTGTATGCGTATCTATATTGTGCATGACACGTTCTCTGAAAACGCCTGACTACTCGTAAGCAACGTAGCGCCTAGTCGAACAGTAACATACCCTACCAATCAATCCTCCACCAGCGCGCGAACGCATCGCGAGCGTTTTGTTAGATCGCGCACTCTCACCACGCCCCCGAACCCACGTCCCGCTTAACTGTGTTGATTTGTCTTGCTTTAAGTATTGAACGTAGTTGCAACGAGATCGTACGACACGCGGTACACGCTACTTGCATTGATTTGTGATGGCGCCACTCGATGTCGAATGCTGCTCCTAGACCCTGTCTTGCTGTAGTTGCTGCAGCTTGAGTGGATATGGGGTGAATATGAATGCACTTGCCAGACGACACTCGCTACTCGCTACTCGCTACTCGCTAGTTTGTTGTCGACCAGTTACTCGCTACTTTCTAGACAAGAGCTTGAGACAGTACGCCCGACTGACTGACTTTAGTGCCTGGTGTTTGTGTGTACCAGTGTGCCCGTGTGCCAGTGTGCCAGTGTGCCAGTGTGTGTGTGTGCGAGTGTATACAAAGTATATGAGAGTTATATTAGATCTCTTTTTGCGTTCCTCTTTGGTTCTTCTGATTGAACTTTTCATTTGAGTTTAGTTTGGTTTCTTTGACTGTATGCCGTTGTGTTATTGTGACATGATGCCGTGTTCTTATCTTTTTCTGTTTATAGAATGGCTTATGGTACCGAATATGGACTTGTCATAATTGATATAATCCAAAAAATTTGCCTATTGAGTGTTGCATGTCCCGATCTGTATGGCGCACACGATCCTTACTCGCGAACACCAAAAAGTCCCAAACGCATTGAGAGCAAAGAGGAGCAAAGTCGTTCGCCCAGTTCCGATCAGGTAAGTGCCGATTGATTCTTCAAATCTGACCGAAAGCAATTGCATCAATTGATGATGATGATGATCATGATGATGATGATGATGTTGGCTCTTAACCCAAATGCTAAATAATGACAATTGATTGAATATGATTGATAACAATGGATTTGGCCAAAAGATTGAGCGCACAACTGATCCATGATTGTGCGCGCCTCGCAAGCGTGAGCAATGATTGATCAGTCCAAATGCTGTTGCCGCCTTCAATCAGTGACAAGCACACACACACACACACACAGTCACACACTTATCTATACACACACACACACACACAGTGACAGACAAAGACACGCATAACGTGTTAGACAAATGTTTGAGCCAACAAATAAACAATAAAATATAAAAGTACACGCATATATTTTAATCAACTTACATCATTTAATCTATATACAATATTATATGCATTAATGATTGATTACTAATTTAATAATGATGATGATGATGATGATGGACATGAAACAAGTAGCGAAAAAAATAAACAATACGCATTTTTTATTAGTTTACTAAGCTAACTTATTAAAACCGTACTCGTACTCCCCCCGTTTTCCCCCCTCCCCCAAACTGCCAACCATCCAAAATTAAAACAACACACACTCACACACACACACACATCTATTTGCTTTTGTCTGGCATTTTTGATTGAAGTGCATAATTAAGTTTTCTGTTTGATGACACAACATAGCAACAACACTCAGACACTCTTCCCTTGAGTTTGCTCCCCTCATTCTTAGAACCAACTACGAGACAGACACACACACAAACACACACACAACAATAACAAGTACAACACCACACACACACACACACACACACACACACACGAAACATGCAAGCAAAGCTACATAAAAAGTGTTTAGCCCAAAAACAAAACAAAAACAACAACAAATTCAATACAAAGAATACAAAAAGCATTTAGACACACATTTCTCTTACCATCTAAGTACTCTCTCTATATATATATATAATTTATATATATAACTATTATAATCTATATATCGTACTCCTATGTAGCCTATACAATTATACATATTTTTTGCCCAAGTAGTGGTATTTTTTCAATCGTATCTCATTAGCTATCATTTTATTTTTCAAGTATGTTTCTTTCTATGAGCCGGCGTAGCCACGTCCCAGGTCTAAGTCTATTGCTAACGCTCTCTAATCGTACAGCTAACTGTCTACTATTTCCACATCTATCTCTGATATACTATATACATCAATTTGAAAGTCTCTATGTCCTTTTCTTTAGTTACTTTCGCACTTGATTGACGCTTTTTTAATTTGCTAGCAAAATTTTAACTTTTTCAATTTTATTTTTCTTGCAAATTATCTTACTCGATAGCAAATTGTTATTTCAATTTATACATATATACCATATATGCTACTTAGTGCTGTGGAACCGTTTCGTTCTCACTTTTGATATTTAGGAGTATTTCCACTCAACTTTCAGGCCCTTTCAAATACGTTCTCTCTCTCTCTCTGTCTCTATCTCTGTGTCTCCCTCTCTACGTCTCTATATATATCTCTCTCTCTCTCTGTCTTTCTGTCTGTTTGTTTGTGTCTGTTTTGAAACTGAAAACTATAATTTTTTGCCCAAAGTAAATGCACAAATGTCCGCATGGTAAATCATAACTGA
Source organism: Drosophila rubida (assembly GCA_035046165.1). Lineage (NCBI taxonomy): Eukaryota > Metazoa > Arthropoda > Insecta > Diptera > Drosophilidae > Drosophila > Drosophila rubida. Next base: position 632,826 of record JAWNOF010000023.1, read on the forward strand.
TTGATTGAGTTTTATATAATGTATTGTACAAATTTAATGTAAATTATTTGGAAATTCATTTAAATACACATACACATGCATAAATATGGCTTAGATGGATGTGTGTGTGAGTTTTGCACGTTGCATCGACATTAATTGATTGATTGGTTTTTGATTGTCACACGCTGTCACTTGTCACCACTCACATCGCATCGATATTGTTGTACATCATTGATATGTCATTTGATTGATTGGTTTTTGATTGTTCTTAGTGTTGTCTGCCACACCTCTCTCTCTCTCTTTCTCTCTCTCTCTCTCTGTCTCGCTCTCTCTGCCTCTCTTTCTCTTTGTCTGACTCTCTCTTTTCTCGATGAGAAACCTTAGAAACCAATTACGTATAAAAACTACACTTATTTCTCTCTCCTCTCTCTCTCTCTCTCTCTCTCTCTCTCTGTCCACTAAGTAGTTGTAAAACTGTAAAAACATAAATTTCTTTTTGATTGATTGATTGATTGATGTGCGTGTTTTTCATGTATGTGTATGTATGTGTATGTAAGTATGTTCTTTTGTGAGGCCTTGTCGTTTTGCTCATTATCTCACGCATCTTTTCTGGCTTCAAATAAAAAAAAAAAAAACAAGTAACCGATCGTCTGAAACCTAATACACTCAAATTCCAAATCAATCCACCGCCCCGCCGATCAATCCACCAAGCTAACACATCTTTCTATCCCCATTCAAATTAACATGCCTAACCTAACAAACTAAACTAAACTAAACTGAACCAAACCAAATTAAACGATACTAAACTAAATAAATGAACCAAGCAAGCAAATAATTAAACCTAACCTTAAACCCACAACGATTAATTGTTTATAAGTGTTATGTATAATGCCCATTGATTGCTATTGATTGACATTGAAATGCTACTCTTACTATATTCATTACAATTCTAAATTAGCTCGTAAAATATATAATGTTAAACCATCGTTTAATTGCCTGCGGCATAACTGTTATACTGTTATATGCCGAGCAGTTTAAATTACCAAAAAAAAAAAACAAAACGTTGCCAAAGTTTCCCCAGTTTTCCACTCCACTCTGATTGTGTATGTACTTTAGAGTTGTGCAGTTGCCACGACGTCAACTACACTATGTTTTCCCCTGTACTTCCCTACCACCCACTCTATCTATCTAATATGCCTCTCTCTCTCTCACAAACACACACACTCTTTCTCTATCAATCCCACCTATATAAGTATCTATCTCTCTCTCGCTCTTTATATATATATAGATATATATCCTAATTGATTACAACTAAATTATTTACACAACACACGCAATCTTTGCGCCTGAAAGCAAAGCACAAAACAGACAAGCCAAAGACGAACGCAGTAAAACAACAATATCAACGAGTGCGAAAACGATTCAGAATCCAGAAAGTAGGACAACAAAGTGACTAGGAAAAGTATCGTAGAAGAGATTTCATTAGATTTGATCAAAGCTCGTTTGTGTTCAGATAATACTGAAGCTATTCAAAGTAAATTAAACATTTTCAGAGTTTTAGTGTTTGGCAAGTAAGTGAAATTGCTGATTATGACTTTGCTTATCGTTTAAACAATCTATTGCTCATTATTAGATATTGCCGTTTAACAAATTTAGCGTATAAATCGCACTTGTTGCTGCGATAAGTTAGTGAGTCAAACTGTCTGATTGATCAATCGTAGCTCGATATTTGCGTCCACTTTGGATGGTATGTATTGTTGTCCTTGTCGTGCTCGTGCTAGTGCTCGTGCTCGTGCTCGTTGCGGCTGCTGTCTGTGTTGGTTTTGCTTTCATTTTGTCGCTTTGCGCACGTCTGTTTTGGATTTGTCGCCACGCCCCTGCCTTAAAAAAAGAAAAACTCTAAAAGATACTTAAACAGTTTTAAGCGTCACATTGTTAAGCTGGAACGTTATTAAAAGTTGTGCCAACAAACAACCCTTCCCCCTTCCTCCAACTCCACTCGCCGATATCTAGCTGAACGACACGACAAGTCCGGACAGTCCATCGATCGAGTTCATACCCGAGGCGAACGAGGCGACTGTTTGTGGCTCGGCTGCAGCTCCGACTGCGACTGCGACTGCGGCGCCAGGAGCGGACTACGGAGCGCTGGGGGCGTCGCGGCCCACGTCGCCGCTGGCCATCGAGCAGGTGATAAACAGCAGCAAGGAGATGCTAGTGAGCGGCGCCCAGGCCCAGGTAGCAACGGCGGCTGCTCTGGCGGCCACCAAGAGTCCGCAGCGGGCGGACGAGCTGCAGGATCGCCGCAAGTCCATGTCCTGGAAAACGTTCAATTTGAAGCGTCAATTATCAAAAGTCAATATGAAGATCGGTGGCGGCGGCAGTCTCAACAGCGAACTGGAGGCCATCAAGAGCGGCAGCTCGTCCATCTTTTATGCGCCCAAAGAGAGTTCGCCCGAGGGCGGCGATGAACCGGCACTGGCGCCGGCCGCCGAGGCGCTCGAATGTCGTGAAGAAGACGTCGGTCTCGCTACGGCGACTGCAATGCTCAATTGTGATACTGAGACGCCGACGCCGACGCCGACGCCGATGCCGACGGTGACGCCAACGCAGAAGCGCGTCGACTTTGAGCAGCCGCCAGAGAGCGGAGAGCGGCCCAGCAATCTGCCGTTGGGCGAGCAACAACAGGCACCACTGAAGCCGACGCGTCAGAAATTCAAAGAAAAGGCACGCGATCAGCGACTGCTCTCCGTGCCGAACATCAAGTATCAGCCGAGAGAGCAGCGCGGCGGCGGCGTTGGCGTTGGCAGCACTGCCAGCAGCGGCGGCGGCGTCGGCAGCACCAGCGGTGGGCGGGTCAACAAAAACGATGTGTCGCCGATGATGAGCGGCAGTTTAGCCAAAAAGATCCGTAAGTATGCCAGTCAAAAGCTCAACCTACCTCCTCTCCCACCTCTCCCCCTCTCTCTCTCTCTCTCTCTCTCTCTCTCTCCCTCTCTTTCTACCTTACTCTCTTTTACACACTCTCTCTCTCTCTCTCTCGCTATCTGCCTGCGAACAGCACATAAGGAAAGCTTAAAGCGATAAAACGAAAAAAATAAAACTAAAATGGCGATAATGCAGTCAGTGTCCCCCTTGCCCTGCGACCCCCCTCAAGATTTCGTTGACTACTGTGGCTGCAAGAGAGCGAACCTTGTCTATTTGTAGTTGGTATAGTTTTACAATTGAGAGAGTCAACGTCAAATTTGCCAAATAAACGTACACACGCACACACACACACACACACACACACTGACACGGTAACACTTCCACACGAACACAGACACACACAAACAGACATAGTTGTGCTGCGACTGCGATTGCTGATGCTGATTTTGCTGATAACGATTTACCATGGGCATATTTGTTGTACTTTTTTTTTTGTTTCGTGATTTTCGTTTTTGTGTTTGTGGTGTGTTTCTTAGGTCGTGTCGTCAAACGTCAAAACCGCCTCCCTCCCGCCACCGCCCACCACACAGTGTGGAACACATTCTATATATCTCCACTCTCTCTCCCCCTGTCCTGCTCTCTGCGCTGTGCTCTGCTGGCTTTTATACGGATGCTTTGTATGTATTGGTATGCAAGCCGTAGTTAATACACACACACACTCGTATTGTATTTGTTGTAGATATGCAACCAATAATAACCAACCCCCCTCTCCCCCCTCTTGCCTAGTCTTTTCACTTAGAGAGCGTACTTAAAAACGAAACGAAAAGTTAAGTTTTTCGGGGCTGCTTCATTTTGTGTTCTTTGTTTCATTTTTGGTTTTTCAAATTGCATTTTGAATAGTGAACAATCAAGAACAAAAACTATGTAGCGAATTTATATTACAACAACATTTAGCAACAACAACAATGATAATGAAACAATAAAGCTAAGCATAATAAAACAACGTTATGATTATAATAACCAAATAAATAATGCACAAAAAAAAAAAAACAAAAAACAAAAACAATAACATCAATGAAAAGCAAAAACCATTGAAATTCAAATGAAATTCTTATCTATTGCTTCTTTCTCCTCTGACAAACTAGACAACGGATGCAGAAGAGCTGCAATATAACTGCCTTTATGTGATTGTATGGAAGTTCTTTGGTAATTCATTCTAACAACAACAACATACACACAAGCACAACACACCTTCATGCACACCGACACACTCACACACACACACACACACACATCGCGCACGCAAATCTGAGTTGTAGAAAAGACGAAGAGATGTTGAAAATGTTACATACATACACACTTACATCCATACACAATAAAAACACTCACACACACCGACATACATGCGTATGTAATGTATTTATACTTAGTGTGATCACCTCTCCCCCTTCCCCTCCAACTGAATAAAAACCACCAAAGTGGCGGCAAAAAGAGAATATGAAAAAACGAAATGAAATGAATGAAAACAACCTATATATCTGTCTCTCTCTTTCTCTCTACCTCCCACACTCTCTCTCTCTCTATTACACTGTCTCTTTAATCTCTCTCTCTGTTTCTCTCTTGAAATATACATAAATGTGTGTATATGTATGCGTGTATATACCAAATAAAACGTCTATTATATATAGTATGCATAACTGTTGTAACCAAACTAAAAAAATACCAACAAAATACCAAGCCACACAAGAAACCACTTAAGCATCTCTCTCACCCCAAAAATAATCCTCAAATCGTACTCTGTGTATGCACTGTGCAAAAAACAAAAAATAATATTGATACAAAAAATACATTGCCTTAAAAAAACGAATTACACCACTATATATTATATTACAAATCTACTAGATGGGTTGTTAATAACTGTGTTGTGCGTTACACTTTTGTTTTGTGTCAAAGTTCCTTTGCATACTCAACCTCACATTCAACACCACTCTCGACAAATTGCCACACGAAATAACAAAGACAATCATCCTTGCTGTTAAAACAACAACAACGAACGCAAAAACAAAAAACAATTCTTTTCGAGTGTAAAAAGGAACACGAATACTATTTGTAAAAGATACCGAAAAACAGCGTGAATCTTGTGCTCCCCCTTTAATGTGTATGTATGTGTGAGTATTGCTTGGGTTTGCTCTATGAATGTACCGTCTCTCTGTCTGCCGCCCCCTCCCACACTGCCCCTCGTACGGCGCCCTCTTCAATGACTGGTCGTCGATATCGTATTGTGTTGCGTCCGTCCCTCCTACGTTCGCGTTGAATTCTCGCACATCGATGGGGTGTGCTTTGTATGTATATGCGTTAACGGTAAACACATCGCGGCGATCATTAGTTTTGTTGCTCTAGCGCTAGCGCCTTAAGCTTTAACTAAAACTCCTTTTCCTTTTCCTTTTGTTTGTACATACGAATTCCTCTCAATTGCGTTTACGTTCACGTTCTCGTTCTCTCTTGTGTTTTTTTTTCCTGTCGCTTTGTACTTATTTTGATTTCGTTATCGACAATTACGAATCGCTTGCAACGCCATTTAACGTTGCTTTGTTTGCTCTCCACACTGTACAAAAATTCAAAATAATAATATTAATAATAAGTAAGCTTTCTCTTTAAATCAAAGTCATTCGCATATTACGTATGTATAATACAACTACTACGATATATGTGTGTACATATCGACAAGAATCGTTTTGTAAGCAGTCAATATTTTGTTCCATCATGTTTATCAATGTAAATTACTCTTTGCCATTTACAAATCTACAATTATGAATTTTGAATTAATTATTGTTATTGTTCTCGTTGCGCGTGCTTCAATGTCTCATATGCATATAAGTACAATTTAATTGGTTGCTGCCCTTCACCAGCCGCTCTCTCTTTCTCTCTCTCTCTCTCCCTCTCTCTCTCGATCTCAATCTGTGTCATAAATGTTGTCAATACTATTAAATTTGTTGCTTCCACTTCAGTTTCATACACATGTATCACATGCACTATCACCCACACAATTTGTTTGCCTCGCACCAACAACAACACGAAAACGAAACTTAACAATGAATTAATTCAAAACGGGCGGCGGGCATTAACTTTCTCACCTACACGCACACGCACACGCACACGTTCACTTACACATTCTCAGACGCACACGAATACGTTATGCATTCGTTTAGTTTCAATGCGCGTCCCCCTCCCCGCCTCTATTCCTTACACACACACACACCCACACACACGATAATCAAAAGAGAACGGCAAAAAGTATGCTACACGTGACACATAGACACAATTATTTGTATGTAATGTAACACACACACACACACACACACACACCGACACACACACACATTCGCACAAAGCAAAAACTAAGTAAAGTATTAAACGAAAAACGTACAAGAACAACAACAGCAACAGCAACAACAAGAACATGAAAAGAAATGAAATGATGCTCCATTCCAATCATTTAGTGCATTTATCTCTCTCTTTCTCTCCTCTTCTCTCTGTGTGTATCTCTGCTCTCTCCATTATTATTGTTTTTGTTTTTACAACTATTTGAGCAGATCAACGGCAGTGCGACTGTGACTGCGACTGCAGCGCAGCAGCAGCAGCAGCAGCTACAGCAGCAGCAGCAACAACAGCAGCTCCAGCTACAGCAGCAACAACAACAGCTACTACAGCAGCAGCAGCAACAACAACAGCAGCAGCAGCAGCTACAGCAGCAGAGCTTTGGCGATCCTCTGTCCGCTGCGACGTCGTCGACATCAGCAGCAGCAGCGGCGACGGCGACGTCGTCGTCGTCGTCAGGCGTTTATGGTGCGGACGATGCAGGTGCGGGTGTTGCTAGTGTCGGAGGTTGCGGTGTCGGAGGCGGAGGCGGTGGCGGTGTTGGTGTTGTTGGTATTCGTGGTAGTGTTGGTAGTGTCAAGGCTCTTGCGGGCAGCAGCAGCAGCAGCGTTGATCAGCAGCAGCAGCAACAACAACAACAGATGGCTGGCTTCTCTTCTTCTTTTGACGCAGAGGCCTGTGATTGGGCAACTGCAACTGCGAGTGGTGTTGCTGCAGCAGGTGCGCATCAGCAGCATCAACATCAATATCAGCATCCGCATCAGCATCAGCATCAACAAACATCCGTTATACAGCAACAGCAGTCAGTGACATCGTACGAGTCCCTAAAAAAGTCCAAATCACAAGGTGGGAGCACAACAGAAGAGCACTGTTAACCACCCAAGTACAACAACAACTACAACTACAACAACAACAACTACAAGAACAACTACAACAAGAACATCAACAATAATCAAGAACAACAACAATTGCACCACAAGAACAACAACAAAGCATCTCTTCGTTTCGCTCTCTTACTTTCTCTTTCTTTAACTCTCTTGCAATACAAATTTGTTGTCTGTGTGTGTAAGCAATGAAAGCTCCCCTCACACGCACACACATATGGCACGCCACGCGTTAAACTTCACACACACTTACACCCACACATACACATACACACAGCCTTACACACACACACACACATACTCACACACTCACATGTACATACAGATAGCAGCACATGCTTGTGGTTTTCTCTCTTGCGCTCTCGCTCTCTCACACACACTCGTTTGTCCTGTCTATCTGTACTGTACGCTTCAGTACCCCTTTCCCCCACCGCCGCTGCCTTTGGCCAGAACGTCCAACACACTGACGACGCGTTTTTATCATTTCTTCATTTTTATTTTAGTTTGATTTCATTTGTCGCCGCTGTTGTTTTTGGTCGTTGGCTCGGAGGCCGCGTGGGCTGGTGAGGGGAGTAAGCAAGATGGCCTGACTGTTGCTCATTTCGTTATTGGTTGAGGGGGGATGTGGGGAAGGGTCGGGGGGGCTGGTGTCGTTTACATGTGGAAGCAAAGATTGTTTGTTTGCCCTCGCCTCTTTCGCTCTCTCTTTCTCTCTTTTGACTTAAGTCTGACTCGCTCTCGCTCGCTCGCTCAACCCTCCCGCTCGTTCGTTCGCTCGCTCTCTCTCTCTCTCTTTCTATCTCTACTTCTGTCTCTATATATCTATTTCTTTCTATGACTGTCTCTCTATCTCTCTCCATCTCTTAAATAATGTTAATGTAATGTTCACACACACACACACACTCTCTCTCTGTCTCGTTCGCTCGCTCGCTCGCTCTCGGTATATGTGCACGCTTCTAATTAGCAACTAAATAAGTAACTGCAACAACAACAACAAAAGCAACAACAACAGCAACCACAACAACAACTAATTGCAATATCGAAGTTCGACAGCAAATTCAGCATTGGCAAATCGTATTTTTGCATAGTTCACACGCACACACACAAACACACACACTCACACACCAAATACACTCACACACAGACACAGACACACATACATATACATTCTCACATAGAACAACAACAACAATAATTAGTAGTCTAGTGAAAATAGTGCAGCAAGAAAAATAAAAATGAAAAACAATCGACAATCGCAAAAAAGAGAAACTAAAAAAATCGATTAACATAATTATTAAGCAAAAGTTATGCCTACTACCGCCCGCCGCTTTTTCTCTCTCTCTATTTCTATCTCTCTATATCTATCTTGCTCTATCAGTCTGTCTGTATTTCCTTACTTCTTTCCTACTCTCTCTCTCTCTCTCTCTCTCTCTCTTTCTTTCAAAATATATTTCATTCTCTCTCTCTAATTTCTAAAATTCTATCAATTCTTTCTCTCTCTCTCTGTTTCTCTGTATCAAATTGTACTGTGTAATCGTTTGCCACTCTCTCTCTCTCTCTCTCTCTTCTTTCTCTTTGTCTTTGCTGTCCCGCTATAAATATCGTTATCTCGATAACTCCTCATTTGTTTGCCTTTGCAATAATCGCTGTCTCAACAAACACACTCCACTCCCCACTCCGCCTTGCAGATAAGTTGGATGGCACCTTCTCGAGATCCAGATCGTCATCAATGTCCAGCATTGATATGTCTTCCTCTGAATCTGTTACCTGTTTAGCTTTTATCGAGAGTTATGCTAAACGCAATGGTAAGTGGCCGATCACCTACTATCGATTACTATCTGATCTCATCTGATCTTCGCTTCCTTGCAGATATTTTATCGCTCGTTCCTACTTTATGGATTGGAACTAGTTTTGGTTCAATATTGACATTGTTCATCACAATGCCGGAGCGCGATGTGCGCAAATCGCAGCCCGTCTTGGTTACAATTAACGGTAAACTATTGAAAACATCAGTCAGGAGGCATCTAGTTTAATGACTATCGCTTTTTATTTGTTGTTTTGTAGGCGGTCCTGTGGTACGACTCAAAGGCTCCATTACTTCCATGTCCTTCTTGGACTCTTACGGCTCGATCATTCCCTACACGTTTGAGCCTTGGCGCGATGAAAACAGGGACAAGAAAGATCGTAAATTTATGCACTTCTCACTATATATACATATATGTCAATCAATCGGTGTACATCGGTTATCAACTCGCTAAACAGTGGCTTTGTGTGAAGCGAGACTTTTACTGCATATCATGTCTTCGCATGACTCGAAATGCGTGGCACTGCAAGAGGACGCCTTGAATTACCGGGTTAAAACGAAGCTCGCTTCCAGACTTCCAGAAAGAAAAATATAGAAGCGCGATCCAGTTGTCCGCAGATTGTGTCAATTGCATATGACTAATTCCGACTCGAAGTCCAATTTCACTTTTCGAATCACTGCTATCGAGTTTCGCTGATTGCTCACTGCTTTCTGTTTATCGCTTTTGCAGGCACACCCACTAAGAGCAGCAGCCGCACCAGTCCCACATTTACACCAACAACTGCCAATACAATATCAAACACTTCGGTTGCTGGCGGAGCGGGGGCAGCTGGTGGTGGCGCTGGCGCGGGGGCAGCTGCTGGCTCAGCTGGAGCTGCTGGCGGAGCAGCAGGCAGTGCGGGAGGCGCAGGTGCGACTGCAGCTGCAGCTGGCGGCGGCGCAGGGGGCAGCGCAAGTGGCAGCGGCGGCGGTGGCGGTGGCGGCATGAGCAGCAGCAGCGCAAGCAGCAGCGGCATCAGTGGCAGCGTTAGCACCGGCCTGGAAACACTCACCGATCGACAATATATAGTTATCGCCAGCGAAAAGCAAACAAAAGTCTTCGATGTGGCAAATCAGTGCTGCATCAATCGCATACAATTATCGGAAATGGATTTTGCAGTCAAGGCAGAAACTATCACGATGAAAGGTCCTTCAAATTGTTATTCCTTCGTATCATATTACAAAAATACTAATGTTCGCTTGTCCACCTTGTAGATGGCTCTTGCTTAGCAACCTATCTTTCGAATGGCCATCTAATGGTACATAGTCTTCCTAGTCTAAAACTGTTATTGGATACTGATTTCTTACCGCTTATGGACTTAAGGTGAGACTGCATGCTGCCCAGCTCCAACTGTATAACTAATTCTCCCCAAATGTTTTTTTTTTCTTGCCTTTGTGCAGTTTTCAAACCAAATGTAAACAGGGAATTGTCGATCCAATGCTTTCGATATGGGGTCAACAGATCATTGTTCATGAAGATACAACTCAGTGAGTCCCCTTTTATATATACTCCGCCTTCAGCATCAGCTCTTTAACCATTCTTTTCTTTTCTCCATCCCCAGAATATCAAAAATATTTTGCTTTAGTCATAAAGGTCATGGATTGTACATGGCATCGCCCACCGAAATTCAGAAATTCACGATATCATCGGAATTTTGGTAAGTTCCAATCGACTTAACTAAGCAGCACGCGCCACTCCGGATGATATTGTAATTATTTGCTATTGTTTCGGTTTGTTAATTGGAACGTGACTTGTATTTACAATAATGATTCAGTTTACAAAATGGTAGCGAGTGTCTCGAAACTGATTTCTTATTGGTGCTCAAAACCAACTTTCAATTGCAGTCAATTTATTTTGGAGATGATGGGTGAGTTATATACGGTACACGAAATGCCCGAACAGCCGAAGGAGGGTTTCTTTAAGGGTCTATTTGGCGGTGGCGCCAAGCTGTTGGATCGCGAAGAGTTATGTAAGTAAATCAAACTCATTTCAATCTGTTCACATCAATTGAGCGGCTTATCATAAATTGTATTACGAGAAATTTATTTCTCCCATACTCACTGACTTATCCGTTTATGTTATTTTTATTGTCGATAATTAGGCAATCATTATATTTTTAGATTGGCACACTATGTTCATAATAAAAAATAAAAAACTACAGACATTTATAATATCACAATCGATTAGAAAATTCCTTGCACTGATGACCATCTACTTGTTGTTTTCGTTCTGTTGCAGTTGGTGAACAGAGTGGGAAAGCAAATCGTTCCGTTGCACGGCATATACCCGGCCCAAATTTGGAGCAGCTGGGTCAACGTGCTTCCACAGCCGCATCGGAAATTAGCAGGGCCCATCAGTTGGCCATGGAGCGTGGAGAGAAGCTCAATTTGTTGGAGGAGCGCGCGGAGCGTATGGCCAATACAGCTCAAGATTTCAGCGGTACAGCGCATCAATTAATGCTTAAATATAAAGACAAAAAGTGGTATCAGTTGTAAAATATCTATTTTAGGAGCCAATTCTACCACAGTTATTGTAATATTGCTTTTATAACACTTTCTACTACATTACGAGTAAAGTACACTTATTTAATTTCTGTTTTCAAGTCGTCACGTTATTTACAAAAACAAAAACAACAAAAACCAAAAAAAAAACTACAAAAAGCAAACAAAAAAACAACAAAAACAAAACAAAAAACCGTTTTTAATAAAAATATATAGACCAAAAACAAACAAAAAAAAACAAACCAAGTTTTCTCTGTGTTTTTAATTGAAATCTTAAACGTGCAAAGTGGGCTTTGGCAATGTGAAATATTGAAATAGTCAGTCTGTTTTAACCAAACGAATCGTAAACATCATCTACAGATATACTAGTCACAAAAAATAAATAATAAATCTGTATTTTTAATCTGCAAAACTAGAGCATAGTGAAAACATATTTTGTACTTTTGTATTTGGTGGAATGTCGAGAGTGTGGATAAAAAGCTGCTGAATAAAAAATCTAGAGAACAAATGTGGTGGTACGTATAGAGACTATTGATTTCCATTCATATTTGCATTCCAATTGGAAAAGTTAGAATGATCGCTTCGAACAACCCCTGTTCAAAAATGCATCTTGCACTGTTTGAAGTGCATTATGCAACACTTCACTACGCTAAGCGCAGCTAATCGATAGTCGGGCACTGGTTCGATTTTTCGATCAATAACTCACGCTCATGGAGTTTACAAATAACGATATTTTTTAATCTTTTAATTATAATTTTCCATAGGACATCACGCTCCTATTATTTTCCGTTTTGGAAATAAATCATTTATATTGTAAGCGAGTTACTCTCAAACGAATTTCTTTATTTTGGTATATTATTCCTAATTTTAGGATTGTCACTTGTGATCACACCACGACACAGATGTATTAAAACTATATTTTAAAGTCGAAAACAATTAATATGACAATTTGAGAGTAGTTTAACTATGATTATTTTGCTGTAAAACACTTTGACATTTGCACTATTACAATGAATGTATACAAAATGTCCAAAAGCATCGATAGTGCCATCGATGTTTCTTCACACTTGTGATTTGTTCACTGCCTCAGTAATATACTGAACAAAATATGCAATTTGTTTTTCGTCTTTGCGTAATACAATATATTCTATGGTCTATATAAATCAATTAAAATTATAGTATAATATTGTTATGCTAATAATAACAAGTGCAAATGTGAGATAAAAAAAATATACGATTATTTATTTCGCTGGTGGAACAAGTTCTCCAACTCAAATTTGTCAAACTTAAATTTGGCAAACTTAAAATTGGCGAACACCATACACAAATTTAAACTATTTCATGAAAAATTATTTAAAAAAAACATACAAATGATTACGAAATATAAATAACGTAAACGATGAGAACAACGAAAGCAAAAACACCTATTCTAAGTATTGCGGCCAATTGTCAAATTGCGCGCAAAGCAGTTCACTTTGACGAACCAGCGAAATAGCTGTCGCCAGTTTTAGTTGGGTTGCCATTGCGGAAGTAGTATATTTTTTGCGCTTTGTAAAGTGGTATATTTTGAGATGGAACTTGAGGTCACACTGGAGACAGCTCTACTAACCATTTTATTTTAGTTAATAAAATACATATATTTCCTCTTTTTTTCGTTGTGCGCGCACGAAAAAGTGAAAAAAGACATTCACGCGTCCGTTTGCAAGTACAATATCGGGCTCGCTCGTTGTTTTGAAGACTACGATTTGCTACGAAATTTCACATACATATATTGCTCGCTCAGTTCCAATTTTTTTTTTGTCGTTCCGTTTGGCCCTCCTACAAAATAGTAAAAACGCCAACCTTGAGAAAAACACCCAGCACAGCAGTTTCCAACAGTTTCACTGCTCTCGCTCTCGTTGTTTCGTGGTAAGATTTTCTCGCCCAGCAAAATAATACTATATCGTAAACGGGAAATTTTTAATGAAATCGCAACATGCGATTCCAATGCGGGCTCAATTTTTCTTTTGTGTAAAACGAATGAAAAAAAGCGATGTGAAAAAAAAAAACATGTAAGGTGCAGTAGTAGCAACTGTGTATGAGTGAGTGTGTGTGTGAGTGTGTGCGTGTGTTGTGCCTGCAGCTGTATGTGTGTATGTATATGTTGTGTGTGTGTATGTATCAATGCTGTTGTTGTTTGTGTGAGTGTGCGTGCGTTTGCATGTCATATGTGTATGTGAGTGTGTGTGTGTGTAATGTGCATTCCAACGGGGTAAAAGAAGAAGCGGAGTACGTTGTACCTGTCATCGTAGTTGTTGTCGTCTTCGCTGTTTTTGTTGTTGCTGTTGCAGTTGCCGTTGCCGTTGCTTATCGATTATCAGTGGCCGTCTGTTTATATTGAAATTCATATACGAAAATAAATAATCGATCAACAATTTCGAGAGTCTGTTTACGTCTCCTCTCTGACTCGGCTGCTGTTTCTCTATTGTTGTTGTTGTTGTTGTAGCTGTGATGTCCAATACACACACGCACACGCATACGCACACAGAGAGACAAACTCAATATATGGAGGGGCTATCGATTCAAAATGTTTTAATTACGTTATGAAAATGCGCAATATTCGCAGAATTTTTGAAACTTGAGCAAAGAGACAGAGGGCGAAAGCATAAATGTAAAAAGAGAGTGCCGAGCAGCAAAACAGCTTAACAAAACAATCTACCAAAAAGTCACCAAAAAGTAACAACAGCAACGATAACGGCGACCACAACCAAAACTTCAAAAAGAAAGTGTTTAGGGCCTTTTTATTTAATTTTTGCTTGGCGCCAACTTCGCAAGCTAATCTATATTCCTTTTCATCTTCTTTTCACAGTTTCTTTTCATTTTTTTTTTTCGTCGTGAAACAACAGATCTTCTGCCTTATTATATATACAATATATATATTTCGCAAAGGAAAAGCAATAAAATAAAGAAAACACAAGTACCAATAAATCTCCAGCTTCACTCTACTGCAACTCTAAATTAATCGAAATCGACGTTGATACCCATAGCGAGCTCAAATCGAATCGCCCCCGAGCAGGAACGCAAAAACAACAGGCAACAGGCGAAGAAGTCTTCTTCACTATTCAACCGACAACATGGACAAGATGCGGCTGCTTAAAGACGTCCGCTCCGAGATAATTATCGGCGGCAAATATCGGGTGATACGCAAGATCGGTAAGCATTTTCTTTTGCATATATAGATTGGCGAGCAGTACGAGATGGGATCGCGTGAGTCACCAAATTCATCCATTTGTTCATTGCTTGCTTCGCCAAAAGGGAACTCTGATAGGCTTGTTGTATACATAAATAAATGTACAATATACAAATACATAGACGGCTCCCCACACGTGGTGACAGATCTCCGGCTCAGTTCAACAGTCAGTCATACGAGTGGAGAAATACTATTCTCGCTGTAATCTGCATCTTTGGAATTGTCAACTAATATCGAATGCGAAACCGCTAAACAATATCTCTACCCCGACTTGGCACTAAAGGGTATCATGCGTTACAACATCAGCCATTTATCGCTCAATTAAATTACGGATATTGTCAAAGCCGATTTCATTCTAGAAACGTATCCTAAGCTATGGTAATCCCTAAGTTTACCATTAAAACCCGTCGAGACATTAACAACTAAGATATCCACTTGGCCAGTTAGTTTGCTGTGATGAGTTCTATGATAGATGGGTCATATTATTCTTAGTTTAATTAAAAGTCGATCGCTAAATTGTGTATATTGTATTTTGCAAAGTTGCTGCCTTTGAAATGAGATGAAAAATATCGTGTATTATCGGAATTGTTCAGAATGTCTGTCAGAGCAACTGTTTCTTATGAAAGCTATGCTTACTGGCCATTCGGGTTTTCGATTCGTGGTGAAATTCCTAGTTCTGCAATTCAAGTAGCTGATATCGCTCCCGATGCTCTCCACAACAATCAGTCTGTTTCTGATATTCGTCACTACTAGATATAGCTAGGCACATCATTTTTCTAGAGTTGCACTAATGCATATAATTTTAGCTAAGAAACTTGATCGATGAGCTGACAGATCCAGCGTTTTAATTTTTCCCTATCTCGAGCATACAATGGATCATCGAAGAATGGCGAGTCCTTCGGTTGTGTTCCTACTCGTCAATAGACATCTCGTTTGTTTCACATGAATTACTATATAGTCGTACTTTAATATGAGTAATAATGCATGCCTTTTTCTCCGTCTGCTGTCAACTTGCAGGCAGTGGCTCGTTTGGCGACATCTATCTCGGCATGAGCATTCAGACCGGCGAGCAGGTGGCCATCAAGATGGAGAGCGCCAGCGCTCGCCATCCGCAGTTGCTCTACGAGGCGAAGTTGTATCGCCTATTGAGCGGCGGCGTTGGGTTCCCCCGCATACGCCATCACGGCAAGGAGCGCAACTTCAACACGCTCGTCATGGATCTGTTGGGACCCTCGCTGGAGGATCTGTTCAACTTTTGTACGCGCCACTTTACGATCAAGACGGTGCTCATGCTGGTCGATCAGATGATCGGTCGACTTGAGTACATACATTTGAAGTGCTTCATTCATCGTGATATTAAGCCGGACAACTTTCTCATGGGCATCGGCCGGCATTGCAACAAGCTTTTCTTGATCGACTTTGGGCTGGCCAAGAAGTTCCGCGATCCGAACTCGCGCGTTCACATCTTGTACCGCGAGGACAAGAACTTGACGGGCACGGCGCGCTACGCATCGATCAACGCCCATCTGGGCATCGAGCAGTCGCGTCGCGACGACATGGAATCCCTGGGCTACGTGATGATGTATTTCAATCGCGGTGTGCTGCCCTGGCAGGGCATGAAGGCCAACACAAAGCAGCAGAAATACGAGAAGATCAGCGAGAAGAAGATGTCGACGCCCATCGAGGTGCTGTGCAAGGGCTCGCCAGCCGAATTCTCCATGTACTTGAACTATTGTCGTAGCTTGCGCTTTGAGGAACAGCCCGACTACATGTACCTACGTCAATTGTTCCGGTAAGTGATCGATCGCATCGTTCGTCAATATTTGCTAGCGCTTTACGAACGACGTCTATTTTTCCTTTTGCAGCATTTTGTTCCGAACGCTAAACCATCAATACGATTACATCTACGACTGGACAATGCTGAAGCAGAAGACCCATCAGGATCAGGCGAATCCTGCTCTGCTCTTGGAACAGCTGGAGCCGCGCAACGATCGCGACAAGGAGAAAGAAAAACCGACCATCAAGCCGCTGCTCACCGACTAAGCGAGCAGAAGAAGATGCAGATGTTAGGTGAAGATCAAGATGCAAGGGAGCAGCTCTCAAAAACAACACAACTATACGAGCAGAGCGGGAGGGACCGAGAGAGAAAAACAGAGAGAGAGATGTGAAGGTAGAGCGGGTGAGAAAGCGCAGCAGAAGAGGAGAAGTGGATGCGGAGCGAAAGCGGGAGTTAGGATGTTTCTTAATATTAATTTAAATTCAATACTAAACATATAAGGAACAAGAATGCAGACAACAACAACACAACAACAATATATCTAAATGAAATTCACCATACAAAAACAAGCAGCATACAAACAGACAGACACACACACATATACACACACCCACACACACATACACTCACACACACACACAACCACATTACACGCCGAACATAGCAACAGCTAAACTTAGCATAATAATGATAAAAAAGAGAATCACAGCAGCAGTAACGCAAGATACTGAAGAAGATGGATGCTGCTGCAGGAAAAAAGCAAATACAATTATGATAAAAACAGCAACAACAACAACAACAACAACAAAAATATATATATAACAATAATATTAATATTAATAATACAAAATGCAAATTATATATGTATATAAAAACAACATATACACAACAACACAAAAATGTCTTTCGTGTGTGTATATTTGCATATACATATATATATCTAAATATATGTATATATATATATATATATATCATTATATATATATGTATATATATATATTGAATTCATCTAAAATGCGAAACATTAATACAAACAAAAACAATGCATATGCAAATGCAATAAAAAATAAATATAACTAAAATTTAAATTTAAATAAAGCAAAAAGTGAACATCATAATGCAAGTGGTAAGGCCAAGCGAGAGAGAAAAGTATAAAACAGAAAACAAAAAATAAAATACAAAAAAAAAAACAAAAAGAAATAAAACAAAAAAAAAAGGAACAAGATGAAAACGCAAAACTGCAAAGTAATTTTGCATATTAAGAAGCAGTAATAATTATACACATAACTTATATTTAATTTTTTGAATTACATCAATAAATATGTTGAAATTAAAATACACACAACCAGCCAAGCGAGACACGCAACGGACCAGAACGAGGCGTCGTCTATTTTTCCTTCTCTAGGAGTAGGAGACAGGACAAAGCTGATTTCCTGGCATCCCCGTATACGCCGAGCAAAAGGACCAGTACGAGCCGTTGTCTCACTTTCGGAGTCACCAGTAGCAGCAGTAAAAGCCTTTTCCCTTAGTGCCTTTATTTTCGAATACAGCTAGCATCCTTTCCTATCCTTTGCATATTTGACTTGTACTAATGACATATGTTATACCAATTGAACATCCTTTACTAGATTGTCAAGGATAATAGCATTAGTAAACAATCGAGAAACCTTCAATAAATAATTCAACTGTTTCGATTATCCATTGCTTACTTGAGCCTTAAAACTTCTAGGTTTGTTTCCAGGACCCTTCTAACGTTATTGTGCTTTTGTCTGGTAATTGCAAGTCCTCGCTGTTTGCTTGCCTAATGAGCTGTATCGTTGCTAAATCCTAGTCGCATGAAGGACTCTTGTAAGTTCAGCTTGAGATGCAGAAAAGTTTTATGCAAATTAAGGCGATAGTCCTTGAATTGGCCGACTTAAAAGCCATTATTATATTGGCAGCTTATTTTGCATACCCTTTTTACATTTCTCTTGAATTTTGCCGGAACATTATAGCTTTTTATCGCCTCTTGTAGCGATGAGCATCATCAAATCTGGTGGTCGTTCGAGAATCAAGAAATCATTTCGGCGCCCAAGAAAACATGCCAAAAACACAAAATCCTTAATTTCTCGTAAACTACAAGGACGAATGGGATGTCCTTTGGCAGGCTGATTGTCCTAAGTAAGACTCGTGTTTTGACACATGACAAGTCAGGATGTGCAAGGACATTCCCGAGTTATGGCCTGTTTTCTCTATAAGAAAAAGTCCTTGTAACTTGGCCGTTTGAAGGACATTCGTCCTCGGAGTGGTGTTTTCGAGCTCATCATCGAAAGACGAATCGGTGTGCCAAAGGACATCGCTATAGTCCTTCAAACAGCCGAGTTATAGGTGATTTTGTAATTTTTAAGCAATTTTCCATGCTACCCCCTTATAAAATTTTGAGGTGATAATTTTGGAAGCAGCCTGGAAATTGTTGATTGCAGATACCTGGTTCAGCTTCTGGGATCATTGAAATTTATGTCCTTTCAGGATCCGAAAGGATATAACCGAGTTAAATCAAAAATTGAATTATCCTTCTTCAAAAATAGGCTCTAACTTGCCCATATCCTTGCGCATTTGAATGGGACATGCTAGTTTAGGTTTGTACGAACGTCCCCTTATTGATCTGCACTAAAAAAGAGGGGGAACGCGACCTTTAGGGGTGTCTGCAATATATTTCAGAACCAGGCGATCGCCCGATGTGAAAATTTATACAAACGGTGTTTTTGTTTATTTACTGCCAAGATTCTCGCGTGCTAGACTAAAATTTAGTGACGAGTTATACAATACAATGAAATGCATTTCAAAGCCAAGACTGCACGCCTTGACAATCAGACAAAATATGCCGCCAGCTGGGCCATCTTATCTTTGGGCGGTCGTCCTCCATGGCGTCCACCACGTCCAGCGCCGGCACCAGCAGCAGAACCACCACCAGGACCTCCTGCAGCAGCAGCATTGGGGCCACCGCGCGGCGCATTACTACGCACCTGGCGTGAGGCAACAGCGCGATGCTTTTCCACCAGGTGCGAGAACTCGACGGAGCAAAAGATGCAGCCTGTTTTCTCCTCGCTTCCATCCTTGAACTTGGATTTGTCCGATTTGTAGACGACGTTGACGAGCTGCGCGCCGCAGTCGTTGCACTTGGTCTCTGTGTGCATTGAAAGCGAAGGAGTTAACAGATTAAGCAAAAACCAACTAACAATGCTGCATTGCTTACCTTCGACTGAAATTTTGGTCGCGCCCTTAAAGCAGTTGATGATGACGTCGCAGCGATTGCAGCCAAGCTTCCAGCTGGGCGAGAGCGTGCTGTCCAGCACCAGGACACCCGTCTCACACTCCACACAAGTGGAGATGCCCAGCGTGTTCAATGAGTGGGGGCAGGTGGGATGCGTGCAGGTGTTGCAGCCGCCAAATTTGGGCATATCCCTGAACGGCGGATGGTTGTAGCAATACGGGCAGAAGGGATACGAGCGACCCTTCACGCCCGTCGAGAAGGCCAATAGGCCGAAGTCGTCCAGCGGGCATTTGAACTCGCGATACACTTTCACGTTGCCATTGGGCAGCGTGTAGTTCTCGTCGCAGTGCGAGCAATATAAGCGAGCTGGTTTCGTCTAAACGAAGAACAACAACAACAACAGCAGGCAAGTTAGTCAGTTGATTGGGCACCAAGAACAGTGGCAAGAGCTTCCACTCACCTGTATGTATTTCATGTAGCGCCTGCATTTGCCGCAGCGCGAATGCGCCTTACCCGACTCGGCGAGTGGCGAGAACGAGGACTCGAAGAGCATGTCCATGCTGGTAATGTTCTGCACAAAGAACATGAACTTGAGCTTGAATATCTTCGTTGCATGTCGCCGCACGTCGTTGAAGTCCGCCGATCCCTTCGCTATCAGTGTGAGCATGCGCTCGACCTCCGACCGCATTGTGGGCAACACGAGCTCCGGATCAATCTTCTGATAGCCATGGACCAGCACGATACCCAGCGTCGTCGGTATCAGCTTACGTCCGCTCTCGATGCGCACATAATTTCGCTGGCAAATATTGTTAATATGCACGGGGATGGAGGCGTCGGTGCCAATGCCATGCTGCTCCATTAGTGTGATCAACTCGGCCTCGGTGAGATAGTCGGGCGGGCCCGTCTGACTCTCGGCTAGCCGCACCTCGTTGATGGCCACCTGGCTGCCCTGGACGAAAGGTGGCGCTGGCTCATCCTTGCCAAAGGCCTGCCACGTCATTACCTTGGTGAAGCCCGCATCGAGCAGGACATTAGCAGTGCACGAGAAGCTCTCGAGGCCGACGCGCAGCTTGGCGGTTGTGGTGCGATATTTCAGATCCCTCGACACGGTGCCCATAAAGTGGCGGCATATAAAGTCGTAGACGCGCCAAGTGTCGCGATCAAAGTCATTGCGCGACGCCAGCTTCATGGGCGTGATGGGCGGATGGTCGCCGGCATCTTTCCCCTTGCGCGGCGTCTGAAAATCGCTGGCAATAGCGCGCGCCTCATCGCCAAACTCGCTCGACGGTTGCAGTACGCGCAGCACGGCGTGCAGATCAAAGTTCTCCGGATACTGATTGGTCTCTGTGCGCGGGTAGCTAATGTAGCCCTGCGTATAGAGACGTTCCGCCACCTGCATCGCCTGGAAGGGGCCGATGCCAAGTCCCGAGCTGCAGATCCTCATTAACTCGACCGTGTTGAGTGCTTGCGGTTTGCTTTTGAACGACTCCTTGCTGCTCACGCTTTCCACGCTGCAGACAAACAGAAACAGAGAAAAAGATTTCAGGCGTGGAAACATTTTGTAAAATAATCATCCTAGAATGTAGGAACACAATATAGCGTAATTTGTAATTCAGCTACAGCTTTACAATTATAATATAGACGAACTCAAGTCTATAAAAAATAAGAAAATAAATATAAATAAACAATATATCTAATAATACCGGTCTGCAACCGTTAAATATAGCTGCATTTTTCTGTTGTCGCTCTGCTGGCATTCATCAAAATATGAATATCCTACATTTCTATACATTATCTACATTTAAGACTGGCTCTGAGCACTCTATATAATATATAGTATTCCCTAAACAGTATTCAAATACAATTTAATTGCCTGCCCTTTTCTAAACATGCTCCTATCACACTAAATAAGCTTTCAGTACTGTTCAAACAGTGTACATACGACAGGCGATTCGGGACTTACGTGGCCTCTTTGTGCTCCTTGACTCGATTGAGCAGCATGATGGCAATGTCCTTCTTGAAGACACGCCCTCGCGCCCACTCCAACGTGACCTCCGGCTGGCCCGCGGTAAGCTGCAGATACCAGAAGGTTTCGGGCTTGAAGGTTTCGATGTCATCGTGCCGCTTCACACAGAAGCCGAGCGTGGGCGTCTGGCAAGGGCCGTACGAGATGAGGGAGGAGTCCAGGTCACCGTAGCGTCCCTGGAAGAACTTGGTCTGGAAGCGTGTAAAGGCACAGCCTATGCGCAAGTCCAGCTCCTGTCGAGCATCCACCGACTTAGCCTCGTTCTCGTTGGGATGCCCTAGCGACTCCATGGCCCCCTTGATGTCCTTGTCGGTGATGGCCGAGAAGTGGGCGCGATACGTGACTTGGTGGCTGTATACGTTGTGAATGACATGCTGGACGGCGTCCATCACCTCATAGCAGATGTTTTCGCCCTCCTTGTCACAGTCAAGCCACAGCACCAAGTAATCGCAGCCGCGCGCCTCGTGCGCGAGAAATGCGCGCATTTGTTGCTTGGGCGAGCACTCCTTCTTTTCGGTGGGGCAGCTGAAGAGCTCGACAGGATCCACTTTGTCCCACGACTGGTATTTGCTGGTGAAGTCCAGTGACATCACATGCCCGCACACCGACGTCATGCGAAAGTGTACAGCGCCCTCATTGCGAAAGTGTCCCGTCCACTCGTGCGTAGAACAGCCGTTGTTGCCTGCAAAGCGTTCTCATTATTATTGGTATTTACATTTTGGATGTTGTTTATGGGAAGCCGTGTCTAACCTCGCTTCGCCGTGCAGCGTCCATTGGAGAGTATGGCAGCTAGTGAGGCAGCCAGCGATGGCTTCTCCGCCACCATCAATACATTCTTCATGGCCTCTAAAAACTGATCTGATGATCGCACACACACTCCGTCTCCCTCTCTTGCTTTCTTTCACTCTAACGCCTTTTATTGTTTTTTTTTTTTTTTGTGCACTATAGTGTTCAACCTACATATGTGTGTGTGCGGGTGCGTGGGTGTATGCGTGTGAGCAGGGAAGCTGCTGCTGCCGGTCTTTTTGTGTGGTAAACGACGCCTGCTCTCAGCATACGTTCGCCGCCTTAGCTCGCAGTACGTTCCTATAAATGCCTCGCTCTATTTCGATTCAATTGTTTGTCGCTATATACACACTTCAATTACTTGAGCGTTTGTATCAAAAATGTTTTTGCATTACAAAAAAAAAAATTGTGTAGCGTAGCTGTGCTTGTTAGTGATGTACAGCGAGCAAAATGCACTATTTTTGACTGAGCAAATATACCAGTAACTGAAGGGTTGCATTTTATACCGCGGAGCAGGCGCATTTTAAAAGTCTTTTTATTTAATTTATTTTTACACATCAAACTTAAGACAAATGTGACATATTTTATACAAATCAAGCTTTTTTGTATGTAAATATGTCTTATACTTGTCAATACTGTAAAATATACTGAACACTAAATATTTACCTTTTTGTAGGAATGCGTTGCCAGATTATCGATTGGCTATCGTCCGAATATTGAGCCATCGATTAGGTTTTGCCGATATACCAAGTTACCAAGTTGCGCAAGTTATCGTCTGCAATTAATATTTGCGCAAGTGTTGTAACGAAGTTTTTAATTTTATTGTTGCTGCTAAATCGATTTATATTTCTCTACTTCATGCCACATTAAAGCTGTTTACTTGATCGAAAATAGAAAGTATTGTTGAAAGTATTTGTTATCTTAACAGCAGTTCAAACTACGCGCCAAATGTGGCAGCATTGGTTATAGAAACAACCACCCAGCATTGGGGCTCTCCCACACACATATACGCACACTTGCTCAATCAGTGGACTGACTTGCTGCAGATGCAGCCAGCTCCGCAGCCACTATGAAATACCCGCTTCACTGTTTGCTTCTCAGTTGAGTTTTGACCGTGAGCGTGTTCAGGTGCGCGTCATTGTCCCTCGTCCGTCGATGTTGTTGTCGCCGCTTTCATCGTCATCGTCGTCGTCGTCGTCGTCGTCTCCGCCGTTTACGTGTGTGTGCGTCTGCGTCTGAGTAGTGTACGTTTTTGTTGTTTTTTTTTTGTATTTTTGGCGACGGTTAGCAAAAATTGTTGAACGCATATACATACATATTTATAAATATATATATATATATTTATATATATATATATAAATATATATGTATATATATATATACATATGTATACGGCAGATCTGTATATGTTCATGAATATATAAAAAAAATTAAAAGTTTTTTCATATTTTGAATAAAAAGAAAAGTTCGTTGTGTTCACTTCAACTATACATACATATGAATTTAAACATCATCTGTACACATTTTGGGCTTGGACGTTTTTTTTATATATTTTTTTTTTGGTTTTGACCAACAAAGCGTAGCGTCAGGCAGAGCAAAGTAAAAGCAGAAATTGAGAGTTGTTTTTGTGTGTTGAGTGCGTCGCAACAACAACTAAACAACAACAGGGGGAGCATTGTTGTAGCATTGGCAACACTATAATACTAACAGTTACACCTACGCATTATGGGCATCACCGGTAGTAGCAGTTTTGTTGTTGTTGTTGGTTGACATGCCGTCGCTTTCTTTTGCGTGCCCATGCTCACCCCGTGCCCGCCCACTCTTACACACACACATACTTACACGTACAAACATATATATATGTATGCACATAGG
Source organism: Drosophila rubida (assembly GCA_035046165.1). Classification (NCBI taxonomy): domain Eukaryota; kingdom Metazoa; phylum Arthropoda; class Insecta; order Diptera; family Drosophilidae; genus Drosophila; species Drosophila rubida. Next base: position 657,283 of record JAWNOF010000023.1, read on the forward strand.
GCTCCTCTGGTGTCCGTTGCAAATTTGAATATTAGCTTGCAGTTGTGTGTAGTTTGAATGAAATTTCTCCATTGCGATTTGATTTGTTGTCTTATTTTATGGTGTATGCGATTTGTGAATGAATTGGACAAGCAGCAACAGTCGAAGTTGATGTTTATTATTTTTCCGCTGTTTGTTGAGCATAGAAACTTGTCCTAAATTCACTTCACTTCACTTCACTTCATTAAAAAAACAACAAATGCAAAATGAAATAAAAACTCGTTTTTATGAGCTTTTCTTGTTGTTGTTGGAGCTTTAAAGTTATTGCTTTTTTGCACATTTCATAGTTGGCATTGTTGTTGTTCTAATAAATGACAGAACAATGGCAACACTAAGCTGAAGCTCGGCTTTAAGCTTCTCTTTGCGCTCTCTCTCTCTGTCTCTCTCTCCCTCGCTCTCAGTCTGTTGGAGCTGCAGCTCAACAACAAAGTTGAAGGCCTTTTTGCATACTAGCAATGTTACGAGTAGTAACAACAACAGCAGACCCTAGACAGCTTTTTGGCTCTGATCACATAAAAATGCTAAACTGGTTTGCCGTAAAAGTTGTTGTTTTCTTTTCATTGGCATTTAAATACACACATACATACATACATTTACATGCCTACACATACAGACATCTATTTACATGTGGTATATGTGTGTGTGTGTTTTTGGTTTAGTTTTGACGTCATTTTGCGCAATGAAATCGAATCAGAAATGCAATCAACAATAGTCATTATGTTATTTGTTATTGTGTGGTGTTACGTCCGCCAAGTAGCAGCAGCAACAATAACAGCAAACACATACCACAATTCCACTTGAAAGCTCTGCAGCAACAGCAGCAGCAGCAGCAGCAGCAGCAGGAGGTGAAGAAAAAGACGCTGAAGTTGGCAACAGCAGCTGCAGAAGAGGAAGAGAGAGCGAGAGAGCGAACGATCGAAGGCGAAGCTCGGCTGGAAAGCTGAGCTTAACCCGCACACATGCACACACACATACACGCATGTGGGTAACACTTGTGTTTACCAGTCTAGCTTGCTCGCTCTCTCTCTCTTTTTCTCTTTTTGGCTCTCTCACTAATGTTTTCGTTAACTCTCTCACACACAGTAAATGACATGAGGAAAGTTCATAATATTTAAAGACACTCATACACACACATACACACATATACACATACAGTCGTGAATATAAGAGCAAAGAAACAACAACAAATTGAAAACAATGCATTTGTTAAAATCAAAAACTACGCTCGTCTTGAGAATGTCGAAACTCAAAAGAAATTAGCATAAAACAAGTGATACTCCCCCCGCCGCAAGCAAAATCACAGCAAAAAAAGAAAAAATATTAACACACCTTTAAAAGGCTGCAACAACTACGACTCAGCAACATCAGAGCAACTCAACAGTATCAGCTATCAAGGAAGATAGCAACAAAACGGCCACAACATGTTGTATACGCTAAGTAAAGCAACAACGCGAATTCGACTCAAAAGGCAGCATCAACAACGCTTTAAAACAACATCACCAACAACTCAGCAAAATCGCTGGCTTTGGAGTTTAACATTTTTGGCTGCATTTTGCGCGCAGGTAAGCAAAAACAAAACAAAAAAAAGAAGCTTTTTCTTTTCCATTCGATCAACTTTCTTTTGGCTCGCGCAATAAATGTTTAGCAACATGTTGCGTTCGCCTTAGCAACATATGTTGTTGTGTATTTCGGCAAGAAGCAGCGAGACACGCATACGGCGGAGACGTATTGTATGTAGTAAATCACAGTTGCACTTGCTGCGTGTTCTCTTCCCACTCGCTCTCTCTGTCTCTCCTGCTTGAGCGCTCTCTGCGTCTGTTCTTGTGCACGTGTTGTTGGTGTTGCTATTGGGGTCTCATTGTTTGTGTTGTTAGTGGAGCGCACATTTCCCAAGTTAATTAAATTCAATTATTTCGCATCGTGTTTTTGGTTTTGTTTGTGCGCTTGCAAAACTCGTATTCTTCTACAGCAGCGTCAACTATAGAGGCGGCTGTGGGCGAGGGGAGCTGGTGCAGAGCGGAAGGGAGTGTCGAGCTATCAGTCGTGAGAGACCTTGAGAGTTAGGCAAGCGAATTATTTGCAAGCTGGTTAAAGTGCATGAAATGAATATACACATTTGATACCCACAGCAACAGCCACAGCAACAGATACAGATACTTTTTCAGATTGAGATACCCGCATGTGGGTGATCACAAGATACTTGCTTAGTTTCAATTGCATAAGCGCTCCCGACGAAGCCTTCCACATGAATTCATTATCGACAATTCTCTTTATTTTTTTAGTTTCTTTTCATTTTTTTTGCTGTTTTTTTGCAAAACGTGAGCGAGCAACTCTGAATCAATCAATCGCGAATAACCAGAAATACTCGACTAGACAGCAACAGTTCATTTCGAAAGACAAATAAATTACGTGTTCAAAGAATGTGTTTGAAAAAAACCATGCTTGGTATTCTTCGGTTCAAACTGATTGCGCAATATCCACAGACAGCCGATGGCCCAATTATTAAATGCGATCTAATTATTTGATCTTTCAAAATTAAATAATATAATTCAAATTTATTCGCTTTCTAAATGGTAATAAATCTTGAATCCAATTGTAGAAATAATGGTATAAATGGTAGATTGAAACAAAAAGTGATAATCATTGCTGATGAATGAGAAGTCGTAACTAGTTGGTAAAGAAATATTATTCCAATTATTATTATGAAATTGAATAGCGAAATTATGCGACTTCCCAAGTATAGTTAAACTCACTGAATTATCTAATTTTGGTTTAGTAGTGGGTTCAATGTATTTTCATAAATTTAATTATAGACTTGTAAATAAATATTCGACAGTTGCAGGTGCAACCACATACTTAACTAAAGTATTTCCCAGCCATTTGCTGTGGAAGGCATCTTTATTGCTTTTCGTTTTTCGCTGAGTTGTTTCCACCCATTACCCATTACCAAGTGATTACCGAGGTGGGGCAGGCTACAGGAATGTTCTCATTAGGAGCTCGCTCTCGAGCAATAACTATTCGCAGCAAAGCCATAAAGTCTAGCCCAAATAATGGGACAGCTAACTAATATTCCGACAAATCAACGTCACGTAGCCATCATAAATAAATCGGGAAACATTTTTAGCACTTAAGTTAGCATTGCGAATAGATCAATTTACGTGGGCCGTTAAAAGCAATTGATGGGCAAGTCAGCGTCCTTCATTGGTTCCTGAGCGAGCTGGAGAATTGTCGAAATGGTTTTGGACACTTTTCACAAGTGGCAGAAACGCAGAAATTGTCATTGTTTTGTCTATTCGATAAATGGATGCAAATATTCGCCATTTAGTCACATACGTCGAATTAACAATCCGACCAACCGACCAACCAACCAACGACTTGGCCCAAAAGTCACGTATGCCGCACGGCGCTTTATAACCGAAAGCACCCGCTGTTACACACACACACACACACACAAATGTATATATAAAGTAGAAGTAGGGAGTATCTAGATGGTATATATGCTTGAATTAATGCATCGGGTTGAGAGCAAGCATTGCACTTCAGTTTGTCTGGTTCAGCGAACTGCGTGCAAAGTTGTTGGCAAAAAAAAAAGAGTTGCACTTTTTTGTGTCGCGTCTGTTTCAGTTGCTTATCGATGATAGTTCTTCTACTTTGCACTGTGCGATATCGATCACAGACAGCGCTTGCAAAGCAGCGAGCAATTGGTCAACTAGATTCCAATCAAAACGAATATCAAATGCTTAATGCTTGAATTGGGCCGATAGGCAATTAGGCAGTTCTTCCACAATACCACAAGTATTTGCAAAAGTGAGTGTTATCTGTGTGGAGATTGAATATTTAAAGCGATTCGTCGTGGCAAGGCAGGCGGGTGTGTCAACCGTCAAAATCAAAGTTTATCAGCTGGCGCAGTGCAGATAATGCCAAAGACAGAGATACAAAGAGACGCAGATACAGACACTGATGGCTAAGTGCAAAGGGTTCAACGCTTGCTTATAAATTAAGCGCAAAATGCGGCCTAAATTGAAGCTGGCAAACACAGAGAACAGCAAAAACAATTCAACTTGAATGGAAATGAAACAGCAACAGAAGCGAGGCCAATCGGAATCGGAATCGGAATTGGTTTTGGAATTGTGTGGTCTGGTTTGATCTGATCAGGTCTGGCTTGTTTGTTTAGCTTTAGCCTTTGTTTTTGTTTTGCTTATTTGCGGGTGTGGACTCCATGGCAATTAAATGCACGTCCGCAAGAGAGACAAAGGCCATGGCCACAGATGCGTGTCGCCGATAAAGTCCGCCCAACACGCCAGGGGTCACGTGTCTGCGCCTGAATAATTGGCCCAACATCAACAGCAGCAACAGCAACAGCAGCAGCAGCAGCAGCAGCGGGCAAGTTAATCAATTTAGCCGAAGCGCGGCTGAAGCCAAGAAGAGATCGTCTTGAGGACAAGACAGGCATGTGCTACAAACGAAAATAGAGCGCAACACGAGCAACATTAAGACTCTGCCGGAAATGTGCCATCAAACGCAAAATGAAAACAGCAAAGAGCTGAACACAGAAACCAGCAGGGAAAAGTGAAAAGCCGAGCAACATCGCAAAAAGAAAACATGCAGCGAGACCACTTTGAAGTGCCAGAGACATCGGAAATGGCAAACGCCACTTTTTTTTGACTCAATGAAATTGATGGACAGACAGACAGACGGACAGTCGGACAGACTGACAGATATTTCTTGCACTCCGCTCATTTATGGGCCGCTCTCGAGTGTTGACAACCAACTTAGCAGCTAACAGCAAGAAATCGCGGAAGTATTTTGCACACAAATCAATTGCTGTGCAATACTTTCCCATCTGCCCGCCACCAACTCACTCTCTCTCTCTCTCCCCCCCCCCCCCCCGCTCGCTCGCTCGCATTGGGATCTCATGTTCATGCAGCTGGATGGCGAAATTCGAGGTAGCAGATATCGCGGAGCAATGAGAACTATAGACTCTCTTCTATGCCAAATTGACAGATGTGCGCACAAACATTTATTGCGAACGAAGTCTGAGGGATTTCTTGACTTTACTAACATATTTTTATACGAAACTTTTCAAAGGTGTGCATCAAAATGTTATTGATCATTATAGTGATATTTGGCAACCAATATGCTGATCAGTGATCGCTTGAATGCGAATTCATATTTTCATTCCAAACGTTACAAAGGTGACGAGATGAGCGAGAGACTCACTGCAAAGTGCTGAGGCAAGGACTGTGTGTATTTGGATATTCTTTGCTCCCACACTCTGCCAACGAGGGGTGACTTTTGATGCATTGTGTGTGTGTGTGTGTGCGTGTGTGTGTGTGTGTGTGAGTGTGTTTAGTGCGGTGTAGTGTAGTAGTCTCCCTCTCGCTTTCGCTTAATATTTAGTTGAATGTTGTAAGTGTAGCATGAATCATGCATTTCCATGACTGAGGACTGAGGCGCTGAGACACGACGGCACCGAGGGTGAAACTGCCCCGCCCCGCCCCGCCTCGCCTCGCCTCGCCACTGGATATATTTCGGGCTTTTGGGATTCGAGTTGGGCTCAGCCCTCGTGTGTCGCTAGTTTCTGCACCCACTTGAACTTTATTAAAGTCATTAGATGCACACATTCAAGCAGAGACATTCAAGGGAAACAATGCAAGTCCACACACACACACACACACACACACACTTGAAGAAAAACGCCTCAAGTAAATAGAGCGACTGGCAATAGTCCAGTGCTGTTGAAATTGCACAACCGAGTATTTCGCGCAGTGTATGGCTCACTAATTACATTGCAGCTGCCTCGCAACAGAGCCACACAAAACATGTCGAAAATGCTCGCTAAATTAGTAATAAACGTTCGCAGTAAAGCGGAGTTCACCAAAATATTACAACATGACGTGAGTAGCTAAGTTCGAGTCCACTCGACTGCGTGAAAACCAAAGAACCAGTTAACATCGCTTCAAACTTCAAATTTCAAAAATCAGTTACTAAAAAACGTTTGATTTGATCCGAACAAGTTTATTTTCGAGAAGACGGAACAGGACGTGCAGCAAAATTAGACGACAGGAAGTGCAAGTAATTAAATGCGTTCCCTGCTCGGACTATCCTCCAAAGGTTTGGTGAAGAGGACTTCTGCATCCGGGGAAAATATGGAATTGGGCATATCAGACATATCAGTTGGATTCTTGTACATGGCGTTGAAGTTTCGCACTATCATAGCATCTTGAATGGCCATTCTGTCAGGGTATTGATAAGGCGGATTCTTATGTCCCCGGGGATTGCGTCTTCTTGCTTGTGTTGTACCACGCCTTAAGTTTGTTGACATTTCCCTAATAATGGTGAAAGCATCTACCGCCTTCTGATCCGTTCTTGCGCGGCGCTCTCTCTCCGACTCCATTTCAATGCACACGAGAAATTTGGAACTTATAAACTTCAAAATCAAAACTACGACCGACCGATTTCAAAATATTTATTTATTTATTTATTTTATTTGATTATTCGTTTTTTTTTTTTTTTGTTATTTTTCTGTGTTGTTAGCTCTGAACTCTCTGAACTCTGAGAAGTGAATGAATAAAATTCCGAGCGTTGAGCATATCCCAGCCTCAAACAGTGTCGATGCCTACTAGATGACTTTATTTTTTGGGCCTAGACAATTTGGTATACACACTAAAACTTTGAACAAAGTGTTCCAGACCTATATATTGAGGTGAATTACAACTACTTGTGTTGCACCTACGCAATTAGCATAGTGAAAAGCGAAGCGAAACAAATTGAAATCGATTTCCACATCACAGTGGCAGCATTTGCAGTATTGCGGCACCACAGATACTCTGCAAATCGATCTATGCAATGTTGATGGTAATCCAAAGTTGTGCATAGTGAAGACAGTTGCGAGTGTGAAGAGAAAGCATGCAATATAAATTATTGAAAAACTTGGCTAGCAGGAATAGCAAGTTTGGGGGGAGGGGAGGGGCGCTTTACAGGGTATGCGTAGCAAGGAGAGGCAAAGCAAAAGAAAAACTATAAACAATAAAAACAAATCAACTGCAGTGGGAAAGTACGCTGCACTGGCCGTCGTTTGCCTAATTGAAATTTATTGAGTGCTCATTGCATTTGTCTTTGTAGTTGCTGTAGACTGAGCAAGGGGGGGGGGGGGGCGGTCGGTTGTGGGGCTGATGCTTGGGAAATGCGCCTTGCTCTCCGACTCCAATGCTCGAGTACTTCTCGAGGTCGCCGCAGCGTCTGTTATGATTATAGGATATTGCCCCTTGACTTTATTATTTCAGATTTGCCTCTCGGCCATCTGACGCTCTCGCTCTCGCTCTCGCGCTCGCCCCGTCTACTCCCCCCGCAACCGCCTGTTTTGCGATGCACTCCATTAGGCTGCTGTCTGCAACTGTTTCCCCATTAACATCTCGCGCTGCGATTGTTCTGTGGGCGCCGCTCGAGAGCTTAATGCTATTTTAATCAAATACTTGAGAAAGTGTCTGAGTTATTATGGCAGTAAGTGATCGCAGCCAAGATTGCCAGCCAGCATCTTGACCCTGCAGCCGCGAACTTCAAGAAACCCCAAAGAATTGGAATTGCATTGCCAGCTAGACTAGAAACTCAAGCCTATGCATTACTCTTTCAGTTCAACATTGTTCCCAACCCGAAACTAAACTAAATAATCTTCAATTGATAATATACATACCAAAAGTACGTAGTTGCAAACGTCTTTCAAGTCAATTTGGGAAGTGCTTTATGATGGAAGTGCGAGTGCAGGCAGCAGTGTGACCAGCTGGTGGTGGTTGCGTGAGCCACGTGACTCACGCACGCAAACTATCGCTAATTGGCACTGTGGTCAATCGCGCGTTTGATTGACACCTGGCAACGAGGAAGACTCTGAAAGGAAGACGGGCTATATTAGCGCATCTGTCAGTCAGTCAAGCAACTTGACTGACAACTTTGGCAGCTCTGACAACTGAGTGGACTTTGGGTCACAGCCAAATGCATAAGTAATGCACTCTGTCTGTGCTGTGGCAGTGGCACACGCAAAGTTGTGGCAGCAGAAGTCGAGACAACCCATCGACAATTGAGCGCACATTCGTTCCCCAATTAGAGCTCGCAGCAAACTGCTAATGCAGCCTCAATTGTTGCGCACAAAATGTCAATAGCCTTGGCGAGCGCGCACTCATTTCCCCCTCCCCCTCCCACCCACACTTGCACGCACATGAGTGCTCTATTTGGAGGCGAAATGTGCGAGGGGTGTGAATTCATTTGTAGTTTTAATTATTAGTTTCTGCTCGCAACAGGAATTGAATAGTGAATACGAATCCGAAACCGAATTCGAATGCGGAATTTGGCATGGCCATCGGAAAGGAAGATGGAAGGGGTACGTTGTGTCTGGGCTGGGGCATTAGAGTTGGAAACGAGTTCAGGAAATGCGTGCCATGTACTCATAATCACCGATTTCGTATCGCGAGCGAGGGTGACTCTCAGTTTTCTTCTTGTCGTCCGTTTCGGGCGCTTCCAACCCCTGCAATTGAGTCACCTTCCCTGCCCTGTTTCTCTATCGCCCCCCACTCTGTTGACCTTGATGTGCAGTCGGAGTTCTCGAAGCTAACTTAATAAACTACACAAGATAGCGCAGCAGCAGACACGCTGATATTCGCAAGGCAATCATATAGAGAGCTACAATAATTTGATGAACTGATCTTAAGATACTAACTGCCAATTATCCCAATTGCTGATCAATTGCATACGAGATGTAATTGAATAAGGTCTGCAAAGATGAAAGCGCGCACAATTGGATTAGACCTCATTAAAATATATATTAGTTTTCGCTCTTCGAAAAGATTGAAACTTCAATCGATGCCTCCTAGATTTGTAAAAATGACTACACTGAGTATTTGTTTCGCTCGTGGATCAATTGCAAATGAGTTGAAGGTGATTCGAGCGCATAAACTCAATGCACTTTGTGTGCTGGTTGATTTTAAAATAAATTATGGCTGCCAGGAAGTTCTTAAGGGATTCCCTCGACCTGCCTGTGACATGGCCCTAAGTAATGTGCATATTTTGCAAGGATCTAAAGCCGCATCCGTATCCGTATCCGTATTCGCATCGGAGTCGAGGCGATGCCAAGTGCACGTCTGTCTATATTTTGTTGGGCAATTATATCGTCTGCCTGCTACGTAATTTACGACTCCCTGGTGCATAGTTTGCGCCGCACGTTCTGCACCCCTGGCAGTGGGGTGGGGGGGGGGTAGGGGCACAGTCGCTGCTTGGCATTTGGCCAATGTGTTGCACATCTTGAGTTGCTGCGCCACAGTTGCATGTAACTGCAGGTTAAACAAACTGTTTAGCATACGAGGCGCACCAGTGAGAGAGCGAGAGAGCGAGAGAGTGAGGGAGCTAAAGGGAGGGGCACAGACATCTAAACTGTTTGCATAAACAGCGAGCACACTCAAGAAAGAACGGAGGCGGGCGATGTGAACTACGTGCTGAAGAGCTAGAGTGCACTGGAAGCTGTTTTGCCGAAAGCAAATTGAATTCGCAAGGCGGCCCGAGCCGGGGGAGGGGGGGGGGGGAACTCATAACTGACTGCCGACTTGTAATTCGCAACTCGTTCAGGCCACAATTGAGTTGGCGACTGCTGCCACCGACAACGCCTTCTGGCCAGCCGCACACTTGCCACGTGCCACAGTTGTGTTGCTCGCAATGTGCAGCAAATCACAACAGACTGACGGCGCAGCAGTGCTGTCAATTTAGCCATTTCCCCGCTAAAAACGCCAGAGATGAAGCTGCCAGAAATATCGACAACCTATCACACTTTTTTACAAGCAACTTTTGTATTTGCAGCTAGCACAAGCAGCAACTATAGACACCAACATAAGTTGCATAGGTTGTAAAAGTATTCTAGCTGTTTATATGCTGCCACCTCGCTTTTTGTGGCCTGCATTTTTAACACTTTTGCAACGCAGCTCTTTGCCGTTCTTTGTTGCTGGCTGTTCCCAGGGGTAGCTCTCACTCCTAGTCGTAGTCCTAGTGCTAGTCGTTATCATAGTCAGCGCTGCCAGTCTTCTTTCGTCCTTTCGGGGTGAGTTGTGCGGCATCTTGCAACCGCTGCTGGCTGCGGGCATCGCGTCGCCATTATTGTTTATCGATTGCCGTTCAATTGCGCCTGTGGCAGATATTTTTTTGGGCCGGCGATTCTTCTGCCCATAACACATGGCCTGTCAGCGCTCGGGGTTGCTTTTCTTTCACATATTTCTCTGTTCACGTTGCTTGGGCCCAGTTGACGCAGTTTTAAAATCTCAACTTTGGCAAGCTATCGAAATGATTGGCCGACTGATTGCAACTTAATCAGTTTTTGAGCCCGTCAAATTGCTCGCATTTAGGTTAAAGTTTTGAGTGGTATTTCATTCGTATGCAACAAAGTGCTGTATAAATCGAAATATATCGTAGGCGAACGTAGCTGTGGAATGTACTTCCACATAGATCGAGTGCTTATGTATGTTCTTAAGCAGACAGATTGCCGCCGCTCAGCGCAGCTAAGCCTAATGACACTTTGAGCCACATTCAACTGGGCGACTTTAATTCGGAAAGTAGGCGCAGAGCAGAGTGTTACACGCATATGTTTTCGATTCGAGTTGTATGCAAAGCAGCGGGCTTAAAGAGCACACACAAGTTGATTTAGATGGCAACAGATGCGACATCCCATTGTTTTCCATCGTTTTCCCTGCGCCTTTTCGCCGCTCGCGACTTTCAGGTGACGATGGCAACGAAAACGATGCGTGCGAATGCGGAAAAACTTCTGGTCTTCTCTGGTGTTGTCTGTGGAAAGGTTAATGCACCCGCCAACCCGCCACCCGCCACCCGCCCGCCAGTCAGTCAGTCAGTCAGTCAGTCTGTTGAGGCGTAACAACCACCCGGAAAATGCTGTCGCTTTTCGTTCGACTCCTGCGGCAGGCGACATAAAAATTGAAATGTTTGCGCTCTAATTTCATTGCGCCAGGGGTTAAATGCAGCACAAGAAACACAAGCAACAGCAACAGCAACAGCAACAGCAACGAATGACATTAATAATGCTTAGCACAATTACAACAAACTCGCAGCTATCATCCATTCGAAGCGAGGGGGAAAAAAAGCGGATCTTGGGTCGAGCATTTATAATGACAGCAATAACAATTCCGCTGCAGTCTGTGTTGACATCAAATTAAGCAATTCTCTCGCTCACTGTCTCTTCTTTCTTTTGCATATCCGCTCTCTTTGTCTCTCTCTCGCTCGCTGTCTTTATTAGCCTCGTTCTCGCTAGCAATTCGCTGGCATTGACATTGTCTTTGGCTTTTGTGCTCACATTTGGACATGCAAACAATCTCACGAATTGCCAATGTTGTTAGTTTATTGTTAGCTGGTTTGATTGATTAATTGACTGCTTGATTGATGGCGTGCCAGCTTTGGCCGAATAGTTCTTCAACTTCATGCAAAGCATTCAATAAATATTACATCGTGATTCCGAAATAAACTTTGTCACAGATTTGCGAGAGATACAAGTATTAGCTGATGCTATCCAGTGCAATATCTTCACTGCTTAAAGAAGCCACTTGGGAAAACTCGCAGGCCGAACAATCGCAATTGCTTACAACTAATTTACAAGTTTTCCCATAGACTGCAATTAGGCGGAAAGAGGCCAAGGAATGCAAATATGGAATATGAAAATGATGCAATTAATGCATTGCAATTAAATATATGCACACTTTATATGTACATATACTCCACACTGACAACTGATTTGCTACTTCATTCTCTTTGCAGGTATGTAACCCAACGTGTGTACTGAGCTAGATACTTGTGCTACCTGTAACACTTTTGCCTCGGGGGCTACGGCAAAAAAAGGTCGAGAACAATGCGGTAAGCTTAACTCGGAGTGGGATCATGGCCTCTGCATCGCCAACAAGTGCTGACAGCCAGCGTGCCACAGCTAAAGAAGCAGATGCAGATGGGCAGATAGGCAGATGCAGATGCAGATACGCAGCATGTGAGAGATACTTATGGGGTTGTCGGGGCTATCTGGGAATGCATTTATGCTCGGTCTGTGCTGCCGTGGTAATTCAAGTTTATTGCCACAAAGGGGAGGCACGCGAGGGGCAAACAAAGGCCACTCTCTGCAGTCAAGTGTTTTCTCCGTATGAATGCACAAAGGTGGCTGCTGGCTGCCCACGAGTCTGTATTTATGTAAATAGACACGAGCACGCATACGTGGCACGGCTGCTTCTTTTGCTAAATCCCCATTTCGAATTTCCCGTCTGTTTCCTCTCGATGTATTTCATTTTGCATACTTTGTTAATGAAGAAAACTACTGAATTGCCAATTAAACGTTGCTGGTTAGTAAAGTGACTTCAAACGAATTCTTAGATTATGACGCACTGTTTTATCGCCTTAGCTATAGTATGCCAAGTTATGTTATCGATACATGTATCGATATGCATGCGCCGTATTTGCGATAGACTTGCTTATCGCGTTCTCCAAGTGCGTCGCTAGGTGCGCGACACAAATCGCTTTGCATGCAATTATGCGAAGAACGAAACAAGCAAAGTCACAAAGCCGAAAGCCTCCGAATTGCATGCGGGGCGTGGCAAACACACACACACACAGACACACACAGATCTGCATAGATAGAGACACGAATATAAAGGCACACGCAAACGCGAATGCCTATTCAGCGTGTTTGTCTGCCTCTCCTTCGTCCACTTGTCCGCCTCGTCGCCTCGTCGCCTGGTCGCCTGTCGGGCGACATTGCACTTGTTAGCAACCTGTGTCTGTGTGTCTCTCTTTTAATCTTCCTCCACTACTCACTCCACACTCCACATAGCGCTTCCCTCTCGCTCGCGCTTCGTTCTGCACTCTTTGCTGTGGTTTATTTCTGTCGTCTGCCTGATTTCCGCTTTTTAAATGCTTCTTTCAGTCCGCAGATGTGCTGTGTGCTGCTGTCCTTCAACTCGCTGGGCTTTTTCTCCCTACGCACACACACACACAGACACACACACGTACTGCTGAGGTGTGACTGCGTGTGTGCGTGTGTGTGCACATTATCAATGAGAGGGCAACTGCGACGCTCGTCGGACCACGTAGCCTAAAACAGATTTATTGCTCTGCCTTATGCACTGCAGTTAATTTTTTCGCATTCCCATTGAAAGTGTGCGGCCATAAAGCGGATATGCTCGCCTCATACAAATAACACATAACTTAACGGTTACTGCTGGTTCGTGTCTTTGCTGAGCACAGGTTGAAATACCTGATGTGATCTTCAGACAGAAATGCGCACTGAAAGCTCGCATCAATTTAAACGTATTAATGCAACAGTCCCGTGCTCTTTGACGCTACAAAATATGTTCTTTTGCGAGATACTTGCCCTCATTCATCAGCAGTTTATGCGACGTATACTTCTAATTTGCAATCCCTGTAATCTGTCTGTCCGCTTACATTAATGTCGAGCAGCAAACTTGGCAAGCAATCTCTCTGCCCCTAGCTGCTACGCTCGAAATATATCACAGTCGAGCACTCTGCACATTAAAAAGTTTTCGCAGCTTTTTTGCGCCCCCCGTTCGTGGCTTCCCTGGCATCCATCTCTTTGGCTGGCGTTGGCTGGCGCCCAGGTGCTAAATGGAACGGCATGCGCGACCCTGACAATTGGATGGATGGCTGCATTGTTGACTGTGTTGGCTGCGGAGCGGGGCGGAGGGGGGCTGACAGAGGTAATGCAAATTGCACGAAGGTCGTGCAAACTGTCAATTGATCATTCAGCAAATAAATTAGCAGCTCGTTAAGTCTGTCAGCGACTGCATTAGCGAAGTGCTTTATAATTGTGATAGACTGTGCAACAAATAGTTGCTTACTTAGTAAATAAAGTAAACTCATAAAAGTAGAGCTCACCAAATGCTGAAGACAAGTTCTGTTTCGAACGAGTGAATCAATTTGCACTTGCAACAGTTTGAGAGACATGGAATTGTAAAAGCAAAGTAGATTAGAGATGAGAGTAATATACTAACTAGATTAGACGAACTATAATATATGTTCTCTATCGCAGTGTTTCAAAAATAGGCTTTTCAAAAGCCTAATCTTGAGCCCGAGTGTCTCTTCCCCTCTCGTTTGCTCGCTGTTGTGCGCCTGACGACTTAATTCAATCAATTAATGTTGTCGGGGTGACCAGACCGCAAGAAAGGGTCAACCGCAGTCTGGTCAACCAGGCAGGCAGGCAGAGAGGCAGATGGAGGGATAGATGTGGCCCATTAACTGTTGCTGCTGCTGGTCACACTTCAATCACATATGCAAATTGCTCTAATTATGCGTGCGAAGCTGCAACGAGGGTAGATCAAAAGCTAATCAACTCAGTGGGGATGGGACTTCAATGGGCAACTGTTTTCGACCAAGAAGCGGAGCAGTATACGGAAAATGATTGATTGCGTTTGCAGGTATCAAGCAGCAGCAGAAAGAGACCCCAAAAGTTGCTGAAAAGTAACCAAAACAACCTGAGGAAGAGCGTAAAGTGTGAGGGAGACAACAGTAGTGCACCCTCAGCTCACGATACCAGATAGTCAACGTAGAGCAGAGTAGTCAGCGCTAAGCTCAAACAATGTGGAGTGCAATTGTCCTTTTTGACTTGCGACTTTGTGACATTTTGAACTTCAAGCAATTTGTAAAAAACTAAAGATGTTTAACTGATAAAATGAGTTATTTGTAGTACAATATATGAGTTGTTCACAGTCTAACTCGCTTTCTTTGCAAGTTCCGGCATATTGCCGTCAAGTGTACCCTGCATCTTGGTCGAGGGCGGCCAAGGGGGTTGTTTTGTTGCTTCTGCCGCTGATTAATTAAATTGAATTTCGTGCCAGTGTCAAAATCCGTTTAAACACAACTTTACTATGCATTTACTCGTATATGCAGCAGCCAAGAGCAACCCCCCTCGCGCTGTCCCCCCTCTCCCCAGGCTATCCCCCTCGGCATGCTCAGCTTCATCATCATCATCATCAAGAGGACGAGTGTGTAGTTGATGTTGCTTAGGTAACAACAGCTGCGCCCCTCGCAGCGATTTTCGGGTGGTTTCCCCGATAATTCCAGCATTTCTCTGCCACATTTTTCTCTCTCGTTTCTCCTGCGCATTCCCATAGTGCTGCCGCCTTCTTTCCCTGCCCTCCCCTCGCCCCTTGTGCAACCCACAATCCTGCTGTGCTTTGACAGCTGTCACATTGCTTTCCTCTTATCTTTGCTCAACATGATGTTGTTGTCATCTCTCCTGTTGTTTTTGTTACGCACTCATGCCCGTTGTGATTCGGCTTTATTAATCGACAACACGAGACACACTCGCAACACTTCGCACCTTTGATCTGCTAGCATACCCTACTTTTCTAGAGGGGTCCACGCAACGAGCAGGATCGCAGATAATACCAGCGAAATAGATTGTAAACTGATTGCACTACAAGTATTTTCACAACGAGATTCGCAATTGCCTGCTAAATGTCTGAAGAGTGCCAAGCAACAAGCCGAAATTAGGCAGTTAACAAGCAGGCAGGGATTTGCTTGATGCCAAACGCAATTGGCACACGATGTGAGCTAAGTCTCTAGGATATCGGAGCCGAGCAAGTGGAGGCTGTCTTAGTGCTGTCTGCCTGCTGTCCTTAACTCGTCGCCGCTGCCAACAATCCATTCGGATTTACGACATTTGCACGAGCTCGCGTACTCTCAGCTGTCATTGAGAGGGACTAGAGACAAAGGCGAGTTGTGGGAGACATGTGTCAATTGTTCATCGTCATCAGCAGCTTGGGGTTTATCAGGCAGTTCATCGTTTGATGCGCCTTGATTATTGTAATCAGAGTGGAGAGCTGGCTAACAAATCGTTGGCAATTGGCCAACTTGTTTATTGCTTAGTTTGACAGTTGCCAAGAAGCTCTCAAGAGTTGGCAACTTTTTTAAGTTGGCAAAATAAACTTAGAGCACGAGTCTGCTCGACTGCCAAATATCAATCACAAAGCAGCAGAGGCAATAGCAGTCATACTTGTTATGCTGATAATAAAACGTGGCCAACCCAGCGACTTGCCTCATTAGCGGTGTCATTAGCGGTGCGGCACTAGGAGCAAAAGAGTGGGGGGGGGGAGGGGGCGAGCAATGAGTTCAGCGCGTCGGTTTCACTTTGCAGTCGTGAACAAAGGAGTTGCCTCAACATTTCCGCCTTTGCTGGCAATTCCTGTAATTTGCCACTGGCCGCCAGGTGTCGCTTAGTGTCGAGTATTGTGCGATGGGGAAATTGCATTTGACTGCAATCTGTTGTCCTTCCAATTCCCACTCTCGCCCCCTGCCCGCCCACCTGAGCTCTGCCTGCAACTTGTTGTCATTGTTGTTGTCGTCTCGTTGCCTACATTTCCGCTACAGACAAAAGGGGCGTGGCCGGCAGACGCCCCCTGTGGTTGAGCCGCAGCAACAGATAGTCGAAACAATGTGGGAGAAGCACTCCATTAGAAGAGGCGCCGCAACGCAATGAAATATGCAGGGATGACAGCAAAGCGAGAACGGAAATGAATGATAGAGACGAAGTAGAATTATGCATAGATGAAATACGCACGAGCATTGCGAGAGAAGTGTAAAGAAGACAAGAAGTGACGCAAAATACTCAATGAAATAAGGAGAGTCCCAAGAAATTCAGCAACACAGCAGCAAAGTAAGTTGCAGTAAAGTGCGAAAAGAAGGTGCAAGCGAGATACCGATAAAAGCAGTTAGAGAACGGAACACATAAAGAGCAATGCGTTGCACATAAATTAAGCTCCACTCGTATTCCCTCAATGTTCCTCGTTGTTGACTCCATTGCGGAGTCAGCAGTCGCCCTTGGAAATGGACGCAGTCAAAGCTAATTTTCCATGCAATTTCCCAGTCTGTTTAGTCTACCGGCAAACAGACAGAGAGACTACACCAGAGGACGTGTTTTCCTTAGTCCCCTCTCCCCGCTCTCCGCTCCCCGCTCTGGCCAGCGGCATCCTTTTTGCTGTTCGACGTCGACAGTCGGTGCTCGTTTTAATTGCGTTAGTGACGCTTGATTTAACCACTTTGCACGGATTCAATATTAAAAATAGACAGTGTCAACGCTGGACAAGCCTTTGCACTCACACACACACACACACACACACACACACACGTTGCACGCACACCTGGGCAGGATAATCAATGGAAAGCCGCTTTATTACATTTTCTTGCTTGCAAGTGGGTCAGCGCTGGCAAAAAGGCACGCGACACTCCACACTCGACAGACAGCCAGCGAGGTAGAAGCGGACACAGGACTCAGGACACACAACAAAAGCCAGGGCAAGTAAACAGGCTTTGTCGGCGCAAAGATACCCTGCAACCACTGAGCATGTGCTCGACTTAAAGTTCCGCGAAGTAGCTCGAGAAGAACTACAGAAGAATGCAAGGCTCTTCAATACTTTGAAGACGAAGTGCTTGGCTTCGAGTCAACAACACTTTGTGGTAGTTTGTACTCGAGTCGTATACTTGATGTGGCTCTATTGCCATGCACTTGAGCGCTCTCATTGCTTGACAAATACAGTTCAAATACGCACAAATACGTGGAGTCGCTTTCTTTTACTCTCTAATCAATTTCGAAGTGCAAGTTGTTGAAATAAAGTAAAATATCTGCAGACGTCGTAGACTTAGTGAGTCTAATACTGCATTTGCAGGGTATTTTAGTTGTGTGTGCCGTAGTTGTCGTAGTTAGGCAGCTAGGCAGTTTATTCGGGGATGAGCAAATATTTACAGCGACTTCGAGCAGTCGTCGTAGCTATGGCGAGCAGCGGGAAAAGCAACAACAGGCGCATGTAACGACAACAGCAACACTATAATAAAAATAATCATAACCATCAAAATTCAAATTCCGACAACATTTTTGCCTCCCTCGTTCGCTTTGCCGCTCTTTGGCTTTGTTGTTGTGCTCTCTCTTCCCTTGCCGCTCTTCGCTCTCTCTTTCGCTCTCGCTCTCGCTTCGCTCCACGTCGCGTATACATAATGGCAGCGCATAAAGCCACCGGCAGCATCAGGAAGTTGCCTTTGTCTGTCTCTCTGTCTGTCTGTCTGTCTGCCGTTCTGTGTGTGTGTGTGTGTCGCACTGTGTGTATCTGCCGAAATCTATTGATTTTCTCTGCTCCTTTTTGAGCATTCTCGTCGTTGCTTTGTCGTCGTCTGCCAAGCTCGCTTTTATTATTGATGTTGTTGTTGTTGCTGTTGTTGCTGTTGTCGTCAACATTTTGTCAGACACTTTTTTGTGCTGTCGCTTCAAGATATGGCACAACAGCGACAGCGGCAGCCGCCAACTGCAGATGAAAGTTTCATTTGTTTTGTTCTCTTTTTGCAGTTTTTTACTGGTTTCGTTTTGTTGCCGGTTTTCATTTTCTTGGCTGCGGCAGCAACAAGAGCAGCTTGCTTTATGGCATATGCTTGTCGTTTTTGTTGTTGCCAAGTATTTTCACAACTTGCATAATGGGCAACCATTGAAGCCGACGCACACATGGCGTATACTTGATAAAGTTGCGCAGCAGTCGCCACTTTTTGCCATTTCTCGAATGCGCTTTAAAAACAAGTCGCGCACACCTGCCAGCTAAGTCCCCGGCCAAGCCACACATCCCAAAAAAAGTGTGATGCTCTTTGTACTTTATGCTCGTTAATATCATTCATTCGCTCATTCAGCACAATACAAGTACTTCAGTGCAGTAGGAATCCACTTGAATTTAAGGCCATTGCATCGTACAGGGTATGCGTTGGACGAGCACTCAGCTGGCGCTTTGTTGAGTCACAAGTTGCGAAAGCCAAGTCTGCAAGTGTTCTTAATTAGCCGAATAGCAAGACGAGTTTTTCTAATAGCATTATTTAGTTAATTCACATCAACTCAGCACTAACTTTGCAGCTGCCTCTTTTTCACTTGCGACCAGAAGTTGCATGAGTAAATAGTCGCTGATTAACCATTGCTATTTACTGTCTGCTGTTAATTCATTCACTTCGAAATCTTGAATATCATCATCGTACTTCTTGCGTGACTTTATCATATTATTCTTTCCCAACTTTCAATTTCGGGCTACTCTGTGATTGGGTTCCTTCTACTATATGATTTGCTTGAGTAGACTCTTGCTTGCAGTTGTGCTGTCATTTCCTAGTTTCGACAACTAACAAAAGTGAAGGCAGCAAACAAGATTTACGAACGCAGCGTCGAAGCTTCACTTTCAGTCAGTCCGTCAGCCGTCAAAGGCACAAAGCGCGTGCCGCCCACCGTAGAAAGAGACAGCAACAGTGCGCTGCAGAGCGAGACAACAGCAACAGCAAGAGCAGGAGCAGGAGCACTTGCGGCACACGGATATGTGGGCTTGAAAATATTAAAGCACGATTGGAGTATGCTCTTTGTGCTTCAACCCCCCCCCCCCTCCGCGCACGCAGTGAAAGTTTTTCCTTTGCACTGCTATGCGTTGATTAGCCAGCGGGAAAATACCGTTCAGTCCTGCGAATTTCTTCATGTTGATTTCTGTGCGTTGCCAAGCTACAGCGTTCTCTACAATGTTGGCCAGCCAACTGAGTTGCTTGAGCGAGACTTGAGTCTATGCAGGACTATGTTTTATTCTAATTTGTTGCTCACACTTTAGTGAGGTGATCTAGCATATAATTTGGGGATCAGAGAGAGACTCGCGTCTGGCCTTTCGAAGCTCGCCATTAAGAGCCATTTGCAGAGGTATCAGTGATTTTTCCATTTGGCCGCGTGACCGCCGTTAAAGTCGCAATTGATTAATCAATCAATCAAGCAGCAAACAGCTCGCAAATCTTCGCCGCCCGCTTCAAACCCTTAGCCACCCCCGTGCCAAGTCGAGTCAACCCTTTCTTTTGCTGCTTGTTGCCAAATGCGTTTCTTATAACGCAACAAACAACAAGGAGAACAAACCGAGCTGACTGCCATGTTAAGGATGCGATGCCGAATGCCAAATGGATGTGAGTTCTATGCGAATTTGATGGTTTAATGGCAAGCCATAAAACCGAAGGGATAAGCGCAATAAAAAACGGATTTCACTCCCAACTAGGCCAAGTCCTATGTCTTCTTGTTGCTTCTTATTGGTGCAGGGCGTATCCTGTGCGCTTCTACTGCCACTTCACTGCCCATTAGAGTAGCTCTAATCCATTACTCGACTTGAGCCAGGATATGTGCTAGTCGAGCATGCTCTTGCCGGCTTAATTGCTCCAGCATTTTCGTGTGGCTTGCACATTTGCCACCCTGGAGAAGGAAGAAGGAACCTAGGAGGAAATGCCCATAGAGTGTTTGTTGTTGCTTTCTTTGCTCTCACATTTCGATTGTCTGGGGAACTGTGCGAAGCAGCGAAACAAAGCGGAGAGAAAGAGAAGCGGAGATGGAGCAGGAGAAGCGGCAGAATTAAACAAAAGTAAATAGCGAAAAGCGACGGCAGACGACGTTGATTTATATGCAGAGCCAAGAAGGAGACTCCACAGCAAGAAGTGTCCTTGAGCAAACCTGTGTGTGCGTGTGTGTGTGTGTGTGTGTGTGTGGAGGGACAGGGTAGCCACTTCGGGGCGCACAGGTGGCACATAGCCACAGGCAATAACAACAAATAACAGCTACAACGAGAAGGACAACGACAAATACAAAACTCCTCTCAAAAACGGACGCCATTTTGTTTGCCGTTTGCCGTTTGCTGTGTGTGGCCGAAGTGGCCGAAGCTGGCAGCAGTGGCAACCCTGGCAACCCTGGCAACCCTGGCAGCACTAAACAGCATTAGTACTGCGTGATACAATTTATGTTATCAAATTTAATGCAATCCAATTACACAAAAGTGCTCAAGCACTTGCTTTGAACTCGAATCAAAGCACACTACTCAAGAAATATTTTACGTAATTATTCTGGCTCAAGTAAAACTCATGAAATGCCAAAAAAATAATATAGTTCTGGGCATTTTCTTAGGAAATATGAATACAAGTTGAAAACAAAGATCGTTTACAATTTATTGTGCATAAATATTCTAGCTCATGAAATGCCAAATAAAATTGGAAATAAGAATATAAAATAAAGACAAAGATCGATTATACACGTATAGAGATATGTTGGAGATTAAACCTGGCAAATTTGAACTCAAATCAAAGAACAATTGCTGCTCAACGTTGTTTTATTTTTTCTTCTAAATCAATATTATTTTGCGTAATTATTCTGGCTTATGAAATGCCAAATAAAATTGAAGTTGTTGGCTTTTTCCTTGGAAATAAGAATACATATTAAAGATAAAGATCGATTATGCACATATAGAGAAGATTAAACCTGGCAAATATCGCAAATTTTTATATATGATTGTGTATATTGCAAATAATGAATTTCTGAAACTTGTAGATTGTAAATAGTTGTAAATAACAAAGTTGCTAATACATTAGACGCATACTTGAAGAGTTGCAACAGGCAGTGAAACAATCGTAAAGCTGGAAGAGCGAAAAAACAGCTGCTGGAGGGGGGAAAGAAGCGGCACAAGGGGAGATTTGTCGCATGCAACTTTGTGCAGTTGCTGGAGCTAAGCAAAAAGTTTCTTGACACCCAAAAGTGGCCAAAAGATTGCGGTGCGAATGAGAGAAACTTGTGGCAAAGCTTGCCTCGCGAATACCCTGTAATAAAGTAGTGTTTTGTTGGCCAACTTAACTGTCTGCCAGCCAGACATAAAAAGGGCAGGTTTATAGGGTGACAGGCGGAGCATAGGAAATGTAGTCGCATAAAACAGCCAACAAATTGCATCATTAATGGAAATGTAACAATGCGCGAAACTGCACTCGAGATGTGACGGGGCTGCAGCGCAGACAGCGGGAAGCAGGGCAGAGATGGTGAGTGGCAGCTCGCCAAGTCGCGCCAAGTTGCAAGTCGACAATTGAAATCATGAGAGCAACTGTCGCACCCATCTCATTGTCTCATTGTCTCGCACCCAGAGAGAGAGAGCTACCTACAGACACATTCCCGACTTGCCACACGACAGCGAATGAAAATTGAAAGCACTGCCGAGATTTGCACGGTGAAAAACTAATAGCGCGCAGACGGAAGTCGATTGCATAGTTTCGATGTGTAGCAATGCTCCTAGACCCACTTCCTCATTGTATTTACAAATGCAGAGCAACGAGCAGTCCATCAATCGGAGATCTTTATAGGTATACTGATCAACGGAATGCCCGACTCCTTGGCTTTAATGGGCAATCGTGGAGCCAACCCAGTTGCGGGCAATAAACAATTTAAACTAAGACTGCTGCCAATTAAAAGTAAAGTAAAGTAAAGTTGAAAAGTTCTGCAGAACTCAGCAAATCAATCACTTAGTCTACTGCAGTCTGATTCATTCTACGATCAGATATACTTTGAGTCCTGTGATTAATTGATTGCATTCCAAAGATAGTCTAATGAAAGTAGACCTCAGTCGAAGCCTCTTTCTAGGCTACACTTCCGATAAAGTAGATTGGCTTCTAGCAAGATTAAAGAGCAAAACAGATGACAAGTTACAGAGGATGATAGCTAGCAAGCAGCAGCATATTTCCATCTTGCCTCACAGAGCTGCCTCTTTTTATCAGCTATCATCAGACGAGCAGGTGCTATCACGAGAGCTAAGGGTTGATATCGGGGATGCTGCGAGGTGTGGGCTACTCTTGTTTTTCTCCTTTTTTTGCGCATCGCGAATGGGGGCGAGGCAAACAGCTTTTGGTTCAACAAACTTCAATTAATGTCGCACGGTTGTCGCCTTTGTTGCTGTTCTTGTTGTTGTTTGTTTGTTTTGAAACTAGCGAACGGCGAATAGAAAAACGCAGCATAGAAACAGCAGCAGCAGCAGCAGCAGCAGAAAGCTGCAACACTTTTAAGTGTTTGACGCTGTTGCCTCAATAACGAGCGACCTCTTCCCCCTGCCCCGCACTTCCGCCTACCCCCGCCCCCCTCGTGCCACACGGAACTGTGTGTCATTCATAAAGAAAATACTCGGGGAAAAATGGAAAAATTATACTGAAAAACTATTCAGCAAACTAAACGCAACGCCTCAACGAGCTCGCCGTGTGGGCGTGGCATCATTTGCTCATTCATGCGCAAGTGTATGTGTGGGTGTTCTTCCACCTCCCTCTCCCCCTCCCCCTCCCACCACCCTGCCCGCTCCCTCGCTCATGCTCTGGTTTAGTTTGTGCTGCGCATTTGTTGATTTTTTGCTGCTTTTTTTAGCCGCCTTTTTTCTTGTTTAGCCAAATGTTGATTTTAGTTAAAATGTTGCCATAAAGCGAGCATTGAGCACTGCGGGGCGGGGCGGGACGGGACGGGACGGGAGTCTGTTGCGCAAACATTTTTCTGTTTAGCAAATTGTAAAGGCATTTTTGTGTGGTCTTTTCAGAGCATTTGTTCTTGGCCACAGATTGCTTTGGATTTGACAAGCATGAGCTTATAATGGCTGCTCAAACTGCACAAATGATTGGCAGATATCTTCAAAGGGGCTAAATACACAGCGAGAAACAAACTGAAGCTTAAATCAAACAAATTGGGTTGTGCTCAGCTGTTTGCTTTCTATTCAGCAATTGTAAAGCGCATTTGTTCTTGCCCAGAGATTGCTTTAGATTGGACAAGCGTTAGCTTACTTACAGATATCTTCAAAGGGGCTAGATACACAGCGAGAAACAATCTGAAACTGAAATGGGTTCAGCTAAAAAATGCACTCGAGTAAGAGAAAGAATTTGGTTGATTTATTATGCTAGCAAATAGTTGTGCTAAGTTGTCGCGAAGTTTCCTATTTTTACTTTCAAATTTGTTCGTCGAGGTCGTCGAATTGTTTGTCAGTCACTGAAATCATTGTCAGAGAAGTCTACCGGGAAACGGAAAGTTAACTAATTTTACGGGGGCAACGTTCGATAGGTAAAATACACATGTTTATATTTAGCCTTGGGCTATATGAATGGGGAGGGGGGACATCAGATAGCCACGTCGCAGTCGTCGACGGTGTAGAAGAACGTGGAGATGCAAGCACAGCTGCCGAAGGCGATCGCGTGATTGTAGCGCCTGGCCAAGTGGATCATGTAGATGATGATGATCAGCATGAGGAGCAGGCAAGCAATCGACAGTTTATTCGTGACCCGAAACCGAGATGCTGTTCGCTCGGCCGCCATCTTCTGCTGGGCCCGCTCCATGCGCATTTGATGGCCGCACTCGCAGCAACGCACCTGAGTGAAGATCTTCAGCAGTTGGACGCATCGCTGGTGGTTGTACTTCTGAAACGTCTGGTACAGTTCATCCAGCAGCCTCTGCACCTCGCACATCTTGTCTCTCTCTCGCTCTCTTCGATTCGCTTCGCTTCGCTTCGATTGGTTCAATTCTTCAGCATTGTCACGCTAAACACACAAGAAATTTCGTCTTCTGCCTAACTCGAAAGACTTGTAGTATTCACATAGATGTGTAAATTGTGTTGCTTGTCTGATTTGTGTAGCCCCGATATCTGAGATCTCAGCTCAATGTCCGCTCACGGTTCCTGCACGGCTGCTCCTACTTCACATTACGTATACGCATTAAGTATACGCCCACGAACTCGTAAAGTGTCATTTTTATATGTGTCATTTCATTGAGCTCGTCTCCTAGTCATCATCTTCGACTAACATTTGAAGGCTGCTCGTCAATGCTGGAATTTGGAATTGTTTCGTCGAATTGCACACAATTTATCAACATGTTTGCCAGACTCTATATCCAAGGACTACGCTGCTTGGGTGCTCTTGATTTGACGCACAACAATGTGGGCTGTGATTATGAGTTGAGTTGCTAATACGCGCATCTGGGTCGCGATGTTGCCAGCTCCCTTTTCTGGGCTAAACTGCGCTTGCCCCAGCTGCTGTTGCAGTGCCAGTTGCCAGTTGCCAGTTGCAAGCATCGAATCCTTTCAAGTCGCCTGCCGCTTAATTAAAATGCTGAATGCCCTTTGTCAACTGCCAACTGCAGCCGTAATTAGGATTAATGCAGTTTGCTGCACTTGCCGCCAGAGCTCAAGCTCCTTCTCTCACTCTAGTGCGGCTCGAGCGGCGACATTGACTTAATTGGTTTCAGCCAGGTTAGAACAACAACCAACAACAGCAGCGGCAATTCGAAATCGCAATCCCTGAATCCAAACTGACATTTGAGACGTTGGCTGGGCCCACAGAGAAAAGAAAGCCAAAACACTTTGTGCTTAAATGCCAAAAGTCGCAGGGCCAAAAGCAAAAGCAACTACAACGATTTCAATTCTCTCCATTTCCCACTCTCTCTGTCTCTCTCTCTTTCTGTGTCTCTTTTATGTTCACATTCGCATTTCACTTAATTGAATTTCAATCTACTTGCCCCGTCAACTGCGAGGTAGCCAACAATCTTTTAACCCGAAACAAAACTAAGCGCCTTAAAGACCCAGCATTTCTTGAATGCTATTCGAGCAATATAAGACAGCAGAGCACACAAAGTACAGGGTATCTGCAGGTCAAATTGAATGGCTGGCAGATTTGAGTTTCAGCCGTTTCCGTGCTCAGCTTTGATTAGCTTATAAATCATTAATAAAACTAGAAACAACGAATTCGACGTGTTTGCCGACCACTTCGAATGGTCTGAGCTCTGAGCTCCCATGGGTAGTTGGAGAGCTATACAATTAACTGTTATGACCAATTAGGGGCCTGCTCGGCCAGTTAAAATATTACGAGTTACGACCGCTGGCGCGCGCGCGAAAAAAACCTAGAAATGCGAAAACTAAATACACACCCAAAACAGAATCGCGTAACTTGCTGCTTTTGATTGCCAATCACTGCAAATAGCGCTGGGAATTTGTTGAATTGAGAGTGCTGTCCTCGGATATTCCTTTAAAACATAGCTGCAATCTAGATACTCTATGATGTATGCCCAAAACTGTGGCTTCGTCTGGGAAAGTCGCAGTTTGACTTGGCTTTCGAAGTTGCGCCATCAATTTGCATGCATTGCCCAGAGTTTTGACATTTATTGGAATAGTATTCGGTCGGGCAGTACGAGTATATATCATTTGCCATAATAGATTACCATCTCTGGCCGCACTATTTCTCTGCCTCCCAAGCTTCGAGTGTATCTCTTTCCTTCTCATGCCGTCTGCTTCGCCCGTTTGCATCTCTCTGTCGCTCTCCTGGTGGCATAACGAGTATTGATTTTCATTGTTGCCAGGCGTTTCTTGTGCTATGCAAATGACTCCCCCCTCTTGCGCCCTCGACTCGCAACAATCATAAAATACACATACAATAACTTACCTCCGTCTCCGTCTCCATCTCCGTCTCCCTCTGCTCGTTGTCGACTCTGCCTCATTCCAGTGGGGCAAGCATAATTTATACACTTTAGAGCAAATGTGTGTGCGGTTATTAGTGTGTGAGGATGGCAACTCTGGGCAAGCCCAGCCCCAGTTTCAGTTGCTTGAACGCCGCACTTGAATATCCTTAAAGTTCACTTTCTTCGCATAATTTCAACTGCTAAAAAACGAAATTCAAATAAAATTTGTATTTCTCTAAATATAGAGTAGATCGAGAAAAGATAGCGACATAATATAGCAACAGATAAACATCACTTCAGAGACAAAACAAATTGTAAACCTGACGTCGCAGTTTTGACATAAATCATTTGAAGTGTGCTATAATTGCAGGAAAATGTTGGAAGCAACTGACTGATAAGCTGATTGATTGATTGATTGACTGATTGCAGTAAACAGTGCTAAGTGAAAATGAATACGAGCGTGTTGCAATATCAATATTTAATTCGCCGTTTGTGAGGTGTTTAATTACTCGACTGGCCGAGCACGTTAAATAATGCAAAATGCTCCTTTGAACAAGACAAACAGCAACAAACGGAGGCCGACGCCGACGCCGACGCCGACGCCGACTTCCTGCCCCCTCTGTGCCCTCCCCACAGGCAGGAAACGAGTGGGCAAAAATGTGGGAAATGTGCGAATATGAAAATGTTCAACTGTCTGCCTCGTACTCTCCATCCCCACTCTCTCCCGTCTCTCCCTTCCCTTTCGCGCGCGAAGCGTTCAATAATGCAAGAACGTTTGCAGAGGGCAACAGTGCGGCATAAAAGTCAACACACGTGTGGAGCTCAGGCTCAGCTGGCATGTTCGCTGGGCCACTGAAAGTTACTCGACCAAGAATTTATTCAACTAGTTTAAATGCACAGGTGGCAAAAAGTCAAATTTCAATTTATTACATTAAGGAAAATAATTAGCAACACGATTTGAATTACGAATTGAATATACCCACTCTTGAGGACATTACAGGGCATGCGATCAAACAATGAGTTTATAATTTATGCATGATTGCTCAATTTTCAGCAACGTTGAGATAATTCGTGCCCAGCCCTGGCATCGCCTATCGCGCCTGCCTCAGACAGACAACTTGTCAATTTGCAATCGAAAGCGCGAAACGATAAAAACAAGCACACAGACGTACATAAGCTCCTACTTTGTGCCGTTGATGGCTATCGAAATGTGCGTTGAAAGGAGAAAGGGGTTAAGTGCAACTGTCTGAAAAGTATGCAATGGAAATGTGCACGTCACTCACTTACGCCATGTTGTGCAATTGTCTAGGCTCGAAGGCTGTGTGGGAGTGAGAGAGTGAGAGCAATTAACACGACGACGCCCCCAGAGCACTATCGGCATAAAACTTAAGTCGCAACTTCTCAACGCACACAGTACAGTAACAGCACATATGTATAAAGCTCGTTGTCACACACAGCCTGGAAGCTGGCTCCTGCACTTAGTCGCCACCTTTGCGCTCCCCTCTTCGCAGCAGTCGTAACCATTCAGGAAAGCTTCTTTTATATGCCTATTTGTCACAATATTTGCTGTGAAAGGCAACTAATAAATTCTCTTACTCTGCTCCACTTTGCAAGTTTCGCACACATACACACACATGCACACGAGCTTAGTTACGTGATGTGCGTGTGTGTGTCTTGTCAACACTGTAAATTGCGATCCATGTCTGAGTGTTCGCGTCATCTCTGTCGCACGCCCGCAATCCCTTCGAGGCTTGCAAATAACTTCAGGCAATTTTCAAATTCCATTTCTATATGTTGCTAAAGTATACAGTTCGCATTGGCGAACTGTTTATTTGTTATGTTAATTGATTTGTTATTGTAATATTTCAATTATGCATAAATCAAAGTGGACACCGAAGCTAAAGTCAAAAGTTCAGATGAACCTGTTCCAGTTCGCACTGGAACTTTTAATAATTCATGCGCTTTTATGGTGCTCTTCTTCTTACACACACATGCAAAAGCAATTTCAATTTAATTCAAGTTTCCTGTTGTTATTACTGCTCTGCTGTGCTCACTGTCTTTAGAGCAATTTTCACACCCTCTACTATAGGGTAGAAGGGTATTATAACTCTGAACTTATCCAAAAACACAATTGTATATATAGCTGCTTTGTGACCGTGTTATTGGAGCATCAATATACCCGAATATATTGTGTATACTTTTGGTATATTAATTTATATCTTGGCGACTTTCACATTGTTTTTATGCAAACAAAGTGGCGGTATCTCGCAGTCGAACAATCTAGACTGTAGTTTGCACTTGTTGTTTTTACTGCAGCGGCAATTGTCGCTGACATTGTTATAGTGGTTGTTGTTATTGTTGCTTTGTCGCGCATTTCTTATGCGCGCCGCTGTTTTGACAACAACAACACCAACGAGCAAACAAGCAACGATTCTAGTCACGCACACGCATACACACACCTACACATGCATGGTATATTTAGCATCAGCTGAGCACGATTTAACGAAAGTCTGCGAGAGCAGAAAAGAGAGCGGCAATGCTCAAATGAACTAAGCTGAGATCAGTGCCTGTTTGTTGTTGTTATTCGATAGCAACGTGCAGTGCATGCCAAAAACTAACCGAAAACAAAGAAGAAAAAACCTCAAAGTGGAACCGAGCAGCAACGAATGAGACAGAGACAGAGACAACAGCTACTCTTAGTGTATAAATGAGCATAAATTAAACGAGCGCTGTACCTACACATTATAGCTACATAATTGTGTGGGTGCAGCGCAGACACGCAATGCACATACAACTAGACTGGGCAAAGCTTACAGACTGTCTGACTCACTCACTCACTTAGTCAGTCGCATTCAGTAACTCACTCACTCACCCATTATTATGTGCTGTGCTTTGCATTCTCGTTGGCTTCAGCGTCGCCGTTGTCATCGTCAAGGCAGTCAACCTGAAACTTGCAGCTAACTTTTCACGCTTTAACACGGCAAGCAAACTACAGGAACTACACGCAGACAGACATGCATTGCATTTACATTCAGTAGTCACTTTATGCTAATTGCGCGCGTTTGCCTTTTGGTCATAGCGCGCGGACCCATCGAAAAGTCAAGTGCGGGTGAGAGTGCACAGCGTACTAAAAACTGCTAGAGGGAATGCAGACAGGAGGTGGGCCGGCAGATGGCGCTGCAAAGCTAAGCTTTTGGCTCACGAACTGTAAACCGAGTGTGTGAACGCGATGGACAACAATAAGATATCTAGCGACTACCCACCCACTTAAGACATTTACTATGGGGTTGCATGCACTTGTTGACACAGCGTAAAACCTTGCATAAATGTTATGCGTGCTAAATGACACATATGATTTATTTATTTGCGCTACATTACACGTGCAATGCGACTATCACACACGACATATGCTTGTCGATACACAGCGGCTTATCGATTACCATGCAAAGCGCTTATCGCATTACATTCAAATAATGTAATCATGTGATGCATGTCACAATTTACATAGCATACTTTTTGGGAGTGCCACAACAAGGAAGTCTATTTTCATTATTGATTTACTTTACTTTCATTTCCTATTCTCTTTGACTTTGCATTTCGATGTGTTTGCAAATAAGAAACAAAACACAAAACGCAATTCGAGTATGTTGTCATGTTAAGTCTAACTACTTTGTTTTAATTATTCAAATAATGTTTGCTTATTGTTGTTGTTTGCTTTAGCATACGCTGCTGACATGTTTGTCTGCTTTGTTTTGTTATGGTTGTTTTGGTTTGTTTACTCGCCTTTGTTTGCCTTGGTTGCTTGTCACAACAAGTTGAAGTTCAGATACACACATGTGCACATGCGTTATTTCTTATAATATTGTATTTGTGGTATCTTGTACCAGAAATTGCAAATATTTGTTAATTGCCAAATTAATGTATAGTATGCATAGTACAACACTTTGATACCTAGATGGTGCCAGTGGTTCAAGTAGATGGCGCCAGCCGGTATTTCAAGTTGAAATAAACAGAAAGTGGCTCAAGTGCTGTCCAGCAGCTACCTCTCCCTTTCTAGCTCTCTTAATATTTGACCACGATCGATACTCGATAAACTTCAAGACGACCCTGGACGAGTCAAAGCCAAAGCCAAAGCGAAAACCAAAAGCGAAGGTTGCCCGCCACTTTTGTTGATAATTGTTATTAATTCATTCGTTAGTTGTTTTTGCTGCTGCTGTAAAAATAAAACTGGTAATTGTTGTTGGCTTGAACTAATTTGAAGTGACGGGTGATGAGTCACATCACACGACAAAAAATAAGAGACATTAAGAAGAGAGAGAGCAGACGCACGAGCAAAAGACGGAGAGTGAGCGGAATCGTAAGAGCATTTTTTATTGTTGTTGATAAACGTTAATTCCACTGCTGCGAATATCGGCAATTGCATAACATGTGTGCACTAATTATCATGATTATCAGCGTTCGCCAATAATTAAAGAAAGCAACAAATGCCTAAAGAGCAGAAGCAGAAGCAGCAGTAACTACAGCAGCAGCAGAAGCAGAGCATCATGTAATAGGCCCAAAAGAGAAACATGAAACGCACAAATTATGCAATGCAGTCGAAGCAAGACCGTAAGAGTGTGAGCAAGATGGAGAGAGAGCATACACACTTGCCTACTTTACTACTTTGCTTACCAGCCAGCCATATTGCTATATTCAGTACTCAAGTGCAGAGGGCTATTATAAGTTACTGCAGACTGGCAATTTATTTGATTTTGATTATGCGCATTATCTAGCATTCAGTAATAAACACATTCTAAATGATATCTTTAAATTATTGCGATTATTACTATGAATAATTCATTTTCGTAAAAATGGCACACAGGTATTTATAAGTCGGGCACACGCTGTAGCTTTCTTTCGTGTCATTTCAGACGCCGCCGACGTCGAGTTTCGTTGTTTCATTTCTATTTTTTCTTTACCTACTTACGTTTGGCATGCACGTGTGTGTGTGTTTGTAAGCTGTGTGTAAGCGAAAGCGCAACATAAATTGCATTTGAAATTGCCGCCCAGTTGAACAACAACAACGACAACAAAAAAGAAAAACGAAATGAAAAAACTCGTTACAAAAAATGTTGCGAAAAATGTAGAAACACTGGCTGGCAACAACAAATGCAATACAAGTAGAAGCAGAAAAGTAGAAAGAGTGTAACATTGCACACAAAGTAATTGATTATGTGACGACAGCCAGCGAGCAGCTAATTGAGCGAAAGGGAAGGAAACAATAACAGCGGCGAATAAAAGCTCTGCATTTGCACTGTATAATGCATGAGATGTGTAAGAAGAAGCAAGTAATTAAGTGATTGGCTGACAAGCTAACTGATATACTCTATTCATTATACTCGTATGTGCTATGCTACTTTTGCATTAAGAAGAGAGCGCACATTTTAAAATTGATGGGCTACAACTATTCGACACTACTAAATAGTGAGAAGTGTAGTGTGCTCGTGTTATATGCTCCCAAAATGGTTGACAATCAATGACAATTTGCAGAATTCGCGCTCACTTCAATTACAACTGACGAATCCGCGTGGCGCGCATATAAAACCACAATATTGATTTCAACTGGAAGCGCTGCTAAAAACACTTCTTAAAATTCATGTATGCAGCGTGAAATTATGGTGGCTTTAGGCGCGGCCAACTTAATGATGCGAGACAGCGCTTTATGATTAACTCTATGCAACTGACAATTGAACAACTACAAGTGCAATGGCAATTAGGAAAATTGATGTGTTTTACAAGCAACAAACAATTCGCCGTAAACGGCTTGTTCGAGCACTTTGCAACACTGATAAACAACTTTAAACAGGGGGAAGCAGTAAGAGCAAGAACAGATCCACCACTGATTTGAAGCAAACAACAACTAATGTCACTCTCTGCGCACTTTGCGGCCCTACAACCGTTTTAATAGTACGTCATTTTTGCACAAAAATGTATTATGTGGGGCTGTGAGGGGCTAGCGGGCGGGAGGGGCGGGCGCCATTTGCGGAACTCGCCGCTATTTTAATCCATTAAACGGGTGGCGCCATCTGCCGGCTGTCTACCCCCATTATTTTACAGCTTCTTCGTTATGATGCGCCATTCGCGAGGAGAGTCATTGTTTGCGGTGTTAATATTTGGCGTCTGCCACCAGGCAGGCGCAAGGACAACAAGGACATCATCAGCAGCCATTTTATTGTCAGTTATGTACTTTGGCTGGCTTATTGTGAATGTCATTGCACTTTTTGCCGCCATTGTGCGCAACCCTTTCGACTCCCACTGCAAAATAAATGTCGAGTAATTGCAACTACTATATTCACATTGGCTTCATATTTGTTTTGTTTTTTTTTTTTTGTCTTTTTCAGCACGTACTTGGCGCAGATCTAGCCATCAGCATACCGAACAATCCGGGCCTCGACGATGGCGCCTCCTATCGACTGGACTATAGCCCACCCTCGGGCTCGCCGGAACCAAACACAACAATTGCCTCGCGGGACATTGGCGACGAAATTCAATTCTCGAACGCCCTGCCCGGCACCAAATACAATTTCTGGCTCTACTACACCAATTTTACGCATCACGATTGGCTTACCTGGACGGTGACCATAACAACAGGTACATCAAAAAAGAACATATTTTTTTATAACTCTCGAAAGGGGCGCTCCGATTTTACTGAAAGATACTTCTGCACGAACATTTTTGCTGCCGTATAATTTTACCGGGCTTTGAGAGTGACGTGTTCAAAGTACCAGACAGATTGAGAGCTGGGCACTTAGTACTTACATTAACGCAATGGCAGCTGGAGAGAGCTTTGTGAAAAATGTTGTGTAAGCTGCAAAAAATAAAACAATTGTAGGTTAGCCATAAAACACACAGAAATAATCTTAAATACATTGTTGTACACAATATGAACTTTAGGCAGCTATACGGAAAACTTTTTGAAACTCCAAATCCAATTATGTCAAATACCGGAAGAAATTTAAATATTCATACATTTTCATTGTATCTTCTTCTTCAAACATTATTTTGTTTTAAAAATAGACAACCGTTAGGAGGAGCAATGGGAGAAGTTGCGAATGTTTCCAGAATCGCAAAGCATCGGTGGTTCAGTGGTAGAATGCTCGCCTGCCACGCGGGCGGCCCGGGTTCGATTCCCGGCCGATGCAATACAAATTATTTTGTATTGTAGTTTAATTTTCAGTTTCCACACCTTTGTTGCAAGCAATACTTTATGTTTTCTAACGTGCAGTTGAAGTCAATAAATCTGCTAGAGATATTATGGGAGTTGAGTTAACCACCCACTTGCAGTTGACCAATGCGAAAAGGCATTAAACTCATATATTTAGGAGTTATTTTATGTCGAATCGCGCCATCTCGCTTCGACTTGCTCACGTTCGTTTTTATGCCGTTTTCGTTTTGTTTTGCACTGTCAAAAGTAGAAAGTGAAAAATTGCTGCGCAAGCAGATTGCACGATTAAATGTTAAAACATTAACAACAGCCCGCCGCGCAGCAGCAGAGAAAAGAGACCAGACCACTCCAACTCTCCAACTATGCGACTTAGCTAAAAATAGATACACACACGCATGCACAGATAGAGAGACAGACTAAGAGAGAGCGCCAGAGACGCCAAAGCTGATAATGTACAAGCTTTTAAGCCGCCAATTTGCATGCAGCATCGGTGGTTCAGTGGTAGAATGCTCGCCTGCCACGCGGGCGGCCCGGGTTCGATTCCCGGCCGATGCAAAAATACTTTTTTAAGTGGATTTTTCATAATTTTTTTTAATTTCTTCTACAGCACCCGATCCTCCATCGAATCTGTCAGTGCAGGTGCGCAGCGGCAAAAATGCAATCGTGCTGTGGTCACCGCCCACGCAGGGCAGTTATACGGCGTTCAAGATCAAGGTGCTTGGCCTGTCGGAGGCATCGAGCAGCTACAATCGCACCTTCCAAGTCAACGACAATACATTCCAGCACAGTGTCAAGGAGCTGACACCGGGCGCTACCTATCAGGTCCAGGCCTACACCATCTACGACGGCAAAGAGTCGGTTGCCTACACTAGTCGCAACTTTACCACAAGTAAGTAGCGAATACCACGAATAAAATGGAGTTTCTTTTCCACTCTCTACTTGCTGCAACTGGTGTTGGTAACAATATTACTCTCTGTTCTTTGCCCACTCTTAACTCACTTGTGTGCATCTCCTGTAATTGTAACTAAAAACAAAAATAAAATAAAAATACAAAAAAGGTCGAAGGACGCGGCATAAAGAATTGCTGGATATTAAAATTTTGAGAGGTAATGTAATGCCATTCGGTTCGTCTACAAAATTGCATGCCACACACAATTTGCTCGTCGTATTTTCATTTTTGTTATCCCCCCCCCCCTTTTTAAATTACTAACTCCCGTCTCCCCGTCCCGTCTAGTGTGCAACCCTGACCCTAAGCCAAGCCAACCAAACTGACCGCTGGCAATGCGCCAAATTCATTTCAACAGCCGAAAAAAGAGCTCAACAAATTGCACAGAAACCAATCTGGCACTTTCCTTGGCACTTTTCTCTCTCTTTCTCTCTGGCTTTGTTGTTCCCCCTCTCTAACTCCATCGGCCTTAACCTCAACCCACATTGTTCACGCTGTTTGCATTTGCCACCACAACAAAGTGCGATTACACACAAATATTCTTACATACATCCTTGCTGCACAGTTGCCTCTGGTTGAACGTTCAACCCATAAAATGCATGAATATTCATGCTGAGGTGGCGAGTCTCGCCAACACTGTTTCACATATTAAGTCAGCTGCGGATGTTTATTCTACAAAACAGTTGAAGACATTAAATGCAAGTCGGAATATTGCAAATATATGTTGAACGCTCTTAAGGAACAGTTGATGGTGATGCTACGTAAAGTTAAAAGATGCCTGATTTTATTATCATTGATCATGGCAGGATACAATCAAAAGTGGGATTATCATAAATTCGGATACAATCCTTACAATAGGCACACATTGTGTTATATTTTGCCGTTTACACTAATCACAACTAATACCTTAATTTCAATACTCTTTGTCGGTATAATTTGTATTCCCTACTAACCAGTGTTGCTTGCTAGGTGTGTAACCACTGTTAATATTGCGCAACCTGCAACTGCAACACAGCACACACAAACAGAACCCCACACTTTGCTTGCACATTGTTCGCTGTAGTTGTAGGTAAAAATGCATGGTACAAAGCGTCGTATACGCAACCCGCCTATCACTGAATACTTTGACTAACCGAAGCGATCACTTTTGGTCGTCTGTGCTCTCTCGCTCTCTCTGTCTGCGCCTCTCCGTGTAGAGCCCAACACGCCCGGCAAGTTCATTGTGTGGTTCAGGAACGAGACGACGCTACTGGTGCTGTGGCAGCCGCCTTATCCTGCAGGCATCTACACACACTACAAGGTCTCGATTGAGCCGCCCGATGCCAACGACAGTGTGCTGTATGTGGAGAAGGAGGGCGAACCTCCCGGTCCGGCACAGGCGGCCTTCAAGGGTCTTGTGCCCGGTCGGGCGTACAACATATCGGTGCAAACGATGTCCGAGGACGAGATCTCATTGCCGACGACGGCACAATATCGCACGGTGCCGTTGCGACCGTTGAACGTCACATTCGACAAGGACTTCATCACGTCGAACTCGTTTCGGGTGCTGTGGGAGGCGCCCAAAGGCATATCCGAGTTCGACAAGTATCAAGTGTCGGTGGCCAGCACGCGACGTCAGTCGACTGTGCCCAGAAGCAACGAACCGATTGCCTTCTTCGACTTCCGCGACATTGCCGAGCCGGGCAAGACGTTCAATGTGATTGTGAAGACGGTGTCCGGTAAGGTCACCTCTTGGCCCGCCACCGGCGATGTGACACTGCGACCGCTGCCCGTGCGCAATTTGCGCAGCTTCAACGATGACAAGACCAACACCATGATCATCACCTGGGAGGCAGATGCCGCGAGCACGCAGGATGAGTATCGCATTGTGTAAGTCCTCATTGCCGAACTCTGTCTAAGGTTGCCTCGGGCTGAGACGAATTGTCTTTAAGATCCCTAATCCTGACATGCAAAGGATTCGCTGAATGAATCTCCCTGTTTCTGTGGGAAGCTATGCAACTGTCTCTTCTCATGCATGCGATCTAAATTAATCATATCACGCTTCCCTTTTAGCTACCACGAACTGGAGACATTCAATGGCGACACCAGCACACTTAGCACAGATCGTACGCGATTCACGCTCGAGAGCCTGTTGCCCGGCAGGAACTACTCGCTGTCCGTGCAGGCGGTCTCCAAGAAGATGGAATCCAATGAGACGAGCATTTTCGTGGTCACGCGTCCCTCGTCGCCCATCATTGAGGACCTGAAGAGCATAAAGCAGGGCCTCAACATAAGCTGGAAGAGCGACGTCAACTCGAAGCAGGAACAGTACGAGGTGCTCTACTCGCGCAACGGCACCAGCGAGGTGCGCACCCTCATCACCAAGGAGTCGCGTCTGGTCATCAAGAATCTGCAACCGGGAGCGGGCTACGAGCTCAAGGTCTTCGCCGTTAGCCACGAGCTGCGCAGCGAACCGCACGCCTACTTCCAGGCAGTGTGTGAGTAAACTATTTACAACTCTGGGGGCACCACTTATGGCCAGCACTGAATGCTCCGCTTCTCGTTTTCACAGTTCCCAATCCGCCGCGTAACATGACCATTGAGACGGTGCGCAGCAACTCGGTGCTTGTGCATTGGTCGCCGCCGGAAAGCGGCGAGTTCACCGAATATTCCATACGCTATCGCACCGACAGCGAGCAGCAGTGGGTGCGTTTGCCCAGCGTGCGCTCCACGGAAGCCGACATCACGGACATGACCAAGGGCGAGAAGTATACGATCCAGGTGAACACCGTCAGCTTTGGCGTCGAGAGTCCCAATCCGCAGGAGGTCAACACCACAGTGCCGCCGAATCCCGTTTCGAACATCATACAGCTGGTGGACTCGCGCAACATAACGTTGGAGTGGCCCAAGCCTGAGGGTCGTGTCGAGTCCTACATCCTCAAATGGTGGCCCAGCGACAATCCCAGCGCCGTGCAGACCAAAAACGTGTCGGAGAATAAGTCGGGTAAGTCGACCAAGCATTATTTCCCGCCTGAGCCCTACCCAAGAAAAGGTGGGCGAATATAGGGTATAGGGCAAGAAGAAACACAAAGAGAAGTCCTCCGAGAGCAGCGAATTTCAAGCGGGTTAAAGCCTACACTCTGAATGCTCTAACCCAAGGGAGAAGCAATAAAATAGCGGATGCTGAGGGAGGATAGCAGGCAAAAGTTGAATTTAGAAGGAAACTCAAAGACTTCGAGAGTTGTGGGTCGTTAGACAAGTTTAGTACCGAAGCTTAATGTCGAGGAGGTTTAAGACGACGAGTAGAGCTAAATACTAGCAGTTGTTTTGCACCTCGCTTATAATGAACTTTGTACGACCCGCTTCTTGTTGCAGCGGACGATCTGTCGACGGTGCGCGTGCTGATTGGCGAGCTGATGCCCGGACTGCAGTACAAGTTCGACATACAGACAACCTCGTACGGCATACTGTCGGGCATTACGAGCCTCTACCCACGCACGATGCCGCTCATCCAGTCCGACGTCGTCGTGGCCAATGGCGAGAAGGAGGACGAACGGGACACGATCACGCTGAGCTACACGCCGACGCCGCAGTCGTCGTCGAAGTTCGACATCTACCGCTTCTCGCTGGGCGACGCCGAGATCAAGGACAAGGAGAAGCTGGCCAACGACACGGACCGCAAGGTGACATTCACCGGCCTGGTGCCGGGGCGTCTCTACAACATTACGGTGTGGACGGTGAGCGGCGGCGTCGCCAGCTTGCCCATCCAGCGACAGGATCGCCTCTATCCCGAGCCGATCACACAGCTGCACGCGACCAACATCACGGACACGGAAATCTCGCTGCGCTGGGATCTGCCCAAGGGCGAGTACAACGACTTCGACATCGCCTACCTGACCGCCGACAATCTGCTGGCCCAGAACATGACCACACGCAACGAGATCACCATCAACGAGCTGCGGCCGCATCGCAACTACACGTTCACCGTGGTCGTGCGCTCCGGGACCGAGTCGTCGGTGCTGCGCAGCAGTGCACCGCTCTCGGCCAGCTTCACCACGAACGAGGCGGTGCCGGGACGCGTCGAACGCTTCCATCCGATGGACGTGCAGCCGAGCGAGATCAACTTCGAGTGGTCGCTGCCGTCGAGCGAGGCGAACGGCGTCATCCGGCAGTTCTCGATCGCCTACAGCAATGTGCACAATGCCAGCGACGCGGGCGCCCAGGACTTCGATTCCGAGGAGTCGTTCGGCGTGATCAAGAACCTGAAGCCCGGCGAGACGTACGTCTTCAAAATACAAGCCAAGACGGCCATTGGCTACGGCCCGGAGCGGGAGTACAAGCAAACAATGCCAATCCTGGCGCCGCCGCGTCCCGCCACCCAAGTGGTGCCCACGGAGGTGTACCGCAGCTCGTCGACGATACAGATACGCTTCCGCAAGAACTACTTCTCGGACCAGAACGGCCAGGTGCGCATGTACACGATCATCGTGGCCGAGGACGATGCGAAGAACGCGTCCGGCCTCGAGATGCCCAGCTGGCTGGATGTGCAGTCGTACAGCGTCTGGCTGCCGTACCAGGCCCTCGATCCGTACTATCCCTTCGAGAACAGTTCGGTGGAGGACTTTACCATCGGCACGGAGAACTGTGACAACCACAAGCTGGGCTACTGCAACGGTCCGCTCAAGTCGGGCACCACCTACCGGGTGAAAGTGCGCGCTTTCACCGGTCCGGACAAGTTCACGGACACCGCCTACAGTTTCCCCATACAAACAGGTGAGTCTTGCCCTCCCCCCCACTTGGCGTGGAACGCCTGCATCTATGCATCTAACCCCATCTACCCATCTACCACTAAACTCGTATGTCTTGCCTTGTTGCGTGTTCTTGATTGATTTCTAGAACTGCTGAGCTCACCGGGTAAGACTACCATAATAGCGCTGCACACCAACCAAGAACTGTGCTCGTTTGCTTCATTTAACTGACTAACGTGTTCGCTTGCTCCCTCCCACTAGACCAAGACAACACCTCGCTGATTGTGGCCATCACCGTGCCGTTGACCATTATTCTGGTGCTGCTGGTGACGCTGATGTTCTACAAGCGGCGACGCAACAACTGCCGCAAGACCACCAAGGATTCGAGGGCCAACGACAACATGTCGCTGCCGGACAGTGTCATCGAGCAGAATCGCCCCATTTTGATCAAGAACTTTGCGGAGCACTATCGCCTCATGTCCGCCGATTCGGACTTTCGCTTCAGCGAGGAGTTCGAGGAGCTGAAGCACGTGGGCCGCGACCAGCCCTGCACGTTTGCCGATCTGCCCTGCAATCGTCCGAAGAATCGCTTCACCAACATCCTGCCCTACGACCACTCGCGCTTCAAGCTGCAGCCGGTCGACGATGACGAGGGCTCCGACTACATCAATGCCAACTACGTGCCCGGCCACAATTCGCCGCGCGAGTTCATTGTCACCCAGGGGCCGTTGCACTCGACGCGCGACGACTTCTGGCGCATGTGCTGGGAGAGCAATTCGCGGGCGATCGTCATGCTGACGCGCTGCTTTGAGAAGGGCCGCGAGAAATGCGATCAGTATTGGCCCAACGACACGGTGCCCGTGTTCTACGGCGACATCAAGGTGCAGATACTCAACGACAGCCACTACGCCGACTGGGTGATGACCGAGTTCATGTTGTGTCGGGTAAGTTGACTGCTTCCCTGCTCACTTCTCTGCTTCATCCTCGCATCCACACATTACCACTTCCTCCTCATGTGCGAGCTCTCTTATTGAACCTCTCGCTCTTTGGCTCTCCTACTCACAGGGCAGTGAGCAGCGCATCCTGCGACACTTCCACTTCATCACCTGGCCGGACTTCGGGGTGCCGAATCCGCCGCAAACGCTGGTGCGATTCGTGCGCGCCTTCCGGGATCGCATCGGTGCCGAGCAGCGTCCGATACTGGTGCACTGCAGCGCTGGCGTTGGCAGATCGGGCACCTTCATCACCCTGGATCGCATACTGCAGCAGATCAACACGTCCGACTACGTGGACATCTTCGGCATTGTCTATGCCATGCGCAAAGGTTGGTCAACTAACTTCACTTCACTTTTCCCCTTCTCATTCCTGCTTGCCCCTCACAGAGCGCGTTTGGATGGTGCAAACGGAGCAGCAGTACATCTGCATACATCAGTGCCTGCTGGCGGTGCTCGAGGGCAAGGAGAACATTGTGGGACCGGCTCGCGTCATGGAGGACAACGAGGGCTTCGAAGGTACGTACACACACACACACACACAGACAGAGACACACATCCTTGTACACGCGAAGAGTTTGTTGCCTGGTGCTGGGCCTGCTTTGTTCTGGAAAGAAGCGACTAACCGGATCCCCATCCTAAATCCATACATTACGCACATTTTGGTGACGGGCTCTCTCTCTCTCTCTCTCTCTCTCTCTCACTACTAACTAAACCGAATGAACTAATTTATTCTAACACACGCACACTGAGGGTAGGCGGCGACGCAGAAATGCAGCAGCAGAGCGGCGCCATTTTGGCCACCATTGAGGAGCATCATCTGCAACAGCAGCATCACCAGCTGCAGCCGGACGAGGCCGAAGCCATCGACGACGAGAACGCTGCCATCTTGCACGACGACGACCAACAGCCGCTGACGAGCAGCTTCAGCGCACACGTGGCCAGCAGCTTTGGCCTGCAGCTGGCCTCCACCTCGATGAGCTCCTTTGGCGTTGCAGCAGCGGCAGGATCGGTGCAGGATGCGGCTGCACAGGACAGATGACATTCGGTTGTCAATCAGAGCGATAACAACAATTCGGTCGTTATCGTTCTGGTTGACAACAAGCCCAGCTCCATGATCTGCAAGGAGGGCAGCAGCATCGACATCGACGTGGCCAAGGAGGCCCCCAATGGCGGCTACACCACGCTCCAGCATCGCCGCAAGTCCCAGCTTATCACATTCAGCGCCAGCAGCTGCGACATTAAGAACAGCCTCAGTCACGAGCTCATCACATCCGTTAACTCGGGCTCCACAGCCCCGTCGGGCGCCGGGAGCCAGCGCGCCAGTCGCGCCAATGTGCGTCTCTCCTTCGCCGAGGAGGATGTCATGATACTGCCACCAGCAGCAGCAGCAACAACAGCAACAGCAGCAGTGGCGCCTCCCTTGGAGGACGACGTGTTCCGTCGCCGCTCGCTACTCGAGGTCGAGCTGGGCATAGAGGCGGGCGAGGAGGGCAGCGTTGAGCTGCCGCTGGAGGAGGAGCTCGAGGAGGAGGATCTCTATTTGCACGACGAGTTCGAGACGCACATCGACGCCAAGTCGAACAACGCCAACGACGACAGCGGCGGCGGCAGCTACGAGGACTCGCATGCTCTGCACAGCTCCCTCGGCGGCAGCAACCGCAACAGCCTGGAGAAGGACGACGACGACATCGAGGTGGATGTGATCAGCACCGATGTCAGCTGCTACGACCAGTTGCTCGGCAGCAGCTGCAATACGACGCGCAACGGCGACGACGACGACATTGCAACGCTCATCGGAGATGCCGACAACTACAGCAAGTTGTCCAGCTGCAAGCAGCAGTTGCTGTCCAGTGCCCCGTCTAATGCGTCCGCCAATGCGCCGTCTAATGCTCTTAATCTTGGTGGTGGTGTTGAAGCGAGCAACGGCGTCGGCGGCGGCGGCGGCGGCGGCGGTGGCGGCGGTGGCGGCGGCGGTGGTGGCGGTGGCATAATCTATGCCAATCCCTTCATGGGTTTGTAGTCTTCTCATACTCTCTTCCTCTGTCTCTCTCTCTCTCTCTCTGCATCCGTCTCTCTCTCTCTCTCTTTCGCTTTGTATGCCGCATGCCACTTGTTGCCGCTTCTTGTTAATATTTTTGTTTTGGTAGCATGTTCTTGTGTTCAATAGTTTGACGTAGTAAATGGAAAACGCAAAGAAAACTAAATTGTTCTTCCCCCCTCTTGCAGATGACGAAGGCATCGCGGAGTCAGGCATGTAGACGGCGACGCTTCCTCCTCCCACTCGCCCCCCGTAGCAATCATGTGGCAAAAAAGAAAAACAAACAGAAAACTACCACATACAATTTAATTTACTTAAGTAATTCGAAAAGCAACGCTTGATATTATACTTGATACATCATATATATCGTACACCATATATATATTTCGTATATCGTAAAACATATATCGTATATCGTATATCGTACTTCGTACTCTTATACGAAACCCACTCAGAACATTGGATCGGATGCGCAATAATGTAACTTGTATACATACAAATCATTCAAAATACGAAAAACAAAAAAAGCAAGCAAAGCAAACAAACTCAACTGCGGTTGGCCGCAGTTTCGATGCCCTTGCAGCGATTGCCTAGAGTGCTACGATTCCTACTATATAAACTAGCCAAGTTTCAACTGGATTTTTGCCAAGGGTAGCTCCTAATATCAATTTCCTCGACATGGAGCTATACAAAAGAGTAAAGTGCGTATTACAGTCGATCACTGGACTGCAACTTTGTTAGCTATAAGAACCGTTCTGCGATTGAAAGCATAAACTAAGCTTCCGATGTCCACACATCAAATGTTGTATACTCAATTTATATTGGTCCAAGTATGTTTGACTTACCCCACGTTAATGATAAAGCAATTCCGATTCCGGTTCCGATTCCGATTTGGCAGATACAACACACAACTGCAATGAAAGAAAAAGGCGAATTCCAGGGTATAGTAAAGTCGTATGTGGCTCGCTCTCTGCTGGCGATATAAAATGGAATAAACTTAGAATATCTACTAATGATCCAATCCTGTATTTGTATTTGTAATTCGTACTATCTGTATTTGTATTTGTATTTGTATTTGTAATCTGTATTCGCCGCTAAAATACTGATACTACCGATATTACCATATAACTGATTGTCAACTTAAACATATTTTTATTGCTAGCCACAATTTTTTGTAATGTTATATAATTATACATATACACTATACATACATTATATATATATATATAACGTATGTATCTTCCAATTTTTGTACACTAAATGTTAGTTGAAAACGAAACGATTGAGAAAAAGAAGACGATGACGAAGACGACGAAGAGAAACGCTAATGGTTTTTTATATACATATATACATACTACATATATATATATATACCGTATCAAGATTTAGGTATATATGCCCGATATTGGGGCGTACAATAACTACAAACAGTAATGCTTGAAAATATATATTATATACAGATGTACATATACGTAAAATGTATGTATTCAAATGCAATAATTCAGTTACATAGTTTTTAATGGCAACAAACAAAACAAAAAACACATTTAATTTTTAGTCCCTTTCCCAAACGTTTTTTTTTTTTGTTTTTTTTATTACTATACTGTTGTATATGTAAACAGATTCATAGTATATGTGTGTAATTTTGTGTATGTATGTGCTACTTTAATATTGTTTCTACATAACTAATATATATATATACATATAGAGAGAGAAAAAATTTTATTTAAAAACAAGTTTTCTTTTTATTGTGTTTATCTTCAGTTTGAATTTGTGTCGCCGTTTTGTAATTTTACGATAACGATAACAATATACGGCTAACAGCGCACAATATCGTTGAATGCACAAGGCGCTGTTAGCCGATAACAGAACTGTACACCGATAACAGCAGCACAACAACAACAACAAGAGAACAAATGACCAACGCATTTTGTAAGGCGATAATCAT
This sequence comes from Drosophila rubida, assembly GCA_035046165.1. NCBI lineage: Eukaryota > Metazoa > Arthropoda > Insecta > Diptera > Drosophilidae > Drosophila > Drosophila rubida. The sequence goes on from JAWNOF010000023.1 coordinate 701,476, forward strand.
TTACACAGCAACTACAGAAACAACAACCAAAAGAAAAAGTAAACTTACATTTTTTTGCCTTGTATAATATCTAAGTAAAAAATGAAAGAAACTTGCATACATACATACACACATAGTTGAAATGAAATGATGGCTGATTAACATTTTAGTGCTCAGCAGGTGCCAAAGCAATACACATACACACACACACACACACACTCTGAGAAATGGTGTAAACAATAAACATGAATGTCGCAATAGAGAAAATGTAGTCAAATTAATTTGCCAGTGCAATAGAATGCTTTTAGACGACACACTCTGAGAAATGGTGTAAACAATAAACATGAATGTCGCAATAGAGAAAATGTAGTCAAATTAATTTGCCAGTGCAATAGAATGCTTTTAGACTAGGTTACAATATTAACAACGAAGGAAACTCCCCCTCCCTACACAAACACACACATACCGAGTATATACATATATGCAACACATATGCAAACACATAACTAACAAGTCTGTAGTAGAGATCGCATACACATACCTATGTATGCTCGACTTGATATATATATATATATATATATATGATATATATATACATATATATATATATGATATATATATACATATATATATATATGATATATATATACATATATATATATCTATTAGCATATATAGAACGCATAGACTATATATGAATGAAATACATATGCATATACAATATATAAATAAATACACACACATCTATATCATTGTAATAATTATTTGTAATGTTTATCAGTAGAATTATGATATGAAAATGAAAAATGCATATTAAAAACGCAATTGCAATTCTCTAGCTATTGTTTTTTTTTTTTGGCGCCATGTTTTGGATTAGCGGGCTTCCATTGTTATCGATTTGATGTTCACTATCGATGCAATGCACAACACACTATGAATATCGATTTCACGGCGGCGGCCTTTTGCACTGTTATGATAACAGCACAATGTTAGGCGCTGATTTTGAAAGTCAACTATAATTTAAGCACAAAATCAAATGAATCCATTAATTGAAGAATGCACCCAACTCTTAATGAGTGTGTTCGATTTGCGCACTTGCAGCAGCTCCGACTGCAGGCGCCCGTCCTTAGCCGCAGCCCCAAGCGCAGTCTCCCCACGCTGATTGCAATGCGAGGCAAGCTGCGCATTTAATGGAGTGAATGCACCCAATATATATATTTTCGCACTTACCACTCGTCGATCTGTATCCAGTTTATGCCCATTGCAATTCAAAACAAATATTTATTACAATCTCCAACCACGCACAAGAATGCATTTTACACACCACAAAGCTCTACGTAAATATATACCAAACTGCAAACATACTGCACAACGGCCACACTGTACACTATTAACAGTGCCAGAATTGCTGCTAGTTAGCAGTTCCAATATAAGTTAACAGAATATGCTACTATACATTTCAAATAATGCATATAAGCCGTCCAATGTTCACAATATGTCAAGAATACGCATACTTTTATTAAGGTTAATTAATTAATGTGAAATAATACTTTCAAAATATATACTACAGGTCCACCACTTTTATAAAATAAAGTTAAATGTCTGTAAAAGCCACAGAAGGTTCGAGTCTGCGATAAGCAAAAGTTGAAATACTTGCTATGGTCTTCAATTTGCTCTGGTGTGTGTCTTAACTTAATTAAGAAATTCATAATTTATTTAAATAAATGTAAATAATGCATTTAAAATTTACAGTCCCGCTTTGGTGGGGCAAGCAGCTCAGCCAGAATAAAAATCCTGCGATTAACGCACTGGACGTTAAAGCACAATTGAAACATTATCAGTTTTGTTATATTATTTCTCGTAAGTTTTGTTTATTTTTGTTTTGTTTGCTTTTCTTTTGACTAGGATGCAGATGTTGTGTTCATATATATATATATATATATATATATATATATATATAAAGGTTTATATATATATATATACTTTACTTGTATATATAGATAACTATTTGTTTTATCTTCTTAATTATTTTGATGCGTTACAAATTACAATTGTGAACTTAAACGTTTCTCAAAAAGTTCAACTACGTCATTATTTATGTTTCACTTCGTTTCACGTACATACGAATTGCAATTGGTAATATGGAGAGACGAGAGATGCATTTAATAATGCATTTAGAGATGATGATCATGATAGATGGATGAAGTATGGATATTTCCAAAGAAAAGTAAAGTACATACATACATGACAATATAATAATAAAAAAACAAAAAAAAAATCAAATTAAAATAAAAAATTACAAGTCAAATGTTGCCTGCACACAAGGTAAAACAAATACAAATCGTTATCAAAAGAGTGTGTTAGTTAAAAGTATTGAAATGCGACCGAGTACAGAGGCTGCACAATTAAAATACATAATAATAGTTATACATAATAGATGGATAATAGTTTCATAATAGAGTATAATTAACTTGTGCATGTATGCTTTTAAAATATGTATATATGTATATATATATGTATATATCAATATGTATATTCCATATCAAGCTTAAATCAATTAATAAGACGAAAAGTATTTTCATAATATTGCATTATTTCATTCATTATTAAATTTACTTTTTGTTTTTTTCTTTTTGTTGTTGTTGTTTTTCTTGTATTCTTATTTGTTGAATTTAATGGCCACGCGTGTTTCTTATCTCTTTTTATTTGTATTTTGAAGACACATTTGCAAAAAAATGTATAAATACTTTTTGTTGTTGTTCGTTTCGTTTTCCTCTCATTTCACTTTTTCAGATTTTCAGTTTCTTTTTTGTTGTTATTGTTGAACACATTTCTTGACCTGGCTAATTACTAAATTACTTAATTGTTTTTTTGTTTTCGTTTCAGCCGCTTGCTGTTTTTTCATAATGTATAATTTGTTTGTATAAAAATAAAAAAAAGACACATACACTATACGCTATACATATAATATAATATACACATATACATATATATGTCTGCTACATCGTATATATATATATATATATATATAATATAAAATGTGGAAGTAGAGAGTGAACGTAAAGTATGAAAATACAAAAACAACTCAAACCGAAAAAATGCCGCGAGAAAAGCTTGACTAATCCTACTGGAACTATTCTCACAATATGCACTAAGTAATATTCTTCATGTTGTCGTTTTCCGATGTTGATCCTGACTCTGTTCTGTTCTGTAAGTTTTCGGGCGATCAACTGTGTATATATATATGTAAATATCTATATAAAAATGTAATATCTAGATGTAAACTGACTGTTGCGTTGAGACTCGTCTGTTGCGTCCTGTTCCGTCCTGTCCCTTAGCTGATCATCTCGCGATATTTCAATTTGTGCTTGGTCAGCATATCGGTGACCGTGACGAGCTTCTTGATCGACAGTATGTTCGATAGCTCCTGCAGTTCCGGCAAATAGGAGACACAGATGTGATGTAAAGTGGCCAACTCGCGACCTGTCCAAGGTAAGACAAGAAAATGAACTTGCTGCGTTTGTACCATATGTCTATCGATCGACACTTACCTGTGTCCTGTGCATTGTGATTGGAGTTCTGCTCGACAAACATGCCCAGTGGCGGATTGGGATCAGTGACCAACGACAATTGATCAAGGAACACAATCATACGCTCCTTATTCTTCAGTATGAAAGGATTGACCACCTCCATGTATTGCTCCTGCAGTGACCAAAAGAGAGAGAGACCAATCAGAATGACTGTTATAGCTGCTGCTGCCGCATTCAAAAGAAAGCTTACCTTGCCACCAAATTCGATGAGGTTCGCGAGATTTTGCAGACATTTGGCCACCATGATGAGGGAGCGCGTGGCCGCCGTGGGCGGTGTCTCGCTGACAAGGCCGAATTGGCGCGGATTAAGCAGCGCCGGGCAGAGCAGACGCAGGAATATAAAACCGGAGACGACACGTGTGCGCACCAAGCGCTCCGTTGGCCACTTGGCCACCACCGCCTTCTGCAGGCAATTGCAAATGTAGCGCACATTCCGTGGACAGGCGTCCGGCGATGTGAATATCGACTGGGTTACCAGATCGAGTATCTGCAGCAGAAACTCGGCGTTTGTGCACGCATCGTCATTCACATCCATCTTAGTGGGATTGAGCTCAGCGGACTGTTTGCTCTCCAGGATGCGTTGCACCGTCTCACTCACGGCCGACTGCAGGAAGCCGCTGCACTCGGTGCGCATGTACAAATCCATTAGTGTGGTGGCCAGCGAAGCGCCGCGGAACAGTGTTGTGGTCTCGTTCTCACGCGCCACCTCCGCCTGGCACAGGATGCGTATCAATTCCGTTTCGCGCTTCTCGTGGCGAAACACGCGCAGCAGCGCGGTCGCCAGCGGCACACGATCGTTGTGACAGAGCTCGGCCAGTGCCTTGACCGCATACAGCTCGGGTTCGAGCAACAGTTGCTGCAGTGGACTGTACTCCTCGCAGGGCATGATCAGATCGTCCAGATAGCGCATGCGCAATCGCAGCGAACCCCACTCGCCCATCGGTGTCATGCCCGTCAGCTGATACCAGCCCTCCGTCTCCTGGCCGTTCTTGAGGCTGGCCAAGTCAATGGTCAGCTCGGCCACCTCGGAGTCCTTGCCACGCTTGCCACGCGACACCAGCGTAATTGTGAGCGACACCACATCGGGGGGCACATCACTATAAAGTAAAACATACAAATTTATAGAAACCAATTGAATTGCGGAAAGGGAAACTCACTCGAGCACAAACTCCTCCTCCCAGACGGGCTCGGGCGCGATCTTGACGCGCGTCTTGCCCACCTTCACCTGGTTGAGTGAAATACTACAGTAGGGATGTGGCACCAGTTTAAATGGCAAGCGATGCGCCTCCAGCACATGCAAATTGAGGCAACGCAACTCGCGCAGCCGTGAGACCTTCTTCTGCGCGCGACTCAACTGCGAATCGCATTGGGCCTTCAATGCATTGATCCACTCCACGTAGCTCTCCTGACTGGGCGCACACAGATACGTGACGGTGGCCAAGCACGGCAGCGCGCGCTCCACAATTTGAAAGCAATAGGGTCGCTCCCAGAGCGAATCATGGCACTGATACAGATACGCGCACGACAGATCAATCAGACCCTTGGGCTTAGTCTTTTTGGGATTGTCATAGAAGCAGAGTTGAGTCTCGGTGCCGTCGTTGATCAGGGCGAAGTACAATTGCTTCCATTTGGTCGTCTTGTCCGACTTCTTGTTCAAATGCCCATGATGCTTGATGCCCTTGATCTTCTTGAGGCCAATTTGATCGCGACACTCGCGCAGTGTGGCGTAAATCTTCTCGGCTGCCTTCTCGACCACATACTGTTGATTGAACTCAGGCTGCGAACCATTCACAACGGGATGATTGAGCGAGTGTCCCTCGACAATCTGCTCTTTGCGATAGCGATTAATCACAGCGTCGAGGCACTCGAATGTCCGGCCGCCCATCAGATAGCGTACGCCCTTCTTCTCGATGCGAAATCGTTGGATCTGATTGTTGATGTGAAAGAAGAGTGAATAGTCCCCGGGAGAGTTATCACTGGGGCGCACGAGAAAGCTGCCAGGACCAGCTGCAAGTGCAAGAAACGAGTCGACTTTTGATTAATATATTCAATAGGAGCTTGCTTAATTCAGTAGAAATAGTATTGAAATCTAAATACGATATTATGATTGCAAAATATTGCTCTCGATTCATAATCGCGTAGTTGACACTCTCTAATTACAATATTCAATACAAATTGAATTGAATTACTCGATATTAAATGGCGATGTACAAATACAATTGATTCTTCATTAAAATATGAACAATCGAACAATAAAAATTCTATCTATGAACATTTGTCGTTATCGCAGCTTTCTTTGAATTGTACTCACCCTTGACTAGCATGTCGACGGCCTCATTTTTGGTGCAATTGGGATGGAACCAGGGAAACACGGTATTCGGATCGATGGAGACGTCCAGATCATCGACAAGCTCACGGAATATCATTCCCTGCTCGCCAGTGCGATGGGCGGTAACCCAAAGCCAGCCATCGCCCATATCGTTGTGCACAAAAAAAATGTCGCCCTTCTGGAAGCTCAACTCATCCGTCTCCGGCATTTTCGTGTACGGCAAAATGGCCACCACCCGTTTCTTATCGTTAACCGGCTCCGGCGGTGCAACGGGAATCACAAGACGTTCGCGTTTCAACAGATCACTGCAGGAGGTGTAATAGCCAACGAGATCGCTCAATGAGATGAACTGACGACCGCCAATGTAAAAGTCACCGCAAACGGCCGTAATGCTATATTGATGAAAGCAAAAACGATAAATAGAGCAGTCTAACGATAAAAGACAAAGGAAAACAAACCGGAAGTGATTGATGCCTGTGCGTCCGTAATAGCTGAGCACATATGAGCCCGGTTTCCGGTCACTTTCGCGCACTGCAAAATCGATAAATTAAAAGTGTGACATGCAATCGATAAGTTGATCAGAGAGAGCATCACGATACGCACCCAAGTAACTGCCCAATTTGCCGCTGCCGCGAAGGCGCGCCTCTGCCGAATAGCGATCAAGTCGTCCATGGTACCATTCACTTTCCGGCGGCGCAATTATCGCCGGTCTTTCGCCTGCAAGCAAATAATGTTGAAAAATGTGCCAAATTAACAACATTACACAACACAGCACACAAAATCACGCGACACAAAACTGAAGAAGGCAAACACTTTTCGATGCTTGCAACAAAAAAAAACCAGGCAAAAATGCCCTGTAGAAATACGTATCGGGATGTCTATGTTATACATTTATTTACTTATTATCTCTAGATAGTTTATATATAAAAAGACTCCCCTAGACAATTTTCACTCATGAGAAAACTTGCAAAAAGATTCATAAATGGTTTCCGCATAAATACTCCTTCATTATATTATACTTAATTACAACTTACAGGGTAGCGACTAGTCGATCATGCGCCAAATTTTACGCAAGTGTGCATATCAAATTATACCAAAAACTTTTTGGCCAAAACAAAAGCAAAAATAAAACTTATTCTATTGGACACCTGCAATGAACAGATATGTAGGTTCGCATCGATAAATATCGATAAGTGTCCAGTGCAAGCGCACTGAAACGCTACAAGTGAGCGATAATATGGAGAGAGGAGAGCTTCATTGTGCTTTAATCAAAAACTTACAAATGTTGGGCGACATATGTGAGTGTTCCATGTCTATGTGTGTATATGGTTGCCTTTGTTATAATTAACAAATGCAAAAAAATAAGAACGAAAAAACGAAAACAAAGCACACACACACATGCGTAATCGAGGAAAACAAAAACAAAGTGATAATTGCGACCGCAGCAGCAGCGCAGTCTTTTGTCATAAATAGAAACGTGACGACGAGAGTACTAAAAGCTGGCGTCGTTGTTTTCTAATCAATTGACAACTGCGCTGCTGTCTCTCAAGCTGTGGGACCATTAAACATTAATAAAAATGAATATATATTATTGCATACATGTGCATAGGCGATACAAATAAAGGCCCATATATATGCACATATATATAAATATATACATATGTGTGTCAATTGGTATCCGATAATTTGGAGACATGAGAAAGAAATGCAACTACATCGCCATTTTGCTAGCCAACAGCTGCGATCAATTGTCCAAACACATGAGCAAACTCTGTTATCGATTATGTTTAATGGGGTATGCGCACCCAAAGGTCACGGCACGCATACGAACGAAGCTAAAGAGAGAGAGCGAATACCAAAGAGAGAGGAGTGTGTTGGCGCATGCGCATGACTCAGACAGCTACGCAGACGCAGTAATTGCCAAGTTGTTATTTGCTGTAGTTATCGTCGGTGTTCTTTATGACGCACGGCTGACACAGTAGCAGTGCATTGCACCTTGAGGCGAGAAAGGCAGCCGCAAACCTAGAGGCTGTCGAGCTTAAGCCACAGCTGATGAATCACCTGATGTGATGTTTACTCATACTATGAGTGTGTGTGTGCGTGTATTCGACATAGGGATGTAGGAAAAATGCTTACTCACCATTTAGCATGTGCGGTCCATCGAATTCATCCTGATCTAATTCCTGTGCCAGATCGCCCAAATCAATACCGCCAGCTGCCATCATGGCGCCGAGACCCGTTATGCCGCCCAATGCCGCTAGGTTGCCGTCATCGGAGCCGCCCGTTGGCGAACCAAGTTTATCTTTCTGTATGACAACGTCCACATTACCCAAACGCATTAAATCTGCCATTGATTGGTATTTTGTTGTTGTTGTTTGTTTGGAATTTTTTTTTGGTTAGTTTTATACTATGAAATGCAAATGTATGTGTCTGTGCGTAAGCAGATGTGCAGCAAATGTATGTGTGTATGTGCTTGTGGAAAATATTGTTATTATTGTTTATTTGCTGTTTTTATTCATTGCCGGCAGCAGCAGCGCGCACGCTGCGCCTCACTCACAATAATAAATGTCTTGTTTTTTTTTTGTTTTTTTGGGCTGATGTTTTTGTGATGCCGGGTGATGCGGCGCGCTGTAATAATATAATGCAAAATAGAGACACAGGCAAAGAAGCCACAAAGAGAGTGAATGAGTGAGAGAGAATGAAAGCATGAGTAACTAAGTGAGAGCTTGCTATGTGTGTGCACTGCAGCGTTTGACCAGTGTTGCCAACTAAATCGATGGCTGCAAAAAACAGCTGTTTTAGACCTCAAGCAAAGTCCATCTTAGCTAACAATTTTCTGAGAAAAAGTCAAATCAGAAGGAAAAATTTTATTAATCAATTCAAATAGTTAAAAGACCAATGTTTTTTTCCCATCATTTTTAAAGAATTTTAAAACTTTAGCTGCAGTTGAGGAAAAAAGCCAGATTTCCCGAGAACAAAAAAGCGAAATCGACAACACTGGTCTGGACGCTGTGCATGCGTGTGTGACAGGGACTTTGCATGTGTGTGTGTGTGGGTGGCGAGTAAATTTTTACAAGCAATTTGTTATAAACAAAGTGCAATATGCTTGATTGCCGTCGTACGCGTATGTGTCTGTGTGTCTGCAGCAAAAAGTATACAACTGTAAACTGCAAGCACGCTCAGCAGCAGCGCAGACGTCGCGCCGCCGTCGCGTCATTTGTCGCGCACTTGTACAAGTATGTGTATGTGTATGTACATACAAGGAGCAATAGCACAATAAAAATCAAATGGAACGAAGAAAAAATAAAAATGTTGAATGAAAATTTCTCGTTTCCGTTTCGATGTTCGGTCTCGCTCGCACCCCTGTAGCACCCCACCATTAGTTGTTATGTTTCAAAGTTGGAGCCTGTCATTATGATGCTGAAACTCATGGCCTTGTTTATTTGACATGTTTTTGTGCTGCTCTCAAGTCAACTAAATCTACTGCCCATTTCAAAAATAACAAAAAAAGGAAACTAATGGAAAGAAGAAATATACTCGGACTCCACCCTCTCTTGGGGTATTATTGGGCCACCCCTTTCAATATGCGACACGCACACAAACGAATAGACGATGTCAGACCCCCCACACACGCACACAAACGAATAAGGCAACAAAAGAAAGCAGCAGAAATTTTCTACACTTACAATGTATTCGTTTCTAAATATGTGTGTTGAGGGTATACGTGCGAGTGTGTGTGTGTGTGTGTAGGTGGGTATGTGTAAATTTTAGCACCATACACGAGACGGCGACACACACACAGGCAAACACACGAAACGCACTCTCACTGCACACACACGTTCTTGCTCTTAACAACAACAACAACAAAGGGGCTTAGTTAGCAATGCACGCTTTTGAGAGCAATATTTCTTTCTTTTGTCTTATTTTCAATTTATTTAATAACAAAAAAAAACGAAAATTCACCGTCACCGATTTTTGGTCGCTTCACACACAATTCACAAAATATATTATACACTTCGGAATTGCCTTTCGCTGTGTGCGCCCGACAGACAATACGCGTTCGTTTTGTTTTTGCGGCGCACACACACATTGGGTAGAGCTGGCACCGATTCGATTTTAAATCGATGCTACTCGATACTTTTATTTTTGGCTAAAATCGATTCTTTTTTGGTGAGAATCGAAACTATGTTTCCGCTTTATTTTCTTCTGCCAATAAACAAACGGAAAACAAAATAAACAAATCTGACTTCTAATTGGACAACTTAATACCTGTATGCAGTACATATGCCATATTTGTTTTTTTTCTACTTCGCGTGGACACAAAGGCATTCTTGTTGTTGTATTAAATTTCATTTGTGAAAATAGCTATTCATTTTAAAATGTTTTTATCCTATATTATTTTTAAATTATAAAGTCAAATTGCAACAAAATTAAAGGGAAATTGAATTTAAAATTGATAGTAACGAACTACTGCTGCTTCCAACAGCATATTGGGGCATCGATATAGTAGTGCAACATAAGTATCGATGACTGAAGTAGTTTTCAACTATATGGAAATTTAGCAAATAAGTTTTTATAAATGGTAATCTTTGATAGGGAAAAACGCAGTAGCTTATTTAAGAGATGTGCAAAACAAGAAGCTATTTGGAAAACATACACTCTTTTCAAAAATCGCTTCATAACATATAGTGTGGCCAGCTGTTGTTAAAAACAATATAAACAAAATGTGCTTTCGTCTTTTAAAGGAAATTTGTAAAAATCCACTTGTGGTTACACTCAGTTTAGAGTAGTTAAAAGTGATATTATTTTTGACAATGCGTGCGCGTTTTTAGTTTTTTTAGTAACGTTAACGTTGAGACGTGCGCGTAAATTAGTTAAATGTAGGCCAAAGTGGATAAATGTAATAGGTAAAACGACAGCTAAGCGATTCGCAGAGCAGCTACTCAATATATGGTGACAGCTAATAAACATTTGGTGCACGGTGGGCGAAAAAGTCCATAATTGGCTGCAGATTGCAACAAAACGCAGCAGCTGTAGTAGAAAGGCGTAATAACAGCAACAACGATTAATATGATTAATTTGGATACGACGAACAAAAATCAATCGTCAATAATGCAGCCGCTACCATATTTTCAGGTAAGAAGAAGCAGAGGTCATGAAGCGGCAACAACAACGTTAAAATCATATGTTCCAAAAAGAAAAGCAAAAAGCAACAAGAAAAACCAATTGCGCATTGTTATTTCACGATTGTTCCATGGACTTGTACGTTGATAAAAACAAACACTCATACACATACATATGTGTTCGAACCAGGCTTCTGGCGTATCAAGAAATAATAGCTTAAAGCCCTGCCTCAAAAACAGCTGCGACGCACTTTACATGTGAAAAGGGGCACGGCAATCACAACGTGTATGTAAACAAGTAAACACTAGTTTCGAATAGCGAAAACAAAAGCAATTTGAAAATACTGTAACAATAACAACAAGAACAGAAGTTACGCTTTGATTTGACTTAGCATTTGCTTCGTTTGCCGTCTCACTCTTGCTTACATCCGCTAGTTATGGCGAAATTCAAGTACAAAAAAAGAAGAAAAAACTGCAGCTCTTGTGGGGTTTTCACTGATTAGACGTTTGATAAGCAGCACGGACAGCAGAGGCAATAATAGTACGGCCTACTATATATACATATGCTATTTTCCATCATCATAATAAAATAAAAAAAAAATATCGTAAGACAATAACAAGCGAGAGAGCGGAGAATAAACGTTAAAAATGTCATTGCACTAGCAGAATGTAAGCAGTCTGTTAAGTGCATGACGTCTAGAACAGCGCGCTGTTGCACACGTACGAATACAAGCTCACACACATTCAGCAAGTATAATAACAAAAGAAATGCCAGACGTTTTTTTTAAATTGCGTCGTCACTTATTTGAGCAGCAACATTGAGTCACAACAATAGCAACACCAGCGGTAACAAAAAATCAGCGTTCAGCTGTCGTTGGGCCAACGGCACCTGTAAATTTAGTTTTTATAGCTGCTGCTATAATTGCGGTTGTTGTTGTTGCTGCTGTTCTTATTGGGGTTCAGTGATGGCATTTCTAGTGTCCATAACAGAGGTGGGAACGCACTGCAATTAAACGCCTGTTAATTAACAGCTAACACTTTCTTTCGCATTGCACAGGACGAAGCACTGCGCCCCGATGTGATTAACGATGCCGAGTTCAAGTCGATACCATTCATCAACACCAACGACTACGACTCGATAGATAACGCGAATGGCGGCGGCAATCGAGCATTTCTCTTCCTCGATGCCGACGAAAATCTGCAGATTGCCACACCGGATCTATTTTGCAAGAAACTGAAGTGCCAGGAACTCGATAAAATCAAAGTGATCTCAATATTTGGCAACACCGGAGATGGCAAATCGCACACCATGAATCAAGTATTTTTCGATGGCGATCCCGTCTTTCGCACCTCCACCGAGCAAAGCTCCTGCACCATCGGCGTCTACGCAGCAATGCAGCGCGAGCAGGGCGTGCTCTGCCTGGACACCGAAGGGCTGTTGGGGACGACGGCCAAAAGCAACAAACGCATGCGCATGCTGCTCAAGGTAGTTAAATGCAATAAACGCGTCCTATCGATACATTATTAATCGCAGCGCACTTCTTGCAGATACTCGCGATATCGGACATTGTCGTTTATCGCACACGCTCGGAGCGCTTGCACAGCGATATGTATGAGTTCCTGGGCACTGCCTCGAAGGCCTTCTGCTTACATTTCACCCAAGCGCTGCAGTCCATGGGCAACGGCAGCACTCTGGGTCCTGCTGTGATCATATTCCACGAGACGCACTACACCAAGCCCCTCGAGAGCAGTACGTAGACGTTATATGAAGGGTGGGAAACTAATATTTATACGAGGCGGAAAAAAGACAAAAATGATGCATGTCCTGTCCATTTGGATAAAGGGAATTCTCCAAATGATTTCGCAATTTGCGAGAAGATTAATTACATTTTTTACTTATTGTTTTTTTAAACCAAAAAACGCTCTCAACGGCGTTCGTTTCTCCAGCTCAGTGATATATTGGAATACGAAATTGAGATTACGTAGACTACATATGTACATGGAACTAGGTTTCTTATCTTACAACAACTATATCTCAGATAGAATGCAGCTCAAGTTTGTTTTTAATTGAAAATACTTCTGCACTACTCCAAAGGCTGATTGTAGATTTTAAATTCAAATTGTACACACATTCGACTACATTATTGCTCTTCAACTATTTCTTGCAGCTGTGGAGGAGAGCGCCGAGGACAAGTTGCGAAATAGTTTTGCGCGCCTCAATTACGAGACGAATGCGTTCAGCTCCTTGCGCTACGTGGGCATTCAAACGGATGCGAAGAGCTCGACCAATTTCCAAAAGATCACCGATGCACTGCGACTGGAGATTGAGAATACGGCGGTGCGTTCGCCGCGTCAACCGTCGGTTGTGTTCAAGGCCATGAAGCTGTTGAATCAAAAGTTTGCCGGCGAAATCATTGAGAAGGCGATCAATCCATTTCCCGAGCAGTATTTCACATGTGGCGCTCACTGCGAGTCCTGCAGCCGTCGCTGCCAACGCTCCATGGGCCATGTGGGCGACGGCGAGCCGCATTTCAACACACAGCACTGCAACTATCAGCATCAGTACGAGAACAAAATCTACCTGTGCAAGGCTTGCTACAACAATGGCAAGGAGATCGTCGTCAGCAGCCGTACGCAGTCGCAGACGGACACCGCCTGGTCCGGTTTGCTCAATTACATGTGGAAGGGCAAGGTCATCGAGTGTCCCTACTGCGGCGAAATCTATCGTGACCGCCAACACTGGTATGGCAATCAATCGCCCGAGGCCTCAGTGGTGAAGTAAGTTGTATTTGCTGGCTTGCTGCTTCGCTTAAAACTAATCTCATTCTGCTTTGCAGCGTGCAAGTGGTGCACGTGTGGAAGGGTGGCAATGGGGTGCAGCGTACCAATGCGCATTCCGCACAGATGGTGCTCGACAGTGTCAGCAGTCTGAGTGAGGTGTTCACCAACATCTCGGCGCCCTGGACGAGGGCCCTCAGCGATCTGTTCGCCGACTCGGTGGCTCCCAGCTACTGGCGACCGAATCAGGAGATCACTGTGAGTGTACAACTCTACTCTGCATCTAGTTCACGTGGGACTAGAGAAAACAATGCAGTTATGCGCGTAGCATTTATTTGCATACAAATTGAGACTCAATATGAAGTGTAATTGAAACTTGTAAAAACTAACTTCAATTTCCAATACTTTGTAATAATTCTTACTTCAAGTCATCTATCTATTATTGTCCTATGCTCTTCTTAAGCTTGTGCTAATACGTCTACTCTTTCCTGTTCCTTTTGCAGCTGTGCCATGCTTGCAAGCGCAACTTCGAGAAGACTGGCATGCCGAAGCACCACTGTAGGGGCTGTGGCGAGGGCTTCTGCCACACGTGCAGCCAACACAAGTTGCCGGTGCCAGCGCGCGGCTGGCTGGAGCCAGTGCGTGTCTGCAACGATTGCCACCAGCAGTTGCAACGCAAATCGGATGCGACGCCGGGTAAGATGAGCTCTTTCTCTCCTCCGTTTCCTCTCCTTCACTAGTTGCTGCTCAGTTAATGGGTTGTATTTGATGCTTACTTTCCAATACTCCCACGTCGTTCCGTTCAAAAGCTGCTTTTACTCTATAATGTAATTCATTTAACTCAGAAAGAGACGTAATGTCTTTTCCTAGTTCATTGCGAACACGAAGCACTGCTAAGTGCTTGCAGCAATTGTTGCCAAGGGAAATTTTAATTAGTAAACCTTTTTTTCCAACTATCTTCGAAGCAGTGCGCCTAATTTATGTGCGCTATCTCAGTCAATATCAGTGCCAGTCTCGCTGTCTCATTCTATTTGAAGAGGTGCGTCTCTCGTTCTCCTTCTTGCTCTGTCTCTTTCTGCCTCTCTATTTAGCTGTGTGTCGTTTGTCACAACTTTCTCGTTTGTTACACAGCTGAAGCACTTACTTATTGCAATTCCCATCTGTCTGTCGCATGCACAGGATCCAAGCCCATCAACGACGAGGGCGACATTCGGGTGCGCAAGTATGGCGAGACCATCTACAACACCATCAGCAGCGTAGCCGCCGTTGCCATCGAATATCCCAAGGGTAAGTCATGGGTCATCTATAACTAAATCAAAGAATCACATGATTGTGTGTTATCGTTCACATTCTAACCGTCGTTTGGGGTTTTGCAGAGATGATCAAGGACAGCGCACGTCCGTCGTATTGGGTGCCCGACGCGGAGTCGCCCAGCTGCTTCATCTGCAAGTCCGTCTTTGGTAGCGCCGAGGAACTGGAGCTGGGCCAGCACACCAAGCTAACGACGACGACGACGACGACGACGGGCAAAAGCAAGGAACGCCATGCTAGCGTCGCTAGAGGGCAAATAGACAGCACAGGAGGAGCGTACGGACCGAGCGAGTGTCGGCGGCATCACTGTCGTCGCTGCGGCCAGGCTGTGTGCAGCGAGTGCAGCAATCGTCGGATGCCGGTGCCAGAGCGTGGCTGGCAGACGGAGGTGCGTGTCTGTGATGCATGCGCCTGTGTGCCGCAATCGTCGTTGGGCAATGGCAGCAATCGCAACAGCATTTCCAGCGCCCTCTCGGATGCCATCAATGGCGACGACGGCTCCACTGAAGAGCAGCATCAACAGGGCAACGAGCGACGTCGAAGCAGCAGCAGCAATCGGAGCAACACCAGCCATCAGGACTATCGCAATGGCAACGGCAACGGCAACGGCATAAATGGAGGCAATGGCAATTGCAATGCCAGCGACGACGCCAAGGCCAAGACCGAATGAGACGCGGCCCAAAGGGGCAGCCGCCACAATAGTAATGATGGCAACCACAGTAAGGTCACAACAATCTGGAGCAAGTGCCCGGGCAGGCGTTAGCTAGCCGCACCGCCCCAGAGGATTGCCCTCCCCTCCCCCTTGCAACTAGCTGCTCTGCTCTCATTTACAAAAACGTACAATGTGATACTATATGTTCGGATACATCAGTTGTATAGCTCTGATTATCAGCTTTGCCTGTATATACATTAAACACTAGCTATGTAAATATATCTATGAATATCTGTATGCTCCTACTCTGTATTCAATATTGCCTGCGTCTCTTAATCCTCAACACTTTCTATCGTATCTTTTGTTTTTTTTTTTTATATAAATATATACTTTTTGCGTATTCATTATGAAGTCACTTAGTGTAATTGTTTGAATTGAACAAGTCCAATAAATTGAAACCAAAAAACCTCGAATAATTCTTTTCAAGTTTGATATACACTAAGAATGCACATCAGCTGATCCATGTGGATCCTAAGAGCGGAAATTACTGTTTGCTAAAAAAAAAACAGTTATTCTCCCCGAGAGAGCACATCTATGTGGATCCTAAGAGCGGGAGACAATACTCTCTGTGCTGTGAGTTCTGGCGACGTGCTACTCAGTTCTGTTGGCCTGGTAGAATATACCCAACATCAGATTTTACTACCACGCACAAGTTGTAATTATGCCATTGGTGTACTAAATCCATTTTCATGGCTGAACGGTAACCAAATCCTTTGAGAAGACCCACATTTATCTGAAGAAAATAAAAGCGCAATTTTATTTGCCACAATTTTGTTGTTGTTGTTTATTTAATTATAATATAGCATTTTGTTTACTTTACTCGTATTACTTTAAAATAATTATAGTTTATACCCATATATAGATTTATGTATACACGTGTATACATATATATATATTCAGATCTGTTGCGGTTTAACAGTTGGCTGACAATTATGCGTTAGTACAATACTTTTTCCATCGAATACTAGTAGGAAGGAAGTTAATTACTTTTCATTATTTTTCGCAATTTAAATTTTCGTTTTTTCCATGTTCAAAATTCTATATTATTTATAAATTATTTGTATTACTATATATATATATATATATCTCAAGATTTGGGGGGTTGTGCAACAAAAACAAAACAAAGTGAACAAAGACAAAAAGACAAACAAACAATTGTTGTTAAATTGGATTTACATCGTATACATGCTTTTGTTTGTTAGTGTTTTTGATTCGAATTTAGTTGGTAAGTTTGCTTCGACATAAATATTTAATAGAAATTATGCTTGTTTCCATTTCGT
Source organism: Drosophila rubida (assembly GCA_035046165.1). Lineage (NCBI taxonomy): Eukaryota > Metazoa > Arthropoda > Insecta > Diptera > Drosophilidae > Drosophila > Drosophila rubida. The sequence goes on from JAWNOF010000023.1 coordinate 718,578, forward strand.
TGCTAAATGTTAATTCCAAATACTTGTTGACGTTTATTTGTTTTTGTTTTACGTTAGTGGATCGATCGACTGTTCTACGGCACACGGCGTAGAACAGTCTGTTTGCTGGTATACAATTGGTATGGTAATTTTTTTGTAAGTTTTTGTTTTTGTATATATATATATATATTTATGATAAATGGGAGTTTCGTTCTAGTATACATTTGTTCTTGTTCTTCTCTAGCGAAGGTATACAATTTTGAATCGCAAATCGTGTGGAGTATACGTATTTGTTTGCTTGTATATTTATATATATAGAGTTGCTCTTCTTCGTATTTCATTTTAGTATACATTGTGTTGTGTTCTTGTTGTAGTTGTAAATTTAATTTTAGTATACAATTGTTTACGTTCTGCTCATCGTCGTCTAGTTGGTTAGCGGCTTAAAGTCTACGAAAAAAATATATAAACTATTTAAACTAATGCCTAGTCGAAAGTTTTCGTTTTTTCTTTTTTTTTTCGCATTTCTTTGTGAAATTTGTTTACTTTTTCGATTCATGAATGTTTTTAAAATAGTTTTTGTTTTTCATTTATTGTGATTTTTTGTTTTTGTTACGTATTTGAGGTTCACAATTAACGGTAGAGCGCAAAAAGCTAAAAAAAAAATCGTTTATTCGTTTTGTTATCATGAATTTTGTTTTTAGAAGTGGAGGCAGACGCTTAGAAATAATACAAAAACTTGAGTTACTTAAGCTAAGCACACACAAAAAGCTAAACGAATAATCATTATTATTACGATAAGGTGTACAAAAAAAATACAAATACAAATACAAAAATAAACACGCAAATTACAATTGATTTAGAAAAAAAATTATATAGCTTTTATTTGTATATGTAATTAATTGTGATATTGCAACGCAAAGTGTTTGTTTCATTAAGTGGTATGTATATATGTATGTATATTATGTATATGCATATCTTTGCTACGCGCGTGTGCGCGCGTGTGTGTGTGCGTGTGCGTGGGAACTGAAAGTACAAAGCTCTGGCACAGCGCGCGTGTGTGTGTGTGTGTGTGCGTGAGAGTTTCGTTAAGTTGGTTTTCAGTACATAATATTAATTAAGACATAATCGTATACATAATTGATTGTATGTTACATACATACGCACACACACACACACACACACACACTGGCACACACACACGCACACACGCACGCACACACCGTCGAGTGTTATACATATATGCATTTATATAGATAGAGTTATGTATGTTGTAAGAGTTAAAAAAAACACGATTTCTAGTCAATGATTACACACAAAAATGATGCAAGTGTTTCTGCTGTTAGCTTTGGTAAGCCTATCCTCAAGGGCTAAGATCCTGGTGCAAGTTGGGATCGTAGCCGCCCATGCTGTTGTCATACGGCTGCTGTTGTTCGTAGCCACCCGAGCTCATGGGGTAACCCATGGAGTCCTGTGGCGGTGCGGGCGACATCATTGGCGTTGTGGTGCCACTCGGCGGACCGGCCATCGAATACGGCGAGGCGCCGGCTGCCTTCTTGGCCGCATACAAGTTGGCCTCCTCCTGGGCCTTGCCGATGTTCTTCTTGTAGCGAATGCGCTTGTTGCCAAACCAATTGGACACCTGCGATACCTGTTCAAGACAGTGAAGCACACATTTGAATCACGACTTCTATAGCTCTACTTCCACTCACTGTTATGCCGCACTTGCGCGCCAGCTCCTCCTTGGCCTCTTCGGATGGATACGGATTGCTCAGATGACTATAGAAATACTCGTTAAGGATCTCGGATGCCTGCTTGCTGAAGTTGCGACGCTTGCGACGTGCGTCCAGGAAGCGAGAGCGCAATATCATCACCGCCTCGCAGGTCGATTGCTTCAGCTGCATTTGGATCGAGCTGAACTTCTTGTGTATGATCTGCACCATGCGCTCAATTTCTTTGGGTGTAATGGGTCTGCAAGCAACATTTACGATACAGATGTACATTGGAATTGAAATAGCTTTGGCTGCTATATTCACCTGGTGCGACTCTGCTCGCGCAGCAAATTCATGACATGTGTGGTGAACTCGTTGCACGCCTGCTCGTATTTTTCCAGCTCCTGGTGGTAGATCTGACGAATCTGGGCCAGCTTGGCGCGATAGTCCGAATGTTCGATGGCATTATCGGCGCCGTCGATGGACAGCGAGCCGCCCTGGCTGGCGGCCGCTGCTGAGGCGGCTGCGGCGCCACCGCCGCCCTTCTCGGGACCGGCCACGCCCTCGGCAATCAGCATGTTGTCCAGACGCATCAACTGCGGATCTGGTGGCTCCTCCTCTTGCGTGTTGCGAATCGACAGCACTGCAAGAACACAGAAACGAAGGCATCTTCAAGTTTCAACTCTTCAGGAAAATTGCAGCCATCCCCCAACGCAATCAACACAACTATTTGCACGTAGCCAAGCAATAGCTTATTGCACCCTTCGCTGCGGAAATTGTCTTTATCGCGCTAGTCAGGGACTAGCTACTTCGTAGACAGCTAGAGCGTGGTTCTTCTCAAAAGTCAATTTTACTGCTTTTATTGTCAATTAAAAATTAGTGAGTTGATGTGTTTGAAAAAAAGAGAAAAAGAAACTAATAGCAATCCCGAATGAACTAGTTAATTCACTGGCCACGCATTAGATCTTTGTGCTGCAGGGTATTGTGTCTACTCAGGATGTGTTCTACGTGTGCGTGTTATAGAGACACGCACACAGCCAAGAGAACGCATAAAATTTTATTATGCGACGCTGTCGAGATGAGCAAGAAGCAGCAGCTCACAAAGCTGCCATATTGTCTAGGGAACTGCGTGCGTGTGTGTATGTGTGTGTGTGTGTGTGTGTGTGTGTGTGTGTGTGTGCGTTTGTTTGTTTTGTTTTTGCCTTCTATTATTTGCAAGTCATGGCTATGCATGAATTAGATTTTGTGCCAGTTGCTGCTGTTGCTCTTCCTGAATCTTAATCGCGTTGCCTGCCAAGGAGTTAGTCGAAGAAGTAGCAAGCATCTCGCGAATGCCAACAATTGACTCCGCAACACTACCACCCCCCCCCCCCCCTCGTCACGCCTTCGCACGCAAAAGCTCATCAGCATTGCCAGCAGCAACAATGCGCTGTTGTCTTCCATGTATTATGTATGTGTGTCTGTCTGTCTGTATGTGTGCGTTTGTGTTGTGGCTGCAGCAGCCAGGCAAAAGTCTAACTCAAGTAATGAAATCTAATGCCAAACTTCCTTCTGCTCCCCTCCCAGCAACTACCGTTAAGCTCAACTGCAAGGCTGCCTTTGAATAATATATGACTCCTCTCCCTCTCCCCCTCTCTCTCACAGTGGCTGTCGCTTTAATGCTGTCGGACTGCAAACTGATAAAAGTCATAGCCAAAGTTGGATGAAAGCGACAATGGAATATTAGATTAGCCTAATGAAACTATACTGAATGCCATTAGTTAGAGCGAGAGCACAAGCACTGCATTGTTTGCAGCTTTAATGCGCTTTTTAAACATTTCCAGCCTTTTCAAGAGTTCCTTCTTGGTTTTTGAGCAACTCAAGCTGCTACTTCTATTCAAATCTGACCAACAGAGTTATTTGACAATCATTCTTTAACTCTGAAGCGTAATAATCTATATACATTTCTTATATACACACTACATATTTGTATGTCTGCCCTCCAATTTCTATGCTGTTTTCTCGCATCATGTTAAATACTTAATCTCGTGTTATTCGTGCAAAAATTAGAATTAATGCATGTGCTTGGCTAACAGCTCATTTACAGCGAAGTAAAGGTGTTAAGACGTAAATTAACATTAACAGCGTCACATTAACATTTCTGTCGTCTGCAATTAAAGACTGTATTAAACTTTGTGCTCTTCTGCTGTTCTTCGGCAGGCGCTCTTGAGCTTGTGCTTAACTGGAACATATTGCGCCAATGGCGACAGCTGCCCCAATATCCCAATGAAACGCAGCCCACAGGCAAAGGTGAGGGTCAGCGAGTGTAGGGAGGGGATGCTACAAGGATACACAGCAATACCAAAGACAGCGAGGGACAGAGAGAGAGAGAGAGAGGGGGGGAGAGGTGGAAACTGTGACTGCTGCGTCGTGACATCGGTGGTTGCTTTATTTGGTTAAGGTTAGCCAGAATATTGCTAAAGTTTTGCCAAACACATTTAAGGGGGGCACTGAAGAATGCTGCTTGTCGAGGGGGAGTGATGGGAGTGAGGAAAGGCCAAGGCGTGGCTGGCCACAGAGTTGTGAGCAATGAGTGCTTGGCTCAAAAATAGTTACAGTCTGGCGAAATCAATCCAAAAACATTTGGCAATACCCTAGCTCCAGTTGCGTATATAACTATGGAATCTATTACAATTATACAGTATATCCCTCTAGAAATATTTCTCCAAATTATTGCTAGAGATAAATAAATAAATATCTCGGCATGGAAGATTCAAGATACAGGGTATCTGCAACTCTGCTACAGTTGCAAGTGCTGTGGAACGTGAATTACAAACAGTTGCAATTTGAAGATGCCACCAGGCCAAGTCTACAACCCTTTTGTTTAGTTCAACGAGAGAGAGAGAGAGAGAGAGAGAGAGGGCGAGAGGCAGGCGGTCGGGGATTATTGGTAGGGAGCTCAGGCTCAGGCTAAAGCATCATTTGCGTATCTAATGAAGCATTTAAAAGCGGCAACAGCAGCACAAATGATAGTAGATACATAGGACAATGCTTAGCCGGAGACTGATGCTGCGAAACTGGAGAGCTGGGGAGGGGGAGGGGAATGGGGAGGGGGGCTCCCTCCTTTGGCTTAAATGGCATTTCCAGCTCGTAAATTTGAATGGGGCATACGGAAAACGGCGAAGAAAGGAGACGCAGCACAGGGAGGAGGCAGCCAGGATTATGAGGAAGCGCTCACTGCGAGCGAAGGAGCTTTTTGTGTCTCGTCTTGTCTCGGTCGGGAGGGAGGGAGGTCGGGCGGCGTTTTGTGTAATAAACATGTCGCGAAGTGTTGCCTGGTTGAGTCAGATACAATATATACAACATATACTACACACACTGAGTGAAGCACAACCTGGTTGTAGCGTAGCCATTTGCATGCCTGTCGAACAGGTTTGCGCATTTCAGAAACTAATTTTAAGACACACAGCACAGCAAACACACACCGTCTCACAGCACTCGCTGATAAAATATGGTAAACGCAACGAGAGAGCCAGACAAGTAGAGAGCGAGAGAGGAAGACAAGTGTAGCAAACGATATCTGCTATACCCTTTACAATGCTGTAATTGTCAATTTCGCAGCCTTCAACCGTGAAATAACTTTGGCAAAACAACATGAAAATGATAAACTCTTATTTCCCACCTGTAGTTATTAGTTACTTCTAATTTGTAGTTTTTTAATCGAATAAAGAACGTTAATTTCACGATCATATTTCAGATATCATTTAAAAGATGCACCACAAACTTTCGTTTCGATGTTTTCAATTAAATCTGAGACTTTATCCCTTAGTATCAGTATAATGGCTCTATAATACCTCATTCAGATTGAGCTATTACTGTAATATTTGATGTAATCAGCGATACCCAAACACTGTGGCAGCGTATTTGGCTGTCGGCCTGCCTCAATTTGCGGGTTTCTTTCATTTTTTCATTTCATTTTTTTTCAAGTTTTTTCTTTTGTGTGTGTTTTTAAAATACTCGTTTCTCGCTCATCAGCAGCTCTCCAACTCCCCCATGCCCATCTCCTCTGTAACCCCTTTCAACGCGCCACGCTGTTTCAAGCACTTTGACTTGGGCCAAGTGCTCTTCTTGTTTACTTTGTCGGCGCCCCAAAACATCGATATCTTGCCCCAAAGTGTTATCGCCTTATACACACGCACACACACACGCACACGCATAGATAAGTCGCACATATATTTAATAACATACACATATTTATTTATATAGATACTTCGAGTGTCTGTAGCTACATCATATTCGTACTCGTCTCCAGCAATTATACCCGGGATCTAGGCCGCATTACGAACAGTTGCAAAAGTACACGTGGGTCAGCTGATTGCCAGCCGGCTTATTGAAAGGCGAAGGCGAAGGTCTTCTATCGGTTTCGAAGCATGCACTTATGCAATAACCCAAATAACTCTACAATTCTGCAAAACAGCCCATCACTAACAACAGCCATCTCTAAAGAAGATAAGATATGTTCGCAATACAATATTTTGATATTTTATTCCGATTTGAAATAAATACTTATCGCCCTAATATTATAATATTACTTGTGAAATAACTAATATATTCTATTCTTCATATTCTAAACAGAATTTCGTCAATTATTTATATCAACTATCAAGCTTAGCCAGGAATCTGTCCGATTGAAACTGAAAAGCAGCTGCCAGAAAGGCAAACACATTCAAGAGCAGCACGCGAATAACAAAACGAAACCCCAACTTGAAAACTGAATTTGTAACTAGAGCTCAGCTCCCAGTTTCCAGTTCCCAGTTCCCAGGACGAAGGACCGAGGAGCAGCACCAAGACTAACAGCACGGCCAAGAAGCTGGGCCCAAAGCAATTTCGCAACGGTAAGTAGGGGGGGTTTTCTTTAGAGGTGGGCAACGGGCAAAAATCCGTTAGGAGGAGAGCAGGGGCAGGGGCAGGGGCAGGGTGGATTCTCCGAGGTACGTTGATTCGCATTTGCGATGGGTTTTGAGGTGGGATTGCAGGCCGGGAGTTGGGGAGGCTGCGATGATGGTGTTGGGGTTGCTGGCGCGTGTACTTTAGGGTTAGGCCAATGCCAATGGCAATAGCAAGAAGCGTTGGAGCCATTCAAAACATCTGGCCCACAATCAAAACGCGCTGTTATTGCCCATTTTGCGTCTCTGCGTGGTTGTAATATAAAGGAATACAAGGAAAAAACACGACAACACGACGACCAAGAAAAAGGAAAATAAAAATATAATATAAAGGAAAATAAAGGCAGCAGGCAAAACTCGATTTCAAAAACATCGACAGAGCTGGGCAGCGGGGGAATTGCGGGAGTGAAAAGTTTGAATGCTGATTTCGCTGTTATTAAATGTTAAGCAAGTTTCGGTTTCAGTTTCAATTTAGTTTTGTTTCTTTTTTTTTCATTCTATCTGAAGGTAAGAGTTACAGAATTGCGTTCTTAGGGAATCGCAATGTTTCAGCAAGTTTCGTTTCAGTTAATAATAGAGGTTGTTACTAAAGTGCAATTGCAGGGACCAACGTATTCTGTATTTTGTTATAAATAAATGGAAAGTTTACTTACCGGTCTTCTCTTTAATCTCGCAGAGCACGGAGAAGAGCGCCGGCTTCATGCGATGACAGTTGAGTGTGTGCTTCCTGGCCTGCGCCTCGTCGAGCGACTGCTCCGAGATGCTCATGATCTGCTGCAATATTTCGCCAATGTCCTTCTGCTTGCGCACCTCGTTCTCATTGCCGGCATTCTGGCCGTCGTCCTGACCGGGGAGCCCGTAGCCCTGGGGTGCCATCATGCCGCCGGTGTGGGTCATCATGCGATCCTCCATGATGATGATAGCAGCAGCAACAACAACAACGCTTCACACTGCTGTAATCCAACAAAAACAAAAAAACACGTTTCAACTTGTTTGCTGTTTTTCAACACTCGCACACACACACACTGTAACAAAAAGTGTAACAACAACAGTATTGATATTCACTTCTAGCAACTGCAATTCAAAATATTTCGTTTAGTAAATTTACTTCTATTTGTGGTATTTTATGCGCGCACCAAACGTCCGCACGCAACGGCAACGCGTTACCAACTAACTAACTGAATGATTCGGCAAACAGTCGGCAATGCGTTGTGTTCGGCTTCGTTCGTTTGTCAGCGCAGTGCTTCGGTTTTGCCTGTTTTCTTTTACTACTTTATCGCTCGGCTAGCGACGCAACGAACAAAAGATAATCTCCGACTCTACGTGTGTTTTGTCTCTGCGTGTGCGTGCATGTGTGTGTGTGTGTGTGTGCTTGTGACTTCTTCGTCTGCGCCATTTGCCTTCGACGTTGTCTTCGTTGCACACTGTGCAAAGAATGCTGATAATAGAATAGATGTTCGCCTGGGGGCGAGGCGGGGCGGATTGAGGTAAAACAAACTGCGGTGTATTTTTGTTTTTGTTTTTTTTCTTACATGGGCGTCGGCTGCCTGCAGCCTGTTGAAAAGGATCACAATATTGTGCTGATAGTTGCAGTTATCGATACCAAAAAATATGAAGATCAACGATTAAGACAATCTATTAACGGTTGTACTACCATAAGCAATGAATTTGCATGAAGCGACAAATAATTTGCATATTCTTCATGATTTAAAAAATTAGATGTATTTACTATTTAAACATTATTAATTTATATTGATTATAAAGGTCATTCTATTCATTATATTTGAGCGTATAACGATTATTTGTATTTAGATGTTACCCTATGTAACTTTTAATGTGAATTTTGTATTGATAAATTTGTTTGCTCCTGTTTTTGGCGCCGTTACACCCTGGCCCTGATATGTTGAACTACAACTACAACTTTTGCCTTCGTATGTGTGTGTGTGGGTGGTTGAAATAGCGGGCAGCTGACACACGCCAGAACAACAACTACAAAAACACACACGCACACTCATTGACCGCTTCCCGCTGTGCGTGTGTGAGTGTCGAGTGCATTCACATTTGCGCAAGCTGAGAATGGAAAACCCAAAACATTAATGTTAATTACTTTTTCAATTGGCCATAAAAAATAAAGGAAAACAATAATTATGTTTGCCCAGCAGCCCAAAATTGGAGAAAGCATCGTTGACCTTCAGTACACACATACACACACACGCACACGCACACGGAATGCACCGCTGTGCATGCGACACACACACACACACACACACACATACACATACACAAAGTGCATCAAAGGCTGCGCAAAAATAAAAACAGCAACGACATCGCACCAAATAAAAGCGAATGAAAACCTGTTTAACACACACTCTTTGGAATTCTTGGAAATCACAGCCGCTTTTTATAATTCTTTGCTACAGTTTTTGTTTTGTGTAGCACAGTAGTCGTATAACAGCGCCACATTTGTTATATGGCCTGCTACAGTTTTTCTCTCGTTCTTTTTGAGTGTGTTTTGACAATAAATAATCAAACTTACATGTTGCTCACGTCACGAATACTTTATTTTTGGAAAGATACTGCGCAGTTTAAGCTGCAATTAGATTTAAGCAAAAACAAATATGCACTTGCTATAAAATATGGGAGTAAATTTTTCAATGCGCCACTCTTCTTCTTCCCATCAGCAGCACAACGTCGCCACTTTTTTTTCTTTTTTCGTGATACACAATTTTCTATTCAACTAAAGTTTAACTGGTTTGTCGCTAGCGCATTTTGTTAATTGGCATTGAGTCACTCACACTTTCAGCAGGTTCTATAACCTACATGTACGTCTCTAATTAGTTGTTGACATTAATATTGCACCATAAATAAATCAACGAAAATTATTTACCACCAAAAAAAATCTGCTGCTGACAAAAATGTATCTTATATTAGAGGTGGAGAAATATCGTAGGCACTATCGATGTATCGATGCTTTTGACAATTTATTAAACATCGATTCCTTATCGATGTATAAGCAAATGCGATAAAATATTTATTAATATTGCTGAAAGTATTCTTTTGAGTTCACGCATTCTTTATAAAAAAAAATGTTTTTTTTTTCTACTACATTTTCCAATTACCGCTTTTTAATTTTCCAAATTTCAAAAATAAATGCAAGCCCGATATGTAAATATTCTAAATTGGCCTATCGATATTTGCTCTGTAGGTATCGATGTCAATCTTCGATGGTCACACTGTTCATTATCTCTGTAGCAAATTTTATTACGTTGCGCATTTCGCGCTTACGTTCGCATTTTGCGTTTACGTTGGTTGAATATCGTATGCATATACGTTAACGAGAGCCGCTCGTAAGCGAGTAGTTGCGAATTTAGAAAATATAATTAACATTACTATACATTTTTTATTTGTAAAATTTGAAATTTAGCAATAAAGTATAATAAATAAAATTTCCAACAATAATTCAATATAACATATTCATAATTGGGAGTAATTTTGTTTGCTTACATACTCTGTTAAAATTGCTTGTAATGTGAGGATTCACAATGTTAATTTTGAGTTTCCAGTCAAGCGCGCCCAACTTAACATGCCGCTCAACGAAATGATGTTAGTCGCGAAGTCAGCGACAATGTGTAGGCCTCAACAGCTGTTAAGTCGAATATTATTTCGCATTGACAACTCGTTGATTGCGGTCGTGTGTGTTGCGCGGAGCAATTTTCGTTTGTTTCGAATGCGAATTTGCGCGGGTTTCGTCGATATGAAATGAAACAAGGCTTTCAACAACTAAAACGAAACTAAATGCATTTGGCATAAGTGAATTAACCAAATTATTTGTGGCTCAAGTTATTTGTGTTGTTGTTTTTGTCCATTTTTTTTAAGTTATGTGCTTTTGTTGTTGTTTAAAGAGTGCTCAAAAAGAAGGGTGTGTACAGCAGCTGTAAACAGGAGACGCAGCCAAAAAAGAGCTGGAACGAAGAGAGAAGCTGCCTGCAGAAAGTGTTTGTGCGCGAGCGAGAGCGAGATAGGAAGCTAGCAAGGAGTGTGAACGGTAAGTAGTGCAATGCTCAAAGTGCTATTTGAAGGGGAGATGGGGATGTATATGGGGGTGCAGGGTAATCGCAACAGTAAAAGTAGCAGTAACAATAGCAGATGCAATAAGTTGTTGTAGTTTTGCTTATCTTGCTGCTCCTTGTTGTTGTTCTGCTTGTGTGTGTGAAAAATCAATAAAATGCTAAGTGCGTGAGTGTGTTGTGTGTTGTGTGTGTGCGTGTGCGTTGTTTGTGTTTGTGCAGCAGCCGGCTGCTCTTGGAAACTAACATGAAATGAAGTTGTGTAAAATATGCGACGAACAAATAAAAATATTCTCAAAACTTATTTTCAAAGTCGAATAAGTCAGCAATTTGACTTGATTAGCGGGCTAAATTCGTTTAAAGCATGTTAATTTAACTATTGTTGTTTTTTTTTGGTGGTGGTTGCAAAAACAACGACTGCAAAAGCAGTGGAAGCTACAACAACAACAGCACCAACGACAAACGATAACAAAGCGTCCGGTGAAAAACGTCGACTGCGCTGCTTCTAACGGTGCCGCAGAGAGCGCATAGAGAGAGCACCAAAGCAGCCGGGAGAGCGGGTGCTTCTGATAAAAGCGCAATATGCAAAGCATGCATTTCTGCAGATGCTGTTGTTGTTGGTTTTTGAGCTGCGAACAACTTAAGAGATGGTCAAGCCATGCTTTTGTTTTTTTTTGTTGTGCTCCGTTCTTGTGTCCCCTATTTTCGTATCAAACGCAATTTTTGGCACTCGCGATGACTCATTTCATAAGCGTGACTCACACACACATAGGTCAGGCATGTATGAGTGTCCTTGACTGTGAGATTAACATCTTGAATTGCCACTTAACACACACACACACACACACACACACACACACACACACACACACACAGATACGCAGGCACACACTCTCAAACGCACATTTTGCAAAAGTCGAGCAACTCCTTCAAGCTTTCGGCGCCTATGGCGTCACTTTTTGGGGCGTGGCTCGCGTCGCGATGCCCAGCGCACATACGCAATTTAACTTGCAAAGATGAGCTCACACACACGCACACACACCTACACACTACCACAATTGCAACAATATTAAGAACTTGACATTGAACTCATTGTGACTTGAGGAGGAGCTCTAAGCGGGCGCATTTTAGGATTCTCGGTAGCTGCTGTTGACCTCAATTAATGCATTCGCAAGCAGCATTTCACGACGGATTCCAGCAGCAGCTCACACAAATTCCTGAGCATCCAATCGCTTTTAGAAGAGGCGCCTCAAATTGTGAAAAAAGTGTGAAAATAAAATCGACTCGAATGTTTTCAGTGGATTCAAAGGAATTCAGAATATCTACAAAAAAGTTAGATCAGAGTTATTTTCCCACTTGATAGATATGAGAAGGGGCAATTACGTAACATTATAGATATATACTTGAAAATATATGAGATTGAAAGTTTAGTAAATATTCTAAACATTCTTATACATATATACCACCAACAAAAAATATTTATACTGTTTTTGATAAGTTGGCGTGAGTAAACATCATGAAATTCTTTTTATTGTGGGGAATTTCTAAATATTTATAATCGTGCTTCGCCTTATAAAGACATAAATATTTGCTTTCAAATATTTATAGTGTTTTTGTGGTTGAAAATAGTGCTGATTATTGGCAATGTGTGAATGTTTTTATTTATTAGAATGCATAAATATTAGTTTGTTGATTACGGGCAACCAGGCGACTAGAGTTATGTTGCTAGGGTATTCAGAAGTGCATGCAACCCCAGAGTTTTCATCTCGCCGAGTGCAGATGAGGCGTTAGCCTTGCCGGGCGCATGGGAACCTCGCCAATGCTGCAGTCACAGTCGCAGTCGCAGTCGCAGTCGCAGTCACAGCCGCCGAATCAGATTGGGAAACTGCGCGAAACGAGAATCCGTTGCCCCCGCTTATTCTCTGCTCTCTGCTCTCTGCTCTCTGCTCTCTCGCTCTTCCGTCTGTCCGCCTACAGTCTGAAATTACTGCCCTTTTCGAGCTGCTGCTACTTTTGTTGCTGCTGCTGCTGACGTTCGCCTGCGCAAATTCCATTGCAGCGCGTTTGGGGACGGCGCGTGCGCCACGTTACGCTCCAAGGAACTGGGTAGCCCGATAGCTCGATAGCCGGTTACCCGGTTAGCAGCTCGAGCTGCCGTTAAATTTATCGCGCTGCAGCGTACAGCCTGATTTTGGGTAAGTGTTTGCTTGCCGCAAATGCCCTGGTGCCTTATGCATCCAGCCGGAACTTGCCACAAATGCTCGATCAAATTACAACATCGAATGCAGTAGGTGGCAATAAAGTTTCTCCATTCGTTTCGTTGGGTTTTCAACTTTTCTAGTACATTACTATATACTTGTCCAATGAACTGTTCTATCGCTTTTCGGTTAAGTCGCTTAAAGTCTTACTACGGTCACCCTACAGTTAAGTGTCCTTCTTGCAAACATCTATTATTATTTGTGAGTTCAGCAAGCGGAATTTCTCTATTACTTACTGAGTACCATCTTTCAGCTCAATCAAAGTTGGTCGCTTAAAGTTTTAAATCAGCTTAAATTGTCTTATTGCGACTACGGTCACCCTACAGTTGAGTGTCCTTGCAGACATCTATGGTATTATTATTTGTGAGTTCAGCAAGAGGAATCTCTGTATTGCATGCAGCGTTTCATCTTCCATCTCAATCAATTAATCACGTTAAGCGTATTTGCATTACGGTCACCCTAAAAGTTAACTGTCTGTCTTCGCTGCTTTCTCGGCTTCGCATTGCCTTTGGGTGCTTCAACTTGGGGGCATTTTTACGATGTTTTTTATGGGCTTGTTGTCAATGTCACACATTTGCGACAAATGTTCGAAAAAATGGCAGTGTGAAGACTGAAATTGAGACCAGGTCCGTCTCCGTCTCCGTCTCCGTCTCCGCCTCAGTCTCCCATTCTTCGCCTCTCTCTCTCTCTGTCTTTGTTGTGGCGCTCCGCAGTGAGGGATTCGTTTTGTGCTTGTTGATGGCGCTCTCGTTATTTTTGGCGCTGACTTGGCAAATTACGCGACTCGACAAAGCTGAATAACTTTACATGTGTACAAACACATTGATGTGATGTCCAATTTAAAGATTCCAAAGCTAGAGCTCAACAGAAAGCAGTCGAAGTTAGAGTTACAATTAGAGCTGAATAAAAACTGCTGATGGAGCTAAACCCGAAGCAGATGAATGGGAGAAGGGCGCAGCACTTGAGCTAGGTAGATGCTGGGGATTCCATTGAAGTTATACAACAGCTGAAGTAACATAAATTAAAGTAACAGCTGAAGCTAAAGCTAAAGACTGAGATATGCTGGGAATACTAGTAAAGTCAGCAAGTTGCAGCTAGAATTCAATCTACACACTAAAAGCAGACAACTTCAATAGACACACAAATGTAACTGAAATGGAAGTTAAATTTGCAGATGCTTCGATCAAGTGAAAGATATGCTAAGATATAACAAAATATTGGAATAAACACAAGCTAAAGATTCATTAGTCAAACGCCGCAACAAAAGAGCTGCGACTGAGGTTAGAGATACAAAGCAATCTTTGGCTCTAGAAACCCGCAGATCAAATTATAATGAAGACCCCAAAAAAAGTGTGCTGCTGACAGCGCTGGGCTGATGGGAGCCCCGTCAAATTCTTCGCGCTCCACGCTGACGTCTTCGCTGGCAACTCTTCTATTCTCTTCTCTGTTGTGTGCTGTGCTGTGCTGTTCTGGTTTGCCAAACATAATTAGCATAAGCGGATGGTCTGCAAATTAAGCGGCCGTGGAGCCCAACTAACTAACTGTTTATAACAAAAGCCAGCAGCGCAGGGGCGCGGGGCAGTGGGGTAGAGAGGGATATACATACAGCGAGTGGACGACCAAGTGACCAAGCGACCCGCAGCGTCGCCAGCGTCGGTCCATTCATAAAGTTTATTGCTCCACATGCTCCACATTCTTGCGCGAGTTCGAAACAAATCAAAGAGTCCATCCGTAATCAGCGATAAAAAAGGGCAAACCAAATATAAATTACTAAATTGCTGCTGGCGACGCTCTCCCCACTTGACTATTCGCTCAATTGTCTCCACTGCGTATGTCCCATAAATTGCACAATATATATAGTAGTAGTGGATACACATCGCATCACTACGACTCAGTTTATTTGGCGGCTGTTGTGCCCACTGTGCCGCACCGTCTTCCCTCCCACTGTGTCCATTTGGAGCGCAAATTAAATTAACTGCACATATGCAAAATAAGCCAACTCATGAATGTACATCATCCCTATCTATGCACATAGATCTTCTATAGGGGTCAAGCGTTAAGTAGCGACAAATTGGTTCATCATCCAACGAATTCGACTGGGAGAATTGCTCACCTTCTTTGAATATCTCGCGGAATTTTTGTGGATTCGCAAATCATTTTGTCGTGCAAAACTGTTTGGCGTTATCGTTATTTGCGCGACTTATCTCATAAATCCATCAAGTCTTTAATTTTGAGAAGAATAGATATAGAACTTAGATAAGGTTTAGAGCAGGAACACGTATTTTGTCGTATACAGATAAAGCAAAAAAACAAAGCCAGATAAGATAGATGAGCTGGCGATTAGATGCATGTTCTAATCACTTACTGAGGTCATTCAAGTTTGGGCTGTAGCCAGATATAAATTCATCAATGATACGTGTAGAATGTTAAATGTGCATAGAGATGCGTAAATAGATCTAGGTAGAGCTTGAGTTATTTGAGTATTTCTTGCCCAAGTTGATCAGCATTCTTGCCTAGAACGCGTCTTCACTCTTGAATAAGGACATTAAAGTTTGGGTTCATCAATGTGCATAGGGATGCGTAAATAGATCTGGAATTATTTGTGTATTTCTTGCCCAAGTTGATCAGCATTCTTGCCTAGATCGCGTCTTTATTCTAGAATATTGGGGCTCACTTACTAAGGACATTAATAGTTAGAATATTGTGGCTGATCTGAGACCGCATTAGATGCAAGTGAAGGCCTCTTAAACTGCTCACTTACTGAGATCATTAAAGTTTAGCTTGTAGCTAGATATGAATTCATCAATGTGCATATATGATTTGACAGGGATGCGTAAATAGATCTAGGTAGAGCTTGAGTTATTTGTGTATTTCTCGCTCATTATTTTAGCCTAGATCGCGTCTTTATTCTAGAATATTGTGACTGATCTGAGATCGCATTAGATGCAAGTGAAGGCCTCTTAAAGTGCTCGCGACGTCTTCCACAGTCTGGCGCTCTTTCTCCTTGTCGCTCTATTAATTTAGCACACAAATTGCGATGTTTTCAATTGAGAAATACTCGTGGTATCCCAAGTGATTTGATTAATTGCGCAGTCATCGCAGCTATTAGAGGGGGGCACTCCCCACTTCCCCACTACCCCGCTTCCCCGCGCCCCATCTCGACAGATCTTGTGGAAGATCTGGCTTGCAGTTGTGTGGTCTTTTGGTGCTTGGGATTATTGCTTTTCGTCATGGCATCGGAAACTTTCCAAGCTGTTTTTCCTCACACACTGCACACAGCACGTTTCACAGCTGTTTTTCTTGTGTCTACCTTTATGGTGTTCCGCTCCCGCTCCCGCTCCCGCTCTCCGCTGTCTGTCTCAATCGAATGCGAGCATAATAATAGCGACTGTCATCTGCAGAAGTGGATGCCACACTCAAGGGCACTTAGGCAGAGCTGCTGCACGCGGCGGGGGCGACGCAAGGGAGGCACTCGATCATCTGATAAGAAGCAGCAGCCATTTGTCGTCCATAACAAACGAGGGCTGCTCAAGCCACAGTTGAGTGCGCCCCACTTTCAAATGCTCCCCATTTGCATTGTCTCAAAATACAGTTACAGCTTCAGTCAGTTCACATTTAACTAGTGTTTGCATTGGAAATCATTGTATTGATATATACGAAAGAATAGACAGACTTAAGATTATTATAAATGAAAATGAAATGAAAAAGGGGCAAGCGTTTTACATGATTGAAGTATTGTGTTGCTGCAGGAATTCGTGTGGCATCGAGTTGCTATTGACTGCAGCAAGCAGATATGAGTTCCATATACCTATAAACATGTATATATGTATTTGTGTGGTGAACTGTCTTGCTCCAGTCTGCCGCGAAACAATTAAAGGCAACTTAATTTAAGTCCGCACGTGCCTGGGGCGTTGTGGCGACGCTTTTTCTCGCCGCTCAGTTGAACTAATTTTAGGCTTCCTTCTGTTGCTTGTGGATGGATGCCCGGAAAGAGGGGAAAGCATAGCTACACGTGTTTGTAGTACTATTTGGCCCCATGAAATATGGTCGAAGAAATTATGATTTGACAGACGAGACTGAGGCTGAGTCTGAGTCTGTTTTTGGGGAATGTGTTGCAACAACATGGCAATTGGGGAAAGAGATCTTGAAAGCAATCCTACGGCAGTCGCCTGGTGAGGTAATAAGGAAATGTTGTTGCTCTGCTTTGTTGCTGGCACAGTTACCAAGTACGAGTCCAAGATCATTTAAATCAACATAAATCAAGTGCGGCGAGACGAGCGTGGACTGACGACGACTGCGACCGTGGCGCACAGAGCACAGAGCACAGAGTGCAGAGTGCAGAGGGACTGAAGTTGCGGGCTGCAGGGCGGGGGCGGAGAGTGGGGCAGCGTTCAAGTGCAATCGATATGCAACAATTTCCAAGTCCTCTCTGCGTTGCTACTACCCGGCAACTGGGGCAGCTAAGCGAGTACCACAAACAGGTGGCAGAATGCATTTGCAACTCAAAACGAACGATCTAATCGCTGTCCCCAGACTGACTTGAGGTGTCTTTTAGCGCATCTCAGATCCACATAATTCTGTTTCGTCTGCGAGCTTTGGTTGCCGCGTATCACGCAGTTGTCTATAGCCTGCCTTGCTTTGTTTTTGTTGTTGGTTTTGTTCCTACGCTTGCTCAAGTGCCAGAAGCAGGAAGCGAACTAAATATAAAAGCAAGTCATGGCCCTGGTCTTGCACTCGCCATCGCCCTCATGCGCTCTCTGTCTATGTGGCTGCCTCGCCATATGTGGGCTGGTGGGAATGCGCATCGTGTGGCATCAACCAAATCGTCACTGAGCCCAAAAGCGGATAGTTGTAGCTGTTGTGTGTGCGTCCATTACGTTATTGCTACGATCTATTAGCAAAGCGACAATTGTGAAGCGCAGAGTGAGAGGGCAGGGGAAGGGTGCGGCCCAGGATGCCTGTGGACTCGTTCAGCAGGGGCAGCTGTTGCCGCCGCAGTCTAAAAATAGCAACGGCAACAGCGCAGACTGCGAGCATTGCAGCAACACTCGAACTGCGATCTCTTCTTCAATCTCTGCCGAACTTCGATCTACAATCTCGAGAAATGCGATCTTGATCTCTCGATCTGGCTGGCATGCCGTGCCGTGGCGTGGCGTTGAAAGGCTGCATGCAACACAGCAAACAAGAGCAAAACAGCATTCAAATGGCGCTGCGATTGATACATTTGCAATAAACCTCCGCTCGCTGCTGTTGTGGTTGTTGTTGCTGCACGCTGCACTTGAACTGATTGTTGTTTGACATGGCCACGAGCCGTGGGCAATATCTACACACACACACACACACACTTGTATTTGGGAGACCTATGGTTACCGTCTAGACGTGGCTGTGTTTTGCTGCTCCGCAATTAGTTGGCCAGTTGAAGTTGCGATTGAGTTCCACTTGCAAGCTGACTTGCCTTCTCTCGATTGCCGTTTTGTGTGTCGAGTGTGCTGCTCTCTCTCCCTCTCTCCCTCTCTCTCTCGCTTCCTCGCTTCCTCGCCCAATGGGCAAGAGGTGAGGCATCTGTTTAGCCCAAGTTAGCTGCTCGATGCGATAACAAGCGAGCGATCGATTATTTCATTATCGCTGTGAATGCGAGCAATTCAGAATGGGAATGCAGATGTCAATACGTTAAGTATTGATGGGTAAATAATCTATTTGCAATGCCACTCGATATATTACAATAATTGCCTATTATTTAGTTGTCTTGAGTGAGACAAACACTTCGTCTCATCGAATGTGAATAATAATGCTGTTGCATGAATGCCCTTTGCGGGTTGCATTGATGGCGATATCGATAACACGCGAATTGCGCACTATGAAGTGCTGCACAATTTGCATGCTTTGTTCAACTTTGCGCTGTTATTTGGGCTTTATCTATTTGCAAGCGAACGTGTTGCAAATATTTACCCACCCGTAGCCAGACGGGCCCAAAAACCAAACTAAACAACTGGCGAAGCGACAGCGGAGTGTGCTCGACTGCGAAATACCCGCTGAACACAAGCGTGTGCAAGTCATAGATAACTGTCTTGGAATAACTTACGCGACAACAAACAAAGATCACTGCATGAGGAAGCGAGTCGAAGACTGTAATTGCTCTCTTTAGTTAGTCTCCTTATTCCAGGTGACACAAAGTTGGTTGCTCAACTGCGGCTTACGCGGCACTCGCTAGTCGATAGGCGGCAGGCAACACGAAGCACGAGGCGCGCAACAACAACAGATGCTTGCAATCTTATCGCGAGCAAATGTTTAAGCAAATGAAATGGGCGAAATGTGCGCAGAGAGTTGCCCCTGAAAAGGGGAGCACATGACGAAAGGAGCTTTTCACGTGTGCGTGTGTCTTTCAGTTGTGTGTGTTTAGCTTCGACGTTAAAGCTGCACTAATGAAGGGGGCGGCTCTGTTGACGCTCGCTTGACAGTTGATGGCGCTGACAGCTCCAGCTCTGAGTTGTGTAGAAAAGCAGTCGACAGTCGGCAGTCGGCCTGGCTGTCATTGACACGGACTCGGCTTGGTTGCAGCTCCTGCCACGTTCGTGCCACAGGATGCAACGCTCAATGGCTGCTGCCTTCCCTCTGTCAGTTTTAGCGTTGCAGCGCGGCGTTGTCTCATTGTCTGCAGCAAGCAATGACCTTTCCACAGAGCCACCCCCGTTGTCAATGCTGCAGCTAGAGATGGGCGCGTGATCGCGCATAACGATGTAGGGACAGTTCGATGATGAAAATTGAATTAAATGAAGTTGGACTGCTTTTCGTTTAGAAACTGTATGCTAAGATGGTCTGAGCTACAGCTCTTTTCTTATAGTTATTGCTTCCAAATAGACATTTTCATAGATAGAGATTTTGACAACGTGAAGAAGCGGAGGCCAGGCAATAGAGACAGGGAGCGAGAGCGACGGAGAGGGACACAGCTGGCGCTTAATTGAGCATCGAATTGAAAATCAATTGAGCCGACATTCGATGACAATGCGAACAAGTTTCTCAATGAAAGAAATGTTTGTGAAGTGCCAAGCACTTTCACTGCGAAATAACAAAAAACACTGAGAGTAATTTACACAACAACAATACGGGAGTAACAGCAGCAACAACAAGTAGATAAAAGTGACGACTTCTTCAGCGCGACTTCTTCAAGATCATTTTTGCTTTATAGGTTTGTTGTTTGTCTTGTGCTGCTTGGCTGCTTGGCTGCTTGGAGCTCTTGAGTTGTTTATAAATATGTTGCCACATCGTTTACAGTTTCGCAGCGGCCGTATTAAGTGGCGCGCCAAGTGTGGCAAGGGGGAAATGGAGATGCAGCGAAGCGACTTGCCAAGCTTGCCACTTCACACGCACTATTTCTATTCCTGATGCTTCGCTATCGCTCGATTGTGTTGTGTTGCGTGACAATCGCTCGTTCTGTGCCACAAATGCGTGGCATGCTTTTGGGCTGGTCAACAGCTAAAACACTAATTTGAGTAAATTCTCCTCCCCGCTGCGCCCCTCTTCACGCCATGTCCGTTCATGTCGATGCATGTTGGTAATTATGTTAAAGTGCAGCGACTAATGGCGACATCGTCATCACCAGTCATCGCCATCGCCGTCATCAGCGTCATCGTTATCGTTATCGTTGGGCTCCCTGTTGTTGACCTTGTCGTAAAGTGTTTTTGTAGCCCACACCTTGTTTAGGGCTTGGCCAACACGGCGAAATGATGAATTTCGTGCTGCGTCAGTGATTTAAGCGCCAAAACAGCTGGGACACCTGGACAGGCCTCCCGCTCTTCCTTTCCTGCCGCAAACATTGCTCTTCCGCGTGCTCTCTGCCAACCACTTCAGTGCTTAATCATCCCTAAAACGTTCTCAAACAGCTGCTTGATTAATGTCTATCACTCGAGCATTTAAGTATTCCACAGAGATAACGCAGCATTTAACGACTCTCAACTGCTGTTCTTCACAGTCTAAACTTTGATGGATTCACCAAAGACAATTCAAATTCAAATTTGAGAACTAAATGTAGAAGAGTGTGAGAATTTCAAGAGTGTACTAGAAGGAAAGTGACTGAAAAGTATCTTGAGGAAGTAACTGCTTGCAGAACTATCGACTAAATGTAGAAGTCTACTAGAAGTAAAGTGACTGAAAAGTATCTTGAGGAAGTAACTGTTTGCAGAACTGCAGACATTTCTGGATTTGGGATATAATACAAATTTGCCATTGTAATGAAAAATCCTTCGTTATGGATGTGATATAACCCTTTAACATAGAATTTCCAATTGCAAATTGCCGCAATTTTCTTGCACATTTACCGAAACATGTTTTATTCAAGCCTTGCTTATGTATGGATTCTTTTCGACTTTCTTTGCAGTGAAGTTTTGCGCAACTTTTCTCTTGGAGGAACTTTAAGGTAAGTTAATAGTCTAGCAAAGTGGGGGGAAACAGATATCGCCTTAAGGGTGTCGTGGCGTGCCTTGAGGACACAGCAAAGCGCAGCAGAATGAAAGAAAAGTCGTTGTATAAGTGCATGCTAGAGAGCTAGAGAGCTGAAGCTTGGAGCTGGGAACTGGGAGCTGGGACGACATTGACAATGCCAACGTACCTTAAAGCGAGATGTGGAGCGAGAACTCCACCGTTACCCGACAACACGTTGTTGTTCTTAGGGGGGACTGAGTGCGTCTGCTGCTGCATATTAACGCTTGCGGTTATTTTGATTTCAGCTTTTGCCACTCACACACACACACAGACACACTCACACACTCACACTCGCAATTACTCTGTTGTCAAGTGTTGAGCCATTGTAATTTTTATGTCTTCGAGGCTGCTGACAGCCACCCATAAAGTCAGCCCTACTCACACTTTGTCGTTCCCTCCCCTGCCATCAGTTTCTCGTGGGTATCCCCCATTTTCCAGTCTGTGTCTTTGCAACCCTTCTGTGGCAGCCGTCTACGGGTCTTCTCTTTCAATACCCTTGCCGAGAGCATTTGCATTTTGTCATCTTTTTATTTTTACCTATAAAAGCAATTTAGTTTGGTAATTTTATATTGCTGTTCGTTAGAGAAGGAAGTTTCCTTACTCGAAAAATGATATAGATAGTTAGGAGGAACACGATTAAATAAAAATAATGGTTAAAGATTAAACAAACATATACAGCAATTATTTGACAACAGCAAGGAACAAGATAATTCACATAAAATGTGTTGTCTTTAATGTTTTTTATTTGTTTGATTTAATACTACTTCGAGACTCGGAATAATTTGAAATGCATAGGGTGTTATGTGTTCTGCTATTACATAACTTTCGTCGGTTGCTTTGTTATTTATTAACGCTTCACAAGCGCCATCACATTAAAGCTACACACACACACACACACACACACAGTCAGACAATGCGCAAGTGAGTGTGCTTGTGTCTATGCGCAGCTGATGAAGCGTGTCTGGCTGCCTAGTTTGCATGGCGTGGTGCGAGTCGCTCAAATTAAGGCCTCCCTAAAAGCATGCTACACAATTTGGCCCGTCCCCGTTCACGAAGCCGCCGCAAAGTATGCAATACTTTTCGTGTCGTTGCTATGGCATAGCGCGCCTTTGTGCGCAACTCTCGCAAACTATTTCAAGCGTTTCATACTGCAATTATTTGTGCTTAAAACTAAAATAATTATATTATGTAATGGGAAAGCCACACGCCAGCAATATGCCATCAGTTCTCAAAGTTGTGTAAAGTGCAGAGAAATCTATGAAAGTGTCGCCTGACTAAGCGAGAGTATAAGAGCAGAGATCATTGCACTTGGAGTTGAAGCGGCTTGTTTGCAGAACTGTTGCAATCAGTGGGACTGGGATAATGCTGCCGTTGTTTGTCGCTGCCGCTGCTGCTGCTGCTGCTGCTGCTGCTGCCGCATGTTGCAAGGTTTATTTGTATAATCTTATGGCAATTCCCGTTGCCGTTTTTGCCTTTTACTGCGTAACCCGTTTTCGTGGCAGCAACAAGTTCTGGCTGCCCTAACTCCTCCATCTTCCAAAGCGCGCCCCTGGCTCATCATGCGGGTTTCGCAGAAGACACAACTGCAACTCATTTGACATCTGTGGCGCAGTTCAAGCAACTTTAGCAACTGCTCAGTTCGTTTGCGCATTTTGCAAATCTCTGTACGCAATTGTACTCTATTTAATTCGATTATCTACACTTTGTAGTGCAACTTTCGATTCTTCAAGTTGTTGCCCAAAGTAATAATTTTTTATGTTTTCGAACTTCTGCTTCATTTCGATTGAATTTAGTGTTTTTTTTGCTTTTGGGAGTCTGCCCACGTAAATAATTCAGAAATAGTTAAAGCGATTGTTTAGCTTTGTTGATGCTCATTTAATTAAGTGGCAGCTTTGCATAGACAAACGCTGGCAAGCGGAGGCGTCTCTGCGGTTCGGTTCGCAGTCAATTTAAGGATCGTGGGTGGCTGCAGCAGGGGAGGGAAGTGAGGGGGCCGGGGAGCGCTGTGTTTGGACTTAATTAACAGCGTTTTGTACAAATTTGGTTGTCATCGCTAGCCAGGCAACTTGTTTTTGTTGTCTGCCTGCTTTTTTCAACTTTTGTACGCAATGCGAGGCTGGTTCTGTTGATTGCGTCTCTCATTTGGTTGGGCAATCGCTGTGACTTCTTTTGCGTAATAAAAATTGCATTTTTCGCGCCGCTTTTCAGCTGATGAGTTTCCCCCCTCCCAGACGGGGCCACAAACAAAATTGCTCAATGTCTTGTCGCATATTTGTATCCTCTGTCAGTATGAGTCTGTGAGTGTGGCCCACTGGCCAAGTGGCCAAATTGTTATGGGCCTGGGCTGCAAGAGGGAGGGGGGGGGGGGGGTGTGTGCAAAGAAAGCGCGCACAGTTTGACGTAGCGGCTGAGGTGGACAGCAAACATGCGTTGGAAGTTGCAGGTTGCAAGTCGCTGGTCGCAATTGGCGGCTTTCCATGAAATGCGTGTCTAAAACGTGTCCAGACACTGCCCAGAAATCCCCAAGAGCTAGTGACGACAGCGTGCCGTGACACGACTGCATTGCAGCGAAAACGAACCAAGTGCAGCAATCAAACATACTCGTAAGCAGCTATTGATTAAGCTGCATTTTACACAACTTGTAACAACTACTCAAGCTGCAACTGCTTGCCACGGCTGCGGAATTTGTGTCGTGTTTGAAAATATGCGGTGTGTGGCGATCGCTAGCGAGACACGCAGCCAGCAGATAGACAGGCGTAGACAGTAACCAACCCAGCGACCATTGCCGAAAGCCCAAACTCAAACCTAAACGCAACCCAAAGCCAAAGCCAACGACGCAGTCGAAGACGAAGTCGAAGTCGAAGCAGTGCTGTAGGTCAAGGCTGGGCGCGGCGGGCGTTGCGTTGTACGTGACGAGGCAGCAGCCAATTTTCTTATTATTATTATAGTTGTCGTCGACATTGTTGTTGCTGCTGCTGCTGGTTGTTAGCTGCTTGTCGGCTGATTGTTGACACTTGCAGTTACATCGATAAGCGCGCGGTGAAAGCAGCAGCCACGCAGTGCGTCGCCTCAGCGACGATGACTACTGTCCAACTTGCAGAAGCATTCAGAATGCACACGGTTTAATACACTAGGAAATACACTCTGTAGATGACGAAGAAGACTCACTAGGAGTCTCCTAGCTGCTTGACCACTAAATGTCGTTTACTCAAAGGCGAAGGATAATGGAGAAGTCCTTATGACATAGATGTTTGAGTATGAGTTATTATGGTACTCTAGTGCTTGTACTTGTTCAACTACCTAATAAATGTATATAAAACTAGGCACTTCGCTTATCGACTACAAAGTATGCTGTTGTTAAAGACGTTCTTGCCAATAGGCAGGCAAATCCACTGTTGCTGCTTCAGAGTGGCTGCAAGAAGTTGAAATGGTGGCGAACATTTCGCACTACAATTGCCACACTCCCAGTTGCAGAAGTGTATGTGGTCTCGTAATCTATTAAAAGCGCTCTTGACACATGCTCAGTGAATGCGCTGGCAGCAGTAACATAAAAAGTAAGAATCCGCTTCACGATCTGCATCTGCATCAGTTTGATTTGTGGCCAGATGACAGCTGTCCCCCATAACTCCCTTCCCGCTAAAGTAATGCTTCTGCAGTTCTCGTGATGTGCTTAGAAAGCAGCGCTCGCTGAGTCTGGGAATGTGGGGAGCCCACTAGTTATGGGAACTATGGGAAAACCGAAAGTGTTGTTGCTTTGCAGCACGTACTCGTACGCTGCGCGGCGTAAGGGGAAAAAGGTAGATCACTTCGTCAGAAACTGGGCTTGTTCTCATTACGGTCGCAGCTGCAATTATTTTTAATTTTTTGTTCACAATTGGGGCCAAGTGAAAATGTGTGGTTATTAAAAGTGATACCATGAATCGAACGATGTGCTTGGGTCGAGCTAATGGAATGTCCGTCGACTAGAAAGTTCAATTGATGGCTTGGCCAGTTATACAATAGCTCCCTCCACAATCAGTTGTTCTTCAAAGAGACGATTGCTTCACTGCTTCAAGCTGCTCAGACAGCTTTAGCTTTTGTTCATACAAGGCGAAAACAAAATTACTAAGAGCAATGAATAACAACATTAAGTGAAAAGCATCAAGATTTGCAACAGACTCTTAAGTGTTTAACAAAATGATTACTCAATTGATGCTATAAAGTTGAAGATCTGAGAGAAAGATTGTGCGAATGTATAAACAAAATATGTATATACTTTGTTAAGTTTTTCATTATGGCAGGATTTCGGTTTTCCACGCAGTTTATACACTTAATTTTATTTTTGTGGTGCGCAAACAAATTAATTGTTGCGCTCTTTAAATGTTAATCAAAACAAACGCCAACGTGCGAGCAGGTGAACAACAACAGCAACTACAATAGTTGCCATAAAATTAGTGGATGAATTTGAAAAGCATTTAACAGAAATTTTAATTTTTCGGTGGTGGAATTAAATGCGAGAAATATAAATGTATACAGAGTCCAAGACTCAAATGGCAAACGGCAAACGGCCCAACGCCTTTGAACATAATTTATGGGCAATTTGATTTTATTTTCATTCAAATTTTATTTCACTTTAAATCGCTCTTCAGTCTTTCTTCTACCTCTTCCGCTGCTGCTTTTTTGTTGCAAAAATTGTTGTATAGAAACTTACAGTCAAAACAAAAAATCCCAAGCCGAAATTCGATACCAAATTCAGAGTTTCAATACCTGCAACTCAAAGTGTAGAAGGGTACTACAACTGTGTGTCGACGAACCCATAAAGTACAAATATATTCAGGCTGAGCAAGCTTGGGCAAAGTGTGTGGAATATTGCATTCCAAATATACCAAAAATACCTGTATATATTTAGTTTAGTATATACCAACAGGGAAGCGGGTATCAGACAGTCGAGCACACTGGAGTGCGGATGGCTGACTTGTTTTTCTTGTGGCAGACGATGAGAAAGACAATTAATTGATGGGAATTTCTTTTCAGCATGTGTGTGCGTGTGTGTGAGTGTGCGGCTGCCGGTCTTTTGGTGGGTTCGTTTTACATATTCAAATAGAAATCGAAAGCGTTTGATTTTTGAGCATCTCGTTTGCTCCCACAGCGAGCTATCTCTTCCGAGTTCGCTTCTAATTTGGTTGGCTGCAGAAACAATAGACGCGTGTTTTTGTCGCGGATGAAGTTATAGATCATTACGACGATGCTGGAGACGACGATGATGATCATTCGCTCGTGTTGTATTGTCTGATTACATAAAATCACATCAAAGAAAGAAATTTACAAATTTCGATTTTCTTTTTAGCGAAATTAAGTAATAGATTTTTGGTCGTTGTTTTTGTTTTTCTATTCAACTGCTGGTGAGCAGCCGCAGAAGCTCGCTTGGGCGGAGGCGTGCCTTTTTGGCCAACGATGTGGTCGACTGATTTATGTTGCTAGCACAGCGTGAGAAGCGTGTTGCAACACGCTTTCTTCTCCTTGCATCTTCTGGACTCGTTCACTCATGCGCTTATGACACATTTCGACTGACTGCAGACTGCTGCACAATCGACGCTGATGATTAACAACAGTAACTGTAATAATAACAACACTAACAGCAACAACAGTGACAACAATAGCATTAACAAGCTCAACTCAACTACCTCAATTTGTTTCACGCACTCACGTTTTTCAATGCAACATTTACACTTCATGAAATGCCGTTAAAGCCGCACTGAGGTCACAACGCCCCACCACGCCCCCCTCTGCCCTGGCAGTGATCATCACAACTTTAGATTTCATACACATGGAGTGTAACTGAACTTGCAGACGGGTTCCGCCATTGTATGAGAAAGAATGTTGAATGAAAAAGAAGTTCAGCAGAAGCTTCTCAATTTATTAAGCTCTCCAGACCAAATTATGGCAGGCCTAAAATGCAAAGTGAACAAGCAAGTTTCTTTCTGACAATATTCTAATTTCGAAATGAATATTCATGTGCAACCAGCAGCAAGAAATACTAAAAATGAAGCTCGAATACTTCGCCAGCTCTTTAGGTTGCATATTAAACACTGACTATTGTCTGCAGTCTTAATTCTGCTTTAACTATTTGTCAATCATTTCTACTGCTTAATTCAGGGTATTTGTGTATTCGATGCGAGGAAGTGCGCTGGGCTTCGCCTTAAATTTGACTCGTTTTGCTGTGAGTGTATTTCAACTTAAACAATTATACACTGTGAACGGCGAGAAACAAGAAAACCCCAAAAACATACATTTAAATTACCTGAAATATTTATCACGCGTTTAAAAAGCAGCATCAAGCGGAGCACTCACTAAATGAATTGAGTGATAAAGTAGATCATGCGTGACTATTGAATACCTTGTTGTCAAATTGAAAGAGTATTTTGACGGCATACATAATATGAATTGGAATAGAACATTTTTGAAGCAGGAGTCTTCAATGTTTCACGCACCAATTTAAAGCAACTGAAGCTTGTTGAACTTACAGGGCATATTCAATGGGCAGCCATCACTTGACTTTGGCACATTTTTGCCAAATTCACGCGAATTTCATGAGGATCGCTCGCAGAAAAGAGATCTGTGCGAAAATTGCGCAAACTGTGTTTGTGGAATGTGGTATGACCTTAGAGGTCGCACAGATCCATCGTTATCATTTGCATAATGCGGTTTTCGGTTCGGGTTTCGGGTTTCGGGTTTTGGCCCCAACTGGACATAGGTGTGGCTTCCACTAATGGGCTGGCGCATTGGCGCATGAGTAAAGCTCCATAATAAGTTGACAATTATGCGGCATCTAATGCGATGTCCAGCGAATTTACGATGCATTTACGATAAGTTGCGTTCATTTCATTTAATGGCAAACCCAATCGACGCCCCGCCTCCCGCCTCCCGCCTGCCGCCTGCCGCCTCCCTTGGGTAGTGAAGAACTTTGACCGATGCGAGAGATCATTAAATGCTGGGCATGTGGAAAAAACACTCATTTCAAAAAATGTATTTTTAATGCTCGCAGAAACAATTAACCATGCATTTGATGAGAGAGGTATCAAGAGTGAAGGAGGGAGAGAGTGCGCGACAAGCAGATACTCTGTAGGAAGTTTTCAGCATATGCAAATATTGTCCTTCTTTGAATCCCTTTGAGTTGGGGTAACAACAGTATGTCAAGGGAACTAAATATGCAGACTATGTTTTGAGGGAATTCGACTCTCTAAGTCGAATGTTTCCTGGTTGTGGGTAACTACTTTGAATGTGGATTGAGGCCTTGATGTTAAGCTAAGCAGCTTGCAAATGCTTATGGCTACAGGGTATGCAAAACACAGCGCAAAAGTTGTGCACAAATTTAATTGCTAATTAAAAAGTCAGTCGCAATGCGGCACATAAATTTCGTAGCAAAATGTCCACAGCACGATGATCATGATGATCATCATGCGATATCTAAAATCGCTGGGGGCAGCGCCAATGCCAAATGCATGGCCATGCCACGCCCACAACGAGCTTTGCAATATAACTTTTACTTTGAACTTTGACAAATTGCTAAGTGAGTCGCTCGGCCCGCAGAGGAGGGGATGCCGTATGCGGGGGGATCAATTATATAGCCTCACATGCGTAGAGTGGCCGGCAGCATATTTATTTGATTGCCTTGAGTGTCTTATTTTGCTTCAGCCGAAAAGCAAATTTGTATTTTCAAATGATTTCTGGTCGCCAAGCAGACGCCCAGCCCACAAATCCCCCAGCTGCAGCCCCATTCCCCACTTCCCAGTCGCTCCTCATCTGAGTCATTCAACCCAACTCAAAGACAGGCCGCGAGCGAACTTTAACTTTCATATATGCAGCGGCCGACAGAGAGAGAGAGAGAGAGAGCGAGCGAGCAAGAGAGAGAGAGAAACGGCGACAAGTGTTACTTTCTTCAAAAAATTTGAAAAACGCCAGCAAAACTAGCCACCCGCCTATGCCACTTCTTTGCACTCCTTGCCCCCCCCCGTCCCCTCTCCAACCCATCGTGTTTGTCGTTCTCTTTGGCCGTTTCTCTTGGTTCGTCGCGTCTTCCGCGCAAGGTAAAAGGAGCTTTCGTTGTTGCTGTTTTGGTGGGTGAAACCGATATTAGCTGAGCGGAATAGTTAATTAACGCGTACGACATATGTTAATATCGTGCGAGCGCGAGCATATAAATTTTCTGTCTTTGGCGAAACGGTCCAAGCCGGAAAGGCAATGACGGATGTAAGCGCGCTGATGGTACCGCTCGTCTGCGTGATGGTGGGTGGTGCAGGTGCTACAGGTGGTGCAGCTGCCTGGCGGGCTATGACTAATGATTGGGTGAAACTCTAGTGGCGAATTTGTACGATGTTGTTATCGGTAACAGGTCGCCAAAACGCACATCCTGCCACCGTGGTTTTTAATAGTATCTTTTCGATACAGATTGCTAAAGTCACTCGCTAGAGAATACGGAGTGTATTTGTACATGAATGGATAAGGTTTTTAATAATATACCATTTTAGTTCTGCTTATATCTTTACATTCTGAGGAACATTTCATAGCTTTTGCAATGCCTAGCAGATTTCTAAATGCTGTTGAACGGAAATGTGTTAGCGCCAAGTTTGCTGCCTGAGTCTTTTGTTTTGCTGCACGCGAAACACAACAGCACTGATGTGGCTCAATCAGTCAGTCAGGCAGTCAGTCACACACGCTTTAACTGTGCTGTGATGGACATTTAAATACGAGCACTCATCACGATGCACCGCACTTGTCACCTGTGCGCCTCTCTTTCACTCGCTCTCCCTCTGTTTCTGGGATCTTTAGCATCGGGCCACTTGTAATGCATGTGGCGTGATGGCCATAGTAGTTACAGCGTGTGTGTGTGCGTGTGTGTGAGAGCGTGTTTGGCTTTAAGCGGCATATTATTTATTTGTTGTTGTTTATGCGGATCGTGTTGCCCACAAAAATGTGTGTTTATTTCTTCATTTCGCTTCAATTTCTTCAGTAAGAATATCAAAAGGCTGTCTGTCGTGTTTAGGGTCGTGTGTGGGGGGCTTTCTAGTGAAATTGAAAACACATTTAATAACACGCCAAATTGAAATGCAAAGAAAGCAACAACAAGAACAACAACAACAATGAAACCGAAACTGAAACTGTTGACAAATTTCACTTTCAGCCACAACACAGCACAGCACATGCAAATGCTAAAGTAAATCTCTCAAACTCAAACTCAAACTGAATTCGAATCTAAATCTTCATCTAAGCGTTGAATCCCTACATGCATCGAAATTAGACTTGGACTTGAAATTAAGCGCACAACTCGAACTTGATGTTTTTCTTGCGAGACTGAGCCGCATAAATCAAATTTCACAAGGCACGCAAATGAGAGGAGTGTGTCGTCGTCGTCGTCGTCGTCGTCGTTGTCGCTGATTAGCGATAACAATTTTGAATGGCGCCGCCATTGATGGGGAGTGTCAGCCACAACAACAATAGCAGTAATAAGAAAATTTGATTAGCCGGAACCGCCACTGAACAGATGTGAAGGAGCAGGACGGACGCAGCGGGACGGGTCGGGGCGGGGCGGGGCGATTGTGAACAAACGAAAGTGTTTGCTGCAGCAAATGAACCAGAAAATATTTATTTGTGGGCCCTTTTTCTACACCCTGTAACTGCAATTCAAATGGGCGATGATAGACCAGCTATTGGAATAAGTCAAATTCAATTCTTTCTTTTACATTTTGCTCTCTTCTATTATTATTTTACTTTAGTTTTGACACAAATTTATTTATGAGCTGTTCAATTATTAATTTTTATTGAAATTCTTTTAATGAGTATGTCTTTCGACTGCAACAGTTTGTGTATTTGGATTTTGGGATGGTTTATCGAGTTCTTTGACTGAGTCTGAAAGTTTTCACGTTTTCTTGAGCAATTCGCGCAGTGGCTAATGGGAAATGTGTTTATAAGAGGAATACGGCTAGACGATTACGATCTAAGCGAGTTGCGGTTGTTAATGACTTTCCATAGGCTGCGATGAGTTTGCGTTTACAGCCAGGGCGGAGAGAAAATTCATAATTATGAGGCGCACAAAGACGAAAGAGGAAACTACAACTACTTAATCTATGTTAACTGTTGAGCATAAAGGTTTCTGATATGACTATATGTACACACATTAATGCATTGCAATCGAAATTGGTTAATTCAATCATATTTTTTCTCTTCTCTTTTTGCTTACAGCCGGAGATAGACACATCAATGTGGAAGCTAATTTGTGCATTTGAAAGACTATGCTAAGGGGTAAGTGCAGCGATTCAGATTTGTCTATTACCTTGACGAGATGCGAGTACTCGCATCGCAAGTTTGTTGCCTAAGTCTTTCGCTTTGAACCCAATTGACCAAAAATGTATTTACTATACGTAAACCAGTCTCTGATGAATTGCGAAAAAATAAAAATAAATAAGGCAACAGAAGTAAGCAAGTGCGAACCGTTAATTGTGCATGACAAAGAATTGGGCGAAGAAAGAAAAAGAGTAGAGCCGAAAGAGAGGCAGATAGTTGGAGACATTGACAACGATTTAGATGAAGACCGTTACATAAAATACAAGTAGCTACCCTGTATCTTGGCTTTTTATTTTATTTTTCGACACCAGTTTCCCATGTTCCCTCAGCTATATGACTGAGTTATAAGAAATCTATTTCATTAGTTATGTTAGGATCGAAAAACTGAAATGAAAGTATAGAGACGATTTTGTTAATAATTGCTCTTTAAATTTTGGAATATTACATGTCTGGCTAAACAATATATTTTAATAACTAACCCAATAACTAAACGACTTTTCAGTAAAGTAAAGTAAATTTTGTGTGGCTACAAATCTGGTAGAGCATAAAATATTCGACTTTTCGAAGGGTTTGTTAGTTTTGTTGCTGCATGATACTCGTAAATATTTTCGATTTTTTGTCATTAAGCGGGCGACGCCGCCGCCTGGGCATTTGGGGCGATTGGGGACCGACGATTTCAGTGTCGACCTTAAATGGTTTTTGACTTTGAATTTATTGGCGCTTTTTTTTTTGTATTTTTGGGCTGGCTGGGCAATTGGCGTGCCGAACTTTGTTTTGGCCGATTGTTGTGTCTGAGGATTTGCAAAGCTAATTAAGTTATTTGGACTTGTTGTTTGTTTAGTCATGCAGTGCAAAAGCTCTTAATTTTCATTGTTGTTGTGTTATTGTTAAAAATGGTAGAAAAGAGCAGTGAAAAAAGACACCAAACCAAACACATAGCTGTAGCAGAGTGTATAAATAAATAAACAAATAATAAAGAGTTATGAAAATAATACAACAAAAGTTGTGCAAAACAATCGCTGCGATTGTCGGTACAGTTTCAGTGGAGTTTCATAGTTAGCTGCTCTGACAGGAGACGATAACCTTGAGTAGCATAGTAGATCAAAGATGCAACTATTGAAAATGTATTCAAAACTTTGCTAGCAGGCCACTTTAGTTATCTATTATAATAGTAGTATGATGGTTAGCCTTCAACAATTAGTTGAACAATTAACATGTAATTATCATACGCAGTTCCTGGAACCAAGAACACTGCAAATAACAATTATTCTTGCTGCTCAACTTGCTTATGAAACGCCACAAATTAGCAACTAAAAAAGGTACAACGATTCGGCCTTAAGACAACAATTACTTCAAAATGTCTGCTCTGCTGCGCTCTGTGAAAAATGTCATCTATAAACACATCAAACTGATTTTGCATTCTAAAAACCCCAACAAACAAATGTGTTTTAACGCTGACCTTAAGCGCACTTAGCTTTTGACTGTTGCCAGTTTGCGTTGTGCCAACATTTGAGTTAGGTTCTGCGATAGTTTTTACACCCGCTTCTCATTGGAGACAAGGGTGTTTTAATTGCGTGACAACAAATATACAAAAACAAAGATATTGATTAATCTATATCTGAGAGTAATATTTTTTGGTGAAAGAAGTGCATTTAAAGGCTGATTCGTGGTGGCGATATGGAGAAAAACTTAAGAGTTATTCATATAGCAATTTTATGAGCTCTCGTATTGTGTGTTTTCTGGGTATATTTTGAATGTAGATGCAGTATATTTACAGTATAGTTAGGTGGTATATTTTAACGTGTCTTTTGTGTTTATTCAAAATAAATATCGGGTACCTCACATTCGAGCACACTTGACTTGTGGTGTACTCATAACATTGGTATGTCTTTGCTGCCACTACCACCCACAAAGCAGCGAGCAAAGACGTGTCTGTGGTCTGTGACAAAAGTCAACACTGGCGTCGCTGGCATTAGTAACGGCTGCACAGCTCCGCTGCAGCGACACAGTGATGGTGACAGCGACAGTGACAAGCCGGTTTCAAGCCCTCTCACTCTCTCTCGCTGTCTAGCTCGCTCGCTAGCTTACTCTCTCGCCGCACTGAGCGCGCTTTTGGCACCTGTCGCACTGCAACTTTGTCTTTCGTTCGCACTTCTTCGGTTCGTCGTTTGCTGCTTCGTTTCGTACGCTGTTGCCTCGGCTCTGCTTTGCGGTACTTTGCTTTGCTGTGGTTTGTTTTAGCGTTGAGCCAACCTCAAGTTGGCGCTGCGGTCTCGAGCGTCTTTGAGCGTTCAATGCGCTGCCAGCCGTCGATAAGAACGCACGCGAGCCAAGCCCCGGGTGAACAAAAACGTTTTCGAAAATACTAACTTTTCTTAGCGGAAAAAATATTTTGAGCACAAAGCGCGCGCGTTTCATTATCTGTTTTTTTTTTTTGCACTCGATGTCGGTATACTGAAAAAGAAAAGAGAAAAAGTCGAAATACAATTGTTGGCTATTTATTTATTTTTTTTTGGTTTTGAATACAAATGATACAACTGCATTTGATGTGCACTGATTATTCTTTGTGGCTTCAACGTTTTTGACTACTGCAGTGTTTGTGTGTGTGTACATGTGTCTATTGTGTGTCATGTGACTGTTCTCGTCGTCAGATGTTACCCATGCCTAAGTAAAGTTGTGAGAAGTTTATCAAGCGCCAACTACTTCATCTTCTTCGAACTCAGCATAAACAGCTGCTACAATGGCAGCCAAAAATCAAATGAGCGTCTTCATGGAGAAGTTTAATACGGTGAGTTTCGATTGGCTTCGAATAATGTTCGATTTGGGAATCTCGAATATGAAATGCAAATATTACATTTCGAGTTCTGCAATACAATTTGAAATCTAGATCTTTTGTGAGGGATATTTGTCATAGAGTGCTGATAAACCTTAAGGACCAAGCAGACACAAAAATCTAATTCAAATTTGTGCAAATCTAGCTTGATCTAAAATGTTCCATAAGTTACTTGCGATATGGTGTGTGTAAGCTTTGCTAAAAGTTCGACTGAAAGTTTCCTAAAATTTGTATTGAATAGTTGACTAAGCAAGGAATTCAACTATTTAAAATGTTGACCAGATTTAGTGAGTATAAGGTGACTTATGCTTTTCCACTGAATCGCCCCTCTAATTAAGTACTAGCACTTTTAAGTCATTGTGCTGCTTACTTAATGACATCTAATTAAACCCTGCGGAAATTCCCTCAAAGACGTGCATTTTAAATTGCATACATATGCAGCATATGATTCATTAACTAAGTGCTCTCTAGTTGGATCACTTCATATGGTCAGTTGACATTCAATGCACGTTCTCATGCCTCTTTATAAAGTGGTAGACTTGCAATTATTAGCGCTCCTTCTCCTTAGATATAATTCGTGATTTCTCTAAGCAGGATTATCGAGTTGATTGTTTGAATTTGAGTCATCGAAATGTGGCGAAAAGAGTTTATCTATGGCTTTTATCATATTGCTGAAATGATTCGACTCATTTGTCATTTGCATTCAATGCGGCTTGCCTGCCGGGTCATCAATAAAGTGGAATTGGAATTGAAATTGAAATTTTTGCGCTTGGTTTTCCAATCGCTCAAAATGCGAGTAGTAGCCGTCGCATTTTTGATCGCAACGCACACAAAATGAAAGTGAAATGCGCTTCAAAATTAAGTGTTTGCTCTATACCCCCTCTCCCTCTCTTTATCGCTCTCTCTCCCTCTACATTGTATGTGTGTGTTTATGCCAAGTGGCTGCTTGAGGCTTGGGCTTCGATGAGCCCCAATTGAATGTCTGACGAAATGCTGCGCACCGCATAATAAACGACGTCCAAAAGAAGTGGCTAGCAATGATTTTATGCAGGCAATGCTAACAGTAGTTGTTGCTGTGGCTGTTGCTGTTGCTGCCACTGCTCATTGTGTGCAACAATAATTAATAAATAATTTTCATTAGTTTGTTTTTATTGCGCACATCGAATGGCGTGTCTACAATAAGCAGGCGGGGTGAGAGTTGCCCAATTGCCCAATTTGAGCACGCTCGATAAGTTATCGAGCACATCGATAACGCACTTGCGTTGGGAAATTTCCAGAATTTGCTAATCGGCTGGAAAAGTGAAGGCGCAAACAACACAAAAGATGTGCTCACCAACGATGTTTCTTGAATATATTGCATTGAAGGCTGAAGGCGAATTGTATTAGATAGTTGAGCCTAAATTAAATCATTTCACATGGAACACATTGTATTACAACTTTGTGCAATCCGACAGACAGTAAGAATCATTGACGACCAGTAGACCATTAACTTTTCATCTGTCATTACCAAAAGGTTCTAGCTGGATTATATTTGGATTAGCTTAAAGCCGTAACCAAAGTTGTCGACTGTGCTCTTGTATTATTATTGCTTATTTTAATGTTTTTCTTAAATGCAATAGTTTAAGTGTTGTTCTTAGAACGTAATTTTGCTGTCTGTTGAATGCGGCAATTGAAATAGTTGAGCAGCTGGAACTCCGACTCTCTGTGGGTCAATGGCGAGTCTGTCAAGAACCGTGTGGCGTAACTGACGTCATTGCGGCGCATGCCACTTTGAGCTCGCTATGATGAGGTGACAGGAACCGGGCCGCCAAGCCAAGCGCAGAGAAACGGGAGGCAGCGAGGTGGGGGGCATAGTCGAACCAGTTTGTCGTGAGTGCTGCTAATGCGTAAGTTTATGCAACCGAAAATCGCATCGCATGCAAAGTGCAGTCTGGAGAGAGAAAGCAGCAACAGCGGACAAGATAAATATAGATAAGAGACTGCGGAGAAGCGGAGATGCAACGCATGAACGGGACGGACGGAGGAGAGACCGGCAGATGATACGGTGTTAAATTCTAGCGCAGCTTGCGGTAGTTGATGTCACACACAAATCGAAAGACTGAGGCAACAAACTTGTGTGGCCGGCCGCCGCAACGGTGTATTCGAGAAGTGCCGTTAACATTAACATGCACATTAGTATGAACATTAACAGCGCGACTTCATCAGATTTTGATTGAGTTATTGCTCAGCCCCGATAAATCAGCCCCCCAAAATCGCGTTACGCAACGCCAATCTTTGAATGTACTCGGACTTCTCTTCTCAGCTGCCCCCCTCCCCCCGACTGCTTGTTTTCCTCTCTGTGCGGCAATAGGCTTGTCTGGCTGGGCTGCAATCTGGTTGCTCGCCCGAAGGTGAGGCGGTTTTGGGGCCAATTAAGCGCTGCGCTCTTACTGCATTGAATCAACTTGCCTGCGAATGTGACGACAGCGCGCTTAACAAGTGTCAAGTACGTTGCTTGCCTAAGCAGAATGTCAACGCCACAAGGAAGTTGTAACTCATTTATGTGTTGCCATTAAGTGCGAGTCTTTGTCTGTGTTTGCCTGCCATGCTGGGCGGCAGTGAAACAACAATCTAGCTACATTCGCCAAAGATGGAGGTGAGCGCAAAGCGATTATTCTAGGGATACAAAACACATGTCAAAGCAAAGGCGTTGCAAGTACGATAGAGTTGTTGTACAAAGCTAACCAGAAACATTTCGCTGTAAAGAGTATAATTGCTATGCTTTGCAAGAATTGAGCAAAATGTAAAATCAGTAGAAAAGAAGTGGTGAATTTCAGTGAATATGTATTGCTTAAAAATTATTATTATTTGACTATGAAACTAACAAAGATCAATCAAAGTTGATCGAATAGTTATTGGAAAGCCTTGGCTTTAAATTTGACATTATTCTTGTTAGCTAGGAAATGGTTTCAGACTAATAGATTGAAATGTATTTTTAACCGGCAATTTGATAGTTGCTGCTTTAGGCTGTTACTGATGTGTTGTTCTCGGTTTGTTGAAATGCGCATTTAGCTGCATCACACATACGTACCGTTGTACAGTGTAACCCAAGACAAGCCGCCAATGTCAAACCGCTTCCTCATAGCCCTCGATTCGAATGCGCCGCTTATCACTTAAGTGTCGAACACATGAAGTCTGCTTGCATAAGCAGAAGAGCGGAGAGGACGCAACTTGAGATACCGCAGAGTAAATGAACTTGTGGCGACGGCGACGGCGATGGCGATGGCGATGGCGATTGGTTTGAATTGGATTTTGTTACCCGGCCATAAACCATGATGCCTGATTTAGCAAATTTTTTAGTTGTGTTGTTGCTGTTAGCTCTAAATACTTTGACGGCCGACACACAGCCGCAGGCTTGTGACTTTGGGGCCTGGACCCCCATTTATGGTAGCTCTGACCCATATTGTAGTTAACGTTGGCCAATGTGCTGTCGGTGCCAAATACGGAAGCCATGTAATGCTAATGAATTCAAAAGCGAACCACAGCAAAAACGAAAACACTCAAACATGTCTTACAACAAGACCAAAAATAAAAAAAGTCCACCGAGAGTGAGAGAGAGAGAGAGCGAGAGGGAGAGAAAACACATTTGACGAAGCTGTTAAAAAGTTGTAATAATAATTTCCTGACTCTGATTTGCATGCTGCAAGTTTTGTTAAACATACTCAATCATGCCCCTGCCCCGCTGCCCGCTGCCCGCTGCCCGCTCTCCGCATACCTGACGCCGCATTCCATGCAATGACAACTCGGCGAGCAGCTGACAAAAAACAACAAAAATAAAGATTGCAGAAGCCACGGAATGCGAGCAGACCACCACCTACGTGAGATGACACAATCACAATAGGTGCGAGTGCAAATGAGCCACACCCTGCAGAAGGTTCGATCTGCGAGACTGAGATCGATTCGCACTCAGCTGATTACTTGCTGTTTGTGCAAATGGATGCACTCTCTAGATGACAGGAATTCATTTGTATTGGTTTCTTGCAAGCCAGTAAAGTGCTCGTCCAGGGCATCTGTTAGTCGCGCATTTAGCGCATCGACTTAATTGTTATGCATGCGGGCTATTTGATTATTGAAATTGTTCCGAAAAGTCGCCACAACTTATAACAGCTGAGGTGAAAGTGCCAGCCACAATAATATATTTGATAACCGCGAAACATTTCCACCTTTTGTCTCTCTGCTATTTGCGCAAGTGTTGAGGCGCTGTTATCGTGTTCTCAATGTCAACTATCACATCTCAGTGCCAAGCAAATACATAAACCAAGTGGTAATCACAAGATTTGTTAAACATTTTGTTCAGAGACAGTTTCATTCCGTATTTATCGTGGCTCAGTTGCCAAGCTTCGCGTAGTGAGCGATAAGAAGTGCGAGTGATTAAATGTGAATTAAATGTGTTTTAATTGTGGTTTCAAGCGGGTGCAATTGGCATGCTCGTTGAATTCGAAACTTGAGCTTATTAAATTGGTTGTAATATTCAAGCAAACGGTGTGTGCTTTGACACGTTCGTCAAATATTCTGATTAAATTCACATTGCTGAACAGCTGAATTGAAGGCATGCTGAACAACGCTTCTTATATGTGTTAGGTGACTGGGTCAATGTGTTCTCAGTTATATTTGATAGCCATTCCCGTTGCGCAACTCGTTTTGCATCTCGCCACCAGTTCTTACAAGTTAGAAAAACTCAAGCTGTCTGCCAGCGGTCTTACAATTGAATTTCGTTTCTTTTATTCCAAAGTATTTACAATGCCTAAAAATATGTATACTTAATGCTTGTTGTGTTGACAATTGTGTTTTTGAATTGGCGAAAGGATGTCCGGTATAGCGACGTTGTTGCAATTAGATTGAGCCAAGGGCTGTTTCAGAGTTACCAACTGTGATTTTGGTTTGCCCTTCTTGTGCGTGTTTGCCGTGGGATGCGCCTGAATATTGGGCAAGCGAGAGACACGTTTGACGACAGTCATTTTTGATATTCGAACTGCAAGAACGCCAAGAATCAATCAACCAACCACATCTTAATGTTTAATGTTTAATGGCATACGCACCGTTTACTCCACGAAGATGCTATTGTCAGAATTGAAAACTTTTGTTGTGTTACGTTTCTTTTTGTATGTGTGTATTCTAAAAAAACCCAAGGAAAAAATATTATTCAAATAAATAATTTATTTTGTGTAGCAAACGAACCTTCTACTACCAGAGATTTTTTTGGGAATGAAAGCTGTGTGTAAAAATGTTTTATATAGAACTTTATTTGGTTGACAGTTTGAACGCAGCCTACTTTGATATTTTACAACTTAGTCTGGCTTGCCTAAAATCAGTTTCATATATTTCTAATATGATTTATGCTGATGCCTTGATGCCTTCGTTGCTCTATTTGTCAAGAAATCTAGTTGTTTGAAATCGTATCCCAAACTCGTATCTTATTTTTAATGCAGTTTTCAAATGTGTAAGACTTGTTAAAATTGCTGTTTTGTGCAGCATTGTGCAGCTTTGTGTGTTCATGTTGTCATCGCTGTCGTCATTGCTACGCTGCGTTACAGCTCGGAACATGGGGCGCATGCGTGATCTGAAGATTGGACTGCGTTTGCGTAGAAAGCTCATGGACACGAAGTAGGGAATGCCCTTGATCTTGTAATGCAAGTCGCGCTTGGCAATAGTCATGATTTGTGATCTTGCCTGCAAATAGCGTTTGTGGGAAATGCAAGGGAAATATGTGTAATATTAAGTTATTGGCAGTTGATTAATTTCTTAAGCTAAACGTACTTAAACACCTTGTGCTCCCACATTTTCTATAGGGATGGAAGCTATGACTTTGTTTCACTTTCGACATAGGGATAGCCCACTGAGAAGCAGAAAATTGATTAGCTGCAAAGCGGCTTTTGATAGGGGTCAATTGTGATCGCACAACTGTTGGCCAAAAATCAAAGAGCCTACAGAGTGTGTGTGTGAGAGAGAGACGAAAATAGCTGTGGGTAAAAGTTTTCCGCAGCAGTTTTCTTCTTGTGTGTCAACAAGCGAAGAAGAGGAAGATGGTGGCAGCAGCTCGCGAGATTTCACCTAACAACACTCGCAACAACACCAACAACAAGAGCAACAACAACCGCACCAACGGCTAACCACAAGAAATCGCCAACTTAATTTACAGCATTTTGAATGTGGCCAGCACGATCTATGCAATCTTCTGCTTTGTTTTTTTTTTCTTTTCTGTGCAGTGTGTATTTGTGTGTCTTTTCTTTTATATTTTTTTCTTTTTTTTTTGTCGCCTTTTAAACATTTTCACTTTCGTTTTCAATTTGTATGTTTTGAGGTTTCGCGCTGGCCAAAAAGAAAAAACAAGAGAAGAAAAAGCCAACTGCGACGGCCGCCTCTTAGCCGGGCCAATAATCACAATAATCGTGGTAAGCGGGCAGTCAGTCAAGCCCGGTCTGGTCTGGTCATTTGGTCTGCTAGTCTGTTGGTCTGCTGGTCTGCTGGTCTGCTGGTCTTTGGGGCCCCAATCGAGAGATCGGCAATGCAAACTGGTTAGGGACGCCAAGTTAACGCTCGAGCTGGAGCTGTGGCCGGATGCTTGGAATTTTCGGATGCCGAACGAAAGTGAAAACGGTCGACAAGAAGCAAATGAAATCAAAATTGAATTTAAATAAATTACGTATGTTAATTGCAGGCAGTCCACAACAACACAAACTCTTTTGATTTACTAGCACCCCAACAGAAAATAAACCTAAAACCCTAAAGAATAGTGCCGACTAGTGGTTGCCCTTCAAAGACAAAGACAAAGACAAACACATAAGCTGCAGAGTTGTAGCAGGTATAGCAGACATATCTTTATGTCTCCAGCACAATTTGAATTCATTCGAAAGGGAAGCAATATTTTTCACACAGCTATCTTTGAAGCTAATTCTAAGATAATAAACATATTCAAACGAGTATAAATCAATTAGAAGTGCAGCAAACAGACATGGCTGTATCATCTAGGCGGATCAAGAATAAATATGTGCGCTTTCAGCTATCATTTCCACGTATCAACACGTTGTCAAGAATATATTTCACTTGAATTTTATATACCCTATAAATGCAGCCTGGCTGAGTATTTGTCATGCCGCCTCGCGGGCTCGCATAATTTGCCAACTTCCAACTGAAACCGAGACTGAAACTGTTTTTGCCCGTTGTTCGTTGTTGTGTGTGTGTTGTTTTTGCGGCTTACTTGAATTAATGAGGGTCAAGATACTTGACGGCTTTGGCTTTCTACATCATGATCATCAACATTGGCAAACGGCAACAGCATCATCTTGATGAACTGCTTCATCAGCAGCTTCATCGACACCTTGAAATTGCTGCAGGTGAAGTTGGTTGCTTGTAGTTTGCTGTGTGTGCAGCTCTTGCGGAGATTGATGAAGAAAGGAGATGCTGCTCTTGTATTGAACTTGAAAAAAAAAGACAAACGAAGAGAAGACATTATAAAACCTTGGCGCACGTGGCTCAAGTTAATGAAAGTGCTTTGTTGCAGTCATTGTTGTCTCCTCCAAATGGGTCGTAGCTGACTGTGCGTATCCTGTTAAGCTCTGATGAAAGCAGCCAGTCGACAAAGCCCAAAATCAACTATAGTATTTTAAGATCATTAGCCACACTTGTCTGTGATTGATTGCGAACACTGGCCAGTGTTCGGCAAAACTGTGAGTTTCCCCTAAAAAGAGCACTTCTTTAGAGCTGCCCCGCTCCTAGTCACGTTGTAATGTGTTTTAATTAATGACTTCTTACCGTATATGGGGTATTACCTTAGAATTTTGCGCTGTTTGTTTGTTTGTTTGATTTACGAGACAATGGCGGCACACAAACTTTTGCACAAATGGCCACTTCCCACATCAAATCTAAAGATAAATAAGTCCAATAAAAAACGTGGACAACATGGCCAGTATTTCTTTGTTAATCTCGCACAATAATCGTGTTTTGGGGCACGAAAATGATCTCATAACGGCGTTAGGCGGACTGTGTCCGGTCAATTAAAGGCCAATTGAACCCTGTGGAGCTGATTAACAATGCGTCTCGTTTAGTCAATTAAAAAGCCAGTATTTGATAAACTCAACTCTACCCAAAAAACACACAAACGCGATAAAGAAATACCTAAGAAAACAAGACAAAAAGACTACAACAAAAAAACAAAATGTATGTTAGTCATTCAGCAGTTTGATCAAATGTTTCATTTCGGCTTTTCTAAAGCTCTTCTTTTTA
Organism: Drosophila rubida; assembly: GCA_035046165.1. NCBI lineage: Eukaryota > Metazoa > Arthropoda > Insecta > Diptera > Drosophilidae > Drosophila > Drosophila rubida. The sequence goes on from JAWNOF010000023.1 coordinate 761,409, forward strand.
TTTCGCGCTCGCCCCTCATTAATATCAAACGCATGTCGAGGGCATTATGATTGAATCTCTAGCAGGAGAAGTTTCAGTTATCTGATAAAGCAGCTATAAATTGTGGCATGAGAAGAAGCTGTGTGGCAGAAAGTGTAAAGTTTATAAAGAATTACAGCTCAATTTGAGACGCATTAGTATACAAAAAGCGACTGCAAATTTTATTTGAGGTAACTTGCGATTTATAGAGATATGAAAGCTGTATTGAAACGCATTTCCAATAAACTCTAAACAGCAATTTGTAGATGTTTTTGGCATGCCTTGTCGCTATGTTTTTCGCTCGATTTGCTTTTGCATTGTTTTAAATTAATAACATATCGATTTTTATAAGAGCCCGCGGCGCACATCAATTGATTTACCGGATTAGCATACACAAACAAAAACACAGGCACTCTCTCGTGTATATGCATGATCCACAGTCGATGTCGAACCCATGTCGACTACTTTTGTTTTTTCCACTTTACCACTTGATTTTGGCTAAAAAATTATTTGCAATTTATGAAACGCGTTCACAATAACAGCAGCAGCAGCAGCAGCAACAACGGCAGCAACAACAACGAGCACAACGAGACGAAAGTAAAAGTTCAATTAAATAAAGATAAATTGCACAACAATTGTTGTTGCTGTTGCTGCCGCTGTGGTCGGGGCTTCGCCGGGCAACTGGTCAAGTCCAAGCCCAACTTGAAGTCGATGTCGATGTCGATGTTGAAGCTCAAATCGTTGGACGCTTCGAGAGCGCGGCTTAGCTCTTTGGGCTTCAGTTTACGTAAGCCTCGTAAAAATTTCAAAAATGCAAAAATTGCTCATTCGACACAATGTGCCAAGTGCCAAGTGGCAAGTAGCAAGTGCCAACTATAAAGCGACACGCCCTACAGCCAAGACAATCACAAATTGATATAAACAAATTACACACGGGGCCAAGTAAAAGTGCAACAAGTAGCTGCAAATTGCAATCAGAAGATAATATAGAAGTTTTGCAGCGAAAGATATTTTCATGTTTATTACATTTTGCTATACTCTACTTTAACGAACATTTTTGTTGGTGTCCTTTAATTAATTTGGAACATTGTGTTGCTTGAAAAAAAAAAAGTGAAATTTGGATACAACTTCTTTCACATCTACCAGTTGTTCACGTTTCCGAAAGTTCTAAACGTTTTGAAACCCCCAACAGTCTCATAGGGTTGAAGCATCCACCTTGGCTTGTCCCCACTTTCCTTTTTCTTATTCGTCTTGGAACGCGAAGCAAAGCGATTCTTGTCCTTCGCTATCACGTCTTCCGAGTATCGCACATACTTTGGCCATGCATTGCGTTTGATGCGCTTGCTGTTCGAGGATAAACCTAATCCGGTATCGCGTATCTTGCGTCCATCAGAAGGGAGTGGGAGTGATCGCATTTTCTTCGTTTGTTTGTTGATCGTAAACGTTACGGCGAGATTGTGTAGAAATGAGATGCTATGTATTGATTTGACAGCGATCTAGCTTTGTTTAGTAGTCAAACTTTTGTCGGGTTGCTATAATGCCGAAATTATTCAGCTGAATTCCAAAGCTTATTGAGACGTGAAAAGCATTCAAGAACAATTGTGGCATGTTGACGCTATTTTATGAAATCCCTTGTTTCACTCGCTTAACGGATGCTATTGCAATGTTTGTTTGTATACAAAATAATTTCCTACTCGTACTCACTGTTAAATCTTGCATTACAATTACTTTGTAAGTTCAATGGTGAATTAAAGAAATATATTTATTGGGTGTGCTTTAAAAATGTGCAGTAGTTTAACTTGAAAGCTGCATTAGGCATATGGTACCTAAATAGTTTGCAAAGTGTGCAATATTTTCACTTTTCATTTTTCTTGATGATCGCCATGGATTACGGGTTGTCTGAGTTCGTGCAACGGGCAAACATACTACTAAAATAATACTGCTATAATGGAGTGTCAAAAGTCATTTGGCCTGCCGCAAAATGTGGCCGTGAGGCAAAGCAGATATGCGACTTGAAAACGACAGCAACGGCAGCAAACGCCTGACAAGAGCGCTGTGTTTGGTTATTAGATGTTGGAGCATTTCATTTCAGCACTTTCATCGTTGATTGTTGAATTGAAGACGAAACAAAGTAGTGAATAGCCAGCCAGATAGAGAGTGAGAGCGGCGCAAGACATAGAGAGAGAGAGAGAGAGAGAGAGAGAGAGAGACGAAAACATAAAGCGCAGCCGCATTCGGCTTGGGAGTCACTGAAAGGCCAATGCATTCAAAGAGCTACGTGACATTCAAATGGGCTTTTTATGCTTTTGCACTGATCACGATAATGACGATGATGACGATGACGATGATGACGGTGTGTATGTTGCCGATAATGCTGTTCCACGATGACTAGATAACTGAGCATAAGCTGCTCGTCAATGATAGTGTCAGTACACCGAGCACGTGTTAAGTGTTGTCTTCTTGCGGCTTCAAGCCGATATTCATCAAAGTAATCTCGCGACTCCAATGGAGAACACATATGTATGTACATATGTTTACAAGAATGGCATTGAAGTTAAGCTTGGTTCAATGACAGTAGAAAGCGGAGATGCTGCAGACCTCGAATTGCACACAAATCAAGAATCAATTTTAATGCTGGCAATAAAAGTGTTAATAAAATGCCATGCTATAATGAATATTAATAATAATTGAAATTTAAATGAATATTACGAATTCACATGAAAAACTATTGGTAATTCAAAAGCTGTAATATTGTTTCCAATACTTCCACATCATATGTTAGACAGAGTTGTAGAATGCGCGCATGCTGCGAATGACATTGTATAAGAAGCCGACTTTGATGTTCAGAAACTGTTGCAACAGTCTTGTACATTCTTATGTGATCATTGGGGAGCAAATATTGCAAAAGTGGATTGTTCTACGGCGGAGTCTAAGAGTGCATTCTTACAAATACCTCGGCAAAAAGAAAACAATATCGATGCTGTAGTATGCCTCGTTAGAGTGCTTTGTCGGCTACAGGGTATCGAAACTCTGCACGATTTTATCGACGAATTTTTGCTGTTGAGAGGCAAAGTGCACGTGAAGACTATGACTGCGATTGAGACCTGAAACTGAGCCGAAGCAAAGTCAAAGCTGGAGACTCGACGTGAACCCGGCGACAACAGCAGCAACGGCGAACGGGGCAAGCCTAAATCAAGTTGCAAGAATGCGGAATAAATGTCATGATGGAAACGAAACGAAAAGTGAAGAAAAAATCAAGTAGAAATAACAACAAACTAAGCGAAGCTGTCGCCGCCTTTGTGTCGCGCGTATCTTAAAGATATATTTATTTATGATATGTTCGATAGACTTGGTACTTAGTTACTGCATTAGCGTTAGCATTTAAACATGTTTCCACTTTAATTCCGATCGCTCCTCACAACTGGTGCAACTCGAGTTGGGGGCGGAGGAATGTTCAATGTTGAATGTTAAATGTTGAGACGTTATTTATTATGCATCTCAATGCGGCTTAAACGAGTTCTAGACCCGCGGCCCAAACGAAGCTCATTAACATTTATGAAGACAAAACGAACGACCATAAAAAAAATGTGTTAAAATTATAATTAATTGCCATTTGTTGCTGCTGCAGTTCATTAGAGTAAAAGCCCAGCTCCGATTCGTTCAGTTTGTCCCAATAGCTTTTTATGTTTCAAGTTCTTCCGTCGTCTGCAGCACCACGAAGGCTGTCCAGAGCCTTGCTAATTGTTCTGTTCAAATACGAATTGAGTCGCTCCATAATTATGTGCGTCAAAGAGCACAGCAAATAGAGGATATTGTTATATTGTTAGATAGATAGTTAATACAGACTTGTATAATAATGGCTTTAAGTTGACTTTTAGTAGGCTTAACTACTTAACTGTGGCTCTTATTACGGTTCCGGCATATTTAAATTCAGTTCCGTCTAGCTGAAGAAACAAACAAATTATTGCAAAGATTTGTTGAATGTTTGATAGCTATTAAATCTGATAACTAGCTAATATACAACAAATTATTATTAACTCGAGTAGAATCAAGAATCGAACAGCATTTACTACGAGTAATTAATATTTTATCTAGAATATAATCTTGAATTCTGAGCCTAGCGTATTTCAATTTGTGTAGTTATCCATCATAATCCGAGTGCAATTCTTCTATCTCATATTCAAGCTGATACGTAAGCTATGGCCATAACTCTCAAGCTGGCCTCCTAAACTTTAAATGTCAGCTGCAATGTGCAACAGCGAATAAGTAAATAAATTGCTGAAACAACGAACAAATCCACGAACAAACATTCGCATTCAAATGGGAAATGGCAAAGCACAGGTTGAGCTAACTCCTCCCCCATCTTCTCCAGCCTCCTGCTTGACATTCCCCTCAATTTAAGCTACATATTTGGCTTGGGTCAAGTTTTCAATTTGTTTGTTTTGCTCATCAGATCGCTCAAATCAAGCCCACTTCATATTTATTTGTACAGATCAAACAAAATGCTAGTACAGCATTTACTTAAAGCAGATCTCAGAGCGCCACATTTGTGAATTGTTTGTTGAAAACTTCACAAACTTTGCTTTAATTTGCATTCGCAATTTTATTTGTGAAACGGAACTAGTCCACAAACGAGCCATGATTACTTTACAGTCGCGAAATCAGTGTAAAATCTGCTTGATTTTCATTGCTCTCTGCCTGCTGTGTTTATTGCTGCATTGATTCGCTTTATGGGACCCCATAACAATTGGAATTTACAGATACTACGATACTATGTTCGTAATTGTGCTTTACGCATTCGATGAATTCCATAGCAATGTATGGAATTATGGCTCACTTTTTATACTTTCTATTCACAGGGTAACAAGTAAAGTGCCAGCTAAGTGCCAACTGGAAATATGAATGTGTCCATTGTTTTCAAATTAAAGTCTAAGGTTTCATTTAGTTAATCATACATAAAAACTCGGAATAGAACTTTTGTTGCCTGTATAATCGCTTTTGCTACTAGGGTAACTCAAAGTCGAGCCCACTTATGTTGGCGATCGCAGCGCAATTTGGTCTTAACAATAATTAAAAAGCACTTTGTGTTGGGCGCATCGTTTACAGCTCGCTGATGAGCATCGCAATCGCACTCGCACTCAACGCCAGCATGAGCCAGAAATGAAGTTCAAGCCATGTCAAATTGCAGTTGTTAATATGGTTGGTGGTTTGCTGGGTTGTGGTTTTTGCTTTTTGGTTTTTGCTTGCCATGACGAATGCCATTGGTTCATCTTGAGACAATGGGCTTTCATGCTGAGACGAGTATCAAAGTAAAAATCGCCCTCAAGTTGGCAACAAGCTGCCCGCATCGCATTCGTAAAGACAGTGAAAGTTAGCAGATGTTGCAAGGATGGGAGGGGGCGAGGATCGTTGCGAATTTTGTTGCGCACTCTTGGGGCAAGTGTCGCGGCTAGTGTTGGCATTTTGGCTTTGCCCCAAATTCGTTTGCTGCACCCAGATCGACAGTTGATCTCGCCAATTGTTGTTGCCGTTGTTGCCGTTGTTGTTGTTGTTGTTGTTTCAATCTGCATCTGCTCGAGTTGCAGCCATAAATTCTTGGCCTGTCGACGCCTATTTGGCTTAAATATCAAACGGTACTGCGATAAGACCTTAGCCAGTTTTTTGCTTTTGTTTCTGTTTCTATTTTGTTTGTTTGTTATTTTTTTTTGTAAATGTCAAATGGGCTAAATTAGTCGAAAGCCGTTAAACTCACGCAGCACTGTAACCTGAGAACTGAACTCGGCTCGGCTAGACAGTTAGTTGCATTCTCGAAGCATTTGCACTCACACACTCATAACATACAGATTGCCTCGCATGTGGCACCTTTCCAAGATTGCTTGTTGCAATGGCTGCTGCGACTGCTGTGCTCGAGTTATTTATTGGCTCTAAAAGGTTGTTTAGCCAGTTAGCCAGTTGCCAGCTGAAGCCAAGTTAAGATATGCGTCTCGTGCTCGCTGATAAGATGCTGCTCCCTATTATAAATCTATTGCTGCCAGGCATTACCTACACTTCCCTGTAACTAATCTTAGTTTGCAGCGCAACGATTGCCAAGCTTGCCACACTCCATTTGGAGTCTATTTTGCACTAGCGTAGTGTTCAAAATTGAGGAAGCGAAAATAAAGTAAAGTCAAAATTGCAATTATATTTTAAGTATTTGAGTGCCAAATAATAACTCAAATGTTTACACTTGTAAATTGTCAATCAAGATGACGTACAGTAAACTTATGTGTTAAACTCTATCAAATTAAGCAATTCATTAAATTTGTTGTAGCCAGATTCATATTTTATTTTCCCTCAAATTTTGCAACTTTTGACTACAGCCGCCTAAAATGCGATTGACTGGAGAGCAGCTAGCAAAGACTTGGCTTGTTCCCTTTTGAATTTGTGCAAATTGTGGGTTCATAGTGGTTTTATTTTGTGTTTTAAGTGGAGCGAGGGGAACACAACATGCAAAATTCAATCTGTAGCTGAAACTGAGACACAAAACTAAAGCTACAACTAAAACTGAAATTGAAACTGAGCGAGAAACAAGAGCTGTTGTAATACTTATGTTATGCAGGGGCACACTGGCAGATGGGGGAATGCAGGGGGTAAGGGTGGGCAGTGTGCTGTTTGGGGGTATTGCCTTGTGTAATAATTTTAACACCCGCATGCCTGATTACCAAGCGATTTGGATTTACCTTTACTTTTGTTTTGCTTGTATTCCAATTTGATTCGGCTTTAATTTCAGTTGTTTTGTGCAGTTGTATGTAGTTGTTGTTGCATGTAAACTACACCTTACAACACCTTCATCACGGTCCAGCGCTGCTGTTGTTGTTATGCTTTTATTTATTATTATTTGGCTGCTGTTTGCCTCTGGTTGCTGTTGTTGTTGTCGGTGTCGTTGCATTAGTTTACATGATAGTTTTTCTCTTTGTGTGCTGCGGTGCGGGGGAGGCGGTGCTCTATTGAATGCACTTAGCTTCTTGTTGAGCTCTTTTTTCTTGATTTGCCAGTGTCATCTCTGCACCTAGTGCGACTGCAACACGTACATTCATATGGCAATGTCAAGTGTTAAAAGTGGGTGATAGCAAATATAAATCAGTTTCTTTTTCTGTGGTACGTCTTCAACTACTGTCATTCTCGATGGCTCACTTTCATTGAGATAAGTTGCGGGAAAATGCTAAAGATTTCGCAATGCATTCCTCTGCACTTGCTCTTGAGTAACTTTCCAGCACAAACAACAAACACACAACAGAGTGGATCATTTGGGGGCAATTTGCTTAACAGTTGCATCTAATTGGCCCGCAGCTTGGCTTAGCCTTTGTTATAATGCTATGCGCAGTCACTCGACTTGGGACAAATGGGACAGAGAAAAATGCAATTATAGACTGTGCGGCTGTGGAAAATGCAGTGGAAATATGCTGGAAATGCTGGGCAATTAACTGTCAACTGTCAGCGGGGTAAAATGCGTTCGTTAGTTGGTCGTAATGACTATTTTTGGAGCGTGTGACAACACCAAAATGCAATCGCCAATTGCTGTTCGCCGATTGCCGATTGCCAATTGCAAATTGCAAATTGCAAGTGAGCAAACGGAATGCAATCGCAAGGAAAGCGGCTTTGGCTGTGCAACGCGTCGTATGATTGATGTATGCGTGCAATGTGTGCTGGTGTGTGTTGATCAGCTGCCTCAGCTGCCTCAGCTGCCACAGCTGGACACACCAGTTGCCTCTTGAGCGAGGCGATGCGATGTGATGTGACGTTGAGCTGCATAAAAAGTGGGTAAAGATGCGCTTAGACCGACAGCGACTGTCGTCAGCCAGCTGATGAACGAGTCTGCGGCAAAAAGGAAAAGTTGCTCATTGTTGCCCGCGAATGCAGCCACAGCCAGAGCAACAACAAAGACCACAACCACCGTGGCGTTGCTTTCAACATTTGCTTTGCCTGTTGCCATACCCGATAAGCATTGAGCACAAGGGTGTATTGCATTAGCGACACTTGTGTTAGCAGTCGCCTTGACTCTCCTTCTGATCGTCTGTCCGCATCGTTGAGCACGCGGAAGACAATGTTCTAGGAGTCAAGAGTTTGTTTAGCTTGCCATCACATACAAAATATTTGCAGACAAATTTCAACTACATTGCGTGCCTCTCATGGTGCGGGTATTAGAGCGGCGTACTCTCTGTTGTCTCACGACTTTCTTGCCTATTCGTTTTTCCTTGGCATGCGGAAAAACAAGTTTTCATTTTCATGCAGCTCTGTGTCACATGATTTTTCGTCGCTTGTATTAAGGGCACTCGCATTGTTGCTTGTCTGCTTGCTACTTCCACATATTCAAAAGTTCCTCATCGTGCGGCATCGCAAGTGTCTTCGCTCACTTCCTGCCGCCTGGCTGTTAAGTGGCGCCTCAACTTTTCATCCATTTTCATATTTCCATCTCGCTTTGCGGCGCCCACTTCACCAAGTTATTGCAGATATGCAGTCTGTTCCCTGGTGGGTGTACTCGGAAATGCAGGATTGTGGCTAGCTGAGGCGTGCCAGAGAAGTGTGAAAAGTGTAACGATCATGCGATTCGATTTGACGCCAGCCTGACACCCGACAGCCGACAGCCGACAGCCGACAGTCGACGGGCACTTTCCCAGTCAGTTTTCCCAGCTGCACTCAGTGCAAAAGGAAAATGTTATTATTGTATAATCAGTGCCAATACACCTAATAATGCAACAGCACTCGACGACGTCGAGTTGAGTAACAGAAACACATTATGTGTGCAAGTTAAAGCAAGATCTTTGCAATTTAATTAGGTTTGAGTACAGCATTCAATTCGAGCCGAAATTCTGATTGAGTTGACAGTGGAATGCTGTAAGAAGATTACAAAATTTGACTTTAAGAAGTTGCAACAAGTTCACAAATATATTTGTCGTTGTAAGTGGGCCACTCGTGGAGTGACCCTCAAGTTGAATGAGACTTGAAGCGCTTGAAGCTAGTTTGCTTTCAATAATAATACGCTCGTTGGCCCGTGTTGACCCTTTTTAATGAGCATATCAAATATTGAATCGAATCGTGTCCAAATATGCCCAACTGATGGGCAACATATTAGCCCACGCTCGACGAAAAACACGCAAACGCTAATGACAAACAAAGCGAGTGGCGGGGAAAACAGAAGACGCGCTTTTAATTAGTCTTTAGGCCGCACTAAACGGCGAGCGATTCGCCCACAAACCAGATTTCTAGATGGCTAGCCGTTCTCAGTGCAAGTCTAAGGCAAAGCATTGGCCTGATTTCGAGTCACAGCAGCGACAACGGCAACAGTTGGCGTTGAGTTGGCAACTGGGGCGCGAGAGTCGTGCATGAATTGGAAGCTGGCTAAAAAGCCGCTGACTTTGACGACGACGCGACGTCAACAGCTGGAAGCTGGGTTACTGGGGTGCCTTTTGTTGTTGCTGCTCTTTGCATTTGCATATGCACTAGCAACAATTGCAATTGCCTGAGGTTACTTAACTCAATTGTCAGCAGACTGGAGCCATCAGCCAGCTGATGAGTTGAGCTTAGTTGGCCAAGTGGCCAAGTGGCCAAGTGGCCAAATGGGCAATTCCCTGTAATTGCGCTGAAAAGTGCCACAATTTAAAGAGGTATTTAAAGGCGCTGTCAAGCAAATTAAGCAGGCCATCAATTGGTCCATTTATTAATCAGTTATTAGTGTAGTTTGAATAGAGTTGAGTAATTGAATGACTGACAAAGCTATTAGCCAGATAAGCAAATGCTAGAGAATGGAGTATAGCTCTTCTCGCATTTGCCAAATGCTGCAAGCTTAACGATTTCTTAACTTTTATGGCCAGCAAATTGAAGTTTTGTTATGCGGTGTTATCCAACAATAAAATGCCGAGCGTGTTATTATTACGACGACTAGTGTGTATTAATGTAATCTATTCAAGTCATTAATCAGCATAATTTGAGCGTTGTTCGGCGAATTTCGAATTACGTCTTAAGTGGCCAATAGACAGCAACAACAGCAACAACAGCAACAACAGCCACAGCACCAGCAATAAAAACAGAAGGCAGCCGCAAAAATGTGTGTTAACCATTTGCATATATGGCTAATTGGAATAGAATGAGCAGCGAGGAAAGAAATGCAATCAAGAGGCGATTCCCATGCCCCACCAGCATATCTATATGGCTTACATGATTTGTACTTAATACTCCCTCTGATTCTCGAGCCCACACAACACATTTGCGGTGGCTGAGGAGCAAGGGGGCAGCTTAATCCTATGTGAAGAATTTCAACACATGTCAAAGGCAATTGCCAGACAGTTATGACAGTTGGAAAATCAACAAACTGTTCAGTTGTGCAGCATATATAATGTTTTGTTGTGCTTTGCCCACGCGCCGCACAATAACGAAAAACCCACGAGACAAGCACAAGACAACGAGACACATCGAAACTCCAACAGACTGCATAATGACAGATATAAATCTTAATGGCGCACACAAATGTGCAAAGAACCAAGCGATGCCCAAATACACTGCAATCCAGCAAAGAAGCAGCTGCAAATGTTGCCAGGATGGCCATCGATAGTTCGATCAAACGATGCTATACAGTTACAGTTAGTACTTTCCAAGTTAGTTGATTCCAGTTGAGTTGTGCAACTCATTTGCCATCTTCGACGTTTCATTGGTAGCAGATAGCAAGTCTTAATCAAATGAGTTGTACATTGGCGATTAATTGCGTTTGGATTGCAGCTCATAAGTTATTGGACTCTGTTGCCGCAAAGTGTATTCTAAGCACGCACACTCCAAACACACACACACACACACACACACACCACACACATACAAGTAGTTGCACATGCAGTTGCAGCGTCAACTGTTGCGTGCATTGGAGTGGCATATGTTGTCGCGTTGCCTTGGCATGCGACTTGACAGCCATTTGTCTGGCACGACACCCAACAGTGGACACTCTGATTGCTCTTGAGGGGGCGCAGCAACTTGTCTTGGAGCGAGTTTCGAGAATTTAATAACCATTTCCCCCCCCCCCCATTTCTTTTGATTGTCTTGCAGAAGCTGCAGTCGTGTCCGATTGTTTGCATCAACGAGCCCGATACGCACAGCACAAGCACGGAAATCTTGCAGACGTCGCCGGAGAGCACGCTAGAGAAGCCCAAAGGCACAGCGACTGCCACTGTGCACAGCGGCAGCAACAATAGCAGCTGCATAACCATCAATGCGGCCACAACAACACCAACAACAACAACAGCAGCAGTCACAGCACCAGCAACTGCAACTGCAACAGCGGCAACAACCAGCAGCACAGCGGGTGTGACGAAGATAACGATTACCAGTGACAACAGTCAGAGCAGCAGCAGCAACGGCAGCGGCAACAAGAGCAACATCGTGCTCAACAGCTACGGCAACAACAACAGCAGCATCAGCAGCAACAACAACAACAGCTTGATATCGATAACTAGCCTAAACAGCTGCAGCGATCTAAGCAGCGGCAGCACAGCGACCCTTGCACTCAGCAGCAGCAGCAGCAGCAGCAGCAGCAGCGGCGGCGGCAGCAGCAGTCGTCCCCACATCAACAAGAACAACAGCAGCAGCAGTCCGAGCGGCGGCAACGGCAGCGACACTTCGTCGGCCAATTTCCAGGAGCGCTTCGACTTCGAGAACTGGAAGAGCATCATCACCGACTTCAGCTGCTTCAATAGTTTGTATCGCTACTGGAATCACTACAGTGGCAACGGCAGCAGCGGCAGCAATACCAGCGGCAACAACTGCAGCGGCAGCAGCGGCGGCGGCAGCAGCGGCGGCGGCAGCAGCAGCAGCAACACTTTGCGCGGCGAAGATGCCGATGAGGGCAACGGCTTGGGCAACTCGTTCTACACTCACAACATCCTAGGCTACACCTTTGGCTATCCCTTCGGTCTCAAGGAGGACGTCGACGCCGACAGCAGCAGCGGCAGCAACAACGGCGGCGGCGGCGGGGGCGGCGTAGGTGTTGGCCACGCCCTCAGGAAATTACAGGGCAGCAGCAGCAGCAGCAGCGGCGAGACGCCACTGCAGAAGCACTACAGACAGCAGCAGAAGAAGAAGATGCCCGTGTTCCGGGGCAGACGCGCCTGGTGCGGCTGCTTCAAGGTGAGTGAGTGGCCGATCCTCCTAGCAGGACTAGCAGGACTCGCTTGACCAACCAAAGCTATGAGTGACAGACAAACTGACTGACTGATTAAGGGACTTCCTGAACAACTGCCTGCTTAACTGACTCCCTTTACGATGGCTGGGCAAATCAAGCACAAGTCACGTGCCAGTTGTCAACTATATGAGTTAACTGGTTACCTGACCCCAATAGCTCACTCGACTGCAATTGGAGACAGTGATTTGGCATATCAAATTGTGCACGAAATTGCATAAATGCAAGCACACAAATCACTCAACAAAAAGTGAACAGAAGAAGCGAAACACTTGTGTCACAGATATTCAGGCAGCGAGAAAAAGAGTTTGTGCCAGATGTCAAGTGAAATCGATAAATCAAGAGCAGCGATAGCGTTGCAGCTGGCTAAATTCCGAGTGCCAGGAAAGCAGTCGCAGTCGCAGTCCGAGTCTGAAGCGAAGAGGGAGCAACAAATTATAAATTAACTACGAGTAGTAGCATAGTTATTGTTAGGCGAGAATATGTTGAAAGCAGAAGATTCGCAGTTACTTTGCAGTACATTTCGGAGTGTGCCAATGACTTTGGACTTTACAACCTGGTGTTTGATTTCCTATTAACTAAATTCTATTTGGGGAAACTGTCTTCTCTTCTGCACATTGATTTGGGAACTCTTCTGGCTAGCACCATCAGTTAGTACTCTCCCTTTGTCTTTCCCTTTGTCCGCTGGTATTCCGCTGGCTCCCTTCCTGCTTAGCCGACTGACTCTTCCGCCTGTGTCTCGAAACCTAGCCATGTGATTGCAAGGTTGGGCAATGGCTCAGGCCAGCCACAATGCACGGCAGAATGTGGTGTGGTGCCGGGTAATTGGACATGCACTGTTAACGCCTTGGAGGCGCTTGCCGCTTGAGCGACTTGTTGCCTTCTTGTTGTTCGCTGACCATTCCATACCATATTTGTGTTTCGTGTGCCTTTGCAGGATGACGAGCCACCCGAGATCTGCGTGGTGGAGGGCAACTTCACGCTGCAAACGCTGACGCCCACACAGCCGATGCCCTCGGGCGATGAGCTGGACACGAAGTTCGCCGAGCTGGTGGAGGAACTCGACTTGACGGCGCCCAACAAGGCGGCCATGCTCAGTCTGCCGGCGCAGAAGAAGTGGCAAATCTACTGCTCACGCAAGCTGCCGCTGGAGACGACCGATGGTCCCGGTGGTGCGGCGGCCATCACACAGCCGCCGACGGCCGAGCACTACATTGAGCGGCTGAAGGATCTGGTGGTGCACGTGTCGCTGTCGCCCGAGGACTCGCCCAGCCACGAGCTGAGCTCACGGCTCGACAACCATGCGGCCTTCGTGGATGCGCTGAAGACAGCGCTGCGCACCTCGACGCACAGCTTCGTGCTGCGCTTTGTGGAGCTGGACGGGCTGCCGGCGCTGCTCGACCTGCTGCTGCAGCTGGACATACGGGCGGCGAACAGTTCGCTGCACAACAGCCTCATCGGGTGCATCAAGGCGCTGATGAACAACTCGATGGGACGCGCCCATGTGCTCGCCCATCCGACGGCCATCGATACGATTGCTCGCTCCCTGGCCTCCGACAATATACGCACCAAGATCTCGGCGCTGGAGATATTGGGCGCCGTCTGCCTGGTGCCGGGCGGCCATCGCAAGGTGCTGCAGGCGATGCTGCACTTTCAGGAGTACGCCACGGAGCGCACGCGCTTCCAGAGCATTGTCAACGACCTGGACCGCTCCACGTACGCGTATCGCGACAACCTCAATCTGAAGACGGCGCTGATGTCGTTCGTGAATGCGGTGCTCAACTACGGCCCCGGCCAGGAGAACCTCGAGTTCCGTCTGCATCTGCGCTACGAGTTCTTGATGCTCGGCATTCAGCCCGTGATCGACAAGCTGCGCACGCACGAGAACGAAACCCTCGACAGGCATTTGGTGAGTTCGACCACAGTCCCTGCTCCTTGCGAGCCCCCACTAATGAATCTTCGCTGCAGGATTTCTTCGAGATGGTGCGCACCGAGGACGAGAAGGAGTTTGCGCGCCGCTTCAACGAGGAGCACGTGGACACCAAGAGCGCCGGCTCCATGTTCGAGCTGCTGCGTCGCAAGCTCAGCCACTCGCCCGCCTATCCGCACATGCTCTCGCTGCTCCAGCACATGCTGCTGCTGCCCTGTAAGTAGAAGTAGCAGTAGACACTGCCCCCACTCTGCACTCTGCCAGATCACAGTCAATGCAGTGCAATTTGAATCAGAAAAGATACCGATACTCGTGGTTATCCTTAGTTGCATAGTACTCCGAATTGTAACACTTTTAATCTCTCTGCAGATACTGGACACAGCACGGAGCACTGGCTACTGATCGATCGCGTGGTGCAACAGGTTGTGCTGCAGGTGGAGCAGCGGCCCAGCAGCGACCTCATCTCGGACTCCGACGAGCCCGGCAAGCAGCTGAAGCTGACGAACGGCGAACAGCAGTCGCCGGTGCACGACCCCGATGTGGCGCCCCTGCAGATCGACGTGGGCAAGCTGGTGCGTCTGCTGGTCAAGGAGGAGCAGCTGACGCAGGCGCGCAAGCGTGCCGACGAGCTGGAGCGCGAGAACTTCGATGTGCAGTCGCGTCTGGCCAAGAAGGAGCAGGAGCTCGACCTGCGCATGCAGGAGAAGGAGGACCTCGAGACCGGCTTGGCGCGCATGCGCGAGCGACTCGAGAAGGAGTCCGCCCAGCACTCGCAGGCGGTGCAGCGCGCCCAGACCGCCGAGATGAAGGCCGAGGATCTGCAGCATCGCCTGCAGACGGAGCAGCAGGAGCGCGCTCGCCTCGAGCGTCTCGTCACCGAGGGCAGCATACCCGACGACCAAAAGGTCGCCGGCCTCACCGGCTGCAACGGCGCCGTCTCGCCGCCGCCGCCTCCGCCGCCCATGCTGAAGACGGCGCCGCCCCCACCACCGCCTATGGCACCGGCCATGTTGCCGCCACCGCCGCCCCCGTGTCCCGGCGCCCCTCCACCGCCACCGAGCATGGCGCCCGCGATGGGTAAGTGCTGTGTGCCGAGCATGCGCTTGCCGCCATTTAGCTAACTTGCTGATCTGTCTACTTGTGCAGCGCCCGTTGCAGCCAAAGTGGAGTTGCCAAAGAAGAACGTGCCACAGCCAGCGAACCCGCTGAAAAGCTTCAACTGGTCGAAGCTGCCCGATGCCAAGCTACAGGGCACCGTTTGGAGCGAGCTGGACGAGAGCAAGCTCTACAACAACATGGAGCTCGAGTCCATCGACAAGCTCTTCTCAGCCTACCAGAAGAACGGCGTCTCGGTAAGTGGTGGCTGTGATGAGGAGCAGACAAGTTCAAAGGGGAGGAGTACAAGTCAGAGACTTGGCTGGGGAATACAAATTGAGAACTGATTGCCTCTTATTAACACTGCTTTTCGCCCAAACCTAAAACAGACCACCGATGGATCCTATGAGGATCTGCGAGTGACGGGCAAGAATAAGCAGAAGGTGCTCTCGGTCATCGACGGACGGCGCGCTCAGAACTGCACAATTCTGCTGAGCAAGCTGAAGATGAGCGACATGGATATATCGAAGTAAGTGAACTAGTCGAGTACATATTGGGATTGCCACTAAGTGCATTCGACCTTTGCAGAGCGATCCTGTCCATGGACAGCAATGAACAACTGGCCCTGGACATGGTGGAGCAGCTGCTGAAGTTCACGCCGTCGGCCGAGGAGCGTGCGCTGCTGGACGAGCACAGCGAGGACATTGAGTCATTGGCGCGAGCGGATCGCTTTCTCTACGAGATATCCAAGTAAGTAGCTGCTATCGCACAATGGCCAAAAGTGGGGCACTCATTGTGTTGCTCTGCTCTTAGGATACCGCACTACGAGCAGCGCCTGAAGAGCTTGCACTACAAGAAGCGCTTCATGCTGACGGTCAACGATCTGATACCGCGCATCACCAGCGTCATGGAGGCTTCCCGGGAGGTGGCGCGTTCGCGGCGTCTGCGCAAACTGCTCGAGCTGGTTCTGGCCTTGGGTGAGTCCCAAACGTTTGTTGTTCATTTCGAATAAGTCGCATGCGAGTCACGAGATTTAGTCTCAAGCACCTTTTATAGTCTTTATGTGTTTGTGACTTTTATTTGGCAACACAGTGCTATAATAGTAGCTGAATATAGTAGCTGATCAAGCTGAATTAACACTGGCGTCCTCTGCTCTTAGGCAACTACATGAATCGCGGGGCACGCGGCAACGCTTCGGGCTTCAGGCTCGCCTCGCTGAACCGCCTGGCGGACACGAAGTCGAGTGCGGCCAAGGGCACCACGTTGCTGCACTATTTGGTGCAGGTGATCGAGAAGAAGTTCAAGGATCTGCTCAAGCTGGAGGACGACATTCCGCATGTGCGCGAAGCGTCCAAGGTGTCGCTGGGCGAGATGGACAAGGACATACAGATGCTGCGCACCGGCCTGGCGGATGTGGCGCGTGAAATCGAGTTCCATCGCAGCTCGGGACCCGCGCAGCAGGGCGACCGCTTCCTGCCCGTGATGCGCGAGTTCCATGCGCAGGCCTCGGTGCGTTTCGCTGAGCTGGAGGACAAGTTCCAGGACATGAAGACGCGCTTCGATCGCGCAGTGCGTCTGTTTGGCGAGGACGGCTCCGTGCTGCAGCCGGATGAGTTCTTCGGCATCTTCGACTCGTTTCTGGCCTCGTTTGCGGAGGCGCGCAACGACAACGAGAGCTTCCGCCGCCGCCAGGAGGAGGAGGAGAAGCGCGCCAAGCAGGAGGCCGAGCTCAAGAAGCGCACCATCGAGCGCAAAAGCAAATCAGGGCTCATGAGCAGCGTCGCCCGCAACCTGGGCCTAAAGTCGGCGCACAACGGCAGCTCGGCGACGGGCAGCTGTGATTCGGGTGGCAAGGGCGACAACAAGGGCGAGTTCGACGATCTGATCTCCGCACTGCGCACCGGCGACGTCTTTGGCGAGGACATGGCCAAGTTCAAGCGTTCCCGCAAGGCGCGTGTGCTCAACGGCTCCGCCTCGGGATCCGGCCAGACCTCGCCGCCGCGCCATGGCAGTCTGCAGCGCGAGGAGAGCGGCCGCGAACGCGAACGCACCGTGCGGCGTCAATAGACTTCTCCTTCTTCTCCTTGTTGTTTTCCCCTCTCCCAACACAAGTGCGCTAGTATTTCTCCACCCTGCCCCCCCCCCCCCCTTTTTTTTGTGTCTTTCTGTAATTATTTATACACAAAAAAAACAATACACTTTTATATATACGTATATATAAAGATCAGCTAATGCAAGCGTCAAACCAAATTTTTTACAAAAAAAAAATGTAAAACTAAAATCGATATTTGTAATTTGTAATTTAATGCGATGAGATGAGATGAGAGAAGACACCTACCTTTCCGAAATCCGCTATCTAACTTTAACTACATAATATTATTTATATAATCAATATGCTAGGACACGTTACAAATGTCAATGCTCATTATGCAGCACTCAAAATGAAAATGCGATTGGAATCAACTGCAGCATGCAACATAATCATTATATTACATATATTCAAGGACCCAGAGAAGGAGAGAGAGTGTGTTTCGAGAGGCAACTGCGGCCTGCCATAAAGTCATGTTCATTATTAACAATTATAAATATTATATTATATTATTATATATTTTATTCTATGTATGTATTTTTTTTTTAGCACGAATCTCGCTAAAATATCCAAAAGCACTTTACATGTTTTTACATGTTCATATTACGCATGATGAAAGGAATGCTAAATGTGTTTTGATATGTACGCAAAATTCAAATATTAACTTTAATAATTGCAAAATTGTAAGTGCGAAAAGTATTGAAAAATTATGAAAGCAAAACGAAAGTGAAAAATAAAGAGAAAACTTCGATATTGATTTTGATTAGCATTATAAATTTGTAAATCACGTGCCCTTGTCCACCTCCTCCTCATCCTCCTCCTGCTCCTCGTGTTGCTCCTCCTCAAGCCACTTGCTCACTGCCAACTTGGACTCCACATCGACTGTGGCCAGCCGCTGCTCGAACTGCTCATAAGTGCTGCTCTGCCGCTCCCCAAACGCGAGCTCCTCCAGCAGCTGCAGCTCCGTCTCGCTGCTGTGCGGATGCACATTGGCCACGCCGTCCGAGGGCGGTGGCGCCGCGTTCAGCAGGCTCGTCATCACCTTGCGAAAGTCGGTGCGTTCGATGCGGCCGCACCGCTGCGTGTCGAACATTTGTGAGAGCAGGCGCAGCTTGTGGGCGCGTCCATCGAGTCGCTGCTGTGGCGGCTGGTTTAACTGCGGCACCATGAACGTGGCACAGGTACGCACAAATTGTCCGAAGTTGATGCGATCCCTACTCATCTGTTCCGTGTCAGTCCCAGTCCCATTCCCATTCCCCGTTTCCGTCCCTGTGTTAGTGTTTGTGTCGCCAAAGAAGCCATCGATAATCTGGCGATGCAGCGGATTCTGTGCCAGCTGCGGTATGCGCAGCAGCTCCGTAGGCGTCAGATAACCGCGCTGACAACGATCCAGCGCCAGGAAGCGCGCATGCAGTTGATCAAGTTGCTCGATCGACAGGCCGGTGGCCGCTTGATGCGCCTGCAGCTCGGCCGCACTTAGCTGATGGCTGTTCGTTAGGCCCATTCCCACGTGATCCGTTTTATTAATTTTTCATAACTTTATGCCCCTTCTGCCGAACAAACTACTTACAATTGCTGACAACGAATCCACAGCTGCCCCATAATCGCTTCCAAACTGCCAAATTGACCAACTTAAATATCAGATTACCATAATTGCGTTCAACGGTAATAAACTCACGATGTTGTTCAAACCAAATTTGAAAAAAAACCGCTTAAATCTTCTTCAGTGCTCGCACACTAAAAGTACTGCATATCTTTGGGCTGGTTTGTTAAATCAAGAATGTAAATATTAAAAGCATTGCATGCTTTTAGTGTCAGCACTTACACAAAAACTGTGGCATACTTTCAGGCCGATCCAAAAATGTCTGGGAGTAAAGAATCTACTTGCTACTTTATTATGTTCGCCTGGTACTTCATATGATGATGTGGCATTTTCTGGTCGCAGCAGTTCCGAGACGCCAACAACATAAACAATTTGGTGTACAACAACATTGTTGTTGTAGTTGTTGTTGTTGTTGTTATTGTAGTTGTTGTTGTTGTTGTTGTAGTTGTTGTTGTTGGTGTTGTTGTTGTTGTTATTGTTGTTGTTGCTGTTGTTATTGTTGTTGTTGTTGTTGTTGTTGCAGGTGTTGTTGTTGGTAATGTATGTTGTTGTTGTTTTCTTTCGAAACTGACACAGCCGCCGAAAAAGTGTAAATCATCCGGTGAAATACCAGGCGAACAGAAATCAGCAGCAAGCAAATGTGCATGCCAACTTAAATTTTTAGCAGCATACTTTTAGGGTGCTCTGAATAAAATTTACCCTCGCTTGAGGTTCTTTTCGATATTAGGCAATTTCCGAACCAATAAACAGTACACATATTTTTCTAGCATACTTTTAAGCTATCCTATTTTGAATCGTAGTTTCGACACCAAACCATAGATGGCACTACAAAGCTAATGGATAAGTGACCGTATTTTAGTGTGAATTGAATTTATTTGCACCAAGTAGTTGGAAGCATTATTTACTTCTAAATTTTAAATTATTATGCACCTCTCGCCATGCTACTCATAATAAATGGTCGACTAGACTTCGAGTTTTGTGATAAAAGCGATATTGTGTCCTTGACTGGCAATGTTATAGAGCATAAAGCTGGAGGAAACCGTTGGGCTCAATTAACATAAAAATTGCAAAAAGCAATACCCAAAAACCGCATGCCTTTAAGATCAGGATCAGTGCAAGGACGAGCCGAGCAACAAAGACGAACACGTTGCCACGGAACAACTGCTGTGAGTGTATTGCAAAACAATAAGCAAAACAATAAATCAAAATATGAAATAATAATACGCGGTAGCGCCCGAGGCGAATGGAAGACACGCACACAGGACTCGCCCAGGACTTCTTACCTTGACGTCGTCGACGACTACGACAAAGTCGAAGTCGATGCCGAAGAACAGCTGTGCAAAGTCCAAGCCCAGGCGCCTATTGTCAGAGACTGAAATTCGAGCATGCGCAAGGAGTAGCAGCAGGATCAGCATCTTGCGGTCGCCTCCTGTGCGCAGTTTTTTCCTCTCTTCTTCTGCTTCTTCGCATTTTGGCGAAAACGTCCATTGTTTTGCATGGCTGCAGCTTCCACGGCAGCATACAACAGGATATACTATAAATCTAAATATGTCATAATTCGTTATAATTTCCAAAAACCGCAAGTAGTTCGCGCAAGAACTTCGCGCCCCGCTGCGCGACCATGACATCGAAATGTACATGGAATTTGGCAAACAGAACCGACGCCTTCAGGGTGCTGCAACTAAAAAAAAACTTCAAAATAATAATCCCACAAATTATTGCTTTAATATGCTCATATTGTCGGCTTAGCGACGTGCAGCCAACTCATTTATCATCTGCCGCTTGCGCTGCTGGCGAAATTATCAAAAAGTAAACAAATATGAAAATGCACTTTCTCCTTATTTGTTTTATTTATTAAAAAGCAGCAGAGTAAACAGGGGGAGGTGGAAGGGAGTTAGGTAGGTAAAGGCTTTAGCTTTCGCTTTTGTGTGCGCTTGAAAAAAGTCAGCTGCCGCTATTATAATTGTTGTTGTTGCTGTTGCTGCTGACCTTTTAAACCCGCGCGCGGTCAGTCGCATTTGCCAGTAAGTAGATCAGGTTAATTTTCCTGCCCTTCCTCTTCCCTTTCCCTTTAACATTTTCATTGCTGCGCGCGCACTTCCACAGCAGCCGTTCAGCAGCAGCTTTTGTTTGTTTAGGCAACATCACATCACATCAGATCGCGTCCTGCGTCCTTTGTTCTTGGTGGTTCGCGTGCTGACCAAATGTTGCATATACAAACACAGTCGCTGAACGCGGTCGACGTATTTTCACCATAACTGACGCGTGGATAAACAGGAATCTCATCTGCAAGTTAAAAAAGTAGTTGAATGAATCGCGAATAAATTTCAAACATCCATATAGGAAGACCTTTCTATGCTAAGTAGAATCCTTCAACTGCTGCATCTCCATGAAGTAACCTGAAAGAGTGAGTTATTGTAAATCGTTATTTAGTGTGATTTGCTGCAATTCTGAAATGTCTAATTGATTATAACTAGACATATTCAGTCTTAAAAGCAGCCGTCGAGTATCCTGCAGACATTCGTGAGGATCCCAAATACTTGAACAGTGGCAGAAACTTCGGGAGACTTTGCTTCTCATAACGATACATTTTGTTAAGGTATTTGGGCATCCATTAACATTAGAGCTAAATCTTATTAGGCAACTTAGGATTTAAATATGAAAAGCATGCGCGCCAGATTTGAATGCATATTTATATTCAAACTCTTATTCATATTCTGATTCATATTCATAATCGCAATCATAACTGTAAGCCCTACCCCGATGCTGCAGACACACAAATACAGGACACGACACCCTCAGTGAAGCTGAGAGGTTACATGATTTGGATTATAATTTGATATTTAGAGCTGAGAATTAGCATTTAAATTGCCTCATTAGCTAGTCGAGAGTGTTGCACTTTTCGATGCAACAGTCGTCGGCAGCATGTCGACGTTAACCAACACTGCCAGCGAGTTCGGCGCGCGAGAAAATTGGAGCTGTTGCTCTATAATTTTGTTAATCAAAACAAAAACAGCAAATGTTGAGCGGGGGGTGCAAGGACTGTTCAAGGACTAGTCAAAGCGTTACCTAGGCGATCCACTGCAACGCCCATCGCCCAGCGCCGTGTCGATAATTTCCAAATTAAATGTAGCTCGGCAGTGTGCAGTGTGCAGTGTGAAGCGAAGAAAGGCCAAAGGGAAAGCGAACTGGAGGGGGAGAGGCCGAGGAAGCCGAGTAGCGAAATGCCACAAATAACACAAATCAAATCAAGCAAAAAAGAAATGCGAGGCGAGGAGACTTTCCCAAGGCAAGGGGTACAAAAAATAAGGCAGCCAGGAAGCAAGCAAGGGAGAGTCCTTCTTAGCTCTCTCCCTCAGCAGCAGCGATGCTCACCCCTCAAACAACACCACACACACAAGGCCAGGACCTTGGTCTAGTTTTTCAAATTATTTTCTTTTTTTCGATTTTTTTTAATTTACCAATTTTCTTGATCCTTTCTGGCCGTTAGTCCTTTCAGTGAGCAACGCACACTGCAATTACACGTAGATTTCGTTTTCAATTCGCGTCCTTGATTCTGATTTCGATTTCGATTTCAAATTCAATTTCGTCTTGGGTGTTGTTCCCATTGTTGTCGTTCCTGCTCACGCCACCAGCGTGTTGTTGTTGCTATCGGTTGCCTGATTACATGCTTGCATGTCCTGCGTCCATGTCAAGCATTTGTCCGACTCTCCGTGTTCTGTTTTTTTTCCTTCGCGTCCTGTCGAGTCTCAAAAATATTTAGTTTACTTTTTTTTCTACTCCTCTATTTTATTTTATTTCCTTCCCCTCATCTTTTTAGCTCAGTGGCTTGGAAACTTTCGATTTTCATGCTTTAGCATTAAATCTTGTTAGTTGCTCTAAAAAAATACGAGAAAAAGGTTTCTTAATTATCATCATCTTCTGCTAAATCAACATTCACTCTTGCTGCATTTTCCCATTATTATTAGCATGTTAGAGCTAAAGTTCCTGAAAGTCTCGTGAAGTATTCCAGCCACATCGATTCACAGAGTTCAGAATACGGAATACCCATACTCTTCGTCTTACTTTTTGTTTTAAGAATCCCACGAAAGCCCTATGCTATAAATCTGGATCCGAGGGATTGTAGGTGCTCATTGAATTAGCTTTTGAGAATTAGTTGTATAATGTTCATAAGAACAAGACAAATATAAACTAAAAGATAGTTTAAGCTTAGTCAGTTAAGTTAAGTTCTGAAATTTAACATTTCAAATGTTTGCTTTAGATTATAGCATTCGAACTACAAAAAATGTATGCATTGTTAATGAATGCGACAGAGCATACGATCGTATGATGTCGTATAGTATGGGAACGAGAAGAGTTCCCATTACGTGACAGTTTCTCGCAGTGTCCTGTGAGGCGGCAATTAGTTAATTAAGCGAAACTTGGAGTGTCCTGTTCCGGAAGGATAAGAAGTCCTTGTGGCGAGGAGTGCGCGCGAGATCGCAGCAAGTCCTATATCACTCGAGAATCGTTTGCATTTGACGTTTGTGCAGCATCATCAGGACAATTTGCATATTTAATTGAAGCAAACAAAAATTGTTTTCTACAATTTTCGCCTCTATTTTTTTTTTTAATAAAAACATAGAAATTGTTCCAAGCAGGCCGCGCAGCGAAAAGCAGCCACAGAAAGTGCGTCGAGGTGCAACTACTGAGTCGGTGACAAGGACGAAAATGGAAAAGCAGGAAGACAGGAAGGCAGACATAGATGTAGATGTCGATGGAGTTGGAGATGGAGAAGTGGAAACCCCGCGGCGTCTAGCAAAAAGGGCGTTCAAGGGTTAAATGCAAATGAAGCCAAAGTGGAAAGCGACCGAAGACCGAAAAAGCGATCGAAGCATAACTTTGCTTCTTTTCCATTCTTTTTTTGCTTTTTTGGGTGGAAAAAAGGGGCAAGCAAGCAACAGAACATGTTCTCTCCTGTCCCGTCGTCCGTCGCCCGTCTCGCTGCACCCTTTTGATAGATCTGCGTTGTCCCGTTGCGGAACCCGGGCTCAAGCTCTCTATCTCTTTCTCCCTCTTGGGACAGATATTTCGCTTTGCCATCAACTTGATTTCACTGCTCTGGTCCTTTCCGGGCTATGGGAAGTTGCCGGTTGGACGGCAATGAATGTCCAAACATTGAGACCTTTCTCCACGATCGGCGGTCGTGTATTTAGCTTTTGTTTAGCTTGACCAGCGGACAGCGGACAGCGGACAGCGGACAATGGACACGCCTTGAGGTTTTCGCTTATGATTTATGCCCAACTTTGGTTTCTCATCATATCACGTCAAATCACAATGTCAAAACAAACTGCAGCTCGATAGCAATATGAGAAACGAGGGTTGTTGCACAAACCAAGGTGACAAGTGGCAGAAATGCTGCGGCTCTTAGTTACCCTATGTTTCAATACCTCATTAAATCACATCGCACAACATATTCTGAAACGTATCTTGAGTGAAGGCTTAAAGTGTCGTTCTAGCGACTCTTGTAATCACTCACTTTTCCAGAATATTTCCCAGATATTCAAATATATATTTTGATCAATTTTTCAAAAAGATTTTAGCTTGTAGCAGCCGCAATTTGATTTTACGATTTGGCACAAAGTCAAGTATTAATGTTTGAAAGACTCGTTGAATACATTTAACTAGATAAGATGTAACGCAAGTGTGTGAGATCGTTGGGTTCAGCAGCAAAATACTCTTTCCTGGTTAAGCTCAATACAGGGTATACAAACGCAAAACTGACAAAAAAAAAAGCGCGTGCCGCGCTCCAAAAACAACAATATAAGAGAAACAAAACACTAGAAAAAACTGGACAGACTGACGGAGAGACAATCGGTCATTTTGAACATTTATGAGCGCAACCCTTTCTGCTTTTCGCTTTCTGTGCTGTGCAGCAGTTGGTCAGCAGCCCAGGGAGCTGGAAAGCAGCGGAAAATGCGAGTTGGGTTGGCGTGAAAAACGAGGAAAAACATTAAAATCGACGCAGTTGATGAGGGTCGATGAGATGTCAACAGAAGAGCGGCAAGTGGCAAGTGGCTGGCGGGCAGACAGGCAGACAGGCAACTGCTTAGCATAGGGTATCTGCTCCTCCACACCGCTCCCTGTCGCAGTCCTTCTCGTTGCCTGCTTCGCCCGCACACTTGGAGTCCTGACAGCCACGCGCCATTTATGTAAATAGCAGCGGCAAAACACCTGCGCTTGGGGCAATCAATTCGATTAGCCATCGACTGCGCCTGCGACTGCGACTGCGACTGCGACTCGAGGTGGCAGGTGCCACTGCATTTGGAATATTCGAATATGCACATGCCTATTTATGAGGCATAAGATGGTTTTATTACCATATAAACAGCTTCTGCCGCCTGCTTTTCCTCTTTTACTCGCACTTCCAATAATTCCCCCATTATTGAGCAGCGTCTACAAAGCTGCTCTTTTATACCGATGCGTTGCTTTCCTTGGCTCAGCTAAGCGGCGATCTAGACAAAACATAGATCGGATTAAGCTTCAAGCAGAGCAACGTATAAATTGCTTCGCCTCAAACAAAGTAGAACTCGAAGGAGTATTCTACAAGTATATGCTATGATCAATGGGACATGATGACTGTTGACTTAGAGCCGTATGCTTCTCGAGCGGGAAAAGCGGAAAAAAGCTGATTAATGGCCGACTTGGGGCGTAGCAGAAAGTGAGGAAATGAGAAAATGAGAAATCACCGTGTTAGATTGCCACGGCAAACAATTTGAATAGTCTCTTCTGGGCCTGGGCCGCAAAGCAAATGCTGAAATTGTTGCGCCTCCTCGGCGAGTGTCCCGCGTATCCTGAATCCAGTTCTCCTTGCCGAACGGGACGGCAAATGGACGGAGTACAATGAGGAGTAGAGTGCAGGAACTGCTAAAGAGAAATAGAAATAGGAAACAGGCATCCAGTCAGTCAGTGAGCGAGGCAGGCAGGCAATTAATGCGTCAGTTGCAGCGAAGCGGAAAACTGGTTCGCAACGTTTTGGAAATTGAGAAAAACAGACAGTGCCAGAGAGAGAGAGCGAGATACACGAAAACTCGAAACTTTGTCGGAATGCGAGCATTCGACACAGGCTGGCAGAAGGATGTGAGCCGCTTGCTGGCAGGATTAGAAGTCCTGCTGCCAGTTGGCAGGTATTCTCAGTGTCCCAAGTGAGAGCAGCGAGAGTGAGAAGTGGCAAAGAGGGAAGCGCATAGCACGCAGGGCGACCGAGCTACAGATATTGAGATTAGCAGTCCTAAGTATTCAATTTATGTAAAATGATTCATCAAAATGCTTGTCAAAGCCTGGACTTGAAGTCAGCAACGCGTCATATAAGGGAAACTTCGAGGCAGACATTTATGACTGGATATAGCGCAGTGAATTTTCAAAGCTCTCACTCTTGGTCTGCACAAGTTGTAGCTGAAACTCGTGATCGCTTTGGTTCAGAGTAATACCAGTTCTATTCATAACATGGCTTATAGAAAATGGGAATTCAATAAGTCCCACAACTGGACACGTGCCTTGCGCCATGGGATGTCCCGATGTTTGTGCCTGCATTGTCTGCGCCTTTGCGTAATACCCTTTATTAGTGATTCGTCTCGGTTTTGGCCAAGGCATTTGGACTGCGACTATTTGTGACCTGTCTGCTGACTGGTTAATCCTCTGCGAAGATCTCGCTGCGGGAAGGCTTCCCGTCCGACTAGAGGCAGCTTCGAGGCATTAGCGACACATTTGCTACGCCTTTCCACACCAGGAAGCTGGCTGTTGATACCAGCTTATTTACGACTCGGGCAGCGTCCATTAGCCCAGGCAGAGACGGGTTGCGGCGCAGCTAATCCTGCCATTCATGTGATTAGCATACGGCAAACTAGACTCGCAGGACCCGCTACCAAGTCGCAGAGTCGCAAAGTCGCAGAGTCGCAGAGTTGGGCAACCAAACCAATTGGAGCAAGCGACGCCTGCGAAGCACTTGCACCTGCTTCGATCACTCAGCGATTGACGATGCGATCATCCTGTTACTGCCCAGGACCTGCCTCACTCTGCCGCTCTCTGCATCTGGGATCCCCCGTCTCCCTCGCTCGCCTATCGATTGCCTGTCGAGGGACTAAGTGCCGAACGATGACTCTAAACAAGAGCGAGCAAAAACGAAAAATAAAAACACTCGGCGAGGCAACTTAATGAAGACAATGACAGGTGCTGCAATGCATCTCACAACCCAAAAAAGGAACACCAAAAAAGAATACAATGAACTCGCACCGTGGTCTGAGAACGATCCAATTGATAGTCAACTGAATTCCACATGCTAAGTTAGAGTAGAAGAAAAGTTTCAAGCAAATTCAGTCATTCAGATAAGAGTCCTATTAGCACATTCAATAAACCCATAGACTGCAATGAACTTTACGCTAGATTAGCTAGAGTCGATGCGAATTATTGGCTTGCAACTCGTTAGGCATTCAGCACGTTGCCAAGAGGGCACGAAGAGTGTCAGGTTCGCAGTGCTGTAATCGTAGACCAGCATAATCGAGAGAGCCCTCTGGGTAAGGATATGCGGTAGTCGGTTAATTAGTCGCTCGTCGCAGCATACGCTAATTTCCCAAATGATTTCCACGTTTTCGCACATGTTGCGAGTGGGCAATGACAACGGCAATGGCGACGAGGAAAAGGCATTTGTTAAACAGGCAGCAGATGATGCGGGCCAAGGTGCAACTTCCCTACTTCCGACTTGCCAACAATAGTTATGTGTGTGCGTGTGTGTGTGTGTGTGTGTGTGTGTGCCACACGCCCCGAAGAGAGGCACTCTCGACATTTTAATGACATCTTTTTGTGAGCGTGCTCGAATGGAGACGAAATCCTTGCACCTCGCGATTTACGATCGCAGAATGATCGAGCTCATAAAATTGGCGGGCCGTAACTCGTAAATCGATGCAACGATACTCGTATCTTTCAAGCGCTATTCCTGTGTCCTTGCCCATAAAACATTCGCCGCACTTTTACGAGCAAAACAATTCAAATTATTTTACGCGCTTTTTGTGACATCTTTGTGTGTAAATATTGCGGCCATGCCACATAGGGGAAAGCCCCTCGATCCAGTCCCCCGAATTTAGGCTGTGAGTTCATCAAAATGCAAGTTGCGGGCCGAAACTGTTTTAATGATATTGCATATAGCAGCGCATGTCATTTATGAGCTGGGCAGGCAAACAATTTCACAAATTAAATGCAACTTACCCATTCAAGGCCATTGTAGTGTCTCATTTACGATACCTTGTGCCATAAACAGGCAATCCTGAGAAAGAAGAGTGGGAAATCTTGCATGACATAAATGAACAATAAACTCTATCTAATAGAAATCTAAACTTTTAATTAAGTGTCAATGACACAAGTATAAAATTGTGAGCAGCAAATACTTTTAAATAAGATGAACAAGAAAGTGAAATAAATGAATTTAATTGTTGATTGTTATAGTTTTACATATATGTTAGGCATATAGAGAAATTTATAGAGAGGCATATTGCATTCGAATATAGAAGCTTAAATAATTAGAGAAATGTTGTGCTATAGGATACAAAGTTCAATTCAAAGTTCCTGAAGAAGTTGCTTCAGCATTTGCCTTGCTGAACTGTAGATTGTGGTCTACTAATGAAGATATCCCAAGCAAACATTGATCGCATCTTCAGCAATCTTAAGGTTATTTCAACTGGTTTCCTGGGAGTGCGATGCTTGAACTTAATTCAGTTAGCTGGTCATTGTCGAAGCTGAGGTTTATTGCGTCCTATCGCGGCAATCAAAAGCCGCAAAGCAAACAACGACCTATGTTTGGAGGGCAAATTGGCTTAGGTGCTGAAGGCAGCGAACCGGCAGCAAGGATGCACACCAAATGAAGGACACTCAATGAATGGAAAGCAATTAAAAGCGAGTGAGTGCGAACGAGTGAGAAAGTGTTGCAGCATCTTGGGATGGACGGGCGACGTTTGACCCCTTTTTGACCGTCCCGGAACGAGTTGCGATGCTGATCTCAATCTCGATGTCGATGTCGATCGGTGTAAATGTATCTATTAGTTTACCATTTGGCATTGTACGTGTCTAAGTTTGTCGTGCAAACAACATTAGCATTAGCAACCCTTTAAGCCATCTCCACTTTCATCTGCTTCTCTTTAGCTATGCAAATTGCGGCTCAACCCCGAAACCGCAGCAGCAAGGACCTTTGCCATGTGGGCGATTGTCGCGCATCGATTGCATTCAATCAAGAAACAATAAATCCCTTCCATTGATCGGGTTGCGGGTGTTTAGCTCCATTATTCTCCGCATCAATTGAATTCCAATGCAAATCTGATTGTGATTGCGATTGCGATTGTGATTAGGATTATGATTGTGATTGAGATTGCTTTTGTGACAGAATGAGAGCAGCAAATGACAGCTAATGCATTCGCCGGGTTTGGCGCGCAAAACTCGAAACTCCGAGCGCCGGCAAGATGTCCCGAAAAAGTCGACCAAACAATCAGAAAAAAAAATGAAGAGAATAGAAATCCAAGACGACGAGGACGAGAACAAGGACGAAAAATGCGCACACGTCACATTGATTAATCGTCTTCGTCTCTGCCCGTCTGCTCCTCTCTCTCTCCCTCTCTCTCTCTGTCTCTCTCCCTCTCTCGCTCTTGGACTTGCTTTCGTGCTCACGGAAATCAGAACCTTTTGACAAATACAAATAGCTTGGCGAAATACGGTGCTGCGCAGGGAGCTGCTTCCTTTGAGAACTTATCGCGCACGTCGCAGAGGATTAGTGTGAGTCCTCGCTCCCTCTCCCTCTCCGTCTCCCTCTCCCTCTCCATCTAGCTCGCGCTCTCTGCGTCTCGTTGCTCCATTTATTGACAGTTGCAATTGCTTCCACTTCCACGCTCCCCGTGACATTGATTGAGTTGCGTTATCTGCCTGCTCGATAGCTTCCTTCATGTGATCCTTATCGTTGGCATTTGGCCAGCTGCCCGAACCTTGGGCTTGCTCTTCATCCTTCGCCATCCATCGCAAATATCGCAAATATGCTACAGTTGCTTGGCGACCATGCATTGCATGCATTTTTCGCTACTTCCGGCACTCAACCCATTTGCAACTTCACTCTCCACTCCACTTACCCCCCCCCACACTTGCCGCACATTCTACTCGGCGGCCACTTCAACCAGTTTTTGCCACTTGAGAACCTTCCGAGCATGCTTCGCTACAGCTATTGCTGTTCAACTCCGTCCATCCACGTGCCTTCCACAGCCTCCTCAGTCACACTCTGCATACTCACACCCCCACACACACTCACACTCTCTCTCTTCATCTGGCTATCTCGTTCTCTCTCTCGCCTAGTGCGTTGACAGCTGTCCCCTGAGCTCAAAAGGTTTTTTGCTTATTTATGCTACCCTATGATCGTGAAATCCACAAACAGGATCGCTTGTCATACAGCATCTTTCATCTTCATTTTAATGTTCAATCGATTCGGCAAATTTCCGTTGCAATCCACAAAGTAGAAGCAGCTTTAGAATGTTTTTCAATGAACTAACTAGGGTATCCCTCAGTCGTAACTCCCGCTGGCACGCTTGCACAATTTCTTGTCGCTTCTAGAGTGCAGCTAGTTATCCAATTTTTGGCGCAATCGCCGAAAGGTGTGCCAACCGACAAGCGGACTGTGGACAGACAGACAGACAGACAGACAGACAGTCAAACGACGCCGACGCACTGGAAAATCTGAAGGAACTCAGGAACTTCGGGTCCTCGTGCGCTTGTGTGACACATTTGCAGCTCGAGCGAAATCAGAGCAAAGGAGGCAGCAGTAACAAGAGAAGAATAAGGAGTAGGAGTCGAGCCTGGAGTCGTTGTGGCAGTGGCAATGTGGCAATGTGCGAGCCTGCAGCTGCCTCGAGGGTTAGTCAATTGAGCGCACAGCGCAACAATGGGCAGCACACGGGGCACAGGACAATGACAATGGCAATGGCAATGGCATTTACTTAGAGGCATACTTAATAGACATTTAAGGAGACTGCAGTCAAAAACAGCAGCAACAGCAGCAGCAGCAGCAGAAGCTAACGACCCACGCATTGCCTGATCCTGCCTGCCGGATCAGAGCAGGAGACAAGAGCGACCAGCTGTTGGTCGCTCGACCATTTTCCATAGCGCATAAGTTTTGCATACGTTTTGGTTACGGCTCGGTGGCCAACAAGCCGCAACCGAAAACAAAACCGAAACCGAGAAACCGTAACCCAAAACATATTCAAATTTATGCAAATGCAACAACGTTTTGTCAGAAGGTAGCAACAACTACTACCGGTCACTGACGGAATGTTGTTAGCCTACGATTCCTGCGACTTCTGCACAGGTGTGTGATAAACGCCATGTAAACGACAGACAGGATATACCTACATCGTGTGTCGTACTATATGGCCACCCGTTGACGTCCTACTTCCTCAGGGTGGTTCCCAGCGAACGACCCTCTGGTAGAGCCCTTTAGCAGCAACAAATTGCATTTAGTCAGGCCGTATAAAGCATGTACATAAATTCCAGCATTAACTTGGATTTATAACCGTTGCAACAACGACACACCACTGCGACTGAACGATATGCCAATCATAGCAGGCAGCTTGTGTCAGCCTTATCAAGGTAACTGCAAATTTCATTCAAAACTTAAGAGACCACCGAAACTTTGTAGCTTTTACTAAAACCCATTTGGACAATTTTCAATAAAATCAAAATAGTATACTTTATTAGGCGACAAAAAAAATATGGTATTATAGCTAAAAAGAATTCGGAATGTGAACATGGTGAAGGCAATTACAGTACTCGCAATTCTGTGAACACTTTTAGCAAAAAATTGGTTAATTTCATTAAGCAAAATTTCTAGAATTTCATTTATAGTTTTCACATTCTTCTCCATTCAACAAAATAACAAAGTGCGAAAAAAATGCTTCATAAATTATTTGGACAGCCAAAAGTTAAAGTGAAGTTTCGTTCTTGCAAAGCCTCACTTCTCTACGAACGGATCCTCGTGAAAGGAGAAACTCAGGCGCCGCTTCGTGACAACGCCAAACGAATCGAGTTCCTGCTCCTCCTCGAACTCACAGTCACTCGTCGTGTTGTGTCCGCTGTCGGGGCTGATGTGGCGACCAGATCTGACTGTGACTGTTGCGGATGTGGCATGCGGCAGCTTCTTCTGGGCGGAGCGTGAAGCTGCAGCGAGCAGCTTCTGCGCCGAGTGCCTGACGCTCGACGAGATCTTCGTGGTGATCTTGCGCTTGCGTCGCACCACGCGCTGCCTCCTCAGCTGCAGCTGCAGCTGCATCGAGCGACGCCCCTGCTTCACTCCCTGTGGCGAGCACACCTCTCGCTCCTCGTAGTCACCATTGGAAGGTGCTGCGGCTGACGATTGCCAGTACTCGCAGAGATCGCTGGCCGGATCAAAGGCAGGTCGATACGTGGGCGAGTGCGTGGTGGAGGTGGCGGTGGCGGTGGCGGAGGTGGAGAGGAGACGCTGTTGATGACGCTGCCGCAGTCGCTGGCGACACCTGGGACGAGCTCCCGCCGCTCGTACTCCGGCTGGTGGCTTGCGCGTGCTCTCGAGAATGGCGTCGATCATCCGCTCCAGGGTCACATCGCCCATTTGTGTGGAGCTCAAGGTGGGCTCCACCAAGGGAGCATCTACAGCCTCAGCCGACGGAGCGATGCTGGGAAGGGGCTTCTGCTCGAGGTAGCGCGGCTTCTCGAAGTAGCTGTCCGGGATGGCGATGCCTCGCAGGGCGAGTAGAGGTCCCGGAATGATGCTGCTCTCGTTCGTCCTGCAGCTGTAACTGGGCGAGTACTCCGCCTCGAAGGTGGGCAGCGTGGAGGCGTAGACCGCTTGTGCTGGTGCTTGTGGCTTCGTGTGGCTGCGACAACGTGGCACCTGGTGAGGAGTCGTTGTGGTCTGCTGTGGTGGCATGGGGGACATCATGATGTTGCTGAGATCCCTGAGCAGCGGCGTGCTGAGACGCGTGGAGATGTGTTGTTGTGGGGCGGGCAGCGGAGTGGAAGTCGAGGTCAGCTCGACGAGCTCCACGTTCTCCTTGTCCAGTCCAAGCTGGCAGTGTCGCTTCGCCTTGGCGCGCTGCATCAACGACGGCGTGGGAGTCGCCAAAGTGGGCGAGAGGGGAGCTTCGGGAGCCTTGTCCAGGTAGGAAGGACGCGGCTGGTTGACAGCCCACTTGAGCATGTTGGCAGCTGCAAAAAATGAGCGGATAAACTTGTAGATGGTTCAGGATGAGCTCAGGTAAATGTGGAAAGTGGAAGTCGCAAGTTGGCTAGTTAGGTAGCGAGGTATCGAGTAAGAAACACAGAAAAAACCCGCAGGACTTGTCTAGGAAACGAGTTTGCTGAGATCCCTGAGATTTTTCGCAAGGATTTCAGATTCGCACTCCACAACTGTAACTTCAACTGAAGCTGAAACGGAGGCAGCTGAGGCGCCGCACACAACAATTGAAAGCTCGCGCAACAAAAGCAAAGGCGCGCGCGCAAAAAAAAAGATGTGAAAAGCTTTAACTGCTGTTTTGCTTCGTTCCCAGCTGCTTCGTCCTCGTTGCCGCTGTCGTCGTCGTCGTCGCCCTCGATCCCGTTTTTTGGGTGGTTAAAAGTGTTGCTGTTGTTGCTGGCCATTTCAGCATGTTCGCAAAATACTCGCAATATATATTTTAAATGGCTTCAAGTGGAGAGTGAAATTAAATTTGCAAATCTCTTGAGCATCTCGAGACTTCGCGGCCAAAAGCATTTTGCGCATTTTGCGCATTTTGCCGCCACGTTTCGTTCTCGCTGAAGTGCACTTCACCTCCACTTCCAGTTCCACTCGTATTCCAGCTAGAGTTAGAGCGAAAGCCGAGGCTGGCGCTGAAGCCGATGCCGAAGCCGAAGAGGAAGCCGAAGCGGGGCAGAAGGCGACGCACGCGCTTTAATTATGCGAAATTTTATGCAATGATTTTTGCATTAGCAAATTGCGAGTTGCGAAGGGTGTTTTGTAATTAAGTTTCTCACAGCACACAAACACAGCTAGCCAGTCTTGGACGCTTCCCATGCTTCGTTGACTGCCCGCTTGAAGTTTTCCTTGGGCTTTTGCACTTGTCTTATCTTTACCTTTATTTCTCTCTGCTTCTCGATTTATTTATCCCGATTAGCGTCGGCTCACATGCAAAGGCGCAAATATTTCAAATATTCCCAGGCACACAAACAAGAAAAAATAGCGAAACACAAATTTTGATATAGCGCAATAAAAAAAAAAACGACTGTGTTGCGGAACGTTGGAACGACGTGCTGTCAGTTGAGCAGACGCAATGTGACTGATTCGCCGCTAGCACGGCATGTTGCGTGCTCACCTCTGGTTCGGCGCAACAACCACCGTGCTCTCGCACTCGCACTCGCTCCCGCTCTCGCTCTCAGCTGAGTCTGCATAAGCATGAGCAGAGAGCAAAGCAATGTGAGCGAGAGATCGACTAATGGAAAGCAAGGCGCACTCTTTGAACTGAAACTGCATTTTAATGGCAATATTGAAATACATTGAAACAAGTACGAATTGAACGAAATCGTGTTTAGTCCAAGTCCAACAGTTGGTCGCCAACTCCATCGTCCATCTGCGCCAGATTGACGTAATGCTGCCACATGTGCATCCTGACGACGGTCAGAAAGTAATCATGCAACCGCGCAGCCTCCGCGTACTCCAGCCAGAGCAAACGTCGCATGCGGTTGACGCTCAGGAACACAACCGTTAGCACACAGATCATTATGACCAATCCAAGGTTGGCCTCCAAGTAGAACGGCTTAGTTTCCTTGAGCCAATGGTGCTTCTTGACAAGGCGCACATAGTAGCGAATTAGGTCCATATTCTCGTCCATCAAGATGTAGGCGGCCAACATCACCGCCAGCTGGATCAAATGAGATAGTTTCACTTCATCTATCACCGACAATATTGCGTCCATCCTATTGAGTAAATTGACTAAGCTAAATAAACTAACGGAACTGAAACTATATATTGAGAGCCTCTAAAGATTTAGTCTACTACGTAAAGGCGGATATATTAAAAACGAACAATGCCTACTTGACTGTTCAATTATTGGCGATATATTTGATATATATAGTTTGATGGCAAACTATATAGCATGAATTTCAAGCAATGCTTTTCGATGACACGAACCAGTTATAGCTGCTGGTTGAATTCCTCATTTGTTTACACTTCTTACCACTCCACTGAAATAGTATTTTCTATAGCGTACAACTTATTTTCAGCAAATTGGCAACATATGCGATTGTGTTGTATTCGCTAATAATCGTATCTTATCTCGCTAAGAAATTTAAGAATTTTCCGTTCTCGAGAATCTTCGATAATCGATTCGTACAAATGGAATCGAATTTGTATGCAACTCACGTCTTTCTCAAATCAATCAGACAGAATCGAGCAAACATCGAAAGAGCAAAGAGAAGTGCCGCCGTTACCAAAAGAAAAATGCAAGAGCCAAGTACGAGTACGAGCTGCATAAGTAACATAACATACTTCCTTAGATGAGGGGGATATGACAGAATATGACGACGCGAGGGAAACGCGTCGGGACTAGGCGACGTTTGAGATTCGAAGTTATGACCCATCCAATGCTGGCCAAGACGGCAAAATGCGGAGGGGGAAGAAGGTAAAGGAGGGTAAAGGTAGCACGAGCTCTTAATCCCACACAGCTGTTTCTCGGGACAGGCAATGGAACTACACATATATTTCTTGGCGCTAACCGTGTGATTTAAGATTATCGTCCTATCGTCCTCGTCCTCGTCCTCGTCTTTATCTTGATGTCCTTGCTCCCTCTCTCGGCGGCTTGTGTTTGCGTGTGCGAGGAAAAACGCCCGTCGAGGCGAAATACAAAAAATAAATAAATAATGTACAAACTGGCAGAGACGAAAAAACGGTAGCAAATCGGAGCGTGAAGTCGCAAGGAAATTGAAAATTGGAAATCAGAGAACATTTTTCGCAATTTTCATGTATGAGAAATTGCAGAATTGTTCGGCAATTTATTAAGCGACGAATACGAACGGATTCCCCTCAAGGCGTTGCCCATGCCCTAATTTATCTTCCTGCTCTCTCGTCTCCCTGCTTCCTCGAGACGCGAGCGTCTGGGCAGGGGCGTTGTAGTGACCAATGCGTTAAATTGGCTTTAATTCAATGCCTGACAAGACGACAGATTATTGTTGCAGCAGCAGAAGCAGCAGCAGCACAAGCGGCAGCTGCCCCTCGAACAGCGCGCGCTCTCTTCAGGACAATCGGTAGAACTCCGAAACCGGACTATTCTTTGACCGTCCTATTGATTTATTCTCAGTTCTGTCACATTTTTTAGATTTATTCATTGCTCCAAATTGAGCGCCCAAAACACAGCTGGACCATTTGTTAGGCACAATCGAAGGATCTGCATAGACTGAAAGACAGATAATAAGTAGCAAAAACCAAAAGATCTTAAGAAGCAACATCATGATATCGCATGCTTTGAAATTCCTTACTGAACTTAAGGCAATCATCAATCCGTTGAAAGTCTTTTACTTAAAACAACATGAAGCAGTTTAAGTTTTTTTAAAACTAAAACTAAAATTTCAAGCAAAATAATTATATATAAAGACATTGATTGTTGTTATTTAACTTCACAAGAGCTCGACAAACACTTCATCGGATAATGTTATAATGTTGTATATTTCCCAAGTTGTTGAACTAAAATTCTATTGGCATTCAACTCAATTGAAGTTACAAGTGTCACTCGGTGTGGTCTTCATCCGGAGATGAAATCCTTTGAATTGATCTTGATTCCGGCCAAAATGCGCCATAAATTCCCATGCAGGAAGTTTTTAGGCCATAAAGACACTTCACTGTCTCTTTCTGCTCCACAGTAGACTGTCGTCTATTGCCAGAGAGTACAGCTGTCTTGAGTCGAGACCCAGATTTGGATTCGGAAGAAGTCTCATAAATTTGCGCTTAAAAACGCCAACTGAATGGAAAGGGAAATGTTGGCGTCGCAGTCGACGCCGCCGGCGACGCAGGAAGTTGAAGACGAGAGCCCTTTCTCCAATAAATTGCGAAACAATTGCACAATTTTCCACAACATTTTCTTTTTCTCAGCAGCAGCGACGGCGACGAGGACGGCGACGTCGACAGCGACGGCGGCGCTTGTCCCATAAACAATGAGCTAAATTGTACAATGGCCTGTATGTGTGTGTGAGTGTGAGTGTTCGTGTGCGTGCGTGTTTGTGTTGTCCTTTTCTTGGCGAAATTTCAAAGGTGAAAGGAGCCACACGCTGCGAGAAAGGTAATTGAAAATTATGTTCTGTGGCGTAAGAAGCAAAGGAGCAGCTGGCGCAGCTATGCACACACACACTGTCACACACGCAACAAACAGATATCGAGATAGATCGAGCGATACCACTGTCGATACCTTTGCGGCGATGCCCTGCCATTCATTCACCTTGGCTTGACCAACTGCGTGTGAGTTTTCGTTATTGTTGTTACTTTTTTGGCAACAATGTTTTCTACTAATATGGCCAAGATAAGCATACCAACAGCGAGTTGTTTCAAAATACGTGTTCATGTTTCATACTAAAACATTTATAAAACTCATGAACTTCGAAGTTATCAGTAAAAATGCACAAAATTAAACAAAATCACACTTTTAAGAATACATTTATAACCAAGTTCAACGAATGCTGTAAACTTTAATTTTGTGAAGTTCATTCATTTAGGAATTTATGTTACATTAGTTGAATTGTTACACCATACAGGTTGGTGCACTTAAAGCGATAGCGTGTCAATATGAATGGCATACAAATTTTAAATTCATATTTAATTTATTGTAACACTTTCAATGTTACTGTGCTTTATTCAGTGTTCCCGTATGTGTGAGACTCTACTTGTTACTTCTTAAGCAATACTGCGAACACACTCCCACACACATGCACAATGCACCCATAAGTATGCAGATATGCGCCTGCGCGTTGTCGCTCTCAATTGCAATACTCACTCTCTCTCTCTCTCTCGCTCTCTGCACATTCCACCTATGCATTAAAACACTGATACAGTGAAGCACTCTCACCTTTGCGCTCTCTTGCTCTCTTTGCTGTTAACCGCGCAGCACTTCCGTAGCGTTCTCAGCGCGCGCAGCTAAGCGACCGCCGCTCCGAGAGTCAAATCAGTCTGCAATTGCTATTCGAACAGAGCGCACGTGCTTCGTGGCAACGCAACGAAATCGGAACGAAACAAACGCAAATTCGGCACTATTCTCGCTTGCAATTGCAAATATTTTGTTTATTTTTTTTTTATTGGTGACACATACGAAACATATACACATACATACGAGCAAAAAGGTAATTAACAACAACAATAAAAGTGTTCATGGAAAGCAATACAAAACCGGACCTTAGGAAGCTCAGCGTGAGCTTTTGGAATTCCCTGAAATAGTGTGCTTGCATTCTATCAACATAATTGTGCATATCAAATTCAATTCGAATGTCCAGCTGAGTATTTTCCAACTGGCAACTTAATTGTACGTAAATGCAAAGGAAAGGGATGCCAATACACAATCCAAATATTCTTGTTCTGATTTCATTTCTGCCGCTTCGTTGACTTCTCGGTTGCGTATATTTTATCCATATACGGATAGAGAGAAAGAGCCCAAAAGCGCGCCAAAAAATACTCGCCCGACAACTAAAAAACAGAGCCAAAAAGCTAAAAGACTAAACGGCAAAAGGAATTCGCGAACACACACATAGAAAGACATTCACACAGACATGCTCACGCACTCGAAACTAACCGAACCACTTTTCTCCCTCCCGCATTTGCAGTCACCCACATCGCAGACAAAGAAGAACAAGCCAACAAAAGTGGAATAAGCTGTAGTGAAGAAGCACAGCAGCAACATGCTCAAGTGGGCTGTCAACCAGCCGCGTCCTTCCTACCTGGACAAGGCTCCCGAAGCTCCCCTCTCGCCCACTTTGGCGACTCCCACGCCGTCGTTGATGCAGCGCGCCAAGGCGAAGCGACACTGCCAGCTTGGACTGGACAAGGAGAACGTGGAGCTCGTCGAGCTGACCTCGACTTCCACTCCGCTGCCCGCCCCACAACAACACATCTCCACGCGTCTCAGCACGCCGCTGCTCAGGGATCTCAGCAACATCATGATGTCCCCCATGCCACCACAGCAGACCACAACGACTCCTCACCAGGTGCCACGTTGTCGCAGCCACACGAAGCCACAAGCACCAGCACAAGCGGTCTACGCCTCCACGCTGCCCACCTTCGAGGCGGAGTACTCGCCCAGTTACAGCTGCAGGACGAACGAGAGCAGCATCATTCCGGGACCTCTACTCGCCCTGCGAGGCATCGCCATCCCGGACAGCTACTTCGAGAAGCCGCGCTACCTCGAGCAGAAGCCCCTTCCCAGCATCGCTCCGTCGGCTGAGGCTGTAGATGCTCCCTTGGTGGAGCCCACCTTGAGCTCCACACAAATGGGCGATGTGACCCTGGAGCGGATGATCGACGCCATTCTCGAGAGCACGCGCAAGCCACCAGCCGGAGTACGAGCGGCGGGAGCTCGTCCCAGGTGTCGCCAGCGACTGCGGCAGCGTCATCAACAGCGTCTCCTCTCCACCTCCGCCACCGCCACCGCCACCTCCACCACGCACTCGCCCACGTATCGACCTGCCTTTGATCCGGCCAGCGATCTCTGCGAGTACTGGAAATCGTCAGCCGCAGCACCTTCCAATGGTGACTACGAGGAGCGAGAGGTGTGCTCGCCACAGGGAGTGAAGCAGGGGCGTCGCTCGATGCAGCTGCAGCTGCAGCTGCAGCTGAGGAGGCAGCGCGTGGTGCGACGCAAGCGCAAGATCACCACGAAGATCTCGTCGAGCGTCAGGCACTCGGCGCAGAAGCTGCTCGCTGCAGCTTCACGCTCCGCCCAGAAGAAGCTGCCGCATGCCACATCCGCAACAGTCACAGTCAGATCTGGTCGCCACATCAGCCCCGACAGCGGACACAACACGACGAGTGACTGTGAGTTCGAGGAGGAGCAGGAGCTGGTGCTGGGCAATGGAAGTGGACGCCGTCGTGAAGTGGGCGATGAGGAGCTGGAGGCGGCATGCAAGCTGGATGCGATTTGGCTGCACTCGGAAGCGAGAGATGCCACAAAGCGGCGTCTAAGCTTCTCGCTCAATGGTGACAGCTGATGATACAACTTCATGTAGATCAGATGTTTATGTGTCGTATTTTTTTACCTTTTTTTTTATTAATTTAAGAGTATTTTTTTTGAGAAATAAAAACTGAACAATTATATTATGGAAATTGAAATGAAAATGTTTTCTATGGATTTCTTAATGAGCTGCGCTCTTCTTATGTTCCTTAGTTTCTGAGTTCCCGAGTTGCTGGGGCGTTCCCACAGTCGACAGTTACCCGGTTGAAGAATCGTGCAGTGGATCGTGGTGTTGCCTTCATAATTTTATGACGACTTTTGCCTAAACCACAAAAGCGGCTCGAAGGAACCAGCATTAAATGCAAAACAACCTCTTGAAAGCCCAACGATGCGTGGCGCATGATCTTCAAGTCTGCCATGCCAGTCCGCAGCCAAAGGAGAAAACACGGGCCACACTCTTTAACCCGCTAGCAGAACAAGTCTACAAGTCTTTCCCACAGCGTCTGCGTTTATAATGGGCGTTTTTATGCCTTGATAACTCCCAAGAATGCCCAGAAAAGAGAATAGGAAAGACTGGGAGAGGGAGCGATATCAGCACCTAATTGAGGGACTTGCTTGCGGTTAATATAATGTGGGCCAACCAAGTTTATGGCTCTTGACTGTACGCAAGGCATTGGCAAGGAACAGGCTTACGCAAGGTATTGAAGTTATCAGTACTAATTAAGTGAAGTTTTGTTAGGAAGAAAACAGTAGACGAACCAGAAACAGACTAAGGACAGCTGAGAGAACAAACCTATAGAGCGAATGGTATTTGTGAATTGAATTTGAACAAATAAAAAGTAATTTAAATCATACATATAATACATATCAATATCATATGGATTCATTTGAAAGCTCAAGACTTAAAACCAGATTAAAGGACTATTAAGACTATTATTTTCTCTTCAATAAATTCTAGGAATTTTTACACTTCAGTACTTTACAAACTTGGAAAGCAAGCAATTTCAAGATATTTTAATGTATATCGAGCTAGGCTGGTGTAAACTGGTAAATTTTCCAATTAAATGTTTTTCAACTTGAAGCTATTATTACTTCATTAAAAATCTGGACAGCTTTAGGAAATGTTCAAACACTTTTTTATAATTTGAAAGGAATACACGCAATTTTGTCTTCCTTGAAATTTGAATATATCTCACGTGGAGTTGGAAAAAAAGTAATTAAGCAATTTGAGAGCTAAATGAAGCAAATAAACTGTGTTATATACTTAGTAGTTTCCAGAGCCTGGTTTACCAGGCATGTCGAAGAAGACGTGACTCATTAGACCAAGAGAGGTTTCGGTCAAGTTCTGGACTCTTTTGGCATTCAATTGGTTCAGTGCTCGACAGTTCTCATAATTGGCTCGGCGTTAAATGAGCTGTCATAACATTGGAGGGTTATGCAAATGCAGTGTCTCGTCTGTCCCATGCCACTAGCCCTCGTCTTAATCTTACAGTGGTCAAGCCGGCGATAGTAAAAGAGAGAGAGAGAGACAGCGTTAATACTTTTCTCGCTCGCACTCTCTCTCTCACTCCCTCTGCCGCATATGAGGAGCTGTTCCCAGGGTAATGCTCAGTAGAGCATAAAACATGCATCGGCATGCCACTAGAGGAGTCGGAGTAGACATCTGTTTTGGAGTGAAGCAACTGTAAACTGTAAACTACATAAGTACCTTATGATGTGATATGTCTGGACATTGATGCGAGGTCACCATCGCCAAAAAGGTCAGCTCAACTAGCTGACGCAACGGTCAACGCATCAAGCAAAACAAAAAACAGAGCAACACAAGTATTCTGCAGGTATTTCCCTATGTCATACCCTTTTCCCAACACACACTTCCGGACAGGCGCTGGTCAGCGCACAAATGTTCGGACGGACGGACGGACGGCAGGATGGCAGGCAGGTTTTCCTTTGGCGCTGCCGAACATAGGCAAATCACAGGAAAGGTTACAACGTTACATCGCGTCCATCATTGTTTTTTATGCGCTCACCTTTCTTTCTTTTTATTTCCTTTTATGTTCTGTTCAGCGCAGACTATTCTGCTCCTATTTATGTTCTACTTGTTTTGGGCAGTTGCACAATTATTATCTGGTTCTCTAATGATGGCCTCTTTGTTCTCCGCTTCACTCACTGTCGTTGACATTGTCACTGGGGCGACTCTCCACTCCGCCGACTTGCCGTCTCATTTAACAGCAAGCTCTTTAATTTTATTTAAATTGCTATTGAAACGGTTCGTAGTTCGTAGTTCGAGGCGCCTAACTGCGAAAGTGCTATTAAAATTCTTTTGTAACCATGCGCAGTAGTTACAGATTTTAGGGAATCCTTTTTTTTGAATTAGCTATGTTACTTAAAAACACATTTCGTATTCCCAACTTGTTTCAAGGCTATCTTTAAATACCATGCTTGCATTTGTATAATAAATATGAACAGTGAAATGATTACTGAAAGAAAGAATCTATCTTTCTCTTCAACTGCGAAAACCACTTTAAAAATATTTACAAAAGACTCGAATAAATACATATAGATACGCAGCGACAATTGGTAACTTAATTTCAATTCAACACAGTTCAATTCAGTCGAGTTCAGCTGAGATCGATTAAAGATTTAAAGGAAACGCCCCTACGGATTTAGCACACTTCAAACACACTCTGGGGAGCAGAAATTAATAGAGTGAGGTGTGATCTGGACAATGGCAAAACGATGATCTCTCACTCTTCGCATTGAAAACCCATTTGCTGAAAATTGTGGAAAATGTGCGACCATTAAAAGCGGGCACACTTTCGACTCTAATTGCGATTTAAACGATCGTCGTGTCGAGTGCCAAAAACGTTTGTAAATTGAAACAGCAACATTACTCTACTCCAAACACCATCCGACATCCGACATCCGACATAATAGACGTTGCAGTGCACCCGCTTGATTCTGCAGCGGTGACAAAATTCGAGTTCTAACGCACCTTTCAGCCCGCACTTTTTCGTAGCATTCCTTCTCGCTCCCCTAGGTGCATAGGCCCAATAGATGGAGAGAGAAAGAACGAGAGTGAGAGAGCGAGGTCCATTGGCCGCCCGCTTGAGTCGCGCTGGCCACGCACGCGTGCCCCTGCCCCTTCTATTGTCCCTGGGCCTCTTATCGCCGCATTGCCATCGCGATTCGCTGTCGCTGTCGCTGGCGAAACAGTTGCAGAAACTAGCGAAAACAATGGAAACGGCAACACGCGACAGGACGAAACTGCAAACGATCCTGTCCTGCATGTCCTGTCGATCTGTCTCGTGTTTGTTGTCAGGAAGTCGCCGTCAGGCCTTGCAAATGTGTAAACATGTGCAAAAAGAAAGACCTGAAACTAACGCAATATCCAGCGAGCAGCTACCCTGTAAGGTTCACAATACCTGATCTATGCAATTGCAAGAGCTCTCAACTATTCCATTAAACTAGTTGTCAAAACGGTTAGTAACTAAAACACTTACAATAATTGAAAGAACACAAGTTTGTGTTATAATTGTCGAGTTTCAGCATTCCGCGTTGACTGCACGCACGTTTACAGGGTATTATTGCAAGTATGTATGTAGGTACAGGGCGTTCTCAAGGAAGAGCCGTTATTTCGACTATCCTGTCCGCAGAATAGAAAGGCCTTTCCATTGACATGTCCTGTGTTGCTGCGGGTCGCACGTCACCGTCGCTCTGTGCGTTGCATCACTAATAATACCCATTATTACTTAGCAAGGCGCTAACTATGCATGTCCTAGCCTCAGTCGGGTCCTGAGAGGGGGA
This sequence comes from Drosophila rubida, assembly GCA_035046165.1. Taxonomy (NCBI): domain Eukaryota; kingdom Metazoa; phylum Arthropoda; class Insecta; order Diptera; family Drosophilidae; genus Drosophila; species Drosophila rubida. The sequence continues at coordinate 805,356 of JAWNOF010000023.1, forward strand.
GTAGAGGAGAGAGAGCGCGAGATACAAGGCTCTAACAAGCCGTATCCTTCGTGCGAACTAAACGGCAGACGAGATGGAAATTTCACCTGTTGTGTGCTCTGCGTGCCATAAATTTTCAAATATCCTCGTCTCACTTTCCTCTGTCTCCTTGGCCCCCAAATAATGTGACGCATCCCGCACACTGAAGAGAACACAAAACACAAAAAAATTACCGAACGAAACGAGGCCAATTTAAGGAGCAGAAGAGCGTTCAACCTATAACATGTTATTTGCAGCTCTAACCACTCATCAACTCGGCATTTGCCAGCTCTCGACAGCAGGTGTAAAGGTCACAATGTGCTGGCTCAACGACCCATCGACCAATTGACCACTTGACCACTCGGCCACTCGGCCACTCGACTAGTCGACTGGTTGATCAATTGACCGGTTGAGCTGTTGGCCAAATGTGAGACAAATTTCAAAGCAACAGCTGCAAGTTGAGTTGAGTTGGAAATCCTTGAACCTTACAGCTAATTACAAATTGCATACCCAAAAACTTGTGCTCAAATCAACATATGATCTTCAGTATATGGATTGGGTTCTTGTTTCACTACAAAAGAATAACACTTTCAGCATAACTTGTGCAGGCTCTGTGAAATTCAATTTCTGCTCTCTGACCAATCTTGCAAAATTGATTAATATTTCATTTAAATTTCCGAAAGTTAATTGAACTGTCCTTGCACCAAGCCGAAAAACTGAATCCATGATAAATGATATGTGATGATCAATCAAGGAATAGTCTCTGAGATCAACGCTCGCTGATCTGCATATGCATCTTTGATCCCATGAGGAGGAGAGCGCTGAATATCGTCACGATCATTGTCCTCATGCATCGATGGGCTGCAATAATTACGGCGATACCTTTTTCGCAGACACCTAGACAGATAGCACGACGTCTGATAAATGTGGCACATCATTGCATCGCACATATCATTAATGCAAATCTATGGGCCTGGATCAGGTCGCTTTCGAACCGTTTTCTATTCACGTTCTGCTTCTTTTTTTTTTGCACTACCCTTCGACTGTCATGTCACCGAAAATATTGTTATAACAATTGCAAACTGTCGAACTATAAGATCTAGAAGATCTCTTCTGTACAGTTCATTAAGTGCGGCGCACTTGAGAGAGACGGCTAGAGACAGAGTGAGAAAACCCTTTCGATAGGATTTGCGGCCGAGCCGTGAGAGAAAAGAAAACAGCTTAAACTTGGGGTATGACCCTGATCCTGACACTACGCAACCCTATTGCTAGGGTCGAGCGCTCGTGAAGTGCGCAAAAATTTAAATGACGAGCGGATGGATTAAGATTTTTCCGAAGCCTTGGCAATTTTCCGCATTTGCGCTAATTAAGCAAATGCACGACGCTGAACAACGCCTTGAGAATGCAAAAAAGAGGTGCGCACGGTGAGGGTTATGTGTAGCGTTATCCCCCTCCCCCCACCACCCAAGCAGCCATCAATAGGAAATGTCACCCTCGATTTCGTTCTTATTTTTTTTGCCTTTGTCGATTTGATTTCGCAAACAAATTCACAATGAAAGTGAAGTGTTGCTCTTTGCTAAAAGTTGCCGGACGCCGGACGGCGGACAGGGTTGCCAGACTAGCGTGTGGCGTGTGTTACGCTTCGGCAAGTTAAAACACCCGACTACTCTGCGAGTCTAAGCCGATAGGCCTGACTAAACGCCCAGGCGGGGTTTCAACTATTTTGCATAGACGCAGGACCCTTTTGGGCCGAGCAGCTGTTGCAAAAAAACAACCAAAATTATACATAAACAAAAAAACTGCGAGTGTGAAAATATGGTAGAGGGAGAAGTGCACGTAATTGGAGTTGAAGTTGAAGTTGATGTTGAAGTTGAAGTTGAAGTTTATGGCGAAGTCGAGGGGCAAGACGACAGCCAAAAATCAAATATCATATATCAACTTACATATCACAACAAGATGGGAAAAACAAAAACAGTGCAGCCGGGAGTTTCCATTACCATTTTCCCATTTTTCCATTTGCATTTCAAGCAAAAGATTTCCATTTGCATCTTTCTATTACATGCGCTCACACCTTTCGCGCGCCAAAGAGCCAGAGGAGAGGGCAGGACGACAGCTGCCTAGAGATCGACTCCCGACCCACGGCCTCGACTCTCTCACTCTCGCTCTCGCTCTGGCTCTGTCGAAGTAGAAGAAGTCGTCTCTATGCAAATGGCATTTATGCAAATCTCCCAGGACATTTGATAGCTGCGTGGCATTATGAATTATTGAACTATTGGCAGTCTAAGCAAATATAAATTGAGCAATAAATTTCGGGCAAGGGTTCGATTCGGGAATGCTCGAGCGTTCCTCTCTCCCTCTATTTGGCGCAGAGTGTGTTTTCTTACGACATCGATATGCGTGAGTTTTTTTCTACTTGTAATGTTTTTTCTCTTTCCATAAGTGTTTGCAAGTGTGCTTAAGAATCGTCATGTGACATGACGCAGTCAAAATTATAGAAATACAAACAAAAAGTACAAGAAAAAAGTACAACTCCGATGGCAATTAGCGATAAAAAAAAACTAGCGCTATGGTTCAGCACTAAAAGGTCGCGGGCCAATTAGATGAGTTAGTCGCCCGTTTGATGTGCCCAAAAATTGAGGTTGCAACTCAATGGCAAACTCGGTAAACGGCCACGTGGCCCTCGCAGCTGACACTCGACAATACGCGAGAGTTGAGCCAATTTTAGTTGCACCCCATTCAAACTAAAGTCTCTTATTGGAGAGTTATTAACTGACTCCGCAATTAGTCTGCTCTTCAACTACAGCAGACCATATTCAATTATGCAACTCCAATTCGGAAACAAAACGAGTTCTCCTAATCTGCTAATATAAATTGCATATCAGGCAACTCAATAAAAAAAATAGTTTAAATTAATGAACAAAATATAGCTTCTAATTATGATAAGATTGACAATTAATTATTGAGCATAAACTATTTTCACATTAAAACAAATTTGAGAAAGTCAAGCAATTTTATAACGAGAACTTGCCAGAACTGAGTTAATCATGTCGACAGACTGGAATTATGTTTTTGCCTAATGTGAAATCCGTGCAGGCATAAAACAGCTTGCTTATGGCAGTTTTGCGTTGGGATTAAACGTTGCAGGGGAACGGATATTGTAGATCTTTAATCTTAGAATGTTGCAACAAAGACGAGTGCGAAGAGCCTAAACCATTTACAAATATACGTATCTCTACATCTACAGCAATTGTATCTGCAGCACAGCTGCAGTTCGAGCCAGGACATTGAAAGGAAGGGATATCCAACACCTTTCTTTAGGTCCGAGCAAGATTGTCGCAAGATTGTTGCAATACGAAAGCAATGTATTCCAATGAGCTAAGCCAAAGGATTAGAATTAGAATATGCCAAGCAGCCAGTTGAATGAAAAGAAGTTGTATGAATGGAATACCAGTCGGTGCATTCATTGAAGCATGCCACACGCAACTGATCTGAACTAAAGACTCAGGTGCCAGCGGCTTATGCTAATGAGCAGGTAGAAGGAAGGACCATAAATCAAAAGCAAAAGCAAAAATCCAAAACAGTAGGCGTCTAAAATCCTTTCGACACTTAATTAGTGCAGCCACACCTGAAGCTAAGCTATTGGAAAAATAGCATAAGATTAAGATAAAGAATCCAAAGGACTTAAGGTTGCTGTGCTACCATTGAAATTGTCATTTGTCTTGGGCATCAATTTGAAACGCTTCTAAATTCAAAGGACACTAGACTATAACTCTGGAATACTTAGAAATATCATTTATATTCTAATATTACCATAAAATATCTTAGAAAATAATTAGTTTATTAAAATAAAGTGTGCTGTTTGAATTGAATACAGAGATCATTTCAATTGTAAATATAGGACATTTTATTGGGATCGGTAAGAAGTGCATTATTCAAAATATAGTATACATTAAAAATATCAGCATCCCAAAATGATTGATGAAAACTTTAAGCTGTCGAATCACATTAAGTTATCACACAAATCGCATGTAAAGCTTGTTATCCCCTTTCTACTTGCGACAATTTCCTCTTAAAGGTTTTATACAATTGAAGTGATTTTATAGTTTCCATATCGTGTTTAAAGCTTATTGATTTTGTCGGCTATATTGAGAATTCTGCGACGTAACTTCCTACAGCTCACAGCGCTGAGTAAGGGATTATCCAGCTCCGGATCCTCGTCACTGTCTGCAGTTTCAGTTTCCTCTAACTCGGACCTATTATCGTCAGTCGTCTCCCAATCCATGGGCTCCTCGAGAAGCCCGCCAGTTGGCTGCTCCTCAGATGACTGCTCTTCCTCGGTTGCCTGCCTTTCAGTTGGTTGTTGCTTAGTTGCCTTCTTCTCAGTTGCTCTTTCCCTAGTTCGGTATTCCAGAGTTGGCGGTCCCATAATTAACTTTTCTTCAGCTGGCTGCTCCTCAGTTGACTGTCTCTTAGTTTCAGTTGCTTTCTTCTCAGTTGTCTTCTTCTCAGTTGGCTGTTCCTTAGCTGCCTTCTTCTCAGCCGGCTGTTCCTTAGACTTTTTCTCAGCTGGCTGCTCCTTAGTTGCCTTCTTCTCAGCTGGCTGTTCCTTAGTTGCCTTCTTCTCAGCTGACTGTTCCTTCGTTGTCTTCTTCTCAGCTGACTGTTCCTTAGTACCCTTCTTCTCAGTTAACTGTTCCCCAGGTGGCTCTTCCGCAGTTGGCTGTGCCTCAGTAGGCTGCTCTTCAGGTGCCTGCGCCTCATTTGGCTGCTCCTCAGTTGGCTGCTGCTCCTGAGCGGGCTGCTCCTCTGTGGACGATAGAGTCGAGCTCTCTTCGGCTGCCTTCTGAGCAGCTACTTGCAAGTTATGCAACTCGCGGCGGTAAATCTTGCGTTCGTATTTGCTCATCCGAGTTTTTTGTTTCCTGCTGTTATTTTTCTTACCATCAAATGCTTGTTTATTGTTTGATGTGGAAGGTGTATCATCTTTATCCGTATTCGATGGCATATCGGAATTATTTTCTGATTCGGATAATGCAGCTTCCAGATTTGCACTTGAAGTGCTTTCCGTGTGCTGCAAAGCAGTGTCTTCATTGTTGACGACATTCGATTGATCAATTACAGCAGATGAGTTTGTTACTTCAATGACATCCGATTGAATGACTGACTGCTTCTTTTCGTTAGAATCTTGATTGACGTTTGATTGCAACGCCCGCTTAATATTTTTCTTATTTTTAGCAATTGGCTTTGATGTATTAGCTTCAGCATTTTGGGTAGCCTGAGAATTTGACTTATTTAAAGTAGTTTGATTGATGCTTGATTGTGGGCAATCTTCAGAGTTTTCCTTGGCCACAGCGTTAGCATTTAATTGGTTTATTTTGCTTCCATTTACGGCAGGAGCTTTCTTAGCGTTTGGAGGCTGAGTTGATGCTGATTGAGTGACGGATAATTTCGAAGACTGTACTGCGTTATTTTTTGGTGTTTTTGTATTATCCTTCGGCATTTGCTTGGGCACCACCTTAGCTGTCTTGGATTGGTTAATAGCGCTAGCTTGATTAGCCTGAGCTTTATTGACTGGCGACTCCTTTGCTGTTGGTTTAGTTGCAGCACTTTGAGATGTGACCGAGCTACTGCGATCGCTCGGCGATTTAAAGACATGCGCTGATGTGTCATTGATCGTCTCCGTTGCAGTTGCAGCCATTGCAGTTGGAGAACGCATCTTTTGATTGGCGTTCAGTCGAGGCCAGTCGTCTGGATTATCCCGCATTATGGTCACCGTGGATACCCATTGATCTGATTCGTTCTCTAGACAAGTTCCCGAACTCCAAGCGGGCTTCTCATTGATTTCGCCCTTGAGTTCACCAACTGATTGAGATCTGTTCAGAGTCGTTGTCAATGATTCTGGTTCTGTTTTGGCATCAGGCGAAGGTTGGGAATTCGGCGACTGATTGATGCCCGGCTGTGACTGTTGGCTAAGTTTTGCCTTACACATTTGCTTGTATATCGACTGCGGCACCTTCGGCTCAGCAAAGGGATAATCCTCGGGAAATGATGGCGGACTGCGTATGGATTGGAATCGTTGATTGAAAATCAATTGCGGTGTCATGGACTGCGATTTGCGCGATCGAGCCGAGTGCGCTTTTTGCTGAACACTCAGTTGTGGCCACTCTTCAGTTCGATCTTGGGAAATATCGCTTTGGCTCGAACGCAAATTTTCATCACATTCTTCTTGTTTGGCCACAGGAGAATGTGGTGATTGCTCCAAGCACTGATTATTGTTGACAGTGCTGCTGGACTGCAAAGTTTTGACTGATTCCTCTTCTTTTGAAATTGAAGCAGGTTGTGTTTGATCTGGAGCAGTTGGCAGTGCTGCTGTTTGCTCCCCTGAAGAGTCATTATTATTGTCAGAATTCTCGCGCTTTAAAATTTTGAATACTTTCTGTTTGGAATTTGCAGCAAGCTGCTGTTGATCAGAAGGAGTCGGAAGTGCTTCAGTTTGAATGTTGTTCTCAGTGTCAGTGCGCTTCAATATCTTCAATGTTTTCTGTTTGGAATTCGAAGCAAGCTGCGGTTGATCAGAGGGAGTTGGAAGTGCTGCCGTTGGCTCGGCCAAAGACTGAGTATTGTTGTCAGCACTGCTGCGCTTCAATATTTTCAATATTTTGTTCTTAGGCTCTGAAGAAAGTTGTGGTTGATCTGCAGTAGTTGGAGCTGCCACTGCTTGCTCGGGCGAAGAGTCATTAGTATTGTCAACACTCTCGCGCTTCAATATTTTCAATATTTTGGGCTTGGACTCTGAAGCAAGTTGTGATTGATCTGGAGGAGTTGGAGGTGCTGCTGTTTGCTCGCTTGAAGAGTCATTGTCATTGTCAACGTTGTCGCGCTTCAATATTTTCAATATTTTGTTCTTGGAATTCGCAGCAAGTTCCGGTTGATCCAAAGGAGTTGGAATATCGACAGCTTGCTCTTCAGTCGAGCAATCGATGTTGTCGACGGTGTCGGGCTTCATCTGTTGAAGTTTGCGTTTTTTGCAAATCAAAGCAACTTTTGTTTGATCCAAAGGAGTTTCAAGTTCTGCTGTTTGCTTAGTCTCCGCACTGTTCAAATTCTTATTCAAAACTTGGGCATCAACTGCCGCTTTATCTGCAGTTGCAGTTGCAGTTGCAGTTGGCTGCTTCTTTGCCATTTCACTGCTCATTGGCGCTGTCCATTGGCGAGCTCTCTTCAGCACATTGTGCTGCACACTCGGCTGTTGCTGTTGCTGTTGATGTTCTTGCTGCTGCTGCTGCTGTTGCTTGGCAACAATGCGACGCGGTGCACGAAATTGCTCCGGTTCTAGTTGTGGAACGCTCTCGGCTACAACTACAGTTTGTGGCTCGGGCTGCGGCTGCACGAGAGGAGCGACATCATCCTGCTGATTCATATCCATTTCCGTCGAAGTATCGGTATCCTCGCTGTAGTCGGGGCTCATGGAGGCCTGTAAATTGTTGGCGATGCGCATTAAAGTCTGCTTTGCAAGTCTTACACACTCATACTTACCTCAGTTTGAGTTTCCTCATTGGCCGTTGGTGCCGCATCCGAGGCACTGATCGACAGCACCTTGGAGCCGCCGTCGCCGAGCATTTCGCCATTTATGACCACATGCTGGCCCCGATTCGATGACTTTTCGTCGTCATCGCTCTGCCTATATATGGAAATGACGAGCTTGACGGGAGCACGCGTTATATAGACCTCGGCAGCAGACGATATGTCGACCTCGATAATCTGCGGATCGTTTGCAGAGGCTGGCAAATTCAAGAGCTGCAATGGCTGCGGCGTTGAAGGGCGTGACGAGGCTGAAGGTGAAGGCGTCGACGACGACGCAGGTTGCTCAAAGTTGTTGTCTGATTCAAATGGCAGACAAGCCTCAGCTTCATGCTGCTGTGGCTGCTGCTGTGCTTGCTGCTGAGTCGGATAGCAATATTGCTGCTGAATGACCTCAGCTGGCTGCTGTTGCTGCTGTGGCTGCTGCTGTTGCTGCTGTGGCTGCTGCTGTTGCTGTTGCTGTTGTGGCTGCATTATCATCTCTTGTGGTTGTTGCTGCGACTTCTGCTGCGGCATCTCAAGCTTCTGCGCCTGTTGTTGTGCCTGTTGCATGCCTTGTGCGCCCGCTGGCTGGCAATGGCAGCATTGCTGCTGCTGCTGCTGCTGCTGCTGCTGCTGCTGCTGCTGGTGCTGCTGGTGCTGCTGCTGCTGCATGTACTGTGCACCGTTCAACACAGCACGCAGCACCTGCCCCGCGAGGCAGCTGCACAGCTGATAGTATGAGTTGGGCCACTCAGGTGGCTGCGATTGCATTTGTGGCGACCCGACGGCAGTCAGTTGCATTTGCTTGGTCGCCTCAAAATGCTGCAATTGATGTGTGGACTGATCTACTTGCAAGTGATGGCCCTGTTGCAAGTGCGAGGCAGCATGAAAATGCTGTGCCGTCTGCTGAAAATGCTGAATGTGTTGCATGGTCTGCCCCTGTTGAAAGTGCGGCCCAGGTTGCAAGTGCTGCTCTTCTGGCACGTGCTGCGGATGTCCCTGTTGAAACGGTGGCCCTGGTTGGAAGTATTGCTCCTGTGACACGTGTTGTGCCTGCTGAAAGTGTTCGCCCTGCTGATAAGTCCGCCCCCCTTGCAGCTGTTGTCCGGCCTGCAATGTGCTGTACGAATACTGTTGTTCCTGAGTCTGCTCCTGCCACACGTGCTGCTGCTGCTGCTGCTGCTGCTGCTGCTGCTGCTGCTGCGGCTGCTCGTGCAGTTGTTGTTGCTGCAGTTGTTGGTGTTGCTGCAAGTGCGGATCGAGTGGCACATAGGTTTGCGGCTGAAATGGCTGAGCATTATACCACGTGCCGTTGTAGAAAATGCCCGGCGGAGTGGTACTCTCGATCATCTCACCACGTGCCATTGCTGCCTGCTCCACGTGCTGCTGTGGGGCTTCGCAGTGCCGCTGATATTCAGGCTGCTGCTGAGTCGAGTAACGACGCATTGGTAACAAACTAAACTCACACGCGATACAAAGATATTGTGAAACTAAAAACAAAAGTAATTTTAATGAGATTCTCACTTTACACTCGAAGCCGATACTATGCGAAATTGTTACAAATGACAATTCACTGCATGACACCTCTGTTATGCTAAGTAACGAAGCTCGTCCCACGCGCGTTTTCCAACACTGCCCGCCAATATTGCCACCTGCAGCAGCTTTTGCAAAAGAGCGCATCGTGAGCGCACATTCTCTTTTGCTTCGCGAGCGATATCCACCAAAGTTTAGCAAATAAAATACCACTAAACTCAATTAGCTTAAGGCCACATTGTAAATGTAAAACTTCAACTTCAACTTAAACTTATAATAAATCTAAGACAACGTATAAGTTCCCAAACCATAGTATTGAAATCGTGAATAGCTAAGAGTAACCATACTCTCTCTTTCATCGATTATTTTATGTCATTTAAATAAATGTATAATGAAAAGCTGTAGTATTTGCATTATTTTTGATTTCATTTTATTTTAATTAGCTGTAGCTTACTAATTAAAGGTTCAAGTATATACAAAGAATCTGAAATCCAAAGCATTACAATAGATTTTACAAAAAAAAGAAACGAAGATGGGTTCATAAGCAATACAATCAAGTTGGCATTGTCTTGCTAAGGTCAGAGCTGAGATAGATAAACAGAAAACGCGGTCGGGGCAGCGAGGGCATGACAGGGCAGAGCTAGCCCCGCGAGGCCGCGACCAGGACAAGGGCCAGGAGCAAGGCCAAGAACAAGAACACCGCGGGCTAATCTGTGTGACTGACAATAACAAACGCCTTGGAGAGAGAGGGAAAGAACACGGCAAACGTTTAGCGGCATTTCCATATTTAATTGTAAAGAAAATTACCCAAAAAGTGCCCCGAAAAACAAATCGCAGTTTTCACGAATCAAATGGGGTTCGTTCATTTTCAGCCGTGAAAAAAAGAGCGCGCACTGCGCCAGGAGGGTGAAGATCAACAACGTTATGTTGACTCACTGTTTCGGCTGTTGTTGTTGCACATGAATCCAAGGTGGAAACGCGACTGGCGATCGCGCATCCCGACCGCAAGCAACTTGGCCACAAAGAGCCAAAGACGAAAGTAACCCCCGTGTGGAAATGCAAATTGGGCGCAATGGAAAAGCAGTTGCCACGGGGAGGGGGACGGACGAAGGCGCACATCAAATGTCAGAATGTCGCATCGTCGTCGTCGCGCTGTTTTCAGAAGTTTTGTCAAACGTTTGACAGCGGGCCACGATCAGGTTCCCTATTGAAGGTTCCAAAGGAAAATTAATGCATGCCTGCAATTAAATTTGAATAAAATTCTAAAGTTTATTGAGCACCGCACAACGTCTGCGTCTAACCCTTTTTTCTTTGCCCCGCGACTCGGCGTAATTGATTAGCCTGCGGCCCAGACCACAGCTAGATTCCATCATGGGATCCGAATTTGAATTGCCAAGCAAAATGATGCATCCAGCTCAACGCTGCTCTAGCAGAGCGTCTAAATAACATCTAACTTCATGTATGGCGCACAGCCTTCACTTGGTCGATGGATCTCCTTTTGTAGCGAAAGCAAGTCAAGAAAGTCTCTGAAGCATTTTCTGAAAATGTTGCTCTAAGAAATGTAGATTACATTCTTATTAATTTTGATATTTCTACGTTTAACGATTGAGTCGATAAATTGTCTCTGGAATAACTTATGGCTTTTCGAGCCGATCACAAGCAAATTGTCGGGATAATGAAATTATGATTGCGTGCACCAAAATACAGACTCTGGCTTTAACATTACTAATGGCGTCTGCTGCAACTTTGATTTTATAGTCTTTTGGGCCTAATGATCACTTGTGGTTGCCACAGATGACAATCTCTGTGAGTCATTAATGTCGAAAGTGAAATGAAAGCAAGTTGCGCACTTCCTGCTGCCAGAGAAAATGACAATGCAACATGCCACACCACAGCAGCAATAATTGAAAACTGTCAACGTGCAACGAATTTGTCTCGCAGAGTCGTAAAAACACAACCAGCATAAAAATAAACAACCAAAGGAGAGAGGGAGTGAAAAACAGAGGAAAAGCCGAAGCGAAATTAACCCGCTGGCCAAAAAGGCAAAAGCAATGTCATAAAGTTCCCAATCGACAGCAGTTTGGCCTCCGTCTCCTGTGTTAATGTGCTAGACGCGTGGGCTCGAGGTCCTGCCACGTCGATAGGCATCTAGCGCTGCACTTTTGACAGTTTATCATTATGAACTCGCTGCGACTTTGACCCAGCCTAGGGGGTTGCTTGCAACGCACTCCCAAGGGGTCAGTGCTGGCTTGCTTGCTTTCGCTTTTTGCTTTTGCTTTTGCTTTTGCTTTTCGGGTGGTCGCGTTCATTACAAGTAAACATTTTAGTTCCGTTTGTGTCCTTGTTGTTTTTTTCCCCATATTTAATTGATTTTCTGGCGAGGTCATTAGCAGATCTTGGTGCAGCGATAAAATGCACTCGACATGATGAATGCTTTCCATAGACTCGCCTGTATGCTGAAGGCCTTCCTTCGCCTCCTTGTGCTCTCTTTTCCTTTTTGGATTCTTCCTCATCACTGCACAGCGCGCCAAAAAAGGTTCACACACGCACACACACACACATGCGAGCACGAACACTCATAAATCTCAATCTGTCTAGAAATTGTGGAATTCGCAAATGAAATCATTGTGGCAAAATCAAAAATTTAACCGCAAATTAGGCAATAAACAATGGCTAAAGCGGTCATGGGTTAATACGTTTAAAATCAGCTGACAACCACCACAGCACAACACAGCTTGGAAGACCCAGGCGAAAAGGGTTGATCCCGAATCGCGAAACAAAACCTTGCAAATAAACGCTGCACAAATTTCAATGCAACACTTCCGATTAGCTTCGTTCATGCTGCTCTCTCTCTTTCTCTCTCGCACGCACTCTTCCCCAATCTTACTCTCTCCCTCTCTTTCAAGCTGTCATATAAATCACACTGCGCCTTACAACTTTTACATAATGTGACTGCGAAATTCTGTGCTCTAGTTGTAAGGATGCCTGGGCAAATATACTTTTCTGCCCGACAGCTAGAGATTAAAGAATTTTCATTGTTTGACTTTACAAAATATTAACGTTGATCAAGTCAAAACATTTTAACAGCTGTGTGCAACTATATATAACTACCCGAAAAACCTGCTGATGATTTAGGGTCAAAAGCAAATCAGTTGCTAACTATGAGTAAAGCTCTGGATTAACTAGAAACGTTATCAGTGAAAAAGATGAAACCAATTCATTGGTTTAAAGTAGTTTGAGCGAATTTACAGAAAGAATTTGAGTGAAATAACTATCAGTTCCTATATCATCAGCCATGTCAATTGATCTGCAGAACTGAAATTACGCATAGCAGCAGTTCCCTTGGTTTCCTTGCTTGCATTGTGAAAATACAATTGCAGGGATTGTCATACGGGATGAGTTATTGTTGGTCGCTGCTCTGATTTATGCAGTGTCCCAGCTGACAACTCAATTCAGCCAGCACGGAGAACACGCAATTCGGGAGGCTGACCAGAGCTGTTTACACCAAATTGATGTCACAAAATCAATTGTCCGACACAAAGCAATAAAAACAAGCACAAGCTTGGCCCTGATTTGATTTGATTTGATTTGCTGTTGCGGGAAAAAGGGGTCAGCTTCTCCTCGTCCTGGCAAAGCGACGATCGCTAATCCTCGTCGCGCCGCGTTGCGTCGCGTCGCGTCGAGCATAATTTTCCAGTTCAGTGAACGGCCATCCGCAAGATTGTCGTCGTCACCGTCGTCGCCGTCGTCGTCCTTCAGGACATTGACATGCATAATGAAGAGGTCAGTTTCGCACGCTGCTCGGCCTCATGCAGTTTCGTCGGCCGTGTTGTTTGTTTATGTTGATTTCTCCGGGCGGTTGCTGCTGAAGCTGCTGCTGATGCCATTAAAGGATTACGAGACCCGCTACATGGGCGCGAACTTGTGGTTGCTTCCCCGTCTTGCATCCCGCGACCAGCTGCATACGCTGAGCAGCAGCTCCTGAGCATTCGTTACGTGTTTCGGCCTCTCCTATTTTTTTTTTTATTGCTATTATCCTGCTGCCTTTTTAGTCGCCTGCGATCGGCCACAACAAGCGATTGTGCCCAGTCACATCCTGTCACATATCCTGTTCCTGTTCTTTCGCCTGTGCATGATAAATGAATCGATCTCGACTGCCCATTCAGCCCACAACATTCCCAGGCTGCCACAAACGGGAGCAGCCTCAAATCGTCCGTCGCCAACCATAGAAAATCACTTACACGACACGCACAACAATCGCATCACAAATCTAATCCGCCAAATGCGCGACACACAGAGCAAAGTTTACAGCTGGCTTATGGTGCACGTTGCAACTATGGAAACTCTCAAATGAATAACTAGCCAACGAAATGGTAGCAATACCAATATAGTCTACTTTCAGTTTCTTGCGCACTTCAACGAAATTGCAATTCCAATTTAAATTGTTACAGGTAGTAGATAGAAGTACAAGAATGATCACAAGTCTCACAACAGCGACTAGAATGAAATCCAAAATGTGCACTAAGCACAAATACTATCATCGGCAGCTGCGACTACAAATTAAAAAAAGGCTAGCTAGCTAATTAGGAGGAGAGACAGACTGTTGGGAGGAGGAGGTGATTCAATTGGCCAAAGGGCAGCTTAGAAGAGCAACTGCAACTGCAACAGCAGTAGCAACAATTGCGGCCTTCGATGGGAGGCGATCGGGCAACACAATTAAGCACGATAGCAAAGGGTCACAGCGAAATAACTTAATGTAAATTGAAAAAAGCGGAATGTGTGTGCGTTCATGTGAATGGATATAACTTACATGTAATAAAAATCAACCTTCGTTAAATGGGACAGCAGCCTAACCAACAACAAAAAAAAACAAAAATGGAAAGCGGACAGCGGAGGACAAGGGGCAAGGCGAAGTCGCAAAGGGGCAAAGGGGCAAGGAGGCTGTCTATTTGCCTTCTTTGGTTTGACGGACAACCTCAGAGAGCAGAGAGCACAAAACAGCATCACGATGCGCTGTGGGCTCTTAATTAATTTCCGCTGTTTTTCTTGGCTGCCTCAAGCGGGGAGGGGGCAATGAAAATTGAAAATGGAAAAGGGTTGTCGTCTTGATTAGCCTAAAGCTAGCTGCTGGCCAAGGGTCCGTCCATCGTCGATCCTCAATCCTCGATCCTCGATGTGCCGTGTGATGGCTGTTGTTGCGCAGTTGGCCTAATCCAATTACCAATTGACCGCGCTGCAGCACAGTTTTGTTGCACGCCGCTGTTTGTTGCACGCCTGCAACCGCCTGCAAAAAAAAAACATGATGTAGTTGCTGCTATTGACGATGATGACGTCGTCCTGCTGCAATACAGACAGCTGTCCTTTGGGTGTGATTTGCGCCGAGATTCTTCCACATTTCCATTGTCTGCGTTCATTTTCCCTCTATTTTCTTTTGGCATGCGCCGTCTTCGACGTCTTCGTCTGCCTCTTTTGTCGTGTGCAGCTGCCGCTCTGTCGTTTCTTGCAGCAAGTTATTGTTCAATTTCTGTAAAACGTGCCAATTATGCCGATTATTGCCCAAAGGCAATTGAAAACAAACGAACTCGCAGCTAACAAACAGAAAGCCAAGAAGTAGAGATCGCGATGATACAAAAGCAACTCGACGCCCACAATTGAGTATTTTGGCGGCTGGGCTAATGTCAGGGCTGCAGAAGCGGCATTTTCGCCAGCGTTGCCAGACTTGCAAGTGAGCTTTGGCACCAGAGTTGCGAACACTTCCGTCAGCAAAAATAGAGGTAGAGGTGCTCCAAAAATGAATGGTAATAAAATGTGGCTAAAATCGAAAGGAAACTCTGCTACGGGCAGCAACTCCAAAAGGAAAGCGAGAGCAGCCTCCCATCTCAGTAGCTGCCAAGTCAACGTCAAGTTACAAGCAATAAAAAAAGTCCAAAAAAGAAAAAAGAATATATTTTATAAAAAATAATTGTGAAGCAACAAAAAAAGTGAAGTTTTGGAATTTGTGATGCTAAAGCTGCAACGAACAATGAAGAAGCGAGGTGAGTGCAACAATTAAACGTGAATTACATGAGAATTCCCCGGACACAGCAGCACCCCTCCCTTAGGCTCCTCCCCACCTCCTCCCTTACACTTTTCACTGCGCCCTCTGAAGTCTCAACAAATATTTGCGCCGGCATTTTCGGCTGCTTATTGAATGTTGATGTTGCGGGGGCAACCCCTGGCAGCAAATTTATTTAAACAACTGTCCAAATAGCTCAACAGTAGGGATAATCATTTTCATTTCATTTTTTTCGAGTTTTCTCGAAAAAAAACGTTGAAAAAAATAGGCTAAGCCTGCAATCAAAATGCAAACAGCAGCACCAACAATGCGCGTCGTCGCAGTGAGTCGGCTTTTATTTCGATTTTATTTCGGCAATCGAGCAATTGAAGCACCTGAAGTACGCCACCCCCCGCAGCGTCAAGCTGACTCTGTTTAATTGTGCATTTTGCAACACGTTTTCCGATCCCTTTTTAATCCCTTTCAGGCATTGTCACAACTATTAACTGTCGTTAACTCTGCCCCTTATGTCCACGGGAGAACCGGTCGACGACAACAGTTGACGTGCTTTGTTGCCCCAAATAGAGTTTTCCATATCGCTGCACTTTAGCGCGACAGCACAAAGCAAAAATATCCAGGCTACGCTTTCACTTGCTCAATGCACACAACAAAACAAATACAATGAGCAGTTTACATTTTTTTTTTTCACTTTGAGGTTAGGTTACACAATTTCTCCAAAGCACCCGAACTTTTGTTCAGCGGACAATTTCGGTTGTTAGCTGACATATTTGTAGTGCTTGGGTGTCGCAGAGAATTGCATAGATGAATTAGGGAATTGGAATTTAGGTGCGCGAAGAAAATGCTGGCAGTGACCAAAGTTCAAATTGAGTGCTCCGAATTTCGATTTGATGGTTTTGTGTAATGTATCTTTGAAAAATAAAAACACAGAAAGCCTTTGAAATGCAAATCTTAGTGTAATCAAAAAAATTAACAAAATTTTGTATTCGTTTTATTTTGCCCCCTTCCCCCCCACATGTGACGACGACTCTCCCCACAACCCACAACTCCACAATCTGCACACCACAAACATTGTAGAATCCTTGATACGCCAAGCTAAGGGAAGAATGTCTGGCGGCGGCCTCTATCGCGAATCATCCGGCACTGAGGGCGATAAATCAAATGAGGAGTCGCTGGCAATGACAAGAATCAACGAGGACGACGACGATGAAGAGATGAACGATATCGCGGTCGATGATAGCTTCAAAGTGGCCGTCAACGAGGTGATTGCAATGGCCACGCTGCATTTGAACGGGCAATCGTTCGACATGGACCTCGGCAGCGAGAATGACGTTCAACAGCCGGAGGAGGAGGAGCAGGAGAAGCAGGAGATCAAGCTGAAGCTGGAGAACATCAAAGAGGAGAAGTTCGAGGCGCTTGAGACTGGCGGCGGCAATGCGAACGGGAATGGCAATGGCGACGGGGAGAATGGCAACGAGGCGGGCAACGAGGCAAACAACGCCGAGGACAACGAGAACAATGCGACCACGTGTAGCTATAGCTACCCAAGCGAGAATCCCGACGATTACCGCCGGGGCGGCTATCATCCCGTCGAGCCGGGAGACTGCCTCAAGCAGCGCTACTTTGCCATCGCCAAGCTGGGCTGGGGACACTACTCGATCGTTTGGCTCTGCTTCGACAGTCTTCAGCGTCGCTATTGCGCCATCAAGATCGTGAAGTCCGAGGAGCTCTACGCGGAGTCGGCACGCCACGAGATGCTGCTGCTGCGCCACCTCAACACGCTGCAGAATCATCCGTTGCGCAAGCGCATCGTCACGCTGATCGACAATTTCGCCACCAGCGGCGTCAACGGCACCCATCAGTGTCTGGTGTTCGAGATGCTCGGCGACAACATGCTGATGCTCATCCAGCGCTCCAACTACAAGGGCCTGCCCATCTACAACGTGAAGCAGATTGCGCACCAGCTGCTGCAGGGTCTCGTCGTCCTGCACATGAACGGCAACATCATACACACCGACATCAAGCCGGAGAACGTGCTGCTGATCGCCACCAACGACATCGCGCCACGCGTCCTCGCCACCCAGGCGTCCACCGACTTCCTGCGCAAGCACAACGGCACAGTGGGCATTGCGCGCAACTTGCCGTCTGCGCCCGGGCTGAGCAAGACGGCGAAGCGCAAGTTGCGCAGCAAGGCCAAGACGGCGCTCAACTTCTTCAAGTTGCATCGCAAGTGGTTGCGCGATCGCGGCATCGTTGAGCTCCAGGTGCTCGCCAAGCACGGCCTCTTGTTGCGCAAACTGGCTGTCGATGCGGTGCTCGGCCTGCTGCCCTACATGCCGTTTGAGGGACCGCAAATCCTCAACGAGCACGACCTGATGCTGTTCAGCCAGCGGCTGAACCTCGTCAAGCAGGTGGGCGACACCGTCAACGACGAATTCCCCATTCCCCTGTCGGACGAGCACCTCGCACAGCTCATACATCGGGCCCGGCCACAGTTTGCCGAATCGTTCGCCGAGCTCGAGCAGCTGCACCTGAAGAACTCGAGGGCCTGGAAGAAGTTATACACGGACATGAATCTATTTATGCAACACGTGGCCAAATCGGTGGCCAAGCACGAGAAGAGCGAGCAGACAACGTCTGGTCAACCCGCGGCCAATAAGCGTAGTCGCGTGCACTCGCCATCGAGCGGCACATCATCCGCTCGCAGTTCGACCTCGACTTCGACGTCGCCATCGCCATCGCCATCGCCATCGGTGATGTCGACGCGCGGCTCCTCGGAGGCCTCATGGTCGCCCACCAATCGCGCCTACACGCAACGCATCAAGCGCCGCGTGCGCCAACAGCCGCCGCCGCCATCGCAACGCGAGCTGCGGCCACGCGGCGAGCCGATGCCCAATCTGGATCTGCTCAAGAAACTGGATCCGGCCAAGGAGCCCTGCAGTCTGCAGATTGCCATTGCCGACCTGGGCAATTCGTGCTTCATCAATCGTCATCTGAGCGAGGACATCCAGACGCGCGAATATCGCGCCATTGAGGTCATCTTGGGCGCCGGATACGATACGTCCGCTGATCTGTGGAGCGCTGCCTGCCTGATCTGGGAGATGGCCACCGGCGAGTATCTGTTTGAGCCCAGCCGCTGGCAGGGTGTCGCCTCCCTGGATGAGTCGCATGTGGCGCAGATCATTGAGACCCTTGGTCCCATACCGGAGTCGTTACTCGAGCGTGGCGAATACACTTACGACATATTTGACGAGACCGGCGAGCTGCTGACCCTCAAGCATTTGGAGCCGCGTCCAATGCACAAGATACTTGTGGAGAAGTACAATTGGTCAGCCGTCAAGGCTAAGGAGTTCGCCGATTTCTTGACACCAATGCTGCACCTTGATCCGAACCGCCGTTCATCGGCATTTTCGTCACTCGTTCACCCATGGCTTAAGTTGGATCCATGAAATTAACCCAATGTGTGAACAAAAAACCGAAAACCAAAAAAAAAACAAAAAACAAAAGACAGTGCAAAGAAACGACCATACAGGAAGTAACAAGCAAATCCTTGGGCACAAGTAGTACACAACTATACAATAATAATATTCATTGCATTTTCCTTTTCATATACTCCCTCTCCTATATATTTTGCATTTCTATTATATAAATCGATTTCATGTAAAACACTACAAAATGTGCATAATTGATAGACAATCAAATTTGAGTCGCACACGCACACACACATTTCACACGATACACACATAGACAAATGCATATCCAATGTTTTGTTTCAAATAAACCGCTTCGCAATTCAAGTGCGCGCCACACCAAACCGAAACCTATCGATTAATACAGCAAATAACGCGCAAGCAAACCTGCTAGCGATGAGTATATTACTCGATACCTGGATTTTCATATTTTTTCAAATTTATTGCCGCCATCTACCGGGCTTAAGTGGGTATAAACTTAATTTCCAAATACGTCGATATGGAATGAAAACTTTTATGAACTGTACTGCCAAATTTTTAAAATGCCTTCTCTCTTAAAACCAATAGGTACTTTAGATAATAATCACTTACCGCTTCCATTAGATGTTTATTGTTTCTATTTGCACAACACACAAAAAAAAATAAAAAAAAAAACACTTGAATGCAATACACTGATTAGGTGAGTAGCACAAAATCGCAGATTTGCGGCAGAACGAGATTTGTTGCGGCCTTTTTTTGATACATGCCTTTCGGTCACATTACACATTAAATTGTGAGCTTTGTAACGCCATAAATAAACCTGGCGCGAAATCGTAAGTGAACGAATTAAATTGCAATCAACACCGCCTCCGATCGACAAAATCCAACTCCAACTAATGCGCAATTTACAAGTTCCAATGCATGTATGTATGTATGTGTACAAATGCAAGTGCATTAGTATATGTGTGTGTATTACATAAGTCGAGCATAGATAATAAAGCAGACCAATGCTATGCGGAAACACTTGCGGCTCTCTCTCCGAGAGAGATATTCACTCTGTCAAGGTTGACGCCAGCTCTATTTGTTGTATGTGGGAGTGTGCGTTTATTGCAAAACGCCACCTAGCGCCCAGCGGTCGGGGTAATTCTTATCAATGCTGTCCAATAGAGATAAGTAGCAATTAGTAGTGTGCGCGTTAAATCTATAGTAAGTGTCGTAGTAACCCGCTTGTCTGTCTAGTCTCATGAACCAAGTATGAACACATTTATAATTCGGAAAATTGTTTGTTCAACACAGTAAACGATTTCTCAAAAACATTTGTGATTTAATGTCGCCAGTCACATTACTGAGCCGCAAGAAGACCATAATACTCAGTGTCGTCAATA
The DNA here is from genome assembly GCA_035046165.1 of Drosophila rubida. Lineage (NCBI taxonomy): Eukaryota > Metazoa > Arthropoda > Insecta > Diptera > Drosophilidae > Drosophila > Drosophila rubida. The sequence goes on from JAWNOF010000023.1 coordinate 825,356, forward strand.
GATGGCGTCAACTGTACATTGCAACGGCAGCCAAAACAATTAGCTACAACAACATCAACTCAAACAGATTAATCGATAGTCACCAACAAACTACGCACAAAAATTTACGCACATATCAAACGTAAGCCGAAAGAACATTTAATTCAAATTAAATGCATTTAACATACACATTTATTGTTTTACAGCTTTAAAACAATGGATACGCCGCCAAATGTGTTTTCCGGCGTGACTGATCGCTTTGGCGGCGTTACCGTAGACGGCAAACAAGAAGCGACTAGTCTCGATCACACACTGTTTAAGGAGAAGCTGCAGAGTATTCTATAAATACGATAACAAGCCCTGAACGGTAATTCAAATTTTAAATTTCGTTTACTTACAGCATCTCTGGATTATTGGCTGAAAAACAAGAAGCGTGCGATTTGGTTCCGTATCTACAAGCAGCAAGCCGACTGGGTTCCTATTTTAGCCGCTGCTGGCTTTGATTTCCATCATGCACGCACCGGTGTTGTCGTCATGTACCGTTGGCTGCCCACCGATGAGTCCGTCAATTTGCCGCATTATGCGCATACACTGGTCGGCGTCGGCGGCTTCGTACTGAACGAGAAGAACGAAGTATTGGTTGTATCCGATCGTCATGCAATCATGGCCAACTTGTGGAAGCTGCCCGGCGGCTACGTGGAGCCCAATGAGAATCTTGTTGATGCCGTGGTGCGCGAAGTAGCCGAGGAGACGGGCGTACGCACCACATTCACATCAATGATCTGTCTGCGGCATTCTCACAACGGCAACTTTGGCTGCTCCGACATTTACATTGTGATGGGATTGAAGCCCCTCAATTTGGATTTGACGCCCTGTACTCGTGAGATTGAGCGAGTGCGTTGGATGCCACTCGAGGAATACTTTGTCAATCCCGAGGTGCTCGAGACGAATCGTTTGATAGCTCGTACCTATCTGGAGAACCGGAAGAGGGGCACGGATTTCACATGTGCCACAATGGTGCATCAGGTGCTGAAAAAAGAGTATCAATTGTACTATGTCAAAGATGCCGAGACCAAAAAATGATCTATTGTTGCCAAAACAGAAAATTGTACCAGATTTTTGTTTGTTTTTTTTTTATGTAGTAAATTTTTTTTATATGTATATAATTGCTTTATTTTTATCAGAACTGTATTTGCAAATTTGAGGAATCCTCTTCAAATCGCAATATTTGCACCAACAAATCGGATTCAGTTGTACTTGTGTCATTTGTCGGGGAACGCACAATAGTTTATCGATCACAATATATTTTTGTTAGTTTACTGCTCGTTAATTTACAATGATAAAAAGACAAACACAAAAACTGTGCTGACAACTAGAAATTTCGTATATCGTTCCTCTAAAGTCCCGTTAGCTCCGAAAGCGGCCAAATACGACAGACAACGCGACTGCGTATCAAACCCAACGGTATCGGGCCATAATAACGTGAATCGGAACTATTGCCCTTGTTATCACCCTCGATCCAGACGCAACCGTGAGGCACATAATCCGTTACCATGGTCATCTCATTTGGTTGCTTCGACGTTGACTCGGCAGACTCTGCCTCCAGTGGATGTGGCTTGAGTGTTGTGATCTTCTCGCCGGATACGGCCACAATGCGTTTGCATATGTATTGGCTGGCGTTTATCGGTGAGACTGCGATAATGATATCGCCAGATTGATATTTGCGCCAGTACTTTGATAGGCGTTCCGTCAACAGAACGTTGTCCGAGAACAGCGTAGGCTCCATTGAGGGTCCTTTGCACTGCCGCAGCAAGAACACGCAGTTAATTGCATATATTGCTGAATTGCCATTCGAACTCACCAAAACAAAGTCGCCCACATACTCGAAGGTGCAATGGGTTATACAAGCGTATGCGATTGTGTAGCGTGCCAGGGTGCGCAAACGCGATAGCACCGTGTAGCCCATTCCCATCTTCATGCTCAGCAGCTTATGCTGCCACTGCTCTCGTTTTAATCGTTAGCGTATCCACAGGCCGACAGGAACTCGCTGTGTGCGGCATTCATTAATTAAAATCCATTGCGGATGACAACAAGCGCATATACGCTCGTATTACCAGGGCTACACAGCACTGTACTTCACGTCAGCTGTTCGCTCGATTACGATTGCTCTTAACCAGGGTGGTGGCGTCAAGTCCAAGTTGCGCAGCTGTTTTCATCGAATGATTTGGCGCCCAATTCAAACGAAACAATTGCACCCTAAATTTTGCATACGAATTATTTTACTATTACACACACTGTTGTTATACTTGTACTTTTTGGGTTTACAATTATTTTTTATTGTGTGTGGATGTTCGTCAAGTTTAAAAACGATTTTGACTAATATCACCTTACTTGCAATTCCAAATTCGAAAGCAATTTATTTTTGTTTGTGACAAATTATGCAGAGTGCTTGCAGTCTTATTACCAGGGCTACATATTCCATTGTGCATCAGATTTTCGCAGTTGTTGTTAACTCAATTGAAAGTTATGAGAATGTTTTCTTCGATTGGCACTCTTAAAAAAAAAGAAACAATTCTGGTATATCATCATTTTTTTGAATTTTGCATTTAATCTTTTTTGTTGTTGTTCAGTAACATTTACATTGAAATGATGAATCGGTTAAGTTACAAATATTCAACAAATAAAACATTCGGCACTCAAGTTTACACACAGAGATATATAATTTATTAATTTTTGGCTTTCTTTTCTTTTGTGTATAGGTTTGCTTGTGCTGCAAGTCTAAAAAGCTTCTGACTAATATCGTCTTGCAGCCATTACAATGTGAAAAAGATTATCCATTTATATTCTTTACACGATTTGCTTTTTTTTTTTTTTGTTTCGTTCAAATTGCAGGTCTCGTAATTAAATAGGTACCAATTGTTGCTACGACTATATGTTAAATACACCTACATGCACATTAGTTGGTTATCGAGTTAAAGAGTAAGAAATGAAATTTAAAATAGATGATATCAATTAATTAACACAATCAACAAGTTTTTTGTTCATATATAGATATTATATATATTCATTCATCTCCAGCTGGCTGTCTGTCACTGTGTATTGTGTTTTGTATAAGCGTCACAAAAATAATTAAAAGTTACGATTAACTTAGGCAAATAAATATGTATATATATATGTATATAATAATGCTTCATCAAATGACCCTACCCAACAAAATCGAATTACATGTGTAAACTAAATAAAATACAAAATAAAGTCAACAGAACAGATTAGCAATAGCGCATAGTACTAAAAACTAAAAATTGACTATTATAAGTTAAATTTGTTTTGCTTTTCTTTGCGTTTTTGTTTTGTTTTGTTTTGTTTAGTTGTAGTTATTTGGAATCCAGAGTTTATCTTCAAACTTTGCTTCTACTTCTTCTGCTTGCCGGCTTACTCCAACTTCTTGCCAACGATGGGCTCGGCCTTCTGGCGCTTCTCTACACGCTCACGCACATCGACAGCAGCCAAATCCTGGCCCGCAACATAGGCATGCATTACAGAGATCAATGCCTTGAGCACCGCAAATGGGCCGGTGAGGAAGGCCAATATTTTGAACAGCGAGGCTCCAAGTACTACAAAAAGTTTAATTCGAATTATAAAATTGGAAATAGTACAATGGCAATGTGCAACTTACTCAAGGGACCATAGGTGAAATGCAAAAGATAGAGGCAAACGTAGAAGAGCTCATTCACGCAGCACATAAAGGTGAGCACATCCTTCTGGTAATAGATGCGCATGATAAAGTTATCGTTCACCTTGTGTGATGTGCGTCCCACCACAACGCTCCTATAATACCAAAATTAGATTCAATTAAAGTTCATGCGCCCCATACATATATAAAATCAAATAGAACTTACGTCTGCATGTAGAGCCAGTGGCAAGCGATATCGATGGCGATCGAGAGCTGGAACCAGAACATGTAGCGTGGATAGAAATAGGACAGGGTGACCAGCAGGCCTGTTGTGCCACAACGATCTGTCAACTGATCCAGCATTGCCCCGAAACGTGTGCCTATGATGCCAATCAAGTACAATAGTAATGTAGTAATTATGTAAAGACATATATAAATAAATTCTCCCACAATTGATAGTTTTTAGAACATTTAGAGCAAAATTAGATTTTTAAATGAGATTATTACTCATAAAATAGCATTACAGGGCATCTAAGAGGGGCAGGGTAAAATGCTTAAACAATCTTCATATGCATAAAGGTCACACTAATATTGTCACCTAATTTAAAGCCATTCATTCTAGTTATTGACGGACACATGAATATCAGAATTGGTGACAATACCTAAGATAAAATACCCATCTTAACTATGGGTAGCGTGGTTCTAATTAAAGCCGACACTAAATTATGGAAAGTGTTTTATCGCTTAATATCCATTCTGTGACACGTAAGACCCGAACAAAGTGCGCACTACGTATACACACGCGCATTTACGTGCAAGAACATGTGCGTGTGTGTGCCTGATATCAAAGCATGTACAGTAGAACATTGATAACTGCACAGCCACGGTTTAATTGCAATTTTCGTTGCACAATTAAAAGATTGATATTAATTATTTGTATTTTGAGTATGCACTATTTGCCGGCTCGTGACTCGTAGTAAAATTGCAGACATCTCGGCAGATATGAAATGTAGATGGCGCCAGTGCAAGTACTTACTCTGATTGAAGGCTCGGGCTGCATGTCCGTCAACAGCGTCCAGCAATGCACTGATTATATAACACCAACCGGCGATCACATAGTTCGTGCTCATGAACCAAAACGCAATGAGAGCCAACACAATGCGTGCATAACCTGCAAAATGTCAAACAAAACAATCAACACAAAATGTAATTTCAATCAATAATATGCGACGATGACGTCGCGGCAAAGTGACAATGGGGCTGGGGGTCGGTGAAGCGAGGTGTAGTTTGCTGCATTTGACAGGTTGCAACGCTAGCGCCACCTACAACCACTGCTAATTGAATTAAGACGTTGTCAAAACAACAATAACATTTGCCATTTGCATATATACACACACAATTTGTTTGTATTATGCACATGTAGATTATATATAGAGATAAATATGCACAGTGTATAGAGGATCACAAAATCAAAAGAAGTACAAACAACCAACACAAACAAAAAAAACAAAACACCAGCACTTTTGACCACGTAGCAGATTTCCCAATTACTAATACTTGACAATAAAATATTAAATTATTATTAATTTCGATGCATGCAAATAGTTTGTGATCCACTGTACGCGCGGTCATATTTGTTTACCCCTCAAAACGCGCAACTTACCAATCAGATTGGGCACAAATATAAAAACGTTATCGTGCTCGGCAATGGCCATTATTTTGGATACCCGATTAAGTTAACGCTGCCGAATAAAACTGCTATATTGCTATATGACTAATTTAAATGCGATGTGGCCCCCGTAGAACGTGGCGTGCGCTGCAATATTTTTCTACCTTCTGTTCTATGCGTTGTGCTTGTGCAAAAAAAATGGCGCTGTATGTATAGATGTGAACAGCTGTGCACGGTAGTGTTCGATAACGTCGTTACGGCTGCTCGCAACCGATGTTAGGTAGTGTTTTAAACAAGAACAATCTTTTCATTCTTATTAGAACAATACAATTTATAATTCACAATATACTATCAATTTAAATTCAAAATTTTAATTTATAACGTTTTTTTTAAATTAAATCTTAGAACAATAAGTAAATAAACACTATGTTAACATTTTTATTAGGGTTTGTCAATGCCTTTATCCAATTAAGTATTTTATTTATATTTAAAAAACATGAACTAATAAATTAAAATCCAAAATGCATGGAGATGTGACTTTACAAACGATGTATGTTAGCTGCACCGTATGACAATTGAACATGTTTCCTCGCTTTGTTTGGTGAATAACTCTATAGCTTTCACTCACTCATTTGCAACACTGACGCATTACCCAACACTGTGCGCTGTGTTGCTCTTTTATTGTGTTTTTGCAAGTTGCAGTAATAATAGTGCAATACAACGATGCTTAGAAGTTGAGCGGCATGGATAAATTTCGTGGCAGCGGCCAGCTGGCAGACCATCACCAGCAGCAGGCGCAAGTTGAGCAGTACCCCAAGAATACCATAGAAAAATATCTGCGCGCCTCCACAAAGATCAAGAAAATCGAACGTGTCGTCTTCTTCAAGTAAGTAATCTCGATCTCCACATAAACAAGTCTTTGTTTACTAACCATGCAACAATTGATTCGCTTAGACGTTTCGCGCCCAATGTCGCCGATGTGCAAGCAGACTTTCAGCGACTCGCCTACTGCTTCGAGGAGTCGGGCATCATGCAGTATGCGGCAATGTGTCACATCGGATATGCCAAGTGCGAATCGTATGGCGGGGCACCACAACGCGAGGCGGAGGCCTATGTGCGTGCTGCACGTGACTTCATGCGCGCACACAATGAGCTCCGCACTGGCCATGGGCACGGTCAAGGCCACCAGGGTTTTCGCGAGGGCGCGCTCCATTGCTATCAGAATGCCGTCGAGCGGGTTGCAGATGGCGGCGTCTTCAAGGCGGCTGTACTTCGCGAGCTGCAGCTGGTGCAGCAGCAGCGGCCACTGGAGCGCACCAGTAGCTTTGCGTCGCCCACGCATCGCATACACGAACTGGAGCTGAGTGCCGAGATGAGCATGGAACGCGAAGATTATCGCAGTGCGCTGCTGCAGCTGGACGACATTGTGGATAACATCTATGAGCGACGCGCGCCGCTGATGTATGGTGAACTGTTGCGTCGCGTCGAGATTCTACGGCTGTTGCTCTTACTGCACTTGAATCTGCCGCCTGCTCGTCAATCACCTGCCCACATCAAACTCATCGAACACTATTATACGATGGCGCAAATCACGCCTGACGAGATTGCGTCGCCCTGTTTGGGCCATAGCAACGAGTTGGTGGAGCGACCGGGCGCCTTTGTGCCGCTGCAGCAGCAATATGCGCTGGCCGAGATCGTATGCGCCTGGGTGGAACGTCAAATGTGCGATCTAAAGCAGCTGCTGAGAGACTTCGGCAATGAGATGAGCTCGCTCAGTCAGTCGGAACGACAACTGCTGCACATCATCTATGCTGAGCTTTCCAAGACGTATTGAAGATCGATCAACTGTATATTATAGCACACTATATATATTCTAGTATATAACAAAGTATCGCTTAAGTGCAATCGAGTGTCTACCAGCAAACTTATTCAACGTGCCTCTACACGGGACGCAGCAGTCAAACTATAAACTATGTCTCTATATCTTTCTCGGTACGAAAGTGTCAAATACAATAACAATAAATCTATCTGTTCTTAAGAAAATTTGAGACATGTCTTTTCTTGTAATGCTCGTCTATACGCATTTGAAAGCTCTTTTATAAAATTTCAGTTTTTTTCAATAATTCAATTGCTCACAGTCATTATAGTCACAACAAACTTTGCGCAAAATAAAATCCCAAAAGCTTATAATAAATACTTCTTCAATATAAATGTACGCGATGGTATATTATTAGTCTGCGCTGAATTGATTTATATGATATTTTGCTGTCTGCAATTCAACAAATTTAACTTAATCGGTTCACTTTTAAATATCTGTCAAAAAACGAATTTAATTTGCTTGAACTGTTTTTATTAGCTTCAATTGTTTATTTACTTGAAGTTTTCTTTTAATTTCTTTTTGTAAATTCCATTTATTTTCGAATATGGTATATGTATAATTTATTTTTACTTTCATAAAACAATCCGTCGAGAACCAACCCTAAGCATAATTCTGTTCCTAAAAATTGTTTTAATTTTTTTCACATATATAAAAAAAATCGCGGTTGCATTTCATACTCTATGCACAACATATTTCCAATTGTTTATAACCTATAAAATCAGTTTCGTTTTTTTTTTGTCATTTGATTTTGTTCTTTTTCATACACATTTATATAGATATACATATATATATATATATTTATGTCTAAGCAGCTGCTGTCTCAGTCTAACCCATGCGATTGGGCTACGACTTCTTGTGTAGAGGGATGAGGGGCAGTTTATGTATTTTATATATTATACTATGATGTTTTCGTGTTTTTGGTTTGCGTCTGTTTATTTGAAACCTAACCAACTGAACTGAATAAATAAAAACAAAGAAAAAAGGCAAGCCGCGCTTCCAAGTTTTTCCTGCAACGACTAGATGGTTTAGTGTGTATGTGAAAAGATGTTTTGTTGAATGGCTTTGAAATGTAATTGAATCTTGTGATTGGGATTTTTTCTTTCACATTTTATTCAATTTAAATTGACACTGAAAATCAAAAAAATTCACCTAGAAATTTGTAGTAGTTGCATGTACGTGTTTGTCTGTGTTTGTCGGAGTGTGTTGTGGTCTATTGTAGCGTTTGTTGTGTAGTTCTTGTTGCTGCAAGGCCTCAGTTCTCGTTTACATGACTTGACTATAACGTAGTGCAAACTGAAAACTAATTGCTGCGCATAACGTACATTGAGCGCTCGCAGGGCTCCGCAAGCGGCAGGGCTGGGCAAAAGTGGTAGGAAGGATGAAAGAAAAGGAGAGATTGAACCAGTATGACGTGTCTGTCTGCCTGTCTTGTTTTAGTGTGTGTGCGTGTGTATGTGTGTGTGTGTGTGTGTGTGTGTTTCCTTGTTGGTGTTTGTGAATATCAATTTATTTCGCCGCCTTGGCCTTCTTCTCGTTCTCGGAGGTGATCTTGTTCTTCAAGTGATCCTTGTAGTCGAGAATGCCGCCCTTCCACTTGGTCACAGTCTCCTTCTCGCACACCCAAATCTCCTCGGCCACCTGCACAAGACGACCAAGAAACGTTAATCGAAGTGATAAGATAAACAGTAGTGCGACCTACCTGATTAATGAGACGGAAATCGTGACTAACTAACACCATGCCACCATCGAAATCGTTGATGGCATCCGCCAAAGCATCAATGGTCTCCATATCCAAGTGATTGGTAGGCTCATCAAGCAGCAGCAGGTGCGGCACCTGCCAGGCCAGCCAAGCAAACACAACACGACAACGCTGACCATCCGACAGCTGGCGAATGGGGCAAACTTGCTGGCGACCCGTCAAACCGTAGCGGCCAATGATCTTGCGCATCTCCTCCTTCTCCTTGACGTCGGGGAAGGCACGCATCATGTACTCGAGCGGACTGGCGTCCAGATCGAGCAGCTCGTGCAGATGCTGATGGTAGCGGGCAATGCGCAGATGCGAGTTCTTGCGTATCATGCCCGAGGTGGGCACGAGATCGCCATAGAGCAACTTCAGCAGTGTTGATTTGCCAGCGCCGTTGGGCCCGACCAGCGCGAGACGCGTGTCCAGATCGATGCCGAACTCCAGGTTCTTGTAGATCCACGGCGTCTCATCGTTGTAACGGAAGTTCACATTCTAAAAGGAGATCGATTTTAGTTAAGTTTAACAGACGCTGGTTGGGACGAATTCCCTGACGAATCCGCTTACCTGCACCATGATCACAGGCGGTGGCACCTTGCCACACGACGGGAAGTAAAAGTTGAGCACCTTGTCGTCGGTGACCTTCTCGGTGAGTCCCTGCGCCACCATCTTGGCGAGCGTCTTCTCCTTGGACTGCGCCTGACGCGCCAGCTTCGCGGAACCGTGACCAAAACGCGCAATGTAGTTCTTCATGTGTGCAATTTGGTCCTGTTCCCAGTTGTACTGTTTCATCTGGTTCTCGAGCAGTTCCATGCGTGTGCGCACAAATGCCTCATAGTTGCCAGTGTAGTATTTCAAGCGTTTGCTGGTCAAATGGATGATGTTTGTGCAAACACCGTTGAGGAAATCCTGCGAATGCGAGATAAGCACCAATATGCGTTTGTACGTCTTTAGCTCCTCCTCGAGCCACACACAGGCGTCCAGATCCAAATGATTTGTGGGCTCATCCAGCAACAGCAGATGCGGCTTGACGAACAAAGCGCGAGCCAGCGCGATTCTCATGCGCCAACCACCTATGGAACAAAGTACACAATAAGTTCTTGCCTTTCAATGGATTTAATCGTAATTAATCATTACCAGAATTCATAATAACCTCAATAATAAAAATCGTAACTCTAAAGTTCAGATTCCCCTAAACGAATGGGTCTCTCGATTGCTTACCGGAAAAGTCCTTGGCCTGCTTCTGTTGCATGGCCTTGTCGAAGCCCAGACCGTGAAGAATGCGCGCCGCCTTGGCCTCGGCTTGATCGGCGGACATGTCGTCAAGACGCTCGTAGATGTCAATCAACTGCTCCTGTGCATCATCCTCATCGCTCATGGCCAGCTCCTCGGCCAGCTTCTCGAGCTTGATGCGCTCCTCGTCAACCTCCATAACACATTGCAGCGCACTCTTTGAGCTCGCTGGGATCTCGCGCGTCAAATGGAATATATCGATGTGCGGCGGAATGGGCACCTCACGTCCTCCAAGCACCGCCAGCAGCGATGATTTGCCACAGCCATTGAGACCAATTAGGCCATAACGTCGTCCGCAATTCAGCTCGAGCATTGTGTCCTGCAGCAGCTCCGAGCCAAAGAAGGTGATTGAGAAGTTGGCAATCTTGACGTCACGCGATCGCGGATGAACAGCCAGGGAACCGGTGCAGGAGCGTGCCTCGGCACTGATGCGTGCCTCCTCTTCGAGTTTGGCGCACAGTTTCTCCTCCTCGGTGAGTTCGCGCTCCACACCGTTGGCGGTGCCATTTGTCTTCTTCGTGGATGGGATCTGTTGGATCTTTTTGTTGCGTGCATCTTTCTTGCGTTGCGCATCACGTTTCTTAGCGTCCGACGGCATTTTCTCTTACTTCTTCACTTACTTGCGACAACGTTTACAAAACAATACTTTTTTGTGGGGAGGGAGGTATTTTCCAATCGAAATGTGTGTGTTTTATTTTAGGTTTACGGGAGGGGTTTGCCTAAATCAGAATTTCTAGACTATTTGTTGCTGGCTGACTTGTCGCCTTGAATGTTGTGTGCTGTGTGCTGGAGCTGTCAAAAGAAATAAATATGATTAAAATTTCAAAGTCTACTAAAATATTTTGTAACAAATAAATCCATAACTGCTTATAATAAATTACTTGTACTTGTATAAATTTATTAAAGTGAGATATTCTTGAATATGTTTCTTATATAATTAAAAAAAATCATCCAGGTTTGTACTATAAGTTTTAGTTTATAGAACGCGGAAGAGTTACTTTGACAGACAACCAGAGCCTGCCAGAAAAACCGACGGAAGTCGTAAAGTCGTATATTGACTTTAAAATATATGCAGGTGTGTCAATAATTGTTTTAAAATTAAATTGCCAAAACTTGCAGCAAATTTAACTTTTTTTTAATAAGTTTATTGTGCAGTAAATTAGCCGTGCTTCCGACAAGATTAAAAATGAAAATGGTATATAATATTATTAGTCAATATGTGTATAATAGAATATTATTTATTTATATATTGTATCGCTGATACCCTGTTACTCTACGATTCAGCGGGTATACAGCACAGCAATCGTAGTGCTCAATCAAAATGTATATGAATGAACTTGGGATCCCAACGCGTTGCTTGTCGCCACTTCGGCCGACACGAGACACGAATCGTGACGAAAGCTTCCGACTACAAAGCTAGCTGGAAAGCTACCGCGTCTGATCATCAATACATGTGCAAAATGTCTTATCGCCTATCGCCTTCTCTTTCACTCTCTTTGTATTGTATCCAGTTTCAATAATATTGCAAGAAACATGTGAAGCGTCGGAACGGAAACAGAACGCGACAACATTAAGATGTTTATTATACAAATTGTCAAGCATAAAGCAGATGGCGCCCATTGTACATTTCGTACGCCTGCAACTGTTTCAACAAAACACAAAGCAAAAAAAAAAAAAATTTGGTAATGACGCGATACAATTTTTCAGCTTAACACTTTGGCTGAGCAGCTTTTTTGGTAGAACGTTGGCGAATGATGCTTTTTGCTTTCTTGTTGCCGAGAGCCACATTTCACCTTCATTAACGCAATTTCTTATGAATCACTGTTGTTGGGGAACGCCGCGCGCTCAATTTTTTTTTCTTTACTTGCTAACAGAATTGCACACAAAGGAATTCCTATGTGCAGCTGATAGAATTTAGATGAGCGAAGAGAGCACAAGAGAGAGTAGTGTGACTGACAGAGAAGCGGGCGGAGTGGGAAGGATTAAAATTGCAACACATACACGCGCTAGACAACACTAACACTTGCTTGATGTTACACCACACGCGCACACACACAGACTCATAAGCGCACATGCACAGCATGTATGTATATGTGTAGTATGCATGTGCACATTATTGAATTTTCCACGGCTGGTTGAAAGTATCATTTTATTTTATTTTATTTGATATGCACACTTCTCACCTTTTAATTGATGATGATGGAAAAAAACGAACGTGTCACGCACAAAAGTTGAAACCAATTTGCATTTGTTTGTAGGTTGTTCGTTTAATGCTCAGGGCTTCTGGGGGCGCTGTTCTGCTACACACGGAGCGAGCTGCTGGCTGCTTCAACAACGGAACAGGAACACACCGTACACACACACACCGACAGCAGCTGCAAAAAGAGCTGGCTGCTACTTTTCAGGCCGTTTACCGTTTCTTCGCCGCACACGTGTTACGTTTAAATCTATCGAGCGGCGATGTCGACTTCGCGAATCGTATCGATGTATCGATTGCTTTAAAAGTTTGTTTAGACCTGAAATTGTCAATGCAAATCATAAAAGATTGCATGAAAACACAAAGCAAAGTTGACGCCTGCACAACTAACTAGAACAATTCAAGGCAATAATTTGAAAAAATATCGTAGCATCCAAAGAAAACGAATTGTATAAAATAGTTAAAAGCAATAGTTAGCTACACAGCCATTAAATTATATCTAACTTATTCCATGTCCTTCCAGAACTGTTGTCAGTTATGTTAGTAACGTTTTAGAATTATCGTTGTTAGCAGCAAGATAGATTCGATATAGAGAGGGTTTAAATCCAGCCTTTCAACCGGGGAATCGAATGGCAAACAGCTGATTAGCGGGCTTCAATATCGCTACCTCATTTGAATTAAGCGGAGGGAAATCACGTCTGACCAAGATGACTATAGATAGATGTAGGCGCCCCTTTTGCCGTTAGTCCACTATATATTACTTGCAACAGTTTTTAAATTTAAGCCAGTCAGTCCATTTGATTGGCTAATGCACAAATGCAATCTTTTCTAGTGGTCCAAATCCAATCCAAAAATTATTATATGTGATTAACGTTTATTTAATGTTTGATTATGCACTCACATAATGTCCAGCTTGGAGTTTTGAACTAATTGGTTGATGTTCATCATTATTGGCGAATTTGTTGATTAGAACGGCTACTCACCGGCAATAATTGTATGTTGACAGTGCTGTATAAGTCCGAATCGATACAGCTGATTAGTATCGATTGTGCGGATTTTGGGAAAGGGATGAGACTCATGAGTATCGATGAGTCAACCGACGTGCCCATGTAAACACTAAACTATCGTATCGTATAGTATTTTAATATTTAGAAGTAGCACAGGTGATTTTCGATATATGAATGCTAAGCTTTAACTCATAAACATATACATATACAAGTTTTGGAAGATTTAAGTTCTTGGATTCTAATTGTATTCATTGACCTATTTAATCAGTAAGGGTAAATGCAAATATTATAGACGATCTCTAGCGTTACAGCGATGTGAATATCTTTTTTAAAAATTGCGCCGTTTCCTATACATTTTATGAGCATACCAAAATAAGCTTTTCGAAGTGTAACCAAATACTGCAAATCTAGGTGTTTTTTGCGTGGTTAAATTCGACATTTTACAATTGAACGCTGCGGTCACGCTGGTGGGCTGGATGGCTGGCTGACGCTAGGCTTATTGTTGTTGTTGCTTTAAGGATCTGTATCTACAACAAGGTTGGCCCACACATTATATGCTAAATATGCTGTGTTGTGGTGCAACAGTTCAAAGTATTAAATCAGCGCGCGGCGTGAACGAGTTAAATGAAATTACCAACTGCTGCTGGCGGTGAACGGAGCAGCGAACTTCCTTCCACTAATCCGCCATCAACAATCATCATCAACAGCAGCTTCTCTCCTCACTCTGCGCTTTCCACTTACACACTCACATACTCACTTTACAATCGCACACTCCAAACACTCACACACACATATACACAACGGCATCGTTTATTGTGCGAATTGGAAGTGAATTTGAATTTGGATAGAATTGTGATTTGCAACTAAGAGCAGCAGCAGCAATATGGGCACAATATCATCGGTCCTACAATGGTCGTGCAGCAAATGTAATACCATTAATCCAACGGAATCGTTGAAATGTTTCAATTGCGGCACCGTTCGCAAGGTATTTCCCAGTCCTACCGCAACATTGTACAATCATAATCAACAGCAGCAGCAGCCGCGCCAGCAGCAACAACAACAAAATCATCATCGACAACGACAAAACGCAGGAGGCGGCGGGGGCTCAGCCACAGTAGCAGGGGTGGTGGCGGCTGCAGCGGAGCTGGCCACTGAGTGTGATGAGGAGGTCGCGACAATTGTTGATAAGCAAAGCAAAGCTGTGACCAGGTAAGCAAGCATATACACATACAAGTGTACGTGTGTGTGGGTGGTATGCAAGGTAAGCATCCAAAGCTTGCCCATTTGCATATGTGTCTGTGTATGTGTGTGTGTGCGTGAGTGCGTGCGTGTTTGTCCTTTTCACTCGTTCATTCGTTAGTTCGTTAACAACACTGTCTAACAGTTATTTATGTATGTATGTCTCTCGGTCTGTCTATATGTATGTGAGTGTGTACACACTGAATAACAACAACAATTGGCAGCAATTGCAGCAGGAAGTAGCAAGAAAAGGAAAAAAGCAACTCTATTTTTTTCGGGGGAAAATCGATTTGGGAAACAAAGCGAAACTTTGTTTACAATTTTATCGATTGCGCTGCGCAAGCAGTGAAAAACTAGCAAATTGCCAGCGAGACCGAAACAACTTCAATTTTAAAATAGACGACAAAATAAATAAGGAAAAGGGCAACAAAATAATTGTTGCAGTTTGGCCACATTGAAATAACCTTGCATTGCTCTGACTTCCACTCTGCCAAAGGGGGTGTGGGTGGCAGGAAGGAGCAGTGCCGTCAAGTTTGCTAAGCTGTATGGCGCTATCTTCTTTTTTGTTACTCGCAACGATCTTCTCTGGACTGCAGGCAAGTGGCGTCCAGTGGCGTTGGCGGCAGCAGCAGTGGTGCCATTGTTGATAACAACATCGGCGGCAAGCACGGACATGTCTACAAATCGCTGCTGCGCGGCTGCTTGAAGCGGCCACAACGCAATAGCCAAAATCAGCCATCAAACTGCGGAAATTGCGAGGAAACGCGCAAGTATATCAAGAGCTCAATTGAACTGTATCGCCACTTTTCGAATCCGGCGCTAAATCGACGCTGGAGCTGTCGCGCCTGCGAGGCGGACAACAATTCGGTGACCTGGCATTGTGTCATCTGTGACACGGTGAGCTACTTGGCGCCCATCTACAAGGAGACGTTGCACACGCGTCGTCATGAGGCAACAGCTGAGCCTGCGTCTGCAGTACCCACGACAGCAACACCGACGTCGGCGACAACAGCAACAGCACTCGAGCTGAGCAGTCAAGTGGAGCAGGAGCAGCAGCAGTTGGAGACACTGGAGCTGGAGGCAGCACATGCCAATCGACGGCAGCAGAAGGCGCGACGCATCTCTGCCAGCTCTACGAGCTTTCGGCGCACACAGAGCCTGAGCACCAGCATTGACAAAAGCGCGCATCCGGCGACGCAGCGCAGCTGTCACGTCTGCTACGTGAACAACTTTAGCAAGGACATTTTTAATCTGCCCTCAGGTATTAATAGTTTCTGCTGTTTCCATTGCAACCATGTACTGACCAACCCTTTCGCCTCTCGTTTAGCTGTGCCCTTGGCTGTGACGCCAGCGCCAACTCCCGTGGCAAGCAATTCGCGCTTTGCCATTGCCAACGACACTTTTTGCCGTCGCAAGCAGAACAACAACAACAAGAACCAGAATAACAAGCTGCGCGAGGCGTGCGCCAAGAAGAAGTATAATTTCACAATCACTACACTATCGAGATCAGCGCAAAAGACGGCGGCGCCTCCAAGTGTCGCCAAGCCTTTGCGGCAACTACCGCCCAAGCAGCAGCAGCCACTGCAGCAGCAACCACAACCGTTGCAAGCACAGCATCAACAACAGCAGCAACGTCAGGCGACGAGCAGCAGCAAGACGTCAAGCGGCAATTCGCAGTTCACCATACCGCGCAACGGTGTCTTTATAGCGGTCAACGATTGGAGCAGCAACATGCCGCAGAACTGTGATACAACTACAACATGCCACAACAACAACAACAATGTCAGCAAGAGCAGCGGCAACAAGCTCTATGAGAACGAGTGCGTTGCCATTGCACAGCAGCAACTGCGTTTGGAGCAACAGCAGCATCAGCAGGCGACCACGCCGACGGCAACGACGACACCGATTTATGCGCAGGTCAACAAGCAGCACAAGCTGCACAAGAAGAAGCAGCTACTCTGCAACAACAATACTAACAACAGCAACAACAGCAGCTTCGAGTTGATCGACGGCAGCTGCGAGGCCGCTGCGGCGGCGACAACGGCAGCCGGAGCGGCAGCGACAAGCAACGAGCTTGGCCAGGATGCCCACATGGAGCCGGAGTCAACAACAACAACGATAACAGCAACAACAGCAACAACTGCTGCAACTGCAACAGTTGCAGCTGTGACGGCAGCGAGCGAATTTTATGCGGCCTCCGAGCATTCCATCTACGCCAAGGTGTGGAAGGGACCGCGCAAAACGACTGAATCCAAAATGTAGGCAGCAATAAAATCCGCAACCACAACACCGACAACAACTGCACCAGCAGCAGCGACAACTAATTGCACACTTAACAATTGCGTCTTTTGTTCGTTATTCGCTATTCGTTTTCTTTTTAATTTGCTGATTAGTCATGCCACCGAACTGCAAATGTACACGCAACTATAGATATGTACTATATATATCTATATATCTATGCATACGGCGTCTATGTGCGTTTGCAGTTCGCAATCGTTCTTTCGGTCGCTCTTTCTGTTTCATTTGCTTTATTGTTTGATCGCCATGCGCCACGCTTAGCTGATCAAATGCCCTGCAACAAGAAAGCGAGTACATTAGCTGAAATTACTTGGTTGTATAGATTGATAAGTCCGATGGTATTTCAGAGTCAGTAAGTTAATGTAGAACTTAATTATATAGCCTAAAGCTTAGCCAGAGATCCACACAAATGATCTGAATTGCTTCCAATACAAAGACGAATTTTGTAGGCGATAAGAATACGCAATATTTATTTCTCCTAATTTCGTTTTTCCTTAATGTTTCCTCGGTTTTAAGTAAGCCAAAAGTGATTGACTACTACTTGTCTTCAAAATGTTAGGATCAAGTAATTGCATTGCGATTAGTCGCATCAAATCATGATGTAGTCGATGAACAGCACTTTAAAGCAAGTACGTAGAACATGCATTAAATGAGTGGCACAACTAATTGCATACCAGTGAACTGACTCAACTGCTGTGCAATGTGCGAAAGGGTCTCTACTAGCCAAGTCTGTGAGACTTGTTTTGTTATCAGCCGCGCTTCTTGACTCATGCGACTCTCGCTCTAATCAGGGTATTTCGATACTTCGGCGAGCCGAAGATAAGGCCGAAGTCAATTGTGTTTTGTTGTTTGTTATTGTTTTTGCGCTAATTCGTTGAACGCATATTTCTCTGTTACTTCTATTGCTAATTAACAAGAGTATATACATATTTATGTTTGTTATTTCCTTTACTACTGCATGGAAGCAGCCCAATAGCTCACTCTGTCTCATACTCATTCTTTCTCGCTCGTTCTGTGTAGCACGCATGAGGCGGCGGCAGTGAGTGGTCGACTCATTCCAGCAGCGCCACGCAACGACAATAAGACGCAGCAATCACAACAATCACAGCAATCGATGCTCCAGGGCAGCCGAAAGTTGCGAACTTGCGGCAAATGTTCCTACGCCTACAATCGCCTCTGGTCCGAGTCCTGCGAGATGTGCGAGCCGCCGCCACCACAGCAAGATCCCCCAGCACCAGGTGAGCAGGCAACTACTATTAACATCATTTCTTCAATCAATTCGAATATTGCACCACATAAACATTCGCACTTTAGCTGTATTTAATCGCAAGCTAAAAATTGTATGGCAGACCTCTACTAAGCGATAGAAAAGTGTTGTAACATGAAGTTATCAAGTTAAATTTATAGTTATAAAGAGTATATGAACTAATCCTGCTCTTCTCACCCTTTCAACAGTTCCTGGCGCGCTGTCGCCGCGCAACGATGAGCCCTGGACGTGCAAGAAGTGCACGCTGGTCAACTACGCGACGGCAATGGCGTGCATTGTGTGCGGCGGCTCGAAGCTGAAGAGCATCTCGTCCATCGAGGACATGACGCTGCGCAAGGGCGAATTCTGGACGTGCAGCCACTGCACGCTGAAGAACTCACTCGCCGTCGGGCTGTGCAGTGCCTGCAAGTCGCTGCGCCTGCTGCCCGTCATGATGGACGCAGTGCGCGAACGACCCGACGGCCAGTCCTACGAGGAGCAGGACGCCTTGGCCACTCAGTCGGTGGGTCAGTCACTTAGCGAGCTGACTGTGGCGACCACGCCGCAGCAGGCGTTGCCGCAGCTGCCGCTGCCTCTGCCTCTGCCGCTGCAGATGCAGATGCAGTTGCAGTTGCCGCGCGTGTCGCGCAGTCCCTCGCCACGCGCGGCGCTGCTTCCGGTGGCCACGGCACCCGTTCCCGCCGCTGCCGCTGCCGTCGCCACCGCTGCTCCGACCGCCTGCTCCGCCTCCACTGTGCTGCACGCCATGCAGGCAACCGCGCAGCAGACGGCGCGCAGCTCGTCGGGCGCCATTCCCAAGCGCCACAGCACCGGCGGCTCCATTGTGCCGCGCCAGCAGCAGCCGCTGAACATCGCCAGCAGCTCGAACTCCAGCTACAACTTGCAACTGCAGCTGCAGCAACAGCAACAGCACCAGCAGCAGCAGCAGCAGCAGCAGTCGACGGTCAAGAAATGGCAGTGCCCCGCCTGCACATACGAGAACTGCGCCGCCTCGGTGGTCTGTGAGATCTGCTCCAGCTCGCGCGGCCTGGTCAACGCTGTGCTCTCCGACGCCTTGGCGCGCAAGTCGATGCGCGTGAGCAGCCTGAGCGAGTTCCGGCAGGAGAGCAAGCTGATGGAGAACCTGCGACAGCTGGAGGAGACCGAGGCGCTGACCAAGTGGCAGAACATCATCCAGTACTGTCGCGACAACAACGAGCTCTTCGTAGACGACTCATTTCCGCCCGCACCCAAGAGTCTCTACTACAATCCGGCTAGCAGTGTCAGCGATGGCGGCAATCCCGTCGTCCAGTGGCGACGTCCTCACGAGATTAACTGCGACGGCGGCGCGTATCCGCCGTGGGCCGTCTTTCGCACCCCGCTGCCCTCGGACATCTGCCAGGGCGTGCTGGGCAACTGCTGGCTGCTCAGCGCGCTCGCTGTGCTCGCCGAGCGCGAGGATCTGGTCAAGGAGGTGCTCGTCACGAAGGAGATCTGTGCGCAGGGCGCCTACCAGGTGCGGCTCTGCAAGGATGGCAAGTGGACGACGGTGCTGGTCGACGACCTGCTGCCCTGCGACAAGCGCGGCCACTTGGTTTACTCGCAGGCCAAGCGCAAGCAGCTCTGGGTGCCGCTCATCGAGAAGGCGGTGGCCAAGATCCACGGCTGCTACGAGGCGCTCGTCTCGGGCCGCGCCATCGAGGGACTCGCCACCTTGACGGGGGCGCCTTGCGAGAGCATTCCGTTGCAGGTAGTACCACTTGCAACAGTTGCTTCCCTCCTCATCGAACAATGTTGGAATTCAAGCGAGACTTTGCTTATCCCATGAAAGAACGAACGAACTTATACAGTGTATCCCACTCTCTGTTTGCAGGCCAGCTCGTTGCCCATGCCCAGCGAGGATGAGCTGGACAAGGACTTGATCTGGGCGCAGCTGCTGAGCTCGCGCTGCGTGCGCTTCCTGATGGGCGCCAGCTGCGGCGGCGGCAACATGAAGGTCGACGAGGAGGAGTATCAGCACAAGGGACTGCGTCCGCGGCACGCCTACTCGGTGCTGGACGTGAAGGACATACAGGGACATCGACTGCTGAAGCTGCGCAATCCGTGGGGACATTATTCGTGGCGCGGCGATTGGTCCGACGATTCGACGCTGTGGACAGATGATTTGCGCGACGCATTGATGCCCCATGGCGCCTCGGAGGGCGTCTTCTGGATCTCGTTCGAGGATGTGCTCAACTATTTCGATTGCATTGACATTTGCAAGGTGCGCTCCGGCTGGAATGAGGTGCGCTTGCAGGGCACACTCCAGCCTCTCTGCTCCATTTCGTGTGTGCTGCTGACGGTGCTGGAGCCGACGGAGGCGGAGTTCACACTCTTCCAGGAGGGGCAACGCAACTCGGAGAAGTCGCAACGCTCCCAGCTCGATCTCTGTGTTGTGATATTCCGCACACGCTCGCCGGCGGCACCCGAAATCGGGCGACTCGTGGAGCACAGCAAGCGGCAGGTGGGCACATTTTGCAATATTGTGGTTTCCCTCTTCCCTCCCAATAATCGGCCATAATTTGCAAATGTTTAACTCGGAAACAGTCCTAAATTATAAGCCACATTTGCAAAGTTAACAATTTGACAAGCGATTTGCAATGAGCAAGAAGCCATAAACAATACACACTCATCATTAAGCAATAGAGTGGAGTATTTACTGACAGGCCCTTCTAGGCGATTCTCAAATTGTTAACTTGGCAAAAGCGCGAGTCAAGCTAGCAGTCAGTAAGCAAAGTGATCCCTTCGCCTTAGTCGGCTACTACTGCAGTGGAGCAAGCTATGACACAACACTTATCCGGTATTTGCTTTTGCTCTCCGTCTGTTGCAGGTGCGTGGCTTTGTGGGCTGCCACAAGATGTTGGAGCGCGACATCTATTTGCTCGTCTGCTTGGCCTTCAATCATTGGCACACGGGCATCGAGGATCCGCATCAGTATCCGCAGTGCATTCTCGCCATACACAGCTCGAAGCGTCTGCTCGTTGAGCAGATAACGCCATCGCCTCATCTGCTGGCCGACGCCATCATCAGTCTGACGCTCACCAAGGGACAGAGGCACGAGGGACGTGAGGGCATGACCGCCTACTATCTGACCAAAGTGAGTACTTGATTGACCCTTGACTTTGCAGCCTTGTCTCATGCTCTCGCTTTCTTTGGTCTACAGGGATGGGCTGGTCTGGTCGTAATGGTAGAGAACCGACATGAGAACAAGTGGATCCATGTGAAGTGCGATTGCCAGGAGAGTTACAACGTGGTGTCGACACGCGGCGAGCTCAAGACTGTGGACTCTGTGCCACCTCTGCAACGGTGAGTCAAGCAATTGTACAAACCAAAGTAGTAATATGTCCAATATAAAGGATTTGAAGCAAGTCTGCTTATCTGAAATTGAATTAAATCGTGGCAAATTATAATTATTTAACTACTGTAATCGTTCGATCTAATTGATTTTAAATTAACTTCATTTTCCATCTATAATAGACGATAATAATCTTGCAACAGTTTTACTATTAATCTTAAAATTCACTTCGAAGTAATACAAACGATGGTTAATTACTTGCTTCAACGCTAGCTATTAGTTGTTTTTCTTTAGTTGCTTATAAATTTGGTAGACATTGAGTAATCCCGCTATCTCACTTCTTTTAGGCAAGTGATCATTGTACTGACCCAGCTAGAGGGCAGCGGCGGCTTCAGCATCGCACATCGGCTGACGCATCGGCTGGCGAACTCGCGGGGCCTGCACGACTGGGGACCACCCGGTGCCACCCACTGTCCTCCCATCGAGAACGTTCACGGTCTGCATGCGCCACGGCTGATAACATAATCGAGGCGCGTGGGATCAGAATTTGGAGCAGGATGGTGGCAGCGGTGATAGTCGGCGTTAGTTCAAACACACACACACAAACACCTAATATATTATATATATTTCAATCTATGTGTATTCCTTTTGCCATTTGCATTTTGTTTACCTTTTTTGTTTGTTTAATTATTGCATATTCTAGTCGATGTACACACACATATATGTATACTATGAAATAGTTAACGACCCACACACACATATATATATATATATATATTGAAAACAGCATGAACAAAAAATCGAATGAAATTATATAAAGTTAAACAACAAACAACCCGAGAAGAAATCATGAAACGGTAGCGGTGGAGGTTGCCGCATCGAGTTTTTTCATTTTATCGATGTTTGTATTTGTATTTGAATTTAAGTGCATGTGCGTCACGATCCAGCATACATATAAATATGTCTATTGTTTTCAAATAAAATACTACCAGTTATAAAAGCCAAACACATGATTTTTAATTGTCTTGTGCGTATTCAAACAAAACGGTCGAGGGGCGCTGTTAATACAAAACTATACAGTTTGCCGGCAAATAGATTGTCAGCCCTGGTAACATACGCGTAATATGCTTCAAACTGTATAGTTTCATTCAAGTATAAGACATATACAATACGGTATATTTATTATTATTATGTTACATGATAATGTACTCTGCCAAATTTGCTGTGTGACACAAAAGGCAATGAAATATTGTTAAAGGAATAAAAAGTGTTGGTATATTCGATGGTATTTTTACAATGCGCAAATGCAATTGTTTGCATTTGTATTGAAAGCGCAAAGGTATGTTTTGAAATTGGATTTGCGGTCACACTGCGGCGCTAGTTCATTTCAGTTCATGAGCAACATATTTTGTTCGTCGTTTAATTTTTGTTTTTTTAAAATGGCTGATACGAAGGGCGTAAGTACACAATTATTAACATTCATAAAAGTGACAGATATTAAGTGCGATTCATACAAAGTGCTGGAGTGTTGAATTGTGTATCAATGATAGCTCATCATTAGGTTTTGGTCTGGGCGCGGTTGTGCAGCTCAAGCAGTTTCAAGACGTGAGTTGAGATGGCGTTCTTGTTGTTCTCTTTCCCCCGTTGTTATTTTTTGTTCCTGGTGCCGCAAATTCCTCACCACGGAAATGCATATGGCAGTGCAGGCAAACGAAATATCAGCAAAAAATATGTGTATGTATGAGTTTTGTTAAGTAAACATTGCTGTTGAGGCGTTTATAAAATAATGCATTTGAGATGTGCACTGTATTCAAAATATGCATGATTCACACATACCAACCGGCAAAACAAAAAGGCGTAGATGTCGCCCTGAGCTGTGTCGTGTAATGACTATCGTATCCTTTGTTGTTCTGACCTACATACAAGTATGTACACACTTAACGCAAACAGTATGTATGTACGTACATACATACCTAATAAATACGTACGTACGCAAATATGCAGTGTGGTGTCATTGGCTTTAAGACTTGCCTACTTGCCGCCGCTACATACTTAAGTCTGGTATGCACACATGTGCAAGTGTGTGGGTGTACATGTGTGTATGTGTGTGTGCAAGAGAAACTCGCGCGTGTCTGCGCATTCCAATGTACCGACGTCGCGGCGTCCACACTTTCATTGAGCGCGGCTTGTTTTCCTATGTTCCCCTGCCCGCCTGGCGCCTGCTGGCTTACACCCTCTAGCTGAAGCGTACTAGGGTATGATGAGTGACTAACAATGCAGGCAACGGCAACGGGAACAGCTAGTCCGTCTGTCTGTATAAACAGCTGTAACTTGAAGATTAAAAGCGCTAAAGCTGCGGATAACGAATCTAATAATTTCACACACTCGTCTCCAATTTCAGTTCTCAAGCATTGAAACACCCGGCTATGTGGGATTCGCCAATCTGCCCAACCAGGTGCATCGCAAGTCCGTTAAGAAGGGCTTCGAGTTCACGCTGATGGTGGTCGGGGAGTCCGGCTTGGGCAAATCGACGCTGGTCAACAGCCTCTTTCTCACCGATCTCTACCCCGAACGCATCATTCCCGATGCCATTGGTGAGTCAATCAATTAACGTATTCATGATTCTCAATACTGATTTTCCCACTCGCAGAGAAACAGAAGCAGACGGTCAAGCTGGAGGCCTCTACGGTGGAGATTGAGGAGCGAGGCGTCAAGCTGCGGCTCACCGTTGTGGACACACCTGGATTTGGTGATGCTATCGACAATTCGAACAGCTTCGGTGCCATTCTCGAGTACATTGACGAGCAATACGAGCGTTTTCTGCAGGACGAGAGTGGCCTTAACCGACGCAACATCGTGGACAATCGCATACACTGCTGCTTCTACTTTATATCGCCCTTTGGGCATGGGTAAGTGATCGAGGTGTTGACTAATTACTTTTTATGTTTGTTGTGCTCATAAATATTAATGATATAAAATGTTTGTTTAATTTTAGATAGATTTAACAGATAGAATCAAAATAGTTCATTAGTTTTTGTTCGTTTGATAACCAACTCATTATAGCTGTAACCCTGATTTAATTGCAAATTTGTATTTATTGCTTGCAGTCTGAAACCCTTGGACGTGGAGTTCATGAAGAAGCTGCACTCCAAGGTGAACATAGTGCCCGTCATTGCCAAGGCCGATTGCCTCACAAAGAAGGAGATACTGCGCTTGAAGTGCCGCATCATGCAGGAGATCGAGAGCCACGGCATCAAGATTTATCCACTGCCCGACTGTGATTCCGATGAGGATGAAGACTACAAGGAGCAGGTGAAGCAACTGAAAGAAGCTGTGCCTTTTGCCGTCTGCGGCGCCAACACATTGCTCGAGGTCAAGGGCAAAAAGGTGCGCGGTCGTCTCTATCCCTGGGGCGTGGTCGAGGTTGAGAATCCCGAGCACTGTGACTTTATCAAGCTGCGCACCATGCTGATCACACATATGCAGGATTTGCAGGAGGTGACACAGGAGGTGCACTACGAGAATTATCGGTCGGATCGCCTAGCCAAGGGGAGCATCATCAAGGGAGGCGGCAAAGAGAACGGCATTGGCAACAAGTCGGACCACGGACGTGGCGACAACAGCACGCAACAAGTGGTGGCAAGTAGCGTGCTCTCGGAGAAGGATCGCATACTGCAGGAGAAGGAGGCGGAGTTGCGACGCATGCAGGAGATGCTTGCTCAAATGCAGGCGCGCATGCAGGCTCAAAAGTGAACCGGGGGGATAGAGATAGATAGATAGATGGACAGAGATAGAGAGAGAGAGAGAAAGAAAGAGTTGGAGAGAAAGCACACGATTGTGCAATTTACATGTAGAACGAGAAAGAATATTTTTCAAGTATTTGTTTATTTTTGGCATTCTATATATCAATAGGCCGATATAAATATTTATATACATATGTACATATGTGTAAGACATGATATAACTATAACTATATATATATATACATATATAACTATATATATATGTATATACATATATTTAGCTAAAGTGATTTTTATACCTACTAATCGCAGATGTAAAATCAAATCTCAAAGCATCTGACACACACACACATACACACACACGCGAACTTCATATCACTCCTACAAAGAACGGTAAAGATTTCAAATAACTAAACTGTATTCCTATTATATGTATTTTAGTGACTTGATATTAACATTTCAATTTTACAAATTGTATTCCATCTGTATCTCTGTATGACATTTAATTTAAGTGAAATTTCTCTGACCACCATGTTAAACAATTATTATTAACAGTCTCAAAGTATGAGCAAGTTGACAACAGTCTCGTTTAATTAATTGTATTATTTTGTAGTTTTGTGTGCTTTTACTGATATAAGCTCCAGCAATTGAGTTGTGCGTTGAACTCTATATATATTTTTGTAACGTAAATTTTATTAATTAATCTCGCCGCATGCAATCGGCTTAATGTATTTGAAAAACTCAAACGCGCCGCACTTCATGTTAAACGAGTGCTTCTACGTATTACTCTGTACAATTTAATCCTTCACATGGCTACTCCTGCTATATAAATACATAAATGCTTTTTATACAATTTTCAAAATAATCTATTAATGGAACCAATATGACAAATTAAATTTGAATCTCAAAGTTTGAATTGGTCAGCAAGCGTTGCCAGATGATACGCAACGCTATCACTCATGCGAATGAGGTGGCAGCCTGTCTATGTGTGACCATAAAACAGTTATATGTTTTTGGAGTAAAGCTCAATGAACATGTTTTATTTCAACTAAAACCATACGATTGTGCAATTTTGTTATTTAATTGCAAAGGAATACTAATCGATTGTAAAATCAATGACTTATCGATATAGTGGCATCGATGCCATACGGTCACATTCGCGCACATGTTGTGCGGTAACATTCACAACGTGCCGGGTGATATCTTTCCTTCATTTTTAGTGGGCATTGCAAAAAATGTGATCTGAGCCAACGAAAAATGTTCAAAAGCATACGCTGGACATACAGGCAGGCTGCTGGGCAATGCAGCTGGCAGCGTATGTCCGCTTATCGTGCGCTTTGCAGCAGCCTTTTAATGAGGTCATCCCAAAACGATGCAGCACCGGCGGCCTTGACGCCGGCTGCAGTGCAGCGCCAGCTGGCGGAGATACCAGTGGAGCGTATACGCAACTTCAGCATCATCGCGCACGTGGATCACGGCAAGAGCACCCTGGCCGACCGGCTGCTCGAGCTGACGGGTGCCATATCACGCAATGCCGGCCAGAATCAGGTGCTCGACAATCTGCAGGTGGAACGGGAGCGCGGTATCACGGTGAAGGCACAAACGGCCTCCATATTCTACAAGCACCGCGGCGAACTGTACCTACTGAATCTGATTGACACGCCCGGTCATGTGGACTTCTCCAACGAGGTGCGTTTGCAGTCTACTGGGTAGTTCAAGACTAATCTCGCTGTGCTTTGCAGGTGTCACGCTCGCTGGCTGCTTGCGATGGTGTCATTTTGCTGGTGGACGCCTGCCATGGCGTGCAGGCGCAGACTGTGGCCAACTACCAACTAGCCAAACAGCGGGAGCTGGCTGTTGTTCCAGTGCTCAACAAGATTGACATGAAGCACGCCAATCCCGAGCAGGTAACCTACGACATGCAGCTGCTCTTTGGCATTGATCCACACACAGTACTGCGCGTCTCCGCCAAGCTTGGCACCGGCGTCGAGCAGCTGCTGCAGCGCATCATCGAGTCGATCCCGGCACCGCGCGTTCAGCGCGACAGTGACTTTCGTGCGCTCATCTTCGACAGCTGGTTCGACAAATATCGCGGCGCGCTGAACCTGATCTATGTTCTGAATGGACAGCTGCAGCTGGGAAAGGATGTTCAATCGCTGGCCACCAAGAAAGTCTATAACGTGAAGTCGCTGTCACTGCTGCGACCCGTCGAGTGTCCGCTGGAGATGATGTCCGCTGGCCAAGTGGGTTTGTTGGCCTGCAATATGCGCAACAGCAAGGAGAGCATTATCGGCGATACACTGCATCTGAAGCATCAGCAGGGCACGCTCGCCGCTGGCAGCTACAAGCCACAGCAACCTCTAGTGTTCGCCGGCGTGTTTCCAGCAGATCAATCAAAGCACGTTGCCTTGCGTAGCGCCATCGAGAAAACGGTGCTCAATGATTCCGCCGTCACAGTGCACGTGGATTCAAGTCCCGCGCTGGGGCAGGGCTGGCGCCTTGGGTTCCTGGGCCTGCTCCATCTAGAGGTGTTCTGCCAGCGCTTGCAGCAGGAGCACGACGTTGAGCCCATCATCACAGCGCCCTCGGTCACGTATCGCATTGTGCTGAGCAATCCGAAGCTGATCAAGCAACACGGCCGCCGCACACTGGACATCTCGAATGCAGCACTGTTCCCCGAGCCCAACAGCATTGAGCAATACCATGAACCGCTAGTGCTAGGCACCATCATCTCGCCCAGCGATTATGTCGGCCAGATCATTGGGCTGTGTGTGGAGCGTCGTGGCGTGCAGCAGAGCTGTGTGAATATTGACGAGCAGCGCATGTTGCTGAAGTACGTGCTGCCACTCAGTGAGATCATCTTGGACTTCCACGATCGCCTTAAGTCGCTGAGTTCGGGCTATGCCAGCTTTAGCTACGAGGATCACGGCTACCACTTAACGCATTTGGTGCGTTTGGACATCCATTTGAATGGTCGGCCCTGCGAGGAGTTGTGTCGTATTGTACATACCACCAAGGCGCTGGGAGTTGCGCGCCAAATGGTACACAAGCTGAAGGAGCTAATACCCAGGCAGATGGTGCAGATTGCAATTCAAGCGTGTGTCGGCAGCAAAGTGTTGGCGCGCGAAACGATAAAAGCGTATCGCAAGGATGTCACCGCTAAGCTGGTAAGCGTTGCCGTACCGTCCTTCGAAATAAACAACAAAGTGCTTACACATTACTCTTTTTCGATAACCGATAGTATGGCGGTGACGTTACGCGTCGTATGAAGCTGCTGAAGCAACAGGCGGAGGGCAAGAAAAAGATGCGCATGTTTGCAAACATTCGTGTGCCGCACGAAACCTTCATCGATGTGCTGAAACGTTAGGTGAGTTGTGAGGGTGTCACGGATGCTGTGTTATCGATATATTTTTTTTAAGAGAACAACAACAGTTTGCCGACCTTATCGCGGTGCCTTAGGCGATAACACGGTAACACATCACCGCCCCGGCCCCTTCCCACATTGAAATGTCGCCTTATCATTCACAGGCAGTCAGCATATATACTCTTTGTTTTGCTTGAAATAGAATTGAAAGCAGCACACATATGTACGTCTATAATATTCTTCATTTATGTGTATATGCTGCTTTATCGGTTATAATGCGCGGAAGTCAGCTGCCTTCACTTAAATATGTTTGTATGTGCATATGTGTGTATTTAGTGTAATATATGATTTATGCATTTTTGAAGTGATAAGCAGCTGTTCATTTTGCACTTTATCAAGTTATAATGTTATAAGTAATAAGTGCACAAACTTCTTGCAGTTACTAGTTGCACAGTTCATTAACATTCTTTTTTTTTTGTTGTTGTTTCGCTCCCTTCACAAAAAATAATGATTACGCTGTCATTGTCTTAAATTAAAGCCTTTGCAACAGCAGCGAGCGTCAACTATAAAAAAATCGAATTTCCCTGACCCTGAAAACTAGCACGCACACACACACTCGTATACATAGTGAATGCATAACGGTATCCTCTCGTTGCCTGCCCGCTCCGCAAACAACAAAACAAATACTTGAGCAGACACACAAACAAATATACACGTATGTGACTTAGCAGGTTCGAATGCTTGTGTCTTGCTCCCGGCAAAGTTTTGTTTGTGAGAGCGCGTACGATAGAATCGCACGGCGAGAGAGCACACCGAACGTCAAAGACAGAACAATTGAACTCAACTGATGGGTCGATGGGTGTCGGAGACGTTGCGGCGTTAGCCTGTGTTTGTGTGTGTGACCTTGAAAAACAATAATACTCGTTGTTATTGCTCTTGTTGCTCTGCTTTTGTGTAGGCAGCGCGCGCTGGGCAAATGCAAATGCAAACAAACAACAACAAAAACTGTTGAAATGATTATGCAATAACCGAAGCTTCCACTTTCAATTTGCCAAAAATGTCAGAGGGGAAAGATTAAAAGGTAAACATCAGACTAGAGAACAACAGCAAAAACCAAAACACAAAAGAGATCGGGAACTTTTTAAGTTTGCAACTAAATAAAAACATGAAAATCAGCTGCACTTGATTTTCACAAAAACGACAAATAGAAAACAGCTGAGTTTGAGCCTCACACGCAAGTGCATGAGAGTTTCCCCTTAACACACCACACAATAACATAAAGCTTGCGAGAGAGAGTGAGAGCCACCGGACACAAACACAAGGCAGGCGCAAATTCAAAAACAGCAACAGCTATAGCAATGTTGTGTATGTGAGGAGCACAAAACAAACACAGTCAAAACCAGGCGCAAAAGCAACAGTAAAATACAGTTTTCGTTGTTTTTGCTGTTGCTGCTGCGCTCGAATGAACGAAACTAAGGCGACGACGACAACGTTGTATTTCTCTGTCGTCGCTGCTGTCGGCCGCACAATACAAAAACAGTCAGTTTTCATTCTCATTTGACATCATCAACATTGAAATTGAATTAAAACAAGAGCAGCGCAGCAGTGTTGTCGAGTTTGATTGCGATTCTCCTGCCGATTAAAAATTCTTTGGTGAAATTCAAAGTAAATTATTTAATTAACTCCCCATTTGCAACTAGATTTAATTAATACGCCATTACGCTGGCAAAGTTTTCATTTAACAACCTGACTAAATACTATTTTTGTTAGTTTTTTTTTTTGCAATTTTCTTTGGCCGTTTCTCATTTGCGAAAATAAGCAGCGCGAACAAAATAACAAACGTCATCAGCTGTTCTGTGCTGTGGGTGTATTTGTGTTTGTGTATGTGTGCGTGTGCCTACGTTGCTTGTATCATATGAATGTGTATATTGTGTGTGTATAGATGCGTTGTTGCTTTTTGTGCTTTGTTTGCGTACACAACAGAAAAAGCCTGTGGAAATATATCATATAAATACAACAAAAAGACTAATAAGTTGTTACACTCTCAGATAGTAAACAAGTGACCACCCCACGCTCCTTTCAAATTATCAACGTCTCCCACCCATTAAATATGTCGCGTAGAAAAAAAAAGACACATAACCTAGAAGAGAATTTAGAACGAGAACTTGTTTGAAGGTTACGACCGCGGCGCCACTGTGCAGCCGCCCCCTCGTCCACCACTTTCGACGTCTCATCGTAGTTGCTTTGGCCTTGACCGTGTGCTGCTGGTGCGAAGCAACAACAGCAACAACTACTAAAAGCGACGCTGTAACAGCTGACAGCTGCGCGCTCTGCCAGCACCAGCGACTGCACTTTTTGGCAGTGCAAGTGCGTCAAGTGGCAACGCCGTTGGGTGGATATGGAGCCCCAAGACAAGTGTACACAATACATACGCACGATTGTATGAATAAACAGCGCTTAAGCGCAGTACGTCTCCCGCATACACATATGAACGCACAGATATATGTACACACACAATCAAGCTCAAAGTAATCGCAGCGAAAACGGGCATCGGCATCTCTCCCGCACACACACATGCAAAAGAACTGCGCGCATTCGCACTCTCGCTCTCCCCACACATACAGCACCGCACACTTGCAGACGTCGTCTGTACACGTAGCAGCCGCAGCAGCTGCGGGCAGCACAGTAGCTTTTGTTTGTGTTGTTGCTTTCTGTCATACTAAATTGAACGGTGGCAGAGACGGAGACAGTCACAGAAAGAAAGAAGAAAAGTCAGCAAATTGCAAGATTGTGCAATAGTCGTAGAATTAACAGCGAGTGAGCTCAAAATAAAATGTTAATTAATTGAACATGTGTTAAGCTAGCTTTGAACGTTTATTAACTACACTGCAAGCTAGCAATATTCATAATAACAATAATTGGCTAGCTGGCATTTAGTGTTTGGCAATAACTCACGGAGACAGTGTTGCAAAATATCGCGCATTTGCAATTGGAAATGTTTTTTGTTTTCGCGCTGCTGCGTCGCAGTTGCTTTTAGCTGTTTTCCCCCGTTTCTCATTTCTCCAGTGCGTTTCCACAAACTGGAAACTATATGTGCGATTTTATTTGTTTAATTGATAATTGATTTATGCAATTGCAGTTACATATACACATATGTAGGCGTGACGTTTCAATTGTTTGTGCACGTAACATACATATGTATATGTATGTATTTATATGCATATAAATGCTTTGTTCATACTTGCATGCATTCATATGTATGTATGTGTATGTGAAAGAGTGAGAGTTACATGCAATCAACAAGATTTTTGATCTTTTCTTTATAACGAACATAAGAGCAAGTGTAAATTGTGTTTTGCGTGAGTGTTTTATTTTTGTTTTGCGACTAGCGGGCCAATGACAAACACACACAAACATCTAAACACATACATACGGGCAAATTCACTTCAAACGTCACACAGCTGATACTTGTTGTTGTTAGTGGTTAGCGCACACGCACATTCCTACACACTTACACACTTACGTGAGTAAATGCGAATATCATCTGTGCAGTCGCTATCTGTCTCACTCTATCGCTCGCATAGCTTCGCATATTTCCACCCACTCGCTCACTACTTTATTTTGTAAACAACACGGAGCAACAATAGGGCTGCCAGACCTGCGTAATTTCCAATTGGACTGGCAGCGCTGTTGGCATTTGTGAAATTCATTGCTAATTTTTTCATTCGCATTGATTGCAGGCGCCAACGCAATCAGCGAAGCTTCAATGCAACCAAACAGGACATAAAGAGAGAGTGAGAGAGAAGGAGAAAGAGGACGTTCAATATGATCAACAGTTACAGTGTTGCAAGTTCTGCTGCTAGTACAGCAATAACTTTGCATTTCAACTACAACAACAACAGCAGCAGCAGTAACAACAACAACAGTGGCCTTAAAATGCTGCCAGCAACAACAACAAATGAGCACAAAAGCCACTGTAATACAACAACAACAACATCAGCAGTAGCGACTTCTGCAAAAATGTTCAAAATCACACAAAGTGAAGTTGAAGCAAAGCATTTCCTCCAACAACAACATCAGCGTAAGGTTGGCAAGGGGGGAACAGTCGATTGGGTGGTGCCAGGGTTGCCATCAAATACCTCAAAGAGCACCAAAGAGCCGCAGCACTATATACAACTCAACGTCCAGTCAGCCAGCAATAGCAAAAATAACAGCAACAAGCAACAGGTGCAATCAGCAGCAGCAGCAGCAGCAGCAATAACCAAAAGTGCCTTTATCGAAGCGATGACAAAAACAACAACAACGCCACAACGCACTGAGGACCAAGAAAATGCCTTTCGCCGCATCGAGGATGTGCACAATTATGCCAAGCTCCAGCATCATCATCATCGTCATCATCAACAACAACAACAACGTGAGCATCATAATCATCATCGTCATCATCACGGCTTTAGCAGCGATGAGTTGGGCGAAGAGGAAGAGGAAGAAGACGACGATGACGAAGATGACGATGATGACGACGCTGAGGAGGAGCAGGAGAATGAAAGGAAGGAGGTAATTGCCATAGTGAAAAGGCGCCAGCATCAACCAGTCGACGACGATGAAGAGGACCAATCGGAAGTTGATGTAGTTACTGTAACACCATCAACGACAACAGCAATGCCACAACCACAACAGCAGAAACAACAACAACAGGAGCAGGAACAGCTTTTGATGCGACCAGAGCATCACGCACGTCGCCCCATGAACGCATTTCTCATATTCTGCAAGCGTCATCGCGCCATTGTTAAGGAGCGCTACAAATCACTCGAGAATCGGTAAGCAATCGATAAACGTAATGAATCGAAATGAATTGATTTGCATTTCGTTTGCAGCGCTATAACCAAGATACTCGGCGACTGGTGGGCGGCGCTGGACGATCAGGAGAAACAGTGCTTTACCGATCTGGCCCAACAGGTGAGTCACAAGATTAGTTTTGCATTTGTTTCCCAATATTGTCAAAATTAGCTGTCGACCACAATATTTTCACGTTTGCATTTTTGCTTATAAATGGCGTTTATTACTATTCTGGCCAGATCACTCGTAAAGGGACGCATGTGTTATCTGGCAATGCTGCAATTCACGTTTCATTTTACAGTAATTGCATAATTATTACCTCATGATTGTTGAAATTTAAATTTGCTTGCACAGTCTTTATTTTGCATTATATTTGTGATATTATATTTGTCAAATTACTTTTTGCGCTTTGATAAATTTAATGCAGTTTTGAAATAGTGTTTCCCATTTGTGTTGCCAGATCGCTTGATAAAGAACGCGCTTGTAGTCTGGCAATGTCGTTGTAAATGTAATTTAAATTTGTGCGCGATCTTTTCTCTATCTCTTTCACTCTTTAATCGTGGTGTGTCTTTCACTCATGCTTTTGTGTTGTTTGCAGAACAAGGACGCTTTCTTCAATGCCAATCCCAACTTCAAATGGTACAAACTGCCCGCACCGCCGCTGCGCACGCTTGCAACACGTCCCAGCAATGCGGCACATCAAAGCGAGGAGCAGTTGCAACAGCAACAACAACATCAACAACAGCAGCAACAACAACAACAACTGCACTGGGAGCTGCGTCGCAATTACTTTAAATTCGCAGACGAAACACAGATGGGAGAGCTGAGTGTGTTGCTTAATGTGCAGGATAAGGATTATGCGCTGCAGCAGGCACTCAGCGAAACATCACAATTTCTTAACGTTCACATGCCAACGAACAGCAAAAGCAGCAGCGCCAACAATAACAACAATGTGAACAAACGTGGCGCGGACAGCGCAAGCAATTCAAGCGAGGAGGAGGAACGCGGTTCACCGTGCAAAAAGCTTAAATCGTCGCGTTCGTGCAAAGGAAAGATTTATCAGGAGCTCATTAATTCTGGCCAATTGGCGGCAATAGCGAAGAGCAAGAGCAAGTGTCGTTTAAACAGTGGCAGCAGCAGCAGCGGAGGCAGCAACACGCCACCAATATCACCAACAGCTGCCGTTGATTCTCAGCAGTTGCAGTTGCAGCAACAACAGCAGCAACAGCAACAACAAGAGGTAACCACCAGTATAACTCGCAATACTGCTGCCGGAATGGTAACTGCTGGGGCTGAGTTCGATCTGGAGGAGAAAATCAAGGAGCTGCCAGCGCTCAGCTTGGATGCGTACCTGCAGCGCAAGCGCAGCACTAAAAAGAAGAAGAAATTCAGTAGCAGCAAGAAACAGCGAAACTCGAACAGCAACAGCTCAGCAAATGGCACAGGAGCAGCAACCGCAAGTGGAAATGCAGCTGGAACGCAAACGTGTAATAAATCCGAGTCGGAAGTGATGACATCGCCTTCAGCTACATCCGCATCATCAGTCACCGGTGCTGCTGTGGGCAGCCAGAAGCGCAAGGCGCGCAAGGAAAGCATCACGCGACGCGATGTCAGCGCTATAGAGCAAGAGGTGGCCTCAATGCTGCCGCTGACCATCAACGGCTGCTACTATTTCAATCAGGCTCACGCTAGAGCAGCTGCCGGAGGAGCAGCAGCTGCAACTGCAACTGTTGCAGCAGCAGCAGTTGGCACTGGCATCAACTTGGCGTACGATGTGACCTCCACTACCTCAGATCTTCTAATACTGGCCGAAGTGGCCGCCAATCGCACTGAGCTGACCAAGTCCAACTAGCGCAGCGTCGTTGTCCACTTTGATGTTAGGGGCCGCAGCAACGTGAGCTGCGGCTGTACTTATATATATATATATATATATATATATATATATCAGCAGATATATTATACATATATACATATATATATATATATATATATATAGATATATATTGTATACTAGATTAATTGTTATTGTTTGATTTCCTTTGCTGATGAAGATAATGTTGATGATATGCTGTAACACACTGAAAGTAAATAGACATTCGTTGATCTACAATTTAGTCAATATTGTAATACACACACCCCAACTACACACACACTCACACGCATATGTATAAACAAACAAAATTTAGATCAAATTGACATATTTATGATTTGTTTTCTACTCTATATATATTTTTTTTTAAAGTAATTTGTTATTTGTTTTAGATTTTTTCTTTTGAAATAATTGAAGATTCTTCACAACTTGTTGCCGTTTTTTTGTCAATTGTTTTTGTTAAGTTTTCTAGCTGCAACAAGAACACATCAACAATGTCAATGCGACTAAAACAAACAAAAAACGCAAGAAATGCATATGTGCTGCGCTTATTAACTGTTAATATTATTATTATTTTTCTAATACATATTATATATTGTAGTTGTAATTTATTATCTATTATGAAAGTTGAATACATGCAAAAACAACATATACATATATACACACACGTCGTATTCATCAAATCAAATTGGGTTTTTTCGAATGTGCCATTCAAATATGCCGCTGATATTCGATAGCGATATCGATTTTTGAGTAACCTGTGAGAGGGTAACACTCGTCGCGCATCAGCGTTGCCAGATGCGTCGCAGCTGTCTGTAACAAAACAAATAGTTCGCCGGTATGCGATTTTGCGATAGTGTGGAGTGTGTGAGTAAGAGTGTGAGTGCTGGTTATAAAAGATAAGGCGCTAGCTAGCCAGCCAATTGTTGGATGCACAGATAAGCTCAGTCACTCCAATTGGACGCAAGTCATATGCGCGAGGATCGCAAAGTACTGCAAACAAGATGGCGTGCGCGTGATTTACGTGCACCCGGCTAGAGCTCACGTGCAAAGCAATAGCAACAACAAACAGCTGTCATCTGTCAAACGCACATACCTCTATCTAGGTACTTTTGGTACACACGTATGTGTGTACATAGCAGCCATTGCTACTGTTTCTCGTACTCGCTTCACTGCTGCTGCCTCTGCCTCTGTCGTTGCTCCACGCGGTTTCGGTTTTCGGTTTTGACCCATTCGCAAGCTTCGTCGCGTGAGCTTTCGCCAGCAGTTTCGCTTCAATGTTGGCCTTAATTTAGTTTGTTCGCACATTCAGACCCTTACAGTTCGCTACGTACGTAACCGTTTCTTGTATTGTTAATACATAAATACTTGCTGACAAGCACCCGAAAAAAACAGCAACGACAATTAGAACACCGAAAAATATTTGAACGAGGTAGGAATATTATGTATGGTGAATGCTTTGCCAATATTGGTGTTCACATTTTAATGTTTTTTTTTTCTTCTCTATATTCAAAAATACGAATTCGAAATTGAAAGTGTCTCATTTTGTGCGTAACGTGTTTTTTTGCGTGGGTGTGTGTGAAAACAGATACATTGGTCGATGGGCAGGGTAAGTTAGTGCAAATAGAACAGAAGAACAATATAGCAAAATAGAAACAGCAACAAGAACAGTACAAGAAGGCAAGTGTGTACATACTTTCATGTGGGTATACAAATTGTGTACATAAATAAATCATTTGCAAAAGAGGGAAGCCGACCACGTCAACATGTGTGTGTATAGGTGAACAGAAGACACGCACACATGCGGACGTACGTAGTACATTCGAATGCGTAATAAAAGGATCTGTGTGAAAGAGTTATATAACTATTCATGCAATGACTGAGCGTGGTAGCGGGAGCGGGAGCGAGAGAGTGTGATTCTAGCTAGCAACAAGAAGCGTTGCTTTTTGAAGAATTTGCACATTTGTCCAATTGCACGACGCCAACGCAGTTAGACTTGCCTCCTCTCTCCTCTCTTCACCCCTCGCACTTGCTCGCCCACACACACACACACACATACACACACACATAGAGCAATATAAACAGCCAGCAGTCAAGCAAGAACAATAATAATAATTAAGCGTAATGAAATCTCTGTGTATTTGCAATGGAAACCCGCTAAGTTTGATTTTAATTTGATTGCGGCTCAGACTGCGACGACGACGTCTCGTCTGCTATGCGTTTAGCATGACGCTAATAAATTAAGAGAAGCAATCACAAAATCTTAAATGGGATTTGCTTGCACGTTTTTTTGCGGCTGTTTTTTGTTGTTGTTCGTAATTAACGGCAATTAGCATAGAATGCAAAATTCTCTGGCGCATTTTAATTTAAATGACCAGCGCGAAATAAAACAATTTGTCTTGGAAAACGCAGAACTTTCACAGCCTCTCCCCCTCCCCTAAAAAAACACAATCAAAGCCACCCCGTTGTTTTGCCGTGATATCAAGAGCAAGAACGATAAAAAGAAAAACAAAAACTAGCAGAGGGCTTGTGCGCGTGACGTCACGACGTCCAATGAATGGGAATGTAATTGGGAGGAAGAAGTGAGGCGGCAACTGTTATGTAAGCACAGGATGAATGCGTCTTCGTCTTTTTGCCTGCGCAGCCAAAGGCAATGTT
Source organism: Drosophila rubida (assembly GCA_035046165.1). NCBI lineage: Eukaryota > Metazoa > Arthropoda > Insecta > Diptera > Drosophilidae > Drosophila > Drosophila rubida. Next base: position 863,382 of record JAWNOF010000023.1, read on the forward strand.
CGTGAGGCGTTCGTGTTGCACTCGTTTTGGGAGTCGGGTGCGCTAAACGTCCGCTTTCGGTTGTCATTTCGCCGCCGTCGTCTGTCGACAGTTTGAACTGTGCTTTTGCCGTAGTAAAACGTGCGCAGCGCACATACAAAACAGAAACAAAAAATCAGAGCAATAAAAAGGCAGGTATACCAGCATAGCATATAGAATAGCACTTACAGTAGCTTAGCAACTGAAATTGAAATTCGTTTTTAATTGAATTTTGTGCGCTGTTTAAGCAACGTGTGAGTGTTTTTGAGTGAGCGCAATTAATATCTGTGTGTGTGCGTATGTGTGTCTGTGATTTTTTATTTTTGCTAGCACTAACATCACTCTCTTTATTCTCTACTTTTTCCTCTCTCTAGCTCGCTTGCACTCGCTGATATCTCTGCCCTGTGCAAGTGTTGTATAACAGCTTCTTGTAGAGAGAAGGAAAAAAGCTCTAAATCAACAGTATCAACAGTAAGCAACGAACGTCGCGTCAGACAATAAGGAATACCAAAAGCAAATGTAAAATCAGCTGTGAGATTTATTTATTTTTTGTGTGCCGCAAAGTGTAAAAAGTGTGACCAAATATAGCAGAAGCTATAGGGCTGTAAACAGAAGGCAAAAATTCAAAGTTAAAGCACAGCGCTATAAAAGTGAGAGCAGTGTAATGGCTCAACTGCGATCCCTGAGCTGTCAACGTTCAATCAAATTGGTCTACTATTCCTGCAACAGTCCAGGCAACAGCAGCGGCCTCTTGGCAGCTTCGCGAGCTGTACATACCGATGCTTTTAAAAGCCGCCAACAGCAGCAGCAGCAGCAGCAAAAACAACATCATCAACCCAATCATTCTCATCAGCGTTATCCTCTGAAGCATCACTGGCAATCTCCCTTGTTGGGCTCACGTTGCTTGCACTCGGCTGAACAGCAGCGGCAACATGCTCAAGTTGCGCTTAGCGAAAATAACACGGAGAAGTGCGGAAGCGGCTCCGAGAACAGCGGCAAGCAGACGGGACGCAGCGCAGGCAGAGCGCCGTTACCCAATTTGGAAGGCGGCACACCGCAAAGGGATCCACTCGACGTCAGCTTCAATGATCCTATTGCTGCGTTCAAGAGCAAAACAACCTGGGAGTTGGTGCGCGCCTACATGGTCTACATGATCTGCAGCAGCGAGAAGCTTGTGGAGCACAACATGAAGGTGAGTTCTCCCAATATAATTTCGTGTATGTGTAAGTGTAAACAATTGTCGTATTGTTATACTACTTGCGGTAATTGTAGTATCTCTTCTTTCTCCTTCGCGTCCACTCTCTCTCCCTCTCTCTCTCTCTCTCTGTCTCTCTATATCTATGTGTCTGTTGGGCAAAGCTTAGCTTTTGTACAGAGCTGGCGATTAACTTTCTCAGGCAGACTTTCCAAGTATAGCTATCAACTACAAATTGGCAGGTTATAAGCTTGTTTAGTTGTCTTAAATTGTCATTCTATTTTAATGTAAACTTTAGGGAACTTTTGCCTGTTTAATGGTCAAACGTGTTCAAAGCAATATACTTTGGCGGAAAAATTAAAAAATGTGTAACGTTTTAATATATATTCTTTAGTTTATAACACATTAGCGTATTGTATTATCTTTTGTTGACAAGCTAAATTGAGCAGTTAAGTAGTACATTTACGAATCTAAAACAAAACTTATGAGCAACGTTATAAAATGACGAATTATATGAGGGGAAAGATTTCAGCCTTTAAAAAAGATAAATGATTTTTTTGTATCCAAATTAATGCAATTGAAGTAGCTGGCCTAGCTAGCTACATTTACTTCACTGAAATATGAATGACATTAACTTTTTCGCTCGCAGCTTTATAAAAATGCTTAATTGTTCTAGCTATTAAACTCGGTTTGCATAAGTTGGCAGCACTGTTCGCGTGCCGGCTTACTCCACTCTCTTTGCGCCGCTCTTCGAGTTGAAGCTTTTTAGCAAGAGAATGCTGTGCCTTCCCAAAGGCTTCTCCTAAATATTAGTTAATCAGAATCTGTCATGAAAACTTTTTGAATTACTTTTTTTTGTAATTAATTATCTTGTTCATTTTCTATCTTCTTGCTGCCTCATTACTCATTAATGGCATGTCAAGAAATTTAAATGCATCTCAAAATGTGAGCGTCATTCTAGCGAGGGAGTGGGGGAAATACCGTGAATGACTTGGCATTTAATCTATATAATGATATCGATGGATGAGTCAGTTAAGAGAGAGAGAGGGAGAGAACGTGTAAATCATCCAAAGCATTTTGGCGACCTTGTGGGAGGCCGATGGTTCTGTTGCAGCGTCTGCTGTTGTTACTGTAGTGCACTGCAAGCCAGCCAAGTAGACGCCGGCAGCGACAATGGCAGCGCTGTCGAGTGTGATACACACAGTCAGGCGGGCCCCCTACAGAGCGCCAATCACAACGTCATGACGATAGTGGACTCGCTCTCTCACTCACATGCGAATTGAACATATGTACATGTGTGTGTGTACGCAACGTATTGATTACGTATACAATTTTGTAATTCGCCCATCTATTATGGCACCAGAGTCGCAAGTGTTTGATCGATTCAAAAACAAAGTAATGATTACATACAAACAATACACACACACACACAGGTTGGCACATGTGCATTTTTGTTTGTGTGTGAGTGTTCTGAGTTCGATGTAATGGCAAAGCAGAGACTTTCGTATTTGTCATTTTCTCTCAGCTTTTCTCCTCGTCGCATTTCCGCCTGCCGTGCTATTTCCGCAGATTACTCTTTCTGCTTTATTCTTATTTACTGCCTGACTGGTCTCGTGATGTGGGGGCACAACTCGACACTAACAGCAGCAGTATTGAACACCTGTGCTGACTTTTTTGTTTGACATCTGCGTGTTGTCCGCAAAACATTGCCAAATTTTATGTAACCTGTTTATTGTTCGTTTGAACACATCGATTTAGTATGTGTGTTTTCCCGTCTTCTGTTTTGTCATTCTGACAGCCTCTCGCTCCTTCCCTGCCCCTGTCAACTTGCTCAACCGGTTCGCTGAGTTTCGATCGTCCATCAACACGTGTCTCGTCTCGCCAAAGCTCCTTTATGCGGTTGGCCGTCAATGCAGCTGCGCGCATGTCTGTGTGCGTGTGAGCTTTCGACAGCAGCTGTGCTGCACTCCCTCCCTCCATCTCATACCTTTCTCTCAGTCTAGGAGCCAACGAGTGGGACAGAGACAGCGACAGCGACACGAACAGCGACAGTCAATATTTGCCGCTGTTTGTCATCGCGCTTGGCCTTGACACGATACGATCGTGTCTCTCTCCGCTCTCTGCTCTCCGCTCTCTTCGTTGTTGGCGCTATTCCAACTGATTTATGTATTGCAAAAACAAACAACAACAAGTAGAACAACAAAGAGACGAGGCCAAGCAAATAAACAAGAACAAATACAAGATCTACAAATAATTAAATTTTCGGCTTATTCTCGTCTTGACATTTCGCATTTGTTATACGATATTTTAAATGATTTGCGCGACGTTCTTCCCATCCCTCTTGCTATCCCCCTTCCCTCTTGCTATCCTTGAAATTGCGTTTGTTTCTCATCAAAAATAAAAAAAATACCGTTATCACACAGCTGATGAAGACGGCAAACAAACTCTTGGGTACAAAATTATTTACAGTATTGATGAAGGGCACATTCTATGGCCACTTTGTTGCTGGCGAGGATGAGGAGAAGATCAAGCCAACCTTGGAAAGGTAAATTGTTGAACTGAACATTTGAATGAACTAACGCCATCTCTTCTTTCTCTTTTTTCTTTTCTTCTCCCACACTACACTTCCTTGTTGCTTTTGCTGTACAAAATTGACTGCAAAAACAAAACAAAAATGCCAACGATGACCCTTAAACGAAAATCGATATTCGATATACGATATACGATAAGCTTTTAAAAGTTGCGCGCACCGTGCTGGGCAGCAAACTGTTCGTCATGCTGATGAAGTCCAGCTTCTACGGACACTTTGTGGCCGGCGAAAATCGCCACACAATTGTGCCCACTCTCGAGAGGTGCCCACGAAAATTCGAATCCTAAACTTACTCTCTTTGACTAACTTTTGATTGCAAATTAATCAATGTGGCATGTGGCATGTTTTTTGTTCCTCTTCCTTCCTCACTCTCTCACACATTCTCAACACAAATAACAAATACAGACAACATCCAGTCTATCACTTTTACCAGGGACCGGAATATGAATGTTTTATGTTTTCTACGATAATGATTAATATTTAAATAAAATAATGATTTCTACTTTTTCCTTTAATCGCAAAAAGAATATTACTTTTTTTTTTATTAGAATACTTTATTTATTTACACTCGACTTAAACTTTGTTACAAATCTGCAAAGTAATGATTGTCGTCGAAAATTAATTGCATTATTTAATTAATCCTTGTCATTGAGAGAAAATCCAAACACTCATTAGTTCAGTGCAGTTATAATAACACCTGTACGCACTGAGCAACAAAATATCCGATACGTTGCAATTATCACACACTCGTGACACTGTGCATCCAAATGCTTGATTCCTAACTTCTAACCCCTACCCAATTCTTTTGCTCGCATTTTGTTTGTTTTTATGCTGTTTCGTTTCGTTATGTTTTTGTTTTGGTCTTTACTGATCACTTTTTTTCGTTTTCCGTCACAGGCTTCGCTCGTTTGGCGTTAAGCCCATCCTTGATTATTCCGTCGAAGAAGACATCTCCCAGGAGGAGGCCGAGAAGCGTGAAGTTGAGTACGTTTTCAATATCGATCCACGGATCGATCGAATTATTGTGGCGTGTATTATTTTAATTTTATTCGCTTCGTAGATCTTCCGTTTCGAGTGCTGGCGATGATGGCAAAGACGCTGGCGCCTTGCCCCAGTATCATGTGGACAAATCGTTTGCGGATCGTCGCTACAAGGTGAGCAGTGCTCGCACCTATTTCTATTTAAACGAGGCAACCTGTGAGCGCAACATGGAGATATTCATCAAGTGTCTGGAGGCTGTTTCGGGTATGTCTGCTTTGCCTTTGCCATCCATCATTATTTCTGTTCTTCTCACCTCCTAAACTAGTTTTAGTCACAATTGTGTTATTAATTCATTAATATTCAATGCATGCGCTGTGCATATTCACCCTGTGCATTCCCGGCTCCCTTAACACCTACTCTTTCTATATCAAATTATTATGCACCATATATATTCTAGCTTTTATGGTTTTTGTTTATGCCTTTCATTCATTATGTGCCCTGATCACTGCGGAAGTGACCTTTAGCATACTTTTAAGGGCAGAACTGGTTGGAGAGGGGGAACGATCGATCAATCGAGCAATCGAATGCGGAATCAGATGCTGTAATGTCGTTTGTCATTGCTGAAGTGAAAGTAAAAACGAGATCGAGAACGAGAACATGATGACTGCAAATTGAATCAGAGCGAATGTCACTTAATCGCTTATTGTATACTATGCAAACTATTTGTTATTCAGAAGTCTAAAATGCTCGCCCTGCGAATATGTTTCTTTGATAGACAGTGTTATCGACTGGGGGATAGAACTGCACGAACCTTCCTTTATGGTTGCCAGCTGCTGATTTATGTTGTTATGGGTGTGATTTGAGTTAGCAAGAGCTGGTGAACCGTTTTCTCTAGCATGATTTTAGCTGCTTTCAAAATATATAGTACGGTATTTTTGCTACACCAAACCAAACTTCGAATATATTACTTGTGATACAAATGATTGATTATAATTTTTATTAATTTTCTCTCGAATACATTTCTTTTCCACATCAATTTTGAATACTGGTTACCGTTATGCTCCACGAAATGCAAATCGCCTTCCCCCCAAATGAAACTGTAAAAATGAACTAACCTAAAATCGACTATCAATAACCATTTAACGCAACTAACAAACTCAAAAATGTCCTTTGAAACTGAAATTGATATTGATCGAAACTGGGGAACTGTGTGTGTTGTGTTGATCATGTTATTGATGATGCATGTGATTTGTGTTGTGTCGCCAGACGACGATGCCAGGGAGCCACGTGCTCAGTCCAATGGTAAGCAGCCATCCAACAAATCAAACTAAACATTTTATGCAACTACAACCACAACCACAACCACTACAACAACAACAACAACAACAGCAAAACCAAAATCATTTCAAATCAGCTCAAGCCTTCAAGCCAAATCTGTAATCGAGTAGTCGATTTGTGGCGAACATTGAAATTGATTTTGGTTTTCATCTTGATTTCATTTGTCGTCTTGCCCATGTGTTTGTTTGACTCTCTCTCTCTATGTTTATTTAGTCATTTGTGTTACTGTTTCTTTAGTTTAGTCTACGTCAAAAGCTCTGTGTGTATGTGTGTGTGTGTGTGTAGAAGTGTGTATGCGTGTGCGTATCGATTGCACATTGTCGATGCAATACGCCGCCTCGTTGCTTTGCCCCGCCTTGCCGTGCTATCGCCTAGTTTCGCTTTGCTTTGCTTTGCTTTGCCTTTTCCTTAGCTTTCCCTCTCACGCTTCTCCTGAGTCATGCATTCAATCACTCACCTTTCAACTGCTTCTCATTTCCGAACCCAACAACAACGATAACGATGACGATGACGATAAACAGGCGCTACCTTCGGCACTGGTATCACAGCCATCAAACTGACCGCCCTGGGCCGTCCACAGTTGCTGGTAAGCATTTCGCTGTCCCTTCTTTATCACACCCACTCACACTATTGTCTATACAGTTGCAACTCTCCGAGGTTATAATGCGCACACGCAAATACATGGAAGCACTTGTCGGCGGTCAGGGCAACGTCTTGACTCACCACAAGACCATTAAGGACCTTGAGCAGTATTACGCTTGCGTCAACGACAACAAGGATGTCCAACAGTTCTTGCAGAACGTCACATCCGACAAGGAGGGGTAAGCATCGAGCTAGTGTAATTAGTGTTCTACTTAATATAGACTGCACGACAACTGCATTGCATCCTGTTGCAATATTGCTAATCAATTTTCCATTTTTCCCCCCTGTAGCATATTGCATCTGTTCCCATGGTCTGGCATTGTGGACGAGGATTCGCAGTTGAGCGAAACATTTCGTGTGCCCGATCCTACAACGGGTCAAATGCGTCGACTGATCTCACAGATATCACCCAAAGAGGAGGAAATGTTTAGAAACATGATACGTCGTCTAAACACAATCGTAAAGGTAAACGAAATGCAATGCAATTCCCATAGCTTCATTTAATGATTGACTCGCCTTAGACTGCCGCTGAGTTGGATGTGCGCATCATGATCGATGCAGAGCAAACTTATTTCCAGCCAGCGATTTCGCGCATTACGCTGGAAATGATGCGCAAGTACAACAAGAACAAGGCCATAGTATTCAACACCTATCAGTGCTACCTACGCGAGGCTTTCCGTGAGGTGAGAAGATCATCGTCATAGTCATAGTCATCAAATGTATATTTGCGTTGTCTTGTCTTAGGTGGGTACCGATCTGGAGCAGGCGAAACGCCAGAACTTCTACTTCGGCGCCAAGCTGGTGCGAGGTGCGTACATGGAACAGGAGCGTGCTCGTGCGCAGGCCCTGGGCTACGCTGATCCCGTCAATCCCACCTATGAGGCGACCACGGATATGTATCACAAGACGCTCGCCGAGTGCCTACGTCGCATCAAGGCAAGAACTCAAATAATTCAACTTTTGAACAGTGTAAAGAACGTTCTCGCTTTTGTGTTGCAGGTAATGAAGGATTCGGGCGAGGATGCGGGTAAAATTGGCATCATGGTTGCCTCGCACAACGAGGACACCGTGCGCTTCGCCATTGAGAACATGAAATCGATTGGCGTCTCACCCGAGGACAAGGTGATCTGCTTTGGTCAATTGCTCGGCATGTGCGACTACATCACGTTTCCACTGGGTGAGTGTTGAGTTGTCAGATCAGCGATGTGCGTATGAATTGCTCACTAACACAATTATCGCCTACAGGCCAGGCTGGCTACTCGGCCTACAAGTACATACCGTATGGACCTGTGGAGGAGGTGCTGCCGTATTTGTCGCGTCGCGCTCAGGAGAACAAGGGCGTGCTCAAGAAGATCAAGAAGGAAAAACGTCTGCTGGCCAGCGAGATTCGCCGGCGCATCTTCCGCGGCCAGATCTTCTACACTCCCAAGGGCAACTATGTGCCTATCTAATTTATCAACTTTTAGCGACACACGACAGCGAAACGAAAGATTGGGTAGCGGGGCGGCAGACAGTGTTCACACGTCTATAGTCTACAGGAGATGATATTTATGTTGGAGTTACATTTTAATTAATTGTTTTGTTCTGTTCTAAGTGTGTGTTTTTAACGTTATATATAGACATTATATATAAAAAAAACAGACCTCGACGCATTTGGCAAAGTAAAATGAGATGTGAGACGAAATCAGATGAGATTAGATGATTAACGAAAACACAAAGGGAAGAAGATAACAAAAATTATGTTTTGAGATCATATGAGAAATATTTGAATTCCTTTTTCGAAATAGTAGTAATGATCTAAGCGAGTTCGAGTTCTGTGTGTATGTTAGAATTAACATTAAACCCCAAAACCAAATGATTATTATTTAACATACAGCAAGCAAGAAGAAAAGAGAACAAATTAGTTAATTATAATAATAATAATTTCATGATTAATCAATATAAAATAATAAGATAACGACGCCGAAACGAAACACACACGACATTTTTTAGATACTTTATCATAAGAATAATCTGTAATAATATATACAATATGTACGAAAGCAAGCTGTTTATATATACTATTTACTTTATGTACGTGTATAACTATATACTATATAAATTATAGTATGTATAGTCTAGAGTCTATGGCTGCATTTTAGTCCATTGAAATTGTTCTGCTTCTCGTTTAACTTTGTTGTGTGTGTTGTTGTAGACGAACAAGTCATATTCGTATTCGATATTTGTATTCATATTCAATATTCTATTCGTATTCGTATTCGTGTTCGTATTCGTATACACTTAGCCTGCTTTCTCCTCCTCATTCTGTGTGATCTATTACTATTATTATTTGATAATTCCCCTTAAGCATTAAGCAGTCTCAATTACAGCTCTGTTCCTTCTTAAATATATATGCCACCCAGGGATACACCTAAAAACCTAATGTTTTGTGTTTATTATTACGATTATTATTATTATGATTATGATTATTTTTATTGTATGCTTAATTTAGAGATTGTAAACGAATTGATAAAAAATCACATGTATTTGTACTCTCGCTCTCCTTCTCCCCCTCTCTTGACTTTTACCACTTTCTTTCGTTTCGTTCAGTTTGTCGTTGAGCGTATCGCGTCTATCGATCAATTGATTACTCATAGAACAAAAACAAACAAAAAAACTGATGGACATCGCTGCAATTATTGCAATTAAATCGGACTTGACTTTCATGTTTTTCGCGTCCCTCTCAAGTATGAAACAAAACACATTTACAGTTGAATTTGTGCTATATGTGTAATTCATGAATATACAACAAAAAACTATACATTGCATATGTAATAAACGTAACGATAATAAATCAATGCGAATCAATTGTATGAATGTTAACTATTTCAATGACAATAATAAAGTGTTTAAAAAAAAATACAATCGCGATTGGTTCATTAAGGAGTACAGCTGCACGAGTTAGAGAGAAAGGTATCAACTGTGCAAGAGAGGGAGAAATATACTAGTAGTGTAGCGTCGTACTGTTGTAAATTGTTAAAGCACGATACTTGAATTGCTGCTTCTCTGTTAAATTTGCAGCATTTGGAGTAACAGTAGGAGCAGGCGAGCCATAACCAAGAGAATCAGAGGGAGTCGCATGAGTTGCCAAAGTTTATTTGCGGTGGACAACACAAAAATGGGTAAGTCACCGGTTTAAGACTTAGCTCACAGTTCGCTTAAATATTAGGCTACATAATCTTAACTAGAATCAACAGGAGACCCACGAAGCATTCACTTGGTCTTCTTGCGCTGTGTGAAGTTGCGACGCTTGCCGTAGTCTACCTCGCTGACCATCAATGGATCGTTGCTTTGGCGCTGATACGCCGCCTTCCCAGCGGACATTCGAGGCTGTTTAGCTGCTGAGGCGGCTGCCGTTGGTCGTGGATTCAGGGCGGCGCGCTTCAGCGCCTTGGGCAGTATGTAGTCGGGCACATGGCTGAGATGCGACTGCTGTTTAATGGTGCGCGTCGGCTTATCGTGTCGTAGCGCCTGCAGATCACGTTTGTTCTCCTCGAAGAAGCCCTTGAGTTTCTCACTGTTCAGTATCTCGGCCTTGAGCTCCTTCATGCGCGTATCGTGGACGGCGACGCGTGTGGCAGCACGCCAGCAATCCTGGGCGCGATACCTGAACGCCTCCACCTCCTCCAGTTTGAACTGATAGAGTCTGTAACGCAACACAACGAAAGTGAGGTATGTGATTAAAATGGAAGAGTTGGTTCGTGTTAATAGGCAGCCTTACTTGATCATATCGGTGCTGTCCACCTTCTTGGGCCGCTCCACGAAATCGCGACGCATGCGCTCCTTCAATTTAACGTCCTGTTTGGACAATGTCTCCGTCGCTTCTGGATTCGCATGTGGCTTACTGGGTGCCGGCACATCTTCCCACTTGGGCAGCGTTTCGCGGGCGAAGCAACGTTGCAACTTCTGCTCGACGGCCTCGTTGATGGGCAGCTCCTTGACGCTTACAAAAGACAGCACGGCGCCCTTGTTGTTGCCACGTGCTGTGCGACCAGCACGATGAATGTACGAGGTGACGTCGCGTGGGAAATCAAAGTTGATCACATTGTTGACACCTTGGAAATCGATGCCGCGCGAGGCACTCGCCTCCAGATCGCCCTTCTTTAAGTTGGCTTTCGAGCTGGACTTGCGTTTGCCACCCGGCTTCTCCAGCATGTGCTCGTCGGAGGCAATGATGATGTCGTAGCTGCCGCGATTAAACTGGCTGATGGTGTGGATGCGAATGTTTGCCGGCAACTCCGAGTTCAAGACGCAAACGCGTATGCCAAACTGTTCGAGGAACAACCGAACCCTGTAAGCAAGCACAATAACGTAATAAGATGACTGTCTAAATAGATTTTCAAGTGCTGTTCGAGAAGCGAAGCAGATCAGCGAGAAGATTAGGCATTGGTCATGCGTGCGCCAAACTGTTGCCAGGCTGCGCACTCCCATTTTAAAGAGAGTTTTTTCATCATCTGCGATTAGTATGCAGGCATCATTCTGCAAATTGGAAAACTCACTTGTAGCAGCGATCCACGTTATTCACAAAAATGATGCTCTTGCCCTGGATAAGTGTAAGCTTGAGCAACGCCACCAAAATCGCCGGCTTGTCGTTCTCCTCGGCCAAAATGCGCTGATGACTGAGCTGCTCTAGCGACACCAGATCCGGCTCCTCCAGCTTCAGTGTAACGGCATCGTGAAGACACAAGCCCTTCATGCGTACCACATCGTCCGAGATTGTCGCAGAAACGATCACCGCTTGATAAATGGCTGGAAGATGCTTAATAAGTCGCTTGAAGTCCTGCTCGTAGCCAAAAGCAAAGATTAAATCCGCCTCGTCTACCACGAGCGTCTCGATGTGCCGCAAGTTCACCACATTGCTGCCCGCCTCAGCGTGCGCCAGTATTTTGGCGGGCGTCGAGATGACGATGTCGGGACGCTCGGCGAGCGCATGTCGCTGACTGGCTACATCGTTGGTACTGCCAGCGATGTCCGCCACACGCACCACCTTGCCGCACGACTCCGCCAGCTGTTCTATTACGTGACGCGACTGTCGACACAGTTCTTTGGTAGGGCACAGAACCAGGGCGCTGACGCACTGTTCGCTGGCATTCAGCTTCGAGCTGAGGATCTTCTGTATGAGTGGCAGCGCGTACGTGGCCGTCTTGCCAGAGCCTGTGCGTGCGCGCACTACCACATCCTTGCCCTCAAGCAGCAGCGGGATTGCCGTCGACTGGATCAGTGTAGGTTGTGACCAACCAAGTGCCGCAACTGCCTGTTCAAGATCGAAGAGTTAATGGTAATTGTAGAAAAATTGGCAAAGGTTACGCTTACTTTGAGGATGCGCTGGTCCAACTCCAGTTCGTGAAACTGCAGCGTTTTTTGCTGTGTGCTGCTCATGGTGGCGACGCAATTGAAACAGCAGCGTGTGCCCAATAAAAAATACGTGCAGCCACAGCACGCGCAATTGATAGAAGAATAAGAAACAGCCCCAGTGTTGGAAAACTCAAGAACGGTAAACCGATTAAAATTTCCACTTAAAATGTAATACTTCTTGAAAGTACCTGCCGCTGCGGATTTTCAGTAAATTTGTTGTATATGTATATTTTTTTCAATTTATATTTTTTTAGTTGCAATTATTTGTACTATCCGTGCATGTCTTTAAATGCGCTGCCATTGGCATTAAATTAATCGATAACAAATGTTGCGTTTTACAACATTGTCGCAACACGTGCAGTTGCCGCTGCGCTGCTTTTGTTTTCTTCGAAACTGTTTTGCCATTATTTGAGATGTCATTTAAAACTGAAGTGGAGGATAGCAAAGTGAGTACTTTTTATAAATATTTTCGGCAAGTTTAAGTCTCCTAACAACTTTCACTATTACAGTTGGATATTTCGCTAATGATGCGCGAGAGTGGAGGCGTTAGCAGCAAGCAGGGAAACGATGTAAAGAACGCGCACAAGTTGAATAAGGCCTCCAAAAAAGAATACCTAGAAGAGATTGAGCACACTGAGGTGCGCAGCAGCCATTTCGACAGCGAATGCGTCGTCCAGCTGGAAGATTTCGATCTAGCAATGCACGACGCCTGGCTGTTGCAATGTCCCAAGGGAATCGATCTCAATGCGCTCAGCGGCAAACGTATAAAGATGCCAGGCCGTCGCTACGTTAGTGAGCTACAGGTCCGTTCAACACTCTACACGGAACCGTTGGAGCAGTCAGTTGGATTTATAAATGCCAGGGGCAAGTATACATTGCGTCGCCTGCCCTTGGCCGGCCACATGGTCGTGAGCAAGCGACTGAATCAGGACAAAGAAGACCCCAATTCTGAAGCCGATGAGCCCAACGAGACGAGCGCATTTCCCAAGACTAGCAAACCTCAAAAGTTCAAGCTGCCGGTGCGACATCCATTCTTTGGCCGAGACTATCAGGAACGCATCGCAGTTAACAAGAAGACATCGAAACAGCTGCGTCATGCTGAGAAAAAGAGCACTGAGGCAACGGACCAAGTGCGCAATACTTACAATTTCTACAAGATTCGCAGCAAACTGTTGGCCACCACGCAGACGCTTGAGGAGAAGGAGCATGACGTGCGCCAGTCTGTGCTCACCGGTGTGCTGCCCAAGTTTATGGCCGAAACTGCGACAGACAGCTACGTCGATCTCACCAAAGGTGACGATTACGGTAACGAAGAGACATCCAAAAAGAAACGTAAAAGCAAAGCCAACGGAGTGGACACTAAAGCAAAAGCCAATGGAACAGTCAATGGTATTGATGACGATCAAGTCTCAGCCAAAAAGAAGAAGCGCAAAATAGAGTCCAATGAGGAGGAGACATTGGTCAAAGCAAAACATGCCAAAAAGCTGAAATCGGCATGACCCTAGATTATTTTAACTATTATAGTTTTTTTTTAGATATGTATAATCACAGAATATACAATTACGTATTGATTATTTTAGCCAGTTGTATAATTTATTTAAGTTCAATATTTAATGAATATCAACTTGATATTATCAAGCTACCGATATAACTTCAATTCAAAATTTTCCGCCATCTGGCATCTCTAATTATCGATTAACTTTCGGGAAGACATCGGCAGTGGCGGCAAAACGATAAATCCGAACGATAGTAGAGCATCGATGTTTCTCCACCTCTACTGCAAGCAAATAGAGCCGACCATAACAAACAACATTATTCGCAAAATAAAAAGGTAAGAAACAATGCAAACCGAACATTGGGGGGTCGTGCCCAATGATGACGATAGTGGTGCCTTACCGTCCGATAAATATGTGGCCACCGGCGTCAAAAAGCCGAAGCTGGACGAGATACGACAGCGCGGGGAACAATTGCCTTCCGACATGCAGTAAGTTGGAACATATAATGAAACTTCTTTCTGCCTGCAATTAAAATATAGACTGATTGCCTTTACTATTTTGCAGACATACAGTAGAGCTGAAGAGCTCGGTGGTCACGCAGACCATCGAGGTGATGAAACAAACCGAAATGTTGCAGTCCCTCATTGACACCTACTCGACGAAGAACGCAAGTCTTGAAATATTCTCAAATTATGAACTATGTATTAACAATTATTTTTTACAGGGCAGCTCCAACTATCTACTGAATCCCTGTCAAATGATACCCGAAGTAGACTTTCCGCCCGAGAATGCCGCCGACCTGGTGAGCGAGCAGAAATTTCAGAAACCCATCTGGTTCATACCCACAGTGGATACGGCATATTCGCGCGGCGATCCGCAATCCTATCCAGAGCTCTCCAGCAATACTTGCCGCCACGCACTGCGCAAGGCAATGTGCGGTCTACTGCGACTTGCTGGTTTCACCGACTCCTCGGAGACTGCCGTTGTACTGCTCACCGATGCAGCAGAGGAGTTTCTGCGTAGCTTTGTACAGGAGTATCGTGGCTTCTATGACATAGAGCCGAAACTGGAGAAGTCGACAATGCTACGACTGCAGCCACTGGAACAGGCGTACTTCAGCATGACGGGCACATCGCTCACGCAAGTGCACAATTATTACAAGCACAAGGTGATATCCCGCAACCGCACAGAGATTGCCGAGTTCAACAGTGTGCTGCAGGAGTACGATAAGCTGATGAAGGAAAGCCAGAGCAGCATGCAGAAACAGCAGCAGCTGCAGCAGCATCATCAGCAGCACAACAATCATCACGAATTCAATGGTCACGACTTCCTCAATATGTTGGAGATGCAGCCCGGCGGTGTCAGTGGCGAAGATGGCAACAACAGCACCACTGGCAGCAATAGCATGGGCAACATCATGGGTGAGATGCTGCAAGAACTGGGCGGCAGCACCAACTCCAGCATCTCGATGAGCAACGTGAGCAGCAGCCAGCAACAGATGATCAGCAGCAATGCCTTATACGGCCTCCTCGAAGGTCAAATCACTAACAACAATTCCACCTCCACATCGAATGTGGCCGCCTCCAGCGGTTATCAGGGAAATTTCGATACCTAATCTTAATAGTTAATAATAAATTAGTTATAGTTACACGTTAACAAATCACAATACAATAAACAATCCTAAAGACTTTTCAAACAAAATGGTTTTGTTATTATTTCTGCAAGCACATGGCAGAAGTGATTTTCATGCTACAGCTGTGATTGGCCAACAACAACATCAATAATGACAACAAGAACTGCGTGCATGAATTAGCAAAATGCAACGAAAACTGCCATAATAAAATAACAAGAGAGCGAGAGAGAATGACGTCAGCATGCCAGACAAACGATTGCTTGCTGCTGATTTATGTTCGCCTGGTATTTCACTTGCTGATTTGGCACTTTTTAGCTGTTAGCGCAGCATCAAGTGAACAACAACAACAACGATACTACTACTACTACTACTACTATATCAACTTCACACGCACGTGGCTTTCTGCATAGCGACTTGCTGTCCACTTCTGTTCGCCTGGTACTTCATCAGATGATTTGACATTTTTCAGGCGTTCGCGGCAGTGTCCAGCGGCCAGCAACAACTACTACAACAACAATAAACTCATCAACAACTACAATATCGAAGATATATTTATTTATATATAATTCAAATTTCGCTTAAAATCGAAATTGAATTCCCCGCGCAATTTACATTTCAAGCTTTCAGAATGCATCTTTTAGGCGCAAGTTAAATATGCCAGCTAAAAATATGCAATGGTTTTTATGCAAGCTTAAAGCTTTTAAAGTATGGTCTAGGCATTTTTTAACTGGAAAGTATAAAGCGGCATGAACGATTATCGACACCGATAGTGCTATCGGTCTCTCCCCATCTCTACTCTACTGATTTGAAATAAAAACAACATGCATATATTTTCTAATTTTATGTTTTTTTAATATCTTGGATTCGTCCCATTGGTTCTTGCGGCGCAATGAGGTGAATTCATTGGTGGGCTCTATTAATTGTAGCTGGCGTCCTTCGCCATCACAGGATTTGTACTCAAAAACTACATGCTTCTTGCGTTTACGTTGCGACCAGTTTTGCATGTCGTGCCCCTCGAGTATTGACTTCCCGCTGACGGCAATTAAAGCAAGTTCTGCGTGTGTTGTTGGCGGGGCTTCTTGCAGTCGGCGTAGTTTTGTCTTTGGCTTCTTTGTTGGCAACTTTTCTTCAAGAGTCTCAAATTCAATAAAGCAATTAGCCCCAAATAGAAGTCGAACATTGTTAGGGCATATTATGCTCTTTTCTTGGCTTGAAATTGCCTTAGGCTCAAAGTATTCAATTTGTTTCTCGATGATATTCCCGAGTTTCTTCCAAATGTGCGCCTGCATATGTTCTGTGATTTGCAGATCGGCACCACTTGCACTCTGCTCGTCCAGATACCGTTCACTCTTAGGCTTTTCATGTGAAGATGCAACACCAGCAGTCAAAGCAGACACGTGCTTTGTTTCCGCTAGTTTGCTGCATGAGCTTTGGAACATATCATTGTGGAGCAGCGTGTGGTCGGCAGCCTCCAGGAATTGCAGCATTTGTGCCGCATCTTCCTCGTCCGAGTCGGAATCCACAACAACTTTCCTCGTTTTATCGTTCTTCCGAGCCGCCGACATCCCCGTCGCTATTGCAAACAAAATACAACTGACGTTATTTTATATAAACATCTGGGGTGTGTGACCAAAGCAAATTTTGTAAAATACGGGTTTTACCGCCAATGGAATATACCATAACCGCCGATAAGCCCAAACCTATATTTACCTAGAGATATCGATAGATTGCTAAAAACGCATTAAAAAAGCCATTTAAACAGATTTCCTTTTTTCAAAAAGCGCATTAAGGCGATGATGGGTAGCACTGGTTATGGCGGCAAATACAACCGAGTGTGATAAATTGCATGACATGTTATAAATACTATTTATTACAATAGAGAAAAAAAATCATGTGACGGAACTACAAAGTCCACAATTGCTGACGGGGCACATTTTCATCTCGATATCCTCACCCACGCGCACAACGGCGGCCATGCCGTTCTCCGAGTGCGGCGAGATGTGGCAGTGGAACATCCAATAGCCTGGACTGTTGGAATTGAACTGAATGATAGTGTAACCAAAAGCGGGCACCTGCACCGAATCTTTCAGTGGAGCACCCCGACCACGACGCGCGAGCGGCGTGCGCTTGTCAATCTCCTCGATTTGGCCAATGCGCTGCTCGCCGAGCACGCCCATGCCCACAACCCGAAACGTGTATCCGTGCAAATGGATAGGATGCGGCGTATTCGACTTGCTCGATATGACAAACTCAACATTCTTGTTGGCCGGTACATGGATGACATTCGAGCACTTGCAGTGGCGATTCTTGCAATTGAAGCCCAGCGCTGCCTGCTGTGTGCTGTTGCAGAATAACTGTCCAATGCCCAGGTTGCGGGTTTGCAGAAACGATAGCTTTGGCATGCTAAATGTTATGTCGTCCATTTGAAAACGAAAACCTTCGCCACGCAGTTCCCATGCATTCATGCTGGTATAATAAGTGGACGCTGGAGTCAACGCTGGTTCAATATGCTTCGCATTGAGACTAACTAGCGAGATGCTGTGGTCGCTGTCGCTACCCGCGTCGTCGCCCAGCTCGTTGAGCATGATGCCAGGTGCGTCGTAGGCATAGCTGAGCGTTTTCGTGTCCAGGGCGCGTGTGTCCGCATTCTGATAGTGTAGTATAGCCTCCTGGTGCAGCTGATTGCGGGCACAGAAGCTGTAGCCCTTAATGCGTATCCAGTAGTTAGCCACGTTCTGATTGGCGTGTAGTACAAAGTCGTAGCGCTCGGCGGCATGCAACATGATCTTCTGCACCTCGACGGGCTCAACGTCATTGCCATCGCTGGCGATCACCACCAAATCGTGATTGTCGATGCTCAGGCTGATGGGGCAGTTGGAGGCGCCTTGAAAAAACGACAAAGAAAACTTGTGTGCATACAATATAAAAAGAATGATCGAAGGGTAAACCTACCATTGAAGATGACACGGAAGCGATAACGTCCGCCTCGAATGACCCCAAAGTTGGCATACAATGTGGGTTTGACCTTGCTGTCCTTCTTCATATTACGACCCCGTCCATTGATCAAAATGTTCTCTGCCACGCTCTCGTCGAAGTTGTGCACCCAATCCTGTATCATGATCACATGCTCAGATCTGTCGAAATCATACAGATGTGCATGGGGATTGAGCTTGAGTGGCTGCCGCACAATCAGCGGTCCCGCCAAACCAAAGGCGCGCTGATGCTCGGTGTGGCTGTGCCACCAATTTGTGCCCGAGTGATCTACTTCGAAGCGATAGCGAAACGCCTGGCCAGGCTCAATGGGATATTGGGTGACATGCGGTACGCCATCCATGTGTGGCGTCGACCGCTGATGGATACCATGCCAGTGGATCGTCGTTGTCTCGTGCATGCTATTGATGATGTCCGCAACAATGCTGTCGCCGTAGCATACCTCAATGGACTGCCCCGGCAGCTGTCCATTGACGACCATGACTGCGGATTCGAGACCATCGGCATACTTGCAGTCATCGTTGCGCGGTTCCTGCTCTGCCAGCTTATAGGCATCAATGTACTCGCGGCCGTTAATCTTGAAGCGGTACTTGGACTGCAGATAGCGCTTGCAGGTGTCCGACATGGTGTCGTCGTAGTGCACCACCATGTAATAGTAGCAGGTCATGGGCTGCTGCTCGACGCAGTCGCGCTTGCAGGGATGCTGTAGGTCCTTGTCAGCGTAGCGCCATTGCGAGGACTCGCTCGTGGTACTCGCGAGCTGTGGATATAGTTGGCTGATGGTTTCATATTTGCTCACGATTCGCTTGCCATCCGCATCTACAAACGAAAGAAGAATTAGTGTGAAATGATGATAATACCACTGAATCAGCAGTTGGCAGGCTGCAAACGACAAGTGGACAGCACCTTGAATGCCATCGATCTGCACAATAATAAGGCTGCCAATTAACAAAATAATCGTTTTGACTAAACTAATATGCATTGTCTTCAATGTGATTCCTCTTTCATAAAGTTCCTTTTCTCGAGCAATGCTAAAATCAAACTGTTATGGAATTTTCGCTGTCGGTTACCTTTTTGTGTCGAAATCGAGATTCGAGAAATTCGAGAAAATTGCTTAGAATTCGCTTGTTCGTTTGGCCTTGTCGAACACATCGTAATGGTTAATTGAAGATTGTTTGCAATCTTGCCACCAAGATAGAGATGGAGATACACTTACGATAGAATAAACAAAATTCTAATTTCCAATCGCAACATTGCTTCTTGTCTTTGTTTGCTTTGCTAGCTGATTCATTGACAGTCAGGGGAATAACTGCACAACTTATTTTCCTTTTTCATTTCCCATTTTACTTTGTAACTTGTTGCCTTGACCCACTTCTGTTGTCAGTATGCAAAACAAAACGAAAGATACAAGAATCCGTCACAAATTTGAATTTGAATGCGACCAGTGCTGCACAACACACGAACCCTCATGTCTGCGGTGCTGTTGCTAATGAGTTGATCTTGCAGTGGGTGGACTTGATAAATGCAGGTAACCAATTTTGCACACTTTACCCCTACTTCACTCACCTCCAGTTTTTGTTTACATTACAGCTTTATCTTTTGATAAGCACAGCAACAAAAACAATAACTTCGCTGGGTGCCACGCAACCGCTAATCAAAATGCTCAAAGTGCTCGCAATCTGTATGTATGCTAAGATTGAGTGTGTGTGTGTGCAAACCAAGCCTAAATAAAGAACATTGACTGAATTAGAATTTCATTTTCATTTACTTTTATCATATCGCCGCATTTGCGTTTGTTTTGTTTTTGTATTATTCTCGCCTTTGTTTTTTATGAGTAGCTGCACTCGACGGGGCCTGTGTTCCAACAAGATTGTGATTATGCAGAAAGCAAAAAAAAAAAAATAGCATATATACAATAAAAAGCAAAAGAAAACAAACAAGTACGCTGAAGCAATGCAACAAAACATTGAACACACACATACATAGATACGAATAAATTGCGGTAAAAATACAAGTTGCACATAAAAACAAGTTTGAACGCGTCGACTTTGGCAGCTCTCAGCGTATCATGAGCTTCATTAGACATTTCATATTGCAGTGGAGCAGACGCAACACAGCAGCTCCTGGTCATCATTGCCACCACCCACTACCACCCAACGGATCTGGCATAAGAGTAACAACAACGACAAGAGCTGTTACTACTAAAGTAAGAAGAAACGGTAAGCAGAAGAGTGGCAACGCTTCATCAGTAGTTAAGTGCGTACGCGTGCCAACGGAATTTCTCAACATTGGTTTATGTTGTGAAATAATCCACAACTAAAAATACGATTAAAACTATTGCTATTACTATTTGGTTACTCACAATGGCAGAAGGTAAAGGCACAGAAGAAATGGATACCACAGTACACTCTGCGGGTATAGCTGAGGTGCATGACGTGCCCATGGAGGTGATCAAGCGACCTATTCCCTCCGTTCTCGACGAACAGAAAGTGCAATCGCTCATGGATACTATCAAGGTGCGTCCGTGGCAAGTCCAGATTTCACTTTTGCCACTCTCTCTACATTACAATTAATTTGTGTCTTATATTGGTCAGGCGGAGACGGGGGAGGAGGATGTGCCACCAGTTGACATCTTGTGGATAACGGGCAGCAACGGCGGCAACTATTACTTCAGCTTCGGAGGCTGCCATCGCTTCGAGGCCTACAAACGGCTAAATAGGCCAACCATAAAAGCGAAACTTGTCCGTTCCACTTTGGGTGATCTTTATCATTACATGGGCTCAAGTGCCCCCACTTATTTGGCATAGCCTTTTTTCTGTTTTTTTGCATTTGTTATCACTTTTTATACATAAAATATTATACGTACAAATTTTTGTTTTATTTTCACTTTATCTCTGGCGCCGGTTCAGAGTGCAAAGCAGTGTTGAAAGCTGCTACTACAACAATTATCGGTACAATCGAGCTTAAATAGATGGCGCCAGTGGAGCTTGTACTATCGATCAATTAGATGGCGCCTATTCAAACAAAAGAAAAATACAGATTGAAGCAGCTATCTTAGCAAGTGAAGATTAGAGTTAAGAAAAGTGCAAAATGATTTCGAGTTTATTTGATATAAAGTCCGAATTGTACAATACACACACATAACCATAATTTGCTAGGCATCTCATATTCGATATACAATATAGAAAATACTTGAATTAGCAAGCACAGTTGTCTCTGAGTTTATTCGCTTATTCACCAGAGGAAAGGCGAACGCTCGCGAAGAATGCGCAATCCATACCGTTGCCACTCGCGCTGCGTTATCCACAATTCGCGAGCGCTCTCGAGCACCGACATAATGGCCGCACCCTTCCAAGCGACCATGCCGACATCCATGCCCTTGGTAAAGACATTGACCTCGACGCCCGGAGGTACCTGCTGGCTGATACGCTGTTCCAGCCAGGCGGCGAGCCCGCGCAGCTTGGCGCTGCTGCCGACGAGCAGAATGGCACCAAACATCTTACGACGCGTCTCATAGCTGAGGCAGCGTCCAATTGCACGTATTATCGCCTGATCCAACGGCACTACCTGGCCGCCTACATTGTAAAACCAGGAGCTACTGGACTTGGTTGGCAACTGTTGCTGCTGCTGCTGTTGTGAGTTGCTATTGCTGCTCACAGTGTTGTCGTCCTGGTCGACGACAATCAAATCGTCGTCGTCGTTGGCAGTGATGTTGGCCAGTTGCTGTTGTTGTTGAGGCTGTGGTCCGCTCTTGATTGGCAGGATACTTAGATCGCCAGTTCGCACGCCATTGCGACGACCCGTCTCCTTGAGATACT
Source organism: Drosophila rubida (assembly GCA_035046165.1). Lineage (NCBI taxonomy): Eukaryota > Metazoa > Arthropoda > Insecta > Diptera > Drosophilidae > Drosophila > Drosophila rubida. The sequence goes on from JAWNOF010000023.1 coordinate 885,478, forward strand.
CCGCATCGAAACAATCCTCGCAGTCATATTGCTCCTGTGCCGTCTGCTGCGTATGCACTGCCCGCGTCTTGCCTGTGATATTGAGCAACTCGGTATGGAAGAGCGACAACGGCGCCATTATCACCTCGTCGCCCATCTGCAACGTGTACCGCAGCCATTTGCCCATCTCGCTGCGCAGCGTGAACTGCTGCTCCTGGGCGCCGCAAACATTGGCGTGAAGGTGGCAGAAGCGCTGCTTCAACTCCTCCAGCAAATGAGCATCCGCATAGCTTTCCTCCACGCAGCACTCGCGATATGGGAAGCCGCACTTGCGTAGAAGCATCAACAAAACTTGGTCAATGTCGCCACCACCATAATTAAGGCGAACACGCGCATCCAGCTGCGAGATGCCGTCTTCGATGCAGGCAATTGAGGTCTTCTGGGCTCCTATGTCTACCACGCAGCCGTAGCCCAGGCCAGCGCCGTACGTAGACGCCACGCTATCCTGAACGAGAAAGCAGCGCTGGAATCCCATGCGCTGCAGCAACAAAGTCATCTGCTCGCGCAGATGGCGTCGCACGTACACATCGTTCACTACGAGCACTGCGCTGTGTGTGGACAGCTCACGGCGTGAGATGCCCAGTCGCTGCTCCAAGGCATGCGTCCAGATACGCTCCAGATGTGACAGCGTTGCCTGCAACGATCCTCCCTTGCCGCCATGCACATTCAATTCGCCGCGTTGCACTGGAAAGTGTATGTCGTAGTGGCGGGCCTCGGCGGCGTTAAGGCGCAGTATTTGTTCATCGTAAAGTACGTCGGGATCGCCGTCTTCGTCATCGTCGGCTGAAAGAGGGGGTGCCACTTGCTCGGCAACGCTGCTTCGATTGAAGTGAGCCAGCTGTTGCGGTGGTGTCGCAACGCGCAACCGATTTTGCTCGTCCACAATGCAGTGCTGCAGCATGCGCGACACCACCAAACGCTGCTCCTCGAACTCTGCCTGCAACTTGCTGGCATTTAAATTCTCCAGCGGCGGCAGCAGCGCATCGTGATGCGGCGCTAGATCATCATCATCGTCGTCGGCATCGCTGTCGTTGTGGCATCTGTAGGCCACGGCATGCAGCAACGTCAGCGGATTGAGGTCCGCTGCTCGTCCAATGCGCAGGTGCTGCGATCCAGGATGTATTATGATTATCTTGAGCGCCTCCAACGGTTGTTGTTGCTGCTGTTGATTTGGCGTTTGGCTGTGTGAAACGCGCCCGCTGCTCGTGCTGCTCGCACGCGAACGCCTGCACTCACAAATAAATGGTTCTTGATTAAATTCATTCACAATCAATTCGCTGCTATACTCACTGCATTGCCTCATGAAAACGTCGTCGTCGTGATGGCGTTTGATTCGACTGACCGGTTTTTAGATTAAATTGTTAAATGTAGAGGTGGATAAATGTCGATCGCAAACATCGATGTTCTTTATACGCGAGTAATATTAAAAATTCATTTATTATTGGAAAATATATTCTTTTGGCTAAATTCAGACTTTTGTTTCCTGAAAAAGGAGCTTCTTTAAGGCTGTTTTATTTGTCAAGGAGTGACCATAATACGCATTTTGAAAAACCTTAGTTCAATGCAGGTGGTATATACTAATAAACGGAAAGCAACCCCGGGTATTGCCACTTCCTTTGCATTATCGTTAATGAGCCAAATTCGTGAGTAAAAATGTTCGCCACAAATATGCTTTGCAAATGTCGCTGTCAAAGCAAGCAGCTTTGAATATTCAAATTTTTTTTTAGTATTTACAACTTTTATTCGTTTTTTTTTTTACTTTTCAAAAATATGAATTAAATGAAGAGCCCATTCCAATATTAAAAATATCACTGGTTTGATAGAGAAGCAACTACAGCACAACAAGAAAAATACCAACATAGTTGTAGTATATTCGTGCTCGTAATTTAATACATTTTGAAATTGTGATTTAATCACCCTGTGCAAAAGGAACGTGGAGCAGTCGTTCTTGTTTTTTTTTGTTAATCATACACTCGTTGTGAAATTCCAAAATTCGTTGGTTGTAAAAATACGCACATTACAAGAAACAGAAATGTCGCATTTTACGTGCATTAACTGCGATGCGCGCTTCGCCAGTGCTGAAGTACAGCGGGAGCACTATAAAACTGATTGGCATCGCTACAATTTGAAGCGGCGCGTGGCGCAGTTACCGCCAGTGGCCGCCGAAGAGTTTCAGCAGCGTGTGCTGAGCGCCCGCAATGCGACAGAGACAGCTATTGAAGAGCAACAGATGAGCATCTATTGCAGCGCATGCTGCAAGCAGTTTGGAAACCAGAAGGCGCACGATAATCATCTCAATAGCAAAAAACACAAAGAAGCAGTTGCCCGCTTCGAACAGAAAGAGCCACAAGCTTCCTCTTCATCGACGCCAGCTTCTTTGTGTGTAAAGAGCATAGTCAATCCACGTCCACATCCAGCGCTAGCTGCAGCAATGGCTGGTAAAGGTCGCTTGGCATTCGCTGAGCGCTCGATGCAAGTCGATGAAGCCGATGACGATGCTGACTTTGAGGATATCGAAGAGGAAGAGGTAAGGTTTTGATCACCATACCAATTTCTGGCTGACATGACACTCTCTCTCGTTGCACAGGTCGACTCGGATGAATGGGACAAGATTGCAGAGAACCCGCTGACCGAACGTGATTGTTTGTTCTGCTCGGAACAGAGCGAAGATCTGGTAGCAAACCTTAAACATATGTCAGTCGCTCATTCGTTCTTCATTCCTGACGTCGAGTACTGCACAGACGTGGAGGGCTTGCTGTATTATTTGGGCGAAAAGGTAGCGAACTATTTCATCTGTTTGTGGTGCAATGATCGTGGCAAGACCTTTTACTCACTGGACGCTGTGCGCAAGCATATGCTGGACAAGGGTCACTGCCAGATGCTACATGAAGGCGTCGCGCTGGCCGAATACGCAGAGTACTATGACTATAGCAGCAGTTATCCCGATAACGTGAGTGTGTTGTCAATCAACAATCGAAAGTATCTAAAGTTATATCTCTCTCTCTCTTTCTCTCACATGCAGAAAGAAGGCATGGATATCGATGAAGAAGTAGTGCCCGAGCTGCTAGATGGCGACGAATATCAACTGGTGCTGCCCTCTGGCGCCGTAATTGGGCATCGCTCACTGCTACGCTATTACAAACAGCGACTGCATCCCGAACGCGCTGCTGTGATCAAGAAGTCCGATCGTAAACTGCATCGTGTGTTAAGCGAGTACCGTGCGCTAGGCTGGACGCAGACGCAGCAGCAGGCAGCGGCGCGTAAGGCGAAAGACATTCATCTGATGAAGCGCGTGCAGTCTAAATGGCAAATGCAGCTGGGCACCAAGGCCAACAAACTACAAAAGCACTATCGTGCTCAGGTTCTTATTTAAGTCACGCGATGTATGACACGCGTCAACACTAAATAATATTTGTACAACACTTGTTTTTTCTCGCTTAAATTAAGCAAATTTGTTTTCATTTACAACTACTCGTTTTCTCTTCAAATAAAATTACATAATTTAAATTAAAAATTAAATAAAATTTACTTTTGATTTAGTAGTAAATAAAAGTAGATCGATAATTTTATAATTACAACATAAATGTACGTCATTAAAACTAGGTAAAAAAAAATCAATGAGCGATGCACGTCATGTATGTGTGTGTGTGCGTGTGTGGTATGTGGGTAAATGCAGGCGAGTCGGCTGCATTGTGAGTGTGACTTAAATAAACTGATGCTTATGCATGTGTGAGCGGGTGTGTGTTTGTGTGTGTGCGTGAATGACTGTGTAAATTTTTGCTAGCTGTGTGGGTGGTATGAATGTGCAATAAATAGCAGTGTCTGCTGGCGAGCTTAGAGAACGGAAGAGCGAGACACATGCACGCACTCGACAATGCGAACGCTCAACACAGCAATCGTGCGTGTGTGTGTGTGTGTGTGTGTGTGTGTGTGTGTGTGTGTGTGGGTGTGTATGATCGATAGTGTGTACACAATTAGAAATAAAAAAAAAGAAATCGCAATAAAATAAAAAATTAAATTATGCATTTATAGTAGAGACGGCAGGGAGGTAACGCTAATGTATAACTACAGGATTTTGTTGCTGAACACATACGCCCACCATGGGCGACGACGAGGAGGCGTCGCTGCTGCTGCTGGCGCCAACGCCGACTGAAGTGCCAACGATGGTGCTGCCGCCGCCGCCGCCAGTCGTTGCCGCTGACGCGGGCAGCGATGCTGGTGACGATGCCGACGCTGGCAGTGGCAGCGGAGCCAGCTGTGGCTGCGGATGATACAAGAGCGCCGTATAGGAAGCCGGTCCCGACCCAGCCGGAAGACCACCAGCCGCCGAGGCGCTTATGACGCTCGAGTCGGTCATCATGAGATGCGACGCCGCCGCCGACATGTTGCCGTAGTGATGCATCAGATCGAGCGGCAGCGAGGCCGGCGCATAGCTGTGATGTGGCTGCGGCTGCGGCAGCTGATGCTGTTGATGAGCGGCGGGTGGAGGCAGCAACGGCAGCAGCAGCGGCGCTGCTCCATTATGCTTGATTGTGCTAAAGTTTTGATGAGCCCCGCTGCCACTGCCGCTGCCGCTGCCACTGCCGCTGCCCCCGCGCATACGTCCGAAAGGCGGCTGGCCGAGACGCAGTGCAGCCGCTGCCATGGCCGCAGCCGAGGCTGGCGGCAGAGGCGGCGGCGGCATTTGCTGTGCATGCGGCGGATCGCAGTCCATGGCGTGCGGATAACTATTGTTCATGTACATGTTTCGTCGGCTGCTGCTGCTGCTGCTGTTGTTGCTGGTACTGCTGTTGCCGCAGTGATTTAAGCTATTCAGACTGTTATTGTTGTTGTTGTGGATGATGCTCGCTGCCGTCGCTGCGGACGTCGTTGGCTGCGCCTGCAGACTAAGCGCCGAAAAGTTCATGGCATTCGCCGTCGTTGTGTTGTTGTTGTTGTTGTTGTTGTTGTTGCTGTTGATGCTGATGTTGTTGTGGTGGTTGCTATTGGTGTGGTGCAGCAACAGACCTGCAATATGCAAATGTTAAACTGTTAAACTTTACATAACAGCGCACGCTTAAAGAGGCTGTGGTTAACAGCGCAAGTTGTGGCCCCCCTCTATGTAGTAACAGACCTGCTTTATTCAAATGATACACTGTGCATAGCAGTGCATTATTGCAATATTTGCATGTTTTTTTTTGTTGATTATATCATAAATTTTTATTGAAGGGTTTTTCGCTTTTTTTTTGTTTTGGTAATTTTTTGCTTTAGTTTTTTTTTAGTTTTCTGTTTTTTTTTTTTGTTTTCAGTTTAAATGGTTTTCTTGGTTTTTAACTTATTATTAGTAATCGTTTTTTTGTTATTATTATTAAACTTAAACCATCAGCTTTTAATGTTTTCTTTTTATATTTATATAAATGCCACATATGCGTGAGAGTGTATGCATGTGTGTATGTGTGTGTGTGTGTAAGTGAATTTGTTTTGCAGTTTTGTTTTTGTTTTCGTTATCGTTACATCTCTAAACAACTAAATGCAGTTCATTTCATCTCAAAACCAGTTTGCTTCTTCCTTGCTTAGTTTCATATGTTCTTTGGTTTTTGAGTTTGTGTGTTTTTCTTCATTTTGCAATACTGTTTTATTTAACGCTCATAGCTATGTAAGTTTCGCTATTTTTGTTTTATGCATTTGCTTTTTGCCGGGAAAAATATTAATGATTCTCTTTTGTTTCGTTTATGCGCGCGCGCTTGTGTGTGTGTGTGTGTGTGAGTGTATGTGTGTGTGTTTGAAATGTTTTTGCTAGGCCGCCATTTTTGGTTGTGAGCCGGCCATCTTGTTGGTGTCGCTCTCTGCTCTTGCGGGCGATCTTGTGGGCCGACTCTCCTGCTCTCGCTGCTGTTGATGCGCTGTTAATTTGTATAGAACTCTTAAGAAATCTTCATACGCTTCATCGTACGCCGGAAGCCTGTTCTTGCTTTCCTTTTCATTTTAAACCTTCGCTTAGTTTTTTCATTTCGTTTTTTTTTTTTTTGCTTTAATTTTGCTGTGTGATTCCGTTTCTAAATATGAATTTCTTGTTTTTTCTTTTTGGTATTCATCATTTTTGCCTAAATCTAAATGCTTGTTCGAGTTCTTTTAGTTTTCCTTTTTTCGCTTTACGCTTGTAATACAATATTTTGTTCTTTCAACTAAACTTGAGTCTGAGTCTGAATAGTGTGTGTTTGTGTGTGTGTGTGTGTGTGTATGCCTAGAATGAACTTAAACTTGTAACACTCGTTCGCTTTAAATATATTACAAAACTTTAGCAAGTTGTATTAATTATATTTGTTGTTTCTTAAATTCTTGAATTCTTTACTCTGTCTACCACTAAATTGTTGAATTATTTATACATATACATATGCATATTCTCCTTCCTCTCTGTCTCTGTGTGTCCTAATAAATTAATTGATTTCTTGTCATCGATAACATCTCGCATATCGATATACCCATACTCCTACTATGTAACGGGGTATGTTTGCTTGTATGTATATATATGTATGTATATGGCTGAGTGTGTGTGTGTGTGTGTGTGTTTTTTAAATGCTAAAGTTTTCATTTAGTACTGATTTCATTTGTTTTTGTTGTTCGCTTGCTTTTCTTTTTACTTTATCGATCTGTCGTTTTTTATGTTGCTTCTAAATGCTAAACTTTTTGGTTTTTATTTTCTTCAATTATTTATTATGTCGTTTGCTGATTTTCTTTATTAACTTAGGCTTTATTTGTTTTGTATACTCTTATTAATTTTTGCTATTTTTACATGCCTAAGACTATGATTTGTGTTTAGATTTTTGTTTCTTTTGGTTTGGTATTTTCGCATATTTATGTCAATCGCTCTTTGTTTTCGATTCGCATTTCTTACGCATTTCTTCCACTTCATTTCTCGCTTCGGTTCGATAAAAACTTGATGTCAAGCCGCCAAGCTGTTAACATGCTGCAAGTTAACAGTCACACAGCTCTGTTACTTAACATTGCTTTTACCATACAAATTAAGCACAAACTGTTCATCATAGAGATTTTCTTCTTGTTCCTTGTGAATTGGTTTTACGTATGCGACGAGTGTGAATGTGTGTGTGTGTGTGTGTGTGTGTGTGAATGGGAAAGAGGTCTTGATGTAAGTATGTACATATGCATGTGTGTGTTTTGCATCAAGCGAACTGTGAACGATCGCTCTTCGAGTGTGTGAAATGAACTCTACTCTCTCCCTCTCTGCCAGAGTGTGGATTAAAGAGAGCGGCTGAACGAACAGGGGAGTAGTCTATTAGGGTCATAAGGTAGGGCAAGGAATATCACAAAAAGCGGTGCCAGAACTAACACAACTACTGTCACTGATTCTGAATCATACATACAACACAAATAGGTCGATCGATCGACTAATAGATTAACCAACCACACACCGATAGTCTACTTGCGCAATACAATTATAGCCAATTTGTTATGATATAATACGATATTGCTATTAAAAGTAAAAGTCGGTTCATAGTTTCGTGATTGATATCTGCTATTTTAGCCTAACTCGAACATCGATAATTAAGCAAATTTCGATAGGTAACAAATGATTTTGAAACGCGAATTGTAAAATAGCTCGACCGCTTGGTCCTTTGAGTGGATGCTAGTATTGTTTTCTCGCTGCTATCAGACATACAAATGATGCGTGTGAAGTGGATGAGAGATGCGCCTGACTGTTGATCAAGTGTTGCCACAGTGTGTGCGTGTGTGTGTGTGTGTGTGTGTGTGTGTGTGAGTGTAAACAACCAAAAGAGTAGAGGAGACAACAACACGAATACTGCTGTTCGACAGGGGAGAGAGTGTTTGTTTGTCTGTCTGTGTGTGTGTGTGTGTGTGTGAGAGTAAATTACAGTTATTTTCATACATCTTCCATTCATAAGGAGAGCACATCTATAATGCGTTGCATCCTATTGCAATCGCGCTCTGTTCACACATATGCAATCGTCTTCTGCTTAGTACTGCCGTTGTTATCGTTAGACTTACTTTATATATATTTGAATGTGAAATACATACACATATGTATGGCAGTCATTAAGAAAGTGGTTTAAGGATTCCTCTTGCTTATACTTGTAACAGTTTTTCTCTTATCTCATTACTTTTCTTTTTTTCGATTTTCCATTTCAGTTTTTCTTTTTCGATTTCGTTTTCTTTTTGTTTGTTTATTCTGTAGAGTGCTTAATTGTACAATACTATGGCCCTAATTGCTTATAACTAAATGCTTAACTGTTAGCGTCATTCAATTTTAAAAGAAAGAATGTATAAAATTATACGGTAAAATAACTTAAATAAAGAGTTCCAAATCAAAGTGAAAGTAAATATACATTTGCTGCTAACATTCGATTGTATATCTCAACTTTAATTTATGCTTAAACTGTATGCTAAGTGCAAAAAAAAATATTAGTTTATATATATCCTGTTTTATATATATATATATATATATATATATAGAGAATGTATGTATATTAAATAAAGACTGATTTAAACGCGCGCCACACTTTAGGAAAACAATTGTGATGGGTGGCTGGAGCCTCTGGCTATTTACATTGTGCACTTATTGCACACACAGCGATAACATACTAGCCCCTAACAGCGTCTGTTAATGTTAATGCCAGTTGTCAGTGGCGAGTGCTGCGGCTGTTATCCTCTCTACTCCGTCTTCGCAACTTCTTTTCATCGCCTAATTCGCCATTGTCTTTGCTGTTGTTGAAGAAGCTGTCGCTGTTGCTGTCGCACTCGCACTCGCACTCAGTGCCGCGGCTGGTCATCGGCGCTCATCTGTTATCGTTATCGTTGTATTTATTCAATTATTTTTGTTTTTTTGTTTTGTACGTACGCATGTTAGCATATTTTTTTTTTTTTTAACAAGATAAAAAAAAGAGAAAGCATACGATTTGAACATAAATTAGTGCTTACATTTCGTCGTTGGTTTATCATTTGCTTAGTGTTCTGTTTAGAGTTGTATTTTTAATTTTTCGAAAGTAACAAAAGTGAAAGCAAAAAAAGCTACGTTTAACAACACTGTTTTGTTTTTAGAGAGAAAAACTACCACTAAGCAACAAACTAAACACACGTAACAATAATAACTTATGCTTATTTTAATTAATTTATTGTTTCAATATAATATAGTTGAAAAAGTGCAAATTAATCGATATTTTCGTTGAAATCATAAACATAATTAATAATAATGATTGTACAATTTGTAGCTCTTGCTTTTCGCAACTTCGCAATTTGTAATACAAAATTTCCAGAAAAATTATAAGAATTTCATTTCGATCGTTATGATTTATTTTGTTCTGAATCCAATTCGGCTTTTTTATTGATAAACACGCACACACACATACATACAAACATATTAATTGAGATTTTTACTTCATGCAAATAATTGTTACGATGGAGGATCATTTCGATTTGGCTTTTGATTTGTATCTGGGTCTAAGTTGCTGTCTTGATCGTAAATAAAGAAAAACGTCCATAAATCGCTCCAGAAGATGTAGAAATAGCATTTGTACTAAAAGAGTTGATTAGTCGTCACACACAACAAACAAACACACACACACACACACACACACACACACACACGCAAATACACACAAATACGAACAGAAATGGAAATTGCAATGAAATTAAATGTAGTTGCCGCTATGCTACAGTAAGAAAATATAAACATACTACTCACTAAAAATTGACTAAATAATCAACTAGCAACTCTAATCGGAAGGAAGCAGCACTTGAGAAAGGCTGTGGTGAGAGAGAGGCAAGATGTTCGACAGTGATGTAAATTTGGATATGTCTCGAAATTGTAGTTTTGCATTTTGGACAAATTGCGCGCTTGAGAGTAGTTCAAAGACATGAGCAGGATTATACTACATTATATGGTATGGTACATACTACAAATTCACATCACTAGCGCCAGAGAAAACGAAAAAAGCAGCGAGCTACTCACCGAGACATTGTGGATCCAAAGTGGTGCCGCTGTTGCTGCTCGACATCAGTTGCTGCTGCTGCTGCTGCTGCTGGGCCGTTGTGGCGGCTGCGCTGCCCGCCGCCAACGCGGCACTGGAGGAGACAACGCTGCTGCTGCTGCTGCTGCTAGCGCCCAGTCCGCCGAGCACAGCGCTCGACGAGGAGCCGCCGCTTGCGCTTGCGCCGCCTGCGCCTCCAGTGGCGCCGCCGCCGCCGCCGCCTGCACTGCCGCCGGCTCCGCTGCCACTGCCGCTGCCGCCGCCACCACCGGCCGAGGAGCCGCTGCCTCCGGCTCCCGCATTGGCTGCGTTGGCGCCCGCTCCGCTCGTGTTTGTCGCCTCGTCCGTGGTGCGCTTGAAGAAGTTGTGTTGCAAGGCATAGTATGGTGTGACTCGCGTCTTGGGATCGAAGTCCAGCATGCGCAATATCAGATCCTTGAACTTCAAGTAGTCCGCCACCGAATGTCCCGGCTCGTCCAAGCGCCGTCCCGCGGGACCGCCCGTCTCCACCCCCAGGATGTCGTGTAGCTTGCGGGAACCGGGCGGCTTGTATTTGCGACCGTTGAGCGTTTTCTTTAGCACGTAGGAGCCGTCGGTGACGATCTTGTCGAAGAACTTGCGCGTCTTGTGCGCCTGATCCAGCAGATACTTGGGCGGCATGCCGAGCACCTCGACAATCTTGTTCATCTGATCGAACTCATTGCAGCCCGAGAAGAGCGGCTCCCCAGTGTGCATCTCGACGAGGATGCAGCCGAGGGACCACATATCAATCGCCAGGTCATACTGTATGCCCAGCAGGACTTCTGGGGAGCGATAGAAGCGCGACTGGATGTATTGATAAATCTGAGAGGGCGACACAGAAAGAGAGAGAAAGATGGATAGACAGAGAGAGTGATTAGTTACATTGTGACTGGCTGGATGGGGAAATTCGAGAAATTAGAGGCGTAGATGCTGAGCGACTGAAGGAGTACAGATCTTTGCTTTAGTTAGCAGGTGTTAGCAGGTCAACCGCTATTGATTAGTTACATTCGGATAGATGTGGATAGTAGAAGGACAACTGCTAGACTGGATGGATTGCGCATCTGTTGCATCTACGCTTCGAAAGCATTCATATTCATTTCGAGCAACTTACGCGCTGGCCCAATTGACACGAGCTGCCAAAGTCGACGATTTTGATGGCCGATCGCTTGGGATTGCAGAGCAATATGTTCTCGGGCTTCAGATCACAGTGAATTATGTTCAGTTCGGGGGTGCTCAGGAACAGAAGAGCCGTGCACAGTTGCTGCGCAAACTTGCGCGTGAGGTTCAGCGAGACGCCACGGAAATTTGTGTTCCTTAGCAGATCGTATAGATTATACGAGAGCAGCTCGAAGACGAGGCACAGATGATTGCGCCACATGAAATGACGCTTGAGCTTGACTGCAAATAAACGCACAATTAGTTATACGAATACCAAGTGATCAAATTCACAATTGATAACAATGATTTACCGATATAGTATTTGTTTTCAGCATCCGCACGATTCATCATCTCGAGCAGCTTGACTTCGATTTGTGCCTGATTTAGGAACGGTTTCTTATTCTTAATTATCTTGATCGCCACCTGGCATTGCTCCTCATGGTCGTAAGCCTTGACCACCTGGCCAAAGCTGCCTTTGCCTGTAATCACAGCAGAATATGAAATGTATCGATAGTTGTCGATGTGCTGCTGTATCGATTACTTACCAATCAGTGAATCAATCTCGTAGCGATCCAAAAACTTCTCGCCATTCTTGATTATATAATCGTGATTATCGTCATCATAGCCGTCGTTATATAATTTGCGCTCCTTTTTATTCGACGAATCATCGTCGCCTTGTGTCTGCTGAGCACGGCGCTTCTTCTTCGCATAGTAAACCTTGTAGAGTAATTGGGAAATGTTTGTAGCGTTAAAGTTCGTGTTAGAGCCCATAGTGTTGGCAAAACCGAAAAATATACATACATATATAATATTGACAACAAAGTCGGCATAAATTGGAAATTATTTCAAATTACTACTAACAATTAGTGCACCCACCCAGCTTGCAACTGAACTCGATAGTTTTCACCATAAAGCACAGGTCTGCTCATTAAAAGCTTCGGCTCAAAGCGACTCACTCACTGTTAACTTCAAAGCTTGCGCAACAGCGCTGTTAACTATTGCATTGACGCTACTTTTTGCATACGTGCATGTCGCCCACTCACACACACGCTCATATATTTATGAATGTGTGTAACTGTTTTTCTTAATCAACTGCGTTGTGCCGCCTCAATGTAATTTGTCTGTTTTTCATTTTTAAGCTGATCATAGTTTAATATATATACACACACGCACATACATCTGACCGCTGCCCTCGTCTCGCCCGCCGCCATCTAGCCCCGTTGCCACCTGCTGGCCAGCAACTTGCTCATTGGTTTAGCGAAAAATTTTATATGCAGCTGGCTGGCTGGCTGCCTGGCTGGGCAAAAAAAAGTTGTTGCTAACGCCACATGCGACTGTCGGTGCGAAAGAGCGCGTTGCGCTGCATATGCGCGTAGACAGAGACAGCGACAGCAAGAGCGAAAGAGCGTTTTGCAGCGCAGCGTTGGTGTAATATCCAACAAGAGAGCGAGAGCAACCTTCAACAACGCCTAAAAGAAGGCTGCACAACTCTGCTTAGCTTACATTGTGCTCTGCCCATTTTCGGGGGCTGACTGCGTCGTGTGTTGTAGAAACAATAATCATTGGAGAGCGTCGCTCGCGAGAGCAATGCTCGAAAATGGGTGTATGCCGGCGTCACAACTGCCGCAGTCGCTGCGCGTTCGTCGACCGCAGCAGCGACGGTGACGGCGACGACGACTGCGACGGCGACTGCGGCTGTTGCCTGGCGATGACGTATTGTAAGCTCAGCAGCAGCAGCAGTAGCAGCAGTAGCAGCAGTAGCAGCAGCAGCAGCAGCGACGTCACAGTTAATCGTCATGATATGCGCGCACTCTTTTCTTCTCCCTTGCGCAAAAGTGTAGCATACAAAGCGGCGACGTCGGCAGCAGCGATGCCTGCAAATAGGCTGATAAGGCTGCGAAAAGGCCACGCACAGACACTCATGTACACACACACACGCACACACCAGGAATGTAACAAGTAAAGCAGCGCTTTGGGTTTGGTTCTGCTGTCGCTGTTACCTTTCCTGCCCACCCTTTTTCCATATCTTGTGCAACAATTTGTTGGCCAATTAATCGCTGATGCTGATAATAATGATTCGTTATTAGCAGCGTGCCATCATCATCATCTTCCGTCATCTTCATTAGCAGCACTACACGATTCAACAACGCGCACCGACTTTCACTCTAACCTCAATAGAAAACACCTCGTTTACACGCTGCACGTTGTTTATTTTGTTGTTTTCTTTTTAGCATTCATGCATTATGCATATTTGCTCATTTTCTCGCTGACTTCGATTTCAATTTATATATTTCATTTCATTTGATTTGCTTGTTGTGTTTCTCTTTTAATTTATGCTGCACAAACAGCGTGAGTCTAACAAGTCCAAAGCACAAATCCAACTACTTGCTGCCGATGGCAAAAAGAGAGGGAGCCAAAGAGAGTGCAGGAAGCGCAACTTGATCGAGCAAAAGCAGCAACAGAGAACTGCTTAGCTTGAGGTAAAAGCTCCGTATGAGCGTAAATTAAGAGAGAGCAAGCTAAACGGACGCTTAAACAAGTTCAGTTAATGCCAAGGTGAAGAGAGTGGGTGAGTCTATTAATTTCCTGACTGATTTCGGGGCTGTTTTAAGAGACACATGTGTATTCGGTAAACTTGGCAGTATTATCTGATGCCAGTTGTGTGGGCTGTCAACACGAATGCACGACAAGCGGTGGTGCCAAGTTGAAGAGAGCGGGTCAAGGATAGAGGCGCAAGGCAAGGCGCGCGTCGTCCGCGTTACTGAAGAGTTGCCAAGTAGTAAGAGAGAGAGGGAGGGAGAGCAGCAACTTACCTCGTTGATGTGCTTGTAGGTCTTTATCAGATCGACGCTAAGCTTGCGCAATGGCGCCAGGGCCGGATCACGAAAGTGTGCGGGAATGCGAGCTTGCATGGCGCGCACCTCCGACGAAGACGAAGGACTAGAGTGCTGTGTAAGAGAGGAACAAAGAGAGAGAGCGAGAAATATAATATAAATGTGATCGATTGACGACTGCCCACTTACATGATGCATGACATCACGATGCGTAGCAGGCAGATCCTCTTCGTCTACAAAGCGGCCATAAAGCGGTGCATGGCGCTGTCTGCCCCCGCTCCCGCTGCCCTGCGATGTCTCCACGGCGCCGGCACTGGAACCATATCCAGCGGATACTGTAAACAGAGAAGAACAGAGAGAGAGAGAGAGAGTGAGAATGGTTTTTACTTCGCTGCGTTTTGTTTTTGTGGTTTCTTTTGGTTCATTGACCGACTGATGACAAATGATTCTGCTTTGTTCCTGGGTTGCACCTGATGTGGTGTCGCACCTGAGGCCAAAAACCTAAAAGCTGCCGTCCCAAAAATACGTTGCGCGTCGTCTAAATTTATCACTAGACGGACGCGGTTCACATTGCGGGGAGGGGGGAAGGAGGTGAATTATTACACAATATGCAGGCAGCAGGCAGCAGACGGCGGCCAGCAAGCTAGCAAGCCAGAGAAAGAGTGACAGTGCCAGCGAGTACTTGGCAAGCTCCCTCTCCTTCGCTCTTGCTGCTTGGGCTATTTTTGACTCGCAGCACAACACAAAAGGGTGGCAAGGAGAGCGCGGGGGGCGGTTGGCGAAACTGATATTGCATTTCGCAATTGTGCTGACAACAGGTAGAAGAGGAAGCAGTATCAGCAGGGGCTGAAGAATCTATACAGCAACAAATAGATACATTGACGTATCGTCTCCTTTTATTTATTTTTTTTTTACCAACTAACATTTCCGCCTTCTACTTGTTTCAATCGAACTCCCGCTAAGAGAATATTCAGTTTCCTAGTTGAAAAGTGTGTTTTTGGGCTTCAGGAATGTGTTTCGGTTAAGCTTACAATAGTCGAATTGAGGCTTGATCGTCGTCGCGGGCTTCAAAGCTGCTGCTTCGCTGGCAATGCCATCAAAATTCTTAACCGTGTGCTGACATCCGATCTGAGCCAAATAATGCGGCTGTTGCAGCTGCAGCTGATAATGGGCTGTTGCTGCTGCCGATGTGTTGCCACTCCAGTTGCGTGTGTAAGACGGGCGCCAATCGCAACCGGTCACAGCTGAAGCTGGAGCCGAAGCTGGGGCAGGTGGCAAGGCGATTGTTTGTGGTGTCGCCTCATCGTAGTTGCCGTTCATTGACTGCCAATAGACCAGGGCGGTTGCTGTCGCCGACATTTCGCGAACGGAACGCAGTGGAATGGAACACAACAATCAACGGAACTTGGCGCTTATCTCAAACGTCTCTATTACGCTTCCTTTTTGCTTCACTTAATTATTGTTTATCATTGCTGATTCTCCTTTTTTCGCAGGCCAGCACTATCTACTATAAATATATACGTCCAATTTATATATATATATATATATACTGTGTATATACGCGGCTACCACACGTTGACTACTCGCGCGATCTGCGTCGCGTGAAATTTCAACGCAAACTGCGTCAATTTTTTTTTTAGCTTCTGGCCCCAAAGTCGACGAGCGATCAGCGATCTGCGATCTGCGATCAGCAGCCAAGTCTCGAGGCGCAACGTCTATTTTATTTATATGCGTCGCGTTCACTTCACGTTCATTTTTATCGTTATTGCTGCCACTTTCTTCCTCTTGTTGTCGTTGCACATCTTCCTCCACTGCCGAATCGACAGAGCAAGTAACAACGCGAATCAACAAAGAGGGGTGGTAGCTGGCACTCTGATCTCATCTCTCTTTGAGCTTTTTTACAAAGCTTTAAAGCTGTTCAGGAAATAGGATCAATTTCAATACGCTTTCACTACAATTACGCAATGGACTGCCCCCAAGTGCTTCTAAGCTATCCACAACAAATTAACTTCAATGACTAAGTCTAGGCGAAAAGCTCCCAAACCAATTACAGATGATTTGCAAGCTTTTTATTTGGAGATTGAAATCTACAAAATAGACATTTAAGATCGCTTTTCAAAGGCTTTAGAGCAGTTCTTCTAGGTTGCAGGTTGCCATATCAGCTGGTTTGCATTTCGAAGAATTTGGATGGTTTCTTAAAGTAGTAAAAGTAGCAAAAAACACGAATTGCTTGCTCTTTGTGCCCAGTTGCCTTCAGTTGTTACCGCAGCTGTTTTTGCCAAATTCAATCGTTATTTCCGAATGTTTGTTTTCCTTTAATTTTTCAGCTGCTGGATAAGAGTTTCCCGGACATTAAAGATAAGCGCAATTCCAGTGTAATCGCATTGTTGACTAAACGAGAGTTTGACGCTTACGTCCACACATCTGCTTTTCGTATTGTACCTGCACTCAACTCAAGATGCTCTACAAACACATTACAATACCTAGTTTAACTAAATTAGTTCTTTTAGATGGATCTTCTGTTCTTGACAAGCATTTCAAAAAATATACAACATTTTCCATGCTTACCATGAAATGAATCTAGAAAGTTATAGACAAGCGCTGACGCTGTTCATTTGTTTGTTTTACATTCCCCAAGTATACAAATTAATTATTATTCGACAAGACAATGCATTCCTCATACAAGACCCCCCATTTAGTACGTCTTCCTAACGAACTATTCTAATCTTTTGCATCTTTAACTTAATTTCTTGCTTTCGTAACAAAGTCGTTAGTTTCTCTACAACCTCCCTCGTTTAACTCGTTCCGCAACAGTTGTTGTGCTTTCTGTGTTCTTTGCAACAAGGAAGTTGAAATTGAAAATGAATTTATTTTTAATTACAGCCCCCAAAACAATGTTGAAGAGGTACTAAAGTGGAGCGTTCCAAATAACAGGCGGACTAACAGAAATACGCGTTGAGCCAAGCGGGCGACGCATTGCAGCAGTTACAGTTATTCAGTTATTAGTAAGTCAACGTTCATCTCTTGCCCGATGCAGCTAATTTGACTCTCCTCTCTTGCTCACGCTCAGTCGCTCTTCTGCTCTCAGTGGCCACCACGCACAGCGTTTATTTATAACCGAGGCTCTGCTCTTCGATCTCTTTCCTTCACTGCGGAAGCTGAAGAGAGTTAAACGAGCGCCTTCTCTTCGACGTAAGTGCACATAGTCAGTTGCATTCCATTCAAAGGAACTAACTTATCGATTAAGCTTAAGATGGCTTGACTTGACACTGTCAGGAATTGAATGGTATTGGTTTATACAATCGATACATACATCGATGGTATTTGCTATTTGCATTGATTGCGGCATGTCGAAGGCGTTTATCGAGCGACCCTCTGCAATTGTCGTCAGCCCAAAAATAGTTGCGACGACATTTTCGCTGCAGAGAAATGCGCAGCAAAGCGAAGGGGAGTAGTGTGGGGGGTGGGGGGAGGGATGGCTGTGTGCAATATTGCGATGCTGAACGCGAATGCGGGAAACTAAAGAATGTTATCACTAAACTGGATTACTAGTACGGCACTCGTTACTCACATCCGGAGGCGCACCCCTTGTCACCACCCCACCTCCCACCTCTCACATCCCACATCGCACATCCCACATCGCATACCCCACATGCCAGTGAGTCATGAATGACCCATGAATGATTGCAATTGTTGTCGCCGCTGTTCAGAATTTACAAACACTTGACAAATTGCCGGGCAGACGGCGCCCGCCTGCCACGTCGCCGACGACCTCTCTTATCCTCGGCCATGTGATATCACCGCATTCGTGGAATAAATGCAGCAAACTAGAACAGCGACGACGCGAAGCATAGCTGAAACAGTAACAGTAACAAAAACAAACGAGCGAAAGTCCGGCGCGCCATGATGTCGCTTTAGTCACGACTTAGCTCCACCCAAAACAAGAGCAGAAACAATGCGAAAGGTGCGAAAAGTGATAACGGCCGGAACGAGCAAGACAGCAACAGGTGGAATCAAGCAATAGCTGACTGCTACGACACCCAAGCTGTTGCCATGATATATTGGCGTATGCCAAAATATCCTAAAAACGTTGAATTATTATTGAGTTGTTAAACTAAAAATAAGCTACCTTTTGTGTTTGTCTTTTCTTGTTAGTATCTTCATTGTTCCCTGCCGCAGTTACATATATCTTGAGCTTGAAAGCATCATCCCACAGCATTCATTCAATCCCAATTCAAGTCACTTTTCATTTTCGTTGACTTCAATAAAAAACACTCGAGCGTATACTTGATTTCAGCTGATTGCAATTACTTTGCTAAGGGGTTCTTGAATGGACTTCTTGCTACAGACTCTGAAGAGTTTTTACTTTATGTTTACTACTTTTTTCTCTTCCTATTTCTGTTTACCTTGAGGACATAATTTCCAATTCGAATAGCTCCTCAACTCTCATTATTGAAACATTATGAAACAATTGAGCGTATACTTGATATTTCGTGCACCATGCAAAAAGCGTCGACAATGTGTTTTCTGTCTTCTTTGCAGCAGCAGCTTCATTTTTCTTGAACTTAATAACAGCTTTCTCAATTCGTTTCATTCCCAATTTACTCTCTTAACATGGATACTTGAATAACCTTACAAAAAGCTGAATGCTATGGATGCAGGCAACGGAGTAGTTCTTGATACATGTTACTTACATTTTTGTTTGTTCTTATCCATAACGGCGCCGCTGTTCGTGTCCTCCAATCTATACATGTGGCTGCTGTTGTTGGGGCTTTAATGTTCAATGATGAAGTGTCGTTAAGTGTACTATACCTAGTGATAGGTACATATACATATATATATATATATGTATTTATTTATCTATCCAGTTAATCCAGATATAACTATAGAGTTCTATATATATTGCGTTTTATTTGATCATAAATAGTAAATGATTAATTACTTTCTTTTGTTTTGTGGATTTGGTAATGAAATTTCAAATTAAATTAACGTTGTTGCAGCAGTTAATTGGATTCTTGTCGTTGTTAATTTGGTAACTTTCTTTCTTGTTTGTTTTTGTTTTTTGTTTTGTTTGTTCGTGTACTTTGTATGTATTTATAATTTATAGATTTATATTGATTTATTTGGGTTTCTCTTCGATTTCTCAAATACTTTGTTTTGCTTATCCGCTTGTTGCATTTATATTTTTATTGTTCCTTGATCGCCGTTTTTGTTTTTATTTTGTTTAAAGTAATGAACACACTTTTTAAGTCTTTTGTTGGGTTTTTGCTTTGAATGTTGTGTATGTCTATGTTATGTTGCTGTTGCTGATGCTGTTACTGCTATGTTATGTTATTGCTGCTGTTCCGTTCCTGCTGCTACTGGTGTTGTTGCTGCTGCTGTTGTTACACACACACACACACACATTCATATGTAAATGAATTTCGGTGCAATGTGAATGACAACGATGACGTTGCGCATTTCATTTATTTACACACACACACTCTCCGCTTAATATCTGTTGAGCATTGCAAGAAGAACAATGCAAATCCATTACACACACACACACATCTGCGTATATCCGTGTGCGTGTGCGTGCGCGTGTGTGTGTGTGCGCGGGCGTCCGAAACGAAAACAAAATCACAACTCGACACAACACTTTCTTCTCTCGCTCACGCACGGTCTCGCTCTCGCGAGAGAGGGAAAGAGACGAGTAATGCCTAATGCCAAAATGTTACTTTATAACTACCCTTAAGTTATTGTTGTGGTCGTTAGTTTACTGTTCTCGTTGTTGATCTTTTTGCTGTTGTTACAAATATTGTTGTTAATACAAAGTACTGTTGTGCACATTTTGCATGGGAACAAACATTTCACGAGAAGCAAAACCAATAAACCAAAAACACACTAATTACACGCACGATTATTTATTATTCTTATTAACTTTGAACACAATTGTTGTTGATGGAGTTTCCAGTTGATGTTGTTGTTGTTTTTGGTTTTTTTTTCTTTGCACTTTTTGGCTTGTTGTCGTCGTCGAGAGCTGCAATGAAAAACAGAATGAAGAAAAGCTTAGAATGGCATTTTATAAACATTTCACACTCACACATTCAGTATGCAAAGTGCAATAATTCAATAACATTTTGCGCGGCGCAAAAGAAACCAAATAAAGGAAAAACACGCGCTGCTCACACGCTCTGCTCGCCGGACACCAAGAACTCATACACACACTCACAAACACTTCTTCGCTCTCTTTGCGAACACAACTGCTCTCTCTTCGCAAGCACGCGCTCTCTAAGCGCTCGGCAGGTGAACGAACGACACGCGACGCATGTGTGTCGCAGTATATGGTCGTAGTCGTGTGTCTGTGTGTGAGTGTGTGAATGCGAGTTCTAACAGCTTTGAGCCATAAGCAAGTTCGCCTTTGTGTGTAGCTTTAGCTCCACGCGCACAAACACACGCATACGTTCATAGTCATTGCCGCAGACAGGCAGACAGAGAAAGAGAGAGCGGGATAGGGAGAGAGTCGTATACCGAGTTTGCCTGGCGTGGAAAGCCTGACTCAAAGCTCTGTGCTATGTCAGACATACAGCAGCTGTTAAGCGCCCTCTGTTGTTACCAGGCAAAAAGTAGTTGTATAATTTTTTATTTTATTTTAATTAGATGTGTTTGCTGTGTGTGCGCAAATGTTTTAATGGGTTGAACAGTCAACTCAGTTGGCCTCACATGCACACAATCACATAAATACGCAGAGTCTCGCAAGTGAGCGGCAAATTCGCTTTGCTCTTGTTGTTGTGGTGAAAGTGGCCGCAGTTAAAAGCTGTTTGTTGCCGACGTCGCCGTCGTCATTGTTGTTGTTGTTATTCTGACATACTATTTTGGCATTTGTTTTCGCTTCGCCGTTGCCATGCAAATGTGCACCAGCGTTGCCACACTGTTTCAATTCTGCACAAAAACAATATTACTCACAAATACACACAAATAAATTACATTGCAATCTCAAAAAAAAAACGAAGAGAAAAAACCAGTTTTCCATCCCATGAATGATTCTTTCAGTTTCTGATTCACACGCTTAAAAAAAAAAAAACAAATAAATAAAATAAAACGGGAAAAAAGCATTTGGCGGATGCGTCACAGCGACATCAAGCAATAACAACACTGCCCAACATGCAACACACAATTTGTGTTCTCCATCAAAATCACAGTCGGTAACCAAGTTTGCTTGTTGTTGTTGCTGCTTATCAATTGCACGAGTTCTGCTTGTGACCGATCGCTGTGACGTCACAAATTTACTGGACTGACAACTGAACTGTCTGTCGCAGCAAGTAGTTTCTGTTTGCATGAATAATGCGAGCATTAGCAGCAACTCTGTGTGTGTGTGTGTGTGTATTTTTAGCTAGGGCAACAACAACTTTCGCATGCATCATAATTTATTTTTGGTCGCCGATTCAAAATTCAAACAGCGCCCCCACGCACAGAATCCCACACAACACACTGCGACGCCAATAAAATTTCACGCGCAGCTGGCAACTCTGCATTATTTTGGTGGGTGGTCGCTGCTCTTTCCCCCGCACCATTAAGCGATTGCATTAGTTGTGAGCCTAAGAAAAGAAAACGCAAAACTTAACGATCCAGCACCGCTTGACGTCAGCGCAGCGCGTGCTCTTCTGCTTTCGCAAGCTCTTTCGGTCTCTTTGGCTGCCCAAGCCACTCACCAACAACAACAACAACAACACACACACGCATGCTCTAGCCAAAGAAGAAGAAACGCGCGTCATGCGTGACCCAAATAGTTGTTACTGGGCTCAGCTCTCTTAATGTTGATTTTACTTTTTAGTTTTGATTGAAACAATTCAAATTCTCACACGCACACGCATACACATGCAAACATCTTTTGCGCAACATGTGGGCGACAACAAAAAAAGCAACAAACAAGAAGAAGAAAACTACATTTCGGTTATTGAATATTATACGTGCTGCTTTCTCGCTCTTTCTTGCACGCTCTCCCTTACTGTGGCTGTGTATTAGTGTGTTCCCATTTCTTTTTGTATTTCTCAGTACTAAAAATACTTTGTAGGCGTTTTCGGTGTGCGCTGATTAGCCACAAAACCAAAAACGACAGCAACAACTACACCAACAGTTTTTTTTCTGCTTTTGAAAGCATTTTCTTTTACTTTTTTAATGGCCTGGCATTGCGCAAGTGGGGAAAGAGAGCGAGGGGGAAGTGAGATGGCAGATGCTTTCTTTTTTTTACTTGCTATCTCTTTCATGCGCTCAAGTGCGTAACGGAATGCGCGCTGGCAACAAAACAAATACAAACACAGACAGACACACACGGCAACAGGATTTACATTCTTGCTCTCTCATTTTTCGTTGTTGTTGTTATTGTTTCTTGGTTCAAAGTTCAATGACCGATTTCGCCGCAACGAATTCGGCGGCGCAGTCGCCAAACGACGACAAAGCGAAGAGTCGCGCAAGCTTTGTTTGCTACTGCTGCTGTTTCTGGTTGCTCTTTTCTTGCTAAACCCACACAAGGTCAGCGCAATAAAAAATAAACACAGAACACAACAACAAAAAGTCGTCCCGAAACGCAATAGCGCAAAAATATAATAAGCATTAATTAAACGTCAGAAAGCAGCGGCAAACAAAACAACTTTTTGGCCCCTGCAATCGCCAATCGCCAATCGATAAATGCTTTCAATCGAAATTTGCAGCGCTAACAGCGACAACAACAACAACAATAACAACAAGAAAGCTTTGCCGCCATATTGCAGGCGAACTCTCATTACACATGCATATGCGTGCGTGTGTTCATCAATAACAACGACGACGCTGACACTGGCATTGAAATTGCTAGTCGGCTGCGTTGAGTGATCATGCAAACAACAACAGTGACAAAGACGGCAAGTGCAGTTTGAAGAATAAATTCCAATTAGATATTTCCGACTCGCGCGGCGACTCTTTCCAATTGCGACTTTGCAAGAAGATTGTTGTTTATATTATTGTTATTATTTCGGTTTATTCTTCACACACCCATGCAATCGGTTGCGTTGTCATTTCTGCGCGCTCTCTCTCCTCTCTCTCTCTCGCTCTGCCGGCAATCGGTTGCTCTGCGCCATTCGCTCGCGCTGATTAGAATAATAGCACAACAAAAGAAATGACGTATCTTTTTTTTTTTTTTTAAATACTTTCACCTCCTCTTCATTATCTTCGTTGTCGTCGTCCCACGACAATGACGCGACGCTTTTTCGCTTTTAAAGCGCAGTTCCATTCAGCGCCACCCACCGACGTCGTCTGCGCTGCCGACTGCAGCCGCACCAGCGGCAGCACGTGTAAAGTGCAAAACGCTTCTGCTGTCTCTGTCAACATTGTTTTGAACGCTTTTTGTTTGATTGAGCGCCGGCAGAGCGGCGTCAAATATCCCTGTCTCCTCCTTCACCCCCTCACACACTTAAAAGACTCAACTCACGTGTCTGTGTTGTTTTTATTTCGATTTGGCAGCGTCGTCATCGGGTTTTGTTGCTGCGCAATAAAAATAAAAAGGCCCCAATACAGAATTCCACGTACACATTTAAAACGCATTTACTAATCTGCGCTTTTATTGTCGTTGTCATCATCAAGTGCAGCGAGTGACGCGTCGCTGCACAGGTGCAAAACTCTTCCTCTCACTCTCTCGCACTTATGCGCTTTCATTCTCTGCCCATTCTCATTTAACAGTTGTCTGCGCTACTTTCAATTAAGCGTCGCTTGCAGCGCTGTTAATTCACAGCGCCTGTTGCGGTCTTTATGAATGTCTAAGGATGCCTATTGTTATCGATAACATGTCGATTACCTGGGGAAACATCAAAATTGCTTACAAATTGGACAATTCATCAATGCGACTATTTTATGTGGAAATTGACTAAAATTAAAAAAAAATTATACATGGGAGTTTTATTCATTATAGCTGGCTAAATATTGTTGACTCATTGTAAGGAGTTGTGTTTCTCCCATTAAAATACATGGCAAATAAAAACTAAATGTTTGTTGCATTAAGTTTCTATTGCAATAATTAAAATGAAAATCAAATGCAAGCTATTTTAAATGTATTACAAGAATTGTTTCAATTAGTTGACCCATTTGAGTTAATCTAAGCAGCTTGGTTCAACATTCGCAAATATATTTTGAGTACGTAATATTTGTCAGAAGATGATAGAAATATGGCTTCGATCTGGTGGGTTGTGCTGTTCGGAGAGCTGCTGTTGCTGGCTTATGTGACACCTTCGCGGGCTCTTGAATCCTCTGTTGAACAGCAGACGGACGAAGAGGCAACAGCAGGCGCAGCAACTGAAGATGCTTCATGGGAGGATGAGGAGAATAATATGTCGACCACAAACACAACTTCAATGCACACCCAAAGTCAAGCCCCAAGCCAATGCCCAAGCCAAAGCCAAACCCCAAGTCCAACGACAAAGATGACAATGACAACGTTGGGGGGATCATCGCCCAACTTGGACGAGGCTGCCGCAAACATTGCAGCAAAGGCGGCACAGGAGGCGACGGCTGCGAACGATGCCCAATCGAATGCGGCCGCTTTCGCCTCAAAGCAGGTGAAGATGCAGTTGGCCGAGAAGGCTATTCAGGCCTCCAAATCCGTCCAAGCAGTGCTCGCCTGCAAACGCGCCTTGGTCGAGAAATTGCACACCGAATTGCGCTCTGCAGAAGCATTGAGCACCCACCTGCGCACTTGTCTGCAGCACATTGAGGGGCATGTGCAGAAGGTTGAAAGTGGCATCAAGTCGTCGGCTGCACATCTCAAGCGACTTAGCGATGTGCAGGAGATGCTCAAACACAGCCTCTTTGCAGATGTCACTGCCTTGGGCGAGTTGGCCCAAGCCGACTTCAATGAGAAGCGGCAAATGCTCGTCGCGGCCAAGGAGCGCAGCGATCGGCTGCAATCGCAGCTCGACTGCGTGCGCCGCGACCACGAGCAGGTCAAATTGGCGGCCTACCAAGCGGCCCGCGCTGCCGTTGAGGCCAGGCAGAAGGCCACCTCCACAGCCGACCGCAGTTGCCACCAAATGCTGCTGCGACGACGACGGGGCAACAAAATCAAGCAGCAGACGCTTTCAAATTGAACTAAGCACAGCTTTTTCTTGTCGCTTGGCGAATTCCGTATTTTTCACATATTTCTTACATACCACATTTAATTGTATTATGTTTATCTGTACAAATAGTGATATTAATTGGTATATTCCAATATAGTATTGTATTTAAATGCACATAGTGACTAAAGTAACCTTTTTATGGCTGTAATAGCTTGCGTATGTTTTCGACTTCCCATCCAATCCATCTATCTTACACTCTCACATATTGAGGTATCTATTGCTCCCTCCATTTTCTTATTCATATTGAGGTTCAACTTTCTACCACAAAGCTAATTGACTCTCAACTTATTTTATTAACCAACAACACTTTAACGTGATATCAACAATGACAGCAAATCTATTTCATCTCTTTCTCTCCGTCTTTTTGCCAATGTTTTTATGTCCGCCACCCATAGGATGAAAGGGTATAATAACTTTGTGCTGCCTGAAAATCTATGTTAAAGCCAGAAGGAAGTATCTTTTCTTACTCTGCATCAACAGCCAAGGCGATATAGACATCGAACATCGAGATCTTAGAAAGAAACCAAACTTGGTAACAACCCGTGTATGTATGTGATACGCAGACGTTTATTTCAAAACATTGCCACACCCCTTCCACCCACGGAAATCGACAAAAATATTTACGATGCGTTATTCTACAGCTGGAGTCTCTAATTACGGTACACGCTTGATAATCCCTGAAAGTTTTGGTTGCAATCGGATATGGTAAGCTTGGAAGTTATTCAACAAACAATTCTATACACATACATCCAAATGCAGCTTTATCTGCTCAGATGCCTTAGTGAACAATGTGACCGTATGTTTTGTACTCTATAAGATATTTTGAATGTCATGGAACATCAATATACCAACAATAGTATGTACTAAAAATCGCGGGTATCTCACAGTCGAGCACACTCAACTAAAGCTTTCTGACTTGTTTGTATTGGCCACATTGGAAATGTGGCACTGTTGTTGCACCTGTTTTGTAGTGATTGCTTTTGCTGTTCACTCTGTTTTTTTTGTTATACATTTTTGTTTCGTGTATTGTTATTGTGTTTGTGTTTATGTGGAAAAGTATCGTTTGTCATTTTTCTGGCAAAATGCGAGAGCGTATTTCCCAAGAAAATTGCTCAGGCAGCAATAACAAATAGCGAAACCGCAATGCAAGGACAAATAAAGTGCAAGGGGAGCACAAGGCACGAAGCACGACAAGAGCACGACTCACGAGTCGGCATGCGGCGAGTTTAAACGCAAATGCAAAAGCAAGGACAGAGGCAATGACCCAACCAACTGAACTGAACGAACGCATCTTGCATCGCATCGTCTTGTTCAATGTGACCAATTGCCAAACAGCTGCTGCTGCTGGCGCCCTCTACTGTCCAGCTGTTGACGGTCATGCGGGCTGCACACTGACTGCAGTAGCAGCAACCAAGGACTAAGTAGGAGCGAGAGGGAGCTAAGCTTATTGTTGTTACTGTCGTGCTGCCGCCGGCAACGTTGTTGAAAACTTTTTGCTTTGAGCTCGCGCAATGCAGCTACTATGAGAGCAAAACGTGGCGCGCACTTGTAACTTGCGCTCTCCCGCTCTCAATGCCAATGGAAACGAAGCCCTTGTTGTTGTCGTAGCTGCCATTGTTGGTGAACAACAAAACTGTAATTAAAATGCAGCCTGCAAAAATAGTAAGTGAGAGCGAAAGAGCCCGTTGCTCTCTTATCATTAGCAAACATATGTGTCTGTCTGCCTCTCTTTATGTACGTGTGGGTATGTGTATGTGTTTGTCAATTAAACGATTTAGTTATAATTTCAATTAGCATTTATGCATGCGTAACAACAACAAATACACACAGACAAACACAAATAAAAGCATAGCTTCTCTCTGCTCTTTGTGCAGACAACGCGTCGTCGTCGCCGCTGAAGGGAGAGTGAGAGCTGAACGACAAGAGCGAGGGCAGAATGAGAGCGCCAGGCTGCCTGGCTGTATTGTTGTAGCTGTAGCTGTACACCGCCGTCTACCCATAAGTATGTGTGTGTATGTGTATGCATGTGTATGTTTTGCTGTTTCAACTTCAATGACGCTGCTCAGACGTCCGCTGCTGCAACGCTGCTCCCTCGGCGTCAATGGCTTTTTTTAAATTCTAGTTTGCCTTTTAAGAGAGTGCATGTGTGTGTGTCTGATGCGCTGCTACCTGACGTGCACACATTCGCTCGCTCGTTTAGATAGACCACAAGCAAAAACACATGCCTTCGTTTCCAATCAGACGCGGAGAGGAAAAATGCCGGCAACAAATCCCAATATGTTTGTGGACCATAAGAGGCGACAGAGCCAGCAGCAGTGACGGTGACAGCGCTGCCACCGTATGCGCGCAAAATGTAACACGGTGGCAACGCCGGCAGCGACGGTTGCGTTGACGCCAGCAGCAGAGCGGCGGCACCGCCGTTTCAACATAACCAAACAAATTTGATGCTGCTGCTGCGACGCAACAAACACACACACACACGAACACATACATTAATAAAAAGGCAGCACTTACATTTTGACTGGTGATTGTTGTTGTCAATGCTGTTGATACTATTGTAGTCGTTGTTGCTGCTGTTCTTTGTAGTTGTTGTTGCCGTTGTATTATTTGTTGCTGTGGGCAATAATACTAAAAACATGTTTCACTTGCAAGCAAACGACGACCCTGCTGCTTCTCCTTCTGCTCACACACACACACATGCAGGCACTAATATACACACGCACACAAACATTTAAACATATGTATGTGTGTGTATACACTTGGCCTTTGTTGTTGTTGCTTTTTTGATGCCGAAAACGTTTTTAAAATTTACAGACATACTGGCAGCAATAGTGAGAGAAAGAGAAGCGAAACAGACATTAAATCATATTCAACAATAAACTTTAGCACACACAATACAAAAAAAAAAAAACAGAAAAAATGCTGTCGCACACGCATACACAGACAGCAAAGGCGACAGTAGCGACGACGACGCTGCGGCTAACAAAAGAGCGCGTCGCAACTGAGCGGAGAAGACGGAGGCAGAGTGCAGAGCAAAAAAAAAGAACATGAAATGCTCACAGACAATTCGATTTTTTGCTAGCTTTTTTGTAACTGCACTTTTTTTGATGAAGCAAAATTTAGTTTTAGTTTAAACAAAAATGAAAAAAAACATGAGGAGAAAATACCGCAACACAATAACAAAAAATGATGCACACACAGACAAACGCACAAACGCTCACAGAGCCTCGGCAGCCGATAACGAGAACGGGCCGACGACGATTTTCACCAACCTTTTTAATGCGGCTGCAGCGCGTTTGTTGGAACCATGCGCAAGAAAAAACGACGGGCAACAAAAAAGAAAAAAAAACACGGCAGGCAAAATGAGCGTTGTTAGTTAAAGCAAGTACATTATTATGTTTGCACTGCTTGCTTTTGCCTCTCTTGCTGTTGTTATATTATAAGCTCTGATTTTATGTTTGTTGCCACCACACACACACAATAATAATAAATAACGGGCGACGAGAAACCACGAAAATCAACGACGGCGACGGGACGACGACGAAAAACGCGCGCGCTCAACTCACGTCTGAACGGACCAAAGAGCAAAACGAAAATGAAGAGAAATACAAAATACCAAAATACCAGCAGCCTGCAAAATACATACAAAATACTGCAATGTGTTGATAAGTGCTGAAACCCACACTCATTTATTCAGTGTTGGCAAGTGTCCCGCTTGCACAAACACACGCACACACAGAGTAGGGTCAACATGCTGCTATTGCAGCTTTATTAAGAATTTTATGCACTTGTTATGATTTAATTTTTGGGAAAGCAGCACTAGATTGGCCAAATTCAGATATACGCATTTACGCCTATTTGATTTGTTTAGTTTGACATCACTTTATAGTATCACTAATTTGCTTTCATTAGTTCCATGCATCTTTCTTCGCTTTGCGTTATTTTAAAATCTCAAGTTGTCTGACAACACTGTACACACATGACGAACCGCCGCTCGATAAATTGATATATAGCAACTATTTCAATTAATTTGTAAACGTATAATTAGCAAAGCTTCTGGCTTTCGTGAGTTTTCATATTGAAAAAATTCGAGTTTCTTTTATAATTCTAGCCAGAGAACAGGGCTGGCAATTGCCAGTATTTGTTTACCAGTACTGAGAGTTAGCGAGTGACCACTAGCACGATTTCGAAAATTTACCAAAAATAACTCTTGAATAATGCTTAGCTGGTAACACTTTTTTTTTGGCTTTGGCCAACTTTTTTAAAAAGCATTGCGCCTATTTCAATAAATAATGAATATACTAAAGACAAACTTGAAATGTTTGTTCTTTTCACAAATTAAAAAAATGTGTTTTTGAAGGATACGAAATAAATATTATTAAATGTACCAATATGTATACAGTCACACTGACCGGTTAGTAAGTATCGGCGCAACTAAACAATCGAATGATGCAGACTGTCGTCAAGCATGCATGACAGATATAGTTACTTTATATTGCAATTCAAATAGTCCAATATATGCATAATAGTGCATGTTAGCTATAAGTTTAGGTACGAAATTTTCGCATTAATTGTTGTATTAAGCGATCGATATACAGCCGTCAACAACCGTTCGATCGACATAAAGAAACAACAAGCTAACGAAGACTATTGTGTATTTATACCGGCTATTTGATCGCCTTATTAGTTATCGATACCTTCCCTACATACGTGTATTTTAGACAGTTAAAGCCGCTGTAACTGATGAAAGCATCGGGGCGAAATTAATTTATTCGCTGAGTTACTACAATTCGAGCAGGAACGAAGGATGTCAACTCAGGAGCAGCAATTGAACTTTATTGAGCGTCATCTCGTCTACGACATCTCCAAATACTTTGGCAAGGATGCCGTATTGGTGGCGCATCGTGTGCAATCATCAACAGGTCTCGACGGTTTCATGTCTGCCGTCTACACCATCGAACTCGATTTGAAGATCGCCTCCGGACTTGACAAACAAGAGCTCGTCCTCGTCAAATTTATGAAGGGCGCGAAGTCCTTCCGCGAGTCCAGCAGGGCGTACGTTCAGTTCGCCAACGAAGTGTTCCTCTACGCCGAGATTCTGCCAGCATACGAACAGCTACTGCGCAGCAGCCACCTTAACACCACTCTAGTGGAGGAGTTTACGCCGCGGACATATCGCGCCCAGTTCGGCTTCGTTGAGGGTGAGTGCAATTTGAGTTTATATGTGTCAACCATCGTCTAGCATGGTACGTTCCATAAATAACGGCTTTCTGGTGTATACATTATTTACATTGCTTATCTGTTTATTTAACCATTCAGATCTCAACGGTGTTGGGTACACTTAATTATGAATACAACAGATGCTATTGTTAACAGCTAGCAATTAATTCGATTCTACAAGTTGTACACATTTTTTTCTTTAATTTTTGTCATTTGTCCACTTATTTAAACCTTCAAATCTTTGTAGCAAGTAAATTCGGCGACAAGGCTTTTGTACTTACACTCTAGATCATAGATTTTTTAAGATGACTAGTGGGTATGTCTCTATCTATCTGTAGGCTTGAGCGAGGAACGCGAGGCCGTGCTGGCGCTACAACACCTGAAGCCTGCTGGCTATGCGCTAGGACCGCGTCTCACTCTGCGCCACGATCAGCTGGAGGCCATGTTTGGAGTACTGGGTCCCTATCATGCCTTGGGTTATGCCATACGCATCCTGCAACCGCAGGTGCATGAACGTCTGCTTGCCGGCTTGATCCCTTTGCCGTTTATGTGCGCACCGGGCGAACCGAATCTGTTCGAGGTGCTGTATCGTGTGGCCTTCGATCGCTTCTATGAATTCTACGATCGCTGCCGAGAGCAACTACTACAAGTTTCACCGGCTGGACTGGACGAGAAACTGGAACAGCTGCGCTCGCGTTACTTTGATCAGCCGACAGCGCTATTAGAGCACATAATAAGCGTACCATGTGATAAAGCGCAGCCGGATAGCTATTTTAGTACTTTCCTGCATGGCGATTTCAATCGGAACAATGTCATGTTCCATGAGAATGACGAGGGCAAGGTGGACAACATTAAGATGATTGATTTCCAGATGTTGCGGTACAGCACTCCGGCCATTGATTTGAGCTTTACACTCTACATGAATACGCCGCCTGAAGAGCGTGAAACGATTTTCCCCAAATTGCTGCAACTCTACCACAAGAAAATGCACGAAACACTCGAGTTGGTGTTGCAGAGGAACAAGGACTCACTCAGCGAGCAGCAAGTGGAGCAGATTCTCAATGATTACAGGTTTGTGTACTCTCAGTTTCACACTTGAATCGTTTATAATCCTTGAATCTGCTTGCAGTTTTGAGCGTTTCGAGGCCCACTTCAAACGATACGCCATGTATGGCATCATGATCTGCTTTAACTTTTTGCCATGGCTGATGGGCAATGAAGCAGATTGTAAGCGACTCTCCCAGCTCTTTGAGACGGACATGCATGGCGCTGCTTTCCATCAGCAAGCCATGAAAATTGCCGGTGACGAGGCTAATCATCGCATCTTTGTCATGGTGTGTCACGCCTTCGAACAGGGCTATTTCGACTGGATTTAATCTAATATGAACAGATGCGATCTAATCCGACGAGCCTGATCACGACTGCCTGTCTTTCCCTAGTGATCAAAATCAATCGT
This sequence comes from Drosophila rubida, assembly GCA_035046165.1. Taxonomy (NCBI): domain Eukaryota; kingdom Metazoa; phylum Arthropoda; class Insecta; order Diptera; family Drosophilidae; genus Drosophila; species Drosophila rubida. Next base: position 917,312 of record JAWNOF010000023.1, read on the forward strand.
GTTATGCAAAAACACTGGCCGACTATTGCAATACCTAGAAAATATAATTACATATATCATTAAAATGAAATTTAATTTCAAATATATTCACTATACATACGTACCAATATGCATGCACACATGAATGTAAAGCAATGTATAAACGAATTTCTAAAATTGTCCTTTTTCCAATTGGTAAACAACTTCACTTGCTGAACTCTCGGCGTCAATGCAAAGGGAATTGCAAATATCCCACTTTTTATGCTACTATCAGTGAGTGACCACAAGTGCAATTTCAAAAATGTACCATAAATGACTCATGAATAATACTTATTTGGGTACACTTTTTTGTTTGGCTTTGGCCAACATTTTTGAAAGGCATTGTGCCTATTCTAATTAGTGATAACAACCTAATAACTTTTGTTGTTTACCATTCCAGTAGTAACCAGTAAATAACTGCAAAGCTGTTTTTTCTATAGATGCAAAATAAAGAAACACAATTCTGGTCTTATATAGGGTCACACTGACTGGTTATAAACTATCGGTGCAACTAAACAATCGGACGGTGCAGAATGTCGTCAAGCATGCATGACAGAAAAGGTTACTTTATATTGCAATTCAAATAACCAATATATGCATAATAGTGTATGTCAGCCAAAAATGAAGTACGAAATTATTGCATTATTTGTTATATTATTGCGCATACAGCGTGTGTCTGTGTAGCGTGTATGGCGGCAGGTCGATAGACAGTCGTCAGCAATCGTTCTATCGACAAAAAGATAACGATGAAGCAACAAGCTAACAAAGACAATTGGGGCTTTTAGACCGCCTTCGTAGGTATCGATAACGGCGGCCACCTACGTGTACTTTAGATAATTGAAGCCATCACAATTGATGAAAGCATCAATTGATCGTAATTGCTTCATTCGTCGAGTCAACGCATTTCGAGCAAGATCGAAGGATGTCAACCCAGGAGCAGCAATTGAACTTTATTGAGCGTCATCTCGTATACGACATCTCCAAATACTTTGGCAAGGATGCCGTATTGGTGGCGCATCGTGTGCAATCATCAATAGGTCTCGACGGTTTCATGTCTGCCGTCTACACCATCGAACTCGATTTGAAGATCGCCTCCGGACTTGACAAACAAGAGCTCGTCCTCGTCAAATTTATGAAGGGCGCGAAGTCCTTCCGCGAGTCCAGCAGGGCGTACGTTCAGTTCGCCAACGAAGTGTTCGTTTACGCCGAGATTCTGCCAGCCTACGAACAGCTACTGCGCAGCAGCCACCTTAACACCACTCTAGTGGAGGAGTTTGCGCCGCGGACATATCGCGCCCAGTTCGGCATCGTTGAGGGTGAGTGCGACTGGCCTTTATACCGGCTCATAATGTAGCAGGGCATATCTTATAAATTATATAATTTGTATGTGTATGTAACATCATTTTATTTCGTATTGTCTGCCTGCATATTTAACTATTCCTGATCTCAGTGACTTAATGTGTACGCTATTACTCGGTATGCAGTGTTGAAAGTGTAAAATTCAGTTAACACTAATACATCAGACGTATCAAAATAAATGACAACTGGCCCAGATCTCAACGGCTCGAAAAGCTATAATCAGAAAATTTGCCGACAACGCTCTTATTGTTGCTGCACAACTAAAGCTTATTTATGGCAAAGTGTAGACTGAGATTAAAATAATAAATAGTAATAATTCTGTCTGCACCTAAAAAAAAAGTGCATGATTTCGCATTACCCTACACTCTAGATGAAAGTTTTTTTGAGGATGACTAGTCTATCTAACTATCTATCTATCTGACTACCTATCTCCAGGCTTGAGCGAGGAGCGCGAGGCTGTGCTGGCGCTGCAGCACCTGAAGCCTGCTGGCTATGGGCTAGGACCGCGTGTCACTCTGCGCCACGATCAGCTGGAGGCCATGTTTGGAGTACTGGGTCCCTATCATGCCTTGGGTTATGCCATACGCATCCTGCAACCGCAGGTGCATGAACGTCTGCGTGCCGGCGTGATCCCTTTGCCATTCGTGTGTGCGCCGGGTGAGCCGAATCTGTTCGAGGTGCTGTATCGTGTGGCCTTCGATCGCTTCTATGACTTCTACGATCGCTGCCGAGAGCAACTGAAGCAAATCTCACCGGCTGGACTGGACGAGAAGCTGGAAAAGATGCGGTCACGTTTCTTTGATCAGCCGACGGCGATCTTGCAGCATATATACAGCGAATCGAGTGATGAAGCTCAGCCGGATAGCTATTTTAGTACTTTCTTGCATGGCGATTTCAATCGGAACAATGTCTTGTTCCATGAGAATGACGAGGGCAAGGTGGACAACATCAAGATGATTGATTTCCAGGAGTTGCGCTACAGCACTACGGTCATTGATTTGAGCTTTTCACTCTACATGAACACGCCGCCTGAAGAGCGTGAAACGATTTTCCCCAAATTGCTGCATCTCTACCACAAGAAAATGCTCGAGACACTCGAGTTGGTGTTGCAGAGGAACAAGGACTCACTCAGCGAGCAGCAAGTGGAGCAGATTCTCAATGATTACAGGTTTGTGTACTCTCAGTTTCACACTTGAATCGTTTATAATCCTTGAATCTGCTTGCAGTTTTGAGCGTTTCGAGGCCCACTTCAAACGATACGCCATGTATGGCATCATGATCTGCTTTAACTTTTTGCCATGGCTGATGGGCAATGAAGCAGATTGTAAGCGACTCTCCCAGCTCTTTGAGACGGACATGCATGGCGCTGCCTTCCATCAACTGTCTATCGAGATTGCTGGGGACGAGGCCAATCATCGCATCTTTGCCATGGTGTGTCATGGTTTCGAACAGGGCTATTTGGACTGGATTTAATCTAATCTAAACAAACCCGATCTAATCTGATGTGCCTGATACCACGACTGCCTGCCTTTCCCTAGTGATCAAAATCAATCGTGTTATGCAAAAAGACTGGCACAAATTTGCAATACCTATAAAGTATAATTCTATCATTAAAATGAAATTTAATTTCAAATATATTCTTTATACATACGTACATACAATCAAATATACACATGTCTCAGTAACCTGTGGCAATTTATAAACAAATTTATAAAATTGTGTTTTGCGCAATTAACAAACAACTGAACTCACTGAACTCTGGATGTCAATAATGACAGGGCGAATTACAAATACCCTACTTTTATACTCATCGAACTCTTTTGCTAGATAATAATATATTAGTCATTTGGAAGGCGAATTTTTCTTAGTTTATTCTACTTTGAAGTACACACAATCCTAATACGTTTGACTATTATGAAAAGGATAATCTTTGGCAAAATAAAAAGAGTGAAATATATCACGCAAAGCTCACCTAAATATCATGATCTTCAAACACTAAGCCATATACATATACTATACTACTATATACAGTTCCAGCAAGAGTATCTCTATGTCTCGTACATTCAAGCTTGATTTTTTCGCTATGCAAATTACATGCCGCGTTATCACAAACGGAAGTTTCGTTTACAAGTGGAAAGTGTACTCACCACATTCTTATCCATGATACACAGCAAGCTCCAGAGAGTAGCTATCAGTTGAATTGCAATTGGAAAAGCTTGAAGTCGGGGGAGGGCAGCAGGTAGCAGGCAGCAGGCAGCAGGCAGCAGCTTGACCTTGATTCACATTTCGAATGCGTGTGACGCCAGCGAACATTTTGTGACAATGCGGCCACAAAAACTCAAGCAGCGTTTTTCTTGTGCTTTTGGGTATTTACACAACTGTTGGCCGACAAAAAGACGACGTCTATATAAAGTGTTGTGAACTGGAGCTTAGAGTTTAGAGTGCAAACATGCGTCCGACGTCGTTGGCATTGATGCTACTGTTGATGGCGCTCAGCGTGAAGTCGAAAGCGGAGCAGGAACTGAGCTATGCGTCTGCAGGCAGCGAGGATATCTATTTTCAGCCGAACAGTGTAGAGGAGCAGCAGCTCGATGAATACTACAGCTACAACGGAGATGCGGATGACGACAATGATGATGATGGTGATGATACTGATGAGGCTGCTGGGGGCAAGTCGCAGGACAACATCGAAGCGATTGGCGAGGATGCCGTCAGTTGCGAATACAGCTGTCCACGCTACTATCGTCCAGTCTGCGTGCGGCGCAATGGCAAGCTGGTTACGTATGCCACGCCCTGCGAATACCACAATCAGCTGCGATGCGCCAATGTGGCAAGGAGGGAGGCGGCAGGCGCCATCGAGAAGGTGCCCAGCTTCGAGTTCATGTATGACACTGCGTGCAGAGATTAATCTTAAATTCATTTGATCGTTTAATTCACACATTTACAAATATTCCTCAATTGCTTTTGCTTTTGAATCGTGTACATTTCGTGTTCGATGGAAAATGAAATGAAGTTTAAGCTCAATGTTATATGTACCACTCTCCATTTGCCCGACAGTAATTAGGAGCATATTGTTTACATGGGGTTTGCGGGTTGAAAATATAATATATATTCACATTTATATAGTTAAGGAATGGCATTATAAAATTAATCAGCCAATAAAGCCAATACCTAATGATGGCGTGTAATTGACATTTACATGTGTGAATAGTTTAGATGTATTTAACAATAATGGATAAATGCTAATTTGAATTACATTTCTGAATACTCATTGCTCACGTCGACATAATTTATGGCAATGTATGTACATATTCTATATAGATTGGGTTATACAGATAGTTTACAAAAATACAATTTCAATTGTGTATTCCCGAATGCGTAATGAAAGAAAACTATCTATCAACATTGAATTCTTTCAATGCTAGCCTAGGTAGGAGTATGTTTTTATGATTGGGATTCACTATCATCGAGTTACATATCTACTTATGTAGACAGTCGATAGTTATTAAGCACTTGAGTTGCCAATTTAATAAGTTAAGCTGGGGTCAGGCAAACGACCATTTAATATAAAAGTTGTGTATATGTGTTTTAGGTTTGTCGAACAGTCGAGCACTTTGCCTAACCCACACTACTAAAACTAATTCTATTGTATGTATTGTAGCGTATTATTACGTGTATGGTTTACATGATATTTGGTGTAGCTTATCAGACTGATTGGCTTACCAGAGAGTATAAGTTGATTACCTATAGCTACATTAAGAAGTACGTGATTTCTAAACTAATTGCCGTCACTAATAATAGGCACAAATATACAAAAAAATAGTTGTATGAGCAAATATGAAAAAAACGTTCTGTGTTGACTTGACGAGATATTCAAGTTTCGTTTTATGTCAAGTCCTGGTAGGCCAAACATGGCCGCTTGGCCACAAATGACATCGGCACGGAGGCGCCACCGACGGCGTAGGCGGGGCACAGTTGGCCCGGCTCCACGTAGGTGCTGCGTCGCTTGGCGATGCGCTGCAGAATGGGAAGCGCATTGACAGCGGCAACGGCTTCCGGAACAGCAGAAGCAACCTGCTGCTGAGTTGGCTGCCCAGCTGTTGTTGTTGGCGGACTGGCGCCCGTGAACGATGTGTGCCAGTTGATGTTGGTGGGCCGCGGCTGCAGCGCCGGCAGCGCTGGCAGCACCTGCACGCCGAACAGCTGCTGCGCCTGCAAATCGTTGGGGTTGAGGGTCTTGCGGCGTTGCGTGATGCGTGCCGTAGCTGGAGCCGCGCCCGACAACGGTGGCGTCAACTGCAACGTGGCTGTGACATTGCGCGTCTGCAGCTGGCTGAAGAGCACTCTTGGTATGGGCGGCTGCTCGGCTTTGCGCAACAGATCGGCGTACAGCTGGAGCATGATCAGCTCCTTGTTGTAGCGCGTCTGGCGCAGGCAGCTCTTGCTGATGATGAGGCCGTTTTGGAACTGATACAGCACCTGGGCCAGGAACTTCTTGAGCTCGGCGTACGGGTGCACCTGGCGAAAGTTCTTGACCTGGTCGCGGTGAGCGGAGTAGCAATGCTGTATGTACTCCTCGAAGCCGCTGCTCAGCGTTGCGGGGCACAGATGGCAGCTGCTGAAGCGTTTGCAATGATCGAGCATGTGACGCAGCGTTTCCATCTCGTCCACGGAGGCGTACATGCAAAACGAGCAGTGATAGATGATTTCGTTCTTCACGAGACGAAAACAGAAGCTCTCCGGCGCCTGCGAGTGCTCGACGCGTCCGTGCTGCGCCATTGCCACATTCGATGGCATCAGGACGAGGCACAAATTGCACTGATAGTACTCGTTGCTGGTGCTGCCCAATTCGAGCAGCGCATCGAGTTCGTCGTCCTTGAGATTCTTCAGATCGTTGGCCAGATGCGCCTCTGTTGCCATGTGCTGCACCAGCTCCGTCCAGCCCTTGTACTTCTGCTCGCAGTAGCCGCATTCGCGCATCTGTCGCACATCGCAGGCCACCAGCGTGCGTTGCTGATGCACGTTCGGCAAGTGTTGCTCCAGCAGCGTCTTCGCGTTGCCCTTGAAGCCGTAGCACACTGGACAGCAGAGCTGCGGCTGCACGCAAAAGTAGAACGGCTGCTCGGGATGCCTGGTCGCCCAGTGCTGCGCCTTCAGTTCGTCGATGCTGGCGCAGATCTCGGTGCAATGCGAGCACGCGAACTCGTACACTTTCTGCAAATGAGCACGAGATAGATGCGGGTTAGTGTGCATACTGAGAATGTGCGCACAGTGCTCAACTTACCTGGGCGGAAGCAGCGTTGTTCGGTTGCTCATCCTCCTCGTCCGACGACAACTCAATGGGCTCGAAGGTCTGATTGGTAGGTGGTGGGTGCTCAGGTGGCGCCACACTGGCTGCCGCAGCAAACGGCCTGGCCAGTTGCCAGAAGTCGGAGTCGAGCAGCTCGTTGGACAAGCGCTCAAACTGCTGGATGGCGAGTCCTGGCAAGCCGGGATGATGCAGTGTCATGTGCGCCACGACGCTGCGCTCCGTGGAGCTGCCGAAGTCACAGTGGCAGCACTTGAACTGGTAGCGATTGTGGTGCTCCATCTCGCAGTGACGCGACATCTTCTGGTGGCTGCTGCCCGCCTCGTGGCATGTGCTGCAAATGAAGCCCAGCGTGTGGCGATTCTTGCACTTGATGCGCAGATAGCATTGCATCAGCTGGATGCGTTTGCCCCCATGCAGGCGACGTATGTGATAGATGAGGCTGATGGGATCCTTGTCGCCGTACTCGCAATACGGACAGCAATACTGATGCATGCGCTGATGCGCCACCTCCATGTGTCCAATCATCTGGCGCTCGGTGGCGATCACCGCGTGGCACAAATTGCAGAACCACTCATCGGCCGAGGTGCGCAGCAAACTCACTTGAAATGGGAAGCACAACAGTTGAAGCCATATAGCATATGTTTGATTTTTAGAGCAGCTCACCTGACTTGAACCAGCGCACCTCGGCGGGCTTGCTGAGCGTTGTGGCGATGTCGCGCCTGTGGATGATCACATCGACATCCTGGCCGGAGCCGGCGTGCTTGTCGTGAATGTGGCGATCGATGCAGCTGCGCCGAGGCATGAACGAGGTGCAGGCGCCGCACTGATAGATATGTCGCTTGTGGTGCGACAAGTGCTCCAGCAGCTTCTCGAGCACCAGCGAGCGCTCCTCGTACTGACAGTGCGGACACTTGTAGACATCCGTGTAGCTGTGGCGCGTGGTCAAGTGCTGGCGGAACGCCAACTCAGTGTCCCACTGCTGGCCGCAGTCGGGCACGCCGCACTTGTAGCGCAGCTCCTTGGGCACAAACTGGTAGCGTGGTGGCATCACAAGCTGGCGTCCCGGCACTGCCACCTTCGCTGGCACAATGGGCAGCTGTTCATCGGCCTGATGTTGGTCCTCAGACGCGGCTGTGGTCGGAGCCTCGATTGTGGTGATGAGCTCCTGTTGCGCGGGCTGCATTGCAGCTGCTGCTGGTGTTGCTGCTTCCTCGACGGGATAGGCCAAGCGTACGGCTTGCTCGCGGTGCCGCAGCAGATGAGTGAACAGTGCCTTGGGCTCGTTTGTCACGCTTTTGCATTCGGCACACATCAGCTGCCTGTGGCCACCGTTCCGCTTGGCCACCAGATGCAGTTCGCTGGGCCGATAGATCCACTTGTTGTTGCGACGCACGCGCAGCTCCTCGATGAGACGGCTCAGAAAGTCTTCCATTTGCTCTTGGCCAAACGGCTGCTCCATGGCGCTGACCCAGCACTTGGGCATGTCGGACGCATCGGATGCGGCGGTCAGTTCGAGGAAGTGCTGCTGGAAATTGAGCTTCTGGAATTCGGCCTCGTGCAAGCTACGCATGTGCTGAAGCATTAGGCGCGGATTCACGGTCGTCTCCAAGCAAATGCTGCAAAAGTATTTGTGTCGCTGATGCATATGTTGCAGATGGGCGCGCAGCGCCATTGCCTTCTCATTCGTCTGGCTGCAGAACTTGCAGACCAAGGGACCCGTGTTCGGATTGCTGCTCTTGTGGTAGCGCACATGGTTCACGAAGGCGTCCTCCGTCAGATTGACGTTGCACCCCTTAAACGGGCACGCATACAGCTTGTCATCTGTGCAAAATACGCAAGCGTCATTAGGATTAGCGTTACAGTCTTCGAAGTATATACGTCTTAATTGGTAGAGAATTCACTGATGTATTCACTCATTCCTGAGTCTGAGGGAAATAGAGAACACTTGAGAGTTCCTCGTTTTCTGAAGCTTAAGTCCATTTGATGATTCGATTATTCATTCACTCAAGCGAATTCTACTCGATCTCTGATCTCCCCGCCTTTGACAGTCTACGTACTATCCATACTTATCATCGATATCGATTACCCTTGCTCGGGAGCTGGGTGACTTACCGCTGTAGCCGGTGTCCCTGAGCAGCTCCTCGAATACTAGACAAATGGGCGTTTCACCCCGCGTGGTTTGCTCCGTTGTGCTTTCAGTGGTTGAGTTGTCGCCAACGGCTGCTGCAGTTGAGCTGGCTGGCAATGGGGCATTTCGCTTCTGGAGAACATCGCGTATGCGCTGACTCAGCGCCGCGGAGGCGCCAAGATTGGGTTCCTGCAACTCCTCGCGATTGGCCAGGCCATGCTCGATGACGCCGTGCTGCACATAATCGTTGACGTCCCTGGCGACATGACTGCAGTAGGCGCACTGCAGATAGTCCTTCGAACCGAAGCTGAATCTGTGGAACTTCATGTGCTCGCGTATGCACATGACTGTGTGAGCGCAGTAATTGCAATTAAGCGCCATGCAGCGGAATCGATCCGCGATGAGTTGCGTGCGTGGCTGCCCTTCCCTTCTGCCTGCATTGGCGACTGGTGTAGGACTCTCCTGTCGGGGCTCGATGGATATGTTGATCTCCGTCGGGATGGGTCCCTCGAAGTTCTGTGTCAGACTTTGGGTCAGCACGAAGTCGTTGTTGCTGACAACGGGCAATGGGACCGTCTCGCCGGTTATGAGAGGCGCCGATACATCGGCCAGGCTATACACCTGGTTGATTAGCAGACCCAGTTCCGTGTTGCGATTGATGACCCCGGGCGTGTCGGACGCCGTTGGCGGCGTCTTGGCGTGCAGGAACTCGCCGACACCGGCGGCGTTCAGCTCCTGCTGCTGTTGACTTGACGGACGCGGCGTGGCAGCCAGTAAGCCCCTCAGCATTGTGTTCTCGTTCGCGACCAATGCGTTTTTGGGAAGCGCAGGTTCCGGTTCGATTTCGGCCTCTTGCACGGGATCCGGGACGAGGCGATCGCCCGTAAAGCGACGAACACGCAGCTTGGGCAGCACAGGCTCTGGCGGCGGAACGACGACCTCTGGCTGCGGTAGCTTGGGCGCCATTGTTTTATCCATGTGCACGAGCACCATGTGCCGCAGTTCCTCTCGAATGCTCAGCTCATCGGGTACCTCCTTGGCGGGCAGATTGCAGCCGGTACAGCTGCCATTCCAACGCACCGATTGATGGTCGCGTGCGAAGTGATTCTCCAGACCTTCTAGCTCATTTGAGAAGAGAAACGAGCAGTTCGGATAGCGGCAATAGTATGCGGCCTTCAGGATCGGACTGCCTCGCAAGCGGAACGCCACATTCTGCACGCTAATGAGATACAGCATGGCTGGAGATATGGTCTGGGTTGGCGGCAGATCGACTATAACACAATCGTCTTGCGTCTCCGACACGGCAGCTTCGCATTCAATGGAGCTGGGTGCGGGTGAATTAGTTGATTTGACCCGAACGTTGCTGGCACTTCCGCTGCTCGAGGTGGACGAGCGGCTGCCGCGACTCTTCAGCTTGTTGCACAGCTTGTTAAAGTTGCGGAACAGCGATCGGCTGCTGCTGCCACTGCTGCTGCTGCTGCTGCTGGATTCTTTGGTCCTTTGTTCCGGGGACAATTCTCGCTCCTCTTCTGGATCTAACTCCTGTTCCGGCTGCTGTTCCTGCTGGGTCTCTACGGCAATTTGCTGTGCAGGCTGCGGTTGCGACCCCTGCTCTACGTCTGGCTGCGACTCCAGCAGTTGCCCAACTGAATGTTCTACGATTTCCGGTTCTTGTTCTTCCACTTCCCGCTGCTGCTCAACTTCTTCTTCAGGCTTGTGCTGCTGCCCTTCCTCCGGTACTTGATTCGATATCAACTCCTTAGTCGCAGGGCTTGCCTCTTTCTCTGCATCGCCCTCGCCAGCTGCTAGTCGGTCGGAAACCGGCGTCTGTGGAATAGCAATTGACACCTCCAACTTCGGCGATGATGTCCCGTCCACATCCAGTTCTTCGAGCACCTCTAACTCCGGCGATGCCCGCTGCTCCGCTGTCTGTTCGAAACGTGGAGGCTCTCGGCCGGTCTGCGTGGAGCCCGGTATGTCTTCGGACTGCTCCAACTTGCACTCGTTGATGACAAGCAGCTGCTCCTCGTCAGGTCGAGACGGTGGCATGCCCAGGCTGTCAGTGACACCGCAAACCGTTTCCTCTGGCAGCTCAGCTTCAGCAGTAGCCACTGGCTGGCTGCTCGCTTGTTCCAGCGGCTCTGTCTTGGCCAACAGCTTGTCGCTGTTTTTGGTGAGCTTGATGCGCACCTTGGGATTGAGCTTGGACAACTTTTTCTTCTTCATGGGCTTCGCCAGCTCACCCCTGTGATGTACTACTAATCGCTTGGCCGCCGCTTTTGTATGGGCCACGGGCACATCGTCAATATTATAGATAGTCAGCTGCTGATTGAGATCCTTAATTGTGGGCTGCAACACATCGTGATGGTGTTGCAGATGCTTCTTCAGATTCTGCTGGCTGAGCTGGCAAAAATTGCAAAGACGGCACACATAAAGCACAACTGGCGCAGTGCGTCGGAAAGCCGAAAGGACTATCAACTTGGCGTCGGGAGCACATTTGGCAACATGTTTTTCCCCGTCTATTTGTCGAATACGCGGCAGATTGCAGTGCGAACACTGAAAATTGAATTCGCCCGTGTGACGCGCATAATGCTCCACCCAGCTGGTGTTCGCGATCTCCAGCTGCTTCTGGCAAAAGACGCAGTGATGATTGTACTTGGGAGTCGGCGTGCCCGTCCGATAGATGGGACGCGAAAGCTTCCCGGTGCGCAGTTCATCGAGCACATTGGGTGGCAAGCGTGCGCCATAGAATTCGCCGTGGCACTGAACGTAATGCGACATGGGGAACCGCACGTCCTTGGCACAGATCACACAGCTAGTGACCGCCGAGGACTGCGAGTGCCACTCGGGATTCACATTCTTCACCAGGCACGTCACATTCGTTGCACGCGTTGGCTCAGCTACTTCGCGCTGCGCATCCTTGAGCATTCGCTGCAGCTGTGCACAACGTGCCACACGCACCACACATTTGCGAGTTTGCTGCCTTCGCACATGCTGTGTCTTGAAGGCAGCTCGATTGAAGCCCCGACTTGCCGCATAGTGACGTCCACGACGCGCCACATTGCGTATGAAAGGCGCAAACTCTGCGTGCTGGCTGTTGTTCAGGCTGCTGCTACTGCTGCTGCGCCTGAGTTGGGGTTGAGCGGAGTACGTTCGACGTCCTATAACGCGGAGCACATCGTTTGCGTAATGCATTTGGGCAATGTCATCGTTTAGTTTTTCCACTTCACTGCGTTTCACCTTCTTCCTGGGTGGCGGCAGCAGCAGATGTTCGTCCTCATTGCCAACCGTTGTCTTTGTCGATGGCGAGAGTTTTTCCTGCTGTGTCGGGGAATCGTCGGGATCCTTGCGTGGTCTGCCCCTCTTGCGTTTGGGTGAGTCAGGATTTGTGCCGGCTTTAGAACTATCGCGTTTTGCCCGGGCTAGTTGTGTCTTGAACACATTACGGCTGAGCTGCGTCTCGTTCAGCGTTAGCTCGTTGAGACGCGACCGTCGCTTGCCGGCTAAGATATTTTGCGTTGAGATGCTGCAGTTGTCGCTGGTCTTTTCGAACATGATGGCCAAATTGCGATTGATGCGCTGCGCAGTCGGCTCTGCTTGGAATTTCACAGGGGTCACCTCATCCTTGCCCTTGAGCTGTTGCTTCTCTTGCTCTCGCTTGTGGTCGATGAGATCCTCGTAGTCGAGACTGACTCCACCAAAGAGCTCGAGCTTATCTATCAGCGGTTTACTCGCCGTTGGCATCATCGACTTGCGTCGCTTCAATATGCGCTTCAGCTCGGGCATTGTCTTCAGTGGTGACTCATTGGAGTTTATGGCATCGCCGGGTATCACAACCATTGCGTGCGGATTGGCGCCCAGCACAACTTTGACTTTCGGCACCTTGGGCAGCTCTTCGCTCTTCGGTTCATCACTCTTGCACTCAGGCTCTATTTTCTCTTCCTTGTGTTCATCGGCTGTGTTCTTTGGCTGCGCTTTCTTCGCTTCTGTTTCGGCTTCTTCATTTGCCGGTTTGATCGCCTCGTCTGCATTCTTGTCGCCTTCTGTTGCTGAACCAACACTCAAAGTGCTGGGCTTGGAAGGCTTGCTTTTGCCGTGACTGCGTTTTGAGGATGCCTGCTGTGAATCTTCGGACTCCACTTCGGATGATTTGTCCGCTGCGTGTGGTTCGCTGTTCTCCGCCAACTTGGGTGGTTCGTTCTCCACATTGTCTGTATTTTCCACCTGCGGCTTCTTCTTATCCGTGTCTTCTTTTGTCTTTGGCTTATCCGGAGCAGGCTTATCTTTTTTGCTCAGATGCTTACCCTTGTCGTTATCCGCTTCGGACTTACTGGCCTTTACAGTGCTTTCCTCGTCCTTCTTCTTTTCGGATTTGCTCTTTTTAGTCGAGCTAACCGAGCTATGTTTCTTCGCCGCATTATCCGATTTATCCGCTTCGGCTGATTTGTTCACTTTTTCGGCTTTAGCCGCTTTGCTCGACTTGTCTGATTTGTCCGCCTTGGAAACTTTCTCGGTTTGATCAGCCTTATCAGTTCTATCGCCTTTGTGCACTTTTTCTGCTTTATCGGTATTTTCTGCTTTATTCACTTTTTCATTTTCAAAACGAACAGTTTTTGACACTTTTTCGCCCTTATGCACTTTATCCGTTTTACTTTTTTTACTCGACTTCCTGGAGCTTGGCTTCTCACTATTATTATTGTTCGCGACCACCTGTTCTTCGGACTTATCGATACTATCAGTCTTCTGACCTCTTAACTCTGCCGCCTCCGACACTTTCTCCGCGCCCGTCTTCTTGGGTATCTTAAAGTCAAGCTTTTTGTTGGGGTTGCCGCCGGTCAATGCCACATTGCGATAGGATGTGTCTAGCTGAACTTTGTCGCTCTCGACGTTCGGTGAAAGCGTTTCCTGCTCGTCCAATTGACGCTGTTTCTCGGCTTCCTGCAGCTTACGCTTCTTCTCCGCTGCCGCCGCCTCCACCTGACGTTGCTTCTCGGCCGCCTCGAGCTGACGCTGCATCTCCTGCTGCTTGGCCTTGGCCGCCAGATGCTCCCGATAAGTGCGCGCCACAGGCGACTGACTCGGATACTGTCCTGGACTTTTGCCCTGAGCGGTATTGGGTCCGGGGGGGATGCCTCCGCATCCACCACCGCCATTACGATTGTATTGATTGCTTCGGTTATTGTAGCCGAAGTTCGGCGAACCGTTGCCAAAGTGGTTGTTGTTATTGTTGTTGTTGTTCCACATAGGACTATTGATATTACCCCCGCTCTGATTGCCAGCACCGGGATTGTAGCTGTTGTTGTTGTTGTTATTGGATGTCTGCCAGCCGGAAGCTGGTCCACGTCGCGGTCCGCCTTGCGGTGAATACTGTGCGCCCGCTAGTTGCTGTTGAGAGGCACTGCCACTGCCCTGACCCCATTTGGCGCAGCGAGGATCTCGCGAATCGACCGCACCATTCAGGTTGCCGTAGCGTCGTGTGTTGCCCACATCCTGGCCCGCAATGCTAGCGACACTATTGTTGCAGCTGGGGAAGTTGCCATGATAATCTGCACTGCCTGGCGAGGACAGCTGATTCAGACTCTGCGGCATATTGGACGAGACACGCGGCGCTTTCGACATGTTCAGATTCATATTGTGATTGTTATTATTGTTGTTGTTAGTGTTATTCGTCGGACCTGGAATCACTGAAGTGGTTTTATTGTTGGCGCTGACCGTTGCAATCACTGAAACGGGCTGTGGCAACTGAAAGTCCTTCTGTGGAATGCTCTCCTTGTGGGGCCAAGTCATAGCGCCATTGGCATTGCCCGTGATGGGCCACAGACTTGGCTTGGGAGGTATCGGGGGAGGTATATTGCTGCTGCTCCGGTAGCCGCTATTGCGACCACGTGGATCGTTGCAGTTGGATGCCATTGGCACGCTGTTGGCAGCTGGCGAAACTGTTGGGCTGGCTACTAAAGCAGGAGATGAGGCAGACGCAGAAGCAGAAGCAGTTGAAGTCTCCGGCGTGCCGCGCAAGGCGGCCAACTTCTTGCGCGCCTCCTCCAAAGCTGCCTTGGTGCTGCCGTCATCAGATGATGATGCAACGCTTTCCGGGGCCGGTGGATTTGATTTGCGCTGGCTCTCCGCAGCTGGAGCCTTCTGTCGACGCTCGAATACCGCCGACTTGGACGCTGCTTCGGCCAGTGGAGTCGGATGTATTGGCGACTGTGTGTACCTGGGAGATCTGCGCACATAATCCTTGCGCCTGCTGCCAATCGACGAGTCAATGTCCGACAATCTGACAGCCAGTGGCGGTGCTAGAGGCAAGTTAACGTCACTTGTCGGCTTGCTTGGTCTCGGTGGATTGGCGCGACGCTCAAAGTCTGGCTTAGTTGCTCTCACTGCTGTGCCTGAAATCTCTGGCGGTGCAGGCGGATTTGTAATACGCTCAGTCTCAGCAGTTGGTTTCGAGGTAGCTGCTACTACTGGCTGCAACAAGGCTTTCGGTCTGCTTTTCGGAGGAGCTGGAGCTGGTGGATTGACCCGACGCTCCAGCTCCGCCCGCTTCGTCGCTGCATCTGGCGAAGATGTTAGATCAAAGCTTAAACTATTGGTTTCCTTGCCAATGCTGGTTGCCATCTGCTTAGCTGTTCTTGTGCTTTCCAGATCCGTCAACTTGGCAGTCGCTGCCGGAAAAGATGTGCGACTCAAGCTCGGTGGATAAACGACTATGGCAGTAGACATTGTTGGCCAGGCGTTGATTCCTGCAGCCGTTGCCGTAGCAGTGGATTCCTTTGATCGACGTGTCCCTTCGGGCTTGTTGTGCGCCGTGGCTGTGGCTGCCGATATCCTCCCTGTCCCTTTGACAGTGTTCGTCTTGGCGGAGACTCTTAAAGTGCCAGTCCCAGTCGCATTCACATTCGAAGTCTCCGACGTTTTGCGTTTGGCGGCAAGTCGCTGTTCCGCCGACCCTTTGGCCCTATTTTCATCGCTTCTAGCCGTAGAAGTAGTCGGCTGCTCGCCATCTATGACAATGACCTCAGTGGGGTTCAGTAGCTGCAAAAATGAATAGAAAGCAGCGAGTTGTACAAGTGCGATGCGGTTGTGTCCCTGCATTATACTACTTACAGGGCCGTATTTCAACTTCAGCTTGTTAATCACAGCCTCAATCTTTACCAGTTTACTCTCGGTGAAGCGTGCGTAGAACATCGCCGACGACATGCTGTAGAAAGAGATCAATTAGTATTGTAATTAATTGGCAATTCGATTGATGTGACGACGTCGACACCTACTCGCTCTCCAAGAGTTCGCCGAGCATGTTCAGCTTCTTCCACTGTTCGTCGGCCATATTGTTCCTGAACTTCGTCACTAGGGTCCGCACGAAGGGCGCACAATCGCGTAGCTGCTGCACCTTGGCCTCATTGTACTGCGGCGACTCGCTATTTACCTCGACAATCTCATCCGCCGAGTCACTCATTTTAGAGTCCGTTTCCGATTACGCCTTTTGGGTAACATGAAATGAGATGCGACCACAATCAATACAATTTTTGAATAACCAAAGAAGGAATCTTCTACTTTAAATAAAACTTAGTAGTAGCTACGGTCTCTGTCGATAAACAAACATTTATTCACCGCAAGCAGATGATTGTTTTGATGAAGTCACTTTGAAGTGCAACAGAACAGACAGATCTCAACTTTCATCAGCACCCTGGAAGAAGGACCTTTCCTGCCAATCTTACTATATCTAGCTATCTCTTTCTGTTGTCAGTTTCGTGTCATGCATCAGTATTCTTATCTTCTTCTTTTTCGAACAGTCTCTTTTCAGATATACTTCCGTCTCTGTCTATCACTCTCTTGTTTTCTTCTATAAATACGAGTCTTTGGATTCTTTGTAAAACCTTTTCATTGCTTACAAAGATTCAGACCATATGTAGTTTATGCATTACAGTGATCATGCTATAGAATCGACATTGAATCACAGAATCCTATTTAAATTGCAATTTTATGTACTGAATCTCCAATTTGTCTTCAATTATATATTGTTGTTAGTCATATTTTGCCCTCCAATTCTCCCTCCGCATTTTCGTTTTAATTTACTTCGTCTGTTTTGCTAACAAGTTTCTGTTTTTGTCTTTTTTTTTGTTTTGTTACCGTTTTCTGCAATTGATTTATTTTGATTTGCGTTATGGTTATTGGTTCCAATATCGGATTTGGTTTTCAATCCCTTAATATATTGCGCTTTTTTAAATATAAAATTCACTCCATCACAGAAACGACTTATTTATCAGTTATGTGTCTATCTAATTTAAGACTAATTGTCATATTTTGATATGCACGCGCTCATCTCTAGAAGTGCATCGAAACATATGATTATACTGCAGTTTCAAAACGCATACATGCGTGTGTTTATGTGTGTCTGCATGAACTGGGTGTGTGTGTGGCTATGCGCGCGACACAGACACCTGTAAAATGATTGTCAAACACGGCCTATTAGTGATTGACAGTAACTTCAGCGACTCCAAAATCTTCAGTCAGGGGCAAGTAATGAATAACGGTAGCGTAGCATTCATACGCACACACACACACCATCACTGCACATAAACTGCATTTGACAAAACGAATTGTAATAAAAAGCGAAAAAAACCTCAACGCACCGTTTCCTTGCAGCAAATATAGTATTTGCGTCGCACACGCCGGGCTTCTCTATTGTTACACAAATACCACAGTTAGTTAAGTTTACACATTTAAACCATTAACACTAACGTCACAAACTCTTTTTGTTTAATACAGTAACTAACACAAAACAAAAACAATAGGAAAAAAAAACAAAACATTTAAATTATGACAATACACATAACGCGCTTGGCAAAAAAGACGCGCAGCTCCTTTGTCGCCGACATTCGAACTACTTGTGAAACAAATCGTAAATGTGCTACGTCAGGTTGCCAGACAGTTTCGATTTTCAGTTTGTTTCGCAAACAATTGCGACGCATGCAACGCGTAAGTGCGTAGCACAATTGCCAATCATATTATTTGCAAAAATAACGAATTAGCTGGTTACGCACAGTTGCATTTTATTTGTTAAATCTTAATAAATTCAAATACAAATTTAAACTAGTTAAGTGGCGAACAGCGTGGCAACTCGCCGCCACACAAGAACAGCTGCTGGTCACGAATTCGCCGCATTTCATTTCATGTGTGTGTTGACGCTGGCGCCGCTGTTCGCTTGTGCGTTTGGCGCGCTTGCGTGTGTGTGTAGAGAGTTCTTAGGGTGGCAAACTGAGTGGAATAAGATTGAAGATCTTTTTGCTGCGTACATTCACAACAACAATAATAAGTATTTGCCAACCACACCCATACATATGCATATTTTGGTACTACTTGTCATAGTTCCACACATATGTATGATACCAAGTACATATTTCCATATGTACATGTATATTTTATACACATGATCGCGCATTTGTGCAAAAATTCGGATATAAACCCTTATAATTAACTTATAGTACAAAATTTCATTAATTTTAAAGCTAAAGCTATTTGGCTTGTTAGTAGAGCAATAATATTACATATTTCGATCTGGAGAAAGTACAATTTGTTTGAAAATCCTATCAAAACGAACACCACAGAAGAAGTGTCGCAATGTGTCCGCTAAGGAATTACGAATTACTGCATTTCGATATTTAGACAATACACTACAAAATTTTAAAATGTAGCTAGACATATGTTGTTCATAGGAAATAAAAGCTTATATTATTCCATAACATATTTGTATCAGTGTCAAAACATTTTCTCCATTTTCTCAATTGAATTGAATTTCAATACTATGTTCTTGTTTGTATACTCTGGTGCATAGCTGAAGAGAAAAATATATATAAATATATAAGAATGCAGTCATCAAATAAGGTGATAAATTTTGTCACGCTATATTTAGAGACTTATCTTTATTTAAGCTTTATAAAACCGACTCAGCTTTAACTATACTGATACTATAGCTGATAACTATAGCTTGTTGCATTCCATTTGTTCTTTAAAAAAAAGTCTTACATCAGTTCAATCGGATATAGTGACGTCCTCTTATTTTATCACAAATGAGACAAAGCTGCGTGTACAATTACTAGCTAATAACAAACTTGATCTATAAAACTAGACTACTATTCAATTTTAGTATCTCAATACATTATTTAAAATGATCAAGGACTTCATATGAACGGACAAACGAACTTATTTCTTGTCGATAAGTAAGTTAATAATAAGTTAAAATAATTTATGAGGTCGTTACATCTATTTCTTACATCTTCATTTATTTTAACAATGCTGCACTTATAATAAAATATTTTATCTTTATACGAAAATCCAATTTAATTTGACGTAATATGATTTGGCTCTTTTATGATATCGAAATTATTGGTAGTTCTTCGGTTTCAAGATATTCAATTTTTTAAATAGAGTCAATTGTTTCGTGAGTGTATTTTTTAATTTTATCATTATATAATTTTGCCAATGTTTCCGTTTTCATATTATATTTAGCAAAACATAAGACTTTTTTCATACATCCATCTCCAGGTCAGTTTTATATATCATGTGTTTTGGTACCATCTCAGAAGGAACTGAAGGAACGAAAGCTTTTTACATTTTCCGCAAAAACACTCGTTGAATACACGATCACACATTTTGCTACTTACTAGTTTTGCTCTCCTGTATAGTATTCTTTCCCCAACCTTTCGTTTCACCGCGCACTTACGAAACTTGAAACGGAAACACGATAAAGAGAAAACGAAAACGCGCACACAAGCACAGACGCGCACAAACATGTACAGACACGCACATCAACACAGCACTTTGCCACACATTACGTATATATATATATATATATATATATATATATATATACAACAACAAAAATAAATAAATGACCTGCACACTAATAAGTATTTATTTAGGTAAGCTTACCTGGGCAGTATTAGTTTTTCATTTCTCTCATAGCTTTTACTGTATTTTCTTTGTTTTGTTGTAGCCACCACGACCGAACGAAGTTCCCGCTTTAGAAGTCGAAGCTTGAATAATGAAAAAATGCCGTGGACATTGCTCTCCATGGTGACCACAGCTTATTCCCGCAAAAGTTTGCAGTCGGAAGAACATGACGTCACACAACGCGACTGCGAACTCAATGGATACAGCAGTTAGTCGTATATGTATTTCATTTGCTTAACCTTCTAGCGACGGATCATATATCAGAAGAGACGAAACATACGAGGCAGATCCAATAGCACTCTCACGGACACTCATGCAATGCACAGATATCGAATTCGCCGCAAACAATTTTGATTATTTTTCTTCATCTTTCGTTTTGTGTCTCCTGCTATTGCCGCCGCTGCCTTTCCGTTCGATCATCGCGCAGTCAACATTCTGTTATAGAGTGCGAATTTACCAGACATAAACAGTTTGTTATCGTCGCAATGGGAGATACCAAGAAAATGAGAGGCGAAACAATACGTCGCGCAATTCTTTTCGATATAATCTTTCCTAATTCGAATAAACTGAACTCAACTCAAGCAAGTCTCTCTGAAAATTCAATTCGGTATATAACATATATATAACAAAATTGTTACGTACAATAGCTTTGTACAAACTCTACAATAGGCATCCCACCAACATTGGAGATTTTCATTATTCTTCACTCATTTCTAATTTATCGAACATTTTTATATCTACTTCCCATTGGGTAGATAGGTATTAGATAGGTGCCACCAGGAAATGTATGTAACAGGCAGAAGGAAGCAACTCAGATCTACACAAGACTTTATATTAGCGATAGATACTAAACTTGGAGACAGTACCAGTATATATCGCTTTCCGGGAAACGATCGATTTCAAAGCAATAGCCTTTTACCCTGGCCGTAGGAATATTATTCTGGAGCTCAATGTATTGCGTGATTCCCTTGATTAAATTAACTTTGAAAGTGCAGTCCGAACTGCAAGATTTCTCTAAGACTGCACAGCTTACATTTTCAAAGTTGTAAGTGGGTCGCGTTCGAGGCCAAGTAATGTTTGTATGTAAACGAGTTGTGTTTGCGCTCACAACTTGCGTGATCGCCATCGGTAGTAGTTTCCTAATTCAGTTCTCTAGTAGATCGTCCAGCGTTGGCTCTCAGAGTTAGGATGCGAAACTCTCCATGTAGACATCACATGTAATCCTTGTGTGATTCTGCAAAAGCTTTGTTTTACAAAGTGCCAGCAAAGTGTCGGGGTTAGGACAGTGTGTCTACATCCTTTTCAATATAGTGTCGTTGTGATCCCATTATTATTGAGTGAGCTTTCGATGTCCGGAATTATAATGCTGTTATATCGTCTCTCCATAGTGCCAGCATCTCGGCTTAACTGCATTTATTTCAATTTATTTCCTTGTAACATTTTCCTCATATCAAATCGCATAAATATAAACCAAATAAACGTAAGAATTTTCGACTTTTTGGTTTGCTGTGGAAATGGGTACTATTTGTATAAAGTCACAATATATATAGCTGGGTTAGTTGATTTCATCTGCATACAACCGTTGTTGAAAGCCAATATTATAGCATTATTTCACTGATCAATAGTTGCAATTTTTAAAACGGATATGAAACGCGAACAAAAGACGGAAGATCTCAAAAACACTTTCATTTCTTATAAGTATTTGCACTCAATTACACTGTAAAACCAAAGACAGAGGAAACAAATATGTATATAATTACCCGATTCACTGACGTTGATCAAGTCGTTTTTGAAGCTAGACAATTTTTACGATATTATTATCAATTATATAGTACATTTTTCATAATTCAGTCCGTTGTCAGACGTACGGCGAATTTTCTCTTCAATATATCATTGAACGTTCGCCATTTTAGTTTTAAAACATACAACAAATTTTCAACTTTCGAGATCACAGCACAAAAGTAAATCGTAATCGTAAAACACGCACCCATAGCACATTCACACCGATGCAGAAAAGAAATCAAACAAAATAATGTATAAGATACGTGTAGTACATACGTAAAAATACCAATACATAACTAAATATAAAAACATGTTTGAGTGCTGCACTCACCATTACGGGAACTGCCTGACTTTTCCATTAATTTACATTAAATATATACATATGTAATATGTGTGTGTGTGCGCGCGCACTGTTAGTGTAGTTGTAGCTAACGCTCTTGACCGGACGTATTGGCGCGATGTCCACACTTCGAGAGTTGCAGCTGAAATGACGAAAATCGCCGACCGAAACGAGGTTCTCCCCCCATAGTCGGCTAACTTGCTAAGCAACTAAAAGCGCTCTCTTCACAAGTGCCAGAGCGAGTCAGAGAGAGAGAGAGAGAGAGCGAGCGAAAATTCATTTGTGACATCACAGCCAGCATAGATTTGTTTGAATTGAATCAGCGAAAACAATATTGGCCCCAATATAAGTACGTATGTGTGTAAGAACATTAAATAAAATGTAAATGCGTACAATAATAGTTAAAATGATTCAATTTTTACATTGTCGCTGGCGTAAATAGCAACAAAAAACAATAGCCAACATTACACTCACATTCCCGCACACTTGTAAGCACATCACATGCACATTCGTTGCTGAATTCGCCGCGACGCGTATGTCTGAATTCGCCGCAAGCAGTGTGTTTGTGCTCCTGTATTGTGGTGTGGTTAGTTGTTGTTTGCGCTTTGCTCGTGCAAGTACAGTTGTGCTCGTGTGCGTATCTATAATGCGTGTGCGTTGGTGGCTCCAGGTCCGGTCCTCTGCCGACACAGTACGATGATCTTCTGCAGCTTCGGCTCACATAGTTTTGTGGCAATTATATGGTCACTTCTTGAGTCAACCATCTGTATTTGTATGCCTACTTAGTTTAAGCGTATTGAGTAGAAGGGATTTATAACCTTATGCCAACAGGATATGTCTGTAAAAAGTAGATACATGTGTATACAATATCATTGATCAGCATCTCTTCGATTTTTTTTTTCAATTTTGCCACTTTTGATCACAAAGACAGAAGATAGAATTACATTTTTATTTGGATCACAAATTTTTGCGGCGTTACAAAATAGAGCGACAGAAAGTAGAATTACATTTTCATTAGCTATTTCAATTGGAAAAGATTTTCGTGAGGTGAAATATATTTAAGACTTTTGCCATTTGTAACTATTCTGACCAGAAGAGTTAAGCAATTATACTTATTAATTTAATTGACACTAAATATATTTGTTTATTTTGTTCAACCATTTAGATCTCAGATACAACAATAACTTACAAGAGAGCTATCAAATTCGTTTCGATTTGATTATATTTGCATAGATCCCTATACTATGTCTCAACTTTAGAATTAGTAAACACTTTTTATTCGTGGAATATTTTACACATTTTTTTTTGTTGTAAACGTAAGTACATATGAGAGTGTCGAGCAGATATATAAATATGCTACAGGTATACAAGGTATACATCGGATATGTAGGCATATATCTGTTAAGTACATCGTAAGTGCCTATAACAAAGATAACAAAATGTTGCATTTAAAAACTTGGGGGCAAACAGCAAATTTTGGAATCAAAGCAACTTTATAGTTACAAGTTTTGAGTACATCATTGCTGAAAAACATTGGCAATGATCTCAGTTGTTTAAGGGGTGGTAACGATTCTGAATTTCATAAAATAACATATATCTTTTCCTGGAATTTTGTTTGCGTAACAATAGTAATGACAGTATTACGTTTTTGTGAATCATGCTGAGATGATCATTAATTGTTTTGTCAGTTGCACAATACACGATACACGATGGTAAAGTACATTTAAAAAGAGTCTGTGCTTATGCGCTTGTCTCCGGCTTAATAATATATAATTTTTACAAAAATAATAAAGATCAATTACTATATTACATGCGAAATAAAAAAAAATAAAAAAAAAATACAATATAATACGATTATTGTCTATACCTATATATAGATATCGCCTTGGATATCCATATTGATATGCATACGAACATACATGCAGCAGAAAGCACTTGTCGACGGGAGGGGAGGGAGATTTGTGTTGTGTCTAATACTACGTGGACGAAGCGTCTACAGTCTGCTGCTCTCGGCGGCGGCGCCATTGTGACGAACTGACGAGGACTTGTCGTAGCCATTGTTGGACATCTGCAGATGCTGAGGCTGCAGCTGGGCGGGACGACCGTTGGAGGGCATTGTCTCGTCCACGCTGAACACAGAGTTGTCGTGGCCGTGCATGGGTCGAGCATTGAGTACAGCATCGCCGCCGTGTCCCTTGTGCGGCGACTCCGGCTGCTCGAGATTCTCTTCGGTCTTGGACTTGCCCTCCAGCAAGAAGCAGGTGATGAGGAAGAGAATTGAACCTGTGGGAAGAGGGCGAGCGAAAGCATTAGCATGTGATCTACTGGAGCATGCAAAGGACACTTACTGATGCCGTAGAAGCCAGCGTAGAAGATCATCAGGGAGCCGCGATAGCCGAGTCTCTTGGCAACGGGATCGACGAGAATGGGCAGATTGCCGCCAATGTTGTTCATCACGAAGAGGAAGACGCCAATGGTCGAGGAGCGCACGCGCAGCGGCACGATCTCCACCACAATGGCGAACACAATGCCGAACCACATTTCGGCAAAGAAGTAGCTCAAGCCCAGCGTGATCATGGCCCACAACGGATCATAGTAGACCGAGCCAAAGGCGGGCAGCGTGGCGATCAGTTGACTCAGCGCCAGCACAAAGGCACGCGATCGAATGCCCATCTTGGCGACGATCTTGTCCGACACAATGCCGCCCACAACGACGCCCACACTGCCAATGCCAATGGTGACGGCGAAGAGCCACCAGCCGAGATCCACGTCGGGGAAGTAGGTGTTGTAGTAGAGATCCGCATTGTAGGCGAACGTCATGCCGCCGCAGTGGCGAATGGAGGCGGCAATCATGAGCATGATCATGGCCGGGTTCTTGATCACCTGCCACAAAGTGACCGGCTTGCCGCTCGCCGTCGCGCGATCGCCCTCGCCAATGGCCTTGCGTTCCGGCTCCTTGAGCGTCGAGCCTGTGAGCGCGGCTACGATGATGGTGAGCACACCGGCGCCCAGATAGCACACACGCCAGCCCAAGTCGAAGAAGTTGAGCTTGGTGATGTAGCGACCCACTGGGAAGGCGATGCCGTAGCCGCCATAGATGCCCCAGTTGAATATGGCCATGACCAGGGCGCGCTTGCTCTCCGGAAAGATGTCGGACATAATGCCCGTGGCGAGGGGATTGCAGCCAGACTCGCCGGCCGCCATCACCATGCGCAGCAGCACCAGGTGCCAATACTGCTTGACGGTGCCCTGCAGCAAGATGGCAATGCCAAAGACCACCGTGCACACGGTCAGCATCTTGACGCGATTGTACTTGTCCGCCGCAAAGCCCATGAACACGCCCGCGATGGTGAAGACCAGAATGAAGGTGGGGCCGGCGAGTATCTGGTAGTCGATGCCCAGGCCATTGTAGTTCCACTCGCAGTAGCCGGTGCCATTGAGATCGAGCGCATAGCAACTGGACTCGTTCTTGACGTCGCCGCACTGCGTCCTCAGCTCGTGGCGACTGAACATGCTGTTGTTCTGCTGGCAGCCATGGTCGCCGTAGTCCAGCTCAATCGCGGTCTGCTTCGAGGTCACGCCGATCAGGTAGTGGCCCAGCTCGCCCAGCACGTAGCCGATGGTGAGGATGGCCAGCACGTAGGCATTGTAGAAGCCGCTCAGTCTCTCCAGCACCGGGATCATCGTGACTACTGCAATGGAGCAGAAGCAGAAGTTAAAGCTTTCATATCACTTCATGTGGTTCAAGTTGGAGAAAGAAAGAGAGCTACAAATCACATTATACCCATTGGCTGTAGAGCAAATGGGTATCATAACTTTGTGCCAAGAGACAAGGTTTGACAACATAGACATGTCCGACTATAACATAAAAGCTAGAGTAGAGTAACATATCGAATAAGCTTGATTCGATTATCATTTTGTATATTGCTACTGCATAGCGGGTGTCTCGCAGTCGAGCACACCCAACTGTAGCTTTGTCACTTGTTTTATTTGGGGAATATTCAGCTAGATTCGAGCTAAGCTATGCAATTAATGGGAACAAAAGAAGATTTTGAAACGAAGCATGTTTATTTCTTATGATTGCTCTCCCTTCTCGCTGAGACGGAGACTGCGACTCTCTGATGGCTTCGTATCAATTGTGCGATAGTAAATTAGCGATTGTGTTCTATGCGAGGCGAGTAGAGGGCAAACAATGCCCCCTATTTATAATCAGAGACTCAACACATGCCTCAGGTACTCGACGTATTATAATCAAGCATCGCGACATAATGACAAACAATCAAGCGTCGTCTAATTAATGAGGCCGCATGTCACCTTGTCTCTCTCCAATCCATTCCATTCCCTTCGCCTCACCTCGCTGCGCATTTCCCCGTCCCCATCCCCGTGCCCGGTCCCCGGTCGCCTCGCAAGGCAATCAAATTTAATTGATCCAAAAAAGATGCGAATCGTGACTGGAATCGCGGCGCAGCAAAAGCCTGTCGAGAGTCATAATTCTCGACTTGAATGAAAGTGAAGGCGTTTCCCACACTGCGTATACGCGATGTGTGTGCGCTGAATGCTCTAACGCGGCCGACAAATGCCAAAGCTTTGTGCTTTTAGCGTTGACATGAACCGCAAAGCTCTCGTACATGAAGTGATTGCTGCAGCAGTCTGAGCACAGCTTCACAGTTCAGTGTAGAGCAACTGAAAGTCGGCCTGCATTATGCATGCCAACCGGAGAATTATGTGAAAGGCGTTTGTTGCACTTTTGATACAATTACTATCACGCTTACGAATATCTATATCTATACGAATATGAATATGGATATGAGTGTTTGAGTCAGCCCAAGGCAATTACGGGCGGAGTCGTTAGCTGAGCAATCGAGAATTTTGATTTATGCGCTGAATGGCCAGCAAAACGGAAGTATCTCGATCTTAATCCCAAGACAAACGCACAAAAGCTGCGCATATATTTGACTAGCTCTGGCTCGATTCATGGCAGCTGGGGGCACGTGTAGAGACAACCAGAAGAAACCGCAAGCAAATCGACTAATGAGCCGCGGCTCCGGAACGAAAGGTGAGTTTGCTCGACTGCCGGCCACTTCAACTTCAAGCAACACCAGCGGAGAAGATCGCCAAGTTCTCAAACAGTCTTGACAACAAAGATGCCCAAAATGTCAGCGGAGATCTTATCTGTTATTATACCCGGCGTGCGATTGAGATTTCAATGGGTACAAGGTGCAGAAATACGCCCCGCAAAGCGATGTCTAACGCATAAGCAGCTGGCTGGCCAAATCAATTTTGGCAAAGTGCCATTAAGCCAAGAGCCAACTACAACTACACAATACACTGACAACTAAACGCTGTGTTGTCTTGCCACAATCCCAGATACATTTCGGACGTCGAGCTGGAGGCGGCTTTGAGAAATTCTTGTTGTCGTCGTTGGTGTTGTTGTTGTTGCTGTATTTAATCAATCAAACTTCAAGTTAATTTAATTGCTGTGTTGCTTTTTTCTTCTCTCTGCACAGCCGGCAAACAAAAGATACAGCATTACTTAGGAGCAGACACAGATACAGATACATACTTGCGCGTATCCGTATCTTTTACATACGCGCCAAGGTCTCTCGCTCGTTGCGCGAGACAGGAACGAAAAGTTCAGCACAATGAACTGTCAAGGCTAAGATACAAATGTATCTTAAGCGTCTATCGATCGGATATAGTAGCTAAACAAAAAGCCTAAGAATGCGGATGCTGTACTACACAGCACACAGTACAAAAAGCATTCTTGGCCACAACCAGTCACTCACTCAGTCAGTCAGTCAGTCAGTGATTCTGTTGGGCCATAATCCCCTAGCTTCCGAAATGGGAGTTTCGACATCAGGTTGGCCGTTAAAACGGTGACGCGTGCTCACGCGTTTTATGTGCCATTTGGCCAAGATCTAATGGCACTTTGCTGCGATTATGGCTTACACTCAAAACGCTCATAATCGCAGCCGTCGCTATCAGACAATGTAATGGCTGTGGTCTGGTTATACAATATCAGCCTTGATGCGGCTCGATTCATAACTCGAATTCGAATACCAGTCCCAAGTTCCGAGCCAAACTCAAGTCCAAGTCAAGTTTCGGCTCATTAATACGCTAAGCTCTTCGCGCCAAATCAAATCACATCACATCACATCAAATCACATCACATGATGCCAACTCTTTCAATTGCAGTCAACCAGTTCGTCGTTGTCTTGACAACAAGCGTAGCATCCAGTGATTCCCCTAACTGCATGAATTCTCGCTTCATTTGTTCAACATATGTCGTTTTCTTATGCCATGTGTTGCTATAAAGTGTTTACATTTTCAAAGAGTTCTTTTCTGGTTCTTGCCCAACGATTTGCAACTCCTTCAACTTATAATGTATGTGTTTTTTTAAGAAAGTGGTCAATCAGTTTGATAGATTGCAGCCACAACTTGAATTGGTGGAAGTGAAGCAGTCGGCTGACAGCTCGCCATGCGTTGCGTATTTCAATTTCAGTTTCAATTGCCACTGTCAAGGCTAAGGCTGCGGCTGAGGCTGAGGCTGAGGCTGTGGCAACGGTACTCGCCATCATGTTTCCCAGTCTACACAAACCGGACTCAGTCGAAGACGTGACTCGCGTTAATGCCTCGACTCGAGCACTCGCTACGTTTGTCGCGTGGCGAGTGGCGACGATTGGCGAGCAACGAGTCGCTTTCTTTGGCAAGGTCACGCGACTCGTTGCAATGTTGCATTCGAAATGCATTGAGGCGATTAATTTTGCCAAGTCGGAGTCGAAGTCGAAGTCGAAGTCGAAGTCGCAGTCGACTCCCAAAGCTCGCGCTAATTTTAATGTCTTTTTAATGCTACGTGTAGACGAACAATGCAAATCAAATTCGCAAATGCAGCAATTGAAATTGAAATTGAAATCGCAATTGCTTTACGGTCGCGATTCAATAATAATTTGCATTTAATTAGCGCCGCAAAAACGCCAATGCAATTAATAAGGCGTTCGTTTCATTATTCCGATTTACACTGCCACTAATAACTCTTACTTAAATGAGCGTATCATAGCTTACATAACCATATGTGAGTGATTCTTTTGCCGCTTTTAAAGGTCTACTCAGTTCTCATTGGCATACGATCGCTTCCCTTAAGCTACGGCTTACGTGCGGCTTACTACGATTCTGCACGTTGCATGACTCCCAACTAACAGATACCCTCGATTTCACCGAAAGTGGCATTACAGGGTATCTACACACCACACAGAGGTACAGGGTGTCTAGCAGTAGCGCAGCGCCTTTGAGGATCGTGATAGTGACAAGTTCACAGATAATTTGTCTGTGTCATTGGCTGTGCGATTAGACGACATTCTCCACGAATGTGCAACCCACACAGATTGTGGCACTTGCTGCACTTGCCACATGCAATGCCACCGCAACAACAACAGCAGCGGCAGCAGTAAGTGCTCAAGTCATGCACACGACACTCGCTGAGGCTGGACGGCAACTCGCCCATGTTCGTGACAAGATTGGACCAAGTACAGGCCACAAAACACACACACACACACACACACCAGCACACGCACATACAGAGAGACCCCTGTCCAAGTAGAGATGCCAAAGTCACGAAGTTGCCATACATCGATGTTAATCGATATTTCGCGAGCAAAGACTCGATAGTTTCAATGAATCTGAATCTCTTGCAAATCGAGAAAGTCTTTAGAAGTTGCTCGTCAATTATTTTAATTAGCAGTTCATCACATCAACTCTTGGTTTCGTCACTTGCAGCACACATCGTTGTCACTGTTGAGCATCGACAGAAGACATCGATAGTCGGAGTCAATAGTGAGTCGATGTTTTTGCATCACTAGCTGCGCGTTACAAACGCTTGACTGATCACAGTTCCAATCGCACTCGCAGTCGCAGTCGCATTCACATTCACAATCGCAGTCGCTAAACGTGACGAAGTCAAGTGGCCACCTCCGCCTCAGCATACCCCATTAGGCCACACACACTGGCTCAGGGGTATGTTGGCTAGTTATAGTTATACGATTTGGCATTCACTGCAAATGCCTCCCAAGCGAACTGGAAACACAAACACTGCACCGCTCAGGTCAAGCCCCACAATTACCTTGTTGCAGCTCAAGAAACTATCTCGGCGTCCAATAAAGAACTCGCAAACTGGTCGCTAGAGACGCCGGAATACATAGTGCTCCAAACCACAATTTCAATCTCAATTGCAAATTCAAAGCTAGTTAAAGACAACTTAACAATAAGGACTCATAACCGATTACCCCAATGCCTAACATAACGTGCTGATAATAGTAGAAAAAACTTCAGCTTCTACCACATTAATATTTCTCATTAAGTTTGCTTATTGCTCACA
Organism: Drosophila rubida; assembly: GCA_035046165.1. Lineage (NCBI taxonomy): Eukaryota > Metazoa > Arthropoda > Insecta > Diptera > Drosophilidae > Drosophila > Drosophila rubida. The sequence goes on from JAWNOF010000023.1 coordinate 947,574, forward strand.
CACAGCTACAATACACTTTTGCTCTTCATCAATTGCACTTAACGGCCACACACACCTTGGGCTCTTTGAAAACTCGCAAAACAATGCAATTGCTTGACTCGCTGTCAATGTATTCAGAGCTCAAACTTGCTTAGCGGCATACAAGTCTCACTTAGTGGCATACACGCCTCACTTAGTGGCATACATGTCTCACTTAGCAGCATTATTACCTCACTTAGTGGCATACACGCCTCGCTTAGCGGCATACATGCCTCACTTAGTGGCATACATGTCGCACTTAACGGCATACATGCCTCACTTAGCGGCATACGTGCCTCACTTCACTGTCTCGCTTAGCGACAAACAGACAAAACAGACAAACAAAAAGCTGCAGATTTAGCGTCTTTGCCGCTTAGCGGCCATCGATCGAGCTATTGACTGAAGTCAGGGCGTTACTACCTATTGTAGTTCAAGTGTCAGTGCTGCTTCCTCGTGGGTCTCATGATATTTTCGCAGTGAAGCAAAGCCAAAGTTGAGCCCCCTCTGTTTTTTAGCTGAGTCACTGCGCGCTCGATCGATTGCCCATTTCCTAGCACTCACTTGTGTGGCAGACAATTTACATCTACATTAGTGTACTCGCATTGTGCTGCGTTGCGTTGTGCTGAGTTGTGGTAATTGGGCTCTTCAAGTGTGCTCGCCACGTAAGCGCATAATGAGTGTCGCTCAAGCATGCCCGCAGCGCCACGCCCCACGCCGCACGCCCGCCCGTCCGCCTAGATATTAACTAACTTGACTAAAAATGCGGTTTAACATTGATTCAACCGCTAACTGACTGGCGCTGGCCCGCTCGCATTGTAACCGCAGTCAAGGTTAACCGGCGGCTGCTTTGCTTTAACCATTGTCTTCGGGTGGAGTCGCTGGCGGGGCGGGGGCGGCAGCGGGAGCGGGGGTGGTCAGGTGGCAATCCGACACCGTTGCATGCAAACGGCAAACGCCAAATGGCAAATGGCAAATGGCAAATGGCAAATGAATTCATTAGCCGCCGCCGTTGGCGTTGCTGCCAGGTGGCGCTTATCAATGCAAGAGAACACGAGAAGATTCCTTGCATAAATCTCATTAATCTGGCATTTGGTAGAGCGACAGTGCAGAAGCGTCGCAACAGGTGTGCGACTGCAGCCACTGCCAATTATCACTCACTTAACGCCTCCCACATAAAGCACCCCACACCTCCCCTCCTGCTTTCCGCCATGCCGTGGAAACGAGGCCGTAATCTAGCGTGCAGCAATCACAGTCGCTTTCATCACCGCCTTGCTGATCGAGCTCAAGACTTCAATGAATACCTTCTCCTTGTGGCGCTGTCCTAACTGTTTCGGTTAACTCCTAAATCGCACCAATATTGATAAGTAGTAGCGTGACCTTAGCACTGCACAGCAAACTATCTGACAGATTGACTGATTAACTCAACTATGCAGCTACCAAAGTCCTATTGCTTCAGTCAGCTGTCTGTCTGATTGTCTGCTGATTGCAACAAATTGATGCTGACGCCTGCAAGCGTAAAGAATTCCGTTCAAGTGGGCGGCATATGAGACATGCTAATTGCGGGTGTGGCTGGGGCGAGGCCCGTGCACTTGCTTGAGCCTGTAGCCAATAGAGCCATCAAGTGATCTCGATGTGTTTATCAATCGCCGTAGCTACTGTGCCGTGTTGATCGTGGTCAGTTACAGCCGCAGCTGCGAGGCAACTCATCTGTGCTGTTGTTGCGAAATCAAACCGGAAAATAACCGAATGTGTCATTAAGTCAGCTCAACCTGAACACCAAACTGGGGAGGGGGCTGCCTACTGGGTCTGAGTCGCCGACGATCGATAAATAAGCGAATCGAGCCGCTAATCAGACAAGATATAAGCAATATTCAAATTTTGGTTAATCCCCCGCGGCAGGAAACGTTTAGCGCAACAAAACAGAATCACACCTCGCAGAACTGCCGCAGTGCAGAGTAATGCATATATGAAAGATATACATGAAAGATCGTGTCGAAAATAATTGAAATAATTGCTTGAATAACTAAAAGTATAACACGCCGCTTTTGAGAAAGTTGCTAAAGAAAGCTGACAAATATTTTGATTTATTTTGTGGGCAATTCCCCACTTCGGAAATGAGATCTATTGAGCTGCAATCAGCTGATAACAACGATAGTTCATAAGCTGAATGAACTCGAACTTGTGTTCAGTTGTTGGCGACCATCTTGTAGTGTTGCGCTGATAATCAGATTGCTGTTGAATTGAGTGCGAAATTCGCAAGTGATCTCATCAGAAAGGCAAGACGCATTCTTGGGGCATCTGTTAATAAGCACAATGAACTTGTCGAATTCTCACACCCTAAAAATTTGTATAAAAACTGATTAGCTAACGATCTAATGGTCGAACTGAACGCTTTACGTTGCTCAAGTACAGCAGCAAAAAAAATCAATGCACTAAACTAGAAATAAAAATGGAAATGTGTCTATGACGAGTAATGGAAATTGCGTTTTCTAGAGTCTCACATACATCGTGCGCTTTATTGTCGTGCACACGTGGCAACCCTAAATATGCAAACAAGTCCAAGTGCTTGCCAACCACAGAGCCGAGCAACTTCAGAAAGACAAAGAGCGAGCGAGAGGGAGAGAGAGATGCATGCATTTAACTTATAGGGCAGTTAATTGCTTAAATGCTTGACATTTGCATAAATTTATAGTTAGAATGCGAGAAGCTTGCTTAGGAGCAGTAAGAGAGACGAGCCAAAGTTGCCAAGTCATCCGATCATCCGGCGATCACAGCAATCGAAAACGTATCGCGAATCGATGACAGAGCTGCAGATACATACCTATATGCACATTGTAGTTGTGGCTAGAGACATAAGTATATAATTGTTGATAACCCGAATCACGGGTAATTACCTCGACTGCGCATATGCCGCAAATTCAAATCAAGGCGGACGACAAAAATACAAACAAGAAAGATCAGCTGGCCAGGCAAGTATCTTTCAGATACTCACGCTCAAATACGCTTTAAGTAACTGCCAAACAAGTGTCAGTAACTGAGATATTTTCTGAGATGAATCTCAAAGTATCCATTGGCTCTCCTATCTCCTCTATCTGATGGGAGGGGATGATGCAGGCTAAAAGTATCTTCAAGTCACATGCTTCAAAGTTGAATAAAACAACTACTTGCAACCGTTGGGTCTTTGAATAATGCATACTTAGTGGAATAAACTATTCCAGCTGTTGTATGAATATCACAATAAGCAACGCCAACTGCTTATCTAAGTAATATCACAATTTCGCTGGCAGAGTTAAAGTATCTGCGTATCTCTTAGAGGTAGCTGAGCCTTGAGACTGCGTGAGGCAAAGTAGTGGAGCCCATTGTGAGGGTATGCGAAAGAACCGAGGCGTCGAACGACTTGCAAACAAATCAGACAAAAAGTAGAAAAACAAAGTATTAATTATATTTAATTATTAGATAATTGCTCAGAGCTTAAAGTGAACAGCTGTAGCTTCGACTTACAGCTGGGCCTTTGGTGACCGGGTCAATAAATTAGCGATAAATACCCAGATCGTCGTATAGATACCAGCTCGAGCTACGAGCTACGAGCTACGAGTCACGAGTAATAGCCCAATGGGTGAGAGGGTAATAGAAGTCGTCTAATTGCCGAAGCTGTGGCATAATTACAGCCAGACCACTAGATCGCACTGGCAAACAATTATGACACCTGCGCGGAGAGTGTTCCATATCAATTAGATAGAAGTTCATTAACTCAACGCCCAACCGAGAATGCGAATGAGAAAGTAAAAGGCGATTGCCACTGCCAAATGTGACCAGTCACTCGTAACTTAATTAACAATCTCCCATCTGTGGCAAGTACTCACCTCTCTCTCTCTCTCTCTCTCTCTCTCTCTCTCTCTCTGTCTGTCTGTTGCGCTTTCAATTAGTTTTACAATGCGTATCAATTATCGGTCGCTGATCATCGCATGCAATTAGAGCGACATTCTCGACTTTGCGATATGCAGAACGCAACCTTTGATTGATTCCTCTCGCGCGACATGTTGTTCTAGTTTTTAATCAATTCCTTTCTCATTCTTTGCCTCCAACTGACTGTCAGTCGCATTCTTATCTGTCATTTTCCACTCAGCACTTAACATTTAGCATTTAACCATTTGTCGGTATCGCACAGTTCTTGGTATTAACAACAAAACTTGATCATGAATTCTAATTACAGCGTTTCCCTTCTCCCGCATTTTCTGATCGACACCGAATTTCCTCACTTTGTGCCTGAAGAAACTCTCGAGTTACTTCTCGACATTCTTATTTTGTGTAGAATTCCTGGTTGCCTGATCTTTGGCCACATCACTGTACATGCTATAGAAAGTCATTAATCTTCATTAGTTACTCTCAGACCTCTTACACAATTAGCAACTGCTCTTCACGCGATCGATAGCTTTATCGATAACACACATTAGCTGCTTCACACAACGATTTCACAGAGTCTTACACACATCTAACATAGTATTGCACAAATTAACAATATCAATATACTGAATTATGAATCAAATGTTAATCGAATGCCGTCACATCGCAGTCGCGATCAATGTAAAAAAATTCCAATTCCTAATGAATTACAATTTCAAAACTGTTCGTGACAGGTGATCAGCATCTCAGACTGAGGCACAACCCACTTGCTCGCTTGCCCACCTGACCAGCAACCAGCTACCAGCTGCACACTCTGATGTTCTGGTGTGGGAAGAAGCCCCACGAATTTGCGATTTTAATTCTGTATCGCTGCGATACATCTAGTCACATTGCACTCTTCTTGCTCAGCCAAACAAGTCGACTAACAATTCGCCTATGTTTTGGCAGGGTATTTCCCCAGACCCTCAATCGCCACAGTTTCCTGGGTTCTTCCGCTGATAAGACCCAACTAAATAGTTGGGGCGTGCCGCAGTCTCAAACGAGCGAGACGGAGACCGAGACCGTGCGCTTTGGGGGCATCTCTTCCATCAATCGAATGCCATTAGCAATTTGTGTGTACACGTTTTTGTTGTCGCGGCAAATATTGAACAGCAAATACAACAAATTAAGTTAAGTAACCTATTGAGTGCCTCTTCAACTAGCAAAGCAAGTCGGCATATCTATCGATCGAGCATAGATTGATCGCTGCATCACTTGGGGGGCTTGGAGGGCGACTTTCTGTGCTTCTTAGTCAGTAATTATTCAATCGAAATTCAAAAATTATAAATACTTATTCTGCCACCGAATTTAGCGGTAAAAATGAACATCTGTGCGTTTCCTAATTGGCGTGTCGTTACATTCGTACGACGAAATATATACAAAAAAAAACGAATGATGCCTAGACATGTTTTGATACAAAAAACAAAATGCCCTACATTTGCTCCAGTTTAGCAAATGCCTCAAAACAATGTAATTTTATTTTTTTTTTTGTCCTTGGCGCCCTTTCCCAACTCTTGGGGCTTATTTGTTCACACGCACTTCATAAAAGGACTTGAATGCTTAATTATTTTTAAATGATCAATCGTAAATTGATTCTTTGGTATTTTAAATTATCGAACATCTCTAAAAAATATCTCAATTGCTATTGAACACGAACAGGATTATAATATATTGGAATTGCACTTTGAAGTGGAACCAATTAAAACACTTACACTTTGTTGTTGCCGACCGGGAACTGGAACGCTGGAATTCTGGAACACTGTCGCGAGTCGCGTAGGAGACAAGTAAATTAATATGGGCTATGCAGTGTCTTAATAATGTTGCTCAATCAATTGGGGATAATTGATGTGAATTTAACACAAAAAAGAACGCGCGCGATTGCAGTAAAAAAAAAAACAAAAGTAGAGTGAAGAACACGCGCTTGAAAATGTTTTCACTCTTTTTCAATTGCGCGAAGATAACGAGAGCAAAGGATGAAAAAGTTCCTTTTTGCTTATTATTCTTGCACCACCAGTTCGAATTTCATGTCGTTCAAAAACAATGTGTTCGTAAGTTAAGCTAACACTTTATCTTGGATTGTGTTCTGGTTTGAACTTCCACCTCTCCTTGCTTGGCACACGACCAATTGGCTACGTATTGCAAACAGAACTAAAACGCGGTTTCGATCGACAACGTTTTTAAAAAGGAAATTTGCCCAAGCCCAAGCGTCTCCGTCGACGCCGACGACGTCGCGGTCGACTTCGCAGTCGTGCTGGCTAACAATACAAATTTGCAAGCCGAAACCGAAAGCACGACACGAAGAGCTCAAAGAGAGCAGCTTGCGCGATGCTCGTTCGCTCGCTTGCCTGTGTCTCACTCTCTCATATTGCCTCTCTATTGTTCGAGCTTCGTATTAGGTTCTTGAGGTTCGAGAGCGCGTTGTCGCGACATCCGTTAATCGAGCGACGCGCAAAAACGAATTATGCGTCTAGAATACCAAAAATACTTTTTCTTTTGCTCCGCCACACACACACACTCACACACACGAAGGATTAACCGTTCCAGCATCGCAGGTGGCCAGCGCGGGAATTAAAAGCAACAACAACAAAACTAAAGAAAAGTTGACTTCAAGTGAACGCAAAACATGTGGTCAACAATGTCAACGCTCCGATGCAAAAAGTGCAGCTGCAACACCTCCGCACTTGTGTAAGGATCGATGTAAATAATTAATTAAACCCGATAGAACATTCAAATCAAGGTTAATTAAATAAGCTGCCGAATAACAAACACACTTCCAAGCTGAACGAACGGTAAACTATTTCCGCAGTGTGACTGCAAATTTACATTAAGCAAAGAATCTAGCATTTTTTTTTAAATGTAGAAGCACCAAAATGAAACAGTGATGTATCAATCAGACTACAACAGTGATCAAGGAGTTGCAAATAAGAAGTCAATAATTGTTATCAAATTCGAATAAGAAATACGATTTCAAAGGGAAACTTGACACTTTCTTTTAAAACTGCAAACTTGAATTGATAATTACACTTGCAGGACCTTAAACAGGATCCCTTGTCCCTAAGCTTATATTTAACTGGCGAGATGTGAGAGGGACATACACCCAAAATAAAATTATAAATAAAATAATAAAAATGCAAATACATAATAAGATGATATCAAAAGATCAAGGCATTAAAGGCATGTGATTCTACATATACGAGTATGTATATATTGTTTTAGTTGTATGCATTAATTTCATCTGATGATTCGAATTCTCCTCGCACTCTCTTCGACCCGCGCTTTGCGGGTATCATTTTATAACGCACGCTGTTCGTTTTGTAAACAAATTGTTAATTTGAATATTCGATTCATAGGTCACCAGTGGCAGAAGACGAAGCGAAGAGACTAGAAAAAACAAACCAGTTGAGATTTTGTAAAGCAAAAAACAAAACAACCACGCAACTTCGTCGATTGTCGTCACCTGCTCGTAGTTCCCCCAAAATGATTAACTGAATAATCTACTTCACAGCAACAGCCTCATCAACATCATGGAGGAGTCTTCTTCTTCTTCATGGGACTTCCACGCTTGTTTGTAGCTTCTACTCCTCAAGCTAATGCTCTGCTCGACTTTCGGCACAGTTGTTAAAAACAACAAGCTATCATACATATCGCCGCACTCTGTTTACTCTTCAACTGTATTTCCCTTCCTGAGAGTTTACTAAATTTAAAATTCCGATTTTCGGCACAGAGTTCTTCGCAACTTCTGCAAGAAATAATCAATCCCAGAGAAATTTCCCTACCCTTGGCGAATTTTCCCTTGACAAGCGCAGTGGTCGAGTGGAACGAAATACCCAACAAGTTGGGAATTAAATCCAGTTTTAAGTTTTTTAATATCATGGGGGGCTTTTTTGCAGTTGCTGAATTGCAGCAGACGCGAAAGGAAACAAATTGTGCGTATCTCAAATTGGCGTATCCCTGACCAATCACATGCTGTAACCTGAGACAGAAGACTGAAGACACGAAACTTGAATACTATAAAAAACCAGTTTTAGTGGAAACATAGGGTTTTTACGCTTAGTTGTTATTGTCGTGGGTCCCTCAAGTGTTGGCATTGTCTTTCGCGTAATTCTCTCGCTCAGAGAATATAAGCCAGTTGCAAGTGACGTCAGTGCTGTGCACTATGATGATGAGAGCTAGCCAACTGCCGTCGTAGCGCCGTGGGTGGTTGGTTCTAGTCGAAAGTTTTGCTTGAGCGACTCCCCCAAGGCGAAACCTTGTGTTCTATACCCTGCAGAGGCAATGCGCGCGATTAGAAGAGTTTAAAGTGATCAATCTATCGATCCTAACTATGGGAACCAAGTACATAGATGAGCTCTTGCTATTTCGCAATATTATGATAAATTGTGAAATAATTGTTGTTGACAATATATCATTGTTTCAACATAAACACAACATACACAAATTCGGAATTTCTAGAAAACAGGTTTGAATTAAAAGGTTTACTATTCTCAATATAGGTTAACGGTAGTTGGTTGCACTCGGGGTCTTATGACTTTTGACCTTTCTGATTTGTAGAGTGCCGTTAGAGCTGCTCTCGTAAGTTAACCAGGCTAATTGCAGTTTGCTTTCGCAACACCTGCAATTAGCCATGATTCACGAATCATGAATATATAAATATATAAGTATACATGATATTTTTTACATTCATTCGATATATGTATATGGAAACACACCAGAAGACTACTAAAAATATCAGCCGACTCAACCCAGCTTTAACAATGATGAGATTGGTCGGATGCTGTAATTGAAACTTATAATTCGTGGTTAATTGTTGATTTCTTTTTTTTTTGTGCGACAAGTTTTAACACCTTTCGGAATTTGATTATGTTTGCTTCGCTCCCGTCACACATTTTAATTAACACGCGCCAGTGACTAAACTGCAAAAATCACAAAAGAAAAAGCAAAAAAAAAAACCAAGGTTCATCCAGGGAAGTGACAGTTCATCAAACGCACAACAGACTTTGAAATCCCGATGACGATTGCAGCTGGTTGCTGCGCTTCCTGTTATCGATTTAGCCGCGGCCGATTGCAGTGCCGAAATAGCTCAGCTGGGAGAGCGTTAGACTGAAGATCTAAAGGTCCCCGGTTCGATCCCGGGTTTCGGCAGCTTTCCTTCTTTTGCATATTTCGTGAGAAGCTTAGCCAGCAGCTGAATTAAAATTTATGAAAAAGCTCTAATTTCTATGCGTATTCTCTGGTTTTTATTTATATAGTTTATATTCATTAAAAAAAACATTGCTTTCAACACACAATTTGTTTTTTAGGCGCATTTCTAAGGCTACATTTATGTTCTTGTTTGTATATATATGTATTTTGTGGCATATGTTTATTGCTTTTCGGTTTGCGAGATTACACTACAACTACAACACTACACAAAACGTTAACATAGCAGTCAGCTTTTTTGCAGCCTGCAGCGCGATGTACAAGCTTATTTTGTTTGCTGCCAATGCAAACTGTACTGTAAACGTGTGTGTAAACGCATACATATATACATAAATCAAAAATTAAGGTATATTTATTGTTGTTCTGTTTAAATAGTTTTAAGTGATACGTTTCGCTTGAGCTGAGTATTCTTATAAAATAATTGTACACATATGACGATGGACAAAAAAAAAGAAAAGTCAAATTAAAAGCTAACTAATGGCTATGATGTATGCGCATTGGCATTTGTGTTGGTGTGTGTGTGTGTGTGTGTGTGTGTGTGTGTGTGTGTGTGTGTGTGTGTGTGTGTGTATGTGTGTGTGAGTGTGTTTGTATGTATGAATCGAGCAGTTTTTGTTTGTATGTACAAAGGTAACAAATTAAATGTCTGTCGGTCGTTCTTTCCCTTTCTGACTTATGAGTAAATACAGTATGCATGTAAATCAACAGTGTCTAAATAACAGCCAGTTAACATGGCCATGTAATAAGAAGCACTAACATAATGTTAAGCTCTCGCTCGCTCTCTATGCGATCTTCACCTCGGCTGGCGTTTGCTGCTTACTACTGCTGCTGCTGCTGCTGCTGCTGATCCCTGTTGGCTTTAACAGTATGAACTTGGCATTGGCCGCCGCCGGAGTTATGGTGACCGTGCTGGGCGCTATGGCATTCATGGCGGCCGTCTGGTTGCTGGCTGCCAACGAGGAGGCCGGCAGTATTGTGGTCACACCATTCTCATGCTGAATGCTGTTGGCACTGTTAAATATTGCACGCATTTTATTGCAGTTGCCACTATTACTTTGAGATCCTGTTGCCACTGTGGTTGTTCCACCAGCTGCTGATAACTTTAACATTTGCGGCGGCGTCTGCACGAAGCGCGCAGTAAACTCGTTGCCGGTCAGCACCAGATTCTGCGACTGTCCGCTTATGGGCAACCCGCTGGCCAATATCAAGCGCTGCATGCCACCGCCGCCAGCCGTACGTTGTTGCTGCTTCTTCTCCAGCTGCAGCTCGTCCTGCTGTGAAAGGAAACGAAAACACAATTCGTTGTAAATGTTGTTCTGTACTAAGCTAACTAGACAGGGACAGCTACATAGCCGACGCAAGGCAGTGAGCTTTTGTCTGACTACTCACCGTTGGCGGACTAACGGATTTGCGCTCCAGCACGTGCTCGTCAAAGCCCGAGTCCGAGGAGTTGTCATTGAATTTGGTGGCCACCGAAGACGATGTGGAGCAGTTCGATGAAGATGACAACGATGATGGCGATGCGGCACCAACAGCTGTTGTTGTTGCTGTTGTCATCATGCTTGCCTGCAGCAGGCCAACAGATGGTGCCACTCCAACACCAGCTGTTGGCTTTAGCATGAGCGTGGAATGTTCTTGTGCTTGTTGTACATTTGTTGCTGTAGTCGGTGGCACTGCCTCAGTCTTATTCAATGGAATTGGACTTATTCTATGGATTTCGCCCTGTGGAAATGACTCCGATTGTCGCATAAAGAACAAATGATGCTTCTTCAACGCCGGCGTTGCAATCGGCGTGCTAACGATATTTTGTGTCTGTGCTTGCGCCAGCTTCTTCTGCTCCAGCTCTGCACCATGTTGCTGCTGCAGCTTCTCTTGTTGCTGCTGATGCGGTCCACGTCTGCGATGCTTCTCGCAGGGTTTGTAGAGCTCAGGATCGATAATATAGCAAGCGCTACCCAGCGTTAGGCTTTGGAAGACGATACCGCAGCAAACATCCAAGCGCAGTAAATCGTGCTCCTCGAAGAAGGGCACATTGTCGACGGCGCGCCGATGTTTGCGCGGCTGCAGCATGCGACGTCGCTTGCTGCCCGTCAATCGCAAGCGCTGCTGCTGCATGCCGAGAGATGGCGCCAACGGTGATGATGATGATGATGTGTTATTGGAGGCGGAGGCTAAGGCAGCGGCTGCGGTACGCTTGCGTGTCTGATATGGCGTTGTGGTAGCTACCGCTGTTGTTGCTGCTGCCACGTGTGGTTGCTGCAGCTGCAGCTGCTGCTCGTCATCGTTGCTTTCATTTGAGTCGCATTCCTCCGAGTGCGTACCTTGCTCCTTGCAAAGCAACTGCTGTTGAAGTTGCTGCTCACGCTCCATAGGCGTCGTCGTAGCAGCAGCAGCTGCTGTTATCTTGCCCTTGCGGTTCTTTTTAAAGATTTTGGCAAACTTTTCGGGCAGCGAGCTACTACCTCCTCCTGCTGCTGTAGCATCACCATCATCGCGCTTTTTGTGCTTGGCTAAGGATTTGGTGCCTGGACCAGCGCGTGCATCAACCACCTGCAAAAAATCAGAGAGAGAGACCATATAAATATACCGACAAGATAGTTAAATCGTTTCTACTTACGTGTCCCCAGTGACGCTTGCTGCCAGCGGGCAAACGCTTGTATCGCTTTACGAGCAGCACGCAAGCATTGCAGATTTCACCGTTGCGCGGCTCGTGAAGATTAAAGCACTGCATTGACTCCTTTTCGTATTTGCGTGAGGCGGTGAAGCGCGAACTGCTGGACTTGGCCCTGCAGATGCAGCATCCATCTGTCGAGCGGTATACGCGTGGCTTATGGAAGTTAAACATGTTGTTTCAGTTAAATTGTTTTTAAATTTATGTTTCTTAGCGCTGTTTTTCAATTCTCTGCGATTTGCGATTCGTCACTGTTTTTGATTGGCTTGGTTTTGTTTGTAAATGTTTGTGATTTTTTATTGTTTGTTTTGGCGATGCGTTGCAATTGTGTTGTTTTGTTATTGTTGTTGTTCACTGGCGTTGCATTTTCTTCTATGATTGTGCTATTTGTACACAGTCCTTGTTATTGTCGTTATTGTACTGAGCTCGGGCATCATCCATCGTTTTAAGCTCACCAATGCTTTGGGCTGCATTTGTATTGTTTGTCTTCTTTTTGTTTACTGTAACGAAAAAATTCAAATAAGAAAGGGCGCGGAAAAACATGTGATGGCAGTGTTGGTAAATGGCTCGCCTAGCAAATCTATCGTTGGCACGAGGTGGCAACGCCAGAACGCGCTCTGTTGCTCATTCACAATTTAATTGTTAAGCATTAAATTAAATGTTATGCACAAAGTAAAAATATATTTGCACATGCATTTACACGAATGAAATAAACGCAACACAAAACATTGCCCTTTTTCATGAAGCAAAAAAAAAAGCAGCAGCAACAACAGATGGGAACAATGCAAAAAGCAGTTGGCAATGCGGCGTCGTCACAGTATTGCCATACTTGCATCTTTCTGCTTTTTCTTTCCATTTTTTTTTTTGTCGTCTTGTGGCTTTTTGTTGTCGACACAAAACAAAAGCAATAAATATTACTTTTATCTCTTATCAAAAGTTTAGCAAGTTGTACGACGTTTGCCTACGTGTGTGTGTAATACAAATGTTAATTGAGTGCTAAAAAGTTGCAAGACAAAAGCAGCTGACTTGTCGATACACACACACACATTCACATAACCGTGCATTCACAAATTTGCAATTGCAGTCGTCGTACTCACAAACACACTCTGCTGATCTTACGCGCTTTACGACAACAATAAACAAAGCGCAGTATATTACATTGGCGCGCACTCGTTGCAATCTCTCGGTTAAAACAGAACGGAGACAGCAACAACAACACACGCACACACACGAGCACACAGAAAATCACCCTAGCTACAGTGACGTGACTTTCAGGCAGCGCTGCTCGCGTCGCTGTTTTGCTCCCAGGTGCGTTGTCGTTGTTGTTGTTTGAAATGCTTTTTATTTTATACGTATGAATATTTTTGGGGACACTGATTTAAGTTGAAAGTGCGTATTGCCAGTCTGACTGTCTGTGTGTGTTTGCGTGTCTATGTATGCACCGGCGTGTATATGTGTTGTGTGAATTTGTAGCGTCGATCGTTGTGTTTGTTGGGTCGGTAAACGTTGCAAAGGTAAACGTATAAAAATTAGTTCAATTGTCGTGTCGCGTATGCAAGACCAGGTGGGGGGAGGAGTGTGGGGGCAGAGCAAAGCGACAGCGACCAAAAGACTTGACCAGCTTGCTTCTCTTCTTCTGCTTGTTGTTTGGTCACTTGGTGTGCGTGTGTGTGTGCATATGAGGTGGTGTTGGTTTTGGTGAAAATGCGCCTACTGCGTGTAAACAGGTTTACTTTTTTTCGATATTTTTCACTTATTGCCGGACGCCGCCGATAACAAATACTATAACAATTACTATGACGTTGTTGTTGCTTTACTGCAGCTGCCCACGCCACGCACACACAGACGCACATATACAAGCACACATACAACATTCATTTCGTATTTTGATCTTGGCAATTTTTCTATTCAAGCCGCACACTCCAAAAATGGAAAATTTTGTCACATTACAAAAAACAAATGAAAATTTTACCTTAATGGACACTAGACTGATTTGTTATTTTATTTCGTCAATCACTGCAATGTTTGCTTAAAATTTGTACAAAATGTTACTTTTTATGCAAAGTGGTTATAAAGAGAGCTCAATAACGAAACGCGTCTGCACGCAAGAAACACAAAGGCAAACTGACGAAAAAATACAAAATAAAACCGCTGCGTTGATGTTGATGCCGCTGCCGGCGTCAGCGTCGACGACGCTTCGTTTGGTCGTATGTATGCCTCTGCGAGTGTGTGTGTATCTGTGCTTATACCTGTATATGTATGTGTGTGTATCGAATGCAGCAGAAACAGCAGCTGAGCTAAATGCAAACCTCAAACTCGCTTCAATGCATGTATTTGTGTACGTGAGAATGCGCGCAGCAAAAGCAACAGCGAAAAAATTCCGGTTGTGAAAAAACACACACATCCAAATTGTGAGCGGCAGTGTGAGCGAGTGAGAGCAACAATTTGCATAACATTCAGTTGTCGGCAGCGTCGATGACAACGGCGTTGCCAGGTCGCAACAAAAAAGATGCAAACATTTCGAGCAGAAACAAAAAAAAAGCAAAATTATACTGTTACCATATTTGCAGTTTTGTTATTGTTTGCGTTGTGGCAGCAACAACAACTGCTGATAAAGACCGCAACGTGTGCGCGAGCAAACCGAAACTGATAAGAGTCAAGTGTTGTTGCTGCTATAAGTGAACGCGCATTTCAAAACAAGTACGACACACACGCAATCATACGCTGCACATATGTATTTATAGACGCTCCCCACTGCAGGCAGGCAGCATCCCCAAGAGTCCCTCTCTCCAACCATCCAACAAAACAACTTAGAAGAGGTGCCCAAATGTGTAATACGTGACAACGGCGACGTAACATAGAAAAGCAGCATACACACACAGACACACGCATATTTATATATGTACATATGTTTTCACAAATACGGCAATATAAATTTCGCAGCAGCGTGGCAACGCTACTCCGCGCAACCAGCTGCTATGCCTATGCACTTTACCAACACTGGCCTCCCACCCAGTACACAGCAAGAATGCAACAAATTGTTGGCGAAAGTGGCCAAACAGCAAAGAGCCGAAAACCAAACTACCCGAAACAAACCAAAATGTTGTATGTGTTTGTGTGTCTTTAACGTGCGCTACGTGCCGAGAGCAGCAGCAGCATTTCCAAAAACTACAAAACAAAAAAATCTAGGTCATATGCACTCATTTAATGTCGTCGAAGTCGTTGCGCAGTCGCTGCTGTTTTGCTTGTTTACAAAAGATGCAAAGCTGCGCAGAGCGCGCAACAAGCAGTCACATTTATTGCGCTGTCTCTGCTTCTTTGTTTGAGAGTGTGTGTGTAAGAACAACTTGCAATTCATCTGTGTATGTGTGTATGTGCGGATTTGGCTTCCTCTTTTTTACACCAATCAAATTTCATTGCAAAACAAAGACTGTACTCGTTTGTGCTAGCGATAAATTTATGGAGTGGGGGGAGGTTGTATGAGAATATAATTGCGTGGGCTGGTTGTGGACAGCAGCGCCATCTATTAATAAAGCTATGCGTCAAAGATGTTTGTTTATTGTCACACACATACACATGCACACACTCGCGTCGCCGAAGTCAAACATAATTAACGATGACCTTGTTTTTGGTTCGGCACGCATAAAAACAAACTTTCCTACGTACACACACATCCCCGCATTCACATATGAAGGCACACGCATGAAAGTGAAAGACAACAGGCCTGTCTTATTGGAATTCTCATAAGAATGTGAAAACAGCAAATATCACAACCGCTTGAAGAGCGTTAAACAGGTTGCCGCTGTAAAAATCTCTGTGACAGCGTAATACCGCAACGACTAAAGCACAACTCTAAAATAGAAAGTAAAAATCTTAAACGACAAAATGCAACTTTGTTTTGGGCATTTTTTTTTTGTTATTTTTGGCTTGAATAAATACACACACAAGCACATGGACGTTTTACAGCAACAGTAGCGTCAGAGCAACGCAGCCTATGAGAGCGAACCAAAAATGGAAGTAGGTTGTGCGCTCTCTCGCTCACCTGTGTGTGTGATGTGCTCATTTTGGCAAGAGAGACGGGTGTTACACTAATGAGTGAATGGGAGCGCAATAGCTGTTAGCTCGTTTTAGCGCATTGCCTGTTAAGTAATACACTATGTATTGTGTGTGTAGCGGCAACCACCATCTGTGATACATTTCTGTGTATGTGTGTGCTTGTAGAGAAAGCGCGCGTAAACAGATTCACTAATTAAAAGGAAAAAAAATATATATCATACATTAAAGCGGTAGTTCGTTATGTTTGAATATTGCTGCCGCTTTACACACACACACTGACACTCGCAAACTTTGAGTGTGTATTTCCGCACTTATGGAGTTGTGTGTGAACGAGGTTAAGTTGCCGCCATTGAAAGAGTTCATTGTTGGTTTTTGCGGCCGACGAAAACGTTTGATTAGTAAAACGAAGGTCAGCAACAACAACAGTAACCACAACCAAAACGGTAACAAACTTTATCTACGCATGTTTGTTGTTTGTGTCTGTGTTGTCTAACCTTCGTTTTACATGCATTTTCCACCGTATTTTGAATGTTTGCTACACACACACGCACGCATACATATACACACTCATTCATATTGTGCGTTCTAGGCATTGTTTCATATATTTATTTATCTCCTTTCTTCTTACCTTCGATGATCGCAGCAATACTTGTTTTTTAACACTTTATACGCACTCACTAATAACTTAATAACACTCACTTGTCTGTTGTAAATGGATTGATAAACTGTTTGCTTGCTTGCTTGGTTGGTGGTTCTTTTTTGCATAAATAAAAAACCGCTGTCTTGGATACAGAGTGGCCGAAGTTTCATATAGAAATGAGTCCATCTTGCGATATACTGAAAACGATTCCTTAATGTCGTGAAACAAGATCGAATATCATTAAATTAAATTAATTAAAACGTAGTATTTTTTGTATTGTTCATTGATTTAATAATATACATCAATATACATAATATACATCATCGATTTTAGATATAGGTATGAAAATGGAACGAATACGTTTTTTTTTTATTTTTTTTTTTGTATACTTGGTCTTATTTCAAGTTATGAAATGCATTCCATTTTAAGTTTACAAGTTTATTTGTTTTTTTTTTTTTAGTATAAGGAAGAAATAAATTTAAATACTTAATGGGAACTGACAGCGTCATTTCTTGGAAATCTCAAAAAATATACCAACTAATGGAAATACTGTGAAATCGCGGAATGCGAAAATCTACCATTGAATTAAGAGTTAGTTTGGGTTGTCCATTGTCATGATGTATTGTTTGGGCATTTTGCGCAATGCTTGCGGCGGTCACGCTGAATTCTTGCGCCGGCAAATAAATTAGCAAACTGGGGGTGGTCGCGTGCCAAAAATCTGTGGCAATTGAACAACAACAGCAACAACGATAACTGCGAGCGATAGCGGGCCATTAAATGAGGCTGGTCAAGCCGGGCTGGGTGCACCACGATGGTACGTACAAAGGCATCCCGCCATCCACTTGCTAGCTCTTCAATCACACACTTTGCATTGCAGATAAACCAATCTTCTCGGTGGACGTGCATCATGATTGCAGCAAGTTCGCGACGGGCGGACAGGGCAACGATTCGGGTCGTGTGGTCATCTGGAACCTGAAGCCGGTGCTCAACGACAAGGACGAGAACGATGCCAATGTGCCCAAGATGCTCTGCCAGATGGACCAGCATTTGGCGTGCGTCAATTGTGTGCGCTGGTCACACAACGGCCAACTGCTCGCCTCCGGCTCGGACGACAAACTGATCATGATATGGCGCAAAGCGCAGGGACCCAGCGGCGTCTTTGGAACTGGTGGAATGCAGCAGAATCACGAGTCCTGGAAATGTCAGCACACGTTGCGCGGCCACGACGGCGATGTGCTCGACTTGGCGTGGTCCCCCAACGACATTTACCTAGCCAGTTGCAGTATTGACAACACCATCATCGTGTGGGATGGCCGTGCGTTGCCCACCCAGCTGCAAACGCTTAAAGGACACACGGGGCTGGTGAAAGGTGTCGCCTGGGATCCGGTGGGCAAATTTCTCGCCTCGCAGTCGGACGATCGCAGCATTAAGATCTGGCGCACCAGTGACTGGTGTTGCAGCACCACTATCAGCGAGCCCTTCCAGAAGTGCGGCGGCACCACACACATTCTGCGCCTTAGCTGGTCACCGGATGGCCAGTACTTGGTGTCGGCGCACGCGATGAATGGCGGCGGACCGACGGCGCAGATCATTGAGCGCGAGGGCTGGAAATGCGACAAGGACTTCGTGGGACATCGCAAGGCGGTGACGTGTGTGCGCTTCCATAACTCGATCCTTATGCGCCAAATGACCGGCGGCAGTCCCAGTAAACCAACGCAATATTGTGTGCTGGCCGTCGGCTCGCGCGATCGCTCGTTGTCCGTGTGGCTGACCGCTCTGCAGCGGCCCATGGTCGTCATTCACGAGCTGTTCAATGACAGCGTGCTGGACATTTCGTGGGGACCGCAGCAGTGCCTACTGATGGCGTGCAGTGGCGACGGCACTATTGCCTGTCTGCAGTTCAACGAACAGGAGCTGGGCACCCGGCTGTCCGGCGTGGAGGAGCACGCCATCTTCAAGCGCAAGTATGGCGGCTGCTTCGACGACTTCTACGTGCCGCACAAGAAGGTGGCGCGTGCGCTGCCCGATCTCTCCCACTTGGCACTGCCCAACGCCGCCATGGATCGCAGATTGCCAGTGCAAGCTGCCGGCGGCGCTGTCAGTTCGCCAGCGCGCGCCATCAGCAAGCAGACGGAGACGCGCACCAAGGACGGCAAGCGACGGATCACGCCCGTATTTATACCGCTCAACGATCTCGAGCAGCCCATGATGGGCGGCATCAGTACCAGCTCGGCGAGCAGGTGAGAGCTAAGCATTTCCCAATCAGGTCCGGCTGCGACCCGGTTAAATTTGGAACTTATCACTTCTATGTATTTCAATAGCTTTAAGCGATTCCTACCGTGTTTTTCAACATCTCCGCCATCTCTTACAGCATCAACAATGGCCCAGGCGCCGTCGAGGCATCTGGAACAGCAGTCTCCATGTCCGCCAGCTCCGCGCTGGGAGCGGCAACTTCAGCGGCACTGGAGACATCGCTTGTGGAGCCACTATACGGTCAGTCGACACGTTCGCTCATGCTGCCTCCCAGCACAGCCGTCACGGCGGCAGGCATCGTAGCGCCCCGACGCAATTCCATGCAACAGGCCGGCGACTCGTTGAACAGCAGCAATACGCTCGGTCCCAAGCAACAGATATCGGCGAACAGCAAATGCGAGTTCACCAAATCATCGCAAGACTATCGCATCTACGTGCAGAACGGACATCTGAAGACGGGCTACGGCATGGTGGCCAAGGTCACGGCGCAGCTGAGTCGCGAACAGCTGTGGGAGATGTACGTTGGGTCGCCGGTGATCAATGTGAATCTGTGCAGCAAGTACGTGATGCTGTGCTCCTTGGATGGCAGCATGCGACTGCTCTCGATGTCCACCGGCTGCCCCGTTTTTCCCGCCATCTCCCTCAACAGCGCTGCCCTGCACTGCGCCTTCAGTCCCGACAATCAAATGGTTGGCGTGCTCACCGATTGCGGCTTGCTGCGGATTTGGCACATTGGCAAGCGGAGCATTCGCTTGTCCACCAATTGCTTGGAGTTGTTGAATAAGCACGGCATTGCTTTGCAGTTCACCATCACGGATCAGGGCATGCCGCTGATTGGTTTCCGCAGCGGCAATTCCTACTCCTACTCGACGGCGCTGGATTCTTGGCTCGTTCTGGCCACCGGAGATGCCATCATGTTCAACGGGATACGGGGATCGTTGCCGCGAGACCTGGAGCATATTGGTCGCAAGTTTCCGCTGCTCAGCATGCAGGCGAATACCCAGAACTTTGTCAGTCTGCGCGGCGCCGTCGAAATGTAAGTAACGTGTTTATGTTTATTGTTTAGCTACCGCCATCTAAACGTGCCTGTTATTCATATTTGTTTTGCAGAGACCCAGAGAGCTGGCAACAGACGGCCAAAGTGCTGTTCCTGGAAAATCAGATCAAGCTGTGCGAGGAACTCGAAGCTGCCGAGGAATTAAAGCATTGGCACGTGATGCTCACCTTTCAACTAGCCACCTATGGCACCGAGAAACGACTGCGAATATTCCTGGACAGCTTCCTCAACAGCGGTGACGAGCGCAGCAGCTATCAGGTGACAAAACAAGAGCTATTCAATGACTTGAAACTAATTCATACCGTGTAAACCACAATCCTCGCTACAACTATCTCTCTTTCTCTCTCTCTGTCTTATATGTCCATTTCGCTCTAGTCTGTACCCAAACACGAGCTGATGCATTGTGTGCTGGACTCGCTAAAGCGGCACACACAGTGGGATCACATCTACAACGAGTATCTGGAGCTCTATAAGCTCAACGAGTCGAACTTTGTGATGCCCACAGACGACGAGATGCTGCAATCGTCGAATCTCTGCTATGCGCTGCCCACGACGCCGTTTCCGCGTACACGTGCTCAAGCGGCTGCCGCTGCTGCCGTTGAGGCGATGCTCACGGCAGAGCCATCGACTCCGCCGCCATCGTCGCCTTCAGCAGGAGGGCAGCAAGAGCTCAACAATGAGCAGGAGAGCGAAGAAACAGAGTCCGAGAGTTCTTCGCTGCCCGCAACGTCAACGACTCCGGAACCGGAGCAGGATGCGGATGCGGAACACGAGGCAGAGCAGGAACAATCTGAAACTCAGCAAACGACGGAACAGGAAAGCAAGCGGCAGGCAAAGCAGAAAGACGAGCAGGAACCGCAGATGGAAGCGCAACTGCAGCCAGAATGCTTAGAGATCGACACACTCAACAACAACAACTAAATGCCACGTTGTAGTTTTAAGTACAAATTCCATAAAGTTTACGATACATTCGTCTAATTGTAAGCGATTCCAATCATCAGTTTTAAATTATAGTGAATCAGTTTGTCTACACTTCAATTTAAAACTCTTTCATCACTTAAATTTCAGCTGGTCTAATAACCCATAGATTCGTGAGCGAACCACTGAGGGACCACTTATGAGGCAAAATTATCTGGTACTTTGCAAAATTATACATTTTTATTTGCAATTTGTTTTTGTAATTATTTTGCTTAAAATAAAAAAAATCTGCAATAATAAAACTTCAGGTTTTCTTCAATATCCAGACCATAACTCTTATTAAAAAGTATTTTTTCAATTTCTTTTGTAAAAAATGCAAATAAAACTTGAGGTTCAAGATGGAAATATATAAACTATGATATTCAATAAACTTAGATTTGTACGGTGTAAAGAGTTATCGTATAAGCAGTTAGATAAAACTGAATTAAAAAAGTATTATATGGCGTTTGTATTTAAATTTAGCAATAGAAACTAATTATTAAATGTTCAAAAGAAAAATCAGCAAATGACTGTTAGTTTTCAGTATGAAAATTGTGACAGTCCCTTAATTGTAAATGACTCAATAAATATGTTTATGTTTGCCCCATATCGCAAGTTCGTGCTTATATAGCGGGAGATATAGGGAGAATGAAACGCTCTCGAGCAGTTTATAGTTTTTGTTTATATATTAATGGTTATGTGAACACTAAAGTATTTAGTGAATAATACGCAAAAGTAGACGATGATATATGGTGAATAAAGTTTAAGATAGATAACTATGTATAAGTAATCTGGAATGATTTCATTCCTTATGGACTTTGGTAAACTCATCGAACTGCTCGCTGACTATCCCAACTATGGCGCGCTGTAGTGTGGCGAAGGAGACATCGAGGGCGACATCGATGGCGACATCGAAGGCGACATGGCAGCGGTGTTCGGCGACGCCACGCCACTCTTTAGGGGCGACTCAAAGTCCGCCGGGCTGCTGCCAATGCTGCTGGTGGCCGGTGAGGCAGGTAGCGATGCTGTTGCATCCACAACAGCAGCCGCTGCCGCTGCCAAATCTGCACCAACTGCCGGAGCGCTGCCTATGCGCTCCTGCAGCGACTCATACAGCTTGTGGGTGTGCTCATTGTGCGCCGCTGTCGGTTGCATGGCCTTCATGAGGGTAGCCAAGCGACCAGGTGGCAGCTTGTGATGCACGTACCAAAGCAGCTTCAGCATGTGGCGCGAGGTCACGTTCTCGCGCTGCAAGCCAGCGAAAATGAACTCATCAAAGAGCGTGGTGCAAAAGTCTTCGGTGGCAAACTCATCGCTCATGGGTATCAACAGCGCAATCAACGAATGCAAGAAGGGATCCTCGTAGGCGCGATCGTCCTTGCAATTGGCCAAAATGGCTAGCACACGCAGCAGTCCCATGCGATCCTTAGCGCGCGCCGAGTGCAGGGTGTAGTACATGGCAAGAATGCTCGAGACTGCGCTCTCCTGGATGTAGGCCTCCACGGCGTCAGGTGCTGGCCCGGAATGCTCGATGGTTGTTAGGGCCGACTCGCGTTCGTCGGGCGGCAGTTTGCCGCTGAGCTGGCGACACTGATCGTCCACCATGAGCGACATGAGAGCTGGTAGGAATTTTGTGACCACCTGGCAGTCCAATTTGGGCTCCTTAAAGTCCTGCGAATCGATCATAACCCAGGCGCTTAAGCCCAAGGCGAGCATGCGCAGCAGCAAAATTAGAATCTGATTGTCACGCGGCATTCCTTCATTGTTAATCAAATGCTGCAGTATCTTAATAGCCGAGGTGGCCAGGAAGTTGATGGCATAGGGATCGCACAGGGTCATGGATAGATCACCGAGCACTTGCTCTTGGCCACGCTTGATGTTGTCGAGGAAGCCCAGTAGTTCCCTGGAACGCTTGATGTCCACGTTCTTCTCGCGTATGCAGGCGTCCAAGCACCAGGTAAACTTATGGCACGGATCAACCGAAATGATCTCTTGTACCTCGAGATCGTGCAGCGCCATCAGCAGCTCGGCGCGCAGAGTGCAATAGTGGACGTTGCGTGTGCGCAGGAAAAGCGTGCGCAGAAACTGCAAGACCATGTCGTATAGCTTGACGCTGGTGCCAATCATGTTGGCCAGTTTCTGGACCACTTCACCCTGGCGTCGCACCTTTGGCGTGGGCTGAAAGAACAGATTGTTCAGATTGCTGTGCTCAAATAGAATGTGCTCCTTCTCGCGTATGTACTGCGAGAGCAGCGGTGACACCTCATCACCGAACAGCGACTGATTGTCACGCCAGATCTGGCGCTTCACTTCCGTGTCGGTGTCCGCATAAAGTTCACGATCGCGCACCAAAATGCGCAGATACTTGTCATCGATGTGCTGCGTGTTGCGCAGTATGGCCATGACTACAGGACGCAACGCCTTCACGCGCACCACCGGGAAACTCTTGACCAGCAGCTCCTTCAGCTTTTTGTCTCGCTCCCGCGGCTCCTTTTGGCCCAAATCATTGATATGCGCGATCAGCTTGTCGCGCAGCTCTTCCATCAACGAGGTGTGAAAGTCGAGGCGGCGCACGCCATGCAAATCCAGCAGTGGCAGCATTGGACGCAGCGATGGCAGCAGTACGCCATTCTCCAACTGCCCAGAAAATTTGTATTATTATATATACACAAATGCCGAAAGTGAGCTTTAACTTACCTGGAAACTTTCGATGGCTTTCAGCGGATCGGTGCAGGAGGTGAGCGCCTCACGTAGAAATGCTTGTCCGGGTATGTTAACGTCCTCTAGGCCTGTGCCATTTGTTTTCGTTGGTGTGGTCATTCTCACTCAACAATTTCTAATTTTCTGAATTCCTTATTTGATGTGCGTCGTTTTATAGGAGCTGCTGCCTTGCACACCAGCAAAACAATGGCCACACTAACATCGATAACGATTAAGTGAAAATACCGATAGCTGCATTGCGGCAGCCGTTTTAGTATATTTGCATGGGCTTAGTATATTAATACAGCTCTCACATAAATTAAATTTCTTAAATAATGAATTTGACAAAAAATTTGCCTGGCTGATTGCAAGTATATATTTGAAGATCGCAATAGCATTTAAAGTATCATCCGACGCTTTTAATAATAATAAATAAAAATAAAGTTGCTATTTAAAATCGAATATTTGTATATCGGATTGTGCAATCGATAGCTTTATCTTTATTTTGATATTTGGCTGCGCGTGTGGCAACACTTGTGCGGCTACAGCGTATACAAAGGCGGTACGGCAACGCTAGAATAGCCCAAAAATTTGTAGTCCAAATTGTGTTTTTCTGCGTAATTTTGTAATATGGCCAATTCGTGGTCAGCTGCAATCTATTGAAACGGATTGTGTGTGTGCGCATTTGATATAGACTAACTCTTGCTGTGTGCAATTTGGCTGGCCGTGGTAGCACACACACAAACGCACGAACAAGTCGACTTGTGCTGCCCGCTCTCCGCCTTGCCCCCCAAAAACGCCTGCTTAATAATAATATTAGTAGTAACAATAGCAAAGGCCGCCATGTCGGAGCGCAAACGTTATCACAAGGACAATGCGCCCACCGACGACATCATAACGCTGATCAATCTGGTGCGCCAGAATCCAGCGCTCTACAACTACAAACTGCAGCCGAATCAGCGACGACGTCCGGACATCTTAAGCGGCTGGCTGAAAGTCTCCCAGCAAATGGGCAGTGAGTGCCTCCCTCGCGCCTTCGTTCTCTAATATATCGCATTTAATGTAATTTAACCTCACCTCTCTTTGTAGACAAGTATAGCGTGCAGGAGGTACGACGCAAGTGGAAGAATTTACGCGACACTTATCATCAGTATCGGCGTCGATCGCCCAAGTGCATCGAGGGTCGTCTGTCGAAGTGGCGCTATGCAAAACCCCTGGACTTCCTCTCCAAGGTCTACCAGCCGAAGCTGAAGGCGCAACGCAATGCGCTCGCTGCAATGCTGCAGATCAAGAAGCAGCCCCACGACGACGACGACGACGATGATGATGTTGATGGGCTGGAGCACGATGTGATCGATGAGGATGAGGCGCTGTCTGCAGCGACGCATCATCATGCGCACAGCTCACAGATCACGCTGGTCGGCGATGAGGCGGAAACGTTCATCCTGACAGCGTACGAGGAGAGCGTTGCAGACGACAATACAGTGACCACGCACCACCATCATCAGCATCTCCAGCCCGACAGCCATCATCATGTTCACCACCTGCATCACCATCATCAACAGCAGCAACACCATCAGCACCATCGTCACCATCACAACGGCAGCATCTCCAGCATTGAGCTGTCACAAATCACACACGACGACGGCGGCGTGGAGGACGATGACGATGGCGAGGTCGACGACGACGAAGACGTGGTGGACGATGAACTGGACGACGTGGAGCATCAGCAGCACGACGGCCAGGTCGACATTGTGAAGCACGAGCTGGACGAAGACGCAGCCACGGGCGCCGAAGTCGACTACGAGGAGGTTTGCATGTACGAGGAGGCGAGTGCAGTGCATTGCGGCGATGATGTGGCCGACAGCAAGGGTTTCCACTACATCGATGAGTTCATCGAGGACATTGAGCCGGAGCACGAAACCGAAACGGAGACAACATGCCACATCCTGCGTGCAACGACTCGTCTGCAGCCGCATCAGTTTGCCACGACGGCAACGGCGACGGTGCAGAGCAGCGCTACAACAGCCACGAACAGCGTGCTCGCTGGCGGCGGCAGCGTCATCACAGCGGACACCAAGCTCAAGAATCTCACGCTGGTCACCACAACAGCGGGAGCAGCGGGTGCCGCAGCAGCAGTTGCACAGCGGCAAGAGTCGAGCCACAACAGCAACACAACACAACAAATTGCGTTGGTCGATGTCACCGAGGCAACCAGTACCAGCGTCACCATTTCCAGCCATCCATCGCCAGCCGCCTGCCAATTAAACGCCGCCGCAGCGGCCGCTGCGGCTGCAACAGCTGCCGCATCTGTGGTCAGCACCACGTTGCCGCCGCCGGCGCCGGTGACAGCGACGGTGGCTGCCACAACTGCCACCACAGCACTGTGCAATAATGCGGCTGGACACTTCAGTGGCGGCCCGACGATACTCCAGCTACCTACGTTGAGTTGCGGCAACGTGAATGGTAACGCAACCACCGCGATTAGCGTTGCATCGAGTAGCACGCTTATCAAGGAGGATGAACTGCAACATCATCAGCACCAACAGCACCAACAACAACAACAACAACACCAGCAGCAGCAGCAGCAACAACAACAACAACAGCAGCAGCAGCAACAGCAACAGTTGGCGGTCGTTAAAAGGGACGAACTGGACTTGTTCTTTGATTTCCTCAAGAAGAAGATGCAATATTTTAGCAAGACACAGATCACGCACATCCAAATGGAGTTCCTTAACTGCGTCAGTCGGCAGGAGGTAGCCGCCGATCTGGATGCCAAGGACTAGAGCATATGGCGAATGAGCTACGGATTTTTTCAATTATTTTCTAATTGGTTGCGACAAAATAATAATGAAGGCAGCAGGTGCATCATACACTTAGAAGGAGCTACTTTGACCTTTTTTTATTTATTATTTTGCAATGTTGGCGACAATGGCACAATGATATTAGAAGGAGCAACAGCTGCTTCTTTATTATGAATGTTAACGATAGCAAAATACTATTTGAAGGGGTAAGAATAGCCACAGCTGTTTCACACTTTTTTATTATTATTTTGTAACATTAATGCTCACGCAGCAAAATAATATTAGAAGTAGACACAGGAGCAGTTTTGCTCCAAGCCGTTTTTTTTTTCATTTTGTAATGTTTACGGCAAAATAATATAATTATTTAGATTTGTATATCAGTTTATAATGCCCCAACCTCCCATTAATTTTATTGCTTTGCCTCTTCTCTCTCTTTTTTAAGTGTTCGTTTTTAGCTTTAGCTCGCCAATTGAACGTAGTGTCTAGCAACTATTCGTGTATACCCCGCGGATACCCTGTGAATAACTGTCCCCCTCCCAAGCCCCGCCTTTATGTAATGAATATAATTGTAAAATAAACTAATTCAATTTCTCGAACTTAAACGTATTTCTGTCTTGTCTGTCTGCTATCTATCTATCGCACATTACAAAATGCGACTTTTCTTTGGAAGTATTTGCTGTTTTGTTCGGAGAATGTAACGTACGCAATCAGTATCAGGCTGTAACAAGAGCCTCACAAGCTGCTTCGTGCCACCTTAAGCCACAGTGGATGTGAAGTATAAACAAACTAAAGCTGGCACCACCTGTTACGACTAAACCAATTCGAAATGGTAAATGGAGCTCTTAAATAAAAGTCATAGCTCGATTCCAAAAAGTCTCTAGCATTTTAAATGTAAGTTGAATTTAAATGAAGTTATCGAAAGGCGGCTTGAACTGCGATTAATCGATCTACAGCGTTCATCGAGCTTGAAACTAATCGAAAACTCTGCACTGATGCTGTTGGACCACAAATGAAATTGTCGCAATATTTAAACAGAAAAATTATTCAGATTGTAAATCAAACAAGAACGTTAGTATTTAAATTGTATATTCCACAAATAAAAGCCACTTAGTAAATGTTTTAACGAAATTTACATTGATAGGACAATTTAATTTAACTTGTATTTTAAATGTTTACAATAAAAATAAATTTGATTTATACTTGCAAATTTTTACAATAGAAATAAATATAATTTTTTAATTTTATTTAAAAAAAATCAAAAAGGAGAGTAATGGTCTAACTATGAAATAAAAATGTAAATTTAAATATTTCACAATGAAATTTGAAAAAAATTTGTATTTAAATTGTAATTTTGGGTTTTTATTATTTCGACGTTTATCATTCATTCAGCCAGCGAGTGGCCATCGTTTACATGGATCCGAAGTCTCCAGGCGCAACAACAACAACAACGAAAACAACAATGGCAACAATTAGATAGGAAAAACTGGGAATTGAAAACATAACTTAAACGAAACAACTTATGCGGCTAAGCATTTCGCTCAGGCGCGGTCCAATAAATACATATCGATCATATATATATACACATGTGGTGTACAGCATATATTTAGTAGATGCTCGAAGGAAGCAGCAAGGTACACGTGAACCCATCCAACATCCAGATCATTCCACAGATCACGCCGCTGGCTCTGGAGTCGACGATTCTGTCGATGTTTGCGTTTTCGTCTTATTACCCAGCATGGCAATGTGCTCCGAGTTGAAGTAGATGACGGTGATGGTGATGTCGTCACGATACAGACGCACCACGTCCTGCGGCAGCGACAAATAATACGAGATCTTTGAGTGCTCAATGCCATATTCTGTGGCGCCCAGCGCATGTCGAATCAAATGTGTGGCGGCATTCTGATCGATGGGCTTCCTCGTCAGCCCGGCTCTGAAAACACAAAGAGTATTATTGGAAAAGTTGCAAAACTCACAAAAAGAATTATAGTCTAACTTTCAAATGAATATCAACATTGTAAACGTAAATTCTATGTGCTTATCATCGTAGTTTGTAATATGTAAGTTTCTTTTATATGAACATTTTATGGAGAGTTTATATTGTTCTCACTGCACTTACTTGCGCTCCGCGAGCTGTGCTGAGATTTCCTTCAGTTTGACGTCGCCGCTCGGCAGACGCATCGGCTCAAGTATCTTCTTGGAGTTGATGTGCTCGCCCACCAGGTTGACCACCTCGCTGGGCGTTAGGAAATCCCAGAGCCCGTCACTGGCAATGACTAGAAACTTATCGTTGGCACCCAGCTCATGCTGCTGGACATCGGGGCGTGCAGTCAGGTACGGTGGCGTGTAATAATTCGGCGGCATCACATGCTCCCCAAACATGGGCACCACTTGCTTTTGCATAGTCTCCACCGGCCACTTGTAGCGATAGTCGCCGAAGGCACGCAGCGGCGCCAACTGACTCAACAGTCGGCCATTCCGAATGATCGTCTCGCGCTCCTCGCGCGGATGCTCCTGCAGTATGCGTTCCACCTCCTGCATGTTGTCCGCATTGTGCTCTGTGTTGAGTTTCTTCGGATGCCATTGATTCGTCTGAGGATCAAGCACGCCGAGCACGGCGCCACAGTCTCCAGTGCTTGCCACATGCAGCTGCAGTCCCTCCAGATGCACCAGACAAGCCACAGCGCCTAAAACAAGTTGAATTAACAGTATTTAGACTAACACATCAAATGGTTTACTTGAATAATGTTGCAAGGTAGTTACCAAATTTACTAATTCTTGATAATAGAGTCTACGAAATCTGATCGTAAATGCGGACAGACAGACGAAGGATGTTAAGCTTCTCTTACCGGAAAGCGCAACGCTCATGGTGCGCACATCGTTGGTGGCCAACGCCTCGAGTGCCAAATCCTCGTCGAGCTGCTGGAATGCGTGCTCCAGCTCAGAGGCGACGTCGCGTTGCGGCTCAGCGCTCAGACGCTTGATGTACTGCTGGAAACTGTTCTCGTAGATGGGACGAATCTCGCTGACGAAGTCCACGTTATCGTTGTGGCACTTGAGAAACGATTGGCTGGTGCAACCCTGTTTCATTTGCTCCCTCAGCACCTGGCGGGGTAACGTGCCCGCGGAGATGTAGCGCAGCAACCGCTTGGACACCACTTGGCCGCAGGCGGCGCCGCCATGGCCGTCGAAGACGCCGCAGATGAAGCCGTTACGATGGAGGAGACTGGCCTCAGTACGTGAATCCTCGCAGGGTGAATTGGAGCCCAGTTGGTTTGTTTCGTAGCTGCGTATGATGCCGTCAAACGGGAAATTGTATACAAACTCATTTTCGCGCAAGGCTAAATTCACCTGCACATATAACAAGAACAACAACATTATTAAAGATATTATAACAACACAATTAATCGATACTTTCTTGGGAGGATGATCGATATTGTACTCACATCGTAGGGACTCAGCTGGGGCAGCTGCGGGAGCAGGCGAAGGGCATTGAGACTAAATTCACGCACATTGTTGCGCACGTAGCCAATGGCGTCGTGCAGCACAAACTTTAACATCTATGTGTAATTATATGTATATACTCTCGCTAGTTGTGTGCCTTTCTTTCTTCTTCTATGTGCGGTAACCACACACGTTGTTGTTGCTGTTGCTGCTACTGCCTCCGCTAAGCTGCCTTTTTGGCTAATGCCACTTGACTTGGCAATTTAGTGGTGCGTTGGAGCTGTCGCTGTTGCTGCTGCAAAATTTGCTGTTTGTTGCTCCGCTTCCGTGTTTGGTTTTATTGTACATTTGTGCAGTACAAAATGAAAACAATATGAAAATAAAGCCGAAATAAAACGAACTGTCAAATATGACAGCTAGCGATGGCAAGCGGAAGTATCGACAACGCGTCACGAATATGCATCGATAACACCTGCATGAAATAATTTATTAATTTTATAATGTTTAATTCATTAGTTTTGCTCACTTTACATGTATTAGAGTGTGCATTTGTGTCAGCTCACAATAATTTTATAAATTAAGCAAAGAGCACGACACAGCGTTGCCACCAAGCACAAAATGACTACTTCGCTAGCAGTGCAGTTTTATAGAAAGCTCAATCTATGAATCTATTAATAATACATGTTTAAAATATTTCGCTTGAAGCGTGCAGCATTTTCAATGTAATTTACGTTGCGAATTTGAATTATGCATTATTAATTCAAACTCGCGGCACATGCAGCGGTGCCATTGAGTACAAGTTCGAGTAATTTTCTGCCAGCCCTGGAAACCAACCCACACAGGCACACACACTGACAGTAATAACTGTGCGTTAGAAAAAAAAAAACAAACAAAACAGTTCAGAGCAAGCAGCTGAGTTTAGTTTAATTATAATAAACAAAAAGCGACAAATTGATTCATACGTTTGCAGTACGTTCACCTGTGAATTAACTCGGCTAGAGCATAGACGAAAGTAAAACGCAATAGCGTTTTGGGCGTGCAACAAGAACAACAACAAAAACAACAGCGACCGACAAAAGGAAAAGGACAAAGTCAATTTGCGCATTAACGCAAAAACAACAAAACAAATCAACAGAGTATCCACACGATGGTTGAACCAATCTTTGATTATCAATTTCGTTTAATACTCATTGGCGATAGCACAGTGGGCAAGAGTTCTCTGCTTAAATTCTTCACAGATGGAAAATTTGCCGAGGTATTTTATGTTCTTTCTATTTATTTTCTCAGTGCATGTGTGTCAAGTGCAATAATAATCATTACATAATTAAAGTAGCGAACTATATTCATAAAGACAAAGGCGAGCATCTTCCCCATATCAAGCCCATTTCCTTCCGTCCCCACTCCACCGTCGAACGCAGCAGCGTCTCAGCTAGTGGCAGTATATATATGTATATGTGTGTGTGGAGTACTGATAATGCAATTGCCTAGGACCGAAAACAATTGTCAGTATTCGTTTCAGCTGGTGTTGCTTCCAACTATTGCAGACTTAATTTGATTAAAATTTGCAAAACGACGAAGAAGAACCAATATTGCATTTAATTTTTGTATATCTGAGAGTATCGTCTCCGTCTGCTGCCCTTTGTGGATATGTATGTGTGATTGATAATACGATTAAGTATTGAAAATTTCGAGTAGAGTGGCAACACTTTGGCGCTCTTTTTAAATTCCAAACGCATTAATAAAGCACCACAATTGAAAGCAAGATTAAAAAAGTTAAAATTAAAATGTACTGCTTGAAATTTTAATTACTGCATCATTCGTCTACTTTTCCTTTAGCTGTCCGATCCCACAGTGGGCGTGGACTTCTTCGCCCGCTTAATTGAGATGAAAGACGGCACACAGATCAAATTGCAGCTGTGGGACACCGCTGGACAGGAGCGTTTCCGTTCGATTACAAAATCATACTATCGCAACTCAGTTGGCGTGCTGCTTGTCTACGACATATCGAACTATGCCAGCTTCGAGCATATACCGCTCTGGATGATGGAGGCGCGACGTCACATTGAGCCGCACGTGCCCGTCTTTGCACTTGTTGGCTGCAAGCTGGATCTGGTCAATTCGGGCTCGGGTCATCGCGAGGTGTCCACAGAGGATGGCCAGGGATTTGCCAAGCAGCATGGCTTGCACTTCGTTGAGACTTCGGCGCGCACCGGTGCCAATGTGGAGGAGGCATTTCGCATGGTCACCCAGGAGGTTTATGCCCGCATTCGATCTGGCGTCTATAAGGCCGAGGATGGCTGGGATGGTATTAAGTCGGGATTTGCGCGGCCAAACAGTCTGGACTTTAATCTGTTTGTGGCCGAGCCAGAGAAGTCTTCTTGCTGTTGATCGGATACTGCTGATAATCGTAGGGATTCCAAGCAAGCGGCAAATTTGTTTAGTTTTATGTACATTTCTCCGAACAGTGTCTCTTATACAGAACATACAGATGTTTATTTTTTCTACAATTTTTTTTTATTTTATGTTGATTTGATAATTGTATGCAGCCTTTATTTGTTGACTCGTTTTTAATAGCGCACCAAAAAAAAAAGCAAGTGCAAAATGTATTTCGATTAAGAACTTTCTGTTGACTCAATGACGATGACGGGAACGACTTGGCCAATTATATGACTTATAGTTTAGTCCAATATACCTACTACATAAACATATATTTTTGCATTTTATCCAAAAACAAAACAGCCAAAACTACTCTACTAACTTCAAACCTTTTAACTTCAGTTTTTCTGTTCAGCCGAGTTTTGAGCTGCCTCTTATTATTATATATATATAGATATATATATGAAAAATACTTGTGTGCATATGCGTGGGCATGTGGATAAAACAAAACATGGATACACATATACTTGAACTTGAAATATAAACGTTTTTATTGATTACATCGGCGTATTCTTTGGTTTAAATGTTGGCGCTGAATACAGTTGAACAGTCTGGCAACGCTATAGTGGCAAACCTGTGGCGAGTATCGAGTATCTCCTTCGCTCGGTCAGCACTTATGCTCAACAATTGGATTTTACATATAAATTAATTTTTAAAATATATTATTGTTAGCACTGTCAGTTGGAGTAAACTGTGAAACAGCCGTCACCGAGTAATTAGAATCGATGCTAACGAGTCTATCGATAAGCAAACATATGTGATATCGAGACTTTTGGCTGTCAAAAGCAGTCTTTTTTTTTTTTGTAGTGTGTCTAACACACAGATACCCCGTACAGCGCGTGCCACTTTTCTAATTTTCGTCGGCCAACAAAAAACACACACTCAATAACAACAACAGCAAATAGCAGCAGCAGCACAAAAAAAAGGAAAAATTCTCGGCAATTACAAAATACAATATGGGTAACGTGCTAGCGGCATCATCCGGCATTGAGTCAACGGCGGCGCGCAGCAATAGCGTTGCAGCTAGTCTCGGGCTGCCGGAACCAGCGCAACTGAGCGGCAACAGCAGCACAGATGGAGCAGCGGCCACATTGATTGCAGCCGATCTGGGCGATGCGTCGAAGGATCACACACTAGAGAATCCAGGCACTGTCGAGGAGTTGCACAAGAAATGCAAAGGTATGCGCATCTCATTCAGTAAAAAAAGAAAAATGTTTTGCTTGTGCTCTTTGATGACATAACCTACAAGCATGTGAAGGGGAGGGGTAGCGCTGCTCCGCTCAGCAAGTGTGTATGTGCGCGTGAGTGCGTGTGTGTATGTGCGTGCGTGCGCGAGTGTGTATGTGTGTGTGTGTGCGTGCTTCTTTGATTATGTATTATCAGTTGCACCTTAGGGTGCTCGTTGAAAGTGTTTATCGTTATCGATATCAACACCCCACCTGTATTTGAACTGAGGACTACATAGCTGCTCCGATGCAGAATATGCGAACATGTCAGGATGCACCTCCCCGCATTTCTAGTCATGGCACCCCAACTGACTTTGCACGGCGGCTAACATATCGACAGTGGGGGCCGCAATACACTCGCATTAAATGGATCACGTTTTTAATTGACACCTCTCTCTCTCTCTCGCCCGCACAGATGTACAGGCCATCACGTTCGAGGGAGCTAAGATTATGCTGAACAAGGGGCTGAGCAATCACTTTCAGGTATCGCACACGATCAACATGAGCACCACAGTGCCAAGCGGCTATCGCTTTGGCGCCACCTACGTGGGTACCAAGCAATACAGCCCCACCGAGGCATTCCCCGTGCTGCTGGGGGACATTGATCCCTCGGGCAATCTCAACGCCAATGTCATACATCAGTTCAGTTCTCGACTGCGTTGCAAATTCGCCTCGCAGGTAAGTGG
This sequence comes from Drosophila rubida, assembly GCA_035046165.1. Lineage (NCBI taxonomy): Eukaryota > Metazoa > Arthropoda > Insecta > Diptera > Drosophilidae > Drosophila > Drosophila rubida. Next base: position 981,660 of record JAWNOF010000023.1, read on the forward strand.
AATGTGTGTCTTGCTTTGCTCCAACGAGTATTTAACACCACGTCCCTGCTTGCAGATCCAAGAGTCCAAGGTGATGGCCACACAGCTGAGCACAGACTATCGAGGCAATGATTTCACCGCTTCCGTAACTTTGGGCAATCCCAGCATATTCACCAATTCCGGCGTCATCGTTGGCCAGTATCTGCAGTCGGTGACACAGCGCATGGCCTTGGGCGCTGAGGTGGCCTATCAGTATGGTCCCAATGTGCCTGGCCGCCAGATTGCCATTGTCTCGGCGCTGGGACGTTACTCCAATGGCGACTCCATTTGGTCGGGCACTTTGGGCCCAAGTGGAATGCATTTGTGCTATTATCAAAAGGCCAGTGAGCAGCTGCAGATTGGTGTCGAAGTGGAGACCAGTCTGCGCATGCAGGAATCCGTGGCAACAATTGCCTACCAGATTGACTTGCCCAAGGCCGATCTGGTGTTCAGAGGTACCTAAATACAATGTTTATATGTCAACGTTTTCCGTCCGTCCGTTGTAATGATTAGCTAGACTAGACTATAAAAGCTAACATTACTAAATTCGACACTGCTGAGGGTTCAACGTAGCTTGTGCTAATTACAGTAATGGACTTTGATTCCTCTTTCGCTGCAAGCAATAGCAAGCGCTAGTTTTTGCAAAAAGAGAAGTTCTAGCTAAATTACTGGGTAACGAGATAAGACATTTTTGCTATGTCTCACAATTGAATACTGAAAAGTTATTTGTTAATACTCGCTCTACTGTTAATTCGTGTTATCATCATGAGTTAGTATCAAATGCAAGTGTGAAGTCGTTGTAATCATGAACGCACTAGAAGATAGAATAGCTAGTAGTTTTTATTTTATTTTTACATTCCGTCATGCAACATTTCATTTACAATATTGGATTTAAGGAGTACTAAGCTTTCAGAACAGTTATTGAGCGGCTTTCCTAATGGTTCTCTTTTCTTTGCAGGCTCCATTGACTCCAACTGGCATATTTCAGGCGTGCTGGAGAAACGCCTGCAGCCGTTGCCTTTCTCTTTCACGCTGAGCGGGCGCATGAATCATGTAAAGAACAACTTTAAGCTCGGCTGTGGACTGATGATCGGTTAAGTTCCACACACTCGCACACACACACACACACATACCAACACATACACCCATCCATAGAATCCACAGTTTACATAGCAGCGAGATAGAAACAAAGGCAAAGGAAGCTACAAAGGGGCAAGCTCATCATTGTAGCCAACACACACACACACACACACAAATATACAAACACACACAGTACAGACACACACACACACACATACAACTGCAGCAAGCCAAGCATAATTGTTCATTTGTTTTAATACTGACCTCATTTCGCTTTTGATCCTTTGACATTTCCAAGCAAAATTGGCAAAATGTAAATGTAAAAATTCTAAAGCTCCTAGGCCAACCCGCCCCCTTTCCCCTGCTACCCTTCCCTTCACACGAACAAGAACAGCAGCAACAACAACAACAACAGCAGCAGCAGCAGCAACGACAACAACAACAGCGACAGCGACATGAGGCAAAATTGGGTGCAAGATTAATCAGCAAGTACAAGACGAAGAAGAAGCAGTAGCGACAGCAACAACAGCAGAGTAGAAAGAGAACGCAAGGTTATGTTATGTAAAAAAAGGAATGCAAATGGAAATACAAAAATTGTGCTGTAGATTAACAAAACAATAATCAACTGAAGTTGTGCTATGTTCCCCCCTTTCCCCTCCTCGCCCTTCTCCTTCAACTTTCCCCCTCTACACAATTCCAATTTCATTAGAAAAAAACAAAAAATGTAATTTGCGGCGCATTTACCACATTTGTTTCTCCTGCCAGCCGCAGTCGTTAAAAGTAACGAGTAGCGAGTAACGAGTAACAAAGTAGCGAATGCGAGAAGCATATGAAGAAAACTGGTTACACTAAATTTGAAGCAAACAGAAATGAAAAAATGCAAAAGCAAAACTGCTTCGAGTGTATAATGCTTAAATTATAAATTAGTCTCTAGTTACACAATGACACATTTACATACAATTTGTTAAACAATTTCAAACCATGTTTTCGTGTGGGGAAAACCAAAAAATAAAACAAAACAAAAAGAAACAAGCCTAAAAACATTTAAAATTAAATAAAAAAAATAATAAAAAAAAACGCAAAATACATGTTAAATAAATTCAACTTTATTTGTAATTTTTTGCCAGTTACGAAACCTAAAACAAAAAACTAAAAATATCAACATTTCTGTTCGCATTTCTTGTTATGTTGCTGTCTTTGTCGCGCGCGCTTAGTTGTGCGCACGCACATGTGCTCTACCGGTAAGTGCTACCCAAACTGTAAAAGTTCTATAGGCTGCAAAACTGTTTTGTTGGTGTGACGCAAGAGAGATCGACACTGGCGCAATGATTGCAAGTATGACTAAAACTGTGCTTAACGACTATTGCAATGTGCTGCTATCTGCAAAAATATTTTGTAGGTGTCTGGTATCAATTCAAATGCAGGCTTTAAGCAAAGCAAAAATCAGTCATATGGGCCTTAGTGACACTAAAACTGTAATGGAATGCAACTAATGTACGATTCCCTGCAAGCTGGTGTGCCATACCACTTAAGCTGTACTGCTTTTGGCAGAGTTTTGAAGATATTAACATAAAGTTGCAAATTTGCAACAATATTATGAGCATCTTTATGCCGGCGCACATGTCGCTTACTGCAATGGACAGCTACAAAAATAATAATAACAATAATAATAAAAAAAGCTGCACTCGAGTTCGCTGAGCTTTTATCAAAAACAATTTTTGCACTAGTCAAATAGCAAACAACAACAACAACAATAGGAACAATAACAAACTTTGTTCAATCAGCAAGAGAAAAACGTTGTCGTCGTCGTCCGCCAAATATTGTTTAGATAAGAAAATGTTGCTGGCTCATACAGACACGCGTATACCGTACGTTTGATGTGCATGTGTGCTTGCATGAACATACGAGTTTGCTGTTTGTGCTTTGCTGTTTGCTTTGGCCACACTCACACACACACACACACACTTGCATAGATTCACTCTCACACCTTCTTTTGCCTTCCTTCTGTCTGTCAATGGGCCTTGCCATTTGCTTCTTTTACATGTTGGCTGTGTGTTGTGTTTTTCATTTTCTCTCTTTCACTTCTCTACTAGGTTTCTTTTTTTGCATCTGCTCAAATGCAATTTGAACTTTGCCAAAAAGCGGCCGCTCCCCTGCTGCCATCCAGAAACTACTTTCATATTGCATATTATGACAAGCAGTGTGCCGGCGAGGGGGGAAACAGTGCAGCTTAAGCTCTAGCACTGCTTTCAAATTCAATTGCGCGCACTTATGTCCACTGTATGGGTTAGGAAGGAGGGGAGAGGGTCGGTTAGCAAAGATAAGACAAAGGCGAGAGAACTCATTAACATATAAAGTAGCCGCACAAAATCTCAGTGAGTGTGCTGTGCTTGTAATGCGGCTAATTACAAAATGGCGTCTGTGCAACAGCAAAGTAGTAACGGCAGCTTAAGTTCCTGCTAAACTGTGCTAAGCTTGTGCTTTAAAATCGTTTCCCAAAGCGTTACCAGATAAGTAATTAGTACGCGCATTTTGCTTCGCCCATCTATGCCCACTGCCAAATGTTATGCAATGCCGCCTGTGGTCATCATTCAAAAGCACAAAGCGCTATATCCCTTTTAACTAATTAATAAAAATGGCTTTGCATTTTGGTTTGAAATTAACATACGCGCATAAATCAAAATCAATAACAGAACATCCAGGGCTGCAGTTGCGATCGGAAGCGATAACAGAGATTGATAGCAATCAGTCTGGCAGCACTGCAAGGCGATTGCGCCAGTTGCTTGCTCGCCTGCTTTGGAGCGGAACACGTAAATTGCGTCGGACGTCGCGCATTTGAAAACGTAAATAAACTAAGGAGAAAAGTGTGAAAAGTGTAAAAACAACGCAAAAACAATGCTAGAATACAAGGTAAGTAACATCAATGTGAAGTTTTCTAAGCAAATATATATGTGAACACATACATAACACGCATAAAAATGCAGGGAAGGGAGATACCTTTTTGTATGTGTGTGCGCCTGCATTAACTTTTGTGTCTGTTTTGCGCGTCGGCAAATCAGTTAAATCCCGTTCTTTTACATTCGTTGTATGTGCGCAGCTAATTGGCTGGCGTGCTTAAGCTTAAGTCTGTGCTGTTTGCAGTTAATATTCGCTGCGAGTGTATGTGTGTGTTTGGAAGTGTGGGTGTGTGCAGTGCTTTATGGCCTTTTGCTGATTGGCCAATTAAAACGAGCGCTTACTACAAATTACAAAATTAACGCGCTTAAAGCTTCAACTGCAGTAAGCTCTCTTAGCACTGACAACCGACAATAGCAATAACAACAACAACAACAATAACTAACAGACATGCAATTGTGTTTTGCAGAAAGGGCGTTAGACTGTCTGCTCCTGTGAGTGTATGTGTGAGAGTGTGTGTGCTGCTGTTGTATGCTTGGCATATTTACGCCAACTTTAGTTATTTGAATTACGTGACTTCAGCAACAGTTCTATGACTGAGTTAAACAGCGCAGAGACTGACACACACACACACACACACACACACATACACACGTTCACCTAAAGCTGACTTAAACTTTTTGCAATTTTTTAAGCACACACACACACTTACGTACACAGAGCATATTACTTACGTACATACTTATAAATACTTACATTCTATCTGTCTGTTGATTACACATGCACGTAAAAAAATATTGAAGCAGCAGCAAAGGCAAAGCCAAAAGCAAAGAGAGTGGGCGAAAAGGCAGTAGAAGCAGCAAATGCAGTCACGACACGAAAGTAAATAATCTTTGCTGCACAGCATTCGCAAGCAACAACTATATGTACAGTTCTTGCAATTTGCGCTCTCTTTTACGCACTCTTTGGCTGATCCGTTTGAAAAGCTTGTGTGGCAGTTAGCTTTTGCGAGTGCATATAATCCTAGCAGGCAGCCTTTGCATTTGGTACATGCTGCAGATGGCGACAACAACAATTTGCATATTGAGCAGCTATTTAACAGGCCTTTCAATTTCACGCTATGTTTAGCTGATCTGCCTTTGCAAGTGCATTTAAGCTTTTGGACAACAACAATTTACATATTGAGCAGCTATTTGACTGGCCTTTTCATTTCACGCTCTCTTTAGCTGATCTGCCTGTGCAAGTGTATTCAAGCTTTTGGTGTGCTCAAGCTCAAGATGGCGACCCCAAATTGCTGTTGTTGTTGCTGCTGCTATTTTTGGCTGTGAGTTTTGTAGCCGTAAGCCAAATAAGTGTTTTAGCAGACAAGCAGAGGCAGCGGCAGAGGCTGACGTCGGCGCTGCAACAGCCGGAAGTTGCTACGACAGCTGCAGGAAACTCTAACTCACTTACTCACACACACACACACAAGCTCATAAGGAGCACCTTACTATCTATCTGCTTTGCTCTGCGCGCGCGTGTGTGTGTGTGTGTGTGTGTGTGCGTGTCGGTTCACGTTGCTGCCCTGCTTCTCATGCTCTCCTCCGCTATGCTGTGGAATTGTTGAAAGTTAGCAATAGATTTTTAACGGAAGTTGCACATGTGCGCACGTGTTTTCTACCAATGCCTCCCCGCGCTGCCCCTGCGCTACCTCCCAAACAATGCCGAAACTCAATTCACGCCACACACGCTGTAATTAAGGGCTGTGCATGGGCGTGGCACATCATCATTCAAGCGCAGCAGATTAGGCCAACCGATTGCCTTATCCCACCACCCCTCGCCCCCTTCCACCTCCTCCCGAATCGGTCTTCCTGCTCCGCCCTCAAACCATGCCCAGGGCTGCGTGTGAGCGTCTACTTAACGAGAATTTATCGTCGTTGCTGCCGCTGACATATTTACCACTTTAGCACTTTGCTATTGCCCCAAAGATCCTCCAACAATCCCATCGCCCCCCTCCCTCTCTGGCCCTACTTGTACATGCAATTATGGCAGCAGAAAACGTCTTGTCCAAGTATCCAATTCGCTTGCTGACTGCGTGTAATTTAATGGAAAAAATTGCCAAGCAAAAGGATCTCTGCACTTGAGGTCCTTCGTCGCAGCCTCTCGCTCTCCCGCGCTCTCTCTCTCTCTCTCTCTCTCTCTCTCCACGTTTTCGACTGCATGCGATTAACCCGAGCTCCCAAAAATTAATGCATTATGAATGTAAGCTGAGATTGCGCCACACTAACTGCCTATTTATCAGTCCATAGCAGAGACAGGGGGAGAGAGACGGTTGGGGAGGGAGGCGACGGGAGAACGCATAAGTCGTCTGCTGTTTGTGTCACGCAACGTTGTCGAGGCGTAAAATGCGACAAGGCAGACAATGAAGACAACAACGACGACGCAGCATGGATAAACAACAACAACAACAACAACAATGAATAGGGAGCGTAAGCAAGTCGTTGAGTGTGCTCGACTCTGAGACACCCGTTCGCATTTTTAAGGGCAGTGCACAATACAATTTTGTGTTCATTTCGATTTCGATTTTAGTTAAACTCCTGCTGTTCTGTTTTACAATTCTTTATTCCACTTATGGCAATCTATTAATTACATAATCTAGCAGTCGCCATCCTTATTGTCATTATAATCTGTTCTCCCACTTCAAAATTGCAATTGAATTTGGTCTGCTTAAAACAAATTCACTTTACTTCATGCCTTCTTTGTTGACTTTGGCTTTTACTGTTTAGCGATTGTTGATATAACTTGAAATTCGATTAGAACACTTAACAGTTTTTCAAATCGATGAGCAATTAATTTTAGATTTCTTGAAAATCATTCTGTTTGTCGCTAGACAATAACTTGCAATGCCCGTCTAAAATTAGCATAGCGCGTATAACAACAACAACGACAGCAGCAGCAACGAAACCAAGAGAGAGAGAGAGAGAGAGAGAGGGGGGGGGAGACAGAGGGATAGAGAGTCTTTGGCTTAGGCGTTTGTGGCTTAATTGCACTATCAGTCGTCGAGTTGGCTGTGAAGTCAGTGCGGCAGACTGTGAGGCAGGCAAAATGGATTGAGCCGCTCGCAGTGGCGCCACCTGGCGGCTATTGTTTGCCAGTTATGTAAATTTATGATTATTTTGCGTGTTTCTGGCCATGATGAAGAGGCTGTCAGCCCAGCGAGCAGCAGGAGCAACACGAGCAACGGCCTAGCAACCAGTAACCAATTCAGCAGGACTAAAGACAATAGACGCCTCCGTAAAAAAACCTGCTGCAATATGATGAAAAGTATGCTATATATTTTATGCAGCACAACAAGTACGACAAGTCCAAACTAGTCTAGCATAGAAGGCATAGCAGGACAGCGGTGGCCTGCTTCTTAGCTAACACATATAAATCAAAGACAATCACAGAAGCAACTAATAAACATGCACAATAAATGTTCAACACACAGCCAACATACAACAGATTAACGAGCAAAGAATAAGGAGCAAGTGTTGAGTCCATGGAAAAAGCAAAGCCTTGGGATTCTGACTGCCTCTGGATAGATTCGAGAAGAGAGAACATACGAAATACAAGAGAATCAAGACAGTCTTTGATAGATGTCTTGTAGAAAGAGATTGGCAAAATGTGTAGCATGTTTCAAAAAGCAAGAAAATTGAGTCAGTAAACAAAATATGGAAGAAGAACAATTCAATTTGAGTAACGTTTTACTCTAATTTTAAGATTACTTGATGGTAGAATGCACACTTTATATTTGCAAGGCTAATTGTTGAAGTCCCAACAGTGATTCTGCATCAAAAAAAAGGGAGTTGCAGTAAATACTAAATAGCCAGTGGGTTGAAAGCACTTAACGTCAGTTTAATCAGCGAATAAATGACTCAAGTGGCAACATTATTAAGCTGGGCAAAATGAAATGGCGAAACGCAAGAAAAACTAATTAAATGTGCAGCAAAGTTCTCTGTGGCAATGTGGCATGCAGAACTCGCAGTGGCATAAGATTGCTTGGTGCCCCAACGTTGTGGCATGTGCGCAGGGTAGCAGGCAAGCAGCAAAATGAAGCTGTTCATAAATAAATGTTTATTGTCTCTACGATTGATTCATGCACACACAGCTCCGAATGAATGACTGAATAAATGAATGAATGTTCATCTATCCGGCTGAAGCTATCACCATCTCTACCTCCACCTCCAGCTCCTCCTCCTCCCTTGCTCTTGCTCTTTATCGCTTTATCTCTGTCTGCGTCTCTTGGACTTGGTTGGAAAATTAAGATTCAATTGTCTGCATTTCGTAGTTGTCATTGTTCATTACCAAATGGAACACAAAACGTATCAAATGTGAATGCAATCCAACTGCGTGTGTCTGTGTGTGTGTGTGTGAGCTGATGAAGATAATTTTGGTAGTCAGTGTAGCCATTGAACTTGTCGTTCGCTGCGACGTCTGGGATGTGGGATGTGGGATGTGGCGACACTCTGAGGCTGCTCAATGCTCGCCAGGCGGGGATTAGAGGCGTTACGACACGTCCCCTATCCTCTCAGCGTTGTTGTTGTTGTTGTGGCAGTTGCACTTGCAACTTAATGGACTTCGTATGTCATTTTCGAATTGCAATAGACTCTGAGCGGGTCGAGCGCAGGGCAAGAAAAAATGTCACCCACAGGCAGAGGAAGACAGCGCACACTCTGCCACACACACTGCCACACGCATGCCGTTGACAGTTGGCAGTGTGTGTATGTGCCTCAAATAGCGCTAAATGACCGCAAAGTGTTTTCATTATTTGTGGCTGCCAACAATTTATATCGTTCATTTAGGAATTTTTCTCTCTTTACACACGCATTCCCCTTTTTGACTCGTCCTCTTAGTTGCTTTCCATCAGGCGGGTGGTTTGTCAGATACCCTGTATTTGCTTGAAATATTTCAATAGTTCTTTCGAAAATTACATTTTGTTCCCAGACTTAAAGTAAAAAGAAATGTCTTTTCTTGCTCAAATATCGTTCAACATATTTCCAGTGATTTTTCAATTTTACTTACCTTAAATATTTGATTGATTTTTTTGTTTTGTTCCCAGACTGAAAGTAAAGAAACTATCTTTCCTTGCTCAAATATCGTTTAACATATTTCTAGTGATTTTTCAATCCAATTTACTTTAAGTATTTGCATTGTAATTACTGTATTGCAATTCGAATATATGCATGATCTTGAATTTTCCGTATTTGATTTAAAAGTCGTATAATTGCAAATGTTTCATTAACACTATGATGTGTTCACAATGTGTTGTCTCATGCGTCTGCGACCTAATTCAACTTAAATATCCGATTGCTTTTCTTGTGTTTGATTGAAAGCCATCTCTGTGTAGCTTAAGCTATTAGTGTAGTCTACCTCATTTGGCTTTGTACAGGATACATTAAATAGAGAGGAAAAGCATGCAAGAAGTAACTGGCGAAAAAGTGCGGACTGTGTGAATCCTGGACGTAGAAGTGGACGTCGACGTCGACGTCGACGTCGACGTGGACGTGGACCTTAGACAAGCCAGGACAATTGGTCGTGTGCTGTGGCCATCATTGTGGTCGTGACAAAGTCTGTGACTGCGACTCCAGCTCCTCATCTCTCCCTCCCTGTCTCTGTCTCTGTCTCTGTCTCTGTGTCTGTCTGTCTCGCTTTCGGTCTCGCTCTGGTTAGTGCGACATGTTCGTGGCTTCATTATCGCCTGAACGAGTTCATGATGTTGTCATCATCATCAACAACAACAACAACAGCAGTATGCGCTCCGTTTGGGCGCAACTTTTGCTGCAACAATTGCAGTATTAAGCAAGTCAATGAACCGGTTCCAAAGTGCTACGTAAGTGGGCTCAAAGTGCTGCAACTTTATTTGATTGTGGCTAGACGCAGTGCACTGCTAAATAAATGAATACGCACAAGCACAAAGAGGAGCATTAGGATTGTGAACTAGTTCGCAACTGGTTCGGATTGAGGCATTTCTGTTCTGTTAAACACTGAAAAGTTATTACAAGTAGCTCGGCAGGGAAGTCTAAATTGCCGGACTCAAATAATATTGTATATATATTATATATATAACGCATTGTCCACACAGTGCATTCTCAATTGAATTGCACATCGCAATAGACACGAACTGAAAGTTACTTAAGTGAAAGTTGAATTAATTTAGTGCGTTACGTTTCATGCTCGATTCATTTGATCTGTCAACGCATCGGCAATCTCTCTCTCTCTCTCTCTCTCTCTGTTGCCAGCGGCAAACCAAAAGAGAGGGAGAGAGAGAGAGCGGTAATCGATAGAGTTGACAGCACAGCGAGGCAAGTGGACACTGTTCTGAGTGCAGTTTATAAATGTCGATGACGACAGCGGCCAGGCGGCTAACTGCTGGCTGCTGGCTGCTGGCTGTGGAAATGGAGCAATGGAGCTTTGAGGTCGGGCGATAATGGTTCTCAGCCGAGGGGAGCGCGAACAGCAGTTGTGTCTTTGTCGCTGCTCACATCCTCCGTCCTAATGAGTAGAAGGGCATTATGAGTGTGTCATGGCATGCGAGAGGCAGAGGCAGAGGTTGAGGCTGAGGCAGTGGCAACTTCGACCTGAGTGTCAGCGACAAAGAGAGTTAGAGAAACGAAAACTTCTGGCTGTGTTCAGGCAGATGGCAGGCAGATCAAATTGAAGGCCAAACAGCATAAACGAATACAATTTAAAGTTGTACTTCAATTGATTTGGTTGAATTCCAAAATGTATTTTAATCGCAGTTGATTGTGAAGCAATAGAAGTGTACCATATTTGTTTTTGTCTCTGTGCATTGTGTTTATATTTTGCATTTATTTACATATGTGGCTTATGACTATTCAGTTTGGCGGGTGTTTCGCAGTCGAGCACACTCGGCAGTTTGTGCATTTGTGGCTGTCTGTGTGCAGTTAACGCTGCGAGTGTGCTGGGGCAAGCAGCGAGTATCAGTGACTGTCTATGTGGCAAGTATGTTTGTGTGGCTTGTGCGTCGATGCAAGGAATTTTAGTTGATAACGATTGTTGCTGTTGCTGTTGCTCTTGCTGTGGCCGTTGATGATGGTGTCGCTGTCGCTGTCGCAGCCGCAGTCGAGTTGCAACGCTGCAACGCGGCAATTGAGTGTTTGGTTTTGAATCGCAAGTGTCAATTTAGTAAATGTTTATTTTATGTGGCACTTGGGCGTTGTTTGCCACGCCCACGCCCACGCCGATAACGCACTCACGCACTCACACAGTTGCAACGAAATGGGGGCGTGAACCTTAATAACACCCCATAGACGTCAAATGAGCTAAGCGTAAGCCCATTAAATCTACAGTTTATTTCGCATTTCGCATTACAGTTGGGGCATGCCACTCAGTTGAGCAGCAGAATCGAGCAAGTTCTGCACAGGGTATTCGCCTGTCGAGCATGGCTTGTTAAACGCTCTTGCAGTAGATAATTTTAATAATTATCAACGGGTATTCGATTATATTCCTTCGACGATTCAATGTCAAGTGCAAATTAGATCTTTAAGATTATATCGTTAAAATCTTAAATTGAGTACAGGGTATTCGCTGGGCGTTCGTGACAAATGCAAACGTTCTTTTCTGATAAGTTGTAATATAAAATAGATCACAGAGTTGGTTTTTTTTATCCCTTTTACACTCGATCGAATGTGTAACAAGGTGAGTTTGATATGATCTTTACAAGATCTTCGCAGGTCAATACTATGCATTATACTTTAACTCAATTGAATGCAATTGCAACTGTTAGCAATTCAATTTCCATTTTGTGAAGGCGACTTTTCTGGGTAATCTTTAAGTTCTCTCCTTCCTTCGCTCTCTGTCCGTCGCTGCGTCTGTGCAACGCAGTCATAAATTTAAGCGTTACTGCCAATGCCATTGAAAATCAGTTGGAATAGAGTAACTTGCAACTTGCCACTCGTAACTCGCTGCAAGTTTATTCCACTCAATTGAATTGAAATTCCAACTTGTTTCTTCTGCTTTGCCAGCTGATAAATGGCGTCATACAAACAAATTTTAGCCGTCCGCCAACGTACTCAGACTATTTCCTAACTACGCAGCGATTGTGACTGAGAACAGCGGCAGAAAGTAGTGAAAGGCAGATATTTGATAGTCGATTACTAGTCGATTACTAAGTCTGCTGACTACACAGATACATAAAGAATTCTTAATTTATATCAACTCAACTAGTAACTCTGCAAAGAACGTGGAGAAATTGTAGAGAATGTTAATTCAGTAAGCAGTTCAACGAATTCCATTTGTGAGCTTTCTGACTGAGAACAGAGGTTGAAAGTAGTGACACTGCAGCGGCATCCTCAAAGTGCATTGAAAGTTGATTACTAGTCGATTACTAAGTCTGCCGACTACACAGATACATAAAGAATTCTTAATTTATATCAACTCAACTAGTAACTCTGCAAAGAATGTGTAGAAATTGTGGAGAATGTTTAATTCGGTAAGCAGTTCAACGAATTCCATTTGTAAGCTTTCCTTAAAAGCATCGTCAGCGTTGCCGTCGTAATCCATCAGAAGCCGCTTGGCAATCTGCTATCTAAAGAGCGTCTACTTAAATTATATGGACGGCTCTGATGCCAAGTGAATGTGTGAACTAGTTTTTTCTGCGTTTCGCCAGTTGCCATTTGCATTTATGGGGTGCGGGAGGGGAGGAACATTGTAAAGTAGAGCTAGCAAATGTTGCTAGGCTCATTAAGCAAGTTGCAGCCGCCGCTCATCCCCATCAGCCACAGCAGTAAATGGACAAATCTCGGGGGCGAGTAAAAAGGCGATAGAGTAAAGAAAAAGAAAAGAAGAAACTGAAGTAGAAGAGCATTAAACGTTTATGCGTACGCCCATTTTGAGGGCTTAGCTTAGCTCCGCGCTCAGATTTGCCTCCCTATTGATGGGATCAGATATTTAGGAGCAGCGAGGGGCAATTTATTATGCCACGAAGCGGATGCAGGAGACATTGGCTGAGGCAGCGTGGCTGGCACGCTGCAGTCTCACAATAATTGCCAACAGCAAGTAAATCCGACGCTTCATTAGTATCGATTATGCGTTTAATGACCTGCCCAACCAACTGTGGCCAGGGGGTGGCATGGGAGGGGGTGGTGGAGGTGGAGGGGGATTTGGGGCATAATGATTGTCGCCATAAATGTCGGAAAGCGTCAACGAGTGCGGCAGACATTTATTGAATAAGTTTATTGATTTATACGACTACCGAAATTTGCACTCGCATTCGCATTGCATAAGAACGCAGCGAACTGACGCATGACCTGCTCGACTTGCCTGCACCCTGTGCTGCGACACTATTCTTGATAACAGCTGAACTACACAACTAGTTGCAGTTCGAAGTGGCATTTCAGTGCATGCGAATACAAGAGCTCAAACTGTGATAGACTAGGCGCGCTATACCCTGTAATGCGCACAGACTAACTGCAGCTGCCTGCTGTGTTAGCCATTTGACTCTCCTTGGCTTACTGCAAATGATGTCTTCATGTGTGGGGAAGAGGGGTGCGCATGTGTGGGTGTGGGTGTGTGTGTGTGTGTGTGTGTTTGAGTTGAGCTTGTGCATGTGCATGCAATTTGCAAAGTTTTTTCTGGCTATGGCGGCAATAAAACAAATGATATTCTATAAGAGAAACTTTTGCTAGTTCAGGTTTTTATTTTCTTTCCTTTATTTCTTTGTGCCATAATCAAACTTTCGGCATTTACAGCAAGTACGCCAGTGTGCCCAGACTTACAACAAACTCGCATTGTCACACACAGCTCCAACTGAATGCTAAGCGGCTTGAGGCAGTCAGCATTTCAACTTTTGGGCTGCTTTGACAATCAATTCTCCACCGATTTCGATTCAGCTTGATTGCAGATTAGATTGGCATAGAAATAATTGTGCAACTATTAAATTGTCCTGATTGATTCTCATCGATTAGTCAAATTATTAATCGATGCGCTTGAGCTTGATTGATTCTTATTAATGAGCATTGTAATATTTGTCTACTTATATCATGCGATATAAGCAGCAAACATGCAAAAATAATAATTAGAAGATGGTTCTTTATGTGAAGGGAACATTCTTTTTCTTTATTATCATAGTATTATATTTCTTGAGTTGCATTGTAATAATTATCTATATTTTCATGTTCTTTATGTAAAGGCAACAATCTTATTTGTTATTGTAAGAGTATTTATTATATTTACCTCACATATCATGTTTTTGTAAATTGAGTTTCATTGCAATAATTATCAATGTTTTTATGTGTGATATGCAGAAATAAGTTCTTTATGTGAAGGAAACAATCCTTCTCGTTATTGTCATAATATTATTATTCTCTCACAACTTCATGTTTTTGAGAATTGTGTTTCATTGTAATAATTATAAATATTTTCATATGAGATATGTAGAAAGAAGTTCTTTATGTGAAGGAAACAATCTTATTTGTTATTGTGATAATATTATTATTCTCTCACAACTTCATGTTTTTGAGAATTGTGTTTCATTGTAATAATTATATATATTTTCATATGAGATATGCAGAAAGAAGTTCATTATGTGAAGGAAACAATCGTTCTCGTTATTGTCATAATATTATTATTCTCTCACAAGTTGATGTTTTTGAAAATTGAGTTTCAGTTGCAAGTAGCTTGTGCATGTAATCTGTAATCTGAGTATAATTAGTTAAAGCCGTGGCAAGCGAGTTGCTGGCTGATTGAAGACGTCGGGATAGAGATGAGGAGACGTGTGTGGAACTGGAGCTGGAAGCAGTGTGCAGCAATTACACACTGTTGCATTTTGTATGTGGCTCGTTTCGTTTGTTTTCGTTTTGTTTTCGTTTCTTTTCGTTTTGCTGGTCAAATGGGTTTTCATAAATTTTTGAAGCGCATTTTCATTTGAGAGCAACTTTTGGCTCCGAGCCAGAGCCTGGTCGAAAAACCAGGATGCCTTTCAACCACAGACAGACAGACAGACGATTTGTGTGTGTGCGTCTGTGTGTGTGTAAAGTTTTGGCTGTGCAACTTTGCGTAGTATCAGTGGCAGAGGCAACTTGCAATTTTGAAGTGGCTCAAAGCGAGAGCTCGAGTGGCGTTTAGAAATTTGTTCACAAGTCGTCGTCGTCCTCGTCCTCGTCGTCGTCGTCGTCGTCGTCATGCTCATCCCTCTGCTGCCTCATGGGTCCTGATCCTTGTCTTGTCGACATCTTTCTGGTCGCCCTTGCAACGTCATGCCCGCCTAGACTCCTTACAACTAGTTGCAATTTGTTTGCAAAAGTTTTAACACCATTTACTCGGTTTCATATGAAGACAATTAAGCGAACGATTAAATTTATATTATCAGGGGATGCGAGAGCTTCAGCATCTGTCCTCCTGCTTTGTGTGCGTCGGCGCCCCCCAAAAACTTTTGGCCTTGTAAACAACATTGCATAACACGACAGCAACGACAGCAACAGAACAGAGCAACAGAGATAGCCAAAGATAAACTGGATTGGCGAGAAGCAGGTCGAGCATGGTGGTAGCTCGCTTTCATATTCATATTCGCATTGAAAGTTGCATTATTTTTTCAAGGCCCCCCCATGCCCGGGCTCATTAAATACGCATTAAAGTTTAATTATAAACATTTTGCGCTTGCACTTGGCAGCCCCCAAAAATGCTCCAAATGGCCACAGCAGCCAAGCAGCGCAGCGCAGCGCAACGCAACGCAAGGACAGCCAGCGAGAACGCGTCGAAAGCGCAGCGAAAGTCAAAGTAATTTGCCCCGCCTGCCGCCTTGCACCCTACAGCGAGTGTGGCAGGGTCGATGGACGGCTCAAATGTCGCTGCTGCCTTTTAATAAGCTCGTCGCCAATCTACTTTTGTTGTTGTTGTTTCACCTTAAACAGTCGCTGACATTTTATACTCCTTTTGCTATTCGTTTTATATACGAATTGCAGGGATTCAAGAATAAGACTGTTGCAGTGTGTGGCATCTTTGGATTTGAGTTAAGCAAGGATAAAAGCGAACCAGACAGCAGCAGAAGTGCAACGCATAATCCTCTTGTTGCGTATTGTAGCGCAGCTCATAACCAAATGGCCGCATTTTGCATGTGCCGTAGCAGGCTCTTGTCCTTGCCACCCCCCCCCCCCCCCTGGCCGCCATGTATTCGCCGCGTTCTTTTGCAGCGCTGACTGCTCCAAATGACTTTTATAAATGCCATGAATATATACTATAATACTATATATGTGTATGCGAGGGCCGGGGGAGGGTGGTAAACATAATTTTTAACGCAGCACTTCCTCTGCTGGGGGCACTTTGCAACATTCTGCTGCGAGGCGGCGGCCACGGGATGGGCAGTGACCATTTAGCATTACACAATTCGCACTTTCGCATTGCTGCAGCTAATTTTCGACTGGCGCTCCACACAAGTCGCTCCCCATTCCCCATTCCCCATTCCCCATTCCCCATTCCCCATTGCTCGATGGCTGACCTTTAAAGTTGGCGCATTGAGCTCGGGAGGAGAAAACAAAGTGCTAATAAGCCCGGCAATTGCCTTTAAAGTGGGCAAATACTTTGCCTCTGGACAATGCCAATGCTTATCGCCATTTAATGTGGCGTCCTGCTTGCTGCTTCCTCGCTTCTCTACCAATCACTGCCCCGTCTGTCGCCCAGATACAAAAGCGGGGGGGCAACAGACACACACACACACACACACACACACACACACACGCACACATTCAATATCGTTTTACTTATCGTTTGGCCATAAAAATTGCCAGCGCAGAAAATTGTTTAGTCCTTTTGGCATGTCTGGCACTTTGAGAGATTGGCCGAGGGATAGGAATACACTTGGGCGACGCCTGGGGGAAGCTGTGGGGGGAAAAGGGATAACCGCAATTGCTGCACTCGCCAAAAGCGCAAGTGTTGCAAGAACTATGTCTCATTTAGACTTGCAACAAGTGTCGTGAGTTTATCAAATATATATACACATATTATCATTATAGATTCATGTTGTTCTTTTATTGCATTAATCTCGTTAACTTATAGTTTAGGCTGCAACGCAACTCGGTTATTTCTCGCAGTGTAGCAGCAGTGTCTTCGTCCAGTTGGGCATCTTTGAATGTGGCCAGCGAGCAAAGCTGGCAAAAGATTGAAACTTTGGCTTGGGCTTTATCGCGACACTGCTGCTCTGCACAGTTCTCCTTGCGGGCTTTCTCTATTCTCTATTCTCTATTTTTTATGTTTCCGATTTCGATTTATTTGCAACCCAAATCTTGGATGATGTTGACGATGAGCACGAAGCTGGCTGGGCCGCTGGGTTGTGGACTATGATTAAGATGCTCGCTTCATTTTTTCGTAATTTTATTGAGCTGCTCGAATGAGTTGAGTTGCCTTCAGTGGAGTTCGGTGGAGTGTTGAGCCTAATGGCACGCTGCTCGCAGCGACATGCAAATGTGCCTGGCAAAATAATTACGAGCTCGAGAGCTGAGGAAATGGTGAAGGGAAAGTTTGTTTCCTGCGGTTGTCACTGGCAGCGGTTGCTGGCAATTAAAAACTTGCCAAATTCGGTTGCCTTTTTATTTGCTGCTGTTGTTGTTCGTGTTGTTGTTGTTCGTGGCAATAGATTTGATTTGAATGCAGCCAGGAGAAAGCAGAGTGTTTTAATCAGCGTCGACGTCCTTGTAATTCGCATGCAAATTGCAAAACTTAAATTAAATGTCAGAGTCGAGGCACACAACAGCCACAAGAACAAACAACAAAGCAATGTTCCAGCACGAATACCCTGTAAAGACAGAGAAAATAGCTATTAATTTCAATACACCATGCAGATTGGATAATAATAATGTGTAAGCTCGGCATTTCACGTCTTTATATACAGTTCTGAGCTAAGGCAACTTTCAGCTGGCAGCATGGGAATGCGTGCGGCAGCAGTCAGCTTTTGAGAGGCAGCAGCGCCTAATGAAATAATTAATTGCACAAAGGCGACAGAGCAGAGCAGAGCAGAGCGCAGCATTGAGCTCAGTGAGTGAGTGAGAGGGAGCGAACTACGGCCGGACGGTCAATTAAACGGCTGCACTTGATTATTAAGTGATTTATATTAAGCACCTGA
Organism: Drosophila rubida; assembly: GCA_035046165.1. Taxonomy (NCBI): domain Eukaryota; kingdom Metazoa; phylum Arthropoda; class Insecta; order Diptera; family Drosophilidae; genus Drosophila; species Drosophila rubida. The sequence goes on from JAWNOF010000023.1 coordinate 999,748, forward strand.
CTTAGCCGGGCATTTCGAGCTCGCCCGGTCAAGGCGGCAGGCGGCAGGCGGCAGACAGGACGAACTCACCTCTCACTCTCGGGCTCGGGTGGCAGCTCAATTTGTAATTTGTGCTAATGAGTGCGTTAATTTAACGCCTGATTAACGCAACAACCGATGCTACCTGCGGCCGGCTTTTGGCTTGTGGCTTGTGGCTCTTGGCTGGTGGCCGTGGCTCGTGGCTTTTGGCTGAATAGTCAATAGCAGGTTAGAGTTGAGGGCAACGGCTTACGCAGGAGCTTAACACGACCTCTTTGACTTAATTTATTATCCCCGGTCAGTCTGTCGCTCCGCCTCACAGTCTCAGCCTCTCTCTCTCTCTCTCTCTCTCTCGTTCCACTTACCAGCCGTATCATAATAAATGATTATGTGTGCAGTTTGTGGCTTAATTATGATTAATTGTTGTTCTCGGCCTCACTTTGTTTGCGCTTCAATGTCTGTTTAATGAAGTGCGCATAAATCGTGTGAATATATAGACAGCAGGTGTGGCGCTTGGAACGAGTGGAAAGCGGAACACTTGGAATGCAACAACAAAGTTATGCCAGGCAGAATATCTGTTTAGCAAATTTGCAAATCTAGTGGGAATCGCACACAAAATAGGAATGCGAATACAAGAAGAAATGAAACAATTGGAAATGAAGATAAATCGTGAAACGACAGCAAATTAATTATGGAAATCAGAAAGAAGTACAAAAAGTAAATCCTACAGTACAGTGCAGTGATAGTGATAGTTGAAGTTGAAACTGAAGTGGAGGCGAACGATGTGTGCTGAGTGGAATGAGTGGACAATGGAACAGCAGGGATACAAAAAAGCAACGTTGAAAGATACACGCAATAATCCCAAGTGTTGCTGGGGAGGGTCGTTAATAGGATGGAAGAAGGTTGCGGTAATGTTTGTGGCGTGGAGGCACATCGATGGCCATTTCATAATCGCATTGATAGCTCGGCTAAGAGCGACAACAGTGAACGTGGGGGGCAGACGGGATAAGCAGAGAAGAAAACTTGCCACGCTGCGAAGAAGGAAGACGAAGAAAAGTTTGGCTAGTTACTTTTACAGTTATTATTGAAAGCTGGCCAAAAAAAAAAACAAAAAAACTTTGGCTTATTTCATTACGCCAAACTTTTCATTGCGAGCCACGCATACACACAAACAGACAAACAGACAAACAGACAAACACACGAGCAGACAAAACTCATTGTGAGATGGGACATTACTCATACGCAACGTTGCACACTTTGCGCCTTTTATCAATGCTGAAGTTTTCGGCTGGTGGCACAAAACAAAAGTAAGCGAAAAACTTGAGCCACACGAGTGCGAATGCGAATGTGAATGTGAATAGTACACTCATTGAGCGTATCATGTAGCCTAAGCGAAGAGAGAGAGAGAGAGTGAGGGAGAGGGAGAGGGAGGGAAGCAGGCAGCTGAAGGAAAGCCAAAGCCATTTGAAACGTCAAACAAATTGAATTGAGGCTCGACTCGGTAATAGCGCTGATAATTGGCACCAACCAAACTTGCCCAACAAACTGTCACACTCCCACCAAAGAGAGGGAGGCACTGCCTGCCCGCCAGAGAGCGAGAGAGAGAGAGAGATGGCGATAGTGGGGAGCATAGCAATTCAATTGCGTTTGACGTGTGAGCTTTTAGGGTTTTTATTACATTTATGAATAGAAGGAAGGCTAGCCCAACTAAAGCGAGCCCCAGCTGACCTCAACCTGTGGCGGGAGCGAGGGCGGGGGCGGGGGCGGGGGCGGGGGCGTGAAGTGGAGTTGCAAGGGGCGTTGTGAGTGCTTTCTGGTCTTAGATTTCATCACCATGTGCCTGCCATATATATGAGTGCTATTCATACATTTGTATATGAAAATTGATTTGTTTGATTAATGCGCCACAACAAATGGCGTATTGTCCTGCTGCAGGACCTACTGCCGCCCCCTCCCCTGCCCTTCCCTGCCCTGTTCGCTGTTACGCTGTCTTGTATCTTTAGTTTATTAATTGCCATCTAATTGTGGCTTGGCATGCAAACGCTCGCTCCACTCTTTGTCTAATTGAAAAAGTGACCAGCACCCAGACTGCAGGGGGAACAAGAGGGGAGTGAAGCACAGACAGAGAGGGAGGGGAGAGGGAGAGGGAGGAGCGACGGGGGTACGTGTTTGTGTGCGTGGGCAGAATGCAAATTAATTTGTGCCGCAAACTTTGAATAAATAGAAAAAATAAAACATTTGCTGAGCTGCCAGTGATTGTGATAGACTTGCAAATACCACGCAATCGTTGTAGAGGATATGAAACGTGTTCATGTGGAACAATATATATGATGGGAGTTGTAACTTCAACTTTTACTAGGGGAGTAGCAAATGATAAATTGTATTTATTTTGGAAATCAGTTAGACAACATGAAACATTCGAAATTCCTGAATGTTTATAAACATTACTAATCAGCTACCTGTTAACTATTGAACATATTTGCAATTGCAAATCAATGCTACCCGCTCTGCATAGTCTGATGCAGGGTGGCAGCAACAACAAGAAAAAAGGCGAAAAAAGAAAGCAAGAGGGAACAAACATTTTCACACTATAACCAAATTAAAAGTTGTGCAAACTAAAAAACAATTTGTAAGCCAAAAGTTGCCACATTCAACAAGAGGGCAGCAGCAACAGCAGTCCATCGCCTGAAGGGGCATCTTGTTGTTCAGTGTGACGAGTGTGGCGAGTGTGGCGAGTGTGGCGAGTGGAGAGTGGAGAGTGCACTGTTGCACTGTGGTTGTTCCTGATTTTTAGATGTTCGCCCTCGAGGCGATTTTTGAACTCATCTGGCGTTGCTCTCGTTTGCTTGGCACGTCTCTCTCGCCTCCCGCTGCTCGTTATTGTTGCCACATTTGCACTCGTTGCTTTGACGTTCGCTCGATCTCGCCGCTTTTATCTAATCAAAACAGTTGGCGCCTTGCTTCAAAGCGCCGTGGGCCGCCAGCAAAAAATTTGTTATTTGATTTTTTCATGTTTCGCTTGATTGTATTTCGCTTTTTTTTTTTGTTTTTAGCGTCGCTGCAGAGCGTAAATCGAATCACAGGCGTCAATTGAATTTTCATATGGCGCCAGTCTTTTTGCTCATAGGCGGAAATGCTGAAAAGCGGAAAAGCCACAAACAAAGCCAAAGACAAAGAGAGAGTGAGCGAAAACTCAACTCAGGAGTCACTTTCACTTGCCAAGCGCTTGATTGATTTTGATTTGGTTTCGGCTTAAAGCCAAATGGAACAGCGCGAGTTCCAAGATTCGTATATCTGCACCTATTGACACCTATCGATGATCCTATATGATGTGAAGCAACTAAGTGCTTGGCTACGTAGGCCCCTAACATTTGCCTTTGCAACGAGCCCGCAACTGCAACGGATTCGCTTTGCGATTAATCTGCAAAATGTAAATGGGGTCGCATGGCTATTGCTGTGGGGCGCTTGCCACGCCCCTAAATACTTAATATAAAATAAAATACAAGGCAGACGCTGACAGGTTAATGTCAAATCGTGCAGCCAAAACCAAAAAGCCAACAAATTGAGAGACAACTGAGCTGCCAACCTAGGGTGACGGCAAAATACCCTACAAAGAGAGATTTACAATTGAAATAAATTACTTGGCATACACAATCATTGATTTAATTGAGATAGAGTACTCTTTTCTCTTCACTTTAAACTGTCGTTATTTGTCGTTCATATTCAAATTTAAGCGAGCGAACTACCCTAATATTGTGAAGCAGAGCGAGGGTATGCCAAAGTGACAAAAAGAATAAAGTGAAACGAAAATGTGGAGCGTCAACAAAGGGGCAACAAAGTTTGTTGTCGTCATCATCATCAGGCGGGGTGGCAACTCTGCTGCTGCTGAAACTGACGCTGAAGCTGAAGCTGAAGCTGAAGCTGTCAGCTGACAGTTATGAGAAAAAGTAAAGCTGACGAAGACGTCAGGCAACCAGGCAGCCACGTCGGGGAGGCAGCGGGGCAACAAATTTGTTTAGTCTTAGTCTGGCAACCTGCCCTCTCTTCCTCTCATCGCTCAGCCGCAGGCCATTTTGGTAATGATGGCTTAAAGAACGCCCCACTGCGACAGTGTGCTCTGTTTGCTTGCTTGCTGCTTGCCTGCTTGGAGAGAGGGCATGATAATTATGTCATAATGTGTGTAACGTCCTGAAGACGACACCCACGTTGCAGGGTAGAACGATTCAAAACAAAAGCATATGCAACTCGAAAAATCAAGAAAAGTGACAGATATAAAATTACAAATTAAGAGATAAATTACAATGAGAAGTAAACTAAAATCAATTAAAAAAGACACTAGACTATATTTTAGTAACTGTGCAAATCAATCTACAACATTCACTTAGTTGCATCGAATTAAGAAATCTTGCAATGTTTAACACAAATTGTTAAGTGATATACGTAGACAAATTCCGATTTACATACAAAATATATAAACATGTTTTTGTGATTTCTTTGCAAGCAAAAGAAATACTATTTTAAATTGTTTTAATGAAATTTAAAACCACGTATAGCAAATATTTCATAGGGTATTTCTGATTAGACTTGTGTGAGACTTATGCGTCACACTCGTTGTGATTTTAAGCGTGCTTTTTTGTCTGCTTTTTTTTTTGAACTGTGAGTCCTTGTGCGAGGACGCGCCGTTAACAGAGCGTGTAGCGGGTTTGCTTAGAGCGGGGATGGATTTGAGGATTGAGAAGTGTGTGTGACGGCGGGAAGGGGGTGTCAACCGCTAAAAGGGCGTTAAGTGTTTTATTTACCCTCAAAATATAATTTATATAGAGCAGCGAGTGAGCGAAAGAGAGAGCGAAAGATTTGTATTTCGACGTTTTTTTTTTTCTTTTTTTGGCAAAGTGATTTAAATTTGAAGGCCCTCGCTCCGTTTTGTTTGCATTCTGTTTGCTTTTCGTTTCGTTTTGTTTTGTTTCATTTTGTTTTGTTTTGTTTGCTCTGGTTTGGCTTGTCGCAATTTGTGAGGTTAGATTCGACTTTGAGGCTATGTTGATTACTTTTCTCATTTCCCCCAATCTGAGTTGCTTGATGACATTTTCTGGGTAATTTGCAGTACTCACGCACTTGACACCCCCCCGTCTCCTTCGCCTTGGCAATATCCTTCGTCAACGCTCTACGATTGCGGCCAATTATTGTGTCTTTATCGCAAAACGCTGCACAAAAAAAAGAACAACAACAACAACAACAGCCAAAAAAGAAAATGTGTTGAGCATTAATTCTCGCTGGCTTGCTAAGCGCGCTCGCACCTCGCTCCTCGCTGCTCGTCGTCGTCGTTGTCGGCTGGCAAAGTAAATTAAAATATTTTAATGAGTGCAATTTATAAGCGGGAGCTGCTGCGAGTCCTTGGCGTGTCCCTTGCAACTTCTTGTGGCAACTTGTTGCGACGACATTTAATTATTGGCGACAGGATAATCAAGTAAACGCGCCAAGAATTTCAATTTCATTTAACGGTTTAACACATTTTAAACAGCCTCCGAAAGCCTGACGCAGGAGGGCGCAGAGAGGGGGGCGAGCGGGTGAGCGAGACGGGGTTAAGCCTCAAGTGTCATGTTAACGGCACTAAACGAACGACAAACTGGCTAAAAGGACTAAGGACTGAAGCAAAAGGGTTTTTGCTTTAGCAATTTGCCGTTGATCCTTTCCCACCATTCACCATTGAGCCTCATTCTCTGCTCATTCTCCCATTGCTATCATTCAACAATTAGGAATGAAAACAACAGAACAACAAACAACGAGTAAACAACAATGGGAACGAGATGGAGTGTGGGAACAGCGAGAACAATTAACATAAACATAATGCCCGCAAAGACAATTATGGCTGCTCCAATAGAACAGGGCTAAGCGGAGGGACACGGACTGGTGAAAAGGGAAGAGCGAGGAACCATGGAGTGAAATGCAGTGGAACGTTTGAGAGAGGAACGAAGGGCAAGTAGGTGTGAAACTATAGATGATGCGATGGAACAATAGAATGAACTGAAACGAAATTGATAAAAGAGCCAACGAGACGGCAATCGAGTGCATAGAATCAAATTAGTGGAATGGTGGAATGAAACAAGGCAACTAGAGCAGAATACGTGACATGTGATGGAGAATCACAAGAAACGCTAAAAAGCAACGCATATAATTAGATGGGAAAGGTGTAGCTGAAACAATGGAATGCAACAACAGATTTGTTTTGCAACGCAACGAAATTGAATCATTGTGTAATATATTGAGCATAGAAAAATGAAGAAAAATAGTTGCTCAAGGACATGTGGCAGCAACAAAGGCCACACACACACAAACACACACATGCATGTAGTGGGCGCTTATTCTCTGCTGGTCACACACACACACACACAAACACATATGCATGTGGCTTGTGGGCGGATTGCTGGCTAGTGTCGCCATTGCCGTCGCTATCGCATTTGGCTGTGGGAATGTAATTAGTTGCTCGAGGTGCTTTAATTAAAATGTATATCCTTATTGTCCTGCCCACGTTCCCGCCCTCGACCACAACGAGAGAGAGAGAGAGAGAGAGAGGGGGGCGAGGAGAATCGGGTTAGGCGGGCCACGTAATTGTTCCGTGTTACAATTAATTATGTCAAATGGCCACCACAGCAGCAGCTAAGGCAAAGAGGAGGCTGCCAAAGGAACCGCTCGCCACTCGCCACTCGCCCAATCACGAGTCGCTGGCCACTTCAGATTGGAGGCAGGCAGGTGTGCGAGTGTGCGAGTGTGTGAGCGGAAATCACATCGAAGGACCAAACAAGCCAAGGCATAAAAATATAATACGGCAGCAGCTGTGAGAATTGAAAGGAATTGAATTGGATTGAATTTGATTTCCATCCAATTCGATTGGATCGCATTGCGAGCTGAGCGCTGCACGCTGCACGCGGCACGCGGCAAGCTGCAAGCTGCCAGCTGCCAGCTGCCAGCGTGCTATTGAAACAGCAGGAAGAGCGGAAGGCCAAATGGTCAGGGACTTGTCAATCAATTTGCATATCGATGACTTGAACATAAAACCTGCCGCACAAATCCCAATAAATACATTTAATAACGCTAAAATTGCTCGCGGGCAACGAATCGAATCACCAAAATATTGAGCAGCATTTACTAGTAGCCAAATAAAGTATTCAATATTTAATTACAACAAACAAGTGAGCACATATTGAAATAGTATAAGCGATATTCTTAAGATTGTATAAATATATTATTATATTGTCGCATTTTGACTTCGGCTTAAAATAGACCTGGAGTTTTACTGCCAATGTTCTTTTTCATAATTTAAAACCAATTTATCGATGTACTTTGCCAGTTAATGATAAAGTACATTAAAATATTGGTGAATGTGTGAAAATCCTCTATTCAAGGAAACCTAATATTAACATTTATTATCCTAACTATATCTTATTATATTTGCCCTTCGACTTTATCAATATATTCTGTTATTCCAGATGATTAACACATCATTCACATCACGCGCATTTGCTGCGGGATATCTAAAGACTTTCAAAAGGTCAAACTTTCAAAGTACACACTGTAAGTGGCATTCTATGAACACTATTTTATTTGCGTAGTAATAATATTTTTCGAACATTTTCAGATAATGTCAGAGTTAAATAATCAAGGGGATTGCCGCATTGCCGACTTCGTTGGCGACCAACATCCGACTGGCGGCATTTCAGTAACGGGCATCGCCTTTTATGTTGCGCACGAAAGGCATGAAGCGGCAACTCTTATACTACAGCTAAAACTGGGAACAGTTTGCAATGCATGCAGCAGGCCGTTATAAAATGTACCACGCAGAACCAGAAGTTGAGGGGCAACATTGCTCAACTGTCAAGGATCGAAAGCTTCCTAGCAAAATACTAGCGAAATTTCCAAAAAACATTTATTAATTTCGCATTTTGACTGCGCATTTGTGTGATAATCTGATCGTCAATCACCAATTATTGCAGCACTAATACATTACTTGCTACTCCTATATTTATGGTAATACTTAATAATTCTTAAAGAAACTTAAGGTTTAAATTTATAATGAATTGTGTTAAATTAAGTTTATATATACGCATTAATTTTATTTGAAAATATTTTATTCCTAAGTCGGATTATACCAACTCAGTAGTTGAAATACCAGGCGAACATAATGGAGCAGCAGATTCTTCCTTTGGGTAGTTAAAATTTTGACCTCATCCTAAAAGTATGCCACTGTTTACGAACATGTTAAACTTCCGTTTCCGCAACTGGATTGTTTGACTTTTCAATATCCCCTTAAAAGTATGCCACACAATTTATTTAGCGTTTGTGTTTATTAAAATTGTGGCATACTTTTAGAGCGTGAAAAAAATCAGCTTGCTATTTGATTATGTTCGCCTGGTATTTCACCGGCTGATTCGCCACTTTTAGCCGTTCGCAGTGATTGCGAGCAGACAAATAAATAATTGTGCAACAATGAAAACAACTCTAATTACAAACAACACCATTTATGGAGACAATAAAAACAGTAAATTTAAGAATTCAAAAAAAGGGAAATTTTTAATTTTCCAAAATAGTAGCATACTTTTAGGTGGAGTCGTCTAACGATTCAACACTTGTAATTTTTCGTTCCGGGGGCTGAAGAAAACAAGTTGAATTCTCAAAATCAAGGATATCTCGAGAACGATTTGAACGTCCTTTGGTAGGTTAATAGTCCTCATCGAGGACCTGTGTTTGACGCAGGACCTGACGCGATCAGACAGGATATGGCCGAGATATACGTAATTTTCTGTTTACAAAAAAGTCCTTGCAATTGAGCTGTCCACAGGATATTCGTCCTTTCGAGAACGTCAGCTGCTTTGTATAGATTAGAGCTATCTTCATGCCAAAGGACCTCCCGATCGTCCGTCAAATGGCCAAGTTACAGGTGATTTTCTGAGTTTTTGGCATTTTTTCTATACCCACCCCTTGGAAAAATTTCATACAAAATTTTTAAAAAGGTCCTTAAAATCCTTGAATGCCAATTGATAGTCCTAGTTATCGTGATTGCAAAAATGTATGTCCTGGCGAGATCCTTTAGGATTTGGCGGAGTTATGATTAAAAAACAGATGTCCTTTTTCGAAAATAAGCTATATCTCGGCCGTATCCTGCTGCATTTTCAAAGGACTTGTATTGCCAGGATCACAAGGACCGACACTATCGTTTGGCATCAAGAAACTATGGGGTCATCTAAGGATCCAACACTTGTAATTTTTCGTTCCGGGGGCTGAAGAAAACAAGTAGAATTCTCAAAATCAAGGATATCTCGAGAACGACAAGGACGATTTGAACGTCCTTTGGTAGGTTAATAGTCCTCATCGAGGACCTGTGTTTGACGCAGGACCTGACGCGATCAGACAGGATATGGCCGAGATATACGTAATTTTCTGTTTACAAAAAAGTCCTTGCAATTCAGCCGTCCGCAGGATATTCGTCCTTTCGAGAACGTCAGTTGCTTTGTATAGATGAGACCTATCTTCATGCCAAAGGACATCCCGATCGTCCTTCAAATGGCCAAGTTACGGGTGATTTTCGGAATTTTTGGCATTTTTTCTATACCCACCCCTTGGAAAAATTTCGTATAAAATTTTTAAAAAGATCCTTAAAATCATTGAATGCCAATTGATAGTCCTAGTTATCGTGATTGCAAAAATGTATGTCCTGGCGAGATCCTTTAGGATTTGGCGGAGTTATGATTAAAAAACAGATGTCCTTTTTCGAAAATAAGCTATATCTCGGCCGTATCCTGCTGCATTTTCAAAGGACTTGTATTGCCAGGATCACAAGGACCGACACTATCGTTTGGCATCAAGAAACTATGGGGTCATCTAAGGATCCAACACTTGTAATTTTTCGTTCCGGGGGCTGAAGAAAACAAGTAGAATTCTCAAAATCAAGGATATCTCGAGAACGACAAGGACGATTTGAACGTCCTTTGGTAGGTTAATAGTCCTCATCGAGGACCTGTGTTTGACGCAGGACCTGACGCGATCAGACAGGATATGGCCGAGATATACGCAATTTTCTGTATACAAAAAAGTCCTTGCAATTCAGCCGTCCGCAGGATATTCGTCCTTTCGAGAACGTTAGTTCCTTTTTATACATTAGACCTGTCTTCGTGCCAAAGGACATCCCGATTGTCCTTTAAATGGCCAAGTTACAGGTGATTTTCTGAGTTTTTGGCATTTTTTCTATACCCACCCCTTGGAAAAATTTCATACAAAATTTTTAAAAAGGTCCTTAAAATCCTTGAATGCCAATTGATAGTCCTAGTTATCGTGATTGCAAAAATATATGTCCTGGCGAGATCGTATAGGATTTGGCGGAGTTATGACTGAAAGGAAATGTACTTTGTTGAAAAAAAGTTGTATATACAATTTTAAAGATCCTTAAAATCCTTGAAATTGAAAATAAATGTAATTGCACAAATATACCCTAGATGTCCTATAAATCTGTTCTTGTGGGTCTTCTATTTCTTCAAAGCATATGCCTACTCATCCATTGTTATATTATCCCAATATCCTTGAACTTTCATTTGCTTTAGATTTGCGAGGAGTATTTATATTCGTCTGTGCTTGGATCTCAGAGACTACAAAAGCTAGGCGCACCGAATTTGGTATACAATTTGCCCTTTCACTACATGGCTCAATTTAGTTTTAATTTGTAGAATTCATGTTTTTCTATGGTGCTTTTATAGGGTATTTTTCAGCTGTGCTTATCGCGACCCTGCTGTGTGTGTGTTGAGATTGCTGTTGCTTTGGCTTTGGGTGCTTTGTTGGTGGTAGCAGCAAGTCTACCGACTACTGTCGACTACTGTCGACGGACTGTGTTGTTGGGTTGGCGCTTTATTTGAGTTACGTGACCCTGCGCCATTGAGCGCCTGAAATTTCTTGCGACATGAACATGCAACTTCATTCGGCACACACACTCGCACCCCCCGCTGCATAACGTATGTGTCTTCGGTGTGTCTGTCTCGTTGACTGTTTGCTGAGGGGGAGTCAGGCAGCCAGGCAGCCAGGCAGGCAAGCTGGCAGCCTGGCAGGCAGCGCTATGTCCAACTCAAGGAGCTGATGTCCTGGCAGCAGTATCCTGGCATGTTGTCGTCGTAGTCGTCGTCGTCGTGCGAGCTTGTTAAGTTCATTAAGGTTGAATAATAACAACAGTAACTACATTTTAAAGGAGTTGTCAGAGAAAGCGAAACGAGCAGCAGGCAGCTAGAGAGCGAACGAGAGAGAGAGAGAGAGAGAGAGAGGGGGGAGAGCGCGAGCGTGTCCTCGCATGCTCTGTGTGCGAGTGTGTGTGCTCAGGTGTGCTACGACGACTTCATCTTCAGCTCGTGCCATGTTCCTGTTGGGCTGTGCCTGGCTTGCTTGCGTTTTGCTGTCTGCTTTCTGCTTTCTGCTTTTGCCTTGGTTAGTCCTTGTTGTTAACTGCTCTTATTACAACTTATTTTACTTATGCTTGTTTTTACCAGCACAACAACAGCAACAGCAATACGAACAACATGAACAACCAGGACAACAACTGAATGGCTGTAAGGACTTTTGTCTTGTTTTTTTTTTTGTTTTCTGTGGCATTTGCCTCGACTTAAAGTTGCATTTACATTGATGTCACAAAACTCTTCGGCCGCACACGCATACACACATACTGCGCACACATACGAGTAGAGCGCACATTTGGGCTAATCCTTGACTCCACCAACAGCTTCCATAGCGCCGCTCCTCGCGCCTCCCTGGTGTTTGCCTGCTTCCGCTTGTACGCTGCGGGCGCAGCACAAACATCTTCAGTCAGCCGCCAGAGCAGCGCAGTGTCAGCGAGCGACGCAGCTAGCGATGGTCGCGTGTCACGACACGCGCCACAACTATCGTCAGCCCGTTACCATTTGCTCTATATATAACCTCTTCTCTGCTACATATTGTCAGCTTTTTAAAGCAACAAAAGAAGGGCACGAAATTATTCGATTGCACATTAGTTGTTTGAGAATTCTAAAATACATTTATTTATTATTATTCGTTTACACATTAGTTGTTTGAAGATTCATAATACAATTATTTATTATTATTCGCTTACACATTAGTTGTTTGAAGATTCTAAAATACAGTTAAATGAAAATCATTTATCTAACTTTCTAGGTTTATCATCTGCTGCGTTGCGGGCAGCGGGACAAACTAGGCAACGCTTCAATTTTGCCTTAGGTTGAAAAACTGAAATTCATCTTCAAGTGCCTCAATCAAATTTAATAATAGCAATCAAAATAGCATTTCTAACTAGTTTTTGAAATAACAAACTTATATATATATAGTTAGATATATGCAGCTTACTATCGATATTATTCAATTGTTATAGGTTCAAAATGCTAGAGCGTGACTCTGTGACAAGCGTCAGCCTGTGGTCTGCTCTGACAGTGGCCACAGACAACATGTGGAGGCAAAGAAGAGGCAGCAGCAGCAACCACATTATTGGGAGCAGGCGAAAAAAAAGCAGCGAAAATAATCAAGTTTCCGACAAACATCAACATGACGCCAAGATAAAAACCTCCAGGATGCGCCAAAGCAGCCAGTACTAACGTCGCCGTCGCCGTCGCAGTCGCAGTCGCTGCCGCAGTTGACGTCGCTGCCAGTGCAGATAAGATAAGACACATCAAGAGCAGCAGCAGCAACTGAGTTTGAGACTGCGGCAGTTGCTGTGCAATTTCTATTACTATTACACTGCACATATGTGGTTGATGCTGTGTAGTATACCCTGTACTATGGCCAGGACAACAACGGGGAGTTTAGTAGAGTAAAAAGCCAACAAGTTGGGCAAAGATCTATTTAAAATAGGGCAGAGAAACTGTTCAACAATTGTAGTCAAAAATAAACTGTAATAGTCGCAATAGCAAGAGCAGGCAGAGAGTAGACTTGTCGTTTAAGCGCACTCTACATACAGGGTATTTGTGGGTCGTGCGGAGTGCGTTGCGCGCTTTTTTTCGGTGGCCCTTTGGCACTAGATTGGCTGCTCCTCCAACATCTCAAACTGCTCTCTGCTCTCTGCTCTCGACTTGAGCCTTAGTCTTTCGATTTAGCCGGCGCTTGGCGCGTTTCAAGTTTTGTGTTTGCTTTGAAAAGTATATTGGATTGGCTTTCCCTTCCCCCTTCCCATTGCTCTACCTCCCCCCCACTCATTTAACCCATGCTTGAGGCTCTGGCGCTGCTCTGATGTTGATGCTGACGTCGTCGGCCTTTGCTTTGTTTTAATTTTTCAAGCGGCATCGCAGCAACACAAAGGAAGAAGAACGCTTCAAAATTGAAGATAAACCAACCGCATCGAAATGACTTTGAGATAGATTAAAATACATTAAGCGCTCATCGGGCGATAAATCATGAAGTGGTGCAGCAAAAGCAGTTCAAAACAGCAATATAGACACGTACGAGTAATTCGCAGCTCCGACGAGTTATTGTTACATAAGCAATGGTTTAACTTTTCAGTTTAAATGCAGTTCAATAAAATGAGCACAAATATTTTGATTCGAGCATGATTATGGATTTGATATAGCAAAAGTTAGATATGGATTTGATATAGCAAAAGTTAGATATGCCATATCCCTCGCCAGCTCTTTGCATGTGCCAACTATTTGCCTTCTGCCGCTGCCTCAACTCTTCAAAGGTCAGTCCGCAAATATTTTTGTTTTAGACAGTTGATGGAAAAATGTTGAAAGTGTTGTCCCAACAAACCTTTATGTGTATCTTTCCCCTCCCTCCCCCCTCTTCCACTGCTTCTGCCTCTCTGGCTGGCTCTGTTGATGTTGCCGCTGGCCGCAAACAAAGCCACTTCGAATGTTAAACAAAATTATAACTGAATTCGTGCAGACAAAAAAAAGGTTAGTTGCCAATACTTTCGCACACACGCACACACACACACGAGCATACGAACACACACGCACACACGCTCAGCGCGGCTAACAAAAAGTGTTGCATACATCGAGGCGCTGTTTGAATTTCTGCTGAAGTTAACATTTTTATAATTCCATTAAGCGGCTGCTCGTGCCTGTGTGTGTGGGTGGGTGTCTATTTAGTCAGCGTGTGTGTGTGTGTGTGTGTGTGTGTGTGCGTAACACGAAGCTGCCCATGTCGCACTGACAACAACAACAACAATGGCAACTGGAGCAACAACAACGACAGCGGCAACAACGAAGGTAACCAAACGGTTCCGCAAAGTTGGCTCCAAAAACTTTTTGCGTTCATAAATCATTTCTCGCTCTCAGCTTTCCTCTCCCCCTCCAGCCTCCCCCCCCCACCTGCCACACCTGGCGTAGGCACTTTTAAAGGTGGAAAAATACTTTTCGCTGAATTTGTAGAAATGCCAAAGCGACGGGGAGAAGGAGTTGTGTGTTGCCATTCGAGTGGTGGCGCTGCTGCTGCTTACTGGTTCCTGTTGCCCCATGTATCATCTGCCACACACTCACACACATACGCACTGGCAGAGCCAACTTGCAACTTGTTGCCCAGCTGAATGTTGCCTACCTGGCGCCTTGGGTTACACAATGCGCTGCGCTACTCGCTCGCTCGCTGTCGGCGTCTCTGGCATATCCCTTGTCATTTTTAATTTATGCACCGAATGGAGCCCAACCCCAGAGTCCCTGAGTCTCAACACCCCCCTGCCCGTCCTGCCCGTCCTGCCCGCCGTTCGCGCTCTCAGCTCAAACTTGGGCTAAACTTGGCTTCGCTTTTTAAGGCAGATAGTTGACTTATGGCCCATATCAGCGACTTCCCCTTGTCGCCCCGCGCCTGCACCACATGTGGCATACAATTTAATTGCGGCTTTTGGCCACAATCAGCATATGGAACGACGCCTACAAAGAGATTTCCCACTTTCCAGAGATGACCCGAAGACTGCGCAGCAATGGAAAGGCTTCGCAAGAGTTGAGCCAACATATTTGAGGGACTTAACCCCTAGTGCACTTAACCCTTTCGTTTTCATTTCATGCTGCCCCTTCAATTTAATTCAAATGCCGGCAAACATTACTGTTCCAATGTGTAAACACTATTTCCAATAGTTGCATTGATGTATGGCAGCAAAATAACTATTTCAACTGCAAATGTCTTCTAGGACTGCTTTGAAGCAGGTAAAAGAAGTGAGAAGACAACTTTACAAGCAAAACAAAGTATGTAATTCATTAAATTTAATGAGAGTAAGCTTCAACTTCAAGAAATACCTGGCAAGTGCTATCAAGACATCTTCTCCAAACCAATATATTGATGTAGATAAAAAGATGTGAGAAGACTACGGCAAGTTTACACGCAATACAAAGTATGTAATTTATTAAATTTACGTCAATTAATGAGAGTAAGCTACAACTTCAAGAAATACCTGGCAAGACACATCTACTCTAACTAATATATTGATGCAGATAAAAAGAAGTGTGAAGAGTACTGCAAGTTTAAACGCAAAACAAAGTGCGCAATTTATGAAATATACATCAATTAATGGGAAATTGAATACCTAGCAAGTGCTAACGCGGCATCTTCTATAAGCTAATATATTGAAATGATTTCGCAGCTAGTTGCCGTGGTGTCATCACTTTTAGCTTTAGTTTTATTTGTAGGAGATTACACAGCCAAAAGGGCAACCGCGCAGACCGCAGTCGCCGCACCGCAACATGCACAAACACAACAATTGCAGTTGCATGCTTCGCTCCACTCCTCCGTCCTCTTTCTTGTGCTCGCATTTCACTGATGTCCATCAGAAACGCCGCCCAGGGACGCTGCCGGCGCAGGGGGAGGCGTAGAGGACTCGAGACTGAAACTGAAACTGAAACTGAAACCGGGCTCCACTGAGCGCGCTGCCCATATAAAATAACAAGTCGTGCTACCCTGAGGGCCAATCTACTTCTTGTACCCTGTAATTGAACGAGGCGAAAGGCAGCAATAAGAAGCCGAAGAGCAGACTGAAGCTAGCCATCATTTGTTGGGCATCAGTCAAAAGTACTCAAAGCAGTTCATTAACTGGCTAATATTAGTCTTATGAATGACATTTTTTATGTGCTTCGGCGACATATTCAAGCTCATTCGCAATACAGACAATAAATGTGCGTTTTACATACATTTTGGGAGGTTTAAGTGAGTAATAAGTTGAAAAGTTATTAGTTTCCGTAACCTACATTGCACAGTGACTAATAGAATGGCAGCGAGTGTAGCCGGACAGTGCTGTCAACACAGAGAATTAGGAGATCAGTGGCTGAAGTGCTTACAAAGTCCTAGCTTAGCTTTATACTCAAACTCATTCGTATTAAAAGCAATAAATATGCATTTTACAAATATTTTAAAACGTTTCTAAATGCAATACAAATTCTTATTTCATTGATAACTTATCAGTTAATGCAACCCGCATTTTCCCCACTTCACTGTGACTAATAGAATGGTAGCGAGTGTAGCCGGACAGTGCTGTCCACGCAGATAATTAATAGATCAGTGGCTGAAGTGCTTACGAAGTACTAGCTTAACTATATACTCAAACTCATTCGTATTGAAGAGAATAAACGTGAATATTACAAATATTTTAAAAGGTTTATATGGCAATCAAAACAATACTTGTTAAGTTAACAACCTACATTTTGCTCAATGCGCTGTGACTAATAGAATGGCAGCGAGTGTAGCCGGACAGTGGCTGAAGTTCCGCTCTTACAAATTAGCAGCTGCTGCAGTTGCAGGGTGTGCAGTAGTCGACACCTTGCCAGGAGCTGTGATGCAAAGTAGCGCGTTGCTGCGGTTGCACTTGCATCTTGGCCTAAGGGGGCAGCAACTGGGCGAGAGGGAGAAGGGGGGGGGGGGAGAGCGATACGCAGGCCGACGGCGCATTTTTTTTGGTTTATGCATTTATCTTTGCGCTTTGGGATTGGGATTGGGATTGGGATTGGGATTGGGCTGCAGTTGTGGCTCTGTGTGTGCTGCCAGACCCGCAACCCCCCCTCCCCCCACACTTCAGGCCCGCCCCCGACGCTGACGCTGTGTGCTTGTGGGGCGGCAGCATTCGGTTGTGCGCATAAAAATTAAAAATTTCATTAAATTCACAAAAATGCTTCAAGTGGAAAAATGTAATATCCTTTGGGGCACAAAGGATCTGCATATAAATGCAAATGCAAACGCCGCGCCTGCTGTCCGCATCGTCGACGACTGCTGTCCCTCCTGCCGTCCCTTCGTCCTGCTGACTGGCAAAACGATATGTTGTCCCGCAACAACGGGCGTGAAGTGTGCAGTGTGATGTGTGCGAGGCGCCACAGCTGTCTGCATGAATGAACACACACACACACACACTTGGATGTGTTGCAGCTGTGTGTGCGGTTGCATCGTAATTATTGTGCGCATTTGATAAACAAAGCAATTGCCCAAAGCAATGGCAATTGCAAAAGCAACTAGCATTTCTCTCGATCTTTTTTTCTTTACCTTTCGCTCTTTGGATCTTTCGACTCTTCTTCGATCCAGTTTGCTTGCTAATTTGTTTGCCTTGCTTTGTCTTGTTAGTCTGCTCCTTGATCATCTGTCTCTTCACTCGTTCCCTCGCTCTTCTCCTTTTCCATAGCCTTGTCTTTGGTTGCCCCTGTTACCCTCCCATTCAACTTATTCAACTTGCTGCTTGCCATTTTCCCTTGGCCTGTCTTGTGCCTTGTGGTCTTCTCGCTTCGCTGTGCCCCTGAGGCAGCTGATGAGCTCGCACATCGACAATAATTTGCCTAATAAGAGCTCAACAGATTTCGCACACATCTCTCACATGACTCCGAGAAATGCCAGCGTCGCAGAAGTCGACACAAAAGTCGCCGCCGAAAAGTTGTTAAATTAAAAGTTTTCGCCGCAGCCACAAAAAAAAAGAGCAGAAAACCCGAAATAAAAGTCACAAAAACTTTTTTAACTGCTCAAGCAGCCCTCGCCTTCTCTGCCTCCTCCTCTTCCCCCCCTCAAGTCACCCCTTTTGTGTCGCACATGCAAATACTCGAGTATATTTCTGGCTGCCTCCCACTCTCGTTGCTGCGCCTGGTAATTATGAAGCTTGTTAGGAAAACTGCGACATTTCCAGTCGACAAAGTACTTAAGGCACCCACTGTGTTCGTGTGTGTTTGTGTGCAGCATAAATGAGACGCTTGGCACTCGATTTGCAAGTTGCAGTTGCACAAGTCACAAATGGCAAGTTGCAAGTTGCTCTAACTAAAACTCCAGTCAATACTCAATTGCGCCACAACTGTTGTTGACTAAGTGATTGACTGATTGATTGATTGACTGCTTGCTTCACAATGCTAAAGTCTGCAAGTGTAACAAAATTGCCACAGTTCATGGCGTGGCATCAAGTTGCTCTTCAGGTTTCAACAAGAACGTAGAGGTTGAAGGGACAAAGTGAAGCGAAGCAAAGAGATAAAAAGCTCTACTTGGCGCATGAGCTCAGAGTCGTTCTCATTGCGAATCGTTAGCAGTAAGATCAGGATTTGTAAGCTGTCTAATTGTTGTCAAGGTACTTCTTGTTTAAGTCGTCCCTCAAGGATTTTTCCGCGCTTCGGAATTCCCAGTTTGTAATACAAACTTCCCGCTTTGTTATACAAACTTAGAGCTTTCTCCTCGCTTATCATATCGAACTTTCTTATTCCCCTCAAATGAATTATTCCTCGAGCTATTCCCGAGAAGTTCCCATAATTTGATGCCAGCTAAGAACTACTCTTAATCATAACCACTTTCTTTTTGTCTAAAGAGTGCTTTAAGCAACTTGCAGTCTAAGAACTTTTGTTACTGGATTTCTTTGTCGCTTCCACGCCCAGCTGTTCTCAAGGCCACCCGCATGCCCTGCAAGCAGAGTCTCCCTTCCCTTCACAAGCCCTCCGGCAAGCTCAAGGACACTCCTGCTTATCCGGCTCCTGCTAATGCATTCACTAATTTGTCACAGTGCAAGATCGCATCTTCTATCATATCAAACTTTCTTATGGCCCTCAAATAAATCAACCCTCGAGCTAAAGGATTGTTTCTTGATTTTAGTCCGATAACTTTTCCTAATCATAAGGCATGCACTTTCCTTTGGTTCATCTGCTAAATCATTGCCTTTCGAGTGGCTTTCCCTACCTCAAGGCATTCAGACTACAACCAGTTGTCCTCAAGGCCACCCGCATGCCCTGTACGCAGAGTCTCCCTTCCCTTCACAAGCCCTCCGGCAACCTGAAGGACACTCCTGCTTATCCGGCTCCTGCTAATGCATTCGCTAATTTGTCAGCTGCTTATCCACGGCGCAAGATCGCAATTAGCCAAATGGGGCAAGCAGCCGCTAGCAGCTGCCAGTTGGCACTGCGGCCAGTGCAAGTTGTCCGCTTGCCACAGCCACACATGCCACACACTGCGCTGCTGCTGCTGCTGCTCCTCGCTTCGCCTCGGCCAGCGCCCGCGACGACCCTCGAAGGTGGAGTGCCGCTGCCCAGCGTGTACCAGGCGCCCCGGCTGATGCGTGCCGCGCTGAGTGTGCTGCAGCGCCACGTGAGCGCGCGCTACAATGCGCTGGCCATCATGGACCTGTCGCTGTCGGAGCGCCACCATCGGCAGGCCATCAGCTACCTGGTGAGCGGGCTGGGGGCACGCGTGGCGGTGCAGCTGCTGCGCGACGCGGTCATCGAGGAGCCGCGCGATCACATACTGTTCGTGGTGGACTCGGCGCGTGCGTTTCGCGCGCTGCGCTTCCACTTCGCCACCTCGCTGTTCGACCGCGAGTTCAACTTTCTCATAGTGCTGACGAGGCGCGCGGGGTCGCGTGAGGCGGCGCTGCGCGACATCTTCGCCACCTGCCTCAGCTTCCACGTGCTGAACGCTGTGGTGCTGCTGGAGCAGCTCGACGGCGTGGTGCTGCTCTACGGCTACCGCCTCTGCGCGCCCGACTGTCGGCACGCGTTCACGCCCGAGCTGCTCAACCGCTACGAGGACGGCGCGTTCGTTGTGGGTGCGTCGCAGCAGCGGCTCTTTCCGCGTCCCGTCGGCAGCCTGTACGGCTGTCCGCTGAACGTGAGCTGGGCGCCGATGCCGCCGTTCGTCATGTTCGAGGGCAACGCCAGCGACCCGGCGCAGCGCCGTCAGCTGTCGCGCCTCTCGGGCGTCGACGGCGTGCTGCTCAAGAAGCTGGCCGAGATCTACGCGTTCCGCATCAACCTGCTGCCGCCGTGCGAGCACACGCGCTACATGGACGACAGCAGACGCGCGTTGCAGGCGTTCGGCATTCTGACCAGCGCCGAGGACTGCTTCGCGCAGCTGAGCGCGACCAACTCGTCGGTGGCCATCGGCGCGCTGAGTGCCTCGCACTTCTCGCACCGCGCGCTCTTCTCCACGACCAGCTCGTACCACCAGAGCGCCCTGGTGTTCGTGGTGCGGGTGGAGCACATCATGGGCTCGGTCAGTCAGCTGGTGCAGCCGTTCTGCGGCTCCGTCTGGTGCGCCCTGGCGCTCAGCTGTCTGCTGGCTGTGCTGCTGCAGTGGCAGGATAGCCGGCGCACTCTGCGCCGCCGTCGCTTCGACGCTGCCGCTTGTGCGCTGCGCGTGCACACCAGTGTGCTCGGCAATCCGCTGGAGGCGGCGGGCTTGCCGCACTCGCTGCTCTGCCGTTGTCTGCTCGGCGTCTGGCTGCTGCTCGCCTTGGTGCTACGTGTCGCCTATCAGGGCAAGTTGTACGACGTTTTCCGGCTGCCGTACTATCCGGCCGTGCCCGAGCGCATTGCCGACCTGCTGAGCGGCGACTATATGTACTTGGCGCCCGACTACGCCGACTACTTTCCGGTCAATCGCACTCTGCTGCGGGACCACAGCTTTCTGACGCGCTTCGCCGAGCTGGAGGCGGCGCCCGCGGGCTCGCGGCTGACCACGGTGACGCTGCTCGACAACCTGGCGCACTACAACCAGCTCAACTGGCAGTCGAGTCGTTTGACCCACGTCAAGGAGCACATCTACATGTACCAGCTGGTCATGTACTTGCGTCGCCACTCGGTCCTCAAGTTCGCCTTCGATCGCAAGCTCAAGCAGCTGCAAGCGGCGGGCATCGTCAGCTACGTGAATCGCTACTTCGAGCAGCGTCTCGTCCACGCCCCCTACACCCAGTTCACGCATGAGGTGGTCCCCATCCGGCTCGAGTTGTTCTGCGGCCTCTACTCCGTTTGCTTTGTCATGCTCCTGTTCGCCGGCCTCGTCTTTCTGCTCGAACTCTTGAGTCCACATGTCCGCTGGCTGCAGCGATACTTTCTCTAACTACCTCCGCACTCCACGCTGCTCAACTGCACCAATCACAGATGACCATCATCAGCACTTTCGTCGGCAGAATAAAGTCACTCTTCTCAATAACTAATCGCAAGTTGTTTACATTTGCCACCAGATTCAGAGCGCCAAAGGGTCTTCGAGAGCCTACACTGTTAGTCTAGAGGTGTAGCAAGTAATCGTGGAAGACTGTTAACTGCAAAGTTGTTGGGAATAAGTGTAATTCATTGCAAACAAACTCTAGCTGGTCAAAGGGTCTTTAAGAGTCTACACTGTAAGTATGAGGTAAGGTAATAAGAAGTAATCGTGAATGAGAGTTAACTGCAAAGTTGTTGGGAATAAGTGTAATTCATTTCAAACAAACTCTAGCTGGTCAAAGGGTCTTTAAGAGTCTACACTGTAAGTATGAGGTAAGGTAATAAGAAGTAATCGTGGATGAGTGTTAACTGAAATATTGACAGGAGCAAGTGTGATTCATTTCAAGTATATTCTCGATGGTCAAAGGGTCTTTAAGACTCAACACTGCAAATTTAGTGCTCTAAGAAGTAATCGTGGATGTCTGTTAACTGCACTTAAGTCAGCAGCAAGTGTGATTTAATCTGGAATAACTTTAAATTTCAATATTGCTAGGAGTAATAGTAATTCATTCCAAATAAACTCTCGCTGGTCAAAGGGTCTTTAAGAGTCTACACTGTCAGTCTAGTGGTATAAGAAATGATCGTGGAGGACTATTAACTACACTTTTGCCAAGAGCAAGCGTGATTCGTATCAAACAAACTCTTGCTGGTCATAGTCTTCAAGAGTCTACACTGTAAGTCTAGTGGTATAATAAATAATCGTGGATGACTTTTAACTGCAATGTTTCTAGGAGTAAACTCAAACAAACTCTCACTGGTCAAAGGGTCTTTAAGAGTCTACACCGCAAGTCTAGTGATAAAGGCAGTAATCGTGAATGGCTGTTAACTGCACTTTTGCCAGCATCATACAGCCAATATTCTCAATTAACTATGTTGCTTACAAGTGTGATGCATTTAAAAGTCTCTTTGATCAAAGGGTCTTTGAGAGTCAATTCTGTAAGTCTATTGGTATAAGAGTAGCAATCGTGGCTGCATTTTTGGATTGAGTAAGTAGCGAAAGTTTTCAACAAATTATGTTGTTTATGAAGTTCTCGCCAGGCAAAAGGGTCTTTGAAAGTCAATACTAAGAGAGCAGTAGTCATTGCTGATGTTTGACTACACTCATCTCTGAAGTATCATAGAGACTCATATCGTAAGGGTTAGCTGACGTGATCTTCTTCGCTGTCCTGCTGAGTTTGCCACATGTTGCGAGTGGCAACTGGCAAGTGGCGACAGCGCAGCATGGTGACGGGTTGTGCCCCATTTTGTGGCCAGCTGCTGCTTGGTTAGTCGCCAAATAACAAGAGTCTTGTTTTCATGCACATTTCCATTATGACACCGCCACGAGCATTTGTTGCAGGGGCGCACAGTGCTTGCCACAGAGTGCGGCGCCCTCGTTAACCAGGCAACAAAACAACGGCAACGGCAACGGCAACGGCAACGGCAACTGCAACTGCCACTGCAACAGAGGTCGGACGAGGAACGAACTCATTAGCCTACATGGCCGCATTTTCCGCCTACGTATAGCACATGTACTTCTGTACGTATGTATATGTGGGGCATGCCGCATGCTGCACGTCACAAGTGTGGCACACAAATGTGGCGGCAGGCGAGTCGCCTTCTCGACTCTGCCAGGCCGCCATGCAGCTTGTTGGCCAATGTTGCCGCCTGCCTGCTGCATATTTTGTTTGCTTAAATGCCGGAAGTGTTGCAAGCCACAGCAGCAGCAGCAACGAGTGCGGCAGCCACGCTGTGGCACGCTGTCGAGCAACTGGCAACTGGCAACAGACCGAGAACTGGCTGCAAGAAACAGCAGCAACAAATGTTGTCAGCTTGTAGCCCCACCAACGACTCCATCAACGACTTTCAGCGACTGCCGCAAAATGGGGCACACACACACATGGAGGTCGCAAGCAGAATCTATATGTCTGTGCTTGCACGATCACGACCAAGTTCATCAAAGTTCGATGCGTATTTACATTGCAAGCGTTAATAACACTAAACAATATAAAAATTGGCTATTAGCTAGAGTTAGCTTTTACTTTAATCCCAACTTGATCAAGTTTTTCTTTGTAAGTTGCAAATAATGCACAACTCAGTCAAGCAATAATGTTTGCTTATCAAAATTCTTATTCTAGCCTAGAAATGTACTTCCCAGCAGTTAATGACAATAATATGAAAACTTGATAGGTTCGTATGACATTAATTAGAGTTAACTTTTACATTAATCCCAACTTACTCAAGTTTAACTTTTAACAGTAGAATTTAACTGTTAGTTGCAAATAATGCACAACTCAGTCAAGCAATAATGTTTGCTTATCAAAATTCTTATTCTAGCCTTGAAATATACTTTCCAGCATTTAATGACAATAATATCTAAGCTTGATAGATTCGTATGACATTAATTAGAGTTAACTTTTGCCAACTTGGTGCCCAAGGCCATTGTTGCTCATATAGTATTACTTTGCACAGTAGAATTCAATTCCAAGTTGCAAATAATACACAACATATACGAGCAATAATGTGGCGTTTTTCAAAATTCTTATTCTAGCCATCTTAAATCAGGCATTGTAGGTTGTAATGCAAAGTAGGTAGGTTTGCAGTTATAGTTGGGTATTTATTGCGAATAGATCGATATTCAAATTTAGATTGCTGAAACAGACTTTGCAATGTTTTCTCTCATTTTCATAAGCAGTTTTGATTTAAGTGTGAACGTGGCTTGCATTTCCATAAAAGCAGTAGGAATTTTTAGGAATTCGACGAATTTGAAGGTTCTCTAAGCTCTTGCTTTGCATTGTGCAAGCAACAAGTGCGCTTTTCAACGTTGTATACATTATAAGTAATGCCTCGCTAAATCGATGCTGTGTCGCGCTAGCTGCTTGAGCGTTGAAAACTTGTCACCTTATATGCATGTTGAATTTGTCAATTTATCACTCCCAGCTCGCTGCGATTTACCAGCATATAATTAGCTAATTTTTGCACTCTGCACAGTTCACACTTTTAGCGGTTTCTCGCTGTTTATCTGGCTGTAAATTAGGCTGGGCTGATTTTGCTTGCCTGTTTAGACTTCGACTTGTGCCGCAGACACAATTGAATGCTGAGAGTTCGCCGCACTGCTCCTCCGACCCTACCTGCTTCTTGTGCACCTCCGCCCCCGCCTCCTTCCCACCTCCTTCCCACCTCCTTCCCCACCTCCTTCGCCGCCTTGGCTCCTGGCGAGATTCCCACCAATGGGCACACACTTCAAGCTCGCAGCTCGTCAGCGTGCTGCTGCTGATAAGCGCTGATAACAAAGGTAAACAAAAAGCGGAATTTCCACCTCCCACCCTCAGCAGTCCTGGCCCCATACCTGTCCCCCGCCTCCCAACCGCCTCGGCGGCGTTTGTGTTTGGCGGGAAACGCTGCAATTCGTCAGCTGCCGCTGCAAGCGAAGCGCATGCGCTGGCCGAGTCTGCCGATTGTCCAGGATGCCGAAGTCGTGTCCTTGCCCCCGTCCCTGTTGCTGCCACGGCGGCAGTATAAGAGTCGGGAAAAACAGTGGGAAATTCTTGAGTGTGTTGCCAAACGCTGTGGTGCTCAACTGATCGCCAATCAATTTGGGTTCGAGATCATTAAGCGCCCGAATGCACAAAACGGGGTCAAATTTGCAATGCTAAATGAACACAGCGAGGGCAGCTCGAGAAGTGGTCGAGGCAGCAAACAAATATGTAAACTTGCAGCTATTTCTTTAAGATATTTCACTCGCTTGTTAAAACTTCAAAGAATTCTTATTTAGAACGACAACTTTTGAATCCTTTCAGTAAGTATTTTTCCTTTAAATTCGATTGCTTTGAATACCAGAAATTTGTTAACTTGGGCAGCACTGCGAAAGAAAGGATAGGGTATTGGTTGCACGTGGCCTTGAATCGATTAGCGGGTTTTTTTGTTTGCATATTTTGTTAGAATTTCAAAGAATTCTTGTTTGTAACGACATCTTTAGAAGTCTTTCAGAAAAGTAGTTTTCTCTCTGCTTTCAATTTGATTTCGAATTGTGAACTTGATGATAGGAGAGGATATGAAGCCACCCTCGCAGTTGGAGCGAGATGCGCTATCTGCTGCTGTTCAGTGTTGGTTGGATCTGCAGACTTGGCCTTGGCTCCCAGCTGCTGCTCCGCTTATCGAAGTTGCATCTCAAGCGACTGCCGCACTGCCGCACGCGATCGATCTTCGTTGGGCTATAAAAGCGATTGGCGGCGGCAAGAAGTGAAACAGTTATCTAGCAGCGTCAACAGTCGACAACATGCAGCTAACAGTGTGCTTCCTGTTCTTCTGCCTAATGAGCCTCAGAGCGTGGTCAGCTTGGTCGGCTGACTTGCCCAGCAATGCCTACTTGCCGCCAGCTGTCGAGCTGGAGTCAGAGACGGAGCCGGCACTTGTGTTGCAGCAACAGCAACAGCCAGTGCAACTGCAGCAGCTGTGGCTGCCAGTGCAGCAGGAATACGCGCTGGACCTGCCACTGGTGCACTACTGAGACAACAGCTCGACTGGCGCATACCCGGCTTCATTTCAATAAACAGTTTAGCACGTAGCAATTGAATTTATGCAACTAATCGCTCTATTCTACTCGACTTAAGTCATTTGCAGCAGCTGCCACTGTTGCGGTTCACATTTTCCGACATTTTTAGAGAGAATTTTCAACGAGATTGCCGACAACGCCACAACTCGACTAGCCAATACCCTGCAATAGCGAAACTGAATTTGTTGCTTATTCTACTATTCACTCACAAATAAAGCATAGATGCATGAATTGTTAATTGTGTTGATCCTGCTTCTTATTTACAGCATGCAGCGCAGTCGATGACACTGCGGCGGCTGTCAGTGTGAAGTAGAGGGTGTGTTATAATAGTTGCAGCGGCAACTGACAAATAGGAAAGCGGGAAGTCAACTCTTTGGCATCGGTTGCACAACCGCAACTTAATCTCTGTCCGCAGTCCCAAGTTGCCTCCTCTTCTGCGCAGTTAAAACTTTGGCCATGCGACTGCAATTGTGTGTGTGCGTGTGTGTGCGAGTGTGTGTGTGTGTGTGTGGTTTAATCAAGTTTCGCCACTTAAGTTTGCGCTCAGGTGGAAAACACTCAAAAGCCGCCTGACCGAGAACTGAAACTGAACCCACAACTAAGAGACCCTCCCTCCTCGCCTCCCGCACTGTCTCCTCGCTTCGCTCTCGACTCAGGCCACAAAATTTTGGGTCTGTTACAGTTTTTCGGGCACTGCACGAAATCGAGGAAGACAAAGCGCAGGTGGAGCGGAAGTCTTCAACCTGTTACGCATTTGGTTGCTGCCGCTGCTGCTGCTGCATATGCCAGCTCATTGTTTTATGGCCACTTCTCGACCCCTCGCCCCCCCACCCTCCCTTCCCCCCTCTTCTTCTACCACTCTTTGCCAGTTTTCTATCGCTCTTTTGTTCGCTCCCTCAAAGTGTCTCCTTCGCTTCCTGCACAGTCTGGAGTTGGTTGCTTGTCTTGCCGTTTTTTCGATTTTGGTTATTCTTTTTTTGTCGTTGTTGGCGTTTGGATTGTTTGCTTGACGGCAACTTTAAAATCAATTAAATTGAGTGCCAGCATGATTGCGCAAAATGATTGTGCAAGTTGCACATATACGCCCTCTATGGCTGGCGGGCTGCTCATTAGATTGATGGAATGCTCAAAGCTCTAGCAAGCAATTTCCCTCAAATTAGATTGATTACGATTCATGCACATTTCCATTTCCAGAATTAACTTACGGATTGTGAGTGAAACATTAAAAAACACGTAAACCTTCACTGATTGATCAATCAAGTCCAAAGCGACCATTTCAAACCTCTATCTGAATATGTCTTCAGTTCGCCATATTGTGCAACATATTTATAATTGGATTGTCTTAATCTCTTAATAGAGCAGTGTGTTCAATTCAAGGGGCATGCAAAGAGCTCTAAGCAAGCTATGCTTTAAATGGCAACAGCTTTGATAGTCGATATTCATAGTCAGAGTCAGAGGCAGTCCAGGCAACACTATCAAAGTCAGTTCGGTTGAGTTCGAGAGAGAAGCGAATTTTGAATCCCTCCAGCTAGAGTTCGAAATCGAGCGCAAACATGGAAGCGCTCCACGATATCCTTTGCGAGACCTTTTGGAACTGCGTGTCGCGACCACTCGTGATACTGGGCAGGGTGTTGTGGCTGTGGATCTGCAACAAGATCTACGGCTATGATCTGAGCGATAAGCATATGGGGCTGTTCAAGCAAACCTACAACTGGGAGCACGCCAAAGTGCGCGGCCTCGTCACAAGTCCGCTGACCACCGAGCTGGCCATATTGCGCCTCGATAACTCCGTGGTGCTGCGACTGCCCCACACAGATGAGTGCTTGGTGCTCGTCTGCAAGCAGCTGGGGAGCCTCAGTTGCGGCGCCTTTCGGCCCTGGACCTCTCCCGCCATCTGTCTGGCTGTGGGCGGCGTGGGCGGCGTTTGTGTGTGGCGCATCGAGGGGCAGGACGAGGAGGAGGACGAGAAGCAGGACGAGAAGCAGGACGAGAAGCACGACAAGGCGCAGAACGGGCAGCAGGACGGGGAGGAGTGCATCAGCGAGAGCTGGATAAGTCTGCGCGCCGGCAACGACTTTGTGCTCAACGTGCAGTGGGTGACCGACGGCAGGTACCTGGCCTGTGCACTGCTCTACGCACGTTGCGTCGAGCTGGTCGACGTGGAGCGGCATCAGGTGCTGGCGCAGATCGACGTGGACCAGGTGAACAGTCATGTGTGGCTGTTCAGCAACAACGTGGGCGGCATGCTGCAGATGTTCAACTTGCTGAACGTGTACGACAAGTCGCTGGAGGGGCGCCGCATCCCCATTTGGGAGCACCTCATGTCCGGGGGCTATGCGATGCAGGCCGCCTGCTGGGTGCCCCGTGGCTGCTGTGTGATCTACGCCCTGTGGCAGGACAGCAGGTTGTTCGTGTGCAACCCGTACATCGAGCACGAGCTCTTCAAGTGCCCCTACACCGACTTCTGGGCCAAGAACGTGCTCATCGACCTGGGCGTGATCATCTGCAACCGTGCTACCTGGTCGTACGAGGAGGACTGCGGCGAGATTCAGGACATGGCCATCGACCCTTGCGGCCGCTACGTCGCCGTTCTCTTCAACCGCCGTCCCTTCATCCTCATCTGCTCGCTCAACATTCTCTCGGTCGAATTTCGTGCCGAGGTGCGGCCGCTGCGTTTCGTCAACTCCTGCAGCGATCGTCTCTTAGCTTCGTGCATCGCCTTCGGCTGTCCGCAGTATCGGCACGTCGATCTCTTCATCGGCTGGTCCTCGGGCTTCGTCGAGAGGATCTGGCTCGAGTTGCCAGCGCCCAAGAAAAAAAAGATACCCATCATTGAGGAGTCCATGGAGACCGAGTGAGCGCCAACAACAACAACTCTGTTGATCTGTTCTTTGTTTGTTCTACTTTCAGAAATTCGTTGTTTTTTGTTCGTTTATAGTTTTCAAATTTGCGTTTACTTGCGTATGTAAGATTAAAATTATTACTTTTCAATTGCACACATACTTGCCTATTTCTTATAGCGACTTTGCTCAAGTCTGCAAGTTCTACTTGAAAATGATTTGAAATTTGACACAAGTACGCAGTGGGCAGGGTATAATGATTGTATACCCTGCCCACTGCGTACACGTGCAGGGTATGCAGGACATGCAGAAAATGAGGCGACAATTACACACAGAGCCGAGCTCTCGAAGCGACTTCAAAAGCAGTCGCAACCCAATCGACAATTGTGTGTGTGGTTCTTCTTCTCCTTCTCCTTCTCCTGCTTCTTCTCCAACTCCTTGTGTTTCTGCCTCTTGCTGGTCGTCGTTGTTGTTGTTTTTGTTTTTGTTTGTTAGCTTCATTATTTGCCAAGTAAAAGTAATGAGACTTTTGTTGCCTTGTTGCGTTGCACATGAGTGCGCCTGTTAAGCTTTCTATTGACACACACACACACACTCGCACACTCGCACAGTCGCACAATGCATTTGTAGAAAATAAGGTTGCTTCACTCGCCCCACCACCCGCCGCCCCGCCGCCCCGCCGCCCCGCCGCCCCTCGCGCCCCTAGCAATGCATGTTGTGCTGGCCTTTTGTGTGCTGGGCAAACAAAAGCGCAAAGCGTTGACAGCCACTGGACCGCCAAGGGGTCGCAGCCAACAACCGACAACCCACAACAACAACAACAACAACAACAGCACCCCACAACATCTACAACAACAAGAGTCGAGCATGCCGCTGTCGGGTGTGCTCGACTCTGCGACGCCTTGCACAACGAAAACAAAAGTTGCACATGAATCAAGTGGGAAATTGATAGATTGTAATACGAGAAGTATGCATTAATTTAATGGTTCGAGTCTTCTTTATGTATTAATATATATGCATTATTAATATATATACATTAATATTCGCCCGCTTGGCAATTCAGCATTTGAAAATATGGCACGAGTCTTCGTTATGCATTAATATATATGCGTTATTAATCTGTATGCATTAATTTATTGCTTTGCAATTCAACATCTGACAATTTGGTTCGAGTCTTCGTTGAGCACTGGTCGCAATACCTGCTATGGTTTGTGTCTCGACTTGAGCAAACAAATTTACAAGGCAAATGGTTAAGTTGGGTGCAAAGATACTTTCTATGCTGAGGCCGTCTTAATGGCTACAGGGTATACAGGGCAGCCATTGGGAGCAAACAGAGTAAAAGCATTTGGAAGTGCACGCCAAGGGCTGAATGCAGCAAGCGAGGGCAGAGCGGAGAGGGGCAGGGAAAGGGAAAGGGCAGTGCTAGAATTGAGCTTCAGCTGGGCAGCTGTTGATAAGGAGCCAAAGAGCAGCGGGCGAGAGGAGAGGGGAGGGGAGAGACGGGAGAGGGCCGCACTCGCATTACCGATAGAAAATAAATTAATTTTCATAATAATTGGTCGTAGTCGGCAAATAGACAGCGCCCCTCTGCAAGCCCGCAACTGTTTTGCCGCATTGCCGCCAGCAAACCGATAGAGAGAGAGAGAGAGGGGAGAGGGGCAGGGGTGTGCTTCCGGCAACCCTTTTTTGGAGCGCCAATAATAATAACATTGTTAACACAACGTGCGCATGTAATAAAATCGTTTATTGAATTGGCCATAAATTCTCCCCCTCCGTCGAAAGTCAAAAGTTGCAGTCACTGGGGAGCCAGGCAGCCAGCGGGTTAGCGGGGAAGCGGGGAAGGGAGCCTGCGTGGGTGGAGTGCTGCTCGTGTGGCAAAGTTTAGAGCACATTGGCAGTTCTCTCGCTGCCCGTCGTGCTGCCTGTTGCAATTGAAGACAACTTGCAGCTTAAGCACTGGCTGCTGCTTGCCTCTTTGCCTCGTTGCCGCCTTGCCTCTGTGCGGCAGGTGGCAGGTTGAACTCGTGACAGCGCTTTCCTTTTGCTATTTGCTATTGTGACTGCGATCAGCCTTGGTGAGCTTTAAAGCCAGCTTATAAGCAGCTTGCAGTTAAAGCTCTATTTCTATTTCGCCACGACTTGCAACTAACGCGCTCAGCTTTATAAGATTTGCTCGCTTGCAAGCCGGAGACTATTGTGTGCCACAAATAGTCAGAATTTGCGAATCCATTTGCCAGGACTAACCAAACTGAAGCTGAGTGCGATTTCAGGACAAATTCAACTCGAACTATGCCAGATCAGAGTGCACAAAGTGCGTAGCCTGAGTGTTTGGTTGCAATAGAGTTTTGGCCAATTTCGATGTTGGCCCAGCTGGAGTGCTGCACAAAGTTAAAGCGAAAGCCAAATTGCAATGATTTCTCTCAGTGCCAAGTTGTGCAACAGCGCAACAACTCAACTCCGCAACAATGGCAGCTTAACAGCTACAAAAGGTAATATTAACTAGGTAAAGTGAGTGGAGTTTGCACGAGCAACGAGCAGAGCAGCAGAGCAGCAGAGGAGGCAAGTGGCGAGGGGGGGGGGGTGATGCATCGATTGAACATCGAAGCTTCCATTAATTTGCGCCTGCATTTTAACTACCACACATAAATTGCATGCAGGGCCATTAATAAGCATAAAAGCATTCGCCTCGCTGCCGCAAGAGAACGCGAAGGAGCTGTTGCTCCAACCCTCCCCTTGCCGCCCCGCGCTCTCTTGGCGCATTCCTTTAATCGCTTTTGCCGCTTTGGCGGGCCACTTGGCTTTGAGCTGCGCTTGGGCACTTCGAGTGTTTTCAATGCTGTTCAATAATTTGCGCAAGGACAAGACGAGCTCATCGACCACACATAAAAGGACAGCGAGAGAGACGAGATCTAATTTTGAACACGCTATAAATATGCACAGATGTGGGCCACAACATTCGCAACATTCGACTGCGAACTTCGCCGGGCGTCGCTCGAGTTGTTTGCCACAAAATGAGCTGCGCTCGAAGTGTTGTGCAAACAGTGGCATTAATGCTGAGCAGGCGCTTAAGCGGTCAAAACGAGACGCGACCAAGTCATTGCCACTGCAGCAGCCCTAATAATGAAAGAAAGCGAAGAAGGCGAAGAAAGCGAAGCTCGAGGCAGTTAAGGAGGCGGCAGCATATTTTGCCTTCGACATTCTTCAACACCTTGGGCAGCAACAATACAACTCTGCAACTGGCACTAGTAGAAGTCACTGCAAGGACTACGGGGATAACAATGGACCTCAGCCGAACCTTTTGTGTGCTTACTTGACTTTTAATATGTTAAACTGTGCTCTGCTGTGCTCTGCTGATACTCGACAGCGCACAAAAGTGCGGCATGCCAGGCATGTGGAATTCGGTATCCGGAATTCGTAGCTGCCCCTCCCCCCCCCACGACCACACCACATGGGGGCCAGTGGAACGTACTTCATAATATGCGAACACAAAAAAAGAAGCAGGCAGAGCGAGACTGAAGGAGATAGCGAGCACACAAAGCAAGTGCAGAAAACTGAAAAACTGTAGCCAAGCACTTTTTGATTTATGAAGTCGGGCGGGGGAAGGAGAGGGGGAGGGGGGGCAGTCCCCCCTGCCTACTCCCGCTGAGGTACGAGGTCGGAAGTGTAGACAATTTGTTAGAATTTATACAAAAACGCAGCCCGCTTTTGGGCCGCAACGAATGATGGTTTCTTTTTGCTGCCCAGGCGAGGGGGGGGGGGGTGGCTAACCGGTTGGGGGGGGGGGGGGTATGGCGAGGGGAGCCATATAAAACATGAGTGGCATTTTATTTTAAAGTAGCTCAAACAAATGCCCAGGCTTTTGTATAAAGTTGCAACTAATGATTTTCACTTAGGCCGCTCGAGGAGCGCGGCGAGCGGGGAGTGGAGGGCGGCAACCACAGTTTTCAGTTTTCCGCACACACACACACACACACACATAGACACATACGCAGGGCACACATGCCGAGAGCACATAGCACAGATTTACATGACATTATGTCATTGTTGTCTTTGTTGCTGTTATTGTTGTCTGCTTTTATGACGTCAATTATGTTTATGAATGTCTAAACAAAAACTTGCATAAAGCCTTCCCTCATCGCTCTTACACAGCGGAGAGGAGGAGGAGGGGAGGGGGCAGGCGAGGCGACTGCTTTTTTGGGGCGTCGTTTGAGTTTAAGTGAATTTATTACCATGAGCAAAATTTATTTAAGCAGTCAAATGCACGTGAAGTGCATCTCAAGAAAGCTGTCACACAGTCTCGGCTCCTCTCAGCTGACGTCAAAGGCTCTACAGGATACAGGATATAGCGGGCAGTGACTGAGTCGGAGACGGAGACGGAGCAATGGGATTGGGATTGGCAAATGGCAATGGGAGGGAGCAGGCAACGCATGCTTATGTACCAGGCTCTAGGGGTCTTTTTTTCGTGCCCTCAGTCTATGGCATGGGCAGTGGGGCGACTCACGAGCTGCGATTCAATTTCAGCACTATACTAAATTAAAACAAGTGAGAACGTTTACAGTCGACCTAACCCGACTGTAGTATACCATGTACCATTTGACAAAATAAAATTTAAAACAAACATATGTAAAATTGTAATCGCCTAAATTTACTTATAATTAAAATAATAATACATGAAACCCAGCGAATACTAAAATTCAGCCAATGCAAAAGAGATCACATCAAATGACATTCATATTATTTCATTGGAAAAGCAGCAGTCCAGCTCTTTCGTTGAAATACGCATGCATACACACACATACAAGCAAACCTGTACGAATACGCTAGAAGACTAATGCTTGTTCTTGTTGTTGTTGTTGCTGTTGTTGTGCCCGCCTCTTGCGCTTGCTTTGCGTATGTCAAACTTCTTTCGCTTATACCAAAGCTAGATTTTATCCGATTTGAACCATATTTTGGATTTCGGTGAATATCATAAATATCTACATACTGCACTTTAAATTAACTTTCTAGCTCAAAGGATTCCAGAGTAGCTTGCGGTTTGTGGGCAAGGGGAAAGGCGGGGGAGGAAAAAAACATAAACTTGATCTGCGTAATTGCATATTACACCTAATTCCAAAGTTTGGTTACTCTAGCCCTTACCATCTCTGAGATCTAGGTGTTCATACGGACAGACGGACAGACAGACAGACGGACATGGCTAAATCGATTTTATTTTCGATTCTGATCATTTTGGTTGTAACAACATGTGGTCTGCGACGTCTATTTCACCCTGTTACATACATTCGAACGAACTTAATTATATATAATTAAGCGAGAGTAGCTAAAATTCTAGCTAATAGAATAGAATTCGTATTTCAATGACTGTTGCTCTTTTACTATTCGAGTTGGAATGAATTTGTTTGAGTTTGAAGAGTAAGCTTTCAAGCTACCTAAGGTTCTGTTCATAACAGTAAAATGAGAGTAAATAATAGCAAAATAATAAACAAGACGTTAGACAGTTTATGCGTAGCAGCTTAAGCGGCGTCTTATTTCATTGGCTGGCATCTTGAGTGCCCCTAATGCGAAATGTGCATTGCACATTGACAGTGACAGGGCTCCATATAAAGCGCACTTGCGCCAATGACTGACATCTTCTGTGTGCCACACACACACACACACAGTTGCTGAGACACGTTTCTCACTTGGGGGCAATGCAAATGCAGCGCTGCCTCTTGCAACAGTAGCTCAAGCAGTTGCAAGGGCGCAAGAGAGTAGGGGAGAGCGAGGTGCGGGGGTGCAGCATTAACATGCATACACAACACGAACAGCTGAAGCTGAAGATGGAGAGGGAGAGGGAGAGGGAGATGGCAGCCGTTGACGAGGACAGCGTGGCCGCTGCGTTGTTGCTACTGCTTGCAAATCAAATCAAATCAACAGCAGCAGCGACAACAATGATAAACAACATCTGAGCTACAACTGCGATTTTCCGCGGGCCAAGTTTTGTTTCGCCTGGCGACCTTGACGGCTGTTGCAGTTGCAGCACTCGCGCTCTGTTGCAATTAGCGCCGCAAAATGCCGCACAAAAAGTTTGACACGCCAAGTGCACAAAACTCTGACGAGTCCCTAAAGCGCCTCTTCACACTTTCTGCTCTTAAGCGTCTACGTGCGAGTGTGTGTGTGGGTGGGTGTGCGTATTACGCTTTTCGCACGATTTAATGTCGAGCACTCGGGCAGCCCCTTCAAGTGGCCACGCCCCATTGAAGAAGACTTCAATTGAGTTGCGTTCGGAGGAGGCGCACCTACAATTTCCGCCATGTCAACTGCACTTTGCATGAGTGCGTCCTCCACACACACACACACACACACTGACACACACATACACAGACAGACAGACAGACGGACGGACAGACGGACCGACGGACAGACACTAACTTGCCCATTCTCTAGCTGCTCGCTGCTTGACTTGTCCCTTTAATGCTTCACTCACCCACTTCCACTTCCACTCGATTCGATTCAATTCGATTTTTACGCACCCTGCACTGCAGGCAGACAGCAGCAGGGTAGCATAGCTTCCAGCTCTATTCCTGCTTTTCGAGTTGCATATTGTTTATGTCAAATTGCCAAGTTTTGCCTTGTAAAAATAACTATTAAGTAGCAACAACTTGACTCTTTATAAAGTGTATCACTATAAAAGGTATTTTATATTTAGCTTGACTAAACTAAAACTTGAAATGCGTTCAACTCGCCGGGGAACGTATTATATCAGTTCTTCTAATAGTACTCATCTAACAACGCTTCTAACACTCTCCTAATAACAATCTTGATACACCAATATGCTGTTCTTATACAAATAATACTCTTTTGATAACTCTTTTTACTCTTCATTGCAGTTTGTTGTTGTTAAAGCGTGCTTCGCTGTCGAGCAGACTCGCTTGCTCGTTTGCCTCGTTCGCACTTGTTTTTTCGTGGCGTTTCCACTTGATTTACAAAACGCAACGCAGCCACACAATCCAGCAACAGCAACAGCAACAGCAACAGAGGCTAGCAGTAACAATGGGTGAAACCACATTTGACGGACAGACTGACGGACTGGCTGACTGAGTGACGCCCCCGGCCCGGCCCGCCCCCTTTGTAGCCACCCTCTGGAGGCTGTTCGCTGTTTGATTTATATGCACGTCGATTCGACGTAATTGAAGACGTGATCGAAATTCAAATTTTTGATTTTTAGTCGCCGTGACTGCAGCATTCGCATTGCTCCCTTTCGAGAGACCAGTCTCCTGCTCTCCTCTCACTCTCTCTCTCTCTCTCTCTCGTTCTCTTCT
The DNA here is from genome assembly GCA_035046165.1 of Drosophila rubida. Classification (NCBI taxonomy): domain Eukaryota; kingdom Metazoa; phylum Arthropoda; class Insecta; order Diptera; family Drosophilidae; genus Drosophila; species Drosophila rubida. Next base: position 1,035,860 of record JAWNOF010000023.1, read on the forward strand.
CCCGCCTATTTGTCTGCTTGCCTCCTTCGAGCTTTGTCTTCACTCCGTCCTGTCGCGTCTGGACTTAATGTGATTTTTGGTTTACGCTCAACTCAACTCGGCTCAGAGTAGTTGCACTTCTCGTGCCTCTCCCCTGCTAATGCCACATTTAGCTGCTTCTTGTTTCATTTCGTCTCATTCCTGGCTTCGTTTTTATTTTATAGTTGCAATTATTTGCACTTTTTGGGCACCAAGTAGCGCCCCTCTTCTGCTGCCCCTTCTCCTCTCTGTCACACTCAATTTCTGGCCTGGCATTTTATCAATGAACTAGGCTAGTCCCTCCTGCCCCGCCGCCCTTGCTGTGCAGTCAGCATCCTGCGGCTTACCAACGACTCGCAAATCATTGAAAGCTTTGTCAATTTCACATTTTATCAGTTTGCAGACACCCTGCAAAACGTTCACAGCCGTTTTCAGCTGCGTTCTGCGATTCGTTGCTGAAAATAATCTAATGCAAGGATATAGCTCGGACTTTAACTCGTGTTGATTTTTGAAGCAGAATAAGTAATTAAACTGCGAATTACAAAGTCGTGATTTTCATATTTAAGTATAAATTGTAGTCTCTTTAACTGGCACCATCGTCGAATAATTCTAAACTGCGAATCTACTACAATGATTTTTACTGAAGCTAGTTCGTGAATCTATTTCTAATGTTTGACAAGCATAAATAATCATTTCTTGTGGTCGCTGTTTCATCAAAGTGTCTCTGGGAGTCGTCTAACTGTGTTGCGTGCCCTTCTTCTGCCCCACCGTCCGGCCGTCTGTCCGTCTGTCCGTCTGTCCGTCCTTGCGGTGACTATCTTTCAGTGCACTGTGCTACACAACAGCCAGTATTCTATGCGCTGCTCTGCTGTGCTGTCATTCAGTCATGGCATTCAGAGTCTATTTCCAACTTTGTTAAATCAGCCATGAAAACGGATTGTCGTCTGTATCCTGAGTCTGACTATCTCCCTCGCTCCCCCAAAGCTCTCTGTCGTTGTCTGTGTGTTTTGCATTTGGTTTGCTCATTTGACTTGGGTGCTGACTGCCTGACTGCCTGACTGACGGACTGCCTGGCGGACTGACTGCGGGACGTGACCTGCTGCCATGTCTAAAAGCTTTCAATAATAATGACAGCCCGAAAGGGCCAGAGAATGTGTGTGGATAGAGAGAGAGAGAGAGCGAGGCAGTTGGAGGCGCTGTTGCTTATTAACATCAGCCTTCGTCTGTCGTCGTGCGTCCTTTCTGGATGTCCTGGCTGCGTCTTGGGGATTATGTCTCGACTCTCGACACTCGCCTCCCGTGTGTCTCGTTGCATTGCCTCGCTCGTCTCCTCGTCTCCATCTTCACAACGTTGCTGGCGTTAACTTCAACACCTGTCGCACGCCGTTCCCTTCCTGTCGCTCTGCCTCGTCGCGTCCCCTCAACCTCGAGCACTGTCTGACACATGCAGATGCCAGGAGTGCCTGCTACACTGACAACACACACACACACACACACACACACACACACACACACACACAGCGGGCAACGAGTTGACGATGACGAGTATAATACACTAAATAATGGAATGAAAGCTTCAAGAGCAAATCAGCGAATATTGACTGAAAACAATTGCGAGAAGCGCACTCTTGAAATGTCACTATTTGCATAAACTAAAGAGTAAGCGAAGTGCATGAAATGCATAATAAAGAGTATTACTTTTGGGCAGCAAATGTGGACTGCGAATAAGTATGCAAGAAAAATGGCAGAGAATAGTGGTTAGTGACGCATAAATAAAAGTGCTGTATTCCTACATTGTAGTAGATATGTAGATATAGTGAACTGCTAACTGCGCTTTAAATTGCAATCAAGATTTCTTGCAGTGCAGTGGCTCTGTCTCAACGCTGAAGACTGGGGGCATCCCCGCATTAACCACTCCTTTGCTCACTCCCCTCATTCGCTTATGTCGCCTGCCGCCTGCTGCTGCCCGCTGCTGGTGCTGCAGACTCACGTTAATGGTAAATTGTTGTGCTGTCAACAGTCAGAAACAGCGACACAAACTTCACTTCACTTCAGTTCAGTTGTTGTTGTCTTTATATGCCGCACACACACACAGCTACACACGTGGTGAGTGGCACATGTTGTGCTTTTGTCTTTATATTTACATAATTGTGGTTAAAAGTAGCTTTTAAGATGTTTTTAACTGGCAAATGGAGAAAAGACTTTTCCTCCTCCTCTGAACTCCATTTCGCGCCTGGCATTTGGCAGCTTTCGGCTTTTGTCTCTCTATTTTCTCGTTGCTGCATATAAACAACAACGAACAACAACAACAACAACTGACAAATGTGTTAGCTGGCGTTTTATTGCCGCCCCTTGCCCCCTGAGTTCCCAGTAGCTGCCTACCCATTCTCCGTTTTATGGTTTGACATTTTAATAAAGGGGTAATGACGAGAGAGCGGCGAGTGAGGCAGGCGTATGTTGAACAGCAACAACAAATACACGTAGCTAGTGTCGACTGGTGGCTTTAACTCTGCTTCTTGCTGCGCAGACTAAACCTATTGCAATTTTTAGTTACAATATTATGATGTCAAGCTGAAACAGCTACTAAATAAGCAATAGTTTAAAATGATCAAGAGCCATCGCCCGGTAGATGGCGCTAGGAGTAATGTCGAGAGACATATGCAACTAGTGTCGAATCAACTGGCCGATTTAACACAGCTTGCTTAGCAGACTAAACATCTGACAATTTGTAGTTATAACATTATGATATTTAGCTAAAATAGCTAGCAAATAGGCAATAATTCAAGTAATTAAAAATGATCAAGAGCTACGGCCTGGTAGATGGCGCCAGGGGTAATGTCGAGAGAGTGGGGAGTGAGAAAAGCGTATGTTAAACAGCACATACGTAACTAGTGTTCAATAAATTGCTGGCTTCGGGCAAAGCAGATTATTATATTATAACATTATGATATTTTGATAAAATAGCTGGTAAATAAGCAACAATTCAAGTAACTTACAATGATCAAGAGCCACCGTCTGCTAGATGGCGCCAGTTACACATTATAGCTACGGCCTATTTACTTTGGAATTTAAAGAATAGTCAACTATGTGCGCGCTGTCTACAGCACTTCAGCTCAAAGATACAAGGCTACAACTTTGCTAATCAATTGAAAAATTAAACCAATATCTTGCTGAGTGTATACTGATCTTTATCGAATACCTCTAGTTTATCTTTGTAATATGCATCCACATATGGAAGAGGAGTAGAACAGCTGCAATAGATAACTGCAAATTTGTATGGCACTGGGATTTAAGTTGCTTGTCACATGGCAACAATTTAAGTTTCAATCAAACTAGCTATGTTGTCGTTTCCCTTTCTTTCGTCCCTCTTCCCAACTCTCTCTCTCACTCTCTGCTAACTGCATAAATACAGGGTATGAATAGCAACAATTTTTGGCATTTAGTTGATTTTTGCGCACACACATTCGCACACAACGCAAAACGGTTGGAAAATATTTTGGGCTAACCTCAAAACATTTCATTTTGCATTCGTTGCTGTTGTTGTTGTTGTTGTTGCCAGTATTCTTGTTGTTGCATGAATTTGTTGGGCTTAAAATATTGAGGGGTAAAGTTGTTGCCACAGGCAGCTGCCCCCCCTTCAGTCATTCCCCAGCTGCCGTTTACCCCATTCATGTGTTTAGTTCGTGCTACCGAAACGTTTACGCAACTCTCTCTCTCTTTGTGTGTGTGTGTGTGTGTGTGTGTGCTTCTTTATGTTGCAGCAGCAACGGCAACAGTAACAACAGCAGAGCCATGCTGATGCCGCCGCAGCCACAAAAACTTTAACTTTCAGCAACTTGTTTCGTCCATTTTGCCGCCTCTGCCACCAGAGCAGCAAAGGACTCAGCGAAGCCAGCTGACGAAGGGCGGGGAGTGCGGGGGGAGGCGGAGGAGGAAGCCAAAGTCGAAGCCGCATAAGGCAAAATTGTGGCAAGCCAAAAGCTCAAAGCGTGCAAACGCTTCAATGATAATATCTAAACACAAAAACGAAAGAGCGACGAAGGCCGAGCGTAGGAAGGACGAAAGGACGAAAGGACGTTGCGGGTTGGGCGACGTTTCAAAGAGCAGGAAATTCTTACAACGCATAATAGTATTAATAATAATAAAATATTTAAATTTCCGATGAGAATGGCAAAATTATTGGCAATGCTGCGCAAAGCTTAGCAGATAATGGCAAATCAGTTGAATGGATCAATCGAGCGCGTTAAACAATAACGAATAACGAATAAAGCGCAACGAGTAACGAGCAAACAAATTGCTTCTCAACTTGAAGCGATAGCAAGCAAAGTGGGATTTTAAAGGAAATTTTGAGATAAAATAGAATAAGAGTAACGAGTTGGGATAAGAATAGTTATAGTAATAGAAAGCAACGAGTAACGAGCAAGAAACTGCGAGCTTCTCGACTTGAAGCGATAGCAAGCAAAGTGGGAAGCAAAGTGGGATTTTAAAGGAAATTTTGAGATAACATAGAATAAGAGTAACGAGTTGGGATAAGAGTAGTAATAATAGTATACAGAATAACGAATTGAAAGCAACGAGTAACGAGCAACAAACTGCGAGCTTGTCGACTTGAAGCGATAGCCAGCAAAGTGATATTTAAAAGGTGATTTTGAAATGAAACAGAATAAGATTAAGAATAACGAGTAGGAAAACGAATAATAATAGTAGTATAATAAATAAAAAGCAACGAGTAGCAAGTAACAAACTGCGAGCTTGTCGACGACAGGAAACAAACTGGGATTTTGATATGAAATAGAATAAGAGTAACGAGTGACGAGTAGGAATACGAAAAATAATGGTAGCCATAAGCAACGAGTAGGAATACGAATAATAAATGACGAACGAGTAAATGACGAACGAAAAGTAGTAAACGACGAACGAAAATGGAAAAGAAATTTAGCCAAAGTAGCGGGTCAATCGTAACGAGTGATGAAATATAGCTCAGCGACTGCTCGATAGCGAAATAGTGTGTAGCTTTAAATGGAGAGTTGGAGTTGATCCGGTCGCCGTGGACTGTGCAAAGTGTGTCAAATTATGAACTGAAACGGAGATCAGAAAACGGAAACTGAACGAGAGCTGGCAACAACAAATAAAAGCATCGAAATGAACCAAACGTCGAAACTGTCGTTCATGCTGCTCACGTGTTTGCTGTGCATGCTGCTCTTTGGCATCTGGGGTAAGTTGAACAGCGAATTGAGATGCACTAATTAACTCCATAGTCGCAATCAAATGGTACGCAACAGCACTCAACTACATCTATCCGAGTGCTGGGCAGAATGAACAGGACGAGGACCAGCTGACGGCAGAGTTCACGCGCCAGAAGCGCGGCGTTCAAGGTAAATCAATAACGCCATACACAACTTATAACTTGCAACTTGCAACTGTCTGCAGACTTCAGAGCGCACATCAAGCGCAAGGGAGCCGGAAACGAGAAGAAAGCAAGCGCCGTGAATGGCGAAAATGGTTGGGAGAGCGACAGCGAGTGGGAGAATCGCCAGAAGACGCATCAAATCAACATTGTGATGACCAACATGGAGGACGAGGAACAGCTGGAGCACCAAAAGGACCAAAAGGTCAAAGAGGCGCTACTGAAGATGATGAAGCTCAAGGAAAACAAAGCAGGTAGACTACTCTACCGATACAGTAAAGCAGTTGCCTCGTCTTACTCGGTCTTACTCGATCCACAGCTCCCAAGGTGCGACGTCACTTTGACAATGCGCCCGGCTTGGATTTCAGACGCGAGTTCGCCAGCGACGAGCCCAATCCTTACATCGAGAACCTGCGCAATCGCTGCGAGCAGCCGTAAGCCACAGGCGACCACAAACATTGCCGCACACTTAGAGCACAGTCTTGGACCCTTTTACAGTCCATGGGCAGCTTGTATAGATATTTTCTGCGTCGACTTTTGCAAATGTGTTGCAACACAAATAAAACAAAAAAAACTGTTCGAAATGGGAGCAGTGCTCTCGGGGTAACTAGCATTTGAGGCGCGAGGCGCGCCAAATACGTGAGATTATCTTTTGGCTCTGCTTCCGTTAACTGCACTCAAAGAAAGACCATTAATTTTGCTTGCACGAAAATTGAAAATTGCGCTGCGGGCCTTGTCAAAAGCCGAGGCGAAATTTCATTTCGTTTGCTTAATTATTGTGTCATTCAAATGTCGAGCGAGTGTCCAGCTGCATACCCTGTAAGCAAGCCAGGCAGCCACGGGGGCTTTTAGACAGCAATAAAAAATGACTGGAAGTTGAATAAAGAAGTGCGATACAATTGATAGAAATAACAAATTAAAGCAAGTAGACGCCTAGTAAACAGTTCAAATTGGTATCAAGTATACGCCTAGTAAACAGTTCAAATTGCTATCAAGTATACGCCTAGTAAAGAGCTCGAATTGTTATCAAGTATACGCCTAGTAAAGAGCTCGAATTGGCTTTGCCGTTGGTTGTCGTTGCGCTTTAAAGCCACTCGCTGTATTGGCCAGCATTTAGAAGCGACTCCGCAACTCGAATGCAGACGCGGCCCGAAAAAGGCGCTGGCGCTGGCTCGACAATTTATGGCAATTACCAGCGATTAAAGAGTTGGAAAAACTTTGCTGGAGCCGAAGTTGGAGAGTGGCGCGAGGCAAGGGGGGCTGAGCTGGGGCAGCTGTTGGCGCGATAAATGTAATCAAATTTAATTTCGACAAATTGCTTTTGAATTACGCGACCTTCGACGTTGCGGCGCCGCCTCGTCGCTGCCGAAGAGTTGCAAAATTGTTAAAATAATAATAACTTCTGTCTGTGCGTGTGTGTGTGCGTGCCTGTCTGTGTGTGTGTGTGTCGAGGGGGCGTAGTATAATACAATTGCCACAATAACAACAGCAATTTGCGCTTGAAATGATGAAAACAAAGTGATGGCGACGCCAGTGGAGGGAGGACACAGACACAACACACACAACGCACACCGCGCCGTGAACGTAATCACAAAAATTATGATTCATTTACACACACACACACGAACGCACGCATACAGACAACTGATTGGCCATTTGGCTTAAATACAAAAATTAATTTGATTGAACTGAAACTTTTGCCGTATTCAGTTTTCAGTTTTCAGTTTTTCGATTCAGTTTATCGTTTCCATTTCAAATAAGTTTAAGCAAATAATAATTTTCGGGAATTTCCCTCGCCCTCGCTCGCTCTCGTTTTGATTATTTGGCCAGTGGCAATGCAATTGAATCAAGCACAATTCACTTTAAACTTCTTTTGCTTTAATAGAGCTCAGCACTATACTTTGACCATTCAATTCATTTTCGTCTCTTGCACTTTGCATGAACGTGAACACAAAAGTTCAAATAATATTGTGGCACTGCATAATATTTGAAAACAAATGTAAACGAACGTGTTGATTTAATCTTGCTCACATTCGCTTTAAATAATATTCAATTCTATTCGCTTACCTTTGCGACAATGTTCTGAAATGGAATAAAAGAGAAATATGTTTTAGCAGGTTTCAATAACATTGCTGCAGATTAAAACAATATTCCTTTTTGACTTAACGATTCGTTTGCTTTATGAAAAACAATCTTGATGGATTGGCAACTCAATTAATTATAAGAAAGCATCAGATTTGGTTTTTTGTGGCAATGGTGGAATGGCGCTGAGTCAACACATTACTTTACTGCGGCCTCTCTCGGCAATTCTCATACGCATACTGTCAGCTAATCAAGGGTTTAAGATTGCAATCTTTGTGTTTTTCAACCCCCAAGTAAAGGAGTAAAAAAGCATAAAATGTAGTTTGCTGCCTTTCCATGCTAATCTCACACACATATTGTCGGCTAATCAAGGATTTAAGATAGCAATTTTTGTGTTGTACAAAAGCCGAGTAAATAAAAAAAAGAGCAGCGAGCGAAATGCAAAAAAGCAATAAGCAACAACAACAAAATAATGAACGCAGCTAATTTGCTTGAACAAAGCAACTTCTTCTCCCTCTCTCTCTCTCTCTCTCACTCGCTCTGGATGCTCTCTCGCTTGTTCGCTCTCTATTTGCTGTTTATTTTGCATGTAATTTACATGCAAACAATTGCTTGATCTTTTTGGGACGTTTGACACTGGCATTGCTCGGCTCGCTTGTGCTCGGCTGGGCATCATCAACTGACAATTTTACGGCATCCCCAGCTGCAGGAATCCCTCTCTTCCTCGCTCTCTCTCTCTCCGCTCTCTTGCCGTCTCTTTCTCGGTGTCTCCTGGCTGCGCATTTACATTTTGACAACTGGCAAAAAGCAAAGTGAGGAGCGAAAGAAGCAAAAAAGTCAAACTAATCTAACAACTGCTAACAACAAGAGCTGCCCTCTGTCTCTGTCTCTGTCTCTGTCTCCCTCTTCTCCTCTCCCGTTTCATGGGGCAGGCGACACGCCCATAGCGCGACCAGCGGCGCAACGCCCAAGGGCAGCGGGCTTAGAATGAGAGGAGGCAAGTCTACATCTCTCCCTCTCTCTCTCTCTCTCTCTCTCTCGCCTACACTGGCTTTGTTCAAGTTGCCTAACAAAGCATTTTGCAGTTGGCAAATAAATATATATATATGTATATATATGTATATCTGTGCAACTGTATAGCTGTCTATATCTCTATGTGTGTGTGTGTGTGCAAATACGTTGACAATTTGCGTTTGTCAGTTGTTGTTTTAATTAGAAAACTTTTTTACCAAACAACAGCAGCGCCAACAACAACAGCAACAACAGCAACAACAACAAATGGGGAAAACTCAAAAACGATTTTGAACACCACAAACTTCCGCCACAGCCCCCCTCCCTGCTGGCCCCCTTGCAGCCCACTCCCTTCAGTTGATGTATTTGTATTATTTGCATTTTCTATTTGATTTTGTTGTTATATGTTTGTTTTTTGTTAGAGTCGTTGCTGCTGCTGCTGAAACAGGCAAATGAATAATGAATTTCTGTTCATTTCAGCTCGTTTTTCATTCATTTTTAATACCCTGTAAGCAGTGAAATGTGAGCGAAAGTGCATAATAAATGTGCAAACTCATCAAATGTGTCAATAGCTAATTTGAAAGAGCTTTGCTGAGCATCTACAGCATTTCTCGGCCCAGCTCAGGGCAACCTCGACTGCAGTAGACCCACAAATCTCGCCGTTGCTGTCCTAATATAGTTTATTTAGTTAGCTTGCCTTGCAGCTCCCTCCTCTCAGGGAATAGGCAAGTCTAGCATGCTCAGTGCTGCTTTTAGCGCATTAATTCTATAAATTATTTCAGTTCTGCTCCAAATCCAGTTGTTTCACAATTCTTGTATTTAATTTAAACAAGTGAGAGCTAATTAAAAAATTAAATTATTTAATTTTAGGCATGCATATAATGTTAATAATCATATTCTTCAAGCAGGAAATAGTCTTTGCTTTATAATCAGTTGCCTCCTTGAATTGTTGGGTATTTGGCATTCGAGCATGCTCGACTGCGGCGCATCTAATCAGGCTGCTGAGGCTAGCTTTGGTTTGTTGCATTATCTTCATACATCATGGTCCAACAGCCGGACAGAGAGAGAGACAGACAGAGAGAGTAGAAGCAGAGTGGGAGGAGGTGGAGGCAAGATGCGAGATAGCGATAGAGTTAAACTGGTAAAAGCCAGTTCCACACACACACACACACACACACACACACACACACACATAGAGAGAGCAGTGGAGCTCGCCACTTACTGAGCTAAGAGTGGCGCACTCTCTGTCTCTGTCTCGCTCCCGCTTTCGCCGGCGTTCGCCGTGTTTGGCAAAGATGTTGATGAAGATATGCAGTAAACAGTGCATAAGTCCAAATACGACTGCGACTGCGACTGCGACAGCGACTGCGGATGCGAGTGGCAGCAAGGGGGGGGGAGCAAAGAGACAAGGGACAGAAGACAGGAGACTGGAGACAAGAGGCGACGCGCGCAACTGAATAAAAATAAGGAGATAGCAAAACGATTTTTATGTTTATTTTGCAAAATTAAATCCAACGTTTTAGTTTTATGGGGTGAAATTTGCTTTGTTTGCAGAATAGGGCATATGCTCTACTACACCATACTGCCAAACTGGAGATGTACACCACACACACACACACACACACACTACTCTTACATATGCATATAGAGTACTAGTGCCATCAATAGAGTGAGTGCATGGCTAGAACAGCAGCAAATCAATGAAATTCTGTTTCATTTCAATGCATTATCAAGACTTTTTATACTTCTTCGAGGCAAGGCAGAGATGTATTATTAGAGAGTTCATTATGTAATCTAATGTAATGTATTATGTGATGTAAATATAACAATATTTATCATATATCCGCCTGAAGTTCATAGTATTTTTGGATAGCGATATTGTTTTTACATTATATAAAGAAACATTTCATCATAAATTTGCCCGTAGTTCATAGGGTTTGTGACTATGCCTTAAAATAAGTAATTGTCAATAATATGTTATAAAAATAATCAGATTACTATAATAAATTGTGGATTTTAAAGTCGCATGAATATTACTAAAGTTATCAATAAGACAAGTGCAAATAATAAATTGTAGATTTTAGAGTCGCATGAAAATTACCAAAGTTATTAATAAGACAAGTTCAAAGATTGCGATTCTGAAATGTGTCTCAACTAAAGTTGCTCTAAGAAGTGAATTCTGAAGTTATTTGGGTTTTTTTTAGAATAGTTGCATAGTGCATGAGCAAATCAGTTGATCCGCTTGAGGGGAATATTAAAGGAAAGGAAAGCGCACAATACACAAATAAAAACGCAACACCCATTGGCAGCGTGTGTGTGTGGAGATAGCATTGCGGTTTGTTGTCAATCTCGTTAGAAACGAATCCTTTCGTAATCCTTGTGCTTCAGCTGCAGCTTTGCGTTATTTTCGTTACTTTGCCCTCAAGCATCGACCAACAAACACTCGCACTCACACACACACACAGACTGCACTTCGCTCTCCCCTCACACACACACACACACAGACAGAAAGAGAGACAGAGAGAGAGAGAGTCGCACACACTCACTGTCAGTTCATGCGTTTTGCTGCTTAATCCGGCGGCACTATCAAGATAGAATGAAGCTAGAGCTAAAGCTGTAGCTATAGCTCCCCTCTTTCGCCATCCTCCCCCCCCCCCCCCTGGTTAGCCACAGTCTTGCCACCACTTGATCCGCACTTCGTCACGCGTTTTGGGCTTGGCTCGTTTTCAATTTCAGGCCATGGGCTTCGCGCAAATCCCACATAAGAAATTGTTTTGCAACTTATCTGGCTAACCATTTCCATTGCGTACCATTTCATTTCCATTCGCGTTCCATTCCATTCCAGCTCGTTTCATTCCGCCTGCCGAACGACCAAATGATTCGCATTACACTTCACTTCGGCAAGCAACTAATTATTTACAGTCATCGCTCGCTAATTACAATCGACAAGCGCACAAAAAACAATTAGCCAGCTTCTCCGATAACCAACTTCCTGACAGCAAGTTTTTCTTTTAATTTTCGCTCTACGCTTAACTGCTGAATGGAGCATGCCAAGCAATTGTACACATTCCCCAGCGTAAATGGACTACAAGAATTGACCAGAAGTCTTTCTACGGAATGTCAAACGTTGAGCATGGCAAATATGGAATATAGACTGTACACATTCCCAAGCGTAAATCGACTACAAGAATTGATCACAAGTCTATCTACGGAGTGTCAAGTGTTGAGCATGGCAAATATGGAATATAGACTTGAGTAGGAAATAACAAATTCTCTAGTCGCTATTTCTAAAATGTCGCGAATCTCAAACATTAAAAGATTACACTGTTTAGCTATTATAATAAAAAATTAATGAACTCAATAATCCTTGTTCGCTTTGTATAAATTGGTATGTGCTGTTTCACTTAATCAATAGTAATTTTTGTTTGAAGTGTAGAAAGTTTTACTCTTTTGATATAGCTACAAAACTTAGACGCATGAAATTAAAGTGACATAAGAAGAGTAATAAATATTAGTTTACTTCAAGTAGACCCCAAAATATGCATATATTGCTATTTATCATTATCGTTGTTTCATTTGCTTTGATTTTGCATAATTCTAAAGTTCACTTCTGTTACTTGCTCATTCACAAGAAGCGTCTATAAATTTGAAGGCTGTAACTCTTAGAGTTAGGTGTCATACCCACAGACTTTAAGGAGTGGGAGCTGCTTGTTGGTGTCACACACACACGCACACACACAGACACACATGCGCTAAGTACGGTCATAAATAATAATCAAGCTGTGCGAGTAAAGAGTGTATATTGTTATCTGGCTCGCGACTAGTTAACCACTTACTTAAAAATGTTAAATGCCAAGAACAACAGCAACAACAACAACAAATCTGGCCATTTATCTTTTTCGGGCACGAAGAGCGGGGAATGTGTGTGTGTGTGCTCTAAATATGATTGATGACACCTGTCGCGTTACGTAATCGCTGCCATGTGCACATGCTTATGAGCCGTCAACTGTCTGCCCGCAATGCTCCGACCGCTCCGACCGCTCCGACCGCCAACCCCCTGAACTCTCCCTTTCCGCTTGCCGCACACATTTCACATTTCACGTTTCACGTTTTTACAGGTGTGTCGAGTGTATTAACACTTTGTTGCCTGACACGTTGCATGTGGGGCACGACACACGCGGCAACTTGTTTACGACGCGAATGCCAAGCTGGGGGCATTATGGCTGTGGGTAGACAGCACAGCTTAGCGTGATTTAGATAATTATCAGCATATTTTGAATGTCATTATCGAAGCGCGGCTCGTCAACAAGCTGTCGCCCTCAACACCCGCGGCGAGCAGCCTCACACGCCAGCCGGCATTCCTTGAGACGTTCGTCAGTCCTACGACATTTGAGGCAACATATATTTGCAACTTTAAAAATGTAAATATAGGAAATTTAATATGCAAATCTAAAACAAACATTCAATAGTCTACTACATTTTGGAGCCGATGCCAGAAGTTGTCTGAAGCATTTCCATTTTCGTCACACATGAGCGACAGCTTTAAAATGCAGACAATCGAGAACAAGGCAAATGCGGAGAAATGTTTAAGGCCAGGTTCAAAGACGTTCAAGCGGGCGGCGTGGGGGGTGGGGGGGAGAGATTGGACAAGCAACAGAACGGCAGAACGATGGAACGCATATTTACGCATTAATCAATGAGGCAAACACAAGCAGAGCGGCAACAGGAGCAGCAGCACACCGAGTAAAGGAATACGAGTCAAATGGATGCCGAATGGCGAACGGCGAACGGCGAACGGCGAATGGATAGCGCATAGTATTTCGAGTGGCGGCAAGTGAAGTGGGGGAGGGGGAGGCGGAGGGGGATGGGAAGACAGGTAGCCGGAGTCTTGGCCTTCGTCTTGGCTCATTCATGCGGAAATCGAGTGCGGTTTGTGTGTGCCACTAGACATAAAAAACAAGCGCAAGTGTGCAGTGGGGCAAGTGGGGCATCAAAGCAATGTCGAGCAACTTCGAATGCGAATGCGAATGCGAAGACGAGTACAAGGCGCGTGGCGCCGCAGGACATGCGCCATAATGATATGAGTCACTGACTCCCTCACTGCCTCACTCCCCCCCGCTGACGAGGGTGCATAATAATCGCGTCGCGTCGCGTCGCGTTGCGTCGCGTCGCTGACGACAGCGAAGGCAGCGTTGACGTCCATAAACCAAATCAATTCGCCTGCTTCAACATCCATTCCCCTCTCCGCCCTTTGCTTTGTGGCTCTGCATTTCTATATTTTTTCTGCTTATTTCAGCAAATTGAGCGCCTCGAGGGCGCATCGCCACCAAATGCTATTTGCAATGCTACATGTATATTGACAGGCATATAAATAAATTATTAGCAAAATAAATGTTTGCTCGTTTAGCTGAGGGCAGCGGGAGGAGCAGCAGCTGGAGCGGGAGCGGGAGCGGGAGCTGGAGGACTGCGCTTATGGAGGATGTTGATGAGACACATTCGCTGATTAACATTGCCAATCAGCTTCCAGCTTCAACTTTAACTCCAACCTCAACCAAACTCGCGTTCTATTATTAAAGGCTTTCAGCTACTTTATCCCTTTATCAGCTAGCAGGCTAGATTCATTTACGCTATTGGAAACAGCAATTCTGCAAACATATAACAAGTCTTTAACAGCAGATGATGAAGCTTGATTATATTTAGATCGACTACAAGTGTTAGCAGAACAAATGTAACTCTTCCAAATACTTTCATTCAATAGCGATCTTTGGAAATTCGTTTGTAGTTTCTGCAGTTATCTTTTCATGTAGTAAACTTTTCGTCTTAGCAAATTAAAAACACTTGAAAGACTGTGTGTATTTATGGGGAATTACTTTCATCATCACTTGCAAATACTCTCATTTAAAAGCGATCATTGGAAACTTTTCACCTTAGCAAACATATATTAGAACACACTTGAAAGACTGTGTGCGAGTATTTGATTAAGTTAAAAGCATTCTTTGAAAATCTGTTTGTAGTTTCTTCAGTTATCTCTTCATGTCATAAACTTCGCCTTAGTAAATTGAAAACACTTGGATGACTATGTGAGAGTATTAGATAGGAATTACTTTGATCATCACTTGCAAATACTTTAAGCGATCTTTGGAAATTCGTTTGCATATCAGATAGTCAACTTTTCGCTTTAGCAAATTGAAGCCACTTGAAAGACTATGTGAGAGTATTTGATGGGAATTACTTTCATCATCACTTGAACTCTAGTGCAGTTTAGTATTGAAAATATGTCTTTTATTCTTGAGCAATTTTTGAAAAAGAGGGAGAGCAGAGCGAGAGAGAGAGAGAGAGAGAGTGCGAGCTGCTGAGAATTTGAATGACATTTGAAAATCTTGCAGAGTTTGCTAGACAAAGCTGTCATTTGCTTAAATGGGGCCATGGTCATGATGAATAGATATGCTCAGATATGTAGACAAAGAGAGAGGGAGAGCAGAGCGTGTGAGGGAGACAGGGAGAATGGATTGTGGACGGATTGCATATTTAACAAACAATTTTTGGCAAACTGATGCATATCACATGAAGTTGATGATGAAGCTGCCGCTTGGAATTTGCATGCGCCGCATAACAATGCGGGGGGGAGTTCCTCATTGAGGTGGGGGGCAACAGCAGAGGGAGGGAGCAACTAAGAGGGACAGCGCTAAACGAAGTTTATGCCTGGCAGTTGACTGACTGAAACTTGAATGCTTGACTGGCTGAGCAGCACAGCAAGAGAGTCAACCAGTCTGCCAGCCATTTGGGGAGTCGAGCAGTCAGTTAGCAGGCACTCAGTCAGTCACTCAGTCACTCAGTCAGTCAGTTACTCAGTTGCTGCTGCTGCAAACTTGACGACAAAAGTTTTTAACCGAATTAGCATCTTGCCAGACAGTTTCCGCTCCAGAAATATGTGGCAGCAGCAGCAGTGGCAGCAGTGGCAGCCGGAGTTGGCAATATCGAGATGGAGGAGCCAGATCCGATGCCAATTGGATTTCCATATGTATTGTTATTGTCACTGGCTCGCTATGGCCGTCCCCTCCCCCCTCGGGTGCCTTTCACTGCCCATTTGTTTGTTGTTTTAATTAGAAAACTTGCCAAAATGCCGAGTGCCGACTGCCGACTGCCGACTGCCGACTCCACAAACTGTCGACTGCCGGAATTAATGAATTTGTCGCCGAGCCGTGGGGCGGGGCGGGGCAAGGGGCAGGAGCAGGGGAAAGAAGTTCCTTCCACACGAGGAGCCATAAAAATGCGTCCGACCAGCAAATTGGCAACGATTCGACGCTTTATCTATGCGAGTGCCGTGCATGCCAAATATCGCCATTTATCTCCCTCCCGTTCCCCCTCTCCCACCCCCTCTCTCGTGCGCGCTCTTCCCGCTGATTTGCGTGTCTCTTCTTCACATATTTAATTGCAAGTTTCAAGTGCGACAAGGGCCATCTTTTATTTGGGGCTGGACCATAATTAATGAGCCCATCATAAATCTAACAGCAAGTGAGCTACCAGTTAAGCCACTCCACTCCCCCACTCCTTCCCTCTCTCTCTCACACACACTTTCTCGGGGGCATATTCGCTTAGATATCCATTTAGTGTCCTTGCGCATACTATACTAATCTGTTTTTATTTAGCAGGCTTCACAAAACAAACAACTATCTTTGTTGTGAACTCAATACTTAGTCTTACATATTGTTAACTATATATTACTTACGCACTCCTATCTGAGTGCAGCGTATCTTGCAGTCGCATAGACTCTAAAAGCAGGCTTCAAACGACTTGCACTTGCCAGCTCATTCATGTTCCGACAGTGTCAAAAGGGTCAGCGCTGTAATGAGCATTGTTAGCTATCGTCTCATACTTCTCTCTTTGTTCTTTTGCTCGAGCGCCACACTCGCCTTTTAAGCGTTCGCAAAGTGTTATAGTGTCGTGACACTGCATGTAACAAGACAACGAAGCAATGTCTTGACTGCAGCAACGATCACAGCTACAGTTTGATAGTAGCTGAAGTTGCAGTTACTTGTTGGGCGCACAATTGAAGCGAATGTGGCGACGAGTGCTTGAAAGTCGAGCAGACGGCAACAACAAGTGTGCTGGCAGTTTTCGCAGCTTTTTTGTGCGTTGTCGCGGCGTCAAACACTTTTGCTTTTAATTACCGAGCGGAGAGCACACGAAATTAATGTGTGCTGTCATGTTTGTCCGCAGCAACAACTGCAAGTCGAACAATAAAAGAATGCGGCATACTTGCCCCAAATGACAAATGTTGGACACTCGCCTCGCTTCGACACACACCCACACACAGTGCTGTGTGAAGTGGCAGTTTATTAAGTTGCCCCAGGAGGCAAGCAGCAGAGCGAGGGAGAGAAAGAGAGAGAGCGAGAGAGAGCCGTGCTTTTGCACTTTATTAAAATCAAGTTTAATGCGCAGGCAAATTAATTTTCTTGACCAAGCAAACACATCTAATCTAGTGCGATTTGTTGCTCGGGTAAAGACAGCTGTCAGGGCAGACAAAGGACAATGCAGCAGCAAGGACAAAGGGCAACGAAAGGACTCAGCAGGTTGCGCTGCCCACCTTGCCGTGGCATTCCTCGAGTTTGTTTGTCATTATGGAAAGTACTCTTATAATTTTAATAAAGCAAAAATGTCAAGTGTGACATTTCACCTTTGCCGCACGCTTTTCTTTTCAGTTTGCTGTCTGTTTTTCTTTTTTTTTGTGCAACCTGCTGCTGCTATTTTTGCGAGCTTGGAATTCCCATTTTTTACTGAGGTCTTGGACTTTGATGAGGGTCAACTTGCAAGCAACGCTTCAGAGAGCTGACTGTTTGCTTAGGTTTCCCGTTTTCGGTTTCGGTTTTGGTTTCAGTTTCAGTTTAGTCGAGTTTAGCGTCTTAAAGGACGAATGGCGAATGGTGAATGGTGAATGGCGAATGGAAGCGGGAAAATGCCAAATGGAAAATGGGAAATGGGAAAAGCAAAAGCATTTCATTAAAAACTTCCAGGCTATTAAGCAAAACTTTGTGCAGCATTTGCCAAACTGTGTGATAAGTATCTGAACAAAATGCAAAGCTGCCAAAGGACGACGACGATGACGACTCGCAGGACTGAGGACAACCACGCGGCGGGACATGAAGGAGCAGAACGTCGACAGCTGATGAAAATCGCGCGCGTTCAACAACAAATCACAATTTTCGCCGCAAATTGCTGTCGGTGGAAAGAAGTTCAAACATTTTGGCCAAAGACGCCAAACGGAAATGGGGCCAAAGGGGCGAGCAGCCAGAGCGGCGGACGGACGAGAGCGGGCCGGGAATCGGGCAAGGAAACAACAATTGAATTGCAGTTGCTATCCGTGCCGTGCCTGGCGTGACAAGAGTCCCCAAGAAGTGGCAGCTCAGCTCAGCTCAGTTGAGCGCAGCGCAGCGCAGAACTCGACAGAGAAGGAAATGGGCTGCCTGATTCCTTCCTTCTCCCCGTCCTTTTCCCCCGCCCGCTCAACCATTCTGCTGTTGCAGTCGTCGTCGACTGCGTGAGTCAAACTGTGGCAACAACAACTGCACAAAGCAAACCAGAGCTGCGGTTAACCGAAGCTTTGATATTCACACTTCACATGGAATCGAAAATGAAGCGATAGCCTACCGACCGATAGAAAACGATCGATAAGCAGAATCGATCGTTGAACTTCTTTACCACACTAAACGGCTTCAAACTCTGACTTTGTTCAAGACTACAGCTTTTTCTTCTTAGTTGATTATTTCTGTATTTGCTTGTAACTTATTGTATTGATTGTATTGATTTGACATGCATTAAAGACTAGAATATAATGCCACCCGAAGAACGCAGATTTGGGCAGCAAACTTATCTATATACAGTACTATTTAACGAATTCGATTGCAATGGTCTGTTTGTAGTTCAACAAGCTTTGCCTGCTTCGACTGCATCAACTCTTTGAGCAACTTCAGCTTCGGGTCCGCTCAACTGTAGTTGCAACTTCTTGTACTATTTGTTTTATGTGCTTGAATTTGTTGTATAAATTTGTGGGCAATTTGCAGAAGCCACTAGAGCGTCGCTTGGCTAATGTAGCACATGATTTATAATATTTCCAATGACAGCAGTTTTCCCGGCGCGTCATCCTCCCGCTCTTTCCCCTCATCACCCTCTCTCTCTCTCTCTCTCTCTCTGCGCCCTTTGAAAAGGGATTTTGTATATTTTTTATTCGTGTTTTTTTCAGCAACTTTCACCAAAAAGTTTTGCTTGTATTGGCCTCGTTTTGCCCTCGTCTCGCTGGCAGTAAATATATGCTAAATAGGCTTTTTGACATTCTACCTGTCGGCCTCCCCCTCGCACTCTTACTGCCCAAGCCATCCGTGCTCTTGCTCTGTTTTGCTTGCTCTCATATATATCCCGGCATATCCAGTTACATTTCATTAAATTTTATTTTTACGTGCTGTCTGCTTGCCACACGGCACACGGCACACGGCACTCCCCGCTTCCCGCCCGCCCGCTTGGCCCCTTTGCCGGTGTGCGTGTCCTTAAGCGGAAACTTCGACAGGAAACACCTGATTCGTAAAATATTGAAAAAGTTTTTTTTTTCTTTCCGTTTTGCGGCTGTTGTTGTTGTTTTCTCTCCCGAGATCCTTTTCGGCAGCTGGGAAGCTCTGTCTGTCTGTCGCCTGTCTGTCTGTCTGTGTGGTGTCTGTTGTCTGTCTTGGACTGCGCTACCTTCGCGAGTCTTGCTGAAAATCTCAATAAGCCTGACACCGGAGGGTTGCCGCAAGCGCTAAGCTCCTTGCCAGCTTGAAAGCTGTGCTCGACTGGCAGCTTAAAAGTTCAGCAAACAAGCTTGCTATGCATAAGCTGCCCGGTCAATATCCGCTGTGATTTAAGCACTTGGCGAGCTTCAGTCGCAGATCAGAAGTTAACGCTTAAAAGCTCTTCGAGCCTAGAAAGCTGCTTATAATCTTATAGTTGGCTGCTAAGCAGTCAATCGCATATATTCGTTCAACAGCTTTGGTTCATGATTAAGTTTGCTTAATAAAGCTTTTGGTAATAATGGTCTTCAAATACAGCGCAACTCAAGAACGGCAAGCCTCGCAGCCATCTACATATATCAGTCTCATCTGCGCCCTTCCAGTTTATTTACATTTTGAATGCGTGTTTTTCTTTTGCATGTCAAGATGTTGTTGCTGTTGTTGTTGCTGATATTTTGAGCCGATATGAAATTATTGCGAAATAAATGCAAATTGAATTTCTCATGCATAATTTGTTTAGAAGTTTTACGACACCCCAAAAATGATACAGAATCCCTCCTCGTCGACTCCGCGACCACCCTTGAACTTTGATGTATTACGTGTATTTGTTTTTCTTTTTTTGTTCTCTGCTTTTTAGGCAAGTTTATAGAAATGTGCTTTGAATTTTAATGTGCTCGCCAAACGATGCGTGCAATAATCGAATGGAAATTCGAAAATGAAAGCAAGCAGATGACAACAACATTGGAACCAAGACCGCAAAACAAAAGGCAAACTTCCAAAAGCCGACTTAACACCTTATTACAGAAGTTTCGAAAGGTGCAATGTAAGCAAATGAGCGCGGTAAATGAGAGAAAAGAATTAGGCAACGATGAAGTGGCGACGAGTCACGAGTGACGAGAGTGGCAACAACTTAGACACGATCAATTGGAAGTGTAACGAGTGGCGAGTGACTAATGACGAGTGATGTATTATTAGTGTTGAGCTTACGACGAGTTACAAGTGGAAAGCGACGAGTTGAGAGTAAAGCGTGGGATGATGCGACAAAGTCAAAGCCACAAAGCAAGTAAGTGGAAAGCCACCAGCTAAAAGAATAACGAACTAAGGCTGGAGAAGATTAGAAGCGTAGCAATCCTGGGCTCGCAAGGACAACAGGGCAATTGAGCTGTTGTTAAGTGGATTTGATGATGGCATTTGAATAGTCGCCTGCATTCGGCAAGCAGGCGTTGCCTATCTATTTCACTTATTGCTGATGTGATGCGAGAAAGGACATGCCAAGAACCTTGACACACGTGTGTGTGTGTGTGTGTGTGTGCTGGCCACACGGTCCTGGCATCTTGGCGGGCAGTGCTCGTATTTCAACACGTTTCTCATATTTATTTTGATTAATGTCCACTTATCCACTTGCCACGAACAATTTCAATCGGCCACGCGAATTCGTCGCTTCGCTCGAGGGGCCTCGACTGCAGCACGCGGCACGTGCAACCACCAGCAAGCAGCAAGCAGCAAGCAGCAAGCGCCAAACAGCCCCTTGCCGCCTGCCGAATACAACTAGAAGAATGTTGTCTGTGTTTTCAGTTCACAGTTGGCCGGGACAAGAATTGATGTGGCGCACACTTTTCAGGACCTTTGCACCTGAGAGCACAGCACCCACGTCGTCTTCGACGTCCCAGTGGAAGCCTTGAGTCCAGCTCGCGTCCTACCACCACCGTTAGCCGTTAGCTGGCTGTCTATCTCATCCAGCTGTCCTGCTGTCCGGCTGCTATCCTGATTCTGGTTATCGTCCTTGGGCCTCGGCATCAGTTGCACTGGTGTTGCGTACGTGTTCGCACTTGGCTCGCACGTGACTACTAAAGCGAAATTTATTGAATATTTGCCATTGGCTATTTGATTTCTTATTAACGTTGCCACACACACACACACACATCTACACACATCCACACGCATAGCAAGCAGAGCGAGCTTGTAAGGCAACTCGCCAACTAGTTTCGTCTTTAATCCTTGCCTCATTTATGCTAATTTAAAGCCAGCACTGCATACGAACTCACAACAACCATCAATATTCGAGCAACAGATACCCAGTGCTTCACCATTATCATATTTGAAACAGACTGCAGTCTTCGGCTTGGTTTTGCATCACAGAATACCAAATGCGAAACATTGAATATAGCTTAAAAATATAAGCTGCAATTACTCCAATGATTGTCTAAAATATACATTGTAGTTGTGGTAAATATAGCGGAAGTTTGCTTACAAAGAAAACTATTCTACAACAATGCATTAAATTATTATTAACCGTCTAGCCGAACTAACTCTGCTAGCCACATTTACAGTGAGCAAGAGAACAGAGGCAAATGAAAAGCAGTCGTTGAAACACAGCTACTTACATAATTAAATAGAACGCGGTCATAATATAAAGCGATTCTCTTGCACACCACCTTCACTCCGCTCTGCGCTGCAACGTTCTAAAAGTCCTCATAATGGACTGTGACTGTTCCGGCAAGCATTTGGCATTTATGTGTCCTCGTCGTCGTCCTCGTCCTCATGGTCGTCGTCATCATATGCGGCTTTTCTGGCTGTTATAGTTCGTTGCGACGGCGACCTTTAGGCCACAGTCAAGCGCCCCAAAAACACACACACACACACACACACACATATGCACACATGGGCGAACATTCATACTAGATAGAGCCACGCCCTGCCGTCCACTAGCAGTCGTCGTTGTTGTACAAGCAAGGCTAAAGTGCAAAGTTAAACAAGTTGAAATGCAATGTACTTGAGATTACTGAACTATAGAATGCGTTGCACGCTACATGCAGCCTGCTGCATGCTCCATTCTACGTGCCACAACAGCAAATTGCAGCATGCCGTCGAAATTCACCCTTTCCATGGCTCACTCGTCGAAACTGTTACAAAACTGCAGCTGGAAATTGCATATTAATACATCGCTTAAGCCTCCTTTCGTACTCGTTTCTTTATGAGCCAAGTTAAGTACGATCTCGTTGTGACTCTGCGAATAATCGAACTATTTATTAAGCGAGCTTAAGGTGCTCGTTACATTGCCTATGTATCGTTACTTAGGCTTAGTCAATTCACTCGTTACTTCACGCAAGCATCGTGGCATTTGAGTTCAAATTTGCCCAGTTTAAAATTTAAAACGAAACGGGACGAGCATATGAGTTTAAGTATTCGCTGAATGTAGTGCATAAAAGCCACTTGCACATAAGTAAGTGCACACTCACAATCGCGCTCACACTCATACTCGCACACACTGGTGTAAGCTACTTAGTTCAGATTTCGCTACATGCATTTTCATGTTTTTATGCGGTCAACGAAAATGTTTTTACAGCGCAGACGACACAACGACGACACTTCCGTGTTATCATCTCTTTGCTGGAACTGGGTTAATGTGGCAACTACAGGAACAACAACAATAGTGGTAGCACAACAATATGTGGTGCAAGGCAGGAGACGAAAGAGTCAACAACACTGTTTATACTTATGCTTATACTTATACTTATACTTATACTTATACTTATACTTATACTTATACTTATACTTATACTTATACTTATACTTATACTTATACTTATACTTATACTTATACTTATACTTATACTTATACTTATACTTATACTTATACTTATACTTATACTTATACTTATACTTATACTTATACTTATACTTATACTTATACTTATACTTATACTTATACTTATACTTATACTTATACTTATACTTATACTTATACTTATACTTATACTTATACTTATACTTATACTTATACTTATACTTATACTTATACTTATACTTATACTTATACTTATACTTATACTTATACTTATACTTATACTTATACTTATACTTATACTTATACTTATACTTATACTTATACTTATACTTATACTTATACTTATACTTATACTTATACTTATACTTATACTTATACTTATACTTATACTTATACTTATACTTATACTTATACTTATACTTATACTTATACTTATACTTATACTTATACTTATACTTATACTTATACTTATACTTATACTTATACTTATACTTATACTTATACAAAGTTAAGAGACACAGCTGCTTATTCGGCTATCAGCTACTTTCAGCATTTGATGTGTTAATCATGCGTGAAATTAATTCGTTCCACAATGTCTCATTTGTCTGCATTAAGTGAAGCGCCCTTGCCGACGGTCAACAGCGACCAGAGGACACAATCCAGAGCAGCAGAAGGGCAAAGAGGGAGTCGAGAACAAGGACATGCGATAGGTCACAGCTCATATATTATTAACTTAATCCCATGGTTGTTCATTTGCCATTGGTCTGCAGCTCATTGGCGGCTCTCGGCGCGCTCAAGTGCTTAAAATTAAATAATTAATTAAACTTCGGGCGTAGCAATAAGATACAAACATGCACATAGCTCCACACATCGCATGAGCGGCGAGGGGGGGGCAGCAAGTGTATCGAGTTTTGTGAGTTGTGAGCTGCGAGTTAAGCTCTACGCGTATCTGCATCACAATGCGAGTCACATCTGCGCTTAGCAGTTCATGAATAACATATTAACTTTTAGTTTAGCTACTGTTCTTGTTGCTGTCCTTCCGCCTCCCAGCGGGAAATTTACGTGTGTGGCTTTAGCTGATTAGAAGCGGTCTCAACTGACTAGTGAACTCTGATGCTGTTGCTGCTGCTGCTGCTGCTGCAGATGCGACTGTTCAATCAAAGTCAATCCAAACGAGACGGGGCGAAATGATGAGTATGCCGCGTGTCATAGCAGTCAGCCTGTGCTCATTAAACCGAGCCGAGCCGGGCCGGCAGTGTTGTAGCAATCAGCAGTGCAGTGCAACTGTTGACGACACCAGGCTCATTGATCGATAACTAACTGGAGGCGGAAGGCGTCAGACGTGTGGCAGCATGTGGCGTGCGGCATTAGAGGAGCGAACAAGTATTCGAGTGGTTGTACCTCGTCCACATACCAATTATGAGGTTGCAGCTCACACAGCAAATGCTGTTGCAGGTCACGTAACGCAAATAATGAACTTGCTACGTTCAACTGCACGAGCTGAGCTGGCAGACCACAGTTTTGTTTGTCTACAGCAATAGCGACAGCTGAGGTAGCCCCCCTTCCCCATCTAGACTTTGGATTTGGCAAAAAGGGGCACGAATTGTGGAATGCAGTGCTACTGTTAAACGCTGCACGCAAAGAGTAGTGAATTGATTACAGGTTACCGATAACAACTGATTACTGATTACCAGTCAGAAGCTGTGGCCCACCAAAACCGGTTGCAAGGCTGCAAGTCGCATTCAGTTTCAGGCTGTCATTTGGCAACGCAGCGGGCGAGATTAGTTTCCTTTCAATCTCAAATTTTTCCCATCTTCAATGGAGTATACATTTTTTAAAATGTACTTACTCCATAGTCACATATTTACGAATGTCACAATCAACAGCTGGGCAAACAACTGAATAAGACAATTAGTTAAACATATTAATACAATATTAAACAAATTGGTCGCCGTTGCGTTTGACAGAATCAAAAACAAATAGAAAAAATTCGAATATTTCGCCACTTACTTCAGTCAACCTTGGGAATACTCTGGTTTCTTGAAATTCCCCGACTGAAATTTGTAATTTTTATTTTTTTTTTATACTGTGACGTAGGTAAAACATTAAAACATAAAATGTTATGTTTTTATATATGTAATCTTTACTTAGAAAGCTATAAAGTGGATAAATCATCCTTAATTTCAAAGTGTCAAAGTTTCAACTGATGGACTCGACGTCCATTGTGGACATTCTCTAAAAGATTTTGAGCAGCAAGGGTTGCTCATTTAGAAGGCGGTTTTGGGACAGCGCTGAACAGGTGGGAAAACGACAGCGACAACGAATCGAAGCGAATCGAATTGTTTGTTAACCTGCTGATGCTACAGCTGCTTAAATTTAATTAGCTGAAAGACAAACACAGATTGTGTATAATGGCAAACAGAATCGAGCTATAAAAGCGACTGTCGATTTCAGAAAATCAAACACAAATCAAGTGTCCTCCACCAGATCACCAGATCACCAGAGCACCAAATAATCTCCAACGCCATGAGAAACGCAACACTCTTCTTTGGCTCTGCCTTTGTGGTCCTTTGCCTGATCGGCGGCAGCAACGCCGTGAAGTGCACCGACGAACAATTGGCGCTGCCAGCGGGCGATCCGGGTCGAGATGGGTGCACCGATTGCTCGGACGCGACCAATTCCGCAGAAGACGACTGCACCACGACGACAACTACGACGACAACCGTTGCGCCGCCCGCCAGCGCAACTGATCCCACCACCAGCCCCACCACCGGCACCGACACCTCCTCCTCGACTTCCAACGAAGCACTTTTGCGCAGGGTTAACACCCTACTGCGTCGCAACAATGTTTTGCAACGCCGGATAACTCGCTTAACCAGACGTCTAGCCAATTGCAACACTACCGGGGTCAGGCGCAGGTTCGTAGTTAGACGTCAGCCCGTCGTCAGACAAGTGAGACAAGTGGTCGTCAACAGACCCGTGAGGCGAGTTGTAGTCGGCTAAGAGCACACAATAGTTGTCTTCTATGTCCGATCAACAGGTCCTGAATAAATGAAACTTTGCAATACAAAAAAAAAAACCAAACGCGTCTTTTCAATCTCCTTTTCATGCGATTCTCTTTTCCATTGCGGCACCAGCATACCGAATATTTTCTACTTGAAGTTCGCATTATTATTGATCCACTCGCCTATTAGCTTGGAAACTTCAATTCTCGTATAAGTCTCTCTCATTAAAGAATGCCAAGTCATCGCAAATTTAGTGAATAACATAGAATATATATATCATATCATCACCGTGCGTTTCTCGCAGTGTACAGCGAGCGAGCGCAATTGTTGACACAGCTGCGCAAATTTGTTTAGTTCAAAGTAAATAAAAATCTTCAAATTCAGAGCAACAAATAGCAAAATACAATACTCATTTGAAACTCAAATTGAATATTTGCATGCATATTTATTCAAAGCGTGTTTTTTGTAGTGTTCTCAACTCCCGCAAATTATTGGAGTGATCAGAGGTAGTGAGTGAGCAACATTGCCTAAATCTATGCCTGACTTTCGTAGAGTTGCCCAAGAAATGTTAAAGTCTAATAGATAGAGTCAAATGCTGTCCAATTAGTCATAATTTGTAGCTATCAATCCGTCAATCAGTCAGTCGCACAGCTGTTCCTTGCCTGCTTTCATTGAGGTCAATGATGACCAATTAATTCAACAAATTATTAATTTTTCCCTTTTTCTCCTTGTCTTTCTATCTCTTTCTCTCTCTCTGTTTCTCTCTGTGTCTGTCCGACCAGCTGTAATGCGTCCTTTATTAACCATAATTCAGTCAAAATTGTTTGTGCCTCATGTGATTTTCAATCAACAAATTAACCCCAATGAACAGACCGCATTATTTGCGTGTGGATTGTTCGAATTGCACTGTGAATAAGCAGCGACTATATTCGAATAGCCAACTGACATAGAGGCGATTGCCCAATTGCCCAAATCGAATGCTTAATTAATAGATTAAAACCGAATAATGTGCTGTTGCCCAACAAACCCTGTAACCTGGCACTAGTCACCAAATCTACACACACACACACACACACACACACACACACACACACACAGAAGCGGACATTTAATTGAAACATAAATAATAATTTTCCAATTGCTGCAATTTTCGATTCAATTCAAACCAAATCAAAGCCAACGCAGCACTCGACATAGAAATATAATTATGCGCGAGAGCCGCTTAAGAAGTTCCTAATGAGATTAACTCTGATCAATTTCAATTGTTTTTTTAGTGCTTTTGGAATAAATTATGCACATACCTGCAGTAGATTCATCAAGAAAATAGCGCACCTGAAGAGCTAAAAGAAAACTGTAATTAATTAACTGAACCATCTATAGATGCGTGATAAATACAAATTATGTACATTATAAATACAATTATATATATTATAAATACAAAATTACAATTATATATTAAGTATAAGTATTAATAGTTTGCCTGAATTCTTATAACAAAAAAATAAATAAATTGTGAATTTTGGTAATCGTCATGCAATTTATTATTATACTTGCAATTAATTCCATTACAACTAACGCTTTATTTAAACAAGTTTCATACAATAACCTCCACATCTTAGCTTTGTATATTAATCCATCTGAAAGTGCACTGAGCAAATCTAAAGCTGAATTCAATGGAGCGACCCTCGCCGCAGCGAGAGGGACTCATTAATATGAGTCCTGAGAACAGCTCTGTCGAACATTCTCAGCTACGACTGATGATAATAACTCAGAATACAGCAGAAGCCTGTAAACTGTGCTTAGATTGAGTGCCTCGATGCCTCGTTAAATGCAATTGCTAAAGGTTCCCCCGCCCTTCTCGTAATGCGTTGTGGTTGTCTCTATTTCTATAGAATATAGAATAGAATATATCCCATGTGAATGGCTGTGTGCCTATCTGTTGTCTATTTGTTTGTTTGTTTGTCTGTTTGTGTTTCCCTTTAAGCTGCCTGCTGATTACCATATAAATATTTTATGTCTTTTGCCACACTCAAACCGCTTTACTATCCACGCGCCCTATCCCCCCGTTGTCTCCCTCTCCATCTCTCTCTCGCAGTCTCTTTGCTGTGTGTCGACACTCGACAGTTGATTACATTATTAAATGTGATTTTAATGACTTTTATGTTATTTATGCGCATTAGGCGACGACGATAGCATTGCTTTGACTTTCCCAGCTCGAGTTCGAGTTCAAGTTTCTTGGCGGATAGCAATCAGCTATTGTGCGGCAACGATGCAAGTTGTGCATAGCAATCAGCTTATGCAAGTGCTTAACTAATGTAAATCAGACGACAACATGCAGAAAGAGTGAGACGGAGCAACTCACTGAACACGTTCGTGCATAACGATAGAATGCAAGAGAGAGAGAAGGAGAGGAGAACGAGGCAAGCAGCGATAAATATGCAATGGCAAATGCAGAAGGGCGAGGAGCGAGGCTTGTCTGCATGACAAAATTGTGCATTAGTAATGCGACAAGCCAAAAACATCCATTGATACATGTATCTGCGTACAACACATAAATAAAATCCACCAACAGCAGCAGTAGAAACGAGCGCAAACACAAATATTATTATGATTATTGCGCTGCGTTTTCTTTTTTTCATTTTTTCTCCCTACTAGTTGGCTGATACCCTTTAATATTTGAGTGAATGGCCAGCAAAGATGTGACAACTAGATGCGGATATTTGGAATCGCGATTCACAAGCTACAGTTTTGTTTTGTCAAATATTTTGAAGAATAAAGAGTATATGTAATCAGTATATTTGCAGTATTTTGAACAAAAATGCTTTAGAAATTGAAACAACATTTGACACAAAACTAGTATTAAGATTAAAGCTGTAATTTAAGCCAACAAACAAAAAAGTATAACAACATCTATAAATCTTTAATGCGATAGTAAAGCATGAATATTGGGAAAAGCTAATAAATTTGAATACAAATTAAACGCAATTAGTATTAGTGTTTGCTTCAACTTTAAATCCTACTTAATAAACATATTATTCTGGTTGTAGGTTAACCTAGAGAAAGATTCTATAAATGAAAGAGTTTAAGAAAAGTATTTCAAATTCGTTGGTATCGCATAGTTTGTCAGTCTCGACTTTATGCTGATTTCTCGCCGTTTGGCTGATAAATTCATGAAGATAAACAACGCACATTGCGGTTGTACAATCTCTCGCTGGGGTCGAAGTCAGAGTGCGGCACGACGGACAGCAGGAGAGCTGGAAAGGAGGTCGGGCGAGTGGCAACGGGGTGGGGGCAAAGTGGGGCACAGGGAGATGGCCCGCAGCACAAATCAATTGGATTAGAAAATTGTCAGCGAAAGCAGCACAGAGAGCGAGAGAACTTTGGATATATTGAAGCTTACAATTTGATAAATTATGGATAAAAGCAATGGCAACAACAACAGCAGCGAATTGAATAAATATTTATGAAACTAATGAAATGATATCACAGAGCTGCCTCTCCTGCTTCCACTTGTATCGCATGTGTTAACATGTTAATGCCAAGGGCGAAGGAATGGGACGAGGACTGAGACAGACGCACCTTAAAGAGCAAGATGAATACGACGATGATGATGATGATGATGATGATATTTCATATACTAGAAAAACCTTTTAGAATGTTAATGACTTATGAGAGTCCCGAAAATGTCTTGAGGGAAGAAGAAGCAGCAGCAACTGGAGAACAACTCGAGAACCGGAGGAGAACTGCTGAAGAAATGTTAGTAATGGCCTCATAAATGGCAGAGCTCGTAGCGTTTTATTGCTGTTGAGCGTCATTAAAACATGACAAGGCACAAAATGTTGCCAGCCAACGAAAGAGATAGAGCGAGCAAGCGAGAGCGAGAGCGAGGCAGAGGAAGAAAGCGCGACAGGGTTAAGTTGTTGTCTGCGTGTTGTTGCCACCAGCCACAACAGAAAGAAAACGGGTTACACAAACGAAAGAAAAGGAAAACACACATAAAAAAATGATGCCAAAACTCAACTGAAACTTTTGTGATAATTAAAATGGCTGCACAGCCAATCGGCACGACCTAGAGATACCCAGCAGAACACAAAAGCTGAAAGTGAATCGAAAACGAATTAACTGACAGACATTGCTAGATACTTTGCATGAATATTGCCTGGCTGCTTGACAATCGCCGCGAATCCAGGGTATATTGAGCAACAACAAGGGAGCAGAGGTGTGGGGAGGGGGGGGGGGGGAGTTAGGCAGTCGCCTCGATATTATGAGCATAACATGATAATAATGTAATGGAATAATGAAATGCTTTCGTCTTACTCGCTTCGTTTTCTCCTTTAGCGACTCGCCGCGTTTTTTTATGACTTATTGGAATTGGAAACGTATCGAATTTTCGTGTAATTTCTTTAGTGGTTGTTTCCCTCCGCCACCTCCTCCACTCGCTCCACCTGCTGCTGCCACGCCGCTGCTCGGGGGGCCACTTAAAGCGCTTTAATTAATTAATTTGTGGCGTTTTAATGTCTGGCCATCACGCAAGCAGTTACGCCCCGAAAATCACGACGCGGCTAAAAGGCAAAAGCCAATCGAATCCTTTAACCAATTCCAAGCATGACGAGCAATAGCCGCTAGAATGTCGACAGACGCGCAGGGGACGCCGGATTATATCTATAAATTTAGCCATTAAGTTGGACAATGGATTGCGAAAGGGAAAGTCGCTGAAACTGACTGAGGTGCAAACTGCTCAAGCGTTTGTTTGGACTTTATCTAATTGGATTGCTTATTTAATATTGCGCCAAAGAAACTTAAAGAGCGCAAGACAACGTTAAGTTAATGACAATCATTGCAAACGCTAAAAGAGTTGATAATCAGCATTTCTCTTAACTTAAGTTAACATGCAAAATATGAGAAGAAAAGTAAATAACCACCATCTGAATCAGAGCTCCTATTTGCGGTTCAATTAACTTGGCAGTCTTTTGGGTTCGAAATTAAAGCGTTTCGGGGTCCTGATTGGCAAGGCTCGCTTTCCACTTGGTCGGCTGCTGGTCAGTGGGAATCGCGACGAGCGCTGTTCTTGTGCTTATCCTGTTGGAATGCTAGCTCACGTGCTGACCGCAAAATTGATGAGGCAGCCGGTTGCGGCGGCAACTTCTTCCCGGGCTGGCAATAAACATTTAAAAGCGTCAACATGACAAAGGATAATGGTAGCCGGGCAGACACACAACAAGCGACAAGACGAGGAGACGAAATGGGGGACAAGTAAATCGAAAAGGGAGCAAAGTCAATGAGCCATGATGAGAGCAAATCGATTGTTCAACGGCAGAACCACAAAAAATGTAACTAAAGTAGCATGCACGACTTGCCAGATACCCAAGCAGCATATATATATTGTATATTGTGTGTGGCTAACTAACACGGCTAATTCGGACTTAAAACCTGCAGCCTCAAATCAATTTCATAAAGAAGCGACAATCTGCAGCAAGGGAAGTCAAGTCGGCAGCGTGTCCTCGCTGCCAGCAAGGAGCTGGGACAGCAGCCAAAGACGAGTCAGCCATCCATCAAAAGCGTTTGGCGCCCGAAGCGTTAATCGTTGTCAAAACCTGATAAAGACTGATTGAGTGCTTAATGGCATTCTCGTTGTGCACAACACGCAGCGAGCGAGCGAGATGGCAAGAGTAGCAGGCAGGGGCAGTGGGAGGGGGCAGGCAAGAGGCAAGAGGCAGTGCGCATATGATAATCAAGTTGGGCCCAAGAGCAGAGAACGGCAAGCATAGCAGCCAGACACTCGACGAGCCGTCAACGACTTTGCGATACCCGCTTTGAGAGCTAATATTCATTAAGAATAGTAGTAATAATCTCAGAAAGTAATTAAAGCATAATAATAATGCAAATTCTCAATGTGATTGCACATTAGAAGTATTTCCAATGCAGTTGATTTGCTGCAAGTCTAACAACTTCAATGTATTGTACATTTAGTGATTCAACTCAACTTTACGGTTGGTATATACCCTCCAAGTTTGCCAAGTTCAGCAAGAAAAGGAAAGCAAATTGTGCTCGAAAATTATCATCATAGTTTGCTAGAGATAGCCCAAGAAATGAACATGTCTCATGCGATCGCTCGTCATATTTTGGTTGATGTTTTGGCTATGCAGAAAGTCGCAGCTCGATTGCCGCACAAAGCGATCAATGTGAATGAGATTTTGAACAAAAATGCCACAAATCATCGACTTTTTGCTGTTTCCAAAACTCAAGTTACCTCTTCGTAGAACCCGTTTTAAGAGCATCAAAACTAATGCGCCACGACAACTGAAGAACTTCCCGGAATATAGCTTTAGAAAGTGTTTCGATGATGGCATTGTTGGCTGGAAGAAGTGCATTGCCTCAGCAGGTGTCTACTTTGAAGGTTATACAATAAATGTAGATGCTTAATAAGTTCTTTGTGTTTTATTTCAAATGTCCGGCTCAGCTCAGTGCACAGTTTGATAGATAATTTAAAGTTAACTTATTGTATTAAGTTGAACAGACATTGACGATTGCCAGCGACTTGTTATACCCGACTCGTCTGCGTGAGCACAGAGCGAACACAAATATAAATAGAAAGCGCGAATGTTGTGCTTTGCCATCGATAGACTTGTGCCAAGTTATCGATGATAGATCCAGTACTTCACTCCCCACTGCTCCCCCTGGTCGCGTTATCAAAAGACGAGCGGTCTGATGAAGATTGAACGCTTTGGCGGCTGTTTTGAGTTGTGATTTAGTTAGCGAGAGCAAAGTGAAAGTCTGCCCTGCGTCCTTAAAGCACACTATTCGTGTGCTGGCCAGTTTGCGAGTGGCTAAGAAGAGAGCAAGTGAGAGGGGAACAGCACAGGGGGGAGCTCAAGTTGAGCTTTGTTTTTGGCTTTTCAATTGCAGCAACTGAAGTTATTTGCATATGCGCTGCATTCGTGTGCTGTTGTTGTCTTGCCACTGCCTTCAGCGGCTGCAAGTGAAGCGCAGCAAGCGCACTTGCCACTTGCCACCAGCACATCGCAGCTGCCAAGAATGCGCTTGGTGCAAAAAATGCGGCAAACACAACATAGAGCACACAAAGTTGCACGAGTTTCGTATAAAAATGCTGCAACTTTAAGCTGCAAGTCATGTGCAAATGCGGCGTATACGCAACGTACAACAAGCAAGCCAGCTGCAGCAGCCAGCACGGCACATGGACAGTGTAATCAAGCAATCAAGACAGACAGTCTTCTCAAACATATGTTCTGAACACACTCAGTGATTTAGTCAGCAGCGGGGAAGGCAAGAATTCAGCGAAGGCAATAATAGAGTACAGCAAAAATGAGTGAGAATCGATAGGGACTAAATGATCTGTTAACTGCCCAATTTTGCTCTCTTTCTGACTGTAATTCTCGCGTCGGCTGCGTTTCTCTTGGTCGCTCTCTTTATTGCATTTATGTATGCAGAGTTTGCTGCGAAGCAATCATTTTATGGTAATCGACGATTTCAATAAACAATCCAAAATGTGCCAAGTGCATCAGTCGCCCATCTCCCCAGGCGAGTGTGGAGAAGGGCGTCAACTTTGCCATTTTAAAGTCAAATCTCTAGGCTCTCTCTCTGCATCTCCCTCTCGCTTGCTCTCTACGCTTGTCTTTGTTCCTCTATTTGCCAAGTCTCTCGCTCTAACTGCACTGTGAGAAAACATGACGTTGATCAAAAACAACGCGCTTGAAATTAAAACTGCAGTTGTCTGCGCTGCATTAAAAATGTATTTATATATTTTGGATATTTATATACTTTGGATCAATCTTATATTTGCCTAAATTACGCTAAAAGTTAGCTATTGATTGCACTCTTGCTTAAAGCTTTTAGTCTTCACTGCAGTGCAATATTTTTCACTGTGCGTGTAGCTCCGCATTTTTGTTGGCACTTCTGCTGACCCCATCACACACACGCACACGTTTATGCATGT
This sequence comes from Drosophila rubida, assembly GCA_035046165.1. Classification (NCBI taxonomy): domain Eukaryota; kingdom Metazoa; phylum Arthropoda; class Insecta; order Diptera; family Drosophilidae; genus Drosophila; species Drosophila rubida. The sequence continues at coordinate 1,069,665 of JAWNOF010000023.1, forward strand.
GTGTGTGTGTGTGTGTGTGTGTTCAGTGTGCAGTTATAGCTGCAATCATAGATTTCAAGCCTCGAACAATTCACGTCAACTGCAGTTGCGAATTCGGTTTTGCAATTGGGCGATTGGTCCAAGCAGCGCCAAGCAGGGGAAACATAGCGCAGCAGGCACTCACGCGAGGGGCAAGGGGGAGGGGGAGGGGGAGGGGCACAAGGTGTTGGCATTTGCACGCTGCGCAATCAAGCTTCGGCTGCAGTCCAGTTGCACTTGCCGTTGCAGTTGCAAGCGCAGTTGCCGCTCAGCCTTCGGCTTTGAAGTCAACTTGCAGCTGCCACAGCAGTTGCTGTTCTTCTTGTTGTTGTTGTGGGGGAGGGAGATTGGGGCCAGTTTAGTTGGCGTAGGTAAATACATCATTAAACATGTAAGGTCCAAATGCATTGTCAACAGTTGTTGCTGCTGCTGCTGCTGCTGCTGCTGTTGCCTGCAGCTCCACAATGCCAGAGAGGGATAGAGAGAGAGAGAGAGAGAGAGAGGCTGCTGGAGTTACGCTTCAACTACGTGCTCAAGAGTGTTGTGCCATTCGATGTGTGATTTGCCCCCCAAGCTGCCCGCCCCCTCTCGCAATCTCTCTCTGTCTTGCACTTCGCTCTTTCGCTTGCAGCGTGCAATTGACGTGGCAGCTGTATTTGGTAGTGCGTGTGTTTTTGGGGCCAAGACAAATGCATATTTGTGAGTTAACATGCGTATTTGCAATGCCACATCATCATCCCCATGCACGTCATTATCATCAGCCCCATCTGATTGCCATTGGCCATCCTCATCATCAACTTTGCCTGCCTGCTGCTGCTGATTATCGAGTGGCACTGGCTGCACTTGAGGCCCGATTAATCCAGCAATTCTAACTAAAAATAGTAGTAAAACATTATGATGCAAATACCTACGAAACCCTACAAGACTTAGACAGACTCAAAGTCAACTTTCAGCAGCTTTCATGGGAAATTAATTGCGCTGAAAAACGTCGAAATGCTTATAATCCGTTTAGCAACAAGACTGTTAAATAAAAGCTTTTAGCAGCTTAGAGCCAACAGCTTAAGCATGTAAATAAAATACAACTTTGCTCTGGGAAGACGAGCAGCTGAATCACAATTAGCACTCGACATTGGCAGCTTTAAGCTGCTTGCAGCAGCTGCATGTTGTTGTTCTTGTTGCTGTTGTTGTTGGCCACGAGGAGCACGAAGTAGATGTAAATGCAGAGCAGGACATGGCGGGCAAAAGGACAACAGTTAACAGGATTCTCGCATTGCGCATTGCACCTAAATAGGCCTTTTGGGTTAAGCCATTAACAGCTCTCCCTCCCTCCCTCTCTCTCTCTCTCGCTCTCTCTCGGTTTTGCTCTGCTGGCAGTTCAGGTGAAAATCTCGGCTCACCGGATGTGGTTTTCATTTATAACGGAAATTAAAAAATGTCAACGCCGCCAGCAGCAACAACAAAACAACAACGAACGAAACGAAACGAAACGAAACGAAATGTGGCAAGCGAGGTAGGGATTAACCAGCTTACCACTTACCCCCCTAACTCCCACCCTCCACTCGCCACAAGGGGAGGCTTTTCATTTCTGGTTTAGTTTGCCGTGTGTCAACTGCAGCTTTTCAATTGGGCAAACTCTTCTAGTGCAACAAACACTTTCACCGCGCTTTCTTTCTCTGCAATTGCCTAAACATTGATATTTCTCTGCTCAATTTTGATTTGCATTCAAACTGCTTGCTTTTATTGCGACACTAAACTATGTACGAAACGTAAAACAGACTTGTTGACTGACTCTTAGGCCCAGCTAGCTAGCTAGCTTTGCAGGCAGCTTTACAAACAAATGTTGTTGACAAGAAAACCCAAAAAAGAGGGGGAAACATTTGAAGAATGAGTGAGTGAGCAAAGAGCAAATAAGGCCTAGAAATGTGATCGATATGCGATCATATGTGTTTATATTATTTACCTCTTTTACTTAAATCATGATAAGTTTAATTTACAAAATATTATTCTATTAATTCGCTAAACAAGAACTGAAGTTTGTGCATTCATTTTATGTTATGTTGTCTGCCACTCTTTTAGCTTAGTTGATTTCATTTTCCTACTTTAGCTAATTTTAAACTTGCATCACTCAGCTCTGCTAGATTCGCTTGTATTCGCAATAAAACTACTGCTAGTATTACTGCATATTGTGCATGTTGCTTGCCGTATTAACGCAAGCTTAGTTGTTATAGTTACACACACAAAAGAGGCGATGAGAAGTGCAGAGAGAGGCGCCGTAAGGTGAAACGGTGGACGGAAGCAATAAGTGCGCTGATTGATATTGTCAATGATGAAGCATGAATACGAATATGAATACGAATACGAATATGAATACATGAATGTGAGTGTGAGCTGCGAGTACAAATTGTGCGGGTAACTGAGCAATTGTTGTTGCTCCTTTAGTTGTTGTTGTCGCTTCTTTTGTGGCATCTTCTGTGCGGAGTCGAGTGCGCGAGACAAGTTCTTAGCTCAGAGCATTTGTCTTCAAAGTGTATTTATGGCGAGCACTTCATCGTCATCGCCATCGCCATCGCCATCGTCAACGTCATCATGAAGAGTGTGCTCATCATCATCATTATCAGTCGCTCAGTCATTCGCATCATTCGCCATCATTCACATTCAATGACACCTCATTGATGGCGCCCCCAGAGCGAGGCGGGTGGGGGGAGACGCGACGTGGCGTCGGCTGGCGACACGTTATTGCATTTTGTTGTTGTTGTTCTTATTACTCTCTCTCACACACACACACACGCACACACACACGGAGTCTGTCTGAGCTTTACAACTTCAATCAAATTCAATTGAGTTCAATTCAATTGTAACGTATTGTATTTTTATTGAGGCGTAAAAAAGCAAGAAAAGCAAGGTGTGCGTGTGTGTGTGTGTGTGCACTCGCGTCTCTGGCGCTCGTGCTGTCCCTTTCGCTCGCTCGCAGATTTAACAAGTGCGACATTATGGCGCTGACAACGTGTGCGCGCGGGTGGCAAGAGGCGGAAGATTGAAGCGTGCAAATGTCGCAATCACTGACACGCAGCATACGCGCCACGAATGAAACTGAGCAGCAGCAACTCCACGGCACCAGCACGGCAGAGCGGGGGGTAGGGTGAGGGGGCGTGGCAAAGGCGGCACAACAGCTTTCACGCGTCTTGGCGGCTGCGACTTTTATGACTTCAATTCAATTTGTTTACGAGCCCAAAGGGCTGCCTAAGAACTCTCTCTCTCACTTCCTGAGCTTCCTGAGCCGAGGGCTGTTAAAGCAGTTGCCGTCAGTCGAACTCCCCTGCGTAATTTATATATAAGTACTGAGAGATTTGCTAATTTGGCACAATGTATGCGATTAAGTCAGTGCAAAGCCAAGTATGCGATGTGTTATTATGGCACTATAGAGCTTGTACTGCTTCAACTACTCAAAAGATCTATACAAATCTCTCATAAGTCCTTATGACATATATGTTGAGGTTTGGTTGATATGAGATATTCCTAAAATGTGTTACTATGGTGTTTTATTGTTGATGGCACTGGTTCAACTACTTATGTAAATAAAAGTCTATAAAAAATATATACAAATCTAGCAAAAAAACAAACGTCTCCTGCAAGTATGCAACACAAATCGTTAGACAGTTGACAGACTGTTAACTAACACTTTATTAACAGTCTTTATTACTCTTATACACATTTGTTAACAGCCTGATTAACAAATAGTGTCTTAGATCATTATTTAATCTTATATTATTGAGGCGCTTAAAGCATCTAGGTTTCGCCAAAACAATTGATAGACCTTACGAGGTTTGCTCAGCATGAGACATTCCCGAAATGTCTTACGCTTTATATACTTTATTATTATAGTATTGTTATATTATGCTTCACAACTTTAGTTTGCTAGATGACTGCAAGGTGAGTGTTTACATAATTGTTTATTGAATGCTAATTGAATAGAGCAACACTAGCAGCCCAATGTGGGAGCTGTGGCTAATGAATAAATAACGTAGCTTCAATGTTTGCAGCACTTTTATTGAAGAGTGTCGTGCAGTGCTTTAATGCACCGTACAACCCGTGAGCATGTGTGTGTGTGTGTGCGTGCGTGTATGTGAGGCTGCGACACATATCAAGCGAGCGAGCGCCGCAGCGCACAAAAGTATGCTACAACATGCATATATTCAGAGCGTCGCACAAAAGTATGCTGTGCTAAATAAGTAACTCAACAACAGCAGCAGGCGGCCAACAACAACAAGGTCACAGGCAGCAACAGCAGCAGCAGCAGCAGCAGGTGATGAGCGTAAAATTTATGCAGCGACATGTTAGAGGTGAAACGTAGGCAGCCAGCCAACAGGAAAGTTGCCCGCGGGCCGCGACGCGCAGGAGGAGCGAAAGAGCTTTTCAGCTTTTTTCAGTTTTTCCTTCTTTTTTGCCATATTATTGTCACGCGTCACGTCTGGCGGGATATTTTAAAGCAGTCTGTGTGTGTGTGTGTGTGTGTGTGTGGTTCTTAAAGTCGCGGCGCACTAATTAAGCCGCCAGGTGGCGCCATTGTGCTGATAAATTAGCGCCAATTTACAGTATAACAAGTGCCAACACAACTTTCACCCGGCCGCGCACTTTCTCCCCTCCCTTGTGCATACTTAGCTCCCTCCCACGGCTTTTGCTTTTGTGTGCAGTGCAGCCAATTAAATTCCATGGATAAACATGAGGTTCAAGGCGCGAAGCGACCGAGCCAAGCCAAGCCAAGCAAAGCGATGTCGAAGTCGCAGGCGAAGGCGAAGAAGAGGGGGGGGGGGGGGCGCAGTTGAGGATGAGGTGACTTTGGATTTGTGGCCAAAAGGCTGTGGGCGGCTTTTGCTTTTGCCGCCGGCACTCGCAAGTTTTGTTCAAATTGAATTTCCAGCAATTTGGCGCGGCCGCTGCGAGGCAACGTCAACAGCGAGCGAGCGAAGAGCGAAGCGACGCAAACGAAAACGAGTTAAAAGCAAAAGCAAGTTGCAAGTAAATCAAGTGGAGTTGCGCGGTCAGCAATGAATGGCCAACAATGGGTTAAAGAGCTCGCACAAAATATTGCGCAACTGCGCCCCAATATAAATCTCTGAGCGATAATTTGGCAGCAAGTTTCAAACTGCCTCCAGCTAATTATGAACAATTATTCAAATGCATATTGCAGATACTTGTGATCTATTCAAATTGATTTAGCATTGAGCAATTTGAGAAACTCATCAATCGCATAACGTAGCAGCCAGCTTTTGCGTGACATAGCAGACAGCATTCTGTTGCTAGGCGAAGAATATGATATGTAGATGGATAGTATAATAGTCGGTGGAAGAGCAGAAAACGCTGAAAGCAGTAAGCAACATTTTGGGAAAATTGCAGAACAAACAGCGCATCTAAATCAAGGCAACGATGACGTTGTTACCACCCCCCGCCTCATCTACAGCGGGCAGCCTCAGCCCATTCTCAGGCTTCTGCATTCGCTTGCCGTGATGCTCTTAAGCGGCAATCGCGTTTTTCCACAACTTTTTCAGACGTAATAAAAACGCTCAACTTTTCTCTCTCTCTCTCTCTTCCTCACTCTTTGCTTCTGCTTATCTCGCTCACTCATAGACACTTTTGTTGCTCGATTTTGTGTAGTTTTCTCAGCGCTTCAACTGCTTTTTTTTTGTGCTCTACTCTTTTTTAAGGGTCTCTCAATTGTCTGGCAGTCGCTTGCAGATGTCAAGTATACGCAGCGTATTCGCGCTTCGTTCAATAATTATTTCACTTGCTCTTATTTTGTTGCTGTAGGTTTGCGCTTCTCTCTTTTTTCTCGCTGGGTACTCGCCTCGTTTCATTTTCGCAATTTTCATTTGCCGTCGCTGCAGTTTTGCTAGTTGGCGCAATTTTCCGCGTTTTCATCGTTTTAATCGATGTTGGTCAAAGTTGCCGGCTAAGTGTGGCAAGGCAGAGAGAGCGAGAGAGCGAGGGGGGAGGGAGATAGGCAGGCTGCCTGGTGGCATCGACAAGGACTAAAAATCTTTGTAACCATAATTAAAAGTTGTTGTTCTTCCTGCTCGCCATCCCCAGCGACATTGCGCCACTTGTGGCGCAAACAATAATTAATTTAAATTGAAACATTTTAGCGCCTCTTTCTCTCTCCGCGCTCTCCTTCTCGCTCTCCCTGTCTATCTAGTTAAAACTGGATTGCACTGAAGTTTGCAGTTGTGCTTGCTACTTTTTTCGCACTGCTTTTCACGTTGCTCTGCCTCTAGTTTTAATAGCAGCTCTAGTTTCGTTGGCTTTTGCAGCTGTCAAGATTGATCGATACACATGGAATCTGCACTAGAATTAATCGATAAAGATATCGGTTATCAGTTGTCGTCTGCTGTCTCGCATTCCCATTCAGTAATTAGAAGTTTCGGCCACAACAATTGCAGCGTTACTTTTCTATTTGCGTTTTCCATTTATTTTCGTTCTCATATTTCGAGTTTGCAGTTTGTAGTTTGTGTTTGCTTTCGATTTGAATGCAGTTGTGAACAACGCTTTAATAGGTTATTCATTTCCGCTTCTGACTCGTTTTTCGTTAAATTCTCTCTCTCTCTCTCAAACGCCGCCCCGTCTCTCTCTTTCATTCTCTCTCGTTGCGCTTTCATTGCGATTGTCGATTGTCGATTTATTTATGGCTGCGAAATGTTGGAAATGTGTTTTTTCTCTGCGCAACGAAGCGACAACTCAGCACAACAAAATGTTGCTGTTGTTACCGATGTTTGCTTTTTGCCAAATTCTATGATACACATATTTGCAGTTATTATACCGTGTACGCTCCTGCACTTCCTGCGAGGTGGCTTTAAAGACAGCTCTCAGATATCTCTCAAGTTGCAACACTCTTGTGAAGAAAAACATTCCAAATATAAGACTGAACACAATGCCAAACTTCAAACTTGCAACAAATGCTGCAGGGTATTGCGAAGTTCGTCAAGTTGCCGGCAGCTGCGTTGAAGTTTCGGCTGCTTAATTGTGATTGTATGTAACCGAAACATTTTTGTATGAATTATCTTTGCCTAATTGAATGGCATTGGCAAATATGTTATGCAGAGCGCAAAGAGACAAAAATTCCCCACAGCCGCCCCCTGTTCCTGCCCCAAAACAAACAGCAACTGCAGTTCCTGAGTCTGCAGTTAATTCCATGCTCTTGCAATTTAAAGACTTGTGCATAAAAATGTTCACATTTTTCAACAAAAAATATAAAACTTGCAATCTGTAGAATCTTGTTGAGGCATTTCGATTGGCCAAAGCGATTGTTGTTGATATTTTTAATCAAATCGAGCTGAAATTCCGTTCAGCTAATCAAATGAAATAGAGCGAGGAGGGGAATGTGAAAGATTGTTGTTGTTGTTGCTGTTGCTGTGCTTCGCGTCTGCCACATGTGCAACGAGATTTGAATGTGGCACAACCTCAATGTATTTTGCATTATCTCAAATTCTCGACTGCTGCTGTGCCACAAAAAAAGCGAGCAATGTGCACGAGAGAAGCGAAAACTGAAAAATTGCCAAATGTGTGAAATGAATAAAAAAAAAAAGAACAGAGCCAGAGTGGGGCCAAAGCAAAATGTCGCTGAATGGATGCGGCAGCGGCTGTCAAATGCCGTTGCAATTTCGTTCTCGCCAACGCATGGGAGGCAAGCAATGGAAGAGTGCAACAAGAGCAAGTTAATTACTCGAAGATATCCTGTAAAGCGGCGCAAGTGCGAGCGAAAGCGAAAGGGTTTGTGATAAGCACCAGCGATGCACTAAAAACTGTTCCCACTGCAAGCACGTCAACTGTTCCCACTACACAATTTTGTAAGCGTGCATTGACGAACGTTTTTTGCTGCAAATTAGAATGATCAGCTTGCAGATCATGCATTTTGCTGAATCTAATTGATAGTTATTATTCTTAAACTTGGAATTCAAGATACTATTTCATATATCACTAAACTGTTTGTCAACTAGCTCAACTTTTTGCACTGCGAGAGGGTTTGTGAGAAGCAGCAGCGAAGCATTAAAAACTGTTCCCACTTCAAGCATTTCAACTGTTCCCACTACACATTTTTGAAATCTTCCATTGAAGAATCATGCATTTTGTTGAATCTAATTGATAGTTATTCTTCTCAAACTTGGAATTCAAGATATTATTTCATGTATCACTAAACTGTTTGTCAACTAATACCATATTAAAAAAAAAAACAACTATTATTGATACTGTTTCCACTTTAGAGAGCTTTAATTAATAGTCTTTCCCTCTATATATAGTCAAACTATTCCCACTGCTTATTTGCTTAATTTTTGTCTTCTCTATGCAACTTGTTTTCCAGGGTACAAGTTAGCTCGCCGAGTTTGCCAAATGTGGCTGGAGGTGCAGACAGAAAGGCGGGCAGACAGTTAGATGGATAGAGATAGAGGATTGCACAATGAATGCGTGCATACACAACACATCAACAACAACAACAACAACAACAACAAGAGCAGCAGGGAGAACTGAGAATCGGGAACTGAACTGAGAATTGGGTTCATGGAAAGTGGAAAGTGGATTCCTGCCTCTGCTCGCCTGACTGGCAATCTATCTCGAGTGGTGCCATGAATTTGTCCAGTCGACTGATGGCATGCCAAAAGAGCGAGAAGGAGACACAGAGTGTGAGCGAGAAAGAGAGTGGAGGGGGGGGAGAGTAAGATGGCATGTGTGTGATGTATTGCTTTGTGTGATTTTGACAGAATTAGCAGCTGCTGCCGAAAATTGCACACAACAAAATCCATTCAGCACGCAGAACGATGCGAATACCAAATCTCCTCTCTGTCCCTCTCTCTCTCTGTCTCTGTCTCTGTCTCTCTGGCTCTCTGCAGGCAAACAATTGTTCAACTTGTCCTTGGCGCACTTCATCATGCTGCTTTCAACTTCATCGCAGGCTCATCATAATCGCAATCTGCTTCAGCTGCTTCTTGGCCAGGTTATAAAGTTGCCATGGCTAATGTATTCTCTCTGCAGGTCGTGTTTCTTTTCGTTCTTCTTTCTGCGCGCTGCTGGTCTCCAAGGATATATTAATTTGGTTTTTATGTTGCCCGCTTTTAGGCCATATTTTTATGCCTAATGTTTATTAGCCATTAGGCTGACCACCACAAACCAAACGCCAACAACGAACACCGAAACCGAAACGAACTTTGGCAATTAAAAGTTGTGGCCAAGTTGAAAGCGAACCACATTTTGCACGGCAGCCAATCGAATCGACACCCCCCACGACTCGAGCTAATGGCATTAACTTTCCAGCATTTTTATACACATATATATCTATTTGATTCATTTCGTTAGTCATCACTGTTCGAGAAAGTGAATGTTGATGAGCGTCAGATTATTTCATGTGACACACTTTTGCTTCGTCTTTCATCTGCACTCTGTCTTCCCTCGTCCTTAGTCCATCATTTACATATAGAAAAAGTAGCTTCAACTTTAAGTTGGTTTGTTGCACTTTCAGTAAGCTGCTCAAAATAGCAATTTATTCAATTTTGTGTTTCATATGAATATCGAATGTTGATATATTTCCATACTGATACTTTTAATAATCTGCCAGAAATGTGTGCATCTCTTTAATGGACTCAATTCATTTCAATTAACAACTTTGGTTAATTGCGAATTCTGCGAGTTTATGTTTAGATCCATATTCATTTAGCGAATGCTCAATCTATCCAATCGATTATGCTACAAGTCTCTCGAGCTCTCCACGTCTCCTTCTTCTTTCCCCTTTCCCCTTTCCCCTTTCCACTCTGCACAGCCACAAGCTGAACCACAAAGCGAGCTTATTGCCAAGGCTTATTGCGTCCCCAGCAACGTCTTGTGTCCTCCCCCCCTCCCCCACGCCTCTCCCTTTACCTTCAGCCCACGCAGCTCTGGCTGCATTTCTAGTTCGCACAACTTGTTGTGCTCTGGCACAACAATAAAATAACTTTTAATTATGCGCAACTAAAGGCAGCTCTCCACGCGTGTGTGTGTGTGCAAGTGTGTGAAAGTGTGTGTGTGTGTGCATTCGTAAAATGTAATTAGAGTTTTGTGTAGTGAAGTTGTCAGCTTTTGGATAACCGAAAACGAGCGTTTTAACAAGTTTAATTGGTGCAAAGTTGCACACAAGTTGCCCCATCGCAAAACGCCGCACACCAAAAACAACAACTTTGCTACAACTAGTGCGCTCTCGCTCCCTCTCTCTATCTCTCTCTCTCTCTTTGACTTGGCCTTGGATGTAAATTTAGTTATTTAACCAGTTCGCAGAAGATTTTTAATCTTCTTCTACTTGTCATCATTTCACATTTTATAGCCGCAAACGAAAGCTTAAAAGTGTATTCTAATTTTTAGCTCACTCGATTGTGCCGTTATCACTTGGTGGCAGCCCTAAAACTGCAACAGTTGGCAGTTCTATTGGTGCTTTAAAACGCCATTCATCGATAATTATCGCGTTGCATTGAAACAACTTTCCTACTTGGCTTGACTTCGCCTTGGATGTGAATTTAGTTACTTAACCAGTTCGTAGAACATTTTTAATCTTCTTCTACTTGTCATCAACGTCATCGCAATTCCAATTTTGTTCTGCGCTCACTCGACTTTGTCGATATCAATTGAGGGCAGCCCTAAAACTGCAACAGTTGGCAGATCTATTGGTGCTTTAAAGCGCCATTCATCGATAATTATCGCGTTGCATTGAAATCGCACTCGATTTACGTAGCTTTTTGTGGGCGTGCGTGGGAACGTGGCAAGCAGGCAGAGGCGGCCTGCCACTGACAGCGCTTGCAACTGGCAAGCGGCAGAGACAAAAAATGGAAATGGAAAGCCAGAGCAAAGCGACAAAACTTTTGCCACAACCAACAGCAAAGAAGAAGTAGAAACGCAGACAACTTTTGTCATCGGATTTTCAGTTTTGCACTTCTCCATTTGAATACCCTGTCTTCAAATCAAAACATCGACCACATCATCACTGCACTGCAACAATTCTAGTTTGTAAGCCAACTAATTGCAAAATTTAAGTTGTGGCTTCAAATTCTGTGTGCAAATATTTGAAATGAATATATTATGATATTGTATTGTACATATTTACAGAGAGTAAACTCGTAGAAAGCGCTACAGGGTATTTGTTAGTCGAGTGCGTTGCAGCTGCTGTTTTTGCCAGCTGCTGTTTGGCTAAGCAAAAAATTTTTAATATTTACTAAACTTATGCAAAAAGTGGCAGTTGCTACCTAGCTGACTGCCTGCCTAGTGCTGGCTAATGAAATGCGCTTCCCCCACCACTCCCCCCCCCCCCTGTGGGGGAGCACAACTTCTTCATAGTCTTCGCTTTGCTTGGGCGGCAACTTTAGCCAGCTGCCAAATGTGGAGACACGTTGATAGCAGGCGACAGAGACAAAACTTGGCCCTAAGTAAATGCTGCAGACGTGTGCATTACCTGCCCCCCACCCCCCCAGTCACCCCCTCCCCCGCTGTTGGAGTTGCTGCAACAACACAGCTGGCGGCGGCGGCGACTGGCAACTTGCCCACAACAATTCGCAAACGAATATGCGACGCTGCTTAACAAATTGAAACGCCAGCCGATGATTATTACTTGCAACCACAACCTCAACCAATACCCACTCCCCCCTAACTCCCCTCTAACTATACAGCGCTGTCAAGCTGTCAGCGCGAACAATGAAAACTACTTGCAACAAATTCAGTTAGCTTGCTGTCCACAAATTATGATTATTGCGAGAGCAATCGCTTCGATTTGCGAGCAAACGCATGAATGGTTTACTAAGTTCAAAAGCAGTTTCTATTTAAAACGCATTCATTAGGCTGGCAACTAATAGGCAATTTATCGAAAATAACTATGAAATGAAATAAATTGCAATTTCTTATTGTAACAGGCAAGTATTTAAACATAGACTTGGCTGGCTTATGTGCTTATACATAGGTAAACGAAGGAGGTTATGTGCATGTGACAGCACTGATCGCTCTCCGTTTCTCTCTGTTTTCTCTCTTATACAGATACATAACTATGGCGACTCTCTTCTAAGTCTAAGATCTAAGTCTAATATCTATGTTATAATTATTAATCTTGACTTTGTGGCAACTGTTCGCTGACAACTGTTCATTGACAACAACTTTGTTAAAGTTACACAGAACAACAACATCGAGCAGAGCTGCTGGACAATGAACGAGCCGAGTAGAAGCTGCAAGCGGAATTCAGGTATATCTGAATAGAAGTGGGAATCTAAGCCCTTGCTTTACTCTAAAAGGCATTGCTTCCACTACTCCAGCAATTCAGCTGGAAGACGTGGCTCTGAACCAACCCACCCAAGCAAAGTATCTTCGCATCGTTCTGGACAAGAGACTCACTTTTGCGCCGCTTTTAAAAGCTGTCACCAAGAACTGCAGAAATTGCGCTAGCTGCTTGCTAAAAGAAGCAAAATATCTCCTAGAACTAAGCTGTATATGAACCATAGAGAGTCCCAATTTGGCTATACGAAGTGCAGATTTGGAGATTGCAGCCAAGTCTAATTACAAAGGCATCGAAGTATAGCAGAAAATAACGGACTCCCCCTGGTACGTCAGAGACTCTACATTACATCGTGACCTAAATCTGCACTCTCTGGAGGAACAGACAGGCAGACACGAGCCGCTAAAGCGACAGACTGACAAGACACCGGAGAAGGAGACTACGAGGAGAAGACTCCTGCCTGCTCGAGCACTGAGACGCTTAAAGAGTCGAGGTTTCGCCAAAACATTGACTCAAATGTGAACGACAATTGACAAGTCCTTAGGACATGTTTGTTTGAGGTTTGGTAGGTTGGTAATGATACTTTATTGCCAACTACTTAATGTATATTTAAAAAAAATGAATAAGCAATTGCATATTTGAAACTCCAACATACTTTTTTGGCAACATATTGGTGTTTGATGCAGCGCGTAGCTGCAACTTGTTGCGACGCTCTCAAGCAATTGTTATTTGCATTTTGGCCGTCGCTTTTTTAGTGCCTTGCAACTGTTCAAGCGACGAACTTGCCTCTGCCCTTGTTGCTTGTTGTCTGCTCTTGACGAGTCTAAAAACTGACAAACAAAAGCTGCTTGCCCGCTCTCCCCCGCCTCTCTCGCTGCGAGTTGTGCCCCATGTCCAGTGCAGACTGCAAAACAATTGACGGCTTCAGCTTCAGTGTCACCATTGAAACGCCACCTTCCTCTTCCTCTTCCTCCCCTTTTGCCGCTTCAAGTTCTAGCTTTAGCCCTAGCTGACTGACTGACTGAGTGAGGGAGTGAGTGAGTGAGTGAGTGACTGCGTGAATGACTGCACACCTCAGCGACACTCGGTTGAGTGTGTGGCCGTAACTTCAAGTGGCCGTGAATGCCCCGACCCTCTGTCCGCTCACCCCCCCCGTCGGCTAGCACAAACAAAAGTTTGATGTGCGAAAGGCCAAGAGCAGCCGTCCAAACGTCCAACAGTCCAAAAGCCGTCATGGCCATCGACTAGTGTCTGCCTGCCTGCCTGCCTTCCTTGCTGCCACCTCCACCTTCCACTCCCCCTCGCTTCCCTTTTCGAGTGTGCTCCACATTGATTTACGGGCAACGGGGGTGCGTCGCAGCGTCGACTGTGGCGCCTCCACTGGGTGCAGGCCACTTAACGCGTCACACACACACACACACACACACACACATCTCTACGCTGCGTCCACTCGCTTTCCTTTTCCCTCTTTTTTTTTGCTCCATGTGCGCATTGTTCTGATACCCTGTAAAAGCGCTCTTGATGACTTTTTTTAGTTTTCCAAACTGCATTGTTTTAACGAAATCAAATAATTTTATAGTTTCTACTACAGTGAGCTCTCGATTGTTCAATTTAAATATTTTTATGAATTACATAATATCAATTGTGTTAATATATTTTCTTTAACATATCATTATATATATTTTATATCACTATAAAAAGCGAACAACACAAAAGCGCCCTTAACAATTGTTTTAGTTTTTCAATCTGTGATATTTTAAGGAAATCATTCAATTGTTCAATAGCTCCCTCACAGTTAAATTAATATATTTTTGTTAACTATATAATAAAATTAGCATTGTCAAAAGCAAAACAATACAAAAGCGCTCTTGTAGATTGCTTTTAAGTTTCCCAAACTGCGATTTTTTGAGGAAATCAGTGCATCAATTGTTTCATGCCTCTCTTGACAGTTAAATGAATATATTTTTATCAACTACATTATATCAATTGTGTTAATATATTTTCTGTTATGCCATAGAGCTAAACCAAGCATTATAAAAAGCCAAACATCATCAATTGTGTAATGCCTTTCTCAACTGTTTAATTTATATATTTTTAAACTATATTATTGTGTTTATTGTGTAACCATATTTTCTGTAATTAATCGGTGCCAAAATAAGAATTATAAAAAGCAGAAGAACGCTTTAGCAAAGTTCAGAGACACCCTCTAAATCTGAGGGCAGCAAATGTCTGGTCTGTCAAATCTTTTCTGTATTCACACAACTCTCTGAAGCGAGTTCTCTTCTGCATCCCAAAAATATACAAAAAACAAATTACAAAAGCAAATGCAGCTGGCTAAATAATGCAAAATAATTGTGGTTTCTTAAATTAAGTCTGTATACATTTAATTATTTGACTTAATCACTTAATTAATTGTGGCATAAGTAAACACTAAAATTGCTTAAATGTGTTTAAGCGGATTGATGCCAAAGTCATCATTAGCAACAAGTAGATTATTAATTCTTTTATCATATATTAGTAGTAGTAGTTGAGCCACAATGAAGTAGCTGCTTCCAAACTGATTGACAGTGATTAGTGCTTACAGGGTATGCTTGCGTCGCGCGTAGCCCGCACAGCGCTGGCTTGCTTCATAACTGTCTGCGCTCTCACATTTTATGGAGTTTATTAATTTGAGTGCTTTTCACCCGCTGGTGACATATTTCGCCCCGCCCCCCCTCCGGCCGGTGTGGCACTTGTTTTATTGACTGCCCCCCAAGCGGGCGCTGACTTTGGGTCAGGGAAACGAAGAGGGGGGGGTTGAGGGGGGGGGAGCATGCGACGCATGTGTCGCACAACTGTCGAATGAAAGTAAACGGATTGGCTTTCAAATGTTGTCCACTCAGACACACAACAACAACAACAACAACAACAAGCGGCCCCTGCTCCGCACACCCCTCTCTATCAACCCGTGCCTCGTAAGGGGGGGGGGGGGGGTGTAAACATCATGTGACGCGCGCGTCTCGTGTTGGCAATTGATTTTCAACTTTGGGTCACGTATTTTAAAAATATTTTATAAATATTGACACTGAGATTACGCGACTGAGAGGAGTTTATTTACCCTCCACCCTCCACCCTTTACCCCCCCTCGCCACACACTCCGCTCTTGGCCGGCGAGCAAATAAATCACGTATACGCCGCGTATTGTGCGCGCTTCGCTGCAGCGAAAAATGCGACTCAACGCGACTCGACTCGAGTTGAGTTTGAGTTTCGAGTTGCCAGTTGCGAGTTGCGAGTTTGTGTTGTGCCACGCAATTAGACGAGAAAATTAAACAGGGAGCGGGGGAGGGGCAGAGCGAAGCATGTCAAGACATTTCCGCTGGCAAAGAGACCGAGCAATGCGACGCTTTGTTTCGCCCATAAAGTTTACATGAATCAACTTTCTGATTTGCCTCATTGTCTATAGGCAGTTGTTGCAGTTGCCACTGTTCTTGCCGCCGCGTACGTGCCACAAGTTGTGTTTCACGCGCGACGCGCCAATTTCGCAGCAATTTCGGGGCGTCAACTTTTTAATTGTCTTGCGGTTGCACACTGCAGACAGCTGAGTATCTAAGTGTCTGGATTATTCCCTGTTTGTCCTCACTGCAACTCACACGCTGCCACACAAAACGTCTGAAATTCCTTTGACAAACAGAACACTTGATTAACACTAAACGCATTGCAACTCATAAGTAATAAGTAAAGACTAAAGACTTGAAGAATCGTGAAAATAACTTGATTAATGTATTCATCGAAATAATTTGAATAACTCTTTCAGCGATTGCTTCACATAAAAGTATTCATTCTTAGCTATTTATAAGCTCAGTTAGTTCTTCGTTATTTACAACCAATTTTACTTCATTAAATTGCTTTTAGTTGCTTCACGTTAAACCCAAATTCATTTGTTTAGTTTACGTTTAAGCATTTTATTGCACATTGCCAATAAAACGTTGTGTGTATTCATTATTTTTGCGCGACATAATCGCAGATCTCCCCTCGTTGCAGCGCCAAGCGAATTGGTTTAAAGTGGCGAGCAGCAAGTTGCGCGATTCGCAGGGAACTTTGGAACAAGTTTTCACTCTCCCTGCTCGCAGTCTCGCAAGTCTCGCAACTTTGCTCGCATTCTTTGGCTATTTGTCGCTCGACCGTCTGAATGAAGTCTGCAGTCTGGAGTCTGCATTATTATGCGTTGGGCATTTGTTATAAAGTCCTGTGCTCTGCTGTCACCTCATAAGGAGTCAGAAGTCAAGAGAACAAGCAGAATGCCGCTGAAAGGACGAGGCAGCTCCTGCTCCTGCTGCTGCTGCTGCTGCTGTTGGCTGCAAAACAGGACAGCAAAGCCGCAATAAAATGTGAAAACATTAAAGCATCGCAGCAGCAGACACTGGAGAGGCAACAAAGGAGAGGCAGACACACCTAAGACATAAGCCGCTATCATTCACCCTTAATCCGTTTAAGGACACTTGACGTGCACGGCCAACAGCAGCCACAACAACCACAGACCCAGCACACCTAGGACACACACACACACACACACCTGCTGGTGAAGAGGTCGAGGCACAACTAAAAGTCAGTCAAGTTGGCCGGCAAAGTGCAGGAGAGTTTATAAAATAAAATGACGACGATGACGTGGAGCGAAATGGAAACATAAAGAAAATAGCAGATAGCAAAACAACAACAACAACAACAACAACAACAACAACTACGACGACGAGAGCAGGAGCCACAGAATAAAAAGAGAAAAGCGCCAGGCGCCCGCATCGAAAGTGAAAGAAATAAACACACACACAGACAACGAAAAGCTAGAAAACAAAGACTCGACTGTTGATTGAGAGAGACCCAGTAGTTGGCTAAACCTGCTCACTAGTTGCAACAGCAATTTCAATTATACAAATCAAACATTGAGATATTAATAAACTACGAAATATGTAAGGCAAGCACAGCTAAACATTTCAGCTATGCAGAGACCCAGTAGTTGTTAATATGCAATTAAAGCAGAGTTAAGCACTTCAAGGTGCGACTAACAGACACCCAGTAGTTAATAACCAACAACGATTCGCAAATAATTTAAAATTTATATGTACATATATTACTAAGCTAGACAACCTCAATACTTTGTTAGCTTGCAGTTTATCCCCAAGTCTGTCTCGTTTAACTGGTATTACAGGGTAGCTGTTGAGGCAGACAAACTCTGTATCTATGGTATTGGCTGTGCGGAATCTGAAACCGAAAATCATCCACTTAAAAGCCAAGGGGTCGATAAGTTACTGATGCCCGCCTGACAGTTTATGGGGCTCGCCAAAGTTTTCCCACTTTTGCCACTTGGTCGTCGCTCTTGCCCCGCAACGTGCCCCAGCTTGCAGCCCCAACAGCTTGTGCAACCTTGCTGCAAGGTGTCATCACAGCGTAGCACAACGCGGCGTCTCTCGCTTCACTCGCAAAGTGCAGCAATGGTCAACTTGAAGCTGCTGCTGCAGAGACTAGACAAGGAGTCGCATTTATTGCGGCATAAATTTGCACTTTGTTGTGGTTTGGCGACACACACGCACACACACACACACACACATATGTATGCATGCGTGCATGCAGTTTAGTTGGAGGTTGGGCTGAGTGAGTTTAGGTTGAGGCAGCATGACGTAGTTTGTCCAACATTTTGTTATTTAGCTGGCAAATTGTTTTATGCTCCTCAAACTTGTCTGCTTATTTGTGGTCGGACTTCGTCCGAGCGGGAAGGACTGAAATAGAGAAAGAGAGAGAGAGAGTAGCAGAGGTCAGTGCACAAAGCATTGCATTGTAGCAGGCACACATGTCTACACGTATCGCAGCAAGGAAGCTCATAATGCGTGCAACGTGTCATCGATAAACGATAGACTCGCAAGACGTGCAGCTAACAGAGAGACATCTTTTTCAACTTCTATCTTATAGGTGCAAACAGGTTGAAGGAGACGCCGCAGACCACATCAATCGACAAACAAAATCGATTTAGCCATGTCCGTCCGTCTGTCTGTCCGTCCGCTCGTTTGAACACCTCGATTTCAGAGATGGTAAGAGCTAGAGTAACCACACTTTGCATTTAGGTGTAATGTGTATTTACGCAAATCATGTCTGTTTTTTTCCTCCCCTGCCCTTCTCCTTGCCCTCAAGTCACAAAAAAACTGTGGCATCCACAGTTTTAGAGCTAAAACGTTAATTTAAAGTATAATATCTAGATATTTATATTATAAAAGATGTTTGAAAACGGCTTTATCATTAACAAAAGATGTTTGGCATACGCAAAGCAGGCGCAACAACAACAAGCATTAGACTTCTAGCATATTCGTGCCCATGCACACACATAAGCTTGTATATGCTTGTATGTGTGTGTGTAGCTGAAAAACGAAATTGGACTAGTGATTTCCAAATGAAATGATTGATATGAATGTTGTTTGATGTGATCTACTTTGAATGGACTGTATGTAAGTATTCGGTTTTAAGTATTTTACATATGTTTGTTTAAAATTTCGACTGCAGCCGTTCTCACTTGTATTAAAAATACTTTCTGATTCTAATTAAAAAAGTGAGATGTTAAACTTGTATGCGCTTCAACCTAGAAGACGACTTAGACAACTCTGTAGATCTGAACATTTATTAAAATCTACATTAAGCCTGCTTATCAACATGCCCGAAAGTCGCAACGAATCAAATCTCAACTCTGTGGTGCTGAGAGTGAACATTTAGGGGCAAGCGGGTGGCAACCCTCACAGTCGATAATTCGCTTGTGCGCTGCCTGCCAATATCTCGACTTTCGCCTGAGTTATTTGACACTCACGACAATTTACGATGCAATGGCAATGGGAATTGGGCAATTTGATGTGGCTTTTTATAGGGTTGCCGCAGCTCGTGCGCCTCATTTGGCCATTAAGTGCGAGGTATGTCCAATATTCGGCACCTAATTAACGCTGAACATATAATTTCGCAGTCAACCACACAGTCACAAAAACTACAATCATTACATTCCATTTAATGTGCCACTGCCCAGATACCCAGTAATAATCAATAGCGACGCTAACCCCGAACGCGGCGAAGTTAAGAAACCCATTTGGAGCGTTGCCTGCTTTGCAGGGCATGCGACAAAAAGGGGCCAACAAATCCACAGACAAAACTTTTGTCATTTGCACATTGTTTTTTGTTTTGTTTCGCTTCGTTTAGGGGCTGACCAAATAGAATGGAGAGAATAGAGAGTATGCACCTTGCTCGCCCCTTTGTGGTCTTCGGGTCTGTGCGCTCTTCGCGCCCTTTGCTGGCGCATTACTCATTAGCAAAGCTCGTTATTGTCAATAGTTGGGAGATAATTTAGTCTTTTGTTCGTTCGCTTCGTTGTTGTTTCTTATTTTCTTGAACTTCACCTGGAATCTGTTTGTGTGGGCTGCAGGCGGAGAAGGCGCCCGCCTCTTGGGGTCTCTATTATTTTCGCTGTTTTATTTTCAAAGTCATTACAAAAGTTTGCCGCATCGATAAATGGATAACCAAAACAGCAGCAGCAGCAGCAGCAGCAGCAAGGTGCTCGCAATGCCCTCGGGCAACTTTGTCATCGTTGCCCAGTCGAACAACAACAATAAGAGCAACAGCAACAACGTATTGAAACAACAAACAGAAATTTCCAATTGACTGCGATGCTCCGCAACTAATTGGCAACAAATGAGCACGAAACCAAACTAAGCCAAAACCAAAAACAACAACTAAATGGAAATGAAAATGGAAAAGGAAGTTGAAGTGGAAGAGGAAGAGGAAAAAGGGAAGAGCAACTCTTCGCCCGCCAACCTTGCTCCCCAACTGGCGCTACAGGTTAAGCAGAGCACAGTGTTAAACAGAGACCGCAGAGGCAACCACGAGCAATGCTCTCGAGAAACCATTTTCAATTCAAGAACATGCCGAAAGCACTTTAAGCAACAAAGCATTATTTTCTATTTAGATTTCTCAATTTCAGATGAAAGATTAATGCTTTTGAATCCAAACATTTTTGTGAAACTCTTAAACTATATGCTGTCTTTCTGAGTGCAAGTCAAGCATACTTCTTTGCCTTGGGTACAGGGTATGCAAGGAGCTAGGAGAGGGTGTGCAACTGCTGCAAACGCATTCATTGAGGCAGGCGAGAAGGCGGCAGCAGCGGGGAAGACAAGCAAAGGACCTAAGTACCTAAGGAGCGACCTTAAGGACCATAAGCAACAATGGGTTTACCTCCTATGGCAGCCACTGGCAGCAAATCAATTAGGCAACGCAGTGCAGCACAGCACAGCACTGCGCAACGCAGCGCAGCGCATCGCAGTTGTGTTAAACGCTGTGCCACGCCCCTGCTTGTGGTTGTTTAGGGAGTTGCCGGTGTATAGAAAAAGTTGTTAATTGAAAACGGCGCGTGTACTCGCCCAGTGTTTGCCCAGTGTTCTTGTTGCTGTTGTTATTTGCAGTGGTTGCAACTCGTTTTCCACTCGGTTGCAGCTTTAAGTTAATAACCACAGCAGCAATCGCCTCGCGCCTCGCGCCACTTGCCACCTGCCACTTGCCGCTCGTCCACCTGTCTTGCTCGACCGAATTGCTTGTTAATCCCTGACACGCTGCCAACGAACAAACCAACTGAATTAACACATTAAAATTACTTTTTATTGCAAGCCAAGAAACACACACTGTGTTGCATGTGTTTTTTGTGTCGTTGTGGGGCAAACAAAAGGGCTGCTGGCGGCCACCGAAGTTGAGTAATAAAGCGACAGCCCTAGCAAAAACCTGATGAATACCAGACAAATAGCGGCTACAGTAGACACCGACTAACAGCAACACAGCTGTTTCGCTCTCTCGCCAGTTTGCTTAACAGCAGTTTCTTCTGCATAAGTTTCGCTCGCATGTTGAACCTGAGCAAAACACGGAAAATAGGGCAACTGCAATAATTTCTACTGTATGCGCTGAGAGCACGAACCACTAAATGCACACAAAGAAACGCGCCAGACGCACAGCAATAGCCTGCTGCTAAATACCCTGTCAACGAAGTAAACTACTCTTATACAACGCGATCAGGGCGCAGTCCGAGTTTACAGTTAAAAGAGCGTTGATAGATTTAGAAAAGCTCATTAAGAACAGTATAGTAGTAGTACACACAGTAATAGAAGAGTTGCATAAGAGTGGTATAAGAGGAGTATAAGACTGGTATGTGAGTAAAATACTCGCGGAAACTTCAGATTGGGCACACGCATTGTATACGTTTAGTACAAGAGTAGTAGAAGTGTGTATTATAATTTATTATAACAACAGTATAATAGTAGCATATGCAGTAATATAAGATTTGTATAATAGTACGAATACGACCGGCACGTGAGTAAAATATTTGCGGAAGCTTTAGTTTGAGCCGCACGCGTTGTGTACGGTTAGTATAAGAGTAGTATAAGAGTGGATTATACTTCATTCAATTTATATATATATTTATAAAAGCGCATTAATAACAGTATGCAATAATATAAGAGCTGTATAAGAGTAGTATAAGACTGGCATGTGAGTAAAATATTTGCGGAAGCATCAGTTTGAGCCACACGCGTTGTATACGATTAGTATAAGAGTAGTATAAGAGTGGATTATAGTTTATTTATTATGTATAGAAGCTCATTAAGATCAGTATAATAGTAGCATACGCAGTATTATAAGTGTTGTATAAGAGTAATATAAGACTGACATGTGAGTAAAATATACGCGCAAGCTGCAGGTTAGGCCACACGCGTTGTACACGGGTAGTATAAGAGTTATGTTACAATTAAAATATTAGCAAAGAGAGAAATAAAACCAGTTTATCTATTAAAATAGTCCAGAATTACTTTAAAAATTGCGGTTGTGCTTGTCACTGACTACTATAGGACGACGATTGAAGACTTTAGATCGCTGCCACTGCAGGGTATAGAATGGCTTCGCATGCGTGTCCTTGCCCTTCCACGCCGTGCACGTGAGTGTGTACGTGTTTAGCTGAGGTGTTGCGTGCCTGTGAAATGTTTTGCGCCATGTGCGTGACTGAATGCGCGACTGAGCGCCCCACAGCAAACATAACACACATACTCGTCTCAGCCCGAGTAGAGATATCTGCAGGCACAACTCCTTATTGGCTGGCCGCACTCCACACGTAGCGGGCGCTTAATCTGTCCAAAGACACGAATTGAAATTAGAATCTGAAGCTGGTTCCCGCAACAGAATCCCAATCTCAATCACACTCTGTATCTGTGCCTGAATTCGTATGCCAATCGCAATCGCAATCGCAATCGTCAAATCACAACATCGACTCCTGAGCGAATTTGCTTGTTTTTTCTGCTTTTCGAATTGCTTTCTCTGCTGTTTGACTTTCATTTCATTCCTGTTGCTCCGGCTACTTATTAAACATTTGGCAGTTGTAAAATAGGATTGCATATTGGTTTTTGAGTATCATTTGTTGTTTTTTCCGAATTTGTGTTCGTCGCTTTGCAACTTCACCTTTTCGCTTTGAGCAGCTCGTCGTAAACGTTTCACTGGCTGCTGATGCAACTCAAAGCAAATTGATTTAAAGACATAGCAAATATAAACGGCAGGTAAGCATATCAATTTGAAATATAGTTCAAGCAGAAGAGACCAAAAATTTGCTGTCGTCTTGTAATTTAAGCTGTGCACTTAAGCTGCACGCTAGATGGCGCCAGTCAAAGGTTGCTAGTGGCAACTATTGCCGCAGCCACAGACAAATGTTGAATTATCGGTTGCACACAAATACACACAAATTGAAATAAGATATCGATAGGGGGGAGAGGGGGAGAGTTGACTTGCCCGCAGGTAACCGCAAAATGCAATTGAAGAAGTGCAGCAGCAACAACAAGGACAACATCGATGATGACAAGCTGCAAGGTGGGGCCAGGGGAAAGAGCAGAGAGAGCTTGCAACGTAGTCAGGTGGCGCCGCTGCTGGCGTCGGTGGAAGGTCAACAGCATCGATTCAATATTCAAAATGTAATTTAGCGTAATGTACACACTAAGAGACGAGCAGCAGTGCAACACGAGACGCAGCAATTGCTCTGCGATAAAGTCTTTGCACCTTTGATTGCCTTGCTGCAACTCCAGTTGCCAGCGCAACATTGTTGTTCTTGCTGTTGCTGTGGTTATTGTTGTTGCGGTGCCATGGCAACAATAGATTTGATTCGTACAGATGCAGATGCAGATAATGTTTACACCTGAAGGCCACAAGGCAAACGGAAGCGCGAATAATAATCTGGTTTCGTGCTGTGCAACAGGCGACCCCAAGCAACATCTGTCGAGCAGCCAAACTCACAATAAGAGCGACTATTCGACTGTCCCTTCGATTGAGCCGCTTTAAGCTGTCTATAGATAACAGCTGCAGCAACTTGAAGCAGGCAACGGATTAGAAGTTGCGCTCTTAAGCCTTTAAGTTAAATATTGTGCATTATATGTTATTGAATTGCATTTAAAATTGAAATGCGCTCTTGCCAAATATTTCTGACTATAAACTTTGAATTAATTTGCTTTGAGTTACGTCAGCAGCCAGTGAAACGTTTACGACGGGCTGCTCAATATTGTAAATTGCAATATTTAAACTAATTTAGAACGCAGCTTGAACTATGAATGAGAGTTTAGTTCAAAATTGCAAAGTGTTGCCGTCTGTGCCATAAAGCTGCAATTTGAGGAATTGAACTGGCGAATTGCCGATAGAGTTGCAGTGGCAGTTGCAGCGTTGCAGTGGCAGTCAATGCGACATACACAACTGCCACATTTAGTTGCCGCTTCTTGCTTGCTCGGAGTAAACGCATAAATGTTTTGCTATGATAAATATGCCAAATAGTTGGCAGCATCTTTTGGGGCGCAGTGGGAAGGTGGCATGCGGCATGCGGCATGCCGAGCAGCAAGTCGAATGCATAAATAAATAAATAACAATTTCAATGCTTGACTATCAAATATGGCCGAACCACGACGCTTAACCCTTGAGTGTGTCCCCATGCAATTGTGGCACAAGGCGAGAGCAACGAACACGATTCGTTTGCTCACTTGGCTGATCAAGTTTATATATGTATAGTATAGTGTCACAGGCAGCGTTGCCAAGCCGTCTTTCGTTTAATCTACTCTGAAAGAGGTTGCCAGATGGGCACAAAGCGCGTCTGCAATGCGAACCAAAGTTGCCACTTGAGCGGGGAGTGCGTGAAGCTGCTTTCAAGCGTCAATTGAACGCACGCAGCAGCTGCTGAACCGGAACTGGTTCATTAGCAGAATCAAAGTTGAGCTTGCAATGCTTTCAGATTGCTGCTGCTGGTCAGACAACTCTTCCGCCTGCACTCAGTGCCAATCAGTCAAGGGTTAAAACCATACACAACCTCTTATCTCCCCCCTCGCGTGTGTGTGTTTGTGTGTTGGCAACACATTCGCTGGCAACTTAAATGCCAAAAGAGCAGGCTAAAAACTAAACGCAGGCCGCAGGCAACGCGCGCTCGACGCTTTCTTTTTCATTTCTATTTCGCTGCTTGGCCCGCGTGGCGAGTGCAAATCAATAAATAAACAACAACAACGACAACAACAACAACAAACAGCAGAAGCGAAATAGAAAATAGATGTGTATTGAGTGGGGAAGTGGTGGCTAACGCGAAACAAGCATCCGTCAGATACACGCAGCGTGAAAACCTTTTAGTTATATTAATTTCAAATTCGCAGCGCGGCGCGGCGCAAACGCTTGCAGCACCACAGCGCACCACATCGCACCACGCAGCACCTTGGCAGCGACGCCTGCCACGCCCACCACATTTTGATAGCTTTAATACGCGAAAGGCGTAAACCAAAAGTCGTAAAACTGTTATGAGTTCTGCTCTCGCTTCTTTTATTTTCGTCACATACCCTGCAATCCGCAGTCGCCCACAAGGCGAGCTTACTCGACTGGTGGGCAACTTGTGCACAAACAATGGCGATAAGACATACATCATAGCATACAAGACAAAGTACACAATAATAAACAAGTCTCTGCTAACAATTTGTAGCTCAGACAATAACAATTACTTTTATATTACAAGATGAGTGTTCGTATAATAAAAATGGAAAAAATAAACCAATTTTATTTAGTGTGTTAATAATTGCTAACATTACAAACTATTATACAAACAATTGTTTTATATATTCACTGGTAAATTATTTTATTTTATAAATCAAAAAGAAGAAAAAGTCTTGTATAAGAATCACTTCACAATTATTTAAAAATTAAGATGCTAATATCATAACAAAAATGTATTCCTAATTCGAAAAGAAAAACAACGTTTTATAAGAACGTGCTTCCATAATTAATGAACAAATTAAGCTGCTAAAATGATGACATAAACATTTGCTAATAATAAAAATAATCCTTTCACAATTATTTAAAAATTAAGATGCTAAGACATCAAGACAATTATGCATTGCTTATAGGACACTCCAGTAATTTGTGTTGGGCTCAATTTGGACTCTGATTTCCAGAGTTGCCTACGACGCGAATTGCGCTTTAGAGTAGTCAAAGTCACTCTCGCTTGCCCACATTGAAGCTAGGCAGGTGAATAGTTGTGATTTCGTGCAGCAAGTGGCAAGTTGCAGGCAGACGCAGACAGGCAACCGAATGCGGACCTTGGCCCTCAAATTGATCTTGTCGCATAATTTCAGCGGCAAATTGCTACAGCGATTTATCTTGTTGCCAATTAGCTGGAGATTTTCGCAGCAGCTGCGAGGCAGCCTCAATAACAATTGCCGTTGGCGTTTTTAATTAGAAAATGCGCGCAGACAAAAAGCCAAAGGGCTCCCTGCCCTCCTCCCTGTGTGTGTGTGTGTGTGTGTGTGTGTGTGTGAGAGAGGTAGAGTGAGTGTGTGTGTCTGCTTTAGCAAGGTGTAAAAACTAATTACATTAAAACTGCCACGAATTCAATTGCATTGACGCAGTCGCTGTCCTGCTCGCCATCTCGCTCGCTCTCATTCTGCAACGTGTGTGTGTGTGTGGAGTGCAAGGTGTAAGCTGGCGACAACAACAACAACAACAATAACAACAAGTGCGCGACAGCCGCCTCAGTCGGCGTAAATTGCGAAAAGTGCAGCATACTTTTTGGCGCTGCCTTAATCAATGCCAAATGGGCGAAACAGTTCAGTTGAAACGGGCAACGGCAACGGGCGAAACGGTTGAATGGCTTATTGCCTGCTACCAATTATTGCGCATGAGGCATACAGTACCAAATACCCTACCCCAGTGGCCAACATCAGCTAAGGCACCAAGAATATACTAATTTATGCACAAAATTATAAATATGAAAGCAAATTTACTAAGAAATCTAAAGAGTTTGACAAAGTTGAAATAAATACGTATTAATATAGTCAGTCTTTATTATTTCCCATTTACAGCAGGAGAGCATCGAAAAGTCAATTGGTAGGGTTGCATTTGAAATGGATTTGTTATGTGTTGCTGCTCTTGTTGTTCTCATTGTCGCTGACGTTGTCGTTGTTGTTCACTCGGCTTGGGACTGACTTCGATTTCAATTGTAATGTCAAGTGATTGGTTTCGGTTGTTGGGTTTGATTTTTGTGGCATTTGCGTTGCGCTCTGACTTTGATTGAATTGCGCGGGTATTTAATAATGCAACAAGCAACGTGAGCAACGGAGACGCCACTCAAATTTAGCTGAGACATTTGAATTGAATTAGCAGCGTTTTCCCCTCGATTGCTTTTCCAGCTTGCCACCAAGTGGCGAGCGGTTGAAAGTGAAACCCACTTCAACATGTTTTTCATTTCAACGATGTGTTCTCTTAATTAAATCAAGCGTGAATTGTCAATTGAAGGAGCAGAGACAAAGCAGTGGCAATACCAGCGAGTGACGAGTAAGACTATGTAAATTGTAATGAATAACGAGTAACGAGCAAGTCTAAGCCCAACTGTCTAATGAATTGACGAGTGGCTGAAAGTAATGTGTTTTCATAATTAACTCAAACGTGAATTGTGAATTGATGGAGCGAAGGGACAAAGCAATATTAATAGCAGCGAGTAGCGAGTAGCGAGTAAGACAATGTAAATTGCAACGAGTAACGAGTAAATCGATGCCCAACTGTCTAACGAATTGCTTAAGAGCGTTGACAGATTTGGCCTGCGGCTTAATTTATGCGTGCACGCATCAGAGTTTGGCGTTGGAATTAAGGCGGAATATGAAGACAAAAGAGGTCGAGACAAAACAATGGAAATGTGAAAAATCTTGCAATTTTCGTAACCTTTTGTTTTGGTTTTGTTTGCGCGTGTCATTTGTATGCAAATGAAGTGAAAATCTAATTATGGAAAATATGCGCGAAATCTAATGACAAACAAACAATAAGCGAGGCGACTGACTCTCCTCACCCAGGCACAGGCACAGGCATAGACAGACAAAACAGCGCAGCGTGTGAGTGATTACATTATGTACACAAACACACACACACACATACACAGAAAGATAGAGAGAGAGAGGGAGAGCGAAAGATGGAGGCAAAGACGACAATTTGTAATGCGCCAATAAGAATTTATATCAAAGCTTTTCGCAACGAGCGCGAAACGAGCAGGACATCACATAACGGCAACGGCAACGACAACGACAACGACAGTGCGAAGCAGGAGAAGGGGAAGTGGAAGGCAAAGAAAGGCGCGTTGTTGTTTCGCGCGCGCTTCGCACAACTGATAAGCCAAAGCAGAAGCAGCAGCAGCCGCAGCAGCAGCAGCAGCAGTAGCAGCGCTGCAGCGAGCCAAACAACAACATAAACAAGAGCAGCGACGACGCTGATTGCCAACGTCATAAAAACAGCAACTCGAAGCAGCAGCATCCGCAGCAGCAGCAGCGACTGAAGCTGAAGCTGAAGCTGATGCTATAACTGTAACTGTAGCTCAAGCTGAGCTCCGCTAACTGAAGCTGTGAGCAGCGCACGTGGTCGGTGTGCGTCCCGGCGTCGTCATCGTCGTCGTCGAGCGCTGTAATTCGCTGAAAATTGCCGAATGCTGTCGCGCAGGCGTCGGCAGCGACGCGACGCCATCGTCGTCGTCGTCGTCGTCGTCGTCATCGTTGTCGTTGGCACTGCAAACGTCGCGTCTTCGTTTCGGCTTCGTTGCCAAGTAGAAGAGCAGTGGTATAAGAGTGCGCCAGCCGGCGAAAATACTGAGTAGAGCACACAGCAGCACGAGTGTGAACACATTTGCTGGGAACAGTTTGGCTTGAGAACACTCAAAAATACACAAGCAGCAAACACGCACAATTTAAATTCAAATTAAAGTTAAACTTGAAAAGCAAAATATTGCTTAAACAAAAAACTGTTATTTTAAGATACAATAAGTATGCATTTTACGATATCTTAGAATTTAACTGAAATAATAAAAATATTAAACAAGCTGTAATATATTTTTAAAGAGCATATCATATTTTGGACATATTTTTGCTGTTGCTATAACCGAAGTTATATTTTATATTGTGTTGAATGGTGCTTTATGTTGGTACTGGTTCAACTACGGATGTAAATAAATGAATA
Source organism: Drosophila rubida (assembly GCA_035046165.1). Lineage (NCBI taxonomy): Eukaryota > Metazoa > Arthropoda > Insecta > Diptera > Drosophilidae > Drosophila > Drosophila rubida. The sequence continues at coordinate 1,098,475 of JAWNOF010000023.1, forward strand.
TAAAAAAAATATTTATTTAAATAACTAAATCATCAAACAATCTGTAATATATTTTCAAACAGCTTATCATATTTTGTACATATCTTAAGCTCGTCGAGATGAGGAGCTGAAATTTGCATATAATTCATTTTAAATACAAAATTTTCGCTAAGTATTTGTGTTAATGCTCTGCGCATTATTTAGAAGTAAAGACAATGTTTAAATCACTAGATTATGATGGGTATGAATAATCGCAAGTTTGCTGATTAAACCGTCGACAATTGGATCGCTTAACTAGGCCGGCGGCCAATCACAAGAAAAAACAGGGAATTTATGAAATATCCCCAAAAGTATGCAACAGAAATTTGAACTTATACGCGAGCAACGCGCTCGCTTCGCATCGCCTTCGTCTCGTGCTTCGGCTTGGCGTCGTGTACGACACGAGCGTGGGCCGATGGCGAGTGCCGACGTCGTTGTCGTTGTTGTTGCTGTTGCTGTGGCCGCTGCTGCTGCGCGAGTGGCATGCAGCAAGACGAAGTTGCATATCCTTTTCAGCGCTGTTGCCGCTGATAGCAGCAATGACAAAATTCCGTTTTCAGTTTCAGTTTCAATTCGGATTCTGATGCAAACGGACGCGTGTTCGTTGCGTCCGCTTCGCTGCTGTGAACAGAGCAGAGGCAAACACTGAGCAGCCAATAGTCTTGAAGAACGCGTAAATCGCGAGGCGAAATCTTGTGAAACAAATCGCGAGCCAAGAGCGCGAACATCTCGATTTGTTTGTTTTTTTTTTTTCTGTTGTTTTTGTTTTTCCGTTGCCCACTGTTAATTGTGTTGCCAGAAGAATTCGAGGAGCCCAAAAACCAAAAAGCGTCAAGCGACGAGCGGCGAGCGAAGAGCGCAAGCAAGAGCGGAAATGAATGATGTCAGTTATGTGCACATCGAAGAAAGCAGCGGAAATTAAAATTTGCATGTGCAGCAGGCCAAAGAATCGGCAGCAGAATCGAATTCCAAATCCAAATCAAAATCCGAGAGCAAAACCAAAACCAAAACCAACTTCGAATCGCACGCAAAGACTTGGACGCTGTGCTGGTGGTGTGTTGTTGCTAGTGTGTGTGTAAGTGTGGCATGTGGCATGTGGCAACGATGTGGCCAATAGATGAAAGTAGCTGCGGTTGCAACTGCAACTGCTGCTGCTGCTGCTGCTCCTGTTGCCGCTGCCCCAAATCTCAGTGACGGACGGCACTCAAAAACTCAATTCGAACTCTGTTTTCTAAATAAACTTGACTTGAGAGGCAAAGAGGAAACGAATGAGAGATCTCTGTTGTTGCATTAACTGACAAAGCACAGCAAAAAACCAAATACCCAAAAAAAAAAAGAAACCAACGTAGATAGCAAAAACCCCAGCGACATTGACAACATCATCATCATCAACTGCTGCTGCTGCTGTTGCTGCCTCATCAAGCCGAGAGCTAAACGAGTTTTGAGAGAAGCAGGCAGCTCTGCCCCACTCCCCCTCTCTCTCACACAGTGGTGCAGCAGTCATGGCGTTGCAAGGACACAACACGTTCTCCTTCTGCTGCTCCACAGCTGGATTTATCGCTTGCTCAGCAATCGTTCTGCTTTGCAGTTCCGGTAAGTGAAATATGCTCTCCAAACGACTCCAAATAAAAGAAACCATTGCAAAAAAGAATTGACCAAGCAGCCAACACACTCTGCAATTGCACGACGCCCTGCTACCCTGCAATGTGCAAGCACTCTTCCAAAAGAGACTCTTCTATTCATTCGACTTTCAAGTGCAACAAAACTTGACATCGAATTCGATTTCAGTTGCCGAGCATGCTCGTCTAATCATCTTCGCTGCTGCAGGATGTGTGATGGCTGCAGGGTATTCAAATAACTGGCAAAGGGAAGTCGAAACAAAGTCGAGGCGAGTCATCGCAGCGCCAAAAACTGTTTATTCATTTATTCATTCATACATTCACTCACTTGGCCAGTGGAGTTTATTCATTGAAGCAAACAGCTCAACTTGCTATTGCGCTCGCCTCGTCACTCCATTTCCATTTCTGTTGCTCGCTCGCATTTGTTGACGTTGCAACCAGCAACTGGCAACCAGCAACCAGCAACTTGCAACTGGCAACTGGCAATGAAAACGTCAGCTCGCCTTCTCGCATGTAAAATGTTTTGCGAGGCACTTTTGTGAAGAAAGCCGAGAGCAAAGCATTTTTGCGCCAAAAAGCCAGACTGAGGAAATAACGCACACCAAGACAAGACAAGTTGTGCAACAGAAACTGCAACTGCAACTGCAACTGCAGTTGAATTAATGCATTTTGTTGCACAATAACATAAATATGGCGCTTGTTGCAAGCAGCAACTGAAAGCAAATTGATGCGTTTGCTGTGCTAATCAAATGGCATCCCAAGCACTTGCAACCTTCGTGCTGCAAGACATCAAACATATCAGATGACAATTCCGATGCACAAAGCGCAAACTTAAAGACTACATTTAAAACAAAGGCGCACAAAACTCGAAATAACAAATATAGAAAAAGACTTTCGCTTTGACATCGACTGCATTTAATGGCAATTTAAGCAATTTGATTTCTTTTGTTATTCTATGTAACTTGTTTAATAATTGCAGAGTCTATTTGCTTAAAAATCTTTTCTAAATTGAGAAACTCTTTCTAGTTATTGACACAATGTTTAATGCAGTTTAAATTATTGCGCGCAACAAACATTTATTTGTGGCAACAACAGAGAATCGATTGGTGTGCTCTTGAAATGAACTAAAACTATAATTTGGAATTGAAATTGTTATTTTCGATATATTCAAATGATTTTAAATAGACTCACCGAGTTCGCATAACATTTGCTGCCAGTTGAAAAACGATTGCTGCAAAGAGAGCACAAAAAATTGGCTTTAAGCAAACAGAACTGAAATCAAACGAAATGCAGTTTAAAACAATTCATATGCATAATTATCTCAGCTCTCCTCGAAAAACTTACAGACAAGTATTTTGGTATTTTGGTGGGGCACACACACAATGTGGCATGCAGCAAGTTATTTGCGCAAAGATGCATCAAACTGATATCGCAAATCAAATCGGGCAAAATGAAGTAAAATGAAAGAAAATAAAATAAAATAAAATAAAATATGTGCTTATAATTAAATGCAAACTTTGCAGCAATTGGCCTCGAATCAATAAATAAATCCTTGCAACAACAAGGCGCACGTACATGATACGATGATACATATGTGTGTGGCACAGCACACAAAAAATGCATTTTTCATAAAGTGCATTTTTCCGAGTTCGTCTACACTTGAAATTTACGTTCCGCAATTTTATTCACAATTTATTTGAAGCGCCCCGACAAGAGGTGGCGAGTGGCCGAGGGGCGAGGGGGCGAGGGGGGAGGGGGGAGTTAATAAACGCCAACTGAAAGGCAACTTTATGCCACAGCCAGAGCTCACAGCAAATTTGCAGTGTGTCAAAAGCTAAAACCAAAACAAGTCGCCCACGAACATAAACAGCACAGAAGAGCACAAATTGCACTCATGGAAGGCACACACAACGAATGGCAAACACCCTACCAGTCACAGAGAACAGAAGTTGCATGCAACAACAGAAGATATTGAGCATAAAGTTATGAGTATTCCAATTACATCTGGACATACGAAAATCTTGCAACATTGGCAATATGTGAATTCCTTTTTTACAAACCGATAAAACACAAAGTGCTAGTGAGAAAATATTGCTACCAATAATGCTGAAAACAAAGGAAATTTAGTAATAAGAGAGCCACGAAATTCATTCAGCATTCACAGATATTGACAATGAATTCACAATTAAAACAAATGCAGCAAGCTAATGCAATTAATTTTGTTTAAATGCTATTATTATGGTCTGATTTCACACGGAATTTCCTTGTTATATAGCTCTCTATGTCAAGGCATTTGCTGACGAGGTTCAACCTTCGAATGAATATCAAAATTGTAGGGAATACGTTGTTACTATAAGGCAAAAGATAAGAAAATAAGCCCCTAATTTTATTCAAACATTTAGATCAGAAATTGATAATAAATTGACAAATAAAAGAATGCAGACAAATGCAATTAATTTTTGGGAAATGCTATTACTATGGTCGGATTCAACACGAATTTTCTTGCTATATACCACATCTATATCAAGGCATTTGCTGGCCAAGTTCAACGTTGAAACAAATACCAAATTGTAGGGAATATGTTGACACCCTTGATGTAGAAAGCACAGCAAATAAGAAAATAAGTAAACCATGAAGTTCATACAACATTTAGACCAGAAATTGTTCAATAATTTGCATATAAATGAAGGCAGCAAGCAAATGCGATTAATTTATTTTTAAATGTTATTACTATGGTCTGAATTAACACGGAATTTGTTTTTTTTTATATCTCAGCTATATCAAGGTATTTGGCCAAGCTCAACGTTGAAATAAATATCAAAAATTGTAGAGATCTTAATGGATATAAGAAAATAAGTAAACCACAAAATTCATTCAACATTAAGGCCAAAAATTAATAATGAATTAACAAATAACAAAATGCAGAAAGCTAATTCAATTAACTTTGTTTAAATGTCATTACTCTCTGTCTGATTTACGTTAACATTTCCTTCTTAAATATCTGTCTATGTGAAGACTTTTGCTGACCAGATTCAAGGTCCACATAAATAATGCTACTCGTAATGCAGAAAACAAAAATAGCAGGCCCATTTAACTGCAGTTTGTATTTTGTAATTGATAAGGCTGGTATATAAACAAGCACTGCTTTGGTTCAGCTTATTATTGCTAATTACAGGGTATCATTCGCCGATGTTGCGGTGGAGCTAAAGAGTTTGGCGTCAAACTGCATGCCGCAGCACAATCAACTTCTGTCTGGCTTTGACGCGCTGCGGGGCGACCTCTCTCGCTCTCCCTCTCTCTCTCTCGCTCTGTTGCTGTCTCTTTCTGTTGTGTGTGTGTGTGTGTGTGGGTGTGTGACTTGTGCTGGCTGCCTGCTATTCTGGTTTATGATACCATTTAGCTCGAGGGTTGTTTTGACAAATTGTGCAAATTATTGTGTTAAATTTGCCCTTGAGGTGAAAAATCACTTTGACATGGATTATTTATATTGCTTTCTCCCTCTCGCTCTAGCCATCTGTCTCTATCGCCGCCCACTACGCCTCTCACTCTCTCCCTCTCTCTCTCTCTTCGTCGCCGTCTGTCTGTTTAGCTGATTGTGCATTTGTCTGTCACACACTCGCCTAGTGCTCATACAAAAGACGCCAATAAATGTGTCAGCCAACGCCGCGGGCCGCAAATGGCGACTGACAATTTGCCAATCGCCAATTGAGAGTTGTGGGAGTTTTGGAAATGCCTTAAGCACCACTAATGCCTTCACAGGGTATCTCTAGAAGCACTCATATCAGCTGATACCCTACCTCTAAGCTAGACAACATATAAACATTTATAATATGTATTTTATGTCATTGAGAAAGCGTCGAGAAAAGTGCTCACCTGTTGCGTGTAATATTTTCTATTTAGAGCTGAATCACATTTAGAATTGCCAAAAGAAGCGAATAAAAAACAAGCACAAGGAACACATAAATCTATGCTATAGTTTAGTGTAACCTTTTGCCAGCTTTTATATCACTATTTCAGTTTATTTCAATATGTAAACTGACTACATTTTTCTAAGCATATTTTAGGGAATCTTAATGTAAATCGATTGAAAACATATTAAAAGAGCTATTGCTTATTGACTTGATCTGTAAATTGGTCGCTTGATTTAGGGATTTTAATGTGAGTCGATTGACAACTTATAAAAAGAGCTATTTGATTATTGTATTGATCTAGAGTTTGGTCGCTTGATTTAAGAACTTCAATGTGGGTCGCGACATATTAGAAGAGCTTATTGCTTATAGAATTGATCTAGAAACTGGTCGCTTGATTTAAGAAGGTTTTAGAAGAATCAATTGCTTATAGAATTGATCTGGAATTTGGTCGCTGGGTTCAAGAACTTCAATGTGAGTCGATTTTAATACGTTTTAGAAGAACAAATTGCTTATTGAATTGATCTGTAAATTGGTCGCTTGATTTAGTATTTTCAATGTAAGTCGATTAAAAACATATTAAAAGAGCTAATTTCTTATTGAATTGATCTGTAAATTAGTCGCTTGATTTCAGGATTTTAATGTGAGTCGAGACATATTAGAAGAGCAAATTGTTGATAGAATTGATTTGGAATTTGGACGCTAGATTCAAGAACTTCAATGTGAGTCGATTGAAAACGTTTCAGAAAAACTGCTTATAGAATTGATCTGGAATTTGGTCGCTAGATTCAAGGGTTTCAAACGTTGCTTGTGCTTCATCTTGTTGCTGCAGGGTATCTGGTTGTTTACTAGCCGCGCTTATTGTGGCAGTTTAAAGGCCAATGCCACACACAAGTTGAGAGCGAATTACATGCAACGCCAATAATAATTGAGCCAACTTTCGGCCAGTAAATCAAGGAAGGAGCACGCGGCGAGGGGTGCGCGGGGTGGAGCACAGGTGACAGCGAAACTTGTGGCAAGTTGTGTGTGTTTGTGGCAGCGAAACTTGGTAGCGATTTCGTATGCAGCGTTGACGTGACTCGCATTAACATTGCACACGTGTGCCACGCCCCCAGTTTCATCGCCTCCCACCGCCCCCCCCCCCTGCATTGGGGCGCTGTTGCTTATTATCGAAATTGTATATGCCACAAAAGTGCAGCCCGTAGAACTTGCCCCACCCCACATTCTGAGTCTCGCTCGTTCTCTGCTGCTTTGTGGTTGCTTTGCCGCTTTTTGCGGGCCCCAAAGTTTCTGCTGCCAGGCAACTTATTAAGATAGTTGGATAGTTGCTTTAGTTGCGCGTCTAGACGGTTTTTAGTCAAATTATGGCTTCCAAACGTCCCCGCTGCTGCTCTCTCTCTCTCTCTCTCCACAATTCCAGCTTAAACTCTGCGACTTTCAGCTGCTTTCCTGTTGTCCATTCGCATTCAATGAAAAACTAAGACCTGCACTGCTTATGTATGTGTGTGTGTGTGTGTGTGTGGCATGTGATGGTGGCATGTCAAGGAATTGGCCATTAGAGCAAACTCCACTTGCGCCTCGGGACCGTGCAATTTGCCAGAAAAAGTGCAACGACAGCAGCTGGCGTCGTTTTGTTTGCTTTCGTGTATTCGGTGACCTTTGAGAGAGTCGCAAATCTGTTCACGTCGCAAGTATTATTAGCGCGATATTAATGCCTTAGACAAGTGACGGCAAGACTTAAAAGAGCAAGAAGTCGACTTGACTATTAGATGCCCATTGACACAAACGAAATGCAAGCAAAACTTGCAATTTAATAATTTAAACTAGAAGATTATTTATTATATCTATGTATTGATTAATGCATAAAAGTAGTTAATGCACAGCGGAAAGCAGACTAAATTCGATTTGTATTCGCAAACTTTGGAACTTCAAACCCTCAAAAACCTGGCGGAAACGCGACTGGCCCGGGGTCAGCAGGGAGTGCGGGGTGGAAGTGTCGGGGACAGTAAACTTTTGCTGTTAACTCATCGCGTGAGTTGAGCATTTTGTTGTACATCTATTTGCCAGTTGCTCATGTCATGTTCTCTTCTTGTTGTTGGTTCTTCTGCTTTCTGCTTTTGTTTCGGCTGCTGACCTATTTTTTAATTTACTTTTGTTGCGGCCTCGCCCCGTGTGCCCCGTCTGCCCCTCGGTCGCCACGATCCAGTTGCGATTTGCCGCTCGCCGCATCGCAAAAAGATGAAATTGGAATTTTATTGGAAAAACAACAAAAGTATTTCACTTATTTCGCTCACACTCCACGGCTGCTGTCTGCATCTGTTTCTCATCTATTTTTGAAAGGCTGCCCGCAAAATATCCGTAAACAAACAAACAACAATAACAAATGATTTTCAACAGCGTTTTTGCACCCAGTGATTGGCAAACACTTTCATTGGGTAGCCTCTGGATCATCATCAGCAGTTTGAAGACCTCTCTGACGTTATCCGACGTAACGCAATCGTATAAACAGGCATAATTAATGTTCGCGAAATAATTATAAAGCCAGTCGAAGTCTGTTTAACATCATGAGTGAAGCTTTTTGTTTATCAAATAAACTGTGTGTGTATCATCATCTGCGCAAATCGTTCGTTAATTGCTCCCGATGTTTACATTTCCAACTGAACACACTTTCTGCGCAATTCATTGACGTAAATTCATAGAATACATAGATACAGACGTCATTCGTCTGCCTAGAGTAGACTGACTATTGATTTTACAGGGTAACTGACAGTCGTGCACACTCTGCGGCTTGTGCAAATTCATTTGGCACTCGAAAAAAGCAAGCGCAACTCAACATGCCGAGCGAGAGAAATTCCAACGAGACACGACACACCAAAAAGTTGCCAAAAACATTTGCAATAATTCCATCTAATGTCCCCGACAATTGTTGTTATTACCTGTCGTTGTTGTTGTTGTTGTTGTTGCTGGTAAATTTGCCTGGTAATTAAGTGCTAAATATGTGTGAAATGTAAATTGTTTTTCTGCAGCGAAAACTCGACTTCAAACTTCAACTCGACTCAAGAGTCTAGCTGTGCAAGGATTAAGTGCTTAGTCCTTAGTCCTTGCTCAACTGCACTTCAGGCAGACGGCAATGCGATGTTTTGAATATTCGAAAAGCAAAGCTTAAGTTCTGCTGCACACCCTGTACTCCGCGCAAACGAGGAGGTTGCATTGCCTTCAACTTAGCAGCAATTAAGTTGATTAACGATTCTATTCAATTGCTATTCTCATCTCATTTTCATTCAACATCAGAATGCCGAATTGTCTGTCAATCAAATCACAATGATTTTAATTGTAACTTCACTAAGTATGACACAGCTTTAAGCTCTAGCTTATATCAGCCAAAAACCAACTGAAAACACAACTGATTGCTAATCTTCAACCTTCATCGAATATCTCTTTATTTTATGCTTTTTTTTTAAGCACTTTAAGTTCTAGCTTATGTCAGCCAAGAACCAACTCAAAACACAACTGATTCCTAATCTTCAACCATCGTATATCTCTTTATTTTATGCTTTTTTATAGCTGCATTGAATATATATATTTGGTAGACATTATTGTATTATTATTAATAATATTATTATATTATATATTTTTATTAAATGCAGTTTATGTATTCGGCTCTCCTCAGTTGACTTAAACCAGTAAATTTGCATTTCAAGTTAAAGCAGCCAGCAGACAGTTTGTTGTTAATCACTGAGACTCCCTCGTAGCTCTCTGCAGCGCATTGATTCAAGATTCCTAGGGTATTCTTTTGCTTGACACGCACAATTGGCAAAGTTCATTAAAGCAAATTAAGCCAATGCCAAAAACTTGCCGCAACACCGCCAAAGTGCCAGCGAGTCGCCCCATTGGAAAAGTCAAACCGGAGAAACCCCAAAGCTCCCCCCAAAAGGCAAACCAACCCATCGTGAGAGACAGAGAGAGGGAGAGAGAGAGAGAGAGGGGGATAGCAAAGTTATGCCCGTCAATCTTCCTGGCGAGGCGACAGTTTGATAAACTGAACTGCCGCCGAGACGACGATGGATCCTTCAGATACTCAGATACTAATCAGTTCGTTCGTTGAGCGTTTAACAGGAAGTCATAAATTTTACCCAGCACACGAGTGTGCGTGCGTGTGTGTGTGTGTGTGTGTGTGTGCGTCGCGCTCTTGTCTAGAGATTTTAATTAAAAGCGATGACATAGCGAGTAATTCGATATCAGAATGTCGCCTATTAATTTTAAGGACATTTCCTTTATTGATTCTTTGTCAATATTATATTGAACCCATAATTTACACATAAAGGGCCCCGTCTCCGTCTCTATCTCTATCTCTTTCGCTGTGTGCGTGTTTGTGTGCGTGTGTGCGTGTCTTTGTGGCTTTTGTTCATTGTCTTTGGATTACGAATTTGACTTTGGCTTTCATTCGCCTTTTGTTTGTGCGTGTGACGTGTGTGTTGCATGCATCCATCCCAACTTCAACGCGCCAAGCCCTCGAACAACACGACACAGGAGCGCTCGCTGCGCTGCGCGGTGACGGTGGCGGTGGCGGTTGCGGTGACCGACATTCTTCGCCCTCAACTCTTTCAGTGGAATCGCGCTGAATGTATGAAATATTGCGCACAACGCTCTTTGTGCACGGCACAAGTATTTTCTTTATGGCACAAGCATTTGCTTTATGGCTTAATTAAAGTTTGTCTTTTGTTTTCGAGCAAAGCCAAAACTCACTGCTCGCGACTCATCACACAGCCAGAACACATTGAGAGTTGGCATTGCAATTATAGTAGTTAAACAGCTAGTTGAAGTCTCGATATAATAGATTAACATCTACCAGAAGTTACGAGGATTGATTTAACAACAACTGACTAAATGAATTGATCGATTGATTGATCGTAGTAAGAAATAATGTTTGATCTTTCAAGTATAATACAAAGTGTTGTGCTGGCCTCGAGATGCGCTCCTGAAATCGAATTAGTTGCTGTGGCGTGTTGCCCTCTGATGCGCGACGCCATTGTAAGCAACCCCACACCCCCACCGCACACCGCACACGGCACGCGCCTCCTGCTTGGCTGCCACACACTCGATATGAAGTGTGTGCGTGACTTTTGTTCGTTGTTGTCTTTTCATAGCCACTTTCGGCATAGTCAAGGAGCATGAAGAACCGCATTACGACTCTTTATCCCTTCGTTGTCGCCTCCATTCGGATTTTGATTTTCATTCAGATTGTGATTTTGTGATTTTGATTTAACGTTCGTAATTACAACAACAGCAACAAGCAACAAGAAATCCGACTTAATTTAGTCATCGCAACGCGCCTCGTCGTGTTATCGATAAGCGCTTAAGTGGGATGTGGCAAGCACCAAAAAGGGACCAAGCGAATTGTGTGTTAGTTTGTTTGTGTGGCAAACATTTTCAATATGCAGAAACCGTAAAGTTTGTTGATTGTTTTTGTGGGTTAATTATGTACGCTCTGCTCTGCTCTGTGCCTTGTTTAACTTTTGCGCTTGTGCCGAACGCAAACTATTCGCCTACAATCTGTTTATGATAAGCAAACAGGCAATATAGATTCTGCCACACAAACACAAGATGTTGCACAAAGCGATTACACTTGCTTGAGTCTAGCTGCAAGTGATTTGAGGCCAATTAACAAAGTCAAGTGCCGCAAATCTACAACGACCGAAGCAATACGAGGCACCCCCTTTTTTTTTTTTATTTATTTTTTCTTTTTGAATAGATAATGAAAGTGCGGCAATCGGAATGCCCATAAAGCATTCAACAAAGTGGCGACACTCGGTCGCATTTTGTTGGGTCTCCCCCAAAAAATAAAAAAAAAGAAAACCACCCGAAGAGGAAAAAACTGTTATAACAATAAATTAAGTTGCTGTTGCAGCATAAAACCAAATTGCCAAATGACCGAAGAAGGGACAACAGCAGCAGGCAGTTGCGGAGCATTCTCTCTGCAATCTGTTGACGAATCATCAGCGATGAATCGAATCGAATTGGACAACTAGAACTAGACAAAAACCTAAAGAGAGAGAGAGAGAGCGAAAGAGAAACTGGCAGCTAGAGTTGGGATTAGGGTTGGCAGTTAGAGTGCAAGGGAGGGGAAAGCCACCAGCCAAAATGCCGTAAAACATTCTCAAATGCTTTTTATTGAGCAGCTTTGTGCCATTTTTCGGTTTGACTTGGTTGCGAGGCCAATTTAATAGCATACTTTTCAGCACTAAGCAGACAACAACAGCAACTATCCCGCAAAATACGCGACAAACAAACAAAATGAAGTGACGGCAAGCTCGCGACTCACAACTCGCAACTCGCGAACGCCGACGCCAACGCGAACGCGAAACGGACGTTCATTGTTATTTCAAGAAAAGCAACACGACAAACCCAGCGCCAAACCGACAACCGACAACCGACAACCAACAACCAACAACCGACAACCGCCTAGCTCTCCCTAGCCACAGCTCTCCGGCTCATTTCTGCTTTTCTTCATCTCGAGCAGTCTCAAAGTCTTACATAAGCAGTGCCTCTATTAATACTCTAGCCAGCGAAAGTCCGCGAAATCGAGCGATCAAGTTTGCATTAAACAAATACAAGAAATAAGTGCAGGCCTCGAACGACTATTATCAATCTTTTTCACTTTGTATACTACTTTCAAGACATGATTTAAGACAGTTACAGTAGGAATTTTGCCGTTCGCGTAGGAATTGCAGTCTTCTAGCTGTTACAGCTGGACTGTAAATGCTCACAAATGTTGTGCTCAAGGAAGACTTTAAGTAAACTGTATAAATAGCACTTTGTATGCTAATTTAAAGACCCAACTTAAGATAGTTAGAGTAGGAATTTTGCCCAAACGTACATTACGCGTAGCAATTGCAGTCTTCTAGCTATTACAGCTGGACGGTAAATGATCACAAATGTGAAGTAAATCATATGATTAGAGTCCGACTGCATTTTGGCGACACACGACAGATTGTTCCAACTAATTTCTCAAAAATTAGCAACAAAAGGTGCACATACTTGACAGCTAAGTGCCACACTGAGTACGACCTTCTGCCGCACCGAGCACTACCGACGTTAGTTGCCACATAGTTGGCATGCTCGGGCTGTTGAGAAGAGTAGTTGCAAAGAAGACATAGCATAACGCTGGTAGCTGCAGGAAGCAGCAGCGATTCCAACGACTCCCTTTCTCAACATCCGCTTTGACTTGCAGCAATTTCTTTTGGCTTTATTACCCCAGCCACCCGTTCCGTTCGCCGTTCCCGTCACAGCCGTCGCTCTGTCTCGCCGCCCGAGAGGCGGGGCAGCAGTGGCAGGGAGCCAGTGTTTGTGCTACCCGCTGCGGCACGACGCATATAGCATAAATTTTGAATACGCTCAAAACGGGGGCAGGTTGAAGCCATAGCTGCAGCTCTGGGGCAGGGAGGCAGCGGCGCATGGGGGAGGATTTTCGGACCGAAAGAAAAATAGCGAAAATTGTCTGTCGCTTGATAAAACGGAAGCAGAACTTGCCCATAAACGAAATGTGGCAACTGAGTGTAAACTTTATTGGCGCCCGACTGACTGGCGACAACGCCAACGACGATGGCGACGGCGATGGCGACGATGGCGACATCCTAGACATCCAGGAGTCAGCATGCCGTTCTCCCTTCTATTTTTTTTTAGCCATGTTGGACGTTGACTCATGCGATACGCATTTGGCGAACGCCAGACGCTGGCGTCGCCTTGGCTGGCTGGAGTCTGCGAGAGGAACAGGAGCTGCTTGTTTGTTTTGTCTGCCTCATTTCTCACTTGTCTGCGCCATAAGGAAATCTTACATTAGTTGATTTCATGCGCTGTTTACATTGGCAGCGAATTATGCGCATTGAAAAGCCAACCAAAAAAAAAAAAACCGGCAAAGATTTTGGCTGCCAAACAAACGGGGTGCCAGTGACAGCGAAGGGGCAGACAGGGGGGTTCCATGAACGTTGCAGGAACAATTCTGGTGTCATTGACACACACTTGCCTAAGGTGGCGACGACGCACGACGGACGACGGGTCGTATGTGTAATTTGAGACAAATTTCTGGAGATATGCGAGAGCGACCAAACGAAAGTGGTTTTGTCAGCTGGCTTTGCGCTCGTCTAGTCTCAGTCTCAGTCTCAGTCTCCCTCGCCGTCACCGTCGCCGTCGCCGTCTCGGACCTTGTCTCGGTGTCTGTGGAACTAGGCTTAAAGCCTTGGCACATTAATGCATCTTTTGCCTTTTTGCCCGTCGCCTGTTATTGTCTTTCTCGCACTGAACACTGAACTAACACATTTTCTTCATCTCCTGCTCTGTTTGTCTTACGCATTTGCAGAAGTCCTGTCCAGCTGGGAGGAATGGTGGACATACGATGGCATTTCCGGTAAGTTCTACTCTTCTTTTTTTTCCTGCTTGCCTCACTTACTTGCTAAGCTGCAATGCAATTTAAAGCAGTCACTAAAATCTGAAAGCATTTCCCTGACAAAACACTCGTTGATGCCCAACGAGAATAACGAGCAATTTGCGAGCAACAGCAAGAACTTAAAGCGAATTAAAGAGCTCAGCGGCTTAGGATGCAACAGAGAGAGAGAGTTGCACAAAATAATTGCTATAGTTACATGCAATTTGTTATCGTTGGCATCACAGCCGATAAGCTGAGAAGACTACGAAAGCAAAGTAGATTTATATGAATAAAAAGATGGGTAGCAATTATACTACTTATAGAGCACAAGCAAGAGAGAGCAAAAGTCTCCTAGAGAAGCAGAGAGAGAGAGAGAGCGAGGGCGACTGAGTTGTGGCTTGTTTAGCCGATTGAATTGAAATGAGTTTTAAAAAAGCGCAAAGCAAGAGAAGCAAATTAAATAAACGGCAACATTTTTGCGGAGTGCCTGGGGCATTTTTGTTATTACGCCGCATGGTGGCAACTTGCAACACGACGCAGTTTTATTTATCAACATCACACACAAAACGAAAACACAGCGAATGAATGGATTGAGTGGGCGGCGAATAAGTGAGTGCATGAATGCAAGCTGCAACTGCAAATGAACAGCGGCACCAACGCGGTGGCATGCAACAAAGCGCGCCACATGACACATGAAGCGCCTTTTTTCAACTTTTGACATTTATTGCCATCCGTGCGTGCGCCCCTCTCTCTCTCTCTCTCTCTCTCTATCTCTCTCTCTCTGTCCGAGTCTGAGTGCATTATGTATTATCCAATTGCAGTTAGCGTTAGCATTGAATGAGGAGTGCGCGACTAGACAAGTTTCGAATAAAGCACGAAGAGCAAGAGAAGTGGCCAAAGACAAAGCGCAATGAATTTGGTTAATTAAATGACTTTCAAAAACTAATGCAGCCACATGATAAATTCAAAAACACGAATTAAGCAAGTAATCAGAGCAAGAGTTGAGCTACATGTAATAGCTATAGACAGGAGCTGCCACATTCGTGGCCACATTGCAACGTAGATTGCTCTGCTGGCAGCCAGTCGAATTGAACTTGAATATCTCACCTAAATACTCGCCGCGCAGGGCATTGCAGTGGACGCAAATGCCACAAGAATTGCAGAGTTGGCTTTGTGTGTGTTTTTTACGTGGAGTGGCAGTGAAAAATATTTAATTTTGCATATGGCTATGCCAATACAGTTACAGTCTCTGTCGCACGTTCGTTGTTTTGAAAAGTTTCGACAGTTTTGTCCGTCGCATCAACAACACATTCAGCCAGCTTCTGTGTGCAGAGTGGCCGAGGGAGAGGGAGAGGGAGAGGGCGCGGGAGTTGCAGTTCCCGTTGGATCATTTAATTGCTATTTAAACTGACGGATACCAGCAGCGGCAACGGCAACTTCGACAGCGACAGCGACAGCGACAGGACAGCGACAACATCGACATCGACATCGACATCGACGACGACGAGAAGCTTATGAAATTTCATTTGGTATTTGAATTGTCGACTCGTCGAGCGGCGGCGACCCCAAGCTCGCAGCTGTCGCTGTTTACATTTGAGAGGTGACTAGGACACGTTTTCCATTTCTGAACGTCTGCACTGAACTCAAGTGAACTGAGCAGCACGACCGATTGACAGCCATCGCTCATGCCCAGCTGAATTCACTGCCACTTGCCCACTACCCTGTGATGTCGAGTGTCCACCAACTTCGTTGCATCTGCGAACTAGCTCGCTCTAGTTGCAAAGTAGTGTGTGATTGCAGGGTGTCTGCAGGTCGAGCAGACTCCGCAGCCAGTCAGATTGCAGATTGCTAATACAAATGCTAGATTTGCATAAACACACGCTCACTCACGTACACTCGCATGCGATGTTGCAGGTCCAAGCTTCTGGGGCCTCATCAATCCGCAGTGGAACATGTGCAACAAAGGACGACGCCAGTCGCCCATTGATGTGGTGCCCGATAAGCTGCTCTTCGATCCGTACCTGCGACCGCTGCATATTGATAAGCACAAGGTAAGAGTTGCCGTCCCATTTCATTTCACTTCGCTGCCGCTCTAACACACACATGGTCGTCAACAGGTTTCCGGCACACTGCACAACACTGGTCAGTCGCTCGTCTTTCGCGTCGACAAGGACACAAAGCAGCACGTTAACATATCCGGCGGTCCGCTCGCCTATCGCTACCAATTCGAGGAGATTTACATACACTACGGCACCGACAACAGTCGCGGCTCCGAGCACTACATACAGGGCTACAGTTTTCCCGGCGAGGTGAGTTTCCCGCGAGGGGGGCTTTCTGCAGTCTCTCGCTCTCTCTCTTGACGCGACACATATTCTCCACAGATACAAATCTATGGCTTCAACAAGGAGCTGTATCACAACATGTCCGAGGCGCAGCACAAGTCCCAGGGCATCGTCGGACTCTCGCTGATGGTGCAAATTGGCGAGACGCCCAATCCCGAGCTGCGCATCATAACGAGCACATTCAACAAGGTGCTCTATCGAGGTGAGTTTACAAGCATCACTCATTTACTATATCGCAACTTAGTGCACTACATAAATAGCTATAAACTTATCTGTTTCTAAGTGGAATGTCATAAAGTAGCATATCAAGTGGAGTAATGTAAAGAATGAAATGAAATGAGTGAAATGTCCAAAGATGCAGATATTCTCAAATCTAAGCACTCTTTACTTTTCATCGCTTTACTCTTTCATCGCGTCGCAAGCTTGCGCAATCGATATGCCATTGATCATCTCTAGCGTGCTTTGCCATCTCTAGCTGCGTCGGAGTTCAATGAATTCTTTGACGGCTGTGGGGGCTTCGGTGGGGGGCCAACATCATTTCCGCTACGCAAAATGCACCGGAAATGTTGCAACTGCCACGCTGCCTTCGTTGGCCTCTGTGGCCAGCAGCACTTTTATGATGTCATTGCCGAGCAACAGAACAGCAACGGTGACTGCAACAAAAGCAACATAATTATGTGTGCCACCGTCTCGCAAAGTAAGCCATAAAAATTGCTCGACAGCGGCTGCCGCGAAATTGGCGCCGTGGCTCAAAGTGACGAAAATGAAACCTCGAATTACGCTAAACCGACACTTAATAATTCCCTTCCACCTCGTTGCCTGCTCGTTCTCGCTCTCGCACTCGCACTCGCACTCTCGCTGTCTCTGTCTCAATTTCCTCGGTTCTCTGGCGGCGGTTGCAGTTTAATAGCCTTTTTACAGGTCGTACAACTTTATGTAGAGCCGTGAACAACAACAGAAAAAAAAGTGCCGGACAAGCCAACTTGCCGCCCCTCAAAGCAACTCCTCGCGCACTGCGGCTTCGCCTTGGCTGCCAAAAACGTTGCGACTGTAGAAAATATGCGGCCAATTTCTGCGAACCAACAAGCAAAACAACTTCAAAGTTAAACAGCTTCAACGAGAACACGACAGCGACCAGAGACTGACCACGAATATCAAATACACTCTACGAAAAGAGTTTGATATTGATATTAACTGATCGAGCGTGATAAACTAAAGCAAAGGCTAAGAATTTGCCTTTATGTTAGTCAATCAATAGCTAATCCAAGAAACATGCAAACAATTATCGATATGTTTGCAGAGTACGTTGGATTACTGCTATCGCCGTGCAGCATTTGTGATGCAAATACTATTTGAATTTTTCGCCATACCTTCAACTGAATTCTTCCCGCTTAGCTTCCAGTTTTCGCTCACTCTCCCTCTCTCTCTCTTTCTCTGTCTCTCTCTCTGGCTTTCTCCGTCGACATTGCTGTGCATTCCGTTCGCGTTTTTCCGCCGCCTCATAAACCGCGAGGCGCTTCATTTCCGGCTTGGCATAATGATTTGTACGAATGAAGTCAAGCTCCGCCGACGTTCAAGTGACCAGCTAGAAGCCCTCCCCAATGAGTGCAGCGTCGACAAACCTCCCTCCGCGCCCCTCTTGGCCGTCTAGTCTGAATTATTCATTAGGTCTGTCGACTCGCAGACGTTTTGCATTCATATTTCTTACTTTTATGTGTTGCCAGAGCGAAAAAGGCGCATAAATGGCTAGGCACCTTTAGCACTATTCGCACTACAACTTGAATGGCTGCACCTTGAACTTTGTTTGATTCGCATACCCTGTAATTGGCACTGCCGACATGCACTAGTCGCAGACCCATATAATTGAGTGAAACAAGAATAAACTAGTCTGCAAAGCGAAACATTATAATTACTTGCTAAAGTAGAAGTCTAAGTGAGACCTTGTTAAACTAATCGAAGTATTAATAAAGTTCCCATCGAATTCTGTTTTATACTTTGCAGGCTTCTCGACGCCCATACGGCACATTTCGGTGCGATCGTTGCTGCCGAACACGGATCATTACATCACGTACGAGGGATCCACCACGCATCCGGGCTGCTGGGAGAGTACCGTCTGGATCATAGTTAATAAACCCATCTATATCACGAAACAAGAGGTAAGCGTTAATGGAGGAGCCGGGGAGGCGGGGTGGGGGGTTTCATTGATTTCACAAGCGACCGCAAATAATGAAATGCATTTGCGTTTTGCAATTGCAATTAGGGAAGTCTTTTTTTTATTATTCGCTCGCTTTTTTGTTGCGCTGTGTGCGTGTGTGTATTGCAAATGCAATTATAAAATTTCTCATCAATTGGGCAACCGGTTGGAGCGCGGTTGAGTCGCGGTCAATGCGCTACTCTGCGCATAATTAAAAAACAATATTTGGTTAGTTTAATCAATTTGCATATTCGCATTAAGTGCCGCGGATAACAACAATTCTGTAACTAGAACCAACAAAAAAAAAACTCAAAAACAAAAAAAAAACGACAGCAAGGCAAAAAGAATAAAAGAGAACGAAACAAAACGGAAAATTATGCAGCAAATCAAATGAAATATTTAACATTTGTTAAATCGCTCACAACAAACGCAAAAAAAAACCAAAATAAAAAAAGCAATATACAAAACAAGCTCTTGTGCCAATAATGCAACTTAATCGTCCACAATGCCTTAATTAAACAAGTTGAAATACTATATATCGCAACCCATCACTATCGAAAAAGTCAATAAAAGCAGATACATAATTTAATAAATTTCCTGTGAGGGAAAAATTTCCTACTCTTTGTAGTTTAAATTACTCTCTAAAATTCATATGTGTGTTGTAGCTCTTAGCTTCTGTACGGTATCAACAGGTTGAGCGAATCTTTAGTTGAAAAACTTAATATGCTTACTTGATTTTTTCTAGTTATATCAACTCCGACGACTGATGCAAGGCTCCGAGAGTACACCGAAAGCTCCATTAGGTAATAATGCGCGTCCCGTGCAAAGTTTACACCATAGAACCGTAAGGACGAACATAGATTTTAAGCGTCACAAGGTGAGTGCAAAGTCGATTCAAATAAAATGGAGCAAATGTTTAGTTTTTGCTTGAGCAGTTGAAAATTCTTTGGTTTTGTTTTCTGCGAAAAAGATAGAAATCTTAAATAAGCAAAATATTTGTTTATTGTTTTCCGAAAATAATAAATAATTTAAGTGATGCATTAATCAAAATCATAAACTTGTGCAATTCATTTCGTTTCAACTAATAAAAATGTAATTATTATAATTTTTTGGGAGTCGCGCATAAATCAAAGCAAATTGCATTTCTGTTTTATGCTGATTTATTGAGTTTGCTTAATGTGAGTAGAAAATTCAGTCGATGTTATTAGCTTCTATAATATAATGAACAGGTTTTCGTCTTGAATATAAGAGGTTTTAATCTACAATGCTTGTTGCCTTCTTGTTTCCACTTTGATCTCCGCAGAATCAAAATGCATGTCCTTCCATGTATAAGGACATGTACTATCGAGCGAATCGCTGGTCACCCGACACGGGATTGCTGATACGTTGACAACAAAACCAAGAACAACTACAACTACAACAACAGCAACAAGAACGAAGCGCACCAACAACAACAAGAACATCTCGAACTACTCGTAGAACAACAACTGCAATTGAGGCTGGCAACGCATTTCGCATTTTTGATGCCGCATTCAAATTTGATATTAACGTTTTTGAAACGAGCTCAGGATTCGCTTGGCTAGCAGCATTCCTTCTCCTACAAATGCAACACAGCAACAATAACAACAAGAAACTCTCAACGACAACTTGGTAAAATTTGTAGCATTAACTTAGAGTAAACAGTCTTCGGTTGCAATCGAAGCTCGAGATACCCTTGCGGCTTGTTTCCCGATTAGCTGCCACTGAATACTACAAGTACACACATACCAATTGTTCCTATGGTAGCTATATAAACAAACCTAACACTTGGCTACGCAAAGTGAGCTCGCTTTCCAATAATCTTCCAGTGCAAAATTTTCTCTAATTTCGTTAGTTATTCAAAGCTGGCTTCTTGCTTCACAGCCGCTCTGCAAGGGTATATACAGGGTATACGCAAAACGATATGCTTAGCTGACGACGAGCGCATTAAACGCCACAAAACCGCAAAATGAATGCAAACTAAAAAAACGAAATAAATGAAAACAAAAACAGCAAAACGATAACACACACACATAAGTAAAATACACACACACGCGCAATGCAGAAATTTAATTTGACGACCGAAATGTTGTTATGTGCTGCATACTTTTCAGCGCATTCGCTTATTCGGCGTGCGTGTGGAGGAGGATGAGTTGTTGTCACATCGCCATAAATTAATTGCTGCCTTATCATATTTACGCAACATATTTGTACATACAAGCGTATACATATATATATATATATATATGTGTGGTATATGTACAAATAATTTCGGGCCTAATATTAATTTATAGAGAACAACACATGTAAGTATGTGTTGGTAGTGTGCGAAATTTGCTATTAATTGCTTTCGATTTTCAGTGCTGTTTGATTTTATTTATGGCCATTTATTGATTATGCCCAACATTATTGTCTTATTTATAAACAAATATTTTTAATTTTAATTTATTATTGCAATTGCCGCATACAATAAAAACAACACCACAAACACAGCTCACAAACTAAATGTGGAGAATATTATAAAACCGAATGCTTCGGCCGCAAGTCGAAGCTTAAATACTCTTGCAGCAGCATCTCAAGAATAACAATTACATATTTCCTAGCAACAAAGATTGTGAGACTCTATAGTATTATCTGCAAGGGTATGAATTAAGTGCGAGAACAAACGATATAAGAATTTCCGTAAACTGGATGGGTGGACAATAACTAACGAAAAACAATATATAAACAAAAAAATAAATCATATATAGTATACATATATATATATAGAGAGAAAAGGAAGCAAAAAAAAAGTGAAAATAGCAAAGAAATTAAAAAAAAATCAAAACTAACTATTCATATAAAATATACACAAGATAACTATAAATTCGCATATATGTATGAGCGTTAAGAGTGTCTTTGGCAAGCCGAAGCTCAAATACCCTTGCAGCGGGCGAAGAATTCGACTAACTCCGAGCTACAACAATATACGATTCTCCATCCAGATAACTACATTGACTAGACGAATACTCTCTGCAAGGGTATGCCACGAAATTGGGAGAAGAAATGCAGAAGACTACTACGCCAGCAATGCAGCGAAGAGTTGAGAAGTTGAGAGCGAGAGCGAGAGCAGAAGTTACGATACAATATGTTATAACGAAGAAGATAGAATAGAGTACCATTTAAATACTATTCATCGACCACATCGAGGCGATGATGAAGCTGTTAAGCTGTTAACGTCGATTCGAGCCGAGGCAGAGAGTACTATATATAAATATAGAGAGCTAAATAGTTGAAATATATAATGTATGTATATTACGCTAGGAACTACACTACACTACACCACACAAACACTACAGATGAGGTTAAGTAATCCCCATTAAAATATAGCATACTATATAGCCTACATAGTCGGAACTCATGAGTATACACAGAGCAAAGCAAAGCTATAAAAACCAAACGATCGAAAACGAAAACGATAACGAACTAAACGAAACTAAACTGAATTCTAGATTAGCGCGTTGAATAAAAACTACAGTTTTAGGCTTATCTTAAGTAGGACGCAAACCAAATCATAACAATTGTTTTTTTTTTTTTTGTAATCGATAGCCGTATATATATGTATATCGTGAGAACTCTATATAGATAATGATAAAGATATATTATATATGTATATGTACATGTGTAAGTGAATCAATTGCAAACCGTGCTGGACAGTGGACAAGTAAGAGAGATTGAGCGCTTAGGTCGTATAGCAATTAGCTTTTGCGTTTGTACCATATGTTATTTAGTTTATCGTTATCGGCGCCAGTTAAGAATTCGTATTCGTGCAATTATTATCGTTTCTTGAAACGTGTTCCCCTAACCCCCCCCCCCCCCCCAACACCTCCTCTCATTACCACAACAATTAGGGAGTAGTCGAAAAATTGTCTATTTGTATAAAAGAAAAAAGCGATTTCCACATCACACACTGAACACATGCAAGACGACTGCAAGTTACTATTGTGTTGCCATATAAGCGAAAAGAATATATATATATAGATATACGAATATTTACGAGTACTACGAAATATACTATATACATACGATTATATAATACTAAACTATATATACTAATAAACATATGCGAAATGCGAGTACTCCAAACTATACAACTATACAACAATATGCAAGAAAAGCAAACAAATTACGATGACGACGAGAACAACAACATGAACAACATCAACAACAACTCATAGCAAACGATTATAAATGCATCTCTCTATTATTTTACCATAACAAACGAATCGAAATGCAACAGAATGGAAAGAAAACACGGGCGCGGCAAGCAGAGTGCAGAAAACAAAAAGTATTATGTGACAAAAGAAAAACAACAATAAAAATACAAATACAAATACAAATAAAAATAAAATACAAATGAAATTCAACAAATTCAATTTGCGCTTTTCTTCTGGGCGGGTGCAGCTAAACAAATATTCAAATGATATTTTTCACACGCTCTTTTGCCTTTGCAAGTCTCCCCTCTAATACGATTGAATTTGAGAAAACCCGATGTGCAATAATGCAATGTGTTAAGCGAAATAACTCGATTAGCTGTTTGTTACAATCCCCAACAAATAACGTAAAACTGGCGAGTAATCTGCAGTCATTTACATTTTTTGCAGTGGAGCGTAAGGCGAAAGCCACCCACTCAATATCCGGTTTGCTAATCACGGAATCCAGCAGTCAAATGGAATTCGAAATGCGTGCAACTAATCAGGAAACAAGGACATAACAGCGCTTCCCGCAATAAGCTTAACAAATAAGTCGCCAACAAATGCAGCAGCTAGACGAGCGCACATCCTGTAGACGCGACTCTCAATCACTTGCCCTCCTTTAAAGAGTGTGGCATGCCGCATAGCCAACGCGGTTGCAGGGTATAATTATGAGAGGAGTAGAGTGGAGTGGCGTAGTCCAAGTGCCACTTCACTAACTGTAACCAGTCCGAATAACAAGCAGTTATTTCCTGTTATTTTAAAGCGGGCTCAAAGCGAGCGCAAGTGAGAAGGAATGCGGGGACGAGGACGAGGAGAGCGAGAGCCAGGGTGTCACACACAGAATGGTGGCACAGTTGCCCTATTTAAATATGCAATTTCAATTTCCGAAAAATACAAAACGCGTCCAACACGCAGCTCACTCAACTGGACGCAACCAGCAAACGGGGCAAGGAGTACGTACATAGAAGAGAGGGGGGCGGGCGACGAGACGAGAAGAATCAGAAACGGAAATGGGGAACCGCATGTTTAATTGGACGCAATTGAAACTAAACTAGCGTAAAATAGAAATAAAAACAAACACAAAACTCAAACGCAAATCCAAAATCCCGAGTTCAACTCGACATTCAGCACAATATGCTAATAGAAATACATTACGCTCCGTTCCATGCCGTTTCGTCTCGTCTCGTTTCGTTTCGTTCCCATTCCGTGTTCGCAGCGCGTCCCACGAAAAATTAATTACAAATTAATTTACCATAAATTGAAATTTCGCTCGACACGTCGCTGGCCAGTCGAGTGGTTTGCCCCAATAGTTTGCCACTGAATTGTGCTCCACTGCAGCTGCAGCACTGCCAGGCAGCTAGTAAGTGTGGCGTTTGTGGCGCTTCACAGCGCCCGCCAGCGGCTCTTTATTAGCCATTGCGACACAGTAGAAACTCCACGCAAGATGTAAGCATCTACTACTTCACATTAATCAACTGCAAATTTCAAGCGAGTGTCGAATACATTTCAAGTATAAGTTGCATTCTGATAATCAAGCTGAGTCCTTATGATATCAATGAGGTTTGGTCAGCATGAGATATTTCCAATATGTGTTGCTATGGAAGATAAGTGCATGCACTGGTTCAATAACTTAATACAAAAATAAAAAATATAAATAAATTATGTTGCTGTAGTTGAAGTAGAAAAAGCATTATAGTACTATAGTGCTTGTGCTGCTTGAACTACTTAATAAATGTATATTCAAAAAAATCTTGACAACAGAATATGTTATTTTTTATTTGCTATTATTAAGTAATTGAACTAAAAAAAATAAAATTAATAAATGATGTTGCTTAGAATAAGTCATTGAAGCAGTACAAGCATTGTGGTACTACATTAATGGTTCAACAACTTAATAAATGCTAACAACATAATTTTTATACCATGTACCTATAGGTACAAAGGTATATTAAGTTCGTTCGAATGTATGTAACAGGGTGGAGGAGACGTCTCAGACCACATGTTGTTACAACCAAAATGATCAGAATCGAAAATAAAATCGATTTAGCCATGTCCGTCTGTCTGTCTGTCCGTCCGTCCGTCTGTCCGTCTGTCCGTATGAACACCTAGATCTCAGAGATGGTAAGAGCTAGAGTAACCAAACTTTGGATATAGGTGTAATATGCAACTACGCAGATCAAGTTTATGTTTTTTTCCTCCCCCGCCTTTCCCCTTGCTAGAAAGTTAATTTAATGTGCAGTATGTAGATATTTATGATATTCACCGAAATCCAAAATATGGTTCAAATCGGATAAAATCTAGCTTTGGTATAAGCGAAAGAAGTTTGACATACGCAAAGCAAGCGCAAGAGGCGGGCACAACAACAGCAACAACAACAACAAGAACAAGCATTAGTCTTCTAGCGTATTCGTGCGCATGCATACACACATACAGGTTTGCTTGCATGTGTGTGTATGCATGCGTATTTCAACGAAAGAGCTGGACTGCTGCTTTTCCAATGAAATAATATGAATGTCATTTGATGTGATCTCTTTTGCATTGGCTGAATTTTAGTATTCGCTGGGTTTCATGTATTATTATTTTAATTATAAGTAAATTTAGGCGATTACAATTTTACATATGTTTGTTTTAAATTTTATTTTGTCAAATGGTACATGGTATACTACAGTCAGGTTAGGTCGACTGTAAACGTTCTCACTTGTTAAGTAATTGAACATGCGCTGAAAGAAAGAGATTATCAAGACTGTGCTTGATATGTATTATAAAATTAAAGCATGCTTTTTGAGGAATTCACAAAGTCGTACGTATATCCAGCTAGTTATTTAAGCGCTTTATTTTGACTTGCTTCTAGCCCAACTGTCATATTTTCTGCAACAGTCTGCTGTACAACGTAGAACCATAGAACTAAGTAGAGAGCATTTCGCCAAGCGAATGACAAATGGAAACGGTTTTTGTTCTACCGCAAAAGTTGTTGGATCTGCAAATTGAATGGTTTGCCCAGAGTTTGCATTTGTTGCTGTTGCTTTTGGTGTTGCTGTTGCCGTGTGGCTGGCGATGATAATTTTTTGGTGCTCAATTCAATGTGAGGTCAGCTCGAATGTGTTGCGAGCGAGGAGCGGCGAACTGAGTTTCAAGCTTTAACCGAATTTCACAAAAACGCGGTCAAAAGGACTAATTATGCTAAACGCCCAAAACCGCAACAACCACTTAACCATGCCCAATAGCCTGAATAGCCTGTTGTGCCACAGCCCCGCTGCCCGTTGGCCAATCGTGTTTGCCCTTCAGCTGCCCCCTGCCCCTCTCTGTAACCCTGTTACCCGCTAATTCTGGCCAGCATCGCGCGTCTAGTCCGCGGCTTTAACATTGTCGTTTTTTGATGCAATAAACCAAAAATTGTGCGCGCAATTTCAATTAAATACACACACACACACACACACATATATAGCTATGCTGCACAATATGATTTAATTTAATGTGTGCGTGCGAGTGTGTGCGTGTGTCACTCTTTGTAGTGCCACGCCCCCTTTGTGTCACAGGCAGCGAAAGTGGCGAGGGACGAGCGCAAAAAGTGTTCGCCTTCTTTGCAGCGCACACAAGGCAAAGGCCACAAAACAGCACGCACACACGCACACACACACACACACATTGGGGATATGTAAATAACAGCAAAAGTTTTAATTAAATTTTAAATACAAGTTAATTTTGTGTATTTTCACGCGACGCACAAACAACAACGACAACAACAACAACAACAACAACAACGACGGGCCAAAATATCCATTTGTATATTTTATGCCAAAAACTGTCGGCATTTGTGCGATTGCTCGCAAGTGTGCGTGTGCGTGTGTGAGTGTGTGTGTGCAGTTTTTCTATCATGGTGTGCTATAAGAGAGAGTATGTGGAATATGTGCAACTGAATGCCACATTACAGCCAAAACAATATTTCACATATAGAAAATATATAAAGCATGCTGACTACTGCAATACATTTGTCTAGTTCATCGAATCCATTCAGGAAACATACTCAATCTAACATTAAATATACTAACGAGACTTAAAAAGTATATGCTAATTATGAACATATGTATAATTAGTTAATAATCTCATCTTCAAATTCTCAAGATCGAATTGTTTGACCATAAAAATTTCGCCAGCAATTCTTAATGCTTCAAATGAGCAAAATCTACTACAAAGATTGTGTTCAAATAAATACTGAAAATACTAAAAATCTACTATGCGAATTGAGTTAAAATACCAAAAAAAATGCTTGTGTGTAATTGTATTTCTCGTGCATTGCTATAGGGTATTTGGCAGTGGGAAACACTCGTTTGCTGCACTTCAATTTGTTGATGTGGAGGTGTGCGTAAGTGCGTGTGTGTGTGTGTGTGTGTGTCGCAACAAAATGAGTTATAAATATTTAGTTGTAATTCAGGGTTTAGTTTGCATTGTTGCGGCCCGTAAAAACCAAATTAATATTCATGGAACAATGAACAAAACGAAGTTGGCGTCGACATTGGCAGTTGGAAAAAATGTTTAATTAGAAATGAATATTAGAAAAATGCATTTATGTCGTCGACAATTGAAGGCCACACATGCCACTTGCCACTTGCCACTTGCTACATGCTACAGGCCGCAGGCGACACGACATATGTCGCATGCAACGCGCAACGAGCGCTGCCAACTTGTTGCTTTCAATTTGCATTCGCCACGCAGCGAGTTGGCAGCTCATTAAAAAGCCACACGTCACAAAGCATTTAAAGTTGAGAGTTTCGACTGCGCAAAACTCTTTAGTTTTTGATGTTGTCAATAATTCGTTTATTTACAACTAGAACTTAGATAACTTTAGATGCAGAATTTAGATTACTTTAGTTGAAGAATACTGTATTTATTCTAATCTTCATCAATAGACGACAACAAGCTGACTGCAATCAGAGTCGAATGCTCTCGCTAACAGCCCATAGATATAACTTTTATTTGTTCAACTATTTTCGAGCATTCGATGACGATTTGTGCATCAAATTTCTTTGCAATTAAGTTGCAATTTGATTAAATTATGGTTTCCATTTGAAAACTGCTTAGTGATTGAGCAAGTCACTAAAACTGCCTCACAATGGGAATGTTGAATGTGAATAAGAAATATGAATGTGAATACATATTTTTTGTTGTTATTTTGGCATTCAGGTTGCTCGCTCGCATTTCAATTGTTCATTATTATAATCCAAGTAAGCCGGAAGCTGCTCAAAAAAGATATGCCTGATGAATTTCATTCTCTGCTCAGCTCGGCTCTTGGCCAACTTTTAATTACTTGAATTGAACAAACGTCACACACACACGCACACACACAGGCACTTGCACAATGGAACAAAAGAGACAATGCGAAAACGCAAAGAAATATGAACTCGTATGCATTTTTGAGCATGTCCGGCAATTGTTGGATCTCCTTCGCCAGCAACCCAGCAACAGCAACAACAGAAGCCAACAAACAAAAAAACTACGACGCCTACAGTGCAAAAATGCGAGTGTGTGCGGACTGCACAATAATCCCAATCACAATCACGTGATTTGCAAGTAATCATGTTGTACATTTGCAGCTCACACGTCGCATATTGATGAGCTTTCGACCCTCTCCCCAGGAGCAGAGAGTCAAGCATCAGGATTCCTCCGTTAACTCTGACTGAGGCCAGTGGAGCTGAGCTGAGTATCCAGGCGACTGGCAATCGAAGCCGCAACCAGTAATAAACGTGCGTAATCAAGCCAGCTCCAAAACCAGACCAAGAGCAAGACCCCGACTCAAACTGCCAGCTCCTGAGTTCAAACCAGATTCAGGCAGCCAAAGCCGAGCCGAACCCGGTTGCAAGCAGCCAAGCACAACAAAAGCCAATAAGAACTGCAAATGCATATGGCTACACTGAGAGAAATTCAGCGCGCCACACAAAGCACACCATCGACATTTGCCATCATTCCACAATGTGGTATAGGAACAAAAAGAATTAAAGGTTTATCAAATAAACCTGTTTAAAATCGAACTTAATTGAGCTTCATTTAATGGCAAACTATTTTGTATTACACTTGCAAACAAACAAATTGCAGCAAATCAATTGAATTAATGAATCATTGTTTCTTAAAGTTTTTTTTTTTAAATGTTCCCTGAGCTGCCAATCTAATGTAGCATTTGCAACACAAAGCTATCTAAGTTTCAAATAGATCATTCTCTAAAAATCATTGTGTTGCCTGAGATTTTAAACAATTGAAATAGTTTTTTTGCAGCTCAACGACATGAATTGAAATAATGAATCATAGTTTCTTGAGAGATTTGAGACAATTCAAATAATATTCTATTCAGCTCAACTAAATGAATTGAATCAATGAATGATTGATTCTTACCCTAAGTAACATTTGTTTCAAATAAATTATTCTCTAAATTTTATAGTGTTGCTTGAGATCTAAGACAACTTAAATAATATTCTTTGTAGCTCAACGTAATGAATTTAATTAGTTTCTTTACCTCATTAACAACTGTTTCAAATAGCTTATTCTGTAAACTTCATAGTGAGATCTAAAACAACTTAAATAATATTCTTTATAGCTCAACGTAATGAATTGAATAATAGTTTCTTGCCCTAAGTAACATTTGTTTCAATTTGATCATTATCGAAACATTTAAGACAATTTAAAAATTGTTCTTCGCAGCTCAACGTAATGAATTGTATTAATGAATCATTGTTCCTTGACCTCATTCACATTTGTTTCAAGTAGATCGTTCTCTAAACTTCATAGTGTTGAGTGCCAGTTAAATAATATTTTGTGCAGCTCCACATGTAATCAATTGAAGTGATCAAATACAAAGCGGCTGAAGTATTGTTTGCCATTTCGCTGAGTGTAGTGCGGGATGTGTGCCTGGTGTCGAGGGCTGCTGCTGCCTGATGCTTGACGCCATATGGGAGTTGCGAGCCTGTAGACACTGCTGAGCTGGGTCATAACTCAACTGCAGCAGGAGCGCAGTAGGAGGCCGCGGGGGCTGAGCGGGGTGCAGGTGCATAGCTTGTAATATTTGATTTTGATTGAAGTGCAGCCAGGCATGTGGTCGGAAAAATCGCACAAGACCTGTCCAGCATAAGTACGAGACACAGCGGGTTGGAAGAGGGGGGGAGGCGGCAGATGGAGAAGGAGTTAAGGAGCTGATGCCTGTTGCATCGCCGGATGCGCAGATGAGCAGACGACCAGCTCGCAGTTGGACATAATGAGTGTAACAAAAGGCCAAGAGCATAACCAAAAATGCCTCATAACGCAGCCAGCTGATGCTCCAGAGACGAGGCGATTGAAAGGGACGTGACTTGCAGCCAGGGCTGCAGCACTTGCAACACAATCCGCCAGCAACATTCCAAATGCCACGTCGCTTCAATAATTAAAAGCGCCTCAAAGCTGCCACCAGTTAAAAACCAATTTTTCAGTGTACTCAAAATGATGTGAATTGTAATTGAAGTTAGTCTTGTAGCGTCAAGCTATACTATTGAATATTGAATGAACTATATAGCAGTCACTACAAGACGTAATACAAAAGTGTTTAATAAAAATGCTCAATAAACAAAACAGTTGGCAACATGAAAATTATTGTGGGAATTTCAATTGAATTCTCCCTTTATTTGAGGATTTTATTTTAACAAAATTGAAAGACTAACGTCAACTTCGCATTAGAAGAGTTAGCTGGAACTAGTTCATGAAAATCATTGGGGGAATTTCAATTGAACTGTCCCTTTATTTGGGGATTTTGTTTTAACAAAATTAAGAGACTAACGTCAACTTCGCATTAGAAGAGTTAGCTGGAAATAGTTCATGAAAATCATTGGGTGAATTTCAATTGAACTGTCCCTTTATTTGAGGATTTTGTTTTAACAAAATTAAAAGACTAACGTCAACTTTGCATTAGAAGAGTTAGCTGGAACTAGTTCATGAAAATCATTGGGGGAATTTCAATTGAATTGTCCCTTTATTTGGGGATTTTGTTTTAACAAAATTAAGAGACTAACGTCAACTTCGCATTAGAAGAGTTAGCTGGGACTAGTTCGCTTTGCAGTTGCGGCTTGGAACTAGTTGCCAGCACTGCTGACAGTGCTGCCAACTCGTTGTGCTGCATTGCCTGCAATGCAATTTGACAGGTTTGCGTCGAAAACTCGTTGAGCTGCAACTCTTGCACTCGGCATTAGCAAAAATTGCAGGCCGAAGTCAGCTCAGCAGTCTCCACGGCCACCCTTGCTCTTCCCTCCCGCTCTCTCGCCATCTCTCCCTTTCTGTCTCTATCTTTTCGCTAGCTTTTTCCGCGCGCTACAAGTGTTGTTGCTGGGCTTTTTTATGGCGCTGCATAAATCAGCGGGTGTCGGACCTTGAGTGCGCTCCACTGTGCCGTGGGCGTTAGGTGTCTGGGGGCGTGGCATTGCCACTTGAAAGCGCATTTATTGGCGCAATTTATTGGGGGCCAGCCAAGACGATGACGATGATATTACGCGACTATGCCACATACAAGTAGTTTTGCCTCTTTGGGGCGTCTCCGCATCGCGCAGCGCGTAACACGTTTTTAGTGGCATTGTAATTGCCACATTCACGGCGCATGAAATTTGCAAACGCAACAAATGAAAAATATTCTTTATTTGCTTTAAAGGCTAAGGCAATTTCGCCTTTGACTAAGCTGTGCCAGCCTCTGTGCCAACAATTTGTTTTGGCTCACAGTTTTTATTTGGCATGTCTGGCGCATGAGAGGCGCAAAACATTTAGAGCTCAGCCCTCAGTGTTTGGCCCTTTGAAGGCTCGTGGTCATAAATTCCGTTTCTCACCACATTTTCGCCCCTCTGCTTCGCTCTGTTATGCTGCGCCTTGCTGCTTTTTTTTCGGCCAGCAGCAAAAAGCATTTTCCACTCCTGCAAGAGGTGCAAAAAAGCTGCGGGCAACTCGTAAACTTCCTCAATTTCAACTCAACGAATCCTGCATGCTCTAAAACCTGACAACTTGCCCCAATAAATTTTAGATCAAAACTAAGATTTATGCAACGTTGCGCAAGCTTAAATGCACCAGAAGAATTCAAGTTACCACAAGTGCCAGGCGAAGCAGCTTAAGCACATTCAGCAGAAGCTTAAGAGGTGTTTGCAATTGGTTTACAATATGACTGACCAACAGGCTGCCCAAAATGTATGTAGTGCCTGCCCTTTCTTTTGGCCGCCCAAAAAACGGCAGAGTTATGTATATAAAGCATATTTTTGGGGGCCACAAAGTGTGTGCTTTTTTTTGCCCCGAAAAGTGACAGCAGAGTCTGAAGAGAGCAGTTTGAGGCGTTGCCTTTGAGGAGGAAAGGCGAAAGTCTAAAGCTGCGAGCAGCTACACACAGAAAGAAATACGGAATCTAAAATGATAATAAAATATTCATATTAATCTGCTCGGCTCATAAAATATTCAGCTGCGTAATTGTTGGCATTACGCCCCCTCCCGTCGCACATCCTCATGCCACTCTCTATTACACTGTTGAGCAATGTCTTCAGCTCTGGCGACAGCCAACGAACTGGAAGCCAAGTTGCCAGCAATTGCCAGGTGTTGGCAGGATCACGAGCAGGAGGGGGGATGGGGGAGCCAGCAGCACACTCTGCTGTAGGCTGGAGGCAGGAAATGCCAGCAAAAATCTTACAAGTTTGTAATTTACACCTGGCTGCGTTTTTTGCCTGCCATGCCTGCCATGCTTGGCTCGCTGTGTCGTTGGCTTTAAACAAAAGCCTTGGCTTTAAGACAGACGCTGCCAAGCAAACGAACAGAGTTGCCTACACTACCAGAAAATGGGTATTATTCTCGTGATAAACAATTCACATTGTTCCTATGAAATTAATAAGGCATACGCTGTAATTGTAAATTCCCAAACTACGCTTAGATATTTCCGAGGCAATACCTTAGATGTCTGCTCTGCGGAATTAGTTCATTTAGTTATTTAATTTCTAAAGTTTTATTACAATTGCTGTGCGAACAGATTAAACTTCTACATGACTCTCTGCAAAGTCCGTCGCTTAAATCACAAAACTTTGGAACAAACTTTACAATCAAAAATACAAATTCCATTTCATCATAAATAAGTATATTTGTTTTGGTCACACTGCATCTCTCTATTTCTCTTAGTTCCTGATCTCCGACGAGTCTACATGTGGTAAAACTATTAATATACATATTAAAACGACATCTGCGTTACACTTATTAGAAGAAGTAAAAGAAGATGTGAAAGTAATAATGAAAAAGTTGCAATCCTTTACTTCTATACTATTAAGACTTACTCTACGAAATCTGTTTGCTTAAATCGAGAAATATATTACATTAATAAATAATAAACTTCTACGCAACTCCCTGAAGTCTGTTGATTGAATCACAAAACTTTAAAACCCACATTGCTATACACAAATAAAAGTTTATTGTAGCGACAATCAATTTAATTTCTTCGTATGAAGTTGAATTAATAATAATTAATAATAAAGTATACGTTGTAAAACTAATTTGCTAAACTATGCTTAGCTTTTTCCATGGCAATCCTTATACGTTCTACTACCTTAAAAAGTATATTATATAAACAAGTATACTATATTATAATGTGCGTTTGTAATCAACTTCTACAAGACTCTCTGCAAAGTCAGTTGATTGAATGACAAAACTTTAAAGCCAACTTCGCTATACAAGTTGGCAACAGACAGAAATTAACAGATTTGCTATAATTTAGCAGTTGCCCTAGAAATTGGAGCGAATTGAATATATAAGTGGCCCAGCAATCTGTTGATTGCGTTTAACTATTTGATTGAATTGCCATAATTCTAATTGAGTTCACCAACTTGGCTTTTTTGCTTCGAGTGTAGAGTTGTGCACGCGTGTGTGTGTGTGTGTGTGTGTGTGTGTGTGAGTGTGTGTGTGTGTAGAGCCTGTGGCACATTGGTAAGCCCATTAAGCTATTCATAATTGCTCATAATTTTGGTTGATTTCATTAGCATATGTAACATTTAATTTGATGTGTGAAGCCACGAAACTCTTTACCTTCCCCGCCGGCCCGCCCCTTTCGCCTCGTCCTCTATTCTTCGCACACCCTTCCACCGCACACCGCAACTCATATGCATAATCAATGATGGCTCATTAACCTGGCTGCCAATTGTTGTGCTCGTTGTTGTTGCTGTTAATTACGCATCGCATATGCGGTCATAAAATATACAATATCAACGTTCTCATCGCTCGTTTTACATCAAAATGACGTCGATTAACACCTTTGCAGTGACTGTGTGTGTGCGTGTGTGTGTGTGGGTAAAGCCAGTTAATTGGATTTACGTTATAAAATTGAAACCGCCGCCGCGTTGTTGGCGGAAGTCGGCAGCCTATGCGGCGTATGCGCAATATTTGTACCTTTAACTCGTGACAGTTTTCGCTTATCAACATTTTTTGATGTCCCTGTAATAAAGTACCCTGTATTTTAGTGCTCATCAAGAGAGGTTTCAGTTGAAGCAAGTAGAAATCTATAAAGGACGAGAAGTACAACAACACTTACGAGTAGCTTGCTCCTCTTTGAAATTGAGCTACAATTATTTGACTGATAACAACATTTGATGTAATGATATAAACAAAATTGCATTTAATTGATTAAATTCGACAGACAGACAGGGAGACAGTTGAACTGGAGGTTTAGCCTCTGTTGCGTCTGTTGTTGTTGCGCCTGTTGTTGTTGCGCCTGTTGGCGCCTCTTCTGTTGGCCATTAGGGCTGATCTGCGCGCGTTGGCAGCCCTGCGATTGGCAGCCCGACGCCTTTGCCTCACATTCCGCCGACGGTTGTTGCGTATTATGTTTTGCACGCGACTCCTAAGTCGATTCATTTGCGCCTGCATCGCGGCCAGTTCCGCAGCCGACGCTGCTGCTGCTGCTGCTGCTGCCGCCGCGTTGCTGCTCACAGTTGTTGTTGTGGCAGAAGACACTGTCGTTGTGGTGACCTCTGGGCCCGGGGTAACCGTTGTCGTCACCACCGTGGTTTTACAGTCTTCCGCGTCCTTATTGGCCGTCGCAGTGCAGTCAGTGCAGCCATCTCTGCCGGCATCACCCTCTGGCAACAGCAGTTGCGCTTCACTGCACTTGGCGGCATTGGTGCCGTCGACGAGCCAAAGGGCCAAGAAGAGCGCACAACCAATTGCCAATGTCGAGATTCTCATTGCGATGCTACTGATGTGAGCTATGTTGATCTTTGAAGCGGCGACAGTCGCTTTTATAGTGAGCTTCTCTCTACATGCCATCTATTTGCGCAGCTGTCGCAAGACGCTATATTATAGATCTCATTCAATTAATTTCTCTTGCAATTTGAACCAATAATTGCGTGGCTTTGACACGTTTCCAAAAAAAAAAAACATTTCCAAAGCACAGCCAAAAAAAGAATATTAAGCAAACAACAAATAACAATAGCGAGCTTCTTCTGGGCCAACGCTGGCACCTTATTTATTTTGCTGTCGTATACAATGGGATAGGAAGATCTGCCAACTTGACTTTGGTTTTATGCAAATACAAGTCGAGTTCTTTAATCAAACAAACAGCTAGATTCAATGTTTAAACAGCTGTTCTGACTTTGCTTTCAGTTTTGAAGAGTCTCCTAATTTGAAAGGGAGCAATCTCTATAGTACTCGTATTAGTTAACGTTTTTTGAATTGTTAACCTGAATTTGTATTTGGCTTGACACCATTGTGTCCCCGTTCAGTTGACAGCTGTGTGATCAAAGTGCGATCGATAGCGCGAATTTCATCTTTGCGTGTGTATTTATTTTATAATTATTTTATTATACTTTTCTTGCAGGGTCGCAAGTGTTCCTAATTTACAGTGAAGCCATTTTAAAAACATTGACGCTGGCAGGCAAAATTAATTAGTTATACTATAAGTATTCATCGACTGACAGCTCAATTCAATTGCCAATTGTTTCGAAATTATTTGTAACATGCGTTCTTAGTTGCAACTACCCCATGCAAGTCTTATAGGGTACACGAAGCACGACAAATTGGCGCATTCAGCGGCTGCTGATAATTATGATATACGATTTACATTGCAGACAGTCCAACAACATGTTGTTCGAGTTGTAAATGTCAAGCTATTCTTTCGCTTGCTGCTCTGCTTAACTGTCGACTGCTTCTATGCGGAGAGCAACTTTAAGAGCTATCAATTTTGATTAGTATGTTATACGCTTGCAGTTAAATAAATGTCATATCACCGTTAATTACGATTATGTTCTCGGTGAGTTGAATCGCTTTGTGTTGCCGGAAACTGCATAATTTGATTGGCTTTCGATGGCGATACATTCAGCTGGCAATAATTCATAATTTAGCTAAAATTAATATCAATTAAGGCGCTTCAAACACGCTGTCTCAGAGTTGAGTTTGAGTTTGGGCAAGTGCAGCATTTGTGGAACATATCCGGCACAATGCAAAAGCAGATAACAAGTTTGCCAGATACAAAATGGATACATTCAAGTGTGAAATAGCACAGCATTGTGACACCTAGATAAAGTAGGAGTCACGAGGGTTGCCACAGCACTTGAAAGCTAATTAGAGAAATGTTATTAGTTCAGCACATTAATTTCCACACTAATTGTTAACTTCACAACAAATTTCACACAAAATATTCAATTTCCTGCACAACATTTTCGAGCATATTTCCAAAATTCTCTTCAGTTTGCTGGAAATTGTATTATATTATATGCATCAATGAAACTATTTAATGTTTATGCAAAACCATGAGGAAAGCACCAAAAAATGTTTGCATGAAGCGCCCCACGCTGTCAACAATTTGAATGCTGATACTGTAGCTGCAAAATCCTATAGTCCACTGACTCGTTGTAGTAGTTAAACACAAAATTGTGCTGCATCGTTAGCCTAATTGCATTTTGCAAAGGCGAGGAGGCAACAACAGCAACAAGCGGAGCAGCAGCAAACTGCTGTGATGCCGACTACACAAATACCCTGTAAGCTCACACACACGCACGCTAAATTGGCAGCGTTTAGTTTAGCATTTGAGTCGTCAGTATTTGGCTTAACTTTAAGATCTATTTGTCTACTGGCACAATACAAAATATTCTGGCCTTCAAAGGGAAAATTATGAAATGAACAAATGAAAATACAGTTCTGCGTGTTCGAAACTTTGGCAATGACGATGGCGTTGATGATGAAGTTGCATGCATGCGTGAATGTCACAGGGCTGTCGAGTAAACTGACTTGAACTGCCTACGAAATCCTGTGTATCCTGCATCTCTCAACCAATGAGCAAACTTCCAAGCTGCCAACTGTCTGCCAGCAGGTTGAACTTCCAGTTGCAGTTGCAGTTGCAGTTGAAGTCGGAGTCGGAGTCGGAGTTGGGTGGCCATCGGATGTGTTCGCATTGTTGCTGATTGCATTTTTTTTTTGGTTATTAAGTCTATATGCCACTTTTTGGGGACACATCCAGCATTGTGCAATGTGTCGTCATCATTGTCATGCTGCACACACACACACACACACATGGTCACATGTAATAACTGCTTGCTGTTGTTGCTGTGTTGTTGCTGTGCAACGTTTATTTTAGACTCAAGTCTCTGTGGGCTGTGTTAACTTTTGACTTTTGATTTCTCTCTCTGGCCTAAATGAACCTGGCCAACAAAAATGGCCAACAACAATGTGTCGCCGCATTCAAATGAAGCACAGCCATGCAACACACACACACACACACACACACCGTCTCACACTCTTTCCACACTTTTATCCCTCTGCTTTCTACACATAGAGAAAAACATGAATAGAGGAAAAACATTGCCCGTTTTTCATGTTGCACAATATCTTAAATCAAGATAGTTTTATTAATATTTAGCAGAAGTTTTCGAAAAATTTCCTAACTATTCTTTTTTAACGATTGCATTTCGAGAATTCTATTAGGAACTCAAGAAAACTTTAGTCTTGCTTTATTGCAATTGCGTTTCAAGAATTGGATCAGCAATTAAAAAGTGTCACGAAGCAAACTTTTCTCTCTGTGTACTCTTGTCTTTATGTTGCCCCCGAAATCAGCCGTTGGCACATTTCGTTGAAGATTTTTGATATTTTCATTACGTGCAGCTGTCTACGGTCTGCATGTGTGTGGCGCCTCGTTGAGTACATAAAATCTTGTACATGAACAGCTTTCAGTCGCTTAATCTCTGCTGACATTTTATGCTGCAGCAACAGAAAGAAAGCCAGACAGATAGAGAAAGAGAGCGAGAGGGAAGCAACTGACACAATAGCTTCATGCCACATGCCATTTCCACACGTTCCAGGTCCAATCCCCCCCTTTGGAGACCACAAGGCCAGTGTCCAGTGTTCAGTCTGTGGTCTCATGTCGCCAGTGAAATAATTCAAATTAGTACAATCTGCTCCCCGGCAAAGAAGAACAAACAGTCGACACAGCAAAACACAGCAGCAACCCCGACAAGCACTGTTCCCTGGAGGAAAGCGGCAAGTGGATGATGATCTTATGCCACCTTGCCATTAAATCGACAGACCAATTATGCTGTCCGTCCGTCCGCCTGCTGCAGCGCTTCAATCTCAGCAACTGTAAGATTTAGAGCGTTGCAACTTGCAACATCTGCTAATTGCCGATAGACGAGTGTTTTGCATGAAAAATAACACGAAGTTCAAGTGCGGCTTTGAAGCAATTTTAATCGAAATCACTGGGGGTTATCCAAACTACAACACAAAATTGAATTTCCTCTAGAACGTCACGCAAGAGATCGCAGCATTTTGACGTAAACAAAACAAAAAAAAAAACAAGAACAAATGTAGCAATTCCAGAGCTCATCAAATCATGCGGGAAATGGGAAAAGCATCGTGAATGCGATTCATCTGCAGGCGCGGCAAAGTGCGACGGAATATGAAGGCGCCGCGATAGTGATCGCCACGAGCAAACAAGTCCGTCAGACAGTCGATCCACTGGCCGTAGACGGGCATAAACGGCGGAGCGCCGGCGGCAATGCCCGATCCCGAGCAGGCCATGCAGGCGGCGGCCACCTGCAGCGGATACAAGAGCATGACGGCGCCAAACTGAAACATCACCGAGTTGTATTCCCGCTGGCGCGGCGAACGGAGCATGCAGATGCGCTCGCAGACGGCGCTGAGGGTGCTGGTGAGAAAGAGCACGCCCAGATCGCAGAGCAGGCGCGGCACGAAGCCCGCATAGAAGCCCAAGATGCCGTCGTGCTGCAGTATCTCCTGGATGCTGCCGCGCATATCGTTGTAGGCCACCTCGCGACCCACAAACTGCGCCATCTGGCGCACCGAGATGACGTAGAAGGGATGCGAGAAGACCAGACCCGTGGCAACCACGATGCTGTCGCGCAGCAGATTCCACGCGTACTCCTTGAAGCGATTGCGCCGTCCCTGGTTCTTGTATCGGCGCCGGTAACGCGACATGCCCAGCAAGTGCACCAGGCTCTCCGAGAATATGGCCGAGATGCCGCAGCTGAGGCAGCGTGTGCCCAGGCCACGATACAGTCCCACAAAGCCGTCCGTGTGCTTGATGTAGCGCAAGTACTGATGCACGCTGGGCAGCAGCAATGTCGGCTTGCCCAGCCAATTGGTGGCAGCCACCGCAGGCAGCGGCTCGTGGCCCAACTGCATCAGCACCTTGGCGTATTCGTACGGATGCATGATGGCCCCAAAGCCCATGCGCAGAAAGAAGCGCACAAATGGACTTGGCTTCTCTGGCGGCTGCCAAGCTTGGGTGCTCTGCGAGGTGCTCACTGTGGCCGCGCTCTCAGTGGCGCTGGCCTCCTCTTCGTCTGACTCGTTCGCTGTCTCGAGCAGCTCCACCAGCTGCGGCCCATTCAGCGGCATACGCGTGACGCCATCTGGCACATGGTCCAGCTGTTCCAGTCGCATCACTGCTGCTGCCACAGACACGTGCTGCATGATGGCCTCGTTGCCGGCGTTGCCCATGAAGACGCTCTCTTCGTACACCAACTGCATGCCACTGTCCATCTTTGCTATCTAATTTCCGCGCTTTCTTCTCGTTTACAAAATAAAAGTTTTTACAAATTTACAAATTTTTTCGTTTTTTCGTTCGACTTGTTGACCAGTTGAATCCGTTTCGACTAACTGAATCAAGCAAATTTCTCGAGTCGTTTTGGAGTCGTCTGCCTACTCTGCTCGAAGTCGAATATCGATTCTTGATCAAATTGACAATCCATACAAATACTAAAAGTATTCAAAATGTATTTTTAGATACAACCGTAGATTTCAATTTGCAACCAACTATGAACGCTACAGTCGTGATACACTGTACAACTATTGTGTTGAAACAAAGTTAACTTATTTCTTAAATACACACAGAATTGCTTATATCTTTTCACTTACAACTATACGAGGTGTGTTCAAAAAGTAAGGTGACTTTTCAAATTTCGCGGGCAACATATTTTCGATTATCGATTTTTTTGTTTTGTTATGTTGGTACACTCTTCCCTAACATCTGTACCAAGTTTCAATGGAATCCCCTCTTTTGTTTGGTTGTGAGAGGCGTAAAGTTACTAGTTATTTTGCGTGCTCGGCGAATTTTTGCTATCGAAAAATATGGATCAAAGGATTTGCATCAAATTTTGTGTAAAAAATAAAATTAAGTGCTCTGAAACACTTGAAATGTTGACAGTGGCATACGGTGAAACTGTTCTGAGTAAAAGAAATGTGTACAAGTGGTACAAACTCTTCCAAATTGGCCGGGAAGATGCCAATGACGAGCCTCGCTCTGATGAAAACGTTCAAGCAGTGACGAAAATTGTTTTGGAAAATCGTCGAATCACTATCAGAGAAGTTGCTGAAGATGTCGGTATATCGCTTGGCTCGTACCATGAAATTTTTTCAAACGTTTTGGGCATGAGTCGTGTGTCAGCGAAGTTTGTTCCGAAATTGCTGAATTTTGACCAAAAGAACCGTCGCATGAGCATCGCTCAAGAGCTGTTGAATGACGTCAACGACGACCCAGATTTACTCAAAAGGGTCATAACTGGTGACGAATCATGGTTATATGGTTATGATATCGAAACCAAAGCCCAATCGTCCCAATGGAAGAGCCCAGGTGAGCCAAGATCGAAAAAAGCACGCCAAGTTCGATCAAATGTCAAAGTTTTGATCACTGTTTTCTTCGATTACCATGGCGTGGTGCATCAGGAGTTCTTACCATATGGTCGTACGGTCAATAAACAGTATTATCTGGAAGTTATGCGCCGTTTGCGAGAAGAAAAACAATTCATGGCTTTTGCATCTCGATAATGCCCCTGCTCACTCATCTTTGCTTGTGAGAGATTTTTTGGCCAAAAACAACACGACAATAATGCCTCAGCCACCATATTCACCGGATTTGGCCCCATGTGACTTTTTCTTGTTTCCAAAACTGAAGAGACCTATGAAAGGACGGAGATTTGCAACGATTGAGCTATATATACCGAAAAGTGCTTATGGGAAGTGCTTTGAGGATTGGAAAAACCGTTGGCACAAGTGTATTGTATCTAAGGGGGATTACTTTGAAGGGGACAACATAAATATTGATAAATAAATTAATAGTTTTTCTTGAAAATACAAAGTCACCTTACTTTTTGAACACACCTCGTATACAACAACAAATATATATTGTTATAGTGCAGCGTAAAAAAAAAACTGTTCTAATTGCAACTTTTGTGGGTGAAGGAGGTCAAAATCAAATGGGTTTTCTTAATACCTTTAAAACTATAGTTAACTTATTTCTTATAGACACTGTTTTGCTTATATCTTTTGACTAACAAATATATAAAAAACCTCACATCATGGTACTGAGTAAAAAAAACAGGTCTAATTGTCTTTTTTGTGGGTGAAGGAGGCCAAAGGCGAATGGGGTTTCTCAATAACTTTAAACTTATCAATTAACTTATCAATTT
The DNA here is from genome assembly GCA_035046165.1 of Drosophila rubida. Taxonomy (NCBI): domain Eukaryota; kingdom Metazoa; phylum Arthropoda; class Insecta; order Diptera; family Drosophilidae; genus Drosophila; species Drosophila rubida. The sequence continues at coordinate 1,140,163 of JAWNOF010000023.1, forward strand.
TGACTGATGAAATTTGGCGGAAACGTTGATTTACACACAAGCATTCTCATAGGTTTGAAAAAGGTGGTTTAAAATGTGGGAGCTATTCGCAAAAATTTGCAAATATAAAAAAATTTATAAAGTCGTGTAAAAGCAGTCCTCGAAGCATCTGGATACCAACTTTGGTTATTCTAGCTCTTATAGTCGTCAAGAACTAGTCGTTCATACAGATGGACAGACGGACGGACGGACGGACACGTCTAAATCGATTTAGAATGCGATTGTAAGCATATTGAATGTAACAATATATGGTGTACGACGTTTCCTACTCCCAGTTACATACATTCGGATAAACTTAAGATACCCTTTCTACCATTTCAGATTATAATTAGTTAATAGACAATTTGTCTGTGCTTTTGAAGCGCATTGCAGTCGTGAAAGCCAAATAAAGTAAACTTTTTACAATTCGTCGAGGACGTCTTTCTAACTGTCTGCCTACGAAGCTTGGCTTTTTAGTTGATTTTGTAGTATTACATTATTAATTACTCACTTGGTTAGCATATCAATTGGGTCGATTGCGTGCCAGGTCTGCTGTCTATCTGCTGCGCTAAACAAAGTGCTTATCCGAATTACCATCCGCCCTCGTTTCGCGCTTTCTTCTTTCGCTTTAGCCGGCAAATTGTTGTGTTTGATAATCGCCGAGTATTAGCGAACCGCGTTCACCCCCCTCTCGCCTACCTGCCAGTCGTTGTCGTGCCTCCTCTCTTGTCACCCACCATCTCTACACTTATTGCAGAACATGAAATTTCAATTAGGCAGCTACTCTCTGCTGTTTTTCTGGTCAATTTAATGCAACCATATTGCCAGCTGCATTCTCACACACACACACACACGCACACAGTTGCACAAGTATGTGTGTGTGTGTGTGTGTGTAAGCTGTGCAATGTCAGCCGTTTTATTTACACGCCACTGCAAATTGTACGTAAAAACCAATTGCAAAAACTCGCACACACACACGCACAACTGCGCAGGGTATATGTACTGTGTGTGTGTGTGTGTGCGTGTGTTGTCAAAAGATCGAAACATTGACAAGTTGTCACACTGCCCAAACAGTCAACAAAAAATAGAGAATAACAATCTATGCGACACGACAAACTTCAAAAATCTTTTGAGCGCCAAGTTGAAGATGGAAGTGCGACTTATTTGCATTAGAAATAGCATCTATATAACATATATAATCAAAGGTAGTCAAAGGTTAATGTTTGCAAAAGCAAACACTTTCTCACATACAGCAAACACATAATTAGGGGAACTCTTGTTTAACTTTCAAGTGCCACTCGCGAGACAACAATAATTTTCCACTTATTCAGATCGCACTACACACGGAACATCAGCGATAAAAGACTAAAACTCCCGACAACTCCCCCTCAATCACTACGATCCTGAAAACTAGCCCAGCTAGCTGGCTACCCTGTAATGTTTGTCAAAAATACAATGTTTCAGTGTGCAGCTACGAAATTGTACTCAACAAGCCGTTGAACTCTTCAGTTTACAGGGTAGAAGCACGCTGCAACAGTGCAAGCGAACTGAACACAAATGCAACTTATGCGACACGCACAGTTGATTAACAATGTTGCAGTTGCTGCAAAAACGAAACGGCGGGCGGGCATCACGCAAATCTCGGAACCCCAAATGACCAAATGGTCCACCCAATTGCATCGTTGCAGTCGGCACGATTATTGCACATCACTAATTAGTGATGGGCGCGCCCGTCGCGCGCTTCAATTTCACGTTTCGGCACGACCGACTTGCCATTTTCGAGTCGAACAGCGACGGACAATGGCAGGGGCACAGTGGCACACGTCGCCCCCGTCCCGCCCGAGAGCGGAGGCGAACTGAGCCGAGCACGGCCTGACGTTGACATTCCACTAACAGTAAAATTGTTTTCCAAATCCTAAGCTTGCATGTTAGCCACAGCAGCAGCAGCAGCAGCAGCAGCAACAGTAGCAACAACAACTACGAGTTCGAGCGCATTAGCACGAGAGTGGTGTCTGCACGACTAGCAGTTATCCTACAACTTTTCAGCAGCCTACGATCTTGCTCTATATTCCAATTGGCATTGATCTCTTGTGCGCTTCTATCGTCTGCTGAAATCAAGTTTAGTCTTCATTCTACATCTTTGTACTTCTCTTCTTGACTTCTTGTTTTGCTCTCGCAATTTGCTCAGCTTTTGGCAATTGATTTGCAGGATACCCCTTCGACAGCAGTTAGGCGGCAGAAAATAGGCAATGGCAATGGTGACCACGAAACGGCAGCAGCGAATGAATGGCAATGAATGCGACACCAGACACTAGACCTGACCATTTGCAGCGCCATGCATCACCCACGTTCGCCATCGCCATCGCCATCGCCATCGCCATCGTCATCGCCAACGCATTCGCATTCACGTTTCGCATTCACGTTTACGTTCGCATTCGCATTCGCATTCACATTGAGATTTAGATTCGCATTCACGTACTCGTTCAGATGCCACGTTCATGTGTGGTAAATAGTGAACTGTTCGCTTTTGTTCCCCCATTCGATGCCCCATTCCACCCCGCTTCTCGCACCGTGCAGCTTCGTCAATTTATATACACTGCCGGAAAGGCTATAATCACTTTACTAACCCACTGAATCCGGCAAGTTTTGCAACGATTAGGCAACAATTGCACCGACTGTCAATAATTGCATTTCCGCGACTCGCTGGCAACGCTGTCAACAGTCAACAGTCGCGCACGCAGCATTGTTGCCACATTTCAGCAGCTATGCAAATTTCAATTGGGCTTCGTTGGCAACGTTAGGACATCCAAGTGGTCGGCTTCTTGTCCGCTCTGCACATCATTTTCGGGGGAGAGGATTAAAAGAGCCGGATGCAGTGCGGAAATCAAAATGCCGACCTGCAGACAGACTGACAGACAGACGGACGAGCAGAGCCAACGACAAAATTGGAGGATGGTAACAGCAGTTTAAATGGCAACTAATCGCAAAGCGCAACCAGAAAAACCAGTGGGCGGGACGGGGGCGGGGGCGGGTGCGGGAGTGCGACCATCGGAGTTGCATGGGCCACGTTTGATAGGCAACGTGGAGGTGTTTGCATAATGAATGAGCTGGCGCGGCACAACAGCAGCAGCAGCAGCAGCAGCAACGACAACAATAACAGTCGGGCCATCAACTGTGGCTTTTTTGGAATTGGAAGCAGTTACCAACAAACCCTCCAGCTCTCGGGCCAAAGTCCTTTCACTCAGAGCCCGTGTCCACGCACAAGACAATGAAATCAAACGACAAACGCAAATGTGATCAATTACAGTTTGTGAATTTCAACGGCGAATGGAGTTGGCCTTAGTTACAGTCGAGTCGAGATTGCAATTGTTGTGCATTTGCGGCCTGCCCCATGTGGACCCACCATGGCGAGACTAAGCACGAGCTTTGAATTTGGCATTCGGCTTTAAAAAGATGACCGCCCCCCGCCCAGCTGTGGGGGAAGCTTATGCAAATGCGGCCAACTGCTGACAACTTGACTCAAAATTATGGCCACACAAATTCCGGAGTCTCCGAGTCTCTGCAATTGCATTTTGTCGCTCCGCCCCCGTCGTTGACATTGACCGGCAACAAGTCATTATTGTAATTATGTTAATACCCTGCACACACATCGCATTGGTCACAGCTGCTGGCAGTTGTCCCTCCCCCAACTGTCCTTCGTCTGGACGTGCTTTGGTAAACTTGCGCTATGCGGAAGTCAGTCAATTTGCGTATAATTTGTTTATGAGCGCCACACAGACTCGCACAACAAAGAGCACGTTTTAGCTACAGTTTTAGATCCATTTAATATTCGGTTGAAGTCAGCGCAAAGAACACGACAGCAATTAGAGGAGATATAACAATTTGGACAAACTCACAATGGGCTCGAATGGAAGAGCAGTTTATGAAACGCTTGAAATCAGTATTTGTCAAATGCTATGTGTTTTATAGCAACAACAACACACACACACAAACCAAAAAAAAAAAACGACTTGAAAATTTTGTTCATTTTGTAGATAAATGTTGAAAGCGATACACAAAAATTCCTGGATCCATTCAAGACACAATCCCAACTAGACACTAGACAGGAGTGAAGAGGGACAGCAGAAGAGGATACTGTTGAAGCACGTCGAACGGGAGGCAGGCAGGCAGGAGCTTGAGGGGGGCACAATCATGGCGAAGCACTTTGCACGCATCATCGTTTATGGTGCACAGTCGGTTGGACGCGCCTTCGTCAAGGCGATTCGACAGGAGATCGAGGCATCGCGGGCGGCGGCGAGCCACCATCAGATGGTGAAAAACAAATCGACGTGCCATGACCTAACCCTGAAGGGCATGTCCCTCAACGAAGCCCTACAAATACTGAACGTGAAGGACCTGAACAGCATCGAAGAGATCCAGGGCAACTATGAGCATCTGTTTCGAGCCAATGAGAAGGCAACTGGCGGCTCATTCTACATACAATCGAAGGTATTTCGTGCCAAGGAACGCATCGATCGTGAGCTGCTCAACAAAATGCAGGAGGCCATCAGCAACCAACAGAACAACAATCAAGCACCATCGAAAACCATCAAGGAAAGCTGAATGTAGACATCGAGACGCCACAAAACATGTCTGTCTGTCTGTTTGTCTCTCAGGCTGCTTGAAGAAGCTGCTCGCATAGTTGTTTGTTCAAAATTGATAAATTGGAGTTGGCAAATAAACGACATCAATTCAGCACGCTATAGAGAACATAACAACGCTCAAATTGTCTTTCATTTCACACCATCCAGTTACTCCCAAGTCGGTGTCTCTTCGACAATACCATAAACTTGATCTCCACTCAACTCTTGTTCACCATCAATTATCAGCACTGCAAAAGAGAGGACAAGAATATTCTCCATTCATTTTAGCCATGAATAAAAACCTCTATTTGCATCACTCCAAACTTTCCAAGTTGCAAGCGAAATCGAAATCGAAGTAGGCGAATATTTCGCAGCATGAATTTGGGAGATCTAGTAGTCCTTGAATCCATTCGAAGCGTATATAAGCAGCTGCTAGCTCTATGTTTCGTCAGTTCAGTTTTCGACTCGCTCGAGTCAAGAGCTCTCTAGAGCTCAAAACTGAAAAATCTAAATTTTTTGTTTGTTTTTCTTTTTGTTTTGCATTATATGTAGTCTTTTTGAAAGTCTCTTTTTTTCGTTGGAAATTAATTTCAAAATGTTTTTGAATTGTAAAAAAGGAATGGTTTTTCATGTAAGTAATTGAAGCAAGTCGAAGCAACAATTAATCGGAATGCAATTGAAAGGTTCAATTCGCTTGGTACCTTGGGTCCTTATACGATGGTACCACGGACCAGAGACGTGCCTGCTACGATGAGGTCATCGTAGGCCCAAGGATCCGACTGATAACTGACATTTGCTGAAACTTAAATACACTCATGGATATCGCATTTACATACATGTCCCGTTGTTTCAACAAGAAAAAAAGAAAAAGCAGTAAAAAGTATTCAAGTGAGTTGCAGCAATCCGCCCGCTATAGCTCGCATAATAATCGGGACAACTTATTTGCAGACACAAACCTACACATCGATACATGTTATGCATGCGTTGTGTTTGTCGCACTCAAAATGGGAATGATAACACATATGATGTTGATAAAGACACACAGAACTTAAGAATACCTTAAGATATATGTATGTGCATCACACGGTCAATTGCTCCACCACTTTGGTAAGTTGTGCAACACTCGCCAAGGAACTCTTTTCGATGCCGCCGCCACATTTTAGCAGTAAATAAATGTCTGAATAAATCTGAAAGCCGTTATCTGAGGGGGGACCTCAGCTCGACCTCAACAACCAACAAAAAGCAAAAAATAATACTGTAACAATTCAATTTATGCTGTTTTGCTTTGTTCACTTTTACTTCAACAAATAAAAACGTTGCAAGTTGCCTTTACTACCCAACTTACACAGTTTGTAGCGAAATCAATTTGTTGTCATTTACTTGTTCGCAATAATGAGAAACTTGGGGAGACTCATGTGCAACAAATTAGAAATAAAAAAAGTAGCACAGTTTTGAGGGCGGCCATCTTGAAAATAATATAAAATTAATACCAAATGCTAATGCATAGCGAAAAATTAAAGAGGCTTTTGTTATTATTACTGTTACTGCTGGCGTTGCTGTGCCCATATTATTATCAAAAGCGCAACAATTTACATTCAATTGCATTCATGCTTTTGCCATTGATCTTTATAATGAGACACACACACAATGCAGCTTTCAATTTGCCAATGTGTGCATGTGTGCGTGCGTGTGTGAGTGCATTTAAAATGCAATTTGCCTGTTGGCCACGTCACGATGCGAGGCTCAATAAAAATTGTTAATTGATTTATTTATGCGCATTGTTGAATTGAGCGCGATTCTCAATAAAAACAATTAAAGAACATTGGCCACTATTATGGCCAAAAACAGCAGAACCAAATATTTGCTAAAATGCGTTGCACAAAATTAATGATCGAATTCGTTGCGCTAAATGGGAGACGGCAAACACTATAAATTGGCGCAAGCCCATCTCAAAAATTTAATCGTTTTTTTTACAATTTTAGAAATATTTAATTCTATGCCTACCTTGTTTGCAAGTGATCGACACTTTCGTCAATTGTGACGTCACGAACGCACTGCTAATGCAGCCCTGGTAAAAGTTTTATGCGCACACGCACACTTGCATATGCATCCACTTGTGCAGCTGCAAGTGATAAGCAGCAGCGACTTCGACGTCGACTGCGATTTGCATTTGTCGTTTTTTTTCGGTATTGAAAAACTATTCAAGTCTAATGGCACGAAAGAGAATAATGACGCACAATATACTTCGACAGTTTAAACGGATTCACATGATTACAAGAGATGCGCCCCCATTCCCATCCCTCTCTTTACCGCTAAAGTGGTCTGCACCGCACACAGACACAAACGCACGCCCGACTCGAACACGCATACGCACACACACACACATACGAACTAACACGCGAGTGAGGAAGAGGGCGTGCAGGGGGCGGTAAGTAATGATGTCTGCCTCGTCTGCACTGTCGATATTTGCAGAAACTTGTTAAGCATTTGGAAGGCGACAAATGTCGTGCGCATTAGAGGCAAAGCTATAAGGACGCCTCGCTTGCCACTTGGCAGCCTCTTCAAGTCCTTTTTTCATCTTCCCGTTTTGTGTTTTGTTGCCAAGCTCTATCCACGCTCGTCGACGAGACGTTGTTAAGTGATGTTACTTATTGCGCGTGTTTGCACTGCCGCGACGTTTAAACAAATTGAACGCGCTAAATCTAACAAAATTAGTCACATTGAAAATGCACCGTATACCTTTACGAAAAACTAAAAGAAAATTTTCAGCAACGCTACGCTTATGGCGCGTCAAAACTAAGTGACCGCAGCTCGTGCAGTATTTGGACACCAAAAAAGGATGCAATATACCATAATTTTGGCCACGATCGATTATAAAAGCTCTTGCGCAATTGCTGCATGCTACAAAATGCAGTGAACATAAGATGAGCATATTGCAAGCTGCCTGCTATTACTGAATTCCAGGCGCTAACGACTTTAACGTGAATATTGCAGCAAAATAAAAAGCAATGCATAAAACATTATGTATGTGCATATATACGTACAAACACATGCGTGGTAATACAGGAATGGCAGCTGGGACACGTTGCACTGAGCTTTGAGTATGATTTTCTAATTCAATTATTATTCAAATCATATAATTTCATCTTTTTACAGCACGCGCAGCGACAGCGGCAACAAAATTGAGACAAGCAAGAAAAAATATGGCAACAGTCACAGCATGTAAATAATCACATTATACCCACACACATACACACACACACACGCAGTAGTGTGTAGTATATACAGCAACAATAGAGCAATAAGACAAGCAGCCCGCTGCGAGAAGTTGCGTTGACAAATCCAATTTAAAGCAACTGCCATGTCACGCTTCCTTTTTCTTCGCCGCATGCTACAATGGAAATTTGTTTGCATTTGCGTCTCTTTCCCCTCCGCTGCCATGGTCATCTTGGGAGCCGCTGCGGCTTATCCTTCATTTGTCGACAGACTTCAGTCGGCAGGCAGTCAGTGCATTTATATTATTATTGTGCATATTAATATTGTTAAGAGCGCGTGCCGTGGCGTCTCTATAAAATTAGCCAGCCATTCATTCATGGCGCTCGCTGTGCAGTTGCTAGCCGTCTCGCTGGTACGCACTCTGCTCTCCTGACTCCAGCAGGTGGCGTGGCGAATGTTTGTAGCGAGAGAGGGAGAGCGGCGACTTAACGAACGAAGCGGATGGATAAACGGACGGGCGTATCAATTTACACACCGGAAAGCACACACACACACACACACACGCATAAAAGAATGCTTGCAATGGCCGAGTGAAGGAGTGAGAGAGCAAGCGCAAAAATTGTAAACACAAACATGCAGTCGATATGCCTGCCTTTGTGTGCGTCTGTGTGGGTATACGACTGTGTGTGTCTGTGTGTGTACTTATTAATGCGTATTCATTGTCACATCCGGCACGAGGAAATTATATTCGACAAACGTCGCTGCTGCGGCTGCTGCTGCTGCTGCTGCTCGGATCGACTGCGGCCCAAGCCGAGGTTGAGCTGTTTCCTCGCCTTGGGGGCTCGCAGGCAGCTTTGCTGGCTGGCCAGACGTTTCTTTTGTCGATTTAATTGAAATAATTGCAAAAATGCAAATGGAATGGACAACAGTTGACACAGGATATTAAGCGCGCTGATGATCATTAAGAAACATAATTGCCATCGTATTGATGAGAGCTTGCAGTGAAAGCTGCCTTTAATGAAGCCATATGCAACACTACAATCGATAGTTGAGCATGAAGCTCCGTCGTTCGATAGATATGCAGTCTGCACCTATCGATAACTCGGAGTCATTTGGATCATCGATGACGTCGAACATTTTTAAAACAGTGCAGTAACGGCTTTTAGCTGGTGTTGAACAAATTGAATGGCCAAAGCCAGTCTGCAATCTAATCTAATTTAAATCATGTTAATGAAAATAAAATAAATCACAACTATCACCATTTGCAGACTTTTGATTTTGTTGAATTGAATTTGACAGCCCATTGATATTACTTATTGATCGATAATATTGGCACACTTGCACTTATTACTAGTGCGTATTACAAAAACTAGTGTAAATTACTTTAAGGAGCAATTCTTCAACTATATGGTATATATCGAACATGATCAGGGCGTATTCAGGGCTACAGTCCGCAAAGAGAAAGCACTCTCAAAATATACTCTTTTCGTGAGAACTGAGCAACACTGCACTTTATTGTCACCGTAGAAAACACTGATGCTCAGGCATAGCTCTGAGACTCGAGACGTGTGTGTTCAGTGAGCACAGAAGTTTAGAAATCAAATAAAAACAAAAAAAATCTATAAAAACTTTTCCGAATTTCACAAACACAAATATATTGAACATATACGAACCACAAACCATGGCTGATAAGAAAACCGATCACAACGACGACCAACCTGAGAAGGTAAATGTTAATTGCAGCGTACCCAATTAATCAATGGCTATAACTCTCCCTCCCGATCTGCAGAAGAGTGGCGTCACTTTGTGGACTTCGAGTGAGTCGCAACACATTCTGCTGTCCCCCCTTCCACTTCGCTCACTTGCTGACTTTCCACTTTGCAGCTGTGCTTTCAGATATACAGAAGGACACTTGCGCCATCTGCCGCAATCATGTGAAGCAGCTGTGCATCGATTGCGAGGCCGAGCAGGGCAACCACTTCAAGGAGTTCCAGGAGATGTGCCCCGAGGTGACCGGCGCGTGCAACCATGTCTTCCACTTGCACTGCATCTCGCGCTGGCTCAAGAACAAGTGGGTGTGTCCTCTCGACTATCGTACCTGGGAGTTCAAGAAGACCGGCAAAGAGAATCAAAAATTTTAAATCACTTTCTAGCAATTTGCGTTCCATTTTAGCAACTTGTACAACACTATAACTGCAAAATCATTATATACATTATATATTTCTCCTACTATCTCCATTCTTCTTTACTCACTCTCCCTCTTCCTCTCTGCTCTACGCCCGTCTTCGTTTCATTCCAAATCCTTAATAACTCGAGATCCTTTATCCCTACTTTACTCTAATCCCTACACATTTATATTTCTGTCTTCCCTGTGTCTTATGTATCCTATTCTAAGCATCTTCTAGTTTTAAGCTACGATAGTGTTGTAATACTTTAACATCAATATTCATTTATAACCATAACTTTTTTCCCTTTCAAATTCGATGTATCCTAATCTAAGCATCTTGTCACATAGTCTCCTAGTTTTAAGCTACGATAGTGTTGTAATACTTTAATATCAATATTCATTTATAACCACAACTATGCTTTTTTCCCTTTCAAACACGATGTATCCTATTCTAAGCATCTTGTCACATTGTCTCCTAGGTTTATGCTACGATAGTGTTGTAATACTTTAATATCAATATTCATTTATAATCACAACTATGCTTTCTTTCCTTTCAAATCCGGGGACTATATATTAAGTGCAAGTTGCGTTGCGATTCTACCAACAGGTAGAAGCTGGGAGAAATACTGACTTTATTGCGTATACAACATGTGCGCCGCTCGACACTTTGGACAGCTGTGTGAGTTGTCGTGAAGTTTGCAGCGCTGTCTGGACGACTTCCGCTGTGGCAGTTGTCGCTTGTGCCGCATCCTGACTGTGTCCTTCCCGCGTCGCTGTCATAATTGTGTTGATTATCTAATTAGCTGCAATTCCGCGCCCGGAAATTACCCGTTGCCAGGGTTGTCGCAGCCCATTGTCGCATTGATAAAGCGGTCATCCCCTTTGGATGACAGCCGCTCGCTTCTCGCATGCTCTAATTTTTAAGTGCACTTGGCTGTCGGCTTGCCACATAATCTTGTCATGAATATATTTGTTTTGTTGCCGCCTTGTCTCGACGACGTTCGCCACCAATTGTTGTTGTTGTTGCCCCCACGCCTCGCGCTTCCCCTTGCCCCCACCAACCCCCACCCCCTCCGCCACTCTCCCTAGCTGTTGGCGTTAAAGTCGGGCCATAAAAATTCATTGCCAAACGAGCCAAAGTATTGCCACAGCCAATCGACGCGAGTAGTCCGGACGAGTTGAGATGCTGCTTCGCCTCCCCATTTAGCCTGCGGCGGCTGCCGCCGCTGCTGATGCTGCTGCTGCTGCTGCTGATGCTGCTCCGTCAAGCTAGTCGAGGATATAAAAGTTGAGCTGCTCGCGTAATCCGCTGCTCGGCGTGCCCCTTGCAGCCATATCATTCACACTCTCTAGCACAGCTAGTCGAGTGCTTTGTACTCGCCGCACTTACTAAGCTGACTCGTTGTGCCTTTTATTCTTCTCCTTTCACTTCCTCCTTTCTAATCGCTGCAGTTCTCTCAACTAGTAGAATACTTTGGGTCATTTGGGCTTGCTAAGCTACTTCGCTATGCTGTTTACTCGCTCATTGCTCGCTGTAATGCTTTGTACTCGCCGCTATTCCCTTTTTCGTCTGTCTATTGTGTCTTCTGTAAAATCGACTCTCCGCCATTCAACTGAATAATTTCCTCTTGTAGCACTGCCTGCCGCTTATAGTTTACTCCACACGGCACTTCTAGCCGTCACTTATACTCTCCCATTCTACACTTACCTTCTACTCGTCACATCCACTCGTCACATCCACTCGTCACATCCACTCGTCACTTCTACTCGTCACTTCCACTTGTCACTCCAACTCGTCACTTCCACTTTTCGCTTCTACTCGTCACTCTTACTCGTCACTCCAACTCGCCACTTCCACTCTTCGCTTCTACTCGTCATTCTTACTCGTCACTTACACTCGCTACTTCTACTCGTCACTTCTACTCGGCACTCCAACTCTTCACTTCTACTCGTCACTTACACTCTCTATTTCTACTCGTCACTTCTACTTCTCGCTTCTACACTTAGCTTTTACTCGTCACTTCTACACGTCACTTACACTCGCTACTTCTACTCGTCACTTCTATTCGTCACTTCTACTCGTCACTTCCACTCGTCACTTCTACTCATCACTGTCGCTGCGTAAATGATTCAGAACTGAGACCCCCGGCAAGCAACGCACTAAAAGAAATGCGAAATAGGAAACATTTTATAAAAAGGAATTGCATAAAGTTTTTTGCTAAACAGCGCAGCGCACTGCGGTCCCCACATTAAAGTGAAAGCCAAGCCAGCAGCTATGAGCCACAGCTTCTCAACTAGAAGCGAAACTAAGGACGACGACAATGCAGGCAAAAGCGGCGAAGGCAACAGCAACGGCAATGAGCTTAAGTTCAATACATTTACTTGAATTTCCCAGCAACGACGACGACGACGACGACGACGACGACGACGACGATGGCGATGGCGATGGCGACGTGAATGTGGATGTCGTTGACTACTTGGCTGTGGAGCTCGTGGCTGGATATGCTGAATGCTAAGGCGACGTCATGCCCATTACAGCAGTTTTGTGGCAGTGGCTGCAAAAAAAGGGAACATTTTCGGGGGCAGGCAGGAACTCAGCACAAATGTGCGAGGCGATAAGCAAAGCAGCAAAGCATCAGCTCAACTCTGCGCCACGCTGCCCGCTCGCTGCTGCAGACTGGGGGGGGGGGGGGGTGTGGAGACGAGCAATTGGGTTTAGCCAAATGGAGCTGAGCGCGTGTCGCCAAGTCGACAACGATATTTTCCGCTAGTTTTCTCTTCTCAAGCGAAATTTCAGAAATCAAAAATTAGTTGAATTCAAAAATATTGTTAGAAAATCTTTTTGTTATTGAAGTTAAATTTCAAGTGGCTTTGCATGAAATCATATGCTCATTTTGCACTTTCAAAAACCATAATTAAACGTTGAACTTTATTTCAAGATAAGATTTTGTATAGTTCCTGATTTGTCGAGCATTTCATAAAGCAAACACTTACTAGGATTGAGCACAATTCAAGTATCTTTTGACTTACTGTGAAGTGATGAATATATCGGGCAAGTCGTGTCTGAGGCACGCGCATCGCTGGTCGAGCAATGGACGAGTGTCATAGAATGTAACCAGTATGGAATCCTGTTGCCTGGCATGGATGCGGAGTGCGAGAGAATTGATGTTTAGTGTAGTGCAGGAGCGGGAGACAGCGACAGCGACAGCGGGTGGATTTTGTGTTTTTTTTTGTTATTCTGGTTTTGCAAATTTATCGCTTTCAGATAAAACGTTTTACGCTCCAAACGATGCGAGCAACTAACTATCAGCAGAACTGCAGCAGCCGAACCGAGCAGTTGTCGAGGAGGGGGGGGGGGAGGGGGCGGAGATTATGAAGTAATTTAATTAAAACTGCGGCGCAATTGCGGCATTATTTATGGATCAACAGTTCGAGGGCAAAGACAAGCGCAGCGCCCAAGTGCGCCCAGAGTGTCAGCCAGAAGAGGGCCGCCAGCTCGGCGAAGGCGAGCACTCGCAGCTGCCGCTCCTGCCCCAGCTCCTGCTCGTCCCCATTCATGTCGCCCTCCGGCTGCAGGCCGTCCAGCGTGTCGTACTGCACGGCCGTTATGCGGGCAATGCTCTCGTCGCGCTCGTCCACCGCGCTCACATACTGCCGCGTCCAGTGCTCGAGGAAGCCGTGCGAGTGCGCCAGCATGATCTGCTGGTTGAGCACGCCGACCATGTGCGAGTGCCGGCGCACATTGAACGACAGCTGCTGCGTGAAGATCCGCTCGCGCACCAAGTGCAGGCGTCGACTCATCGCGTGCACCTTGCGGTAGTAGCCGAAGTACTCGTACGGCGTTATGATGGCCAGCCGCTGGTTGCTGCCGCTGCTGGCCGCCAGCTGGCCAAACGACTGCAGCTCGCTGGCCGCCAGGTGGCGCAGCTGCTGCGTACGCAGCTCGGGCAGGCTGGCCAGCCACAGGTCCGCGTTCCCGTCCACCAGCTGTATCGTGTAGCGCTGCTCCAGCACGTCCGCGATCGTCTGCGGCGGATCGCGCTGTGTGTCCTGCCGCAGCAGCTGGTACATGCCCGACTGGTAGGCGCTGCGCAGCACCAGCGTCCCCAGCAGCCAAGTGACCAGCAGCAGGCGCGACGAGGTGCGCCTCGGCAGCTCCGCCGTCAACAGATTGCCGCCCAGCGTCAGCACCAGCAGCTGGTAGTAGGGATGCTGCAAGAGCAACGAGATCATCATGAACATATCTTGTTAAAGAAAACTTTAGATCGAAGGAATGCCAAAAGAAACTGTCAATAGGAATGCTAGCAGAGCAAAGAAGTCATCGTTGAAGCATAGTGCAAATTCAAAGGAATACATAAGCAACCTGCCACTTAATAGGGATGCAGCAAGAGCAGGGAAGTCATCATTGAATCATCTTGTGCATATCTTATTATAGAAAACTTTAATTCGCAGGAATGCCAAAAGAAGCTTATATTAATAGGAATGCTACAATAACAATTAAACCATCATTGAATCATATTGCATATATCTTATTAAAGAAAACTCCAGTTCACAGGAATGCTAAAAGAAACTGTCAATAGGAATGCTAGCAGATCAAGGAAGTCATCATTGAATCATCTGGAACATAACTTATTAAAGAAAACTTCACTTCACAGGAATGTAAACAGAAGCTGCCAATAGGAATGCTAGACGAGCAAGGAAGTCATTCATATGCAATCATATTGCATATATCTTATTATAGAAAACTTTCACTCACAGAAACACAAAAGCTGACAATCGGAATGCTGGAAGAGCATAGAAGTCATCATTAAATAATATACATATCTTATTACGAAAAACTTTAATTCACAGGAATGCAAAAAGAAGCTTCTATTAATAGGAATGCTGGAAGAGCATGGAAGTCATCATTGAACCATCTTGAACATATCTTACTAAAGAAAACTTTAGTTAAAATACATGCAAAAACAACGCTGGTAATAAGAATGCTTGAAGAGCATGGAGATCATCATTAAATAATATTACACATATCTTATTATAGAAAGCTTCAATTCACAGGAATACAAAAAGAAACTTTCAATTAATAGGCATGCTGGAAGAGCGTGGAAGTCATCGTTGAATCATATTGTACATGTCTTATTATAGAAATAGAAATACAAAAACAATCTGTCAGCAGCTGGCAATAGGAATGCTGGAGGAGCATGGAACTCATCGATGAATATCGTATCATAGAAAATTTGAATTAAGATGGAAGAGCATGCAACTCATCGTTGTATTCAAATCGTTCGTATCATAGAAAATTTGAATTAAGAGGGAAGAGCATCAAGCCGCCAACCGCAAAGACGAATTTTGTAGGTCAGCGCCCTGCAATTCCCAAATGGTTCTAGCCAACTTCCATAGAGCTTAACTCAATTCGGCGTAGTCTTATTTTTGATTTTTTTGTGTTTTAACAGAGCGCTACAAGTTTTGAGCAAAGCAGAGTTTAGCCACGCCCCCTGGCAATACGGAGAATGGATAACAGGTCTGTACTGTACTTGTTTTGTGTTATTGTAGACTCACCTGGGAGTAGCGTTGATGGCGTCGCTGGAGCAGCCAGACGAGCAAGTAGCTCAGCGCCAGCACCAGGCCGATGGCGCGCCACAGCTGCGGGTGGAAGGGGAACGCCAGCTTCTCGTAGGCCGAGTAGGCGCTCGGCAGATTCGTGACCAGCATAATGTGGCTCATGAAGTAGTACATGGACTGGGAGTAGGGCACCTCGCTGCCGTCGCCGCCATCGCTGGGCTTGTAGTGGAACCCGCCCAGAGCGTAGTCCGCCTTGCTGCCGAAGATCTGCAAAAAGTCACGATATAAGAAGTGTATTCAGTAGCTAAAGAGCAGCATCTAAGAGTGTAGCTAGTCAGATTGCAATGTTAAATGTGAGAGATGAGTTGGTGTCCGTAGATCTCAGCTTAAGCTCGCCTTGTAAGTACCAGCTACTTGCCTCCTCGAATATCCAGCCGGAGTCGTTGAAGGTGTCGCGCACCTGCTCCTGAGTGAGCCAGTAGAGACCGACGCTGAAGTTGAGATTGTCGGCCATGAACTGCAGCAGGGCGCCCTCGATGCCGACGAAAGAGCCGTCGGGCTGCAGCACCAAGTACGGCATGTCCGGCCACGTGGCACACGTTAGCGTGCAGCCGTAGAAGTTGCCCAGTTTGGCTGGGAAATGCGGACGCGACGTCCAGCGGCGCCGCTCGACATCGAAGCGATTCTCGACGCTCGCTCGTATCAGCTGACAGCCGTGCGTGGGACTGAAGGGGAAGTAGCTCAGGAGCAGCAGCTCCCGACTGCTGGTGACGAGGGCGACATTGAGGACACTGAGCTGCCACATCAGTTGCATGGCCGGCGTAGGCTGTGGTTGCAGCATGTAGATGAGCGTGTACGACAGATTGCTGGTGGCACGCTGTGTGGCATAGACACGACGCAGCGCCTGCATGTCGCTGACAAGCAGCAGCACCGCATGCTTGTAGGGACGATACAGCAGCGCACCTTGTTGCGACAGACTCAGCGGTTGCAGTTGCACGGACGCGGCCAGCCGCTGCTGCACCTCGTCCAGCAGATCCAGCAGCTTGAGGTGAGTTGACTGGACGTTGTCACCGTCACCGTCACCGTCGCTGTCACTGTCACTGCTCTCCAGGTGCACGTACAGCGTGCGGCACTCGGACATCTCCGACTCGAGCAGCACCTGTGACAAGGCCAACGACAGCACAGATGTTGATGACTCCGCAGCGGCCGCACTGCGCCCCAATGCGATGCACAGCCGCAGCAGCTGCAACAACAACAGCCAGTGGAGCAGCATGACAAGTTCGTCGCCTGTGCAATCCAACAGCCAACTGCCTGCAGCTCTTCAAGAGAGCTCAGTAAGTCAGGAATTCGTCGTCGCCACGCTGTCGTCGGCCGCCCTGGGGAAATCTGCTTAATACGCCGCTAATAAGCATATTGTTGTATAATTGCCCACTACAGCAGCTAATCAGCGATTTGAGGGGCGTCCGCTTAGAGCGCTCAACGCTTCGCTACATGGAGCATTCCTGGCTCACCTATCGACAGAAAGAGTTAAATACAACCAAACTTGCAAACGTGCAATTATATTCAAATTATACCTGATAAAATATCAAATATATTACTTTAAGACATAATCAACTAATTTACACTATTCTCTAATTCGCAGCGCTGCCATGCGTCAGACTGGGGCTGCCGTTTGCCAGCGATTAGTGATGCAAACACATCGAACCAGCGTCAATACTATCGGACTTTGAACTATCGACTAATCGAACAACAATTCGGAGAGCAGCAATTACAAATGTAATTTTTATAAATGTTAATACTAATAATCTATTTATGCTGTTCCTCGATAACAATAACCTTATTATCTGTACAAATCGCAGTGTCGACTACTTTGATTCAATATCCTTTGTAGATCACTGAGCAGCAATTACAAATGCCATTTTTATAAATATTAATACTAATAAACTATTTTAGCTGTTCCTCTATATCGCAATAACAATAAGAACTTACCGAACAGCGTCGACAAGCTTCATTCAATATCCTTTATCTGTGTTTTCAGCTTTCAACTGCGAATTCCTGGCATCAATTGTCGCCCTTCAATTCTGTTGAAAATTACATTTCTCATTTACAACAAATACAACAGCAGAAACAGAAACTCTGTGGCATTGCGCATAGCTTAGAGACTTGCTGCGATAAAGACAATTCATTGATCTTATTTATACATTTCTAGTTTCTCGTTTATTTGTTGTGTACACAGTAATGTGAAATAGCTTTCAGTTAGTCGTCAAACGGCTCAGGATCGTTATCGTTATCGTTATCATCCACGTCCACGTCCTCATCCTCAAAGCGGAAGAAGTCAACATCGTCGTCGTCGTCGTTGTCGCCGGGCGCGTTGTCTTCATTCCGATGCTGTTTCTTTTTCTTGTCCACAGTGTCAACGATTCGTTCGCTGGTCGCTTCCAACACATCGGCCGGCTCATCGAAAACTCCTCGCTCTGCGGCGCCCAGCTCTAAAGCAGGTGCCTCGCTGAGCTTCGGCTCGTTGCGCACCAGCAGCGGCGGTTTCACCACGACGCGTGTCTGATTCGTTTGATGATTGAGCATGCCCTGATACAGATGCGGAAATCTTCGCTGGAACTCGGCCTTGATGCGCAGCAAACGCTCCAACATGCCCGGCGTAAGCAGCTGATGGTTTTGCGGCGGCATTATGTGAGTGTCGCGACGCGGTCGCAAGTACGGTTCATAGCTACCACCGCCAGTGTACAAGGCATACTGTGGATTGTACGCCTTCTCCGTCCAGGGATCGTGCGGTTGTGCCACGGGCAACAGGCCCATGTAGGGCCGCAAGAGGTTGTCGCTGAAACCCTTTGTGGCGCCCAGCATTCCGTCTTCGCTTGCTGTGGAGTCTGATGTTGATGTGGATGCAGATGTAGATGCAGATGCAGATGCAGATGCTGATGCTGATGCTGATGTTGATGCTGGTGATTGACTGTTGTGATGGTCGACAGCATATGCAATGAGTGGAATGAATGAAGAGGCTACCATTAGTGAAATGTGATGATTAATAATGTTACGCATACTAATGTTAATGTTAAATGTTAAATGTTAATGCTAATGTTAATGGCAATGTTAATGAGCTGCTGCCGTCGATAACTTGGGCTTGCGACGCAGACGTCGCGTGCGCAGTCGCTTCGCGCTGGACGCGTTGTGGCTGATGCTGTTCGAAAGGCTTTTGTAGTTGACCGATTTCTCGCGCTGCAGCTGCAAGCGCAGCAGATCGTGCAGCACATCGATCAGTTGGTCGAGCTTCGTGCTGCGCGCACGCAACAGCGACAGCTCCGTTTGCTCACGACGCGACACCTTCGCCTGGCGGGTCGTTCGTACTCTGAAGTCGGTCTGGGTGTCGGCTCGTGAGCCGGAGCTGGAGCTCGTGCTGCGGCGCCGCACAAACTTGCCGCGCAACGCATAAGGCGTAGGCGTCGTCGAGCTATCAACGGCATCATCAGACAGCTGCTGTTGCTGCAACAGCTGCTGCTGCTGTTCTTCCTGCTCGTCCTCGTCCATCAGCGAGTTGAGCAACTGTGCCACATTGCTGCGCTCCGTCGTCGTCGTTGTTGTGCTTGAAGTGGAGGAGGTGGAGGTGGAGGTGCCGTTGCCAGAGGCGCGCTTCGACTTGTTGTCCGGGTCGTAGGGTTGCAGTTCCTGGTAGCTGTAGTCGCCCGAAGCATTTGCCGCCTCCACCTTGGCCAGGTCTAGACTCTCGCCCTGCGAGTACTGCTGGGCATGCGACTTGGACAGGTACTTGGTGTCGTAACCCTTGCTGGCCAGCAGGCGCTCCCAGCTTTTCTCGCTATACGGCGGCAGAGTTGCCGTTGACAGTAGCGCGGCCTTGTTGATGGCATTGCTGCGCGGCGTCGCCTCAGTGGTTGTGGTTGTTGTGGTGCTAGTCGTTGTTGTGGTCTCCGCATGCCTGCAGTCCTTGAGGCTCTGCTCCGCCTGATTGAGCTGCTCCTGTAGGCTCTGTATCAGCTGGTAGAGCTTCTTGAACTCGGCGCGTGCCGTCGCCAGCTCGTTAGCAATCGTCTCGTTGCTCACGCTGCCGCTGGGCGCATCCTGTGGTGCCTGCTCGCTCGTCTCCATTTCCCGCTCCGTTTCAGCTGCAATCTGAGGCGCCTCCGAGGTCACGCCTGCTTCGGTGCCGTACTCCTCCTGAGCGCCAGCCTCCACGCCAGCACTCAACTGATCGCCACTTATCTCCAGCGGCTCTTGGCTGGCACGCTCCAGTGCCTCGCGTATGGAGGCCGCGTTGTAGCGCATCAGCGCCTCGGCTGGATCCTCGTCCGGGTTGAGCGTAATCTCCTTCAGCCCCAGCTTGTACTCCTTGCGCAGCACATTCAGCGAACCCTCGTCAATGGTCTCCAAAGTGCCGTAGCCCGCACTCGTCGCAGGCTCTGCCTCAGTATGTGGCTCAGTGGTGCTGCGTCTGCGCCGTACCCTCAGCACCCTGTTCGCTGGCGTCTGTTGCGCCGCATCACCGCAACGACAGCTGCTGCCGCAGGCGCAGTTAGCTCTGCCGCAGCCACAGCCGTTGTTGCCTTTCACAGCCACACCGGGTGCTAGACTATCAAATTGTGCTAACCTTTTGTGTATGCGATGAGTGTCGGTCGTCGTCAAGGTTGGAGCGTTGGTGGCGTTATTGTTGCTGTTGTTGCTGCTGTCATCGTTGGGGGGTTTTATTGCCTGAAATGCGTCGCCTGTTAATGACATGAGGAACAGCACACGAGGAGCACACAAAGAAGAATATGAGACTTATGAATGACATGAGACTAGGCTACATTCTGTGTGGTGTGTGAAGTGTGGTGCGTGTGTGGTGTGGTGTGGTGTAGTGACAGAAGATAGTATATGCAGTAGATAGTGTGGTGCAAAAAGCAGGGGAGGAAGAAAAGGATTATGAACATCATTCACAGGAAGGTTGTAGGGTTCGTCAACGACTCAGAAGACGCTGTAGTGGGAAACGGGCGTCATTGATACTTTGGTAGAGGCTGTTTTGCTAGCTGATAGTTGAGAATGTCAGGGAGCTTTGAAAGGAGGGATTAATTGGAGACTGCTTTCGACAGAGAGAGCGCAAATGATATTGTACTGTTGGGTGTGTTGTGGAGGTTGCAGTTGACGGTGTTTGTGCGTGTACAGTAGACTGGAGTTGCGACACTTACCGCCAACACCTGATGTTCGCGCAGCATGCTGTCGATTGCCTCATCGCCGACTGCCGCCCGATAGCCGCCGTAGGCATTCGAGCCGTAGCCACCGCCGCCGTAGCTGGTGCCATAGTTGGGCTGGGGCGCATAATGGTAGGCAACGGGACGCGGTGGCAGCGGCGCCTGCTGATAGTAATTGATGATGGTTGGGCCGCCCTTTGACTTGGACTTCTTGTGGTGGTTGCCACCCAAGCCCAAGGGGTCGACTGCGTTGCGGGGAGATGGCACTGCATTAATTTGTGGCTTACGAAAAACACCGTAGAGATTACCTTTGTGCCGCAACTTGCTGTCAGGGCCCGGCGTTTGTGGCGTCGCCTCGCCCACCATCATGCCGTCATTCTCGATCATCTGCTGCTGTTGTTGTTGCTGCGCTTGCCGCTCTTGCTGCTCTTGTTGTTGCTTCAGCTTCATCGCCTCTTCCACTTCCCATTGACGGAGCTGTTGTTGCTCTTGCGCCGCTTGTTGCTGCTGCTGCTGCTGCTGCTGGACTCTCATGGCCTCCTCTGTCCACTGACGCTGCTGCAGTTGTTGTTGCTCTTCCTGCTGCTTCAGGACCTTCATCTTCTCATTGGCCCATTGACGTTCCGCTGACGGTTCCCTAAACTGCTGCTGCTGCTGCTGCTGTTGCTGCCTCATTGCTTCCTCTGTAAGCTGACGTTGCTGTTGTGCCTGCTGCTGCAGCCTCATCGTTTCTTCGGTCCACTGACGTTGCTGCTGCATTGCGCGCAGCTTGGCGTCCGCCCATTGACGTTCTGCCAGCTGCTGCTGCTGCTCCACTTGCTGACGCTGCTGCTGCTCAAGCGCTGCTTGTCGCTGCATCGTCTCCATTTGCCTGGCCATGGTCTCCTGCTGCTGCTGCTGCTGCTGCTGCCTGGCCTTGTTCTTTGCCTGCTCATCCATCCACTGACGTTGCTGCTGCATCATCATGAACTGTTGCTGTTCCACCGTCTGTGGCGACTGCATCATCGACGTATCTGGCTGTGGCTGTTGCATCATCTGCCGCATAATCATCTCTTGCTGCTGCTGCTGCTGTTGTTGAGTCTTCTCTTTGGCCGCTTGCTCGGCAGCTTCCCACTGTCGCTGCTGCAGCTCCGGCTGTTGTTGTGGCTGTTCGACGGCGCGACTCGCCTTGCGCTCGTTGGCCAGGCGATAGGCATAGGCCATTACATTGACAATGTCTTCCTTGGAGAGCGTCTCCTGTGGCTGCGTCTGGCGCTTGAAGGCAGCGCTGCTCTGCACCTTGCGCTGAGCCTCCTTGTGCAACAGACGACGCACATAGTCGTCGCGCAGTGCACGCTCAATGTCCGACCTGGTGATCTTGTGCACCGGCGTGCGGCTCAAGGGATAGCGCAGCTTGTAGGCTGCCTGCTGTTGCTGTGGACGGCCGTCTTCTTGCGCATTGGCGCGCATCTCGCGTGCCACAGCCTCGATCTGTTGCAGCAGCTTCAGTTCGGCAATCACCTGACGTTCAAACACCTGCAGTTTTGTCTCAATCTCGGGGCTCGTTGCGCTGCGCGTGCCGCTAGTGCTGGGCATGCGGAACCAGAGCAGCGGCACACGCTGTTTATCCTGCTCCATTTGCAGCGCCGACTTCAGCTTCAGCTGAGCCATCTGCGCCTCCGTTTGCTCAGGATCTCTGTAGTTGATAACAGTACTCGCTGGCGCCACAGGCATCGTGGGCTTCACACGCACCTCGGAAATGTCCGAGGCTTGGGCACTGGCGTCGGCAGCAGGCGCAGCAGGGAAGAAGGAACGCAGACCAGCCATGAAGGCGTCGGGTGTCGGCGCCTGCGGCATGGCAGCCAACGCGCTGCCGAGCATGTTCTGGGAGCCGTCAAAGAAGCCGGCGAATGGCAGCGCTGGTGGCGCGGCCTGAGCCACAGCTGGCGGTGCTTGGGCCACGTCATCAGTGGCCGCCTTGGCAGTCGCTGCTGGCGCTGGAGCGGGCGTAACTGCAGCTGCTGCTGGAGGCGGGGCGCCCAGCAGACCGTCCAGTGTGGGCAGTCCTAGGCCCGCAAGCGGCTGGGCCAAGTTCAGGTCTGGCATGCTAGGTAATGGCAGTGGCGGCATTTGACCTACCAGACCGTCGGGCAGCCAGCTCTGGCCGAGATTCGGTTGTGGCATTTGGCTGAGCAGCTGTTGCAGCATCGCGGGCGCATTCAATGTTGGCGGCGCCACAACAGGTGCATTCTGGCGTGTGACACGCGACTTCTGTGCATTCGCATCGTCGGCCAGCACGAGCACCACCTTGGAGGCGGACTGCTGCAAGTTGTCGGGCATGGCACCCAGTATCGATTGGGCGGGGAACAGGCTGCCCCAACGCAGCAGGCTGCTCAGTGCGGGGAACATCAAATAGAAGGCGTCGACCGGTGGAAGGCCGCTTCGCACGGGCAACAGTGGAGGCATCTGGCCGAGAATCTGCAATGGAGGATCGTGTGTGTGAATTAGATATGATCGATTGAATTGCCAATCTTCAAGCACAAAATTGAGTCGATGACTTCGAATCCTTTAAAGCAAATATATTTAAATCGCTAACGATTTAACTGGCAACTTCAGTTAGGAAATAAATTATATTCCATTTGATTTTGAACTCTTCGAATTGTTCTAAACTTTGTTCAACTTAAAACCAATTCGAATCAAATTAGTGTTAAATGAATAGTTATTTATATGCAGCAATAATTCAAATTGCCGTTTTCAATACATCCAAATCGCTGCTTGCAAATAAATCGATGTTGCAATAAGCAATAATCGAATTCACTGGCATCCCTGGTTCGCACGAAACGGGATTTCACCACCGCGACGTTTACTCACCTCATCCTGTGTGGGGAAGCGTGGCTTAGTGCCAGCCGCATCCGTAGCTGTCGCTGTGCCATTTGTGGTGTCCGTATCTGTGGCGTCTGTTAAACCATCTGCAGTGGCAGCTGGCGCATCAGCAGTGGCAAGAGTCGGCGGCTTTTGTTGCGCTGCATCCTGTGCGCTGCCCAGCGCTGCAATTAACAGCACTAAACCCAACAATCTCATGGCTTAATCCTATTTTCGATAATGTAGAGAACTCGACGATTTGAGGGAAGAACTCGACGTGCTTAAGCTCGATCGACGACTGACGCCCAAATGTCGCAGCAGCTCGGCCATATAGAATTCCGAAGCGTCTGTTGTTGTTGGTGGCGTTGGCCAAAGAAAGCAGACGATGACAAAAGAATTCTACAAAATGCAAATTGTTGACGTCGCGGAATCGTGCCCAGAAAAGCTGCGCTGCATTTTGCACGCACCACTCGCCAACTCACCTCACCATCTCACCTCTCACACTCACACATACACATACCATTCGCCGCCGCTAACCCAATTTGCATTTCGTTTCCGTATGTGTGCCACCTAAAAGAGTACAAAAAAAAAACAATATCAAAAAAAAAATCAGATGTATATTAATAGGTAAAATGGTAAACATATACACTCACACCAGAACAGAAGCGGTGCAGCAAAAAACCTTGGCTTAACAATTTGCTGATGCGCCAAAAGTCAACGTTGCCTCGCATCAGCGGAAATGTTGCACTGGAAACAAAATCCAGAGCGTTAAGTTCGTGGTTTCGGGTAACTCGTTATCTTACAAACGTCTTTGATGTGCAATCATATTGTTTTGTCTAAGTCGTGGCTTTTAATGCGGAAGCTGTGCGCGAATTTTCCGTTGCTGCCGCCATTTTTTTTTATGCGGGCATACACAGTGTTACCACACCGCTGACATCACTAGTATTTTTGACTTAACCACCTGTTTGTTTCTTGTTAGCAAAGGACGTATGCCACTGCGATCGATAAATGCTGGATTACAAGTGTTACCTATTGGAAAAAAAAACAATAAACCACGCCAATTGTGAGCACTGAATCTTTTAATCAACTTGGCCCTAAAATTTTTACAGCGTAGATCTCCGCCTTGCCGCGAATAAATGTGTGTCATGGAGTCAATGCTGAGCTTAGCTCAAAAATGGACTTGAAGACCGCGTTGGACATAAGTACAAAAAGTTTTACAATTAAACATAATTTGCTATTTTGTAGTGGACCCTGTAGTGGGTGGGTGGCTTTGCAAAGCTCAGCGCAAGTGTCCCACAAAAAGTACACGGTATAAAACAAAAAAAAGACATGGTCAGTGATCTCTTGGCTTTGCATTGCAACACAAACTGATGATGATGTATCGCTTGCACTTTGCAGTTTCTTGCGCCAATTAATATTACTCATTTTATAATAAACCAACAACATACAATAGGCTATTTTGTTTTTTGATCGTTTTGTAGTGGTGACACTGGGCGGTCAGCTGCAATTTGAATTTCTCAAATGTACACCGCTTAGAGGGGGCAACACTGACAGCTTTTCACTGGCTGGCTGGCTGGCCACACACAATATACCTCATTACCATAACGAATGTTTGGGGCACACCGTTGATCGCCAAAATTTAAGCTGACTTTCCATAATTGGAACTGAATAATAGGTACAAATATAATGACAAAGTTAGCGGCCATAATTGCATGCTTTAAGTAAATTATATATAGAAAAATGGAATGGTGGGAAATGACAATTTATAACTTGGCGGCACACACTAACAGCTCGCTTGTTGGCTGGTCATACTCACGCATACACGCACACATTGCGCCAATTTTGCAAACGTTGCTGGCAACACCGACGATCGCTGCATTCAAAGCTTACGTGCAATTTGGCATTTAACAAAAGTCAACCATTTATTTAGCCATTGATGATGGCTTTTTGTTTGAACGTGGCGTGCAGGCAACTTGTTAACTGATGACACATCCATTTAATAGCAATTTGTGCTTGCACGATAAGCCAGCGAGTTAGGATGACATGACCATAAATGCGACCTTGTCGCGCACAGTTCTCAACGGACATCGCTCCAACAATGTTGACGACCAGCGACGGTGGCACGTACAATGTGACGCTAATGTACGCCGTGGTATGGACGATTAACAGTCACTATGCCGTCGATTCCAGCAAACCGCTGACCATACTCAACTTTGCCACCTGGGACACAAGTCGCAGTCTCCATAACGATCTCATCGATGCTGTGCTTCAGCTGGCATCCAGGGCCAATCGCATCAAATTTCTGCTGGAAGGCGAGCGTGTGGATGCCGCCCCAAAAGTGGACGCGCCTTTGGCGCCAGCAAATGCGCTGAACATGCAGACGACAGCCATCTGGTTGCTGGACAGCATTTGGGCCTATTATCGCCTCGAGCGCCGATTGCTGCAAACGAATGGCGCCTTCAAGCGCAATGGTTACTACTGCATTGTGTACACGGGTGCGGAGGAGTCGCGTCTCGATACCATACGCCTGATCTTTCAACATCTCTTCGCCATATATGTGATCAATGTGAACGTATTTCTCATGGATCGCTCGACAGGCGCAACAGCAGTGCAAGTCTACAATTATTATCCATATCGCGCGCTACGCTGCCAATCCTCGCAGCCGATGCACTATGCCAGTTTCAGTGGTGGCTTGGGCGCTCAGCCGCAAATTCACGTGCCGAATCGCACGCTCTTCTTTGACGACAAGCTGGACAACATGCACGGCTGTCCGCTGCGCATTGCTACCTTTCAGAATCGTCCGTTTGTCATCATCGAGCCGCCGCTCGTCAAAGGCGGTCCTCGGCGCTTGCATGGCATCGAGGGCATGCTCATTGTGCTGCTCGCCGAGCGCATGAATTTCGCCATTGAGCTGCTGTTGCAGCCCACTCAGGATCGTGGTGTCGTCTACCCCAATGGCACCATCACTGGCGCCATGGGCATGGTAAGTTGCCAGTGCTCAATCGACAATCGATTCTTAGCTAACATTTCGTACAATCTATAGGTTCGAATGATTCTCAGTTATTCATAAAGTAGATCAGAAGATTAATCTAAACTTATTTACACACAATTGTGTTTAATCCCATCAACATTTGAATTCGAACTTGTTCAAAACTAAAAGCTAGAACTAGAATGCATGGACAGTTCTTTAAATGTTCTATAGCAAGTGCTTCTATTTGTAATTTGCCAATTCCACAGTAATTATATTTGCTATCCCCTTTGCAGATCGTCGAGGGCAGCGCTAATCTCACGTTCGGCGCCTTCATGTACAACAAGGAGCGTGCTCAGTTTATGCTGCCCGCCATCACCTACACCAGTTTCCCCATCGTACTCTGCGTGCCCAGCGGCCATCCGCTGACGCCACTGCAACGACTCAGCAAACCGCTGGGCCACCTCACCTGGCTGTGTCTCTGGATCAGCGTGGCGCTGGGCTGCAGTTTGATTGCAGTGCTGCAGCTGTTGCCGCGACGCTGGCGTCGCTTTGTGCTCGGCCACCCGAATCGGACGCCAGTGCTGGCGCTGTGGTGCACGCTGTTGGGCGGAATGCAGCAGCAGCCGCCGCGTCGCAATTTTGCACGCTACCTGCTGGTGTTGTGGCTGCTGCAAACGCTGGTGCTGCGCGCCGCCTACAGCGGCGAGCTCTACATACTGCTGCAGGATGGCAGCACGCACACGCCGCTGCGCACGCTCGGCGAGGTGCTGGCCCAGAACTATGTGTTCCACTTGCTGCCCGCGCTGGAGAACATCTTTCGCGAGATGCTGCCGGTGACGCGCATGCGAATTGTGCCGAAGCTGGATGCAACGTTGCGCGAACTGCGCGACCATGAGGAGGCACGCATTGTGGCGCCGCTGCTGCAGCCGACTGCGGCGCGCTTCGACATGGACTCCGGGCCGGAGAAGCCGCGTCTCCGGCTGCTGCCCAATCCACTGTTGACGGCCCCCCTGACGCTCTACATGCGCCCGCACTCGTATCTGAAGCAGCGCATCAACAGTCTGCTCATGAACATGATGTCCTCGGGCCTCGTGCATCGCTCGCGTCGCATGTATCTGGACAGGATCGAGCACTTGGCCGTCGCACGCAATCGCGATCCCAACCCGCTCAGTCTCTGGCTGCTCGCCGGCATCTTCGGCATCTATACCGGCCTGCAACTGTGCGCCTGCTGCGTGTTTGCGCTCGAGCTGCGCACCACAGCACCACATCGGCGGCGTCTGCGTCGCTTCATGGATGCGCTGAACCACTACGCTACTTAGAGGCGGAACCCCCCACACGAGTTGAGATGATGAGAGAAACAACTTTCAGTTAGAGAGACTTGAGTTTTCTGTATTTATTGGTTGCAACGTGAACGGGTGAGTTTATGTATTTGTTTATAACAAGGTGCTTAAGTAATTGTCGCTGCAGTAAAGTATTGAAACGAATGCAAAGAAATATCAACATGCCATTATTATGTTCATTTTTAGTTAGTTGTAGTCTGCTTGCAAAGAAATGGATTGGTTATTAACGTGCGGCATGCAGCAGTGGCAAGTAGTTGTACCTACTTGTTATTGAAGTGTACATGCGCTGGTTGGTTGGTGGTGACGTGTGTATGCGATATCCATGGGAGTGTAAAATAGATTAAGCAAATGTCAGTAATCAGTCAAACCATTGGGCCTGCGATGACCTCGGTGTGCGGTCCACGGTACCATCGCAGGGGATCCAATTTCACAAGCGAGCTTTTCTGCCGGCATCAAATTAGAAATGGTTAAATTCATTTGTATTTTGCTTACTGTATTTGGTTTACACTTACCTTACAACAAAACAGGGAAAACCACTTTTAAATTTCGAAGAGCAAACGAAAAACAAACTAGAAAAAACTAAAAATTTGGATTTTTTTTTTTTTTTTTTTTTGAGCTCTAGACTCGAGCGAGTCTGAAACTGAACTGATGAAAAATAAGTGCTGTGCTCTAGTCTTGAATTCAGAATCGAGTCAAGGGCTACTAGGATCCCATTTTTTTCTCTCTCTCGCCAACTTTGACATATTATACGTGCTCACCAATACAGCAATACAATTGTCAACCATATGACATATATGATTGAGGTTAGGTCCCATTTTTTTTCTCTCTCTCTCTCACCTACTTTGACGTATTATACGTCAATACATCAATACATTTGTCAACCTTATGACATATATGTTTGAGGTTAAGTCAGTATGCCATACTCTAGAAATACACCAATACAATTGTCAATCATGTGACATATATGTTTGAGGTTAGGTCAGCATGCGACATTCTAGAAATGTGTTATCTTATCATATAGCGCTTGTACTGGTTGAACCACTTAAATGTATGACCTAAGGCAAAATTCCTTTAGAGCGCTTGCGATTCAAATTGTATGCTTCTATTCTATAATTAAGTACGAAATAAACAGCGTTGAATATGGTGCAAATTATTATATTTTTATATGAGTATAAACAGCATACATGAGAATAGCAGTGTGGGTAGTTTTATAGAGTTTGCATACAACAACTGTAAAAAACGTAACATCATGGTTGGTGTGTTGGTCATTTTAGAATTGATAGATTACACGCAACCGTGGATTCAACTTGAATTGGATAAGTATGCAAATGCCTCACATTGTGATGGCATCTGATTAGATACGTGTTCCTCTATATTGCCTCGAAGGTAACGCCAGTAAAACCCCGCGTTTCCATTTCTTCAGCAACATCGGTCCGAAAAGCAGCAACACGCGAATATGTGAAAATACTGCGACTCATCCAGCAATCTGAAAACACCAAAAATTGTAGTTGTATTGCACAAAAAGGACTTGGAATGTGGAAGCCTCACCTCGCATTCCGCGATTGCGGTACCATCGCAGTATTAAACATATTATTTATTGGTGGAACTTTGCAACATGTTCTAAAAAAAATCAAATAAAGAAATTTAAAGGGAAACTTTAGAAATTCGTTTGTGAGCTCACCATTGTGTATAGAAGCTTTAATTTTTTTTTTTTTTTTTTATAAAAAAAGAGTAGTTGAACGGAACGAAAATATTTTCCTAATGCCCAACTTAGAACAGACTTCGTTAGCTAGTGTAAAGTTCGCTTGACAGCAAATCCCAGGCTACTCAGTTGCCGAACAAAAAGCAAACAAACGAAACTGGCTGAGTGGGAGCGTTGTTGCTTCAGAGGCGCTGGAAGCACCAGTGGAGCCAGCGAAAACGCGAATGCAGGCTGAGCAGCTCCAGCAAGAAGACGCCGAGTATCAGCGCATCAGCAATGAGTATGCAGTAGCAAGCGGCGTGCAGGAAACGCATCGATTCCCCAAAGGCATCCTGATGACCACGCGTGCTCATTGTCGTTGTTGTCGTGGGCGTGGACATCTGCGAGAGCTGCTGGCAGACGCCGAAGCTGCGCAGATCGAAGAGCAGCTGACTGATGATGGGCGCCATGTAGGAGCCCAGTGGCAAGTGCATGCACAGCATGTTGTTCATGACCTTCGGCTGGAGCACCACGAAGCGATGACGCTGCTCCGGCTGCCGCGACAGATAGTAGTCGAGGAAGTCGCGGCTGCTCAAGACGCCCCAGTCGCGTTGCGGCGGCTGCCGCAGAAGCTGCTCGAACATGTCGACGGCCCGGCCTGGATAAATGTGCGCACGACTCTTCAAGTGGGGCAGCCAGGCGGCCATGCGATGCGTGGCATGGTCCACAACGAAGCTGTAGTCCGCCTGCACGGCCTCGTCCACCGTTCCGGGCAGCGGACGCACGGGCGCATTGTGCACAAACTCAAATATGGAGCTCTCGTAGCCCAGCCGCAGCACATACAGCAGCATAACGCCGCCCAGCCGACAAGCTGGCGGCAAGCTCCAGCTCGTCCAAGCCGTCCAGCTGAGCAGCCTTTGGAGCCGATAGACTGCGGCCAGGACGAGCAGCAGCAGCCAAGTGCTGCGCGCAAAGGGGAACAGCATAATCTCGTAGCTGCTGTAGGCGCTGGCCGAGCGCAGCACAATCATGTACTCCACCTGGTTGTAGGAGACCGTGTGCGACAAGTACTTGGATCTCGCTGGCAGGCAGGCGGCACAGCCGCAGGTGAGATTGCCGCGTCGCTCGCGCAGCATTCGGAAGGCGCCTGTGAAGCTGCCGTTCATGTGACTCTCGCCGCCAATGAGGTGCGGCGGCTCGTTCGGCACCAGCTGCAAGCGGAAGTTCAAGCGTTGCGCCAGCAGCTTCAGCAGTTTGGCATCCCAGCCCTGCAGGAATCAAAAAATAACTTAATGCAAACGTGAAAACATAGTCAACATCATCTTTGGTTTACTAAAGTGTTGGGCGATGTTGTAGCTATAATCATTAGCATGCCACTTGCAGCACGCTTGGGTTGCCTACCTGCAGCTGCTGCTCCACAGTGGCACGTTCGAGATGCAGCTCAATGTAGGGCGGCACCTGCCACACAATCACATGCAGTGGACAGCCATTGAGGTTGCTGGCCTTCTGCGGATACAGCTGCTCGAGACGTGCCTGCCGGAGTGGCAGGGGAACGGGCGCGACGGACTCGCAGCCGCCGTTGAATGGAAAGAAGCTGTAGCTCTGCACGGTGCCAGAGTCGAGTTGCATCAGCAGCAGCAGCACATCGATGTTGAGCCGCTGATGCAGCATATAGCTGAAGAGTCGCGACATCTCTGTGGCGGAGGAGGCGGAGGACGCTGAGGAGGAATGGGACTCGCGCAACATCACTACCAGAAACTTGTGCTTGAATGTCGACGTGGCGCCAGCATTGCGCTCAGCGGCCGCAATGAATTGCTGTGTGTTCTGCACGAAGAAGAGCATCAGGTGCACGTGCAGATTGAGCACCGGCTGCAGCCGCCTGTCCAGCAGTATGGGCACCTGCACATCCAGGCTAGAGCGTCGCAGCACACGGTCGAGCACGCGATCCACCAGTCGCTGCTCCGCCAGCGGCAAGTGCCGCTGATAGTCGGTGTTCACATAGGCGCTCAGATTGTGGGCGCCACAGCTGCGTGAGAGTATCAAGTGGAGTGTGTGCTGCAGCCGAGCGACGCCGTGGAAGGCGGCCTGGACGCCGCTCAGCATGAGCACTAGTTGCAGCAGACCTCTTTGCACTCGCATAGCGCTCAACGCACTGTCGATCGAGTTGCATTTTGCACGGGATTTGCATCAACAGCCTTGGCTTGAAAATTGTAATCGCGATAGGTGTATGATACTAAATCGCAATTTTCAGCAGTCGAGCGCCAAGGGAATTTGGAAGTAGCTCAATTTAAACGCCGTAATGCATTAGCAAATCTGTGTTCATTACATTAAACTAATTGCTGCTTGCGCTCGCAACGACACACTGCTATGTGTGTATGTGTATGGGTATGTGCGTGTGTATGTGAGGGCTGCCATGTCTCAGCTTGCCGTTGAAGCTTGTGCGTGACAGGTTTCGGTGTCTGTGTGTATTGCGTATGAGCCGCATAACCATAAATTAACACCATCAACGGCAACGCACACGCACTCCTTGCAGGCATATATGTACGTTAATGTCGTGTGCGGCTGCCGCCTGCTCTGCACTTACTCAACTAAAATATCTGCTTGTTTTATTATTTGCAATGTGTGAAAACCTACTATTGCTAATGTGATTGTGAAAAAACAAGCGTTGCCAACTATGTAGATTTAAAAGCGCCGTGTTGACAAGCTTTGCTAGGCTACCTAGTCCATGCACAACTCTGAACAGCGTTGCCCAATCGATACAGTAGCAATCGGTATTTATGTCAGTGGCAGTTGTGAATTCCTAGATGGGGAGTGCAAACGGTCAGCATATACTATATAAAAATTAAATCTTTGACGCGGTTTCTATATAAACCTTTTTACGATTACCGTGTGAAATACAAAGTAGAATTGGACAAACAAGGAACAACACAATGGACGAAGAACGCAGGACGTCGCGCATCGCAACGAATGTGCTCATGTATCAGCGCGATGAGTGGTGTCTGCGCGATTTGATCGTTTGGTTGAACGAAGAGATGAAATGCAAGGTGCGCAAACTTGACGAGCTGCGCACTGGCGCCATCTATTGCCAATTGCTGCACCGCTTGTTTCCATTCGCAATCCGTATGAAGGACGTTAAGCTCTACACTCGGAGGGAATGCGATTTTAGGTCGAATTTCCAGCTGCTCTCCGAGGGATTTAAAAAAGTGCGTATCAACTATGAGCTTCATATAGAACAATTGATCATTGGCGAAGGACACTATGAATTTATTAACTGGTACCATAAGTTCTACGAAGTCAATGTGACCCGAATTCAAAGATATAAGCCACGTTTAGAACGTAATAACTGTAAAATAGGCCTCAAACCCACACGCCCCAAAAAACCTGACAATGACACCCCACCGAAGGGAAGCCCCGAAAAATGTCGTTATAACTTTGAGCATGGGTTTCGCCGCCTTTTGGAGAAAAGCGACGATGAATCCGTCGTCGATTCGGACACTGAGGGTCCGGAAACCGAGCAAGCACAACCGGCACAAACCGTGGATTTTATGGCATTAGCTGCTGAACGTGCTAAGAGGGGGTTTCGCTTCCGTAAGCACTGTAAACTCTTCGACGATCTAAAGGATAAAAATAAAGTGAACAAAGATGACGATGGTGATGACATACAGGATCATCAGGAAAGTACAGTCAAAGAAAACGATAGTGGCAAGTCTGACGGTGACAAACAAGATGCTTTGGCTGTTACATCTGATATAGTCAAGGATACTTGCGTAAATGAAGCTATGGATAAGGACGATGTCATTGCTGGTCAAGCCAAGGATATAGATGTTTTGGATAATAAAGACAATACTAAGGATTTTATTGCTGGCAAATCGAAGAATACGGATGAAATAAATGTGACAGGTGCTAAACCCAAAATTAAAAACAATAATACCAAGACAAAGTCTAAACTCAAACGCACTGATATCAGACTTAACAGTAAGGATGATATTATTGATTGCCAATACAAGAACTTTGATAACCTAGATATAATAGATAATACTAATGATGATATAATAGCTGATAATTCGAAAATGAGTGATCAAAAATATGCTTTGGATGAAAATAATATTTATAAGGATATAAAATGTACTTTAGATACCAAACGTGGTGATATAGCTAATAAGCCCAATAATATTGAAGAAAAATATGTCTTGGATAAAAAATTTAACACTAAGGACAACGTAATTGCTTTTAAACCAACTTATGATAAACAATATGCATTGGAGTCAAGGCGTAATATTACAGCTGGTAAGTCCAATAATATTGATAATAAACAAAATGATGACATAACGAGTAAGCATATTGATAAAAACAATGCTTTTGATTCAAAATATAATACTAAGGATGATATAGTTGGCAATTCTAAGTCTCTTGATCAAAAATTAGCTTTGTATAAAAAATATGGTCAAACTATGATTGCCGATCAAAAAAATAGTAATTGCAATGTTGTTGATAAAAAAGAGAATACGAAGTATAATATTATAGCTGAGCAATCCAAGATTTCTGATAAGAAAGATAATACAAATTACAATATAGCCGATAAATCCAAGGTGTGCTCTCTAAAGCCAGAGCGCGCCTTTTTGCTTGAGTATAGTCCCGCAAAGACACTTCAAATGAAAGAAGATGCTAAAAAAGTCGACGGGGGGAATACGAAAATTATGCTAAAGGATGCTGATAAACCAGGTAACACCAAAAACTGATCACACCAAACTGATTTTAAAAGAGCTTCCTTAATTATAGAAATCGTCTCTGTGATCTCTAAAGAAACAGGTGGGGGCAAGGTCGATTTTATGAAATGTACTGATAAAAAATATTTGTCGTATGAAGGTGAGTTTACTGTCAAAAAATTTAGAGCCTCTTTCAACCAGAATGATTCTAAAAAGACTTCATTTATTATAGTAGGCGACTGTATAAGTAAAGGAGCTATTAAAGAAATTCAAAAAATAGAAAAAAGTGAAAAAATAGTAAAAAGTGAAAAAATAGAAAAAAGTGAAAAAATTGAAATAATTGAAAAAATAGAAATTATTGAAAAGATGGATGAAATTGAGAAAACAGATAAGGTGGTCCATTTGCAGCAATTGCAAAAAATGGAAAAAAACATTTTTGCAATGAAGAATGGAAACGCTTCTACTGACAAAAATGTTTTGAACAAAAAAGGGTCCGTTGCTGGTATGGAACTAGATTACGAAACAAGTGAATCTAAGAAATTGGACATATGGGGTCTAAAATCCCCATCATTTTATATATATAAGGAAGTGAAGACTATACTGCCTAAATTCAAAGGTGCCAACGAAGCCGCACACAATAGCGGTAATACACAACAAAAGATTTTCGAAGACAATCAAAAAACCACTAATCAAGAACAGCAACTAAATGAAAAAGAATACACTAATGGCAAACATAAGTCCGAATTTTTGTTTGCTTATGGGGACAACAATCAAAAGACTGAAACTAAACAACTTGAGCAGTCACTTAATAACGACAAGGATATTATTACAGATGAAAAAGCTGCAGGAGATTCTAACATAAATGTGGAAATGAAAAAGCCTGTTACTTGTGATCAAAAAGCTCCCAACGGTGGTGATACAACAGCCATGGACATGGCTGGCGATTCTAATCTCCAAGGCTTGGACGTGATCAAGTCAACTATTACCGATGTAAATAAAGATGATAAAAGCGATGATTCCATGGACACTACACTTGAACCCATGGACAAGACTCTTACCCAGAAGGATGTGAATAATAAAGAAAATGTTGAATGTGATGGCGTGATCATGAGTGAAGCTCTTGCTTCCCCAAAAATTACCGATGGAACTGAATATACAAAGGACATTAATAAGACTGCTGGCGCTGGGGAGGAAATTGCCATGAATAACCTTAAAATTGACGATTTAACAAAGGACGGAACTGATGAAGTAGAATTGATGAAGAATGGAAGCCCGAAGAAACCCGATCAGAATATGAATGAACCTCAAGATGTAAAGCAAATCAACACTAACATGAATGATGAACTGAATAATGACGATTCTCTCGATGATGCCACAAGCAAAGCTAATATTTCAATATCCAAGAATATAGATACTACTAACAACTACGATGTGAACACACAAGATTTTATCGGTGATGGAACCAACAATGACAATTTCCCGAACAAAGATGTTTATAATGCTGATATCGATGTTGACAATCTAAACCTAGATGAGAATAATCAGGATGAACCCATATTTGAAACTGAAGCTGGACTGGAAGGTCAAGATATGGCAACAGTTAATGACGACAGCGAAGATGATGACGGCGCACATTGCTTAGAATATTACCAGGACAAAGCTCAAGCAAAGAAGAATATTGAAATTAAGAAAGCCCAGGAGGAAAAACGGCAGCAATCAGCAAAAATTATGACCATGCTCCATGAGCAGAACATGCAGTACCAAAAGATCATTAATCGCATCTTCGAAGTCGTTGTTGAGGAAAAAGAGGATGGCAAAAGTCAAATCTTGGAGCTGCGCGATTTTTTCAAAAGGTTATATGAGGACTAGACTGTTATATATTTGGATATATATTTTTTAATATATATTCATCAAGTTAAATTTACAAGTTTTCATTCTGATGCTCCCACCAAATTGCTTTTGGCGAAATATCAATGTACGAAATTTAAATTTTTTTAACAAACATGCAATTATGCAATTCACTTTTCTTTTTGGAGCATGATGGAATTTAATTATTCATTCTGATGCTTCCACCAAATTACTTTTACCGAAATATTGTACGAAATTACGGAATTTGTGGAATATCAAACAATTCACTTTTATTATTGGAGTACGGTGGAATCAAACTAAATTTTGTTTGTTATAAATGCAAAGCATCATGCATAATGTTCAATTTAAAAATGTTCATTCTGATGCTCCACTTAAATTACCTTTGGCAAAATATCACTGTACAAAATTTTGTTTCATTTTTGACCCATCAAACAATTAATTTTTGTTTTCGGAGCACGGTGGAATGAACCTAAAATTTTTTTCGAATAAATACTTAATCGAAAGAGTCTTTTTTTTACATATGAACTATTTACACTATAATCTACGTGCAACACAAAGTACAATTTTTAAATAATATGTTTTGGCGGCACACAGCAGATTTACTTATCGATTATTTAGTATAACGTATATTTAAAGAATGCGCGTCCTTTCGATAAATGACTATTTATTTTTATTACTTTTAAATAGTTTTAAATATGAGGATTTAAACAGATATATTGAATTTGTTACCACGCTTTTATAAACTTAATTATTTATGTTTGCCGATATAAATTAACGGACTATTGCTACCCTTATTAACAGAACATAGCATTTTGCAACACTCCGAAAGACACATTTAATTAATCAAAAAGGGTATGCAAAATAGTTTTTGTCATTTATAGTGTCGCGCCGTCATTAAATAACTAAAAATAATTCTTGAAACTTATTTTGGATCGTATTTTTAGAATGGCGCGCCAACGATATATCGATATATCTGTTATCGGCTCTTCGCTTGCTGCAGGCATTTCGCAACACTTACCCAACGCAACATACACATATAAACACAAAAAGGGTATACAATTACTAAATGTGCGATTTATTATTGTTTCGCACACAAAATTGACCTGAACAAACAACACAAACCAAACACACCATGGATCTGGACTGGCAAAACGGTCTGACAGAGATCAAGGACCGTGGTCAGTATCTGCTGCACTCTGAAAAGTGGGCCGATTGTCGCTTTCTCGTCGGAACGCCGCCAAATCAACGCATCATCTCCGGCCACAAATTGCTCCTGGCCATGGCATCGCCGGTGTTTGAGCGCATGTTCTACGGCAATCTGCCTGATAAAACAGATCCCATCATCATACCTGATGTACAGCCGGAGGCATTCGAGGCAATGCTAGATTATATTTACACGGATCGCATCACAATCGGTTCCTTTGACAAGGCCTGCGAACTGTGTTACGTGGCAAAGAAGTACATGCTGCCGCACGTCGTCACACGTTGCACACAATTTCTATGGGCCGATCTCAGCCCAAAGAATGCGTGCCGTGCCTATGAGTTTGCCAAGCTCTTCGATGAGCCGCGTTTGATGCAGAGCAGCATGGAATTAATAGCCGCCAACACACGCGAAGTGCTTTCAGATCCCAGTTTCCTAGACATCGAGGTGTCTACACTCATGGCCATACTAGATCAACATCGCCTTAACATTGATTCTGAACTGGATCTCTTCAATTGCCTGCTAAAATTTGCCAGCGAGCGCGGCATACTCAACGCACCTGGTGCCGATGAGACACTGCCCAAGTCCACATCAAGTGCCGAGCACAATGAGATGTTGGCTAACGAGCACGTCAATGACATTGCCGTCGAGGAGATCAAAATGGAGCCAGATGTCGCCGCCATGGTGCGGCACATGCATCAGGACGACGATGTCGTCGACATTGCCAGCACAACAGACGGCCAAACGAGTTCCCCACGTAGTTCGCCCGTCGCTAATGTGACCGCCAGTGGCAGCAGCAATGCGCTGGCGCCAACGCCGACACCGACGCTGCACAGCGACAGCGATGTGGTCATCATCGACAGCGACGCCTCGGGCCATGCGCAGGATGAACTGAACGCAGCTGAGGCGGCAGCGAATATGATCAACATGATGGACGCGCAACGCACCATCATGGATGGCGCCATGTTGCGTCAAGCTGTGAAGAAGATACGCTTCCTAACCATGACGCCGCAACAGTTTGCCGAGGGCCCAGCGCGCTCCAAGCTGTTGCAGCAGCACGAAGCACTCGCCATTCTGATCAAGATCTCCAGTCCCACGCTCAACGATTGCAATATGCCCGACGGCTTCTGTGTCTCACGCAGCACACGCAACTTCTTTGAGTCGGCGCACCGTCAGCGCGAGTTAAATTCCTCCTATCGCATGGTGAACAACAGCTCGAATTCCGCCTCTGTTTCCGCAGCAGCAGCTGCCACACGTCTTAGCTATCCTGTCCCACAGCCTGCTGGCTTCTCCAGACAACAGCAGCAGCATCAACAGCAGCAACGCATTAGCGTGCCGTTGACTCTGGCCGCTGCCATGGAGCAGCCCATGCCCATGACAAATGCAGCTGCTGGTGGTGACGGCTTCTTCCTCGAGGATGATGGAGCTGGCGGCTTTGGCGATGGTTTTGAGGCGGGCGCTGCTCCAAATGACGCGGCGTCCTCGTCGAGCAACTCCTTCCACGATATGGTGCGCTCCTACTGCAAGCGTTCCATAATTCGTGACTTTGACTATCGCAACACCAGCGTCACCGATGCTGGCGTCACCTTTCAGGTATGCACAGCATACATAAGAAATTTCTGTTAAATACCACTTATACTTTGTTGTTTCCAATCTCCTGCAGGTCGATACCAACATCTGGATCCTAGGCGTTCAGGTGCCCACCCAAGTGCTCTGTGGCGAGCTAATGAATTCGGCTGGATTTGCGGAGCTCTACACCGAGGTGCTCTATGCGCACATTCAGGACATGCATGGCTCAAGGATTGCGTACACACATTGCACGGCACGCGTGCGTTATGATTCGCATTTGGACATTACATTTGACCGACCCGTTTATATATATCGCAACCAGATCTATAAGATATATGTGGTCTTCAACAAGATGGGCTGGTATCCGATGTATGTCTGCAGTCCGGATACCGTGAAACAGCGCGTCAAATTTATGTTCAATGTAGGCAATCCCAGCGAGAGCGTGCGCGATGGCCTTATTTATGCCATAATTTTTTCCACGCCGCAGGATCAAGTGCGTCAGCTGATTGACTAAGAAACAACAAACCTAATTTGTTGAAGTTCCATGTGATAGTTCGGCCGATAGTGCGACCGTTACTTTTTTGTTTGGTATAAAAATACTGAGAAGGCAGCAGCAGCAATTGAGCATATTTTTGGCGCTTCAAACTGCTGTCACTTTTTTTCCTTCATTTCACCGCCGTTCTTCGTAAGCTGTTGTACCCTTTTTAATTTTTAGTTTTCATACAAATCCAATTAGTTCGAAGTCGCAAAATTTTAAACGGTCTCTTGCTCTTTTGTACCTCTTAAGCAACAACGAAAGTCTTCTGTTTTGGTCTTCAAATATGATTAATAAAAAATACTTTCCTTAAATTGTGAAAAAATTTGTTTTCATAATCTGCAATAGATGAGTTTTAATTCGGCCAAATATTCCAATGGTGTTTCAGTCCCAACAACAATAAACAATAAAGCGTGCAATTATCGTCATTTATGTTCACTCCAAAAATGTACTACAATAAATAAATGTTCTGTTTATTGCATTTAGTGCTCATTTTGAAAACAACAAAATTAAAAAACAAAAAAAAAACTTTACAAATGATGGTTAACAACACTATTCAAAAAAAAGGAAAGGAAAAAGAGCGGTAAGTGACATATTGCGATCGCAAGGGTGAAAGCATCATGTGTGGGTGTGCGTAAACGAATAGTTGAGAGTGAGAGACAGCTAAAGTGAGCTTTGAGCATGGCTCAGACAGCAGCTTTTACATACATATGTACAGTTTTTAGTGTGTGTGCGTGCGTGTGAACACTATTTGCCGTAATTAGCGCAGCCGCCGCTGGCATATTCGGGATCTTCACAGGTGAGCGTATGCTCGTCAAAGACCTTATCTTCACCGCAGCTAATGAGACGCGGATAGCCTTCGACGCAGGTGATCAAACGATGACAGTCGCCCTGCACAGGGAAGCGGGGGAAAGGCCAGAAGCGTGCAGCAACCGAATTTGGGTCGACTTTCGTAGGGCACTTGAAACCCACAACGGCTGTAATAGAAGTAGTAAAATAATCGATAAGTGCCTATCGATGCTGCACATGCTCGATGGGTGGTGGTGGAACGATAGACTTACCTTCGGGATTGCAATGATCAAGCAGTTGATCGGGCCAATTGCAGCCATGAATGCGTTCGTCATAAGCTAGGCCAGCGTCGCAATCCTGTTCGTGAGGTTCGCCATGTGCGCACTTAATGTATGTGGTGGAGCACTCCTTGGAGACGGCATACAGACCGAACTGATATTCGCAGCCAGGAGTGGAGACAGGTGTCGCTGTAGGTGGTAATTATTTACACACATACATACATATGTATGTCGCTGGATTGCATGCTACTTACGATCCCATTGCCGTCCCTTGCAGTCCACAGCCCAGTTGTAATTGCAGTGATTGTGCACCGCTCCCTTGCCGTCGAAGAGCAGACCGTTCTCACAAGTCTCCAAAGTTAGCGTTCCATTGGTGCAAAGAAAGAACTGATCACAGTTCTCGGTGTGGGCGTACGCCTGTTCGCCATGTTTCTCGGGACACTCGGGGGAGCCGACAGCGAGAGAGTGTGCTGTAAATAATTTTGCCAGCTGTTACTGTTTTTCATTTTTTTTTTTTGGTGTTGTCCCAACTATGCGCATCCCAATTGCGTTTTGCTTGCAAGTGTTGCCAACGAACAAACTAAGCTTTCAATTTCATATGCACTCAGGTGTTGCCAACCAACTATGCACAGTCGTTTTTGGGCATTCCTCTTGTGTTGCATATGCAGTGAGGTGTTGCCAACTATGCGCATTTATTACATGCGTCATCGATATGCCAAATGTCTGCGACAGTTAAAATCAGGAGGAGGGGCAAAATGTTGTCAATGCTGTTTTCCCACCGTTTTCCCATGTACATTATCAAAACTTGAACATGCAACTTCCTTCCCACAACTCGTTTTATTTGTATTTTACGAGTATTGTTGTTGGCTTGCCGTTGTTTTTATTGTTGACGCGCCGGCAACGCTTTCGAGCATCTTCGCATCTAGTGGCGCTGCTGGCGGCGTCGACTACGTTGCCGACGCTGTGATGTAACCGTGTGTGCCCAGGTAACAGGTTGATCGCATCGCGACGACGACGTGACGTCGACGACGATTTTGAAATTTTCAACAGCTTTTCTTTTCTCGCAGACATGCATAATGTGTATTTAAATCTGTTAAAGATTTCCGGTAACTACTTCTTCCAAAGTTATCGATAAATATCAAAGAGAGATTTCGTTTTTTAAGAGAGTGAAAAAAAAACAAGTACCGCAAATAACGGAGACTGTTCAAATTGAAAGGTAATTCCTATTCAAAGGCCGTTCTGGTCCAAACAAACAAAAAAAAAAAAATTAAAATAAAAATAAACTCGTTGAGACGGCAGGCACTCGGTTCAGGTAGATTTATAGATCTTATAATGTGATTGTGTCTCTTAATTGTCAACTGGTTTGACGAGCCAAGTTCTACTTTTTGACTTTGGGTATATCACATTCAAATGGCATTTGTTTTAATTATTAAGTCTCTACAAGCACACACAGGGCGAAAACGAGTGTAACTAGTCTTAATTAACCTTTTGCTCGAATTATATACATATGTATTTTCCAATTCGCACTCAACTTTTTGTTGTAGTGTAAGTGCGCTGAGTCAGTTACCAACGACTGCCACTGGATCTGCATGCCTAATGAGCTCAGTCCACCCTGTAAACCGCCATCCCCTTCCCCCCTGTGATCATTGCGCGTCACGGCCCCGCCACGCCCTCTCAGTTAATTGGAGCAGAAAACGACAAATCTTTGGCTTAGCCTTCAGTTAGAGCTAAACGTAATAAACTAGTAATTGAACTGGATTTGAATTGGCAAGAACAAAAGACTTGGCAACGCGCCAGTCCCATTGCTGTGGAATTTTTGAAAGTAAAAGCTCTGCATGGTTTGCTTGTACGAAACTGGAAGGTTGCACTAATTCACATGCAATGTGTTATTTGAATAGTATTGGCGTAAAAGAGTGTGCCCATATAATGCTTAGGCCATTGGCGCTTATTATGCTCCCACTTACCGCAAGCAATTAATGCCAGGATCAGAACGCTGGTCTCTTGTACGCGTTGCATGTTTGCAAAAACCAAAAAAAAAAGCAATTTAAAAAAATGTATGTGCGTAAAGCAAAAGACACTGTTATAATTATTAACGCAGACAACGGCGGAGTAGGAGGAGACCCAGGCAGACAGACACAAAAGCGCGTTACTTAAAAATTGCCGCTACACAGTCGTTTCACGTTTTAACGGTTACGCGTTCCAAACTCAACTGAAAAGATTTATACCGCGCTCAAGAAGAAGAAGAAGCAGAAGTAACAGTCGCAGTCGCCAGCAGCAG
The DNA here is from genome assembly GCA_035046165.1 of Drosophila rubida. Taxonomy (NCBI): domain Eukaryota; kingdom Metazoa; phylum Arthropoda; class Insecta; order Diptera; family Drosophilidae; genus Drosophila; species Drosophila rubida. The sequence continues at coordinate 1,182,998 of JAWNOF010000023.1, forward strand.
CGACGACGGTGGCGACACAAACAAAATTCAAGAAAAAAAAATACCACAACAACAACCAAATAAAATAAAATAAAACAAAAGTTTTGCAAAGCTTTTTGTCGTCAGTTTAGGTTTGCGCGCGTTTCGTATTTGAATTCGCGCGCCGTAGGAAGGGGAGGTTGGCAGAGGTAAGTGCTGCTTGCATACCAACCCATACACATGTATGTGTGTATTTGTGTGTGTGTCTTTGCCTGTATGTATGTATGTTGTCACTGAGCGGGCGTGCGCAACGATTGATCGAGCAATTTTGGTACAAATACAAAATGCAAAACGTGATTTGGCTTTACTTTGTTGTCGTATTGTTGCAGTTGTTGTTATTACTGCTTTTGTTGGCCGAGCTGGCAGCACATGTGTGCGATTGAAAGTAAAAGGCAAAGCTCAAGCAGCTCGTAAGCTTCCATTCATTATTGCATTCGGTCTGCCTCGGGCTGGATCGTGTATGTATGTATGTGTGTTTGTGCTTTACTTTGCTTTCGTTCGTTACATTGTTAACTATTGCAAAACTGTTGTTACTCTTGTCGGCGTCGTCATCGTCATCGTCGTTGGTATTGTTGTTGTAAGTTAGCAATCGGGCGGTCAGATAGCGTCGATTGCATAATGAACAGAGCCCGAAAGCTGTCGGCGTGCAGACAGCCTGCACTTTTTGGCAGATGGGCAACACCGTTTAGTCGCCATGCTTGTCACTACCCGACACCAAGTGCACCCTGTTCACAGCAACCCCAAACGCCTTCAAACAGGCAATGAAAAAATATAATTCGAATGTTTCTCTATTTTCTATCAAACTCTTCTCGAATGTTTATTTCTAGCATTTACGATTTTATTATTTTTAATCAGCAGGAATGTACATTACAGGAAAAAAACTATAAACTTTTTTTTTGTAATAGTATTGGCTTTAAACGTATCACACAAACTATATTTTGTTTGCTATTATAATTGTTTACTAATAAATAACTACTTTCAATTGTGATTTGGTAATCAGCAAAGATATTTAAACAAAACAAAAAACTTGACCAACATTTATTTTTTTACTTTTTCTACTTTTTTAGAGATTAGTTTTTATTTTAATTCAGAGATTAATTGAATTTGTCTTTTTAGATTGGGTATCTAAATGTCGGTGCTAGACGTTTGATGCATTTTGCCTAGCCCCGTTACTTATTGGCCAAAGGCAATTAATGGTCATTGTGCTGGGTTGACAAAGGGTTAATGACGCTTACGCTTGCGCCTGGAGCGTCAACATTTCATCACAAGACGAAGAGATCAAGAAAGAGAGGGAGGGAATGGAGAAAGAGGATGGGGGAAGGGGCGAGGAGGAGGTAACGATGATGTTAAAACCGCAAAGATTAGCAACAAATCGATTTGTCCTCGATTCGTTTGACTTGACAGTAAAACAGGCAAGAGAGCTGCAAAGGTTTCGCGATCGCAAGATAAACACAATTGACATAATTTCAAGTGATATTATTTAATCAAAATGAGCATTGGCAAATATATATGAATGCCGTGTGAGTGTGTGTGTTATGAATATGATCGATTCGATTAAAACATTTTACTTATATTGCGCTTTATATGTAGCACTCAATAAAAAGGTAAAGAAAGCAGCATAATCAATTGAAGTCTGAGAGCAAGTAGTTAAACTTCACATAGAAATTTTGTAAATATAAGTAAGTCAGATAGTTGTAAATAGTAGAGAAATTTACAGATTAAGATTATAATGGAAAGTAACAAATACCGCAGTAAAAATTATAAAACGATATAAAATAACGCTTGAAAGATGAAGAACGTAAGTCAAGAAATTAGACAATTTCGACTAATCGGTATTCTAGGATACTCGAAAGTTACAAAATATAAGTGGAACCAACTATTTAACAGTATTTAGAGCAGTGATAATAATATTAGGGTTCAGTTCATATATATGGAACAGTTAAACTAAAATTTGCATTAAATCTACAAGTAGAAATTTATAGAATAGAGGCAGAAGAAGAAGTTGGATAAAAAGAAAAATAGTTTTGTCAAAAAAGTTTATTTTTGTTGATTTGTTTTTTTTTTCAGTATATTAATTAATAGTCGAAATTATAGAGGAAATATATACACTACAATTCGTAAAATAAAAGAAAGAAGTGTAGATAAATAGTAAGTGAGTAAATGAGGATAGTTGATAGTTAGAGAGCAGAGTAAAGTTTAAGGTAGAGTTTGGTGAAAAAAGAATAGCGAGTGAAAAGAGAGAGAGTTATAGAGTATAGCTAGTGACGAGTCACATGTGAAGAGTAACGTCAAGTTCAAAGTTTTTAAGTGCTACACATACGCGCTATAGGAAATAGGCTAGCAACTACTAAGTTTAAGTGACTACGTCGCGCGTCCTCGTCTCCAGTGCTTTCAGATTCATATCCGTGTGTCTCTGTAGGTCCGTCAACGTCTGAGGGGTGTGGGAGGGGAGTGGGGGTAGTTTCACTGTAACTGTATCTGATGTTGGTTGGGTAACTGTAGAAGACGCGCGCGGAACGGGATTGGCGTTGTGTGTCGGCGGGTAGTACGCCAGATGTTTTTTGATTTCTTTTGTTTTTTGGGACTGTTTGAGCTTAATCTTTCTTGTCATCGGTATCCTTGTACCAGTCCTCGCAGCCGGGCACATTCTCGGGCGCATCGCACATCTCGGTCTGTTCGTTGTACACCTCGCCCAGCTGGCAACCCAAATCGCGAGGATCATCGCCGTTCAGGCACACGTAGAACTTCTGGCAATCGGTTGGATGCGGATACTTGGGATGTGTCACCACCTGGCCGCGCACATCAGTCTTGGGCTGATCCTTGGGACAGGAGAAGCCGCTCTCTGATTTCTCTGCACCAATAAAAGAGAGCAAGCAAAGCAAAGCATACGATAAGTATCGTCAACCATAGACATAGACTGTCTGTCTTCCTACTTACTCTCGGGATCACCGCAACCTTCACGCTTGGCAGTGTCGGGCCACACACAAGTGCCAGAGTACTCATCAAAATGCAGGCCAACGGTGCACTTCATCTCCAGGGCATCACCATCGATGCAGTTGTAGAAGATGTTGCAAATGTGAGCCTCTGGATGGGCGAAGAAACCGTTCTTGCGTGGACAGTACGTGGTCGACTTGGGCTCCTCTAAATAAACGAAAAACAAAAGCAAAATTATTAGAGACAGACGTATTTTCTATTTCATATAAACTGCAAGAGTCCTGTAACCGCTGTGGATCTCTAGCTCTTTTAGTCTGGCAGTGCGAGCGCTTCAAATGATCAGACAGACAGATAACAGGGAGAAGGAAAGGGAAGTACTTACGCAACTCTGTGCGATCCTCGCAGTCAACATTGAAGGGCTGATCGCACTTGTTGATCTTGCGATTGAAAGGATCAAAGACAAGGCCATCGGGGCAGAGCTTTGCCTTGGCGACGCCATCGTCGCACACATAATATTTATCGCACTGCACCTCATCAGCGAACTGACCGTTCGGTTTGGGGCAATCGAAGCCAGCGCCAGCTCCAGCTACATCGACGAGCAGGAAAAAGAGAAAAAAAAAGTTCATTAAACTACAACGGTTTTAGAAAAGCTTTCAAGCCTCCCCCTCTCGTTTCGATTCCAGCCAGTTTTTCCTACATTGCAAAAAGTGTAACAATCGATAGATCGAGTCGATCAAGATTGATCGAAGTGCGCTGGAGGTTTTTCCTGTTTAGCAACCGCAGCAACGGGAACAGAAGACGGCTGCAATTGCATAACCGCGCCAGCTTTGGCTTTGGCAGCTTGCGGCGCTCGTTCCAGTTTTATTTCCAGTTGCAGTTCCAGTCTCAGTCGCAGCCACAGCCACAGCCCCAGTTACAGACTTGAGATTGCAGCCGGTTTTGTCAGTTAGTTACCTGTTTGGTTGCTATCGAACTGCGGCATTTAACAACAAAATGCAAATATATATATGCGACATTTGAAAGCTAACGCAAATGTCAGACAGGGTCGACAGATACATATTGTGCAAGCAGATAAAGCTGTCAGACTGATGGACTGATACCGTTAAAGCTCCCAACACACTCTACACACACACGCACACAGACACACACATGCATGCTACTCAAGTTCTGGCCAATGTCAAAGTGATTAGCACTCTTTTGGCTACCGAAAATCGAAAGCTCGAGATCAAGTTCGAGCTAGAGCCCGATTGCAATTAATCGATTATGAGTGTAAATTGTAAATTCAAAATGGCTACGCAGATATCACACTCACTTGTTGCCGCTACACAGAGCGTCACAGCAATGGCACATAAAAATAATTTCATTTTTAACTTAAATGTGTGAAAAACGAACAATAACCAAAAAAAAAATGTATGTATATTTAAAATCCTTTGGGGCGGACAAACTATTAAATCGCGACTCAGCGGTGCGATGGTTAAACTTAAACTAACAACGCAACGCCAAAGAGGCGCACTTTTCAAGACTTTTTCTACCGGCAACGCGTGCGCGACGAGCGCGCTTCGCGCTGACTGCGCTGTCGACGCCAAAACGTTGTCGGGCGCCAATGCTATAAACCTGGGGGATTGCTGCGCAGTCGCTGTTAGCAGCGGCTGTGGCGGAGGCGGAGGCGGAGGCAAAGAAAGGCAAGGCAAAGCTGTAATGAAGCAAGACATACACACATACACACACACACAATCACACAGACAGTTGCCCACATAAAGTGTTTCATTTGCATGTAGAGAGACAACAACAAAAATAAGACACAAAAAATTTACTTTGCCGGTTAACGATGTGCGTCTTGCATGCAAATGCTTCGACAATTTCCAGCAATCAAAAACACAAATAAAATCAAAAGAAAGGAAAAGATAACATGTTAAAATTCAAGATGGAACGAACAACGACAAAACAACAAAATACCTTTCCAATAACAATAACCATAATAACGGAAAGCAACTTCAATTTGTAGCTTGCATATGTATGTGTGGGTGCGCCTGTGCAAGTGTGTGTACATGCAATTTGTAAACGTCAGCAGCCACCTTTCGCTGCAGTGCGACCAACCAAAATTTATGGCAGGGCCTTGGACAGGATAAAATTATAAGTGTGTCAGCAAATTGCATAAAATTGTTTAAAAATATCTGCTTATATGTAAATATGTAAATATATACATATGTAAATATGCTAAATGTGACGCACGCAATCCCAAAAACTACAAAATACACAAAAAAAACTTGTCGTCCTTGAGCGGCGTTCAAACTGCCGGCAAAACAACACGAGCAACGAAAAAACTGGCTGACCAAACCTTAAAGCAGTTAGCAACTAGTTAAAGATAATTAAATAAACTTTTACTCTCCGTTGTTGGTCGATCGCAGGTCCGGCTGGTTTAGCGGCTTCTAAAAAGCAACAATCAAATTGAAAATTATGCGCGTATCGAATTGTATCGTAGATACTCATCATAACCGCCATAAACACTAATACAGAGACATAGGCGTGTATATATACGGAAGTGTATACATATCTTTACAATTAGCGAAAAATCTCAGCTACATATGTCTGTCTTCGTCTCCGCCTGTCTGCCTTCGCTTCATTGGTCTGGCAATTTAAAAAATATACCAAATGCAAGATACCGAAATTATACCGCATGCTGAACAAGTTCATGTTGTTGTTACACTGGCAGCAGATGCGCTGATTTATCCCATCATCAACATAAATATCATCATCATTATTATCTTCATTACGGTTGCCTGTTTGTTGCCCGGAGCGAGAGACAGCTGAATGATTTTGTAATTCAAGGTTTTTTTGTTCGATGAAACTGCAACCAAATTAGCTTGCAAAACAACAAAGAAAACAAGAAAAAAAAACAATTAACTGATGAACGCGATCCACAATCAGCTAATGTTATTTTGGTCGTTATGAAATCAATGCATATGCAATTTATAGGCCATCAAAGTGTTGGCCCTTAAGCCAATAACCCAAGATAACAAAAAATAAATAATAATAAAGAGAAAAGACATAATAAAGAGACTAATTTTTTTTTTTTGTATACATGCACAATTTTTTGTCAGTCAAATGTGAACGAACCATCAAGTGTGTCATTGTCATTGCATATGTGTATGTGTATGGGCTTGTGCGTGTATGTGTGGGTGTCTGCAGCGTTGGCAAGACACATTTTTGGTCTTTGGCCTTTTGGCATTTTGGTGCCAGGTTAGCAAGCCCCAAACAATTAACATCTAATTACGGAACTTGTCGCTATTTTACAGTTATATGCTTACTTGCTGGCTGTGCATGAACGTCGCATAAATTACAATGACAATGAACATTTTCAACTCGTTACATTCTTGCTAGCTTTCTATTTCCATTGGCAAACGCTTGCAAGGGAATAGGAAGTTCTTATGATTTCACTTGACCGCTAAATGTGCATTGCATTAATTAGTGTCACTGACATTTAATACACACTACAACTAACTCAACTATTTGTGCATGGCATAGCTCTTTGAAAGCTTGCCGCCAACTCAGCGTGGCCAGATGTTCGCCTTGAAGCCTACAGCGCTGCCACATTTTGCAGTCACAGGGTGGCAGGGCAAAGCTAAACGCATTGCTGGTATATTGCATTCGATTTAGGCTTGCTTGTCAATTTGGTGATAATTCTGTTTTTACAATAAAATTACATATTAAAAAGAGCTACTGAAAAGTTCACTAAAAGGCGCAAATAAATCATAATTTAAAAAGCTGTTTTTGCAAATTAGCCAACACTAACAGTGCGACCAAAGCAATGCGTGTGTAAAAGTGTGGGTTAGTTTTTATACGCTGGTATATATTGTCATTCAAGCTGTGGTCACGCTGGACGCTTTTTCAATCCGGAAAAAAAATAAAATGTTATTTTAGTAACAAATTGGAAGTGTTTGATTTGGTCTCGCAAAAAGGTGGATGAACAATACACATATAAAGGTGTGCTAACTAGAATTGTAAATAACCTAAATGCGATAAAGTGCAGCATTTGAAAACATTGGGAATATAAAATAAAGAGAAAAAAAATTAGCACACGAACGGAAAGTAGGAAACGACGTCACAATGGTGACTGCGCTGCCAGTAGCGATGACGGTTGCTTGCTGCGTTGCCGTCGTCGTCACATCTTGTGGTTGGCATTAGACTATTGATTTTTGTGTGTGTGTTTGTGTGCTGCTCATACATCATTGTTTGCCAAAATCAAACGCAAAAGTAATTGAATATAACGCAGGCAAAAAATAAAAATAAGACACACGCATACATAGTACGTCCAGTTGTGTTGTGATGAGGTGACATCATCAAGCAGCTGCTAACCAATATTGGTTACATGCGCAACTACTAATTCGCAATAATAATTTGCATACTTTTATTCTTTTGCAGCTCCTTAAACTGCATATGCTGTAGTTGTAGTTGTTGTGATTGCTATCGACGAGAAGTAAGCGACTTTCCCCTTTTAGCACCGCCCCGCCTCCCGGCATATTGCACCTGTGCATAGAGCGATTAGATTAGCAACAGCAAAAGACTTGCGGCGTTGCCAGATTACAACACAAAGATGGATCGCAAGGCTGAGCTGGAGCGCAAAAAGGCCAAGTTGGCAGCACTGCGCGAGGAGAAGGATAGGCGGCGCCGGGAGAAGGAAATCAAAGACATGGAAGAAGCCGCCGGTCGCATTGGAACCGGCACCGGCATCGATAAGGATCAACGCAAGTAAGTCAATGGGATTCTTGATTCTCTGGTATTTTGTTTGCCAATGGGCAGCGCAAACAAAAAGGTTCTATATTACAAAATCAAAGCTTGTTTTACCCACATTTATTGCATTTAAAATCTTTGAAGAAACTTCAAATTCGAAATTAATTTCATAAAATATTGAAGCTAAGACAAGATTTTTGCATAAATTTGTGATAAAACGAGCATTATTTTGTAAATATAGTTTCACTAAAAATGTTAGACAATTGCCAATTTTCTTATTGGATATGGTAATATTTCATTTTTATTTGCTTTTAGGGATCTGGATGAGATGCTGTCGTCGCTGGGCGTGGCGCCCGTTTCGGAAGTGTTGTCTTCATTGTCATCGGCCAATTCGTTGACTTCGGATAATTCCAATACACAGACACCCGACGTCAGTCTGCAGGCCACCGTCAATGGGCAAGGGTAATATTTAATATCCAGTACTACATAATATAGCAAAGTCATGAAAATTCCTTTTTATTGAACTACTTATGTCATATCATAAGTAATCCTACGAGAGTAAATCCTAGAGAAACAACTGCCAAAACTAAATTTCATAATGTCGTAATATCGCATTTTCATGTCTGCTTTTATGTTTTGCCAATCAATTTACCCACTCAATGTATATGGTAGTATTTATAATATATAGTTCTCTTTGTTCCAGCAGCGTTGGCAAAAAGCAGCCACTCAATCTGAGCGTATATAATGTGCAAGCAACAAACATTCCACCAAAGGAGACACTCGTCTACACGAAACAAACACAAACGACCAGCACCGGCGGTCACGAGCGTGATGGTGCGTATCTGGTCGAACTGATCAAACTATATTTACCTAAATATATATATATATCGATTAGTATAACTGCTATAACTCGGAACCATGTTGTGGCTATTGTGTAGACACTGTCCCATAGTTTGTTTCTTCGACTTTGATTTGTATTACAATCTTTGTATGTGAAAACTGTTCCCACTTTGTGTTCCCCCTCTCTCTCTCTCGCTCTGTTCTATTGCCAAAACAACCAAAACAAAAAAAAAAAACGTCTTTAACTTTACCCCGACTTTCCTACCGATTAAAATTTCAATTGTGTTGCGCCTCATTCGATGAATATAGGGCAAACTTTAAATGCAAACTAATTATTGATCAAGTGAAATAAAATAACAAATACAGTTCTTTCTTGCCACTCATCGCCTCTGTCAGGATATATGGAGGATTGGTGGCGTCCACGTAAAGGTACTAATCCTAGTTATAAGCAGGCAAACCCACTCCACAAAAATTAAACAATGCATCATGTTTTAGACAGCACACAACTTTTAATGAATTATCATTAAACACAGTACTTCTTCAGTTTAATTCACTTTTCACTCTTCAATTTTCTTAATTTTTTATGGTGCAGCACTTTCTTCAGCAATTTTTGTTCGATTTGTAACTCGATACCAAATCGGATATATCCTTCGATTTGAGCGCAATTTAATAATTTGTCTATTTACTTTTTCTTCCCCCTTTTATCTGTTCTTGGTACGCACGCAAAAAAAACTGCAGCTCATGCTACGGATTATTATGGTGAGTAGTTGTTGAGATTTGTATGTAAAACAACTAGTTAGTTACCTACCTACCCCTCTAATGTCTTTGACTATGCACCTACCAAGTACTGTATATAAATAATATTAATAATTTACCAATCTATCGTATTTACCACTGCATAATATATCTATCTGCTTCCCTCTCTGTCATTTGTAGTTTGAACGAATCTCGTTTCTTATTGCTCTAGTTACTCGTTAGATGTATTTTGTTTATTTTCCTATTATATTTGTGTGTATTTTTAGAATTAAATATCTCGTACTTAGTCGATCTGTCTTACGCATCTATATACAAATATTTAGATTTAGATTCTACAATTTGCTTTTGTTTTCGGCCATTTCGGTACAACTTCTCCAATTTATTGATTTCTTTTTAATTTTCATGTAGATCCGTTGAAAAAGCCAAAAAATAAAGCCGAGGTTCAGTTTGTATCAGCATTATTATTGTTAAGCATACATATCTAGATGCTATCACATATAAATATATCTATATATATAATATAAACATTTTTATATATAGAGAGATATATATTTGTAATACAGATATAATATATGTGTGCTGCGTTTAGAGATCTATTATTGAAGCGTTTATGATTACGTATTGCGTATGTATATCAAATTGTTCGAACTCCACCCAATTTATAAGTTTTTAGTTCGTTTAAGTAGTCGATATTGTTTTTTTAAGTTATTCTCGTTTTTCTCAAGAAACCAAAGAACAAAAAGTGCTCGCATTTTGATTTTGCGTATGCCACTGTATAACAGTCTCGACTGTTATACTTTTGCTGTGTATTTGGAGGTTAGGCTTGCCTTTGTTGATCATTATTTGTATTTTTTAGCATAACCGAATATATATATTTATATATCCATAATGTGTCTAGCCAACTCTTCCATATATACATATTTATATATATATATAATAAAATTTAAGTCTAAACAAATTGTAAGCCCATACACACACACGCATACTCACACTCACACACACACACACACACACACACGCAATGCATGTGTTAGCACCGAGAAATATCATGTACTATATAAAATACTATATATTGATTTAGAACTTATCAGTTATAATCTTAACATTGTAATACCGATATCGGCCTTTCAGATTAATGCGTGCTAATTTATTATTGTTTACCGACCTAAAAAGGACCAAAGATCAAAAAACCGTTTTATGTTCTATCTCGCTCTCTCTATCTCTTGATATCTGTCTTTCATTTCCACCCTCGAAAAAAAACACACGTCTCAAAAACATTTCCATAATGATCTCGTAAAAGCGATTGACTTCTATTCAATTTGTTCCATCACATTTGGTTTGATAAATATTTTGTTTACTTTCATTTTGTGGCAGAGTTGTGAAACTCGCAACATTTTTAATGGGCGGCACGTCGTAAAAAATAAGATTTCAAGTACATTGGGAGCCCGATTATTGTTTTTGTTTTTTGAAAAAAAAAAATACTGAAATCGAAACTGATACTGAAAAACAAAACTACCATGCATATGTACAATATATTTATTTCTTTATATTTCTTCAAGATGAATACAATCTTAATCCGGGTTTAGAGTGGGAGGATGAATTCACAGGTAGGTACACCCCTCGAAGACAGTGACGGGAATCTCGACATGAAGCAAAATAGGAACGTAAAAATTCTAAACATTTTGAAGAAATTGAAATTACAAGTTTGCAAATTGACATAAACAAACGATCTTCGCAGCTGGCTGTCATTTTCTAGCAAGCAACACACGGACACAACACATACACACACATTGACACGCTCTCTGCCTCTTTCTGTCTCCGTCTGTCTTTGTCTTGCCAAATGTGTGACTACTCTATCATACTGCATGTAGATCCTACTCTCTCATACTCCTTGTCTCAAAATTCTTGCCATATTGTGTGACTAACCCGAAATTCATGAAATATTAAACATCGCTCAACAAAATTTGATAACTAAAACAACATACATCAATAATTATGCGCCTAGCGATCAAGTTGTGAGTGCTGGGCAGAGTGTGTGTGAAAGCTTTTTGTTATTTTGGTTTCTACTGCGTTCGGTCACATTGTTTTCGATGTCCCATTTCAATTCGATTCGATCAGTTGATCCTCTCGTTTTTATACTGTCTCTTGTCCTGTCACGCACTCTCACCTACACACGCACACAAACACACTCATCACCACCACACATGCATTCTTTTGCCAATTCCTCTCCATCTCCGTCTCTGTCTCTCACCACAAGCACAGTGAAGCGACGTCGACGTCGGAGGAGACACGCAAACCGACCAATGTTGGCGGTTAATGGTTATAAGCACAACAACAAATGGCTGACAAAAAAAAAGCAATATGATATGTGTAATATACAATATTTCTAGCATAAAATACCATATGTAATTTTAAGTGCAAATTTATAAACTGGGTGGAGCAATTAAAACAGTTAACTAAATCGCGTGAGCTGAGAAATGTTGATACATAAATTTGAATAGTGAATAATAATATGATACCAACTAGCAATTACTACTTACAACTACAACTACATTCTACATGCATACAAAAACATACTATCATAATTAATACTACTTGAATATCTCTTATGCTGCGACACACACAAACATACATATGTACATACAAACACACACATACGTACATATCACACACAAGATAAAACGTTTGTAAATTTGATTGTTTCTTAAGTGATTTTCTTTTTGTTTGTTTTCTAATTGGCTTTGTGTAATAGTTTCAAACGGTACACTAGCGAATGCACATCTCTTTAACACACACACACACACACATGCCCACAGCCTACTACATACTTTGTGTGTATGAAATTCAAAAAAAAAAAAATTATGGTCTACACACGGTATTTGTGGTGCGTGTGTGTCTCCACCTCTCTCCTTCCCCACACTCTTAACTCTCTGTACTTGCTCTCACACACAACTGTGTGGAGTCGCTCTTTTTCTCGCTCTATTTCGATGCCTTGGACCATCTGCCTATCGCTGTTTTCCGGCACTGTAACTGAACACACACACACAAAATTCACACTCACACACTCACACACACAACAGACACACCCCCATTACATACGATCACAAAGCTCACAGCTGAGACAAAGCCAACGTGAAAAAGTTAAACAAAAGATGCAAGAATGACAGAGACAACTACAATAACAACGGCAGCAAACGCAAAAGAGTAAAGAGTATAATAACAACAACAACAACAACATGAAAACCGAAAAGCAAAGCAAATGCAAAAGTAGAATTGTTCCTGTTTTGTCGATTGTCAAGTTCCTTTAGCTGTGTTAGTTTTATACCTTAAACAGTGCTTGCATTTGATGCCCAAGGAGATGACGAAGAGAGCTCGCTTCCCCATTTGGATCACGGCTTCAGCTCCAAGTTGCCACCGGGCTATCTTAACCATGGACTGCCCACCGTCAAGGATGTGGCACCCGCAATCACGCCCCTCGAACAGAAGAAGGAGCAGGAGGAGAAGAAGGAAGGTACGTCTTCAAATAGATTTGGCAGCATAAATAAATATTAAGATTTCTTTTTTGCCTTGCATTGCTTGCAGTCAAGGAGCTGTCGGAGGAGCAGAAGCAGATGATCATCTTGTCGGAGGACTTTCAGCGATTCGTGCTGCGGGCCGGCCGTGTTGTGGAGCGTGCTCTCTCCGAGAACGTGGACATTTACACGGACTACATTGGTTGCGGCGACAACGAGGAGGCAAACGATGAGCGCTCTCACGCTCGACTCTCACTGAATCGTGTATTCTACGATGAGCGCTGGTCGAAGAATCGCTGCATCACTAGCATGGATTGGTCCACACATTTCCCGGAACTTGTCGTGGCCTCGTATCACAACAACGAGGAGAGTCCCAATGAGCCGGACGGCGTTGTGATGGTTTGGAATACCAAATTCAAGAAGCAAACACCCGAAGATGTTTTCCACTGTCAGAGCGCCGTCATGTCCACCTGCTTTGCCAAGTTCAATCCCAATCTGATACTCGGCGGCACCTATTCGGGCCAGATTGTGCTCTGGGACAATCGTGTGCAAAAGCGTACGCCCATCCAACGAACTCCGTTGAGCGCGGCGGCGCACACACATCCCGTGTATTGTCTGCAAATGGTGGGCACCCAAAATGCACATAACGTCATCTCCATATCGTCGGATGGCAAGTTGTGCTCGTGGTCGCTGGACATGCTATCGCAGCCCCAGGACACATTGGAGCTGCAGCAACGGCAGTCGAAGGCGATTGCCATCACGTCGATGGCATTCCCGGCGAATGAGATCAACAGCCTGGTGATGGGCAGCGAGGATGGTTATGTGTATTCGGCGTCGCGTCACGGACTGCGCTCGGGGGTGAACGAGGTGTTTGAACGGCATTTGGGGCCCATAACTGGCATCTCGACGCACTACAATCAATCCTCGCCGGACTTTGGCCATCTGTTCCTTACCTCCTCCATTGACTGGACCATCAAGTTGTGGTCTCTCAAGGTAAGAGGATCAGCACATGAAATGCACGGACTAATGCTAATGAATTCCACTTCACAGGACACACGACCCTTGTACTCGTTTGAGGATAACTCGGACTATGTCATGGACGTCGCCTGGTCGCCCGTTCATCCCGCCCTCTTTGCAGCTGTCGATGGTAGCGGTCGTCTTGATTTGTGGAATCTCAATCAAGACACCGAAGTACCAACAGCCTCAATCGTTGTCGACGGTGCGCCGGCGCTCAATCGCGTCTCGTGGACCCCGTCTGGGTTGCATGTCTGCATTGGCGATGAGTCAGGCAAACTGTATGTCTACGATGTGGCTGAGCATCTGGCGCAACCGTCGCGCGATGAATGGTCGCGATTTAATGCCACGCTCAATGAACTTAAGATGAACCAGAACGATGAGGTCTAGACGCATTCATCCCTATCTAACCATCAACCACCAACTCCTTGATCCCCCCACACATACTCTTCCCTAAAATCGCCCTCAAAGGGGCATATCTAAATGGAAAAAATGAGAAAAGAAAACTACATATAGTAACGTTAGCTTCAGGATGAGTTGTCTGTCCCATTTCTAAGAGCATACAGAGATGATCGTTATGCCTAAGTCAGTGATGGGAGGCGTGGCAAAGGAGGAGAAACTGGGGCAGCAGAATACACCACACACGATGCAAATAAAAGACTATATATATGTATATTTTTTTTGAATCTAACATTTAATTGTATTTACATATATATTTACTATATACTTTATGTAACTACTCGTGCTATATTATTAGTTTCCGCTTTCGTTGCCCCACTTCCATTTCCCCCCCATAAGTGCTGAAGTTCATTAAATGAAATTCAACACAAGAAGAGAACACAACATAGAAGTATACTTGCTTGCCTTCTGGTGAATTTCATGGAATGAAGTTCAACACAAGAAGAGAACTCACTCGAACTCAAATCGAAGTTCATTAAAAGAAGATAACTCAAAAACAAACAACCACAACAAAGTCCCCAACATTGCATTGGTATTGTAATTTATTTTGATACTTATATTATTATAATTATTATTATTAATAGAAATGATTTGATTTTTCTGTTTAATATTTTCCACTTGCATTTTCCTCTCTTGCGCCCTGTGTATAAAAACAAGAACACAAAAAGAAAATGAAACGAAACAAAAAAGATTTTCATTCAACATAAATACTTAGCATATATGTATATGATATATAAAGCGAACAAGTTGAGAATTAGAAGAATGAGAAACACACACAAAATGTATATTATTAATTAACTCGTGCAAAGTGACAAAACTAAGCAAACAATTTAAACGAGCGTAAATAAAGATACACCTATTAACACACAAACACATACACTCATACAACCGCACGCATCTGCAATAAGCTGGTGTGTTCGTGTGTGTGTGTGTGCGTGCGTGAGTAATGCCTCAATTAACCGCATTCTTTTGTATTTATTCATTCACAACCATAGCTATTGCAAGTGCATTGGTATTGGTTAAGCCGTCGACTTTAGAGTGGTGTGACATATACATAGTGCTCTCTCGTGTAATGGGATAGGGTAGCGACATCAACTGCATGATACGCAAGCCGTAGTTAAAGCGACATTGAAAGCTCGCTCGCAAAAGCTCTCTCGCCAATGCAAGCAGGCTGTGGGCCGGGCTGGGCGACGACGATATTTGTTTGCCTACGTCTACATTGCCGCAGTAGGAAAAGGTAAAGCACTCTCACCAGACGACAGCGCAAACCAAAGAAGACTAGAAAATTTTGCATAGAAAGTGCAAAAAGTGAATCATCATCCCAAGCAGAGAGGAAAAAACATTGAACTAGAAGCAAAAATGGATTACAAGGTAAATGCATTGCAGTTAACAATTGTTTGTGCGCTATTTTAATATATTGATTTTGGGTGACTCAGCCTGTACCGACTGTTGTGCCCCGCAACCCCTTTGATGCCGCCAGCGACAGCCAGGAGCTGCGTGCTGCGATGCGTGGCTTGGGCACCGACGAACAGCAAATCATCGATGTGCTGACTTCGCGTAGTAATGCACAACGTCAGCAGATTAGCGCAGTCTATGCGTCAGAATTCGAGCGCGATCTTGTGGATGATCTAAAGGACGAGCTGGGCGGCAAATTTGAAGATGTAATTATTGCACTAATGCGACCACCCGTCGTCTATCTGTGCAAGCAGTTGCACGCTGCTATGGCCGGTGTTGGCACCGAGGAGGCCACATTGGTCGAGATACTTTGCACCAAGAGCAACGAGGAAATGCAACAGATTGTCGTCGAGTACGAGGAACAATATGGCCGTCCACTGGCCGAGCAGATGTGTAGCGAAACATCGGGTTTCTTTCGCCGTTTGCTCACGCTTATTGTGACCGGGGTGCGGGACAGTCTAGATACACCTGTGGACGCCGATCAGGCAAAGGATCAAGCAGCACAGCTGTATGCAGCGGGAGAGGCTAAACTGGGCACCGACGAAGAGGTCTTCAATCGCATTATGGCGCACGCCAGTTTTCGCCAGCTGCGTCTCGTCTTTGACGAGTACAAGGAGCTCTCCGGCCAGACCATCGAGCAGGCCATCAAGCACGAAATGGCTGACGAGCTGCACGACGCCATGATGGCCATTGGTGAGTAAGCAACTCCGGCTACCGTCGGCACGTTTAAGCTGGGTAGAAAGTTTTACATTAAAACCACTATTGTACGCTCTTTGCAGTGGAGTGCGTGCAGTCGCCAGCGGCTTTCTTTGCCAATCGACTGTACAAGGCCATGAATGGCGCTGGCACCGATGACGCAACGCTTATACGTATTATTGTCTGTCGCTCTGAGATCGATCTGGAGACCATCAAGCAGGAGTTTGAGCGCATCTATAATCGCACGCTGCACAGCGCCGTTGTGGTGAGTAGTGCAACTAGATTAATCTAGTCTTAACTGTTCCATAGTTGCGACACTCCTGAGTAATGCATCTTCACCTTTTGCTTTTTTTCGTATTCCTGGTTCTTGATCCGTTTTGTGGTGTGTTGTTGTTGATTGTATTTTGATTGGTGCTAGGACGTAAGTATTGGGCACTCTTATTGGCATTAGCTTCATGGTTATGGAATTCCAAATTATCTAAGCTTCAAATATCCTATTGAGAGGCAACCAAACTAATCTTGTGTTCTGTTCTCTAAATTTTATTGCAGTCGGAGACTTCGGGTGATTACAAGCGGGCATTGACGGCGCTGCTTGGAGGCGCCTAAACAGAAGCAGGGAATTCCACTCTAATTGGAGATTATATAATATATATAGTATTTGTAGTGCCTTTAGAACTAACAGTATGTCTCGCTTTTAATTGTTTGCTTTGAGCGCACAGTTGCAGCTATAAAATAAATATAAATGTATACAATATTTTAAAGATTTTGATCTTCAACTGTCAAAAATGTAATTAAGTAATAGATAGTTTTTTATTACATTCATATTGGTCAAGCGGCTCAACAAATTGTGAAGATGTGTGCAGAACAATGATGAGATAATAATGCGTTCCCTATGGGGCGCTTGTTTTTCTGTAATTGTCAATGATACAGTAGAATACTCTTGAACTGCACTCGATTGCTATATTTGTCATTGCATATGCTTGCAAGCTTTTAAAATCGATTTTTGTTTTTGCAGTTAAATCGCGTAATCGATTGCTGTAATTTTGTGGTGCAATTAACACATACCGATATCGATATTTCCCAACAACATTAATAAACACTGTCGTGCTTTTTTAGAAATGTTTAACTACTTGATTGCGCATATGCTTTCATCCACGCTGCTTTAGCTGCTTACAAGCATTTTCATTCATTTAAAGTTTAAATTTTAAACATATTGTGCAATATTGCCGGTTAAATGTGACCAGCCAACTTGAGTTCCAAAGCTAAATATTTTTCAATTTCGGTCACGGTGACCCTGCAGTGGTAACTGTTTTGGTTTTGTTAGTTATTTCACATGTCATTATATAGTCTCAGAGAGAGAGTGATGTTTTACAAGTTGTTACAATTTCCAAAGTTTATCAATAAAACAGTGTGATAGTTGGCAAAAAAAATAAAACACGATCGAAAGCGCGCCACATTAAACAAATTGTTTTTGTATACTGGTGTGACCAGGCGAATACAAGTTGTGATAAGTATATTTTAAATTTGCGGTCACACTGATATTGTAGCAGCGGCAAATATTTTTAGTTTGTCAGTTATTTCACATTTTCATATGTAGCCAAAAAAAACTCAATTATACAATTTTGCAATAATTTCCAAACCGTCGTTAGAAATAAATAAGGACACGCACACACTGCACAATGTTTGCACTGAGACGCCTGCCACGTTTCTGCCTGTTGCGCGCGCTCCAACAACAGCAACAAAAGCAAAGTAAGTTCTCCAAATACGCTGCAACAACGACGACAACAACAACAGGTGCCTCGGGGCAGGAGGTGGACACGCGCAGCATTGCCGACGCTCTGCGTCATGGACAGCGTGCGCTAGGGCAGCCCACATGCCACACTCATCCGCATCTTATACGCGCCAATGAGCTGGTGCCCGGCTTAGAGCTGAGCGAGTTCCAGATGCGTCGCCACACGCTGATGCAGGGTCTTAAAGCATACGCCGAAAGCTTCGGCGAAGAGTTTAATGGCCGCGCCTCCAAGAGTCATATGGTACAGTTTCATTGACAAATATTTGAATTACCTTAATGTCATTCAATCTTCAACAGCTGGTGATTGGCGCTGCGGCCAAGAAGTACATGAGTGGCAAAATACCTTACGTGTTTCGTCAGAGCTCTGACTTTTATTATTTGACCGGCTGCCTGGAACCCGACGCTATACTCATGCTGACCATCGACGACGCGTCGCAGGTACAATCGACGCTCTTCATGCGCCCCAAAGATCCTCATGCCGAACTCTGGGATGGACCACGCACTGGGCCCGAGCTGGCGGTGCCGTTGTTCGGTGTACAGCAATCATATCCCATCGATAGCTTTGCTCAGCTTGCGGCTAAAAGTGTCTCACATTTGAAGCCACATTTGTGGTACGATCTGAAGCACTCAGAGCTGCCGCAGTTGAATGAAACCATGTTGCAGCTGTGCAATATGGAGCGTGCACGCCTACTGCCCGCTTACAGCTTTGTAGAGAATATGCGTCTGATCAAATCGCCAGCAGAAATGCAGTTGATGCGTCGCACCTGCGAAATTGCATCACTGGCATTCAATGAGGTAATGGCCGAGACGCGTGCGGGGCAATCGGAGCATCAGCTGTATGCATCCATAGACTTCAAGTGCCGCATGCGCAACGCCAGCTATCTGGCTTATCCGCCCGTGGTGGCGGCGGGCAAGAATGCCACTGTTATACACTATGTGAACAACACACAGTTGCTACAACCCAAAGAACTGCTGCTGATGGATGCGGGATGTGAATATGGCGGCTATACCAGCGACATTACGCGCACTTGGCCCGTCAGCGGACACTTCACGGACGCGCAGCGCACGCTCTATGACATGATGGAGCAATTGCAAAAGGAGACAATTGGTTTGCTACGCTTTTCCTTTAACTTTAATTCATGTTCAACAATTCCCTGATATTTGTAGAGTTAATAATGCAGCCGGGCGGCGAAACGTTGGACCAATTGTTCGAGACCACCTGCTTTAAGCTGGGCAAATACCTACAGGAAATTGGCTTGGTGTCTAAGCACCTGACTGAGTACAAAGAGTTAGCCAGCCAAGGCTACAAGTTCTGCCCGCATCATGTGTCGCACTATCTGGGTATGGATGTCCACGATACGCCGCATGTGCCCCGCAACACACGCCTCCAACCGGGCATGGTGTTCACTGTCGAGCCGGGCATCTACATCGACGAACAACGCACAGATGTGCCACCAGAATTTCGAGGCATTGGCATACGCATCGAGGATGATATTCTGATCAACGAACAGGGCCTTGTTGAAGTGCTCACGGCCAAATGCCTGAAGGAGCGACGTGCGCTTGAGAATCTATTCAAAGTGAAGCAAGATTGAAGTACAGCGCGTACGCTTACGTAATTAAATTCCTAGTCATAAATTAGTCTTAAACATACACAGACAACAACAGAGAGGGAGAGAGAGAGTGAGAGGCCAACAAATGTAATTATAAATGCAAATCAAAATGCAATTTCGGTTAGGTCTTTACAAAAATTAGGGCAAATGAACGCAGTAGCGAGAGAGCAGTGCGAGTTTAAGCAACTGCCGAACTTGAGATTAATCCTTCTGAGAGCAAGGCAACTGTAATCGTTAGCAAATGCGATTTAAAATCAATTGTAATTATAACAGAGCAAACTATAATTGTTAGGCAAAAATTGGCTACTTGTCGTCATTAAAATACAACCATAAATGCAAAAATACAATTTAAAAGCAATCCCGTTTTCATCTAGACAATGATATACCGATCATTGCTCAGGTAAAGAAGAAAGTCCAGTTTAAACAAATTCTAAAATAGAACAACTATAATTGTGAGCTGCCATATAGAATTAAGGGCTAGGCCGATATCACCATCACTTGAAGCTGCAGTTTAAACAAATTCGATTGAGAGTTGAGTCCAAAATGTAATTACAAATCAAAAAAAAAGATATAAATTGAAAATCAATTGCGCTTAGAGCTTGGCAAAGATGGGCTTCTCGTCCTTGGTGAGCTGAGCGGCTACCGCTTGAGCAAAGTCCTCGGATTGAAGATTAAGCTTATTAATGATGCGCTGCAAAAACGAAATATTAATTAACGAAACATGACACTTGTTGACCATTGCTTACAATGTGATCGAGTCCCTCCTGGTTTGTGTGATCCAACGAATAGATCATGCTCTCCTTGGTCGTTTGCACCGCAATCGGGCTCTTGCTGGCAATTTCTGCAGCCACTGCAAGGGCGCCCGTGAGCAGGGTATCCTTGTCGTCGAATAGACGACTCACGAGACCACTGTGCTCCGCTTCAGTGGCTTCGAAGCGACGTCCGGTGAAGCACAGTTCACGTGCCAGCGACTGGCTGCCAATAGCCTTGGGCAGACGCTGCAGGCTACCCACATCGGCGGCCATACCAATGTCCACCTCTTTCACCTGAAAGAACGCATCCTTTGTGCTGTAGCGTATGTCGGCTGCCGTAATCAGATCGACGCCAGCCCCAATACAAGCCATATGCACCGCCATAATCACAGGCTTCGGACAGCGCTCGACGGCTGTAATCGAGTCCTGGTACAGTTTGATGGTGCGCTCCAGAATGACGCCCTTACGTGCCACATCCTCGCTGTCGGCCAACTGCTGTCCCATGCTCATCATGGAAGACAGATCGATGCCAGCACAGAAATGCTTGCCAGCAGCAGATAATACAATGACACGACAATCTGGATTTGTGGCCAGCGCTTCAAAGCAGTCTTTGATCTCACTGCAAGTATCAATAGTAGTGACGGTATACCTGTCACATTCTTTGCTTACTTACAGCCACATCTCGCGATTGATGGCGTTCAACTTCTTGGGACGATTCAGCTCCACATGGAAGACAAACGGTTTGGGCGAGCTAATGGCCAGCGTATTGAAGTTCGGCACTGTGGCATCGTTGTGTGGCACGCTTGCGCTGCTGTTGTTGCGATAGGTCTTCATAGCTGAAAAACAAAATAATTTTCGTCAACTTGTTTGGTTTGGACTTTGAACTTTGACTCCTTGGAACCGCGAACCGCTTATTGGACTTTCAGTTCAGACTCCTATTTGCCCCGTTATCTCACGCAGTCGCAACTTACCACCAGAGGAGAGTCTAGGCGCTAACCTGATAACGTTTGTCAATCGATGCATAGACATATTTTTATTCACTGCTTGGTATTCGTTTCAAAAACCTTTCTTTTATATTTTTAGCGGTTGTTGAGTAGAGTGCAGTGTAGCCGCAGTTTCACTTTTTTTTAAAGCACTAACTTTTGCAGTATGTACGCCTCTGTTCACACTGCATATTGGCGCGCAATTTTATGAATTATTTGCATCATATATTAATCTTACTAATTTTTTATTTAATTGAAAGCTAATACTTTCAGAAATTTGTAGTTTAATTGCATTTAACCAAAAATTAGCAGCTCACTTAAGCCGATTAGTTTGCAAATGTTCCATAAATGCTTATTGTGTGAAACTGCAAAGTCTAAAAACCGCTATAAGTCCTACTTATTATTACTATTAAAAAGAGTACATTAATGGTATGTATATTCATATTGGAATGTGAAACTCATTAATTTTGTGTCAATATGCAATGCTAATTTGACCAATTAGACGCCTGCACAAAAGGGTCACACAATGCCTCCCATCGACGGCGTTGTGCTGCCAACTCGTCTGCTTATCGATAGGCCCAGCGATCAGTGCAATCGAATTGTGCAACTTGTACGTCACAGCGGGCCAGCACAAAAATGTACAATAACAATAAAAGGCAAATGACGGCAGGGCAGCTGTTGTTGCTTTTTAATAATTCTACTGGCTGATAATGATAAGCAAAGTAAACCGGCTGGTGCTGCACTTGAACAATTGCGAATTATCAACACCTCAAATAGCACAAGCTAAGCAACAATGAACACCGATTCAGCTCCATTGGAGGTGCTCGTCTTTGGCTCCGCCATCATCGATTTCATCTGGTAACTATGGCTGCAAATAAACCCTTTCTATATAAATGCACTTATTCCAAAACTGCACAGCTACACACCACGTCTCCCAGCTGCAGGCGAAACGCTCCACGGCCACAAGTTCCAACGTGGGTACGGAGGCAAAGGAGCCAATCAATGCGTGGCCGCTGCGCGTCTCGGCTCCCGATGCGCTTTTGTGGGAAAGCTGGGCGACGACAGCTTTGGTGCCGATTATCTCTGCCAGCTGTGCACCGAGCATGTGAATGTAAAGTATGTGGAGAAGCTTCCCGGCCAAAGCACGGGCATCGCACAGATCGCTGTTGCGGATGGTGGCGAGAATAACATTATCATTGTGGCGGGCGCCAACGATTCGCTGAGTGCGAACGATGTTAACCAGGCCAAGAAGCTGTTCGACCAGGCTAAGGTATTGGTCTGTCAGCTGGAGACTCCAGTGGACGCAACACTCGCGGCACTGCGGCAATTCAAGGGCATTTCCATCGTGAATGCGGCGCCAGCTATGGCGAAAACGCCGCCAGAGTTGTTGCAGCTGGCGAGCATTTTGTGTGTGAACGAAACGGAGGCGGCGTTAATGACAGGCATGGCTAGCATCTGCAGCATTAGGTGTGTCCTACCTACTATTTAAAAATATGTCTTCAAACTATTAAGTGCGAATTCCAAAAACTTGATGTTACTAATAATTTAAGTTATTATGAATTCAAAAACCATCCGCCCAGCAGTGACTAGAATATTTGAAATCTCCAAAGAAAAAAGTTTTTTCATGATATAGCACTGCGTAAACTTATTGTAATTAATGGTGATTTCTTAAATAGTTTTCTATTTCTGCTTACAGTGAAGCGTTTGTCGCAATCCAACGCCTCATTGAGCTGGGCGCCAACACTGTCATCATTACGTTGGGCAAACTTGGCGCCGTTTATGCTTGCAACATTGATGGCCGGCAGCTTAAGGAACATGTGACAGCGCCTCAGGTGCCGCCGGAGCTAGTGGTGGACACCACAGGCGCTGGAGATGCATTTATTGGTGCTTTGGCTCATCACTTGGCGCAGCATCCGGAAGGTGAATTGTCCGCCCACATTGCTGCTGCCTGTGCGGTGGCTTCGAAGTCCGTGCAGTTACCGGGCACACAGGCAAGTTTTCCACGTGTCTGAACGAGACGGCAACAGCGGAAGAGCGAAAGAGATAGAGGGAGCTAATGCAGTGGATTTCGATCAGTGTTGCCAGCAAAGTTAAAAATTAGTAGTTGTGCTTAAAAAAACAAAACTGGCTAATGACGACAAAAAAGGCGAACATTTAATTCCGTTCATAATTGTGCACGAACATTTTCTTTTACAGTACAATGCTACTCATTGGACCAACATTTATGTTAACAAATTTTAAATAAGTTTCGCATTGCAAAGAAGAACACCTTTTTTAGTATTGACATGTTGCTGTATATCTGGCCAAAATAAAAGTTTCATCACTTCGGATAAAAACGTAACGACTAAAAATATTTAAGAACCAAAATCTAGCCAATAGCGTTTTTAGAATAGACTTAAACTGGTAGCATTGACTAAGACGCGATTGAAGAAAGTTGATTTTCGTTTGTTATATTTTTAATCAGCTATTTTGTGTGTTTCAATTGCAAGTATAAAAAAGCGGAGTCGGATTAAACTGACAATTTTGCAGTTTTAAACAAATCCATATGCGGGTGTGTTTATGTGTTGTTGCAGTTTGGCAAATGAGTTCCATCATTTCTTGCCCGATTTTTTAATGCCGCCTCCGACGAGTGGCCCTTTTTTGGCCGCCTGTTGTTTGGCCGCTTCCATGGCTTTTTGTTGATCCTTTTGCTTTTGCTTGAATGCCATATCATCTTCGTCCAGCTCCTTACCCTCCTTCTTGGGCGCCTTCAATGGCTTTTTCTTGCCGCCTTCACGTCCAGACATCTCGCCTGCAGTTGCAACAAATAAATTAATAATATTAAAAACGTTAGCTAAATTAATTCACGTACTCGCACGTTTTCCCAACTTTTCCTGTCAGTGCTAGTCAAGTCACAATAAAAATACTGAATGTCAAGTTTATCTGGCCTACTTAATTTTCTAACACTGGCAATCAACCAAAATGTGGCCGTTTCGTGAATCCGTATAGTTCATTGCGTTTTCTGGAAATAGCAATGAATTTAGAAAGTAAGTGTATCGGAATAATGTGCAAAAAACAATGTATTTTAGATATGAAAATAACATAGTATTGATGTAAGCAAATTAATATACGGACCAAATGCTGTAAAGAACAAATGTTGATAAAAAATTAAATGCAACCCTGCAAAAATACTAAATCGCATTGAATTATTGGCCGTAACTTGCTATCACTCATCAATTAAAATAAATGATTTGTGGAGCAAGAGCAAATTAAATAGCTTATGAACCTGTTTGAACAAAAACTAAATATATCGTTAACTATTAAAAGAAAATACTCTCATCAATTAAGTGTTACCAAGCAATTATGAAAGTAGTCTCTTTTTTCTAAGCAATATAGTATATTTTGAAATTGGATTTGCGGTCACGTTGCTGTTCGCGCTTTACCTACACTTCACGAATTGCGTTCGTCAAGTGAGCACGCGGCTTAATTCAGCGCCAAGTGGGAAATTCTATTTCTGCAAAAGAAGTTTTTATTCTGTGACTTTTGTAAGAAGTTTAATAACTGAAGGTATTGTGCTTTTATTTACTAAAAATCATGTACTTTATTGTTTGACTGCAAACCACAACAAGGCAACGGACAGTGCAAAGTGTCCATTTAAATTGCCATTGATTTTTTTTCATGTTCACCTTGCACTAGATTTTTTTAGTTATGTAATGTGCTTAGTTTTTTTTTCATGTGTCCGGTGTTGGTTTAATATTAATTGGTGCATGAATTAATTACTGTATTCATATTATAGAAGAACGATTCAAACTCATAAATGTTATTGCAAAAAAACTAAAGTTAGAAAGAAATCGCTGAATGAAGGGTGCGCTTACATAACCACAAAAATGATTTGCTTTGGAATCAAACCAAAGTACTTAAGTGCACTAATCAAAAGACGCTGTCGATATGTAGGATTCAACAGTATCTATAAAAGTCCTCGTCAGGTAAAAAAAATAGTTCTCGTTTTTCCGTCCGTTCCACCTACGATGTGTTCTAACCTAAAAAAAAATAAAATTTTTCGCAAGAAAAAAATCATAAGCAAGCAGCGAAAAAAAATGGTGCCACACAAGCAAACAGCACCACACACACAAATAAGTAGAGAGAATCGGCGACAGCTGCGTTGCAATAAACCTAATTGAAAATACGCTTAAAAAATACAGTTTCATTATTTAGGTATTTTTTATTGTTAAAAGTGTGACAATTTTGTTGCTTTTGCGGCTAGAAAAGCGGTACTCACACATCTAAATATATATACTAGACATACATTTAATTCCATGTGCTTATCGCTCTCTCTCGCTCACTCCAACGCCGCAACATTTACACGCGCAAGCCAATGAGTTCGTGTGTGTATGGGTGTGTGTGAATATATGTATGTGTAATATTTCGCATTCTCTCATTTCTTTGATTTTTAAGAGTGTGCGACATTGTCATTATATTGAAGAGCTACTTTTACCTGCTATTGCGTCTAGATGAAAACTCTTAGCAATCTTGAAACCGGTCGCTTTTGCAGTGCAGAGTAGCTGCTGTCGTTGCTCTTTGTGACGTCAGCAGACAACGCAACGCGTCATGCAAATTTGTTAGCACATGTGATTTGTATTTGTATGCGTATTGTAACGTTGCCCTTTTGTTTGGCCTTTTTAGCGCCATTTTGAATGTGATATTTTAACTGATTACATGGCTCGATTACTGCGCTAATCGTCCTGCCCTGTGCTTGTGTTGTGCGACGCTCAAATTTCATAGTTTCAAGCCGTAAACAAATTATGCTTCCTATGCGTCAGCAGCTCGATAACAGCGTTCGACAAGGCGAATATGAGTATCCATATTCAATTCTCTCCAATTATATTCCGCCTAACAACGGCGTTAAAAGCATTTATACATATTCTAAGAAAACACATGATGATGCAGATTCTCTGTACGTAGCCCATTGACCTTATTTCAGTACACTTGAACTCGTTTCTCTGAAAATATCCGTAATTAAGTTCGACCGGCAACAACTCCGTTGGCGAATTGCCAAAAAAATGTATAGTATTTTGTATTTGCAAGAAGAGCACGTCCAGTGTACAATTGAAATTCTAATTTTATGTAATTCACGGCCAGATAAGGAGGCCTTGAAAATTTTTCTTATATAAATTTGTTATATTAATGTGGACGTTTATCTAATCGTTTATACGCACTTTCAATTACGGCGCCTTCCACCTGCAAACAAAAAAGAGTTCTACTATGGCGTCGCAATTGCGTTTAATAGAGAGAGTTGCACAGGCCGTACGTCAAATTTTTCGTCCAAGTCACATGCTACGCTAAATTGACGCGGGCGACGTCAACGTTCATGGTATCGGCAAGTTGCCAACTGAGTAAAAGTTTACATTTTTGGCAAGCACTTACGCTGCATAAACCTCGAAAGGGGTAAATGAAAAACAATTGAAATATGTGCACTTATTTATGTTGCGGTTTGGCCTAAAATATATTATATTTTGTTCTTTCTTATGTATGTATGCTTGTATGCTTTCCTCTCTCTTAGATATACTCACTTCCTTTTTCCCAGTAAAGACTAAAGAAAGTGTCAAAACGTACTTGTTATCGCCTAGCCATGTTATGCAATGAGATTGGCATTGAATGAATTCTTCGTTGTCAGTGTTAAACACACACACCCATATATTGTGTATATGTAGTGTGCCGATAAGGCTGTCTGATCTTTTTCGCACTCTCGCTCTCTCGAATCATATGCGTGTGCGCGCACACACGTGCAAAAGCTCGAAGCACTGTTGCCAACTCTGTCGTCTTGTATCAGCCAGACGCTTTTCATTACCGTTAGAAACGCATGCTCTGTCTCGCTCGCAACTGTTGCTTCGACGCGTGAGTGAGAGAGCTCAGTTGAACTTGAATCTATCGCTGCCTCTGCCAACAGCGACGTAGCGCAGCGCAGCCTAGTTGGTCGATTGGGTTATGCGAACAGTTCACAAGCAATTTAGTTGCCGTCCGGTGCAGACCTTTGAGTTCGCAAGGAATAAGGATAAATATTTTTTTTTTTTCGGTGCTGTGATATAAAACACAAATAAATTGTACGTATTACAAAATCAAATCAAAAGCAACATTTCTTTTGTGCATTAAATACAAATCAAACATGAATAACAAATGACAATTGAACAATAATAATTAAGTGCAATTTTCTTTGTTAGTCGCTATCTGGAATCAATCAAGCAAAAGCAGAAACAAATCCATACATTTTTTTTATTGTTACATAAACGTGCAATATCATTAAGCAACTACATCTAAATAGCAAAAGCTTTTATTGTTTTAGTGTTTACAATTCAATGTGAATTAGTTACTAATTTTTTTCTGGTGACCTGTGCAAATAGCATTTATTTAATAGTTATGCAATCGAGAACGAATCCAAGTAATAATCAGAAAAGATATTCGCACCACTGTGTAAAGTAGTCAACAAAACAAATTCAAATCCAACTCAAGCTCAACTCAACTGGAGTTCACATGTGCATAAATGGCATTAATATTGTTACATCACAACACGGTCGCGCGTGCTCTTTGCAAAAGCTCTTTGTAGAATCGGCCCCTGGAGCAGATTAGATAACAGCCCGTTTTCATTTCCCCTTTACCATTACACTGCAGACAGAAAGTTATCTTGCTTGACTCTTTCAATAGCGCTGTGTCAGTTTATGTGCTGTGCTAAATTGTTACATAAATTTCGATTCTGTCAATGACAAGCGGCCTAGACTGGCTGAAGCTGGCTGTTAATTCAATTGTGTGCTTTTTTGTAACAACAAATCGAAATGAAAAAAAAAACATTTTTAGCAATACACTTGAATTCTAAATTTAACACGACGACAACAGCAGCATTGTGTGAAAAAGCTCTCTCTCACTTCGTCTCTTTAGTCAATGTCAGCTGCCATTGTAGGTGTATTGCCATCCCCTTTCTACTAGTAAGAAGCAGTTCTCTCTTGGATTTACAAAGAAAGCGCCATCTATTGCCTTGTTATACAAGCAAGGGCAATTATGCAATGGATGTGGGCGTAAATGTATATGTGTGTCTGCTCATTGCCAAAATTTGCAACAAACACCTATTTAAAATATACATATAAATCTCAATCGAGTGTAGGAATCAAATTCTGTTATTCTTATTTGCACTGCATTCAGTTTACTAAATCGCAATGGAAAGCAAAAAAGCCCCCAATGATAAACACGTGGCAACTAAAACTGATTCATCAGCAAAACCCAAAGAGGAAAAAACCCAACCAGTTTTGAAGCCGGCGGCTTTAAATACATATGTTGAGGCATACACGTATACATATACAAGAGTACAACCAATACATTGATAAACAATTGAAAAGCCGCTTGGCAACGCAGAGCGTTGTATATAAAGAAAAAATAAACAAATTAACAAGTATCCGATATCAAGATACTGTAGAAGCGAGGAAACAAATAATATGAATAATGCCGGTCTCATAGTTATTTCTAAGCGTGTAGACAACTAGAATAAACAAGCAAGAAAAAAAAATGTAATTGATTAGCATGCTTGCCTTATCTAACCCACATACTTTAAGCTAAAACTTTTATCATCTTTATAACCCCATTTGCAAATTTACTCACTCACGTACTTTACATTAACTGCAATACTAATCTCGAACTATTTCGATGACGGATCGATTTTCCGCCTATACGATATAGTATCGTAAATATTCGAATGTGGCATTGTACTGTCTTCATTTTGTAGTTTGGTTTTGTGCATAACTAACATTTTGTGTTGCATTTCATATGGCTTTTGGTTTTTTTTAAGCCCTAACCATTTTATTATATAAGTTTTGTGTTGAAAAGTGAAAAACGTGCATTCCATTTGAATAATGTAAAAAAGTAATCAAAATCATGATCATAATCGCAATGAATCAAAAAACAATCACACTGCATGCGACAAACCGAAAACAGAATATTCATGCATTCAAGACGATAAAGATGAATTGAGATTTTAATTGTGTGGCAATCGCAAATTTGCAGCAAAATGGGCAAGGATTTCGATGCTATGGGATTCGTCAAGGACTTCGCTGCCGGAGGCATCTCCGCAGCCGTCTCAAAGACTGCCGTCGCACCCATCGAGCGTGTGAAACTGCTGCTGCAGGTTCAGCACATCTCGAAACAAATCAGCCCCGATCAGCAATACAAGGGTATGGTTGATTGCTTTATCCGCATTCCAAAGGAACAAGGTTTTGCTTCATACTGGCGCGGTAACTTGGCCAACGTTATTAGATATTTCCCAACTCAGGCTCTGAACTTTGCCTTCAAGGACAAGTACAAGCAGGTAAGCACTTGAATTTCTCTACTAAGTGGAACGTCTCTAAGCATATATCGCATTTTGCTCTAGGTCTTCTTGGGTGGTGTTGACAAGAACACCCAGTTCTGGCGTTACTTCATGGGTAACTTGGCTTCCGGCGGTGCTGCTGGTGCCACTTCTCTGTGCTTCGTCTACCCATTGGACTTTGCTCGTACTCGGTAAGTCAGCATTATTCATATTGTTTGACTTGAATTCGCAATTAATGTATACTCTTCAATTCTCCCCATTTTCGCATTCAGCTTGGCTGCTGATACCGGCAAGGGCGGCGCTCGCGAATTCACCGGTCTGGGCAATTGCTTGACCAAGATCTTCAAGAGTGACGGCATTGTTGGCTTGTACCGCGGCTTCGGCGTCTCTGTGCAGGGCATCATCATCTATCGTGCTGCATACTTTGGCTTCTATGATACCGCTCGCGGCATGTTGCCTGATCCCAAGAACACACCCATCTACATCAGCTGGGCGATCGCTCAGGTTGTGACAACCGTTGCCGGCATTGTGTCGTATCCCTTCGATACTGTGCGTCGTCGCATGATGATGCAGTCGGGCCGCAAATCGACCGAGATCATCTACAAGAACACACTGCACTGCTGGGGCACCATTGCCAAGCAGGAAGGTACCGGTGCCTTCTTCAAGGGCGCCTTCTCCAACATTCTCAGAGGCACTGGCGGTGCTTTCGTGCTTGTGTTGTACGATGAGATCAAGAAGTTCTTGTAAATTAAATTATTAAATTATTCGAAGCAACAACAACAACAAACCACTACCAGCTAATTATATTATAATACAACCATTGCGAAACAACAACAACAACATCAAAAATAATCCCAATATAATTATGAAATTATATTATATAATAACTGGAAAATAATTTAATTGCACCAGCCAAGCAACAACAACATCGGCAGCCGCTAACGCTAACAGGTTGAAGCGCCTTAAGAGGAGACTCGAATGACAGAAAACGAAGACAACACCCACACACACACAAAAAACAATATTGTTATTTATAATATATATAGATGGTATTCATGTCGAGTGGAGGAGGATTACCCCCTCTCCCCACAATCGAATCACTCCTCCCAAGCAACTTCCTCTTTGTGGCGGAGCAGCATCAAAATGTGAGAGAAATTGTCAACATCAATATTTCTCTGCGAGAAGCAACAGCAACCAACAAACAACCAAATCAACTACGGTTGATTACAAAATATAAAAATTGATAAAAATAGTATACCGCATTGTGTTTGATTTCCCCTTTCTTACTTCCCCAACGATTAACTAGTAACAGTCTGCTGCGATTTGGGAATCGGCAACGCATCACAGTTGCCTACGACTGTATAGCGTCAACAGCCTGATATTTCATTTGAACTGGCATTTCAGTTTGGTTTTTATTCTGGTCCCAGTTATATGATCCAAAAACTAAAATTTCTTGTTTTTTTCTGACAAAATTAAATTAAATTTTTCTTTTATTCTTTTTGGACTTAAACTGTTTAAATCAGAAGGAAGAGGGAATCTTGTAATCTTGCTGTGCCGACGAACACTTATCGCAATATTTCAACTAAAAATTAAACCAAGATGGGTGATGAAGGTGGAGGCAAGAGCGGCGGCGACTTGAAGTCCTTCCTCATTGATTTTATGGCTGGCGGCGTCTCGGCAGCAATCGCCAAGACAGCAGTGGCGCCCATCGAACGAGTAAAGTTGATTCTTCAGGTGCAGGAGGTATCGAAGCAGATCGCGGAAGATAAACGTTATAAAGGCATCGTCGATTGCTTCGTTCGCATACCCAAGGAGCAGGGATTCTCTTCTCTATGGCGCGGCAACTTGGCCAATGTGATTCGTTACTTTCCCACACAGGCGTTGAACTTTGCCTTCAAGGATGTGTACAAATCGGTAAGTGGGGCTCGGTCAATCAATCATCCATCAGTCGGTCGATTGCCCTCCGAACTGAGTACGTTCAATTTTGGCATAAGCATTCATATCCAAAGAATGAATGATTTTGCTGGCGAACTATTGACAAATAGTCGCATTGGTAAATTGAACAGTTTAGTTGTTAGCCGGAGTGTCTTGGCATACGACATTAATTTGTATTTGAGTGCAGTTCTCGATATTTGATTATAACCACTTTTTGATGCATTCCTCAGGTCTTTCTTGGCGGCGTGGACAAGAAGAAACAGTTCTGGCGTCATTTTATGGGTAACTTGGCATCTGGTGGCGCTGCCGGCGCCACATCCTTGTGCTTTGTCTATCCACTTGACTTTGCGCGTACTCGGTAAGTTGTTCGCTCGCTGGTTCCCGCTCTGAGTGTCGCTAACTACCTTTCTCTTCCAGCTTGGCTGCCGATGTCGGCAAGGGCGGCCAGCGAGAATTTACTGGTTTGATTGATTGTCTCAAGAAGGTGGCGAAATCTGATGGCGTTATCGGTCTATATCGTGGCTTCGTGGTCTCCGTGCAGGGCATCATAATCTATCGTGCCGCGTACTTTGGCTTCTACGACACCTGTCGCGACCATCTGCCGAATCCAAAGAGCACTCCCTTCTATGTGAGTTGGGCCATTGCTCAGGTGGTGACCACGGTGGCGGGCATTGCTTCTTATCCTTTCGATACGGTGCGTCGTCGCATGATGATGCAGTCGGGCTTGCAGAAATCGGAGATGATCTACAAGAACACAGCACATTGTTGGATGCTCATTGCCAAGCAGGAGGGCATAGCTGCCTTCTTCAAGGGTGCCTTCTCTAACATTATTCGCGGCACCGGTGGCGCGTTAGTTCTCGCCATTTATGATGAGCTCAAGAAATATATCTAATATTCGAGCTGACCACAGATCACGAAACTCCCTTCCCTGAACTGAACTGACCCAATTTCCCTCTTGTGACAAAATTCGAAATAGCCAAGGCAATAGAACTAATGATCAAGCAGACGACGACTTTTAACAAATAATTCATCAATAATTCGATAACAGTACCAGAAATTGCCTCTCTGAAGAATGCCGAACTGTTTGGCTTATTGATTGATGTAATCCGCGGTCTCTTTTTGTGTGACGGCTATTTCGTTCATTTATTTCATTAAACAAAATTTAGTCAACGGATATAATAAAATATAGATATTTGCCACGTTTGCTTGCTCGGATATTGGGTTGGAAACTGGGCTAGCCTAGTTTATCGTGGTCAGTTTGATAGGTACGGTTTTGAACTCGGCTAACGTTTGCTAAACGGGCTGCAAACCAAAAAATGTAGTGCGAGAAATGTAATTTCACTGTGAACAGCATTATTGGCACCCCAAGCGATATGCGGCTAATTTATTACAGTAATTTAAATTGGAAATTTAAATAATCTAAACAGTAAAATAAGTGCCTATCGAGCCGAGCGTGTTCAAATTGTTTTTGTGGACAATCTTGCAAATGGTGAGTTTGGTGAGAAACTCGATGAAAGCGCTTTAGTCGTGTTATGCACCAAGCGAAAGTGAATCAAGTTTTTTTTTTTATAGTTACAAAATATGAATAATTTATTGAACTTATTTGTTTGCGGTGTTGTTTTTTGTATTAACTTAAATGTTAGCAGGCGTTAAAGTTAAAAGTAAGCATTAAAATAACATTAAAAACAAATCAAGCCGAGAAAGCTGAACTGATTTTGATCTGAGCAAGCTTTTTGTTTTCCTCCGGTTTCAGTGAGCTTTTTTGCGCGTGTGTGTGGCTCACTAGTATACATACAACAATACACATCAACTTTGGATTTGAACAATTACTAAAACAAAAAAAAAAAGAACAGAACAACTGTAAACAATGCTACGTTTGGTGGCAGAGGAGTACGCTGATAGTTGCAATTTGCGCTTGACTATTAAATGGATTCCATCGTGTTCGTGTTTGTGCATTTGGATCGTATCAGGCAATTAACTCGGCAGAGCTTTCGAGCGCGTGTGCTTTTAATGCGTAGCGCCCGATCGATGCGCTACGAATAAGAAGTACAATCCCCCCGCGTAGGCCAAGAAGTTGAACAGTCCAAAAACGCCGGCAGCCGTATTGGAGCCGTGTCCGTACTCCGTCGACTCGCCCCACTTGGCGAGTTGCACAATGAACGCAATGAAGTACAGCAAAGTAATCACAGCTGTTGCAATTAGTTCCTGCAAGAGCGAAAGAGAACGAAGTTAAACATTTGATTGGGATAGTAGTGGTATATTTTGGACTTACCGAAAATATCCAATTGACTGACACATTAAGAGCCTCGCGTATGCCTAGGAAATAGGCGGCAATCAAGAGGATGGTCACGATGAACGAGAGCACGACAACGGTTAGGAAGAAATTTGTTGCGGCTGACATGGACGGCGAGGCTAGCGCCATGCAAATGATGCCAAGTACCTACAACAACAAATATTCATTAATGAATTTCTCATCTTAATTGGCGTCGTTACAATTTTTGAAGCGCAATGATGTCATCTTAAAGCAATTGAACGCGCCAAACAAGAACGTAGTTAAATGCCATATGGGTAAGGGAGACAGAGAGAGAGAGAGCACTGAATATCGTGACTTGAAAGGATGCATCGTGGGCGTTGATTTCGTATCGATGACACCGAATCCGATGACATTCATAATTGCGTTGTGCAATTAAAATGCTATAAGCATTAGGCGTGTTGTACAGGTGTGCGCTTTGTTGTTGCTGTTGGGGCTGCCTCTTGGCATTTATTTACCTAAAACAAAAGGCGCAGCGACAAAAAGTGAAAGCTGAAAAAGCGCTGTCTACGACCTGTTGGCATCGCCAGCAACAACAACTACAACTCAACTGGTTCTTGCTTATGTTATTGTTTGTCTTTCGCTCAATATGGACGTGCGCGTGTGTGTGTGCATACTTGTGAACTGTTTACATGTGCAGCTAGAGAGCGCCCCCTGGTGGTCGAGGTTGATTGAACTTGATTGTGATTGCAGTGCCTAGATTTTGCACTTGACCACAGACATTTTGTATTATTGTTCTTGTTGATTAGCAACAAATACTGTAATGTAATAAGTGTAACCACAACTGTGATCGGATTGAAAGCGATATCATATTGTCTATGAGGTCGCAAGTGTCATCGCCATTTGGTAACGAAAAATTATACGAGATAATCGCTGGCCAAGAGTATTAACAAGACAGCGCAAATTTGCGTCATCACGTTTCA
This sequence comes from Drosophila rubida, assembly GCA_035046165.1. NCBI lineage: Eukaryota > Metazoa > Arthropoda > Insecta > Diptera > Drosophilidae > Drosophila > Drosophila rubida. The sequence goes on from JAWNOF010000023.1 coordinate 1,218,045, forward strand.
AAAATAAATTCGAAAATGTTGAATACATTTGCATGCCACAAGTCTTCATACATAAGCGAGAATATTAGATACAAATAAATGGATGGATTCGCGTGTGTTTGTGGAGAACTTGAACGCTTGAATAGCACAGACATAATTTGATAATAATCGCGATCAAGATTGTCGAACGGCTGCTATTGAATATGAACGGGTAATTTGCCTTCTGAAGCATGTAACCGCTATGTTGACCTGCATAGTACTCGAACATACGTGCATGTTTGTGAGTGCTATTGGTATATTCGCATGATCGATGGCGCGAGACGGAGTCAGCGACGCATTGGCTGCGTAGTTCAGATTGGTTAAAGTCAAAATGCGGCCACACCCACACCTCAGGAAAGCAGAGGGCGCAGGACGATAGCGATAGCACAGCACTGAGCTAACTAAACATGGCATGCGGGTGAGTTAAGAGAACTAAACTATCGTACAAAACGCAAAACGATTTGTTGACAAGCAAATATAAACGTTCGTTTTTATTACGTTATTTTTTGTGTAAGTCGGCTTCTAAGATGATCTCACATTTGTGGCTCGCACTTAGTCACACTCGGAGACTCAGTCTGACATAACTTTGAAGTGTCAAAATTTTGATCAGTTCAGATATAAGTCAAGTTTTTTGTATGGAATTCAATTATGCTATTGACATTAGCATAACGCCATAGCTGGTATGTGAATTCCTCAGATATTTTTGTGGCCCCGAAATGTGTGTCACAGTTTCCGCTTTGGGCCACCAACCACTTGCGAACATTGTAGAATGAATGGGCGTTTATAGTATGTATGTGCATATATACATAGTATAGTACTTTTACATATAGACTTTGGTCCCACTGGCACACACAGCTTCCAAAATGCTGGCGGCAGACATATAGACCTGGTATACATATGTACACGAATCTTACGTAATGTGCCTATTATAAAGAAAGTCGACAAAATCGTGATCATGATCGCGTTTGCGATTGTGATCGTGCCGTGAATCGGTTCGTTTCAGTTCTATTCGCATACATAGCTTGTCTATAGATTGGATAATTATATACGTCGAGGCTATTGCCGCGATTCCGAAGACGTTGCAGACTTACAGACAGCCATGGCACGACCTAAATTATTTAAATGTCAAGTTAAGAACAGCATTTTGGTTTTAGGAATGGGCTATTGGAACTGGAACTGCCTTGGACATTATTATATTATGGCTTTGTGCTCTGTTGCCTGCCTATGGTCGGCAATCTTATCTTGCTTGGCATATAGCCTAGAGTGCCATTATACGACATTTTGTCCGCCAGCCGGTCGAGTTTATTTGTCTGATGGTCGATAAGAAAACCAAAAACCAAAAAAAAAGTACCACTTGGCCGATGGGTGGTATGAGTAATGTGTTGGTTAAAGGATCTGAGCGCGGGGCGAATGAGTAATATGTAATGTAAGCAATTCGATGTGAGTCATGTGACTTAACAACAAACTAACGGTAGTCAATCGACCATAATTTGTATTATCATATTCCGATTACCAGCTGTTGCCACATTTTAGGCGGACTTATCAGCTCCGCTGAGGCTTAGAGACTTAGACAGAGATAGAGAGAGAGAGCGCTTATGTTCCATTAACTATATATAATCGTATTGTATTGGATCCGCCTTCCCCAAAAATGTTGTTAATAAGTATGCCAAGTGTTCATACCTAAGTCTAACAGTTCCGATAAGATAACGACGCTAACGAAATTGCATTTAACGGTGAAGACGCAATCGTCGATGTCTCATTAAAATCTTTCTTATATTAACAAAAGCATGGTATGAGATTTGCGTAGGGAGGCGACAGTGTAGCGCAGTGTACCGCTAATCAACAATACATTAATAATGCTAATGGCAGCCCCAACTAATATAATTGAACTGTTCTTTTGTCTCCTACCATTTGCTATTGATTTTCTGACCGCAATTTTACCATACAATAAGTGGCTATCTGCATTTTAAATGCTGTGTCCTTCAGGCTGACTGTGAGTGTGTGTGTGTGTGTGTGTGTGTGGCCAGTGGCAAGCGTCTCCAAAAGCAACTAGCTTTGGTTGATCTCGCTTTCTCCCCCTTATACTCGTTGTACACTCGTTTCCATTCCGTTGAGTGTGTCTGTGTGTGTGTGTGTGCGTAAGCGAATGCATGTAAGTAAAAAAAAGAGGCCGCTATGTGTCGCTGGTGTGCTGTGCGCGCTCTTGCGTGTTGGCGGCCACCTGTGGGTGGACTCTGGCAGCTTTTTGCCTGTATATTGTTGTTGTTGGTTTTATTGACATGGCCAACTTGTAACTGGCAACTGGTAACCGCTTCCCACGCTCCGGCCCAGCTGGGTTAATATGTGTGTCTAATATAGTAATCAGTTTTTCGTGAAATTGAACAGTTGTTTACTCGCCATTCAACTACCAGTAAAATTCCCCCCTGCATTAAAAATTAAAACTCATATTGATATGTATATATAGGCTTATGCAATGTCTGTCATCAAGGTGATCAAATTCAAACTCAAATTGACCACATGCAGCACTCACATGGTTCACCGAAAGCCTCTGCTCATATCTCCTATCTTATCCAACTAATGAGATCCTGACATACACACGAAGAGCGAGGAAGAATGACGGAGATAAACAAAATTAGCGGGCCATGAAATATGTGCATTAATTGACAACACTATAGATAAAACTTCAATTTACAAAGCATATCATTAGGTACAGATAAGCGAAAGTGAGAGAGCAGCCATTTCACCCTTACCAATTGGACAATCTTGAGAATTCCGGGTATTGTTCTGTAGTAGTCCACATTGAGGCGAATCGCGCCCCAGAAGCCTCCATTATCGCCACCAGAGGGATTCGCGCCGCCAGGTGGCCCCGTTGTTGTTGTTGTTGTGCGCTCAATGTTAACGACTGTCTCGACCATTTCGAAAGCTTTCCTTGTTGTTCTCGATAAACGTTACTTTTGCTGCGACGATTTTAATTTTAAACTATTTTTAAACACACTTAGTTTTCTTTTATAGATGTCGTCGCGATTGTGTCACAAAAAAACAAGACAAAAAATATATGTATCTTTATATGATAGATCTCTTCATACATATGTATGTATGCTACATCAAGTATATACCAAGTATAATATGTGTGTGCTTTTTAAATATAAACTATTCGTATATATGTATGTAGCTGGTTAACAAATAGATCTGCTCATGTACTTCATGTGCGAAAAGCAAAACAGAACTATAACGAAATCGAAATATGAAATATTATATCGGCAATCGTCCACTGCTAACGAGACGCGTCCAACGACTGACGGCACTGACTTTGACTCTGACTCTGAATACTGTCGCTGTCGCAGTCGCAGTCGCTATCGTTGTCGCTGTCGCCGTCACTTCTGCGTCACAGTCTCGGTCGCTGCCTCTGCTGCCAGTTGTCTCCTACCTGTCGTATAACGGTTAACTGAGCGCGCACACACCACAACACCACGCACGCATGCATACCTTGATTGTTTCGTTTTCCAACAGAAAAAATACCAAATAAAATATACTCGCACTCACATACGCACACACACGCACGCGCGCAGATCGCCTAAACAGCCCTTTTGGCTCCACACTATGCCTTCGCTGGCACACATACATACGTAAATACAAATAAATGTGTCTTTGTGTGTATGACGCCCAAAGCTCCGCGGCTCCCAACGAGCCGAACACAATCAAGTTTTCTTCGCAAAGACGGCGGCAGCCGAACGAACCTGAGCAATATATGTAGGTATATTGTATTGCTTTCTGCATACTCAATACAACAATTATACATGTTCTCATCGGTGCTTCGTTTTCCTCTCTCCGCGTTTCTAAAAAAAAGCTCACCAGCAATTTGGATTTTGAGAATATATAATTTACTTTGTGTTTCCAAATAACGTTATTTTTCCAAAGACTTTGTTGCTTTCTTTAAAAAACGTTCTCCTATATCTTGAGTTGGATCATTTACGAATAACTTTTCTTTATTTTTCTACAAAAATATGAATATTTCAATAATGGGCATTAAAATCAATTTTTTAAATTCTCCCAAAACTGTAACGGTCATATTAAGCTACTACGAATATTGTGTGGGGTGATCGTAGTTTTTGGTTTGCGAAATGTATCGAAAATTCACCTTTCCAGTATTTTAGTTGCAGAACAGCAAAAAAGGCCACACTGGAAATTATAGTCACACGGCTTATCGAAAAATGTATCATGTGCAAGTCGATTAAATATTCGATTGTTGTAAAAACTATGAGCAAGAATCCTATTCTTATGTATTTTGTGGCGATTGCTTATTTGAATTACTATTAAATATTATCAAGAGATTAACGGTTTGTCAAACTTTGCAAATTTAATACTATTAAAATTGGGCACGATCAGTTTTTGCAAAATACCAAAAAATTTAACGTGTGACCGTTTGGTGATTTGCAATTTGGTATATTCGTGGGCCATATTTAGTGTGATCGTAAAATAGGTGAACAATTTGCTGTGACGCTGCCATTTGGATTCGGATTTGGGCCCTTGTGTCTCCTGGAATATAATCCTCAAAACAACAAAAGCAAAGAATAACGCAAGTTCTTTGGGAGGACGGTTGAGCACACAAAACAAAAACCAAAAAAAAAGAAGTGCAAAAGTGTTGTGCGTGCGTGCGCGCGGCGGAGACAACAATCGATGTGCCACACACATTGCATGTTTACAAACACAACGACAACTCGGGTTCGCCAAAAAAAAAATAAAATTGCAGCTAAAATACGTATTATAAAAAGTTAAAAGCCAGTAAACGGTACACACACATAGTAAATATTGCAGCAAATAAGCGCAAGCAAAACTGCCTATTTTTTTTTGTTTTGTTGGTGGCCAGTGGCGCCCCCTATTTAGGAGGCTCTTGGTTGGTTAAAGAGTTGAGGTGCTGCCCTCTTCCGCCTCTGCCGCTGCCTGGCTGGCCGTATGTGGCGTTGGCGGCCCTTGGCCAGGTGTCGCTCAGGCGTGCTTATTGAATCCTCAAGTGGTTTCGTGACCTCATCGTTAGCTGCCAGAAACAACAACAACAACGCCAATTCGTAATATTAATAATAATAATAGTAGACCGCCTCGTCAAAAGCTGCTACCCCCCATACAGTTGTCTTCCCCTCAGGTAATAGTAATAATAGCAATAATAATAATATTGACTCACATGTTTCTGTTTTTTTTTTTTTTTTTGCAACAGCAACAGTAGTCATAACAGACGGAAGTCAAACAGCTGCCAAACTTTGGAGCACGCCGCATCAGGTAAGCAGACGGGATGCCACTTATAATACAGATTTATCAGATTTACTTTTCGTCTTTAGCGCTGCCAGTGCAGAGCTGAAGAGCTCGAATTGCATGCCACAGGAGTCGAGACAACAGGACAGCAGTCTTTGAGCATAGTCAACATGGATGGGGAACGGCGACGTCGGTGAGTGAGAAACAAAAACAACAATGAGATCGCCGTTGAACAATGTGCTCAATTATTTGTCGAATTGAACGATAGACAGAGAGAGCGAGAGATTTGCTCAAATAGAATTTACAAATTTAGCTAAAACATCAGTGCCAAACACCTTCCATAATCATGTTCAAAGCGACAGCGACAGCAGCTAGAGCAATTGCAATCAGCAATCGATTGTGATCGAATGTCAAATACCTGTTAATCATTTTAGTATTATTCCGTAGTATTCTCGATATTTGATAGCTTTGGCTTTTCTAGTCTCACAGATCAAGACTGTTACATAGACGGACAAACAGACCGATATACTTATATATGCACACTAATTTGATATAGTCTTTGATATACGATGGTCAGGTTGTCGGCGATCAAAATAACTGGTTTAGTTATTAAACGGAATCATTTTCCTTTCCCTAGAACCTGCGCATTTCTTTCGTTATTTAGACGAGCAGACAGACAAAGTTAGCTGCCTCTTTGTCCGCCTGTAGCTGCTACCAACTCATGATACCCTGCTGTCCTTTTGCAGAATCGCGGGTATATGAAGCGAATGAGCAAAAGCGTCGGGCGACTTTTCATAAATTTGCCATTTTCGCATTAAAATTTGTAAGCAAACCAAATGGCAACGATTCCAAAATGTCGTCAAGTCGTCGACTCGTCGAGTCGACTTTGGCTATTTTGGCTGCTTGAGCTGTTTGTTCTGTGGCACTGTCAGTTGCAGGCGGCGCATCGGATGCGTGTAACGCGTTTCCATTCGCAATTCGTAATCGGCAAATCGCAAGATCGTTGATCGCAATTTGTGACGGACGACGCAAAACCAAAAACAAATAAATAACTGGCTAGTTAGCCAAACCGTTTGCAGAGATTTTGATTTTCGATTATGTGGCTGGTCGATGCACTCCACTTGCTCGAGCCTCAGCGGTACGTTGTTGAGCTCTCCAGCTCCGTCCATGACGTGGATCATGCGAATTCCTCGAGAATATTAAAAGTCAGCGCGTGTGTCTTTAACACAAATACTGCAAGTGCGAACAGTAGAACACAATTTAGTCATTAAATGTGTACTGGCTGAAATCAAAACAGCGCTATGAAAACGCTACTTGTGGGGACGTGGACGACTGCGAGATACCCAGTGTGAATCGCCACAATTGTTGCATTGAATAACCTGAAACTATATTATTCCCCCGATACATTTAATTCGTTATTATGCAACAACAACTTTGAAAATAGTTTGTGTGGACTACACAACAAATATCGCAACTCAAAGATTAGGCTTATAAACTGAGTTCTCAATTTTATTTTCGTTGTCACAACTAGGTTCCACTGAGTAGGCCCAATTTGAGTAATGTCACAAAAATTGTCGTCTCTGTGATGATGATGCCTGATGATTTTGCCTACTTAACGCACAGTTTAGTTCCCATTCTCTGGCTGTATCAAACATTTTAGGATACCATTAATTCTTGTCTTTTTTCGCTTTGTGAGGCGGCCATAAAGCAAGGAAACAAAGAAGGAACAGAACACGGTTTATATGCTGATCGCTGCGATCGCATAGATGTATGATGCAGCCCATTAAAATGCACGGAAATTAAAATTTCGGAATGTGAATCTTGAATTTGTTATTGTTTTTCCTCTTTCGCTTGGGCGCTAACAAAATATGCGTTAAAGTGCTGCGCACTTACAAGAGATAGTCGCGGTCCTCTCACACATGGCTGGCTGGCTAGCTGGCTAGCTATGCGAAGCGCTCTAAAAATGTTCTCTCGTTAAATCTGTTCAAATAAATAATACGATTCCAATTGCGCCTTGTCGCACTCTAGCTATGATGGCTATTTAGGTGCGTGCATAAATTAAATTTACAATTAAATTGTCTCTAGGTGACGATAATGTTGTCGTCGTTATTATCGTCGTCGTCGTCGTCGTTGTCGCTGTTGTTGTTGTTGTTGTTGTTGTTGTTTTTGCTCTGCTGCTGCTGCTGCTAATAATTATGTTGTTGTTGCCGCCATTGCCGTTGAACATTTATCTCGCAGCATTTTTGAAAATTCCACTTTTCCAAGTTTGTTTTGTGGCTGCTGCTGCGTTGATATTTTGTTTTTGGTTTTTCTGTCATGCCGTAAGTGGCGATGATGAAATCACAACAATTCAAACACCTTTTAGTATCAATTTTGCGCCGTCTGTCATCGCTCACCTCTTCTGTTCTCCCGCCCCTTCCTTCTCCCTTACTTTTGCTCCCTCGTTTTGGTGCACCACTCGCCCCAGGTATTTGACTGGCAGGAAACATCGTTTCTCGCCGGCGGAAAAGGATCCCGATCGAGATCGTCCGTCGGCCTGCTCGTTGGATATTTATATTTTCATCAGCAATACTTCAAAGTTTATTTATTGTTCAGCATTTTTGGACTTTGGTGCTAATTAAGTTCTGATTTACTTATCTATAATTGCTCGATCTATGTATATCAATAGTGGTAACTTATAAAATGCATATTTTGAGGGGGCCTATTTCAATTTAATCTCTTGTATTGCATCAAATGTTTTTCATATTTATCATTTGCACGTGTCTATCTATATTTGCTGAATGTGTAATACATATAATATTGGTCAGCATCTTGCTGGACATTCCCGAGCGGAGACGAGATCATGAAGCTGCTTCTAAGGAACTCAATCAACATTTTTGGGCATACTTCGCCATGTAGATAAGCCAATCAGCTGTTCAGTTAGTCATTCATTCATTCCGTCAGTCAGTCTGCGAAGCATGCCAATATGTGTTGTTGTTGCTGCGGCTGCTGCAGAGATAACAGCAACAACAGTGTGATGACGACTGGGAAGAAGGGGAAGAGCGAGTTGCGAAAGTGCTTGTGGGTATGTGTGTGTGTGAGAGTTCTTGAGTTCATTCAGAAAAGAAGGCAACAACAAGAACAACAACACACTAAGCGGGCATGCTCTTGTTTCTCTTTCTATTCTCGTTGTTATTTTGTCTCGCTGTACAAAAAGAAAGCGCGACGCGACATCGCATAAGTAAACCATATCAGTGACTTTGCGTGTCTGTGTGCGAGTGTGCATGTGTGCGTGTGTAGACTCTGGCACGCATTCAAGCAGCAATTTATCAAAGTTAACGGAGAGTTGAGAGTTGTTGCTGTGCTGAGATAAAGTAAAGGTCCCTTCGTATTACCACCCCCTGGCAGAGAAAAACTGTTGTGTTTGTTTGTTTGCTGATACCAGTTGTAACTACCGCTAAAGTTTTCCCCATCCCCCGTCCCCTAAAAAGCACCAGCAGCAGCAGCAGCACTGATAAGCGTGTGTTGTCATGCGTCGCAATTCGTCACCAGGTGACCAAATTGCATTCGCTTCGCCACGCGCCGCTAGAGGTCGCCAGTCGCCATATGGACGCTGTTGGTATCGATAGTAATTATCAGCACTTGATAAACTCATTAATCGTTTTCTATTTTTTGGCATTTCCTCTCGACTCGTTGAGCTAGCGAAGATGCACACAAAAACAAACAAATTCTAGTTGCCCGATTGTCTGCGTTAAAATGCGCGAGGCAGAGCTACAAATGTTTCTAGGAAATTTCAATGAACTTGCCCTGGTGGCAACGAGGTGGCGCACGGGGGGGGGGGGGCGTGTGGTAGGGGTTAAGTAATCAAACGCGCTTTTCCGCAATTTTGATTAGTCATTTGAATGTAAATACCACTGCGAATACGAATGCTGCTCTCTGCCTCAGTCTCTGCGAAGAGTTAATATTTGTTTAGGCGATTATACGAAAGCTATTTGGAGGTAAACAAACAAATTGCCAAATCGACGCTTTCTTTGTGTTGTTGGCAATGACCTAATAACACTACGCCACAAGCCACGCGCCACGCGCCACACGGCACACGGCAATCGCAGCTACTTGATCGCACTCGCACTCAAAGGTGACAAGTCAAGAGTGCAGTGTGATGATTGTCAACTGTTTCTCTGCTCTACCTGGCATTATGATTGTACACTTTCGAATCTCGTTGAGACAATTCGAATTATCGTAATCAGCAGTGGTACAACTCTCAACACACATCTCACAACAGACACAGGCTTATTTTGTGGAGCAAGCTTAAAGACGACTCTGATTAGATTCTTGAAACTAAAAGCATGATGCCAACTCTTGATTCTTCAGGGACGTGTGTGTATACGAGTATATTTCGAATGGTTTATTTGGGAAACAGGAGCAGGAACAACAGGAAATGGTTCTAGCTAGTTTCTATTCACCTTTGCTTAATTCATCAGATATAATTTTGTGAGAGCTAGAGAATTCGAACTTGGGATAAGTATAGCAGCATTATCGTGATGTTTTCTCACTTCGCCATCCGGTGCATTTGCAGTGCGACGACGCTGGAGCGCGAGATGCGCGATCCGACGAGCATCTGCAACGTGGACTGTCTGCTGGACACGGTGTCAGCGCTGGTCAGCGACTGCGATCACGACTCGCTGAAGCGTCTCAAGAACATTGAGCAGTATGCTTTCAAATGTGAGTAGTGAGCATTTAATATTATTATCTAATATTTAATGTACATATCGATCATGTAGATAAACCGCTGGCGCAGCGCATAAATCAGCTGCGCATGAATGTGGATGACTTCGATTTCATAAAGCTGATCGGAGCGGGCGCCTTTGGCGAGGTGCAGCTGGTGCGTCACAAATCCTCACGCCACGTCTACGCCATGAAGCGTCTCTCCAAGTTCGAGATGATGAAGCGACCGGACTCCGCCTTCTTCTGGGAGGAGCGCCACATAATGGCGCACGCGAACTCCGAGTGGATTGTGCAGCTGCACTTTGCCTTCCAGGACAGCAAGTATCTGTACATGGTGATGGATTTCATGCCCGGCGGCGACATTGTATCGTTGATGGGCGACTACGAGATACCCGAGAAGTGGGCCATCTTCTATACGATGGAGGTGGTGCTCGCCCTGGACACCATACACAACATGGGCTTCGTGCATCGCGACGTCAAGCCCGACAACATGCTGTTGGACAGCTATGGCCATCTGAAGCTAGCCGATTTCGGCACCTGCATGCGCATGGGCGCCAACGGACAGGTGGTGTCCAGCAACGCCGTCGGCACCCCCGACTACATCAGTCCCGAGGTGCTGCAGTCGCAGGGCGTGGACAATGAGTACGGGCGCGAGTGCGACTGGTGGTCGGTGGGCATATTTCTCTATGAGATGCTCGTGGGCGAGACGCCCTTCTATGCCGACTCGCTGGTGGGCACCTACGGCAAGATCATGGATCACAAGAACTCGCTCAGCTTTCCTCCCGAGGTCGAGATCAGTGAGCAGGCCAAGGCGCTCATTCGCGCCTTTCTCACCGATCGCACTCAGCGCCTGGGTCGCTATGGCATCGAGGACATCAAGGCGCATCCGTTCTTTCGCAACGACACCTGGTCGTTCGACAACATACGCGAGAGCGTGCCGCCCGTGGTGCCGGAGCTGACATCCGACGACGATACACGCAACTTCGAGGACATCGAGCGGGACGAGAAGCCGGAGGAAATGTTTCCCGTGCCGAAGAGTTTCGACGGCAATCATTTGCCATTCATTGGCTTCACCTACACCGGCGACTATCAGCTGCTCTCGAGCGATACCGTCGACGCCGAGTCGAAGGAGTACCACTCGCTGAACAGCGGCAGCAACAGCAGTGACAACACTGCGAACAACAATCATGGCCACAATCATCGCCATCGTCCGTCCAATTCGAATGAGCTGAAGCGCCTCGAGGCGCTGCTGGAGCGCGAGCGTGCGCGCACCGAGCAGCTGGAGCAGCAGGACACGAGTCTGCGGCAGCAGATGGAGCTGAGCACGAAGCGGGAGGCGGAGCTGCAGCGGATTGCCAGCGAGTACGAAAAGGACTTGGCGCTGCGCCAGCACAACTACAAGGTGGCCATGCAAAAGGTGGAGATGGAGATCGAGCTGCGCAAGAAGGCCGAGGCCCAGATGGTGGAGACGCAGCGCAAGCTGGAGAACGAGCAGAAGACGCGCACGCGCGACTTGAACATCAACGAGAAGGTGCTCACGCTGGAGAAGCAACTGCACGACATGGAGCTCAACTTCAAAAGCGAAACGGAGCACACACAGAAGCTGAAGAAGCAGAACGCCGAGCTCGGCTTCACGCTGAAGACACACGAGGAGAAGGTGCGCGACATGTGCGAAATGATCGAGACGCTGCAGAAGCACAAGGAGGAATTGGGCCAGGAGAACGCCGAACTGCAGGCACAGATGGTGCAGGAGAAGAACTTGCGCTCACAGCTCAAGGAGCTGCACAAGGAGGCGGAAAACAAAATGCAAACGCTGACGCACGATCACGAGCGCACGTTGTCGCGCGAGCAGAAGGCGCAAGAGGACAACCGAGCGCTGCTCGAGAAGATCAGCGAACTGGAGAAGACGCACGCCAGCCTGGACTTTGAGCTGAAGGCAGCACAGGGTCGCTACCAGCAGGAGGTGAAGGCGCACCAGGAAACGGAGAAGTCGCGACTTGTGTCGCGCGAGGAAGCCAATCTGCAAGAGGTCAAGGCGCTGCAGTCCAAGCTCAACGAGGAGAAATCGGCCCGCATCAAGGCCGATCAGAACTCGCAGGAGAAGGAGCGCCAGCTGAGCATGCTCTCCGTCGACTACCGCCAGATCCAGCTGCGTCTGCAGAAGCTCGAGGGCGAGTGCCGTCAGGAATCCGAAAAGGTGGCGGCGCTGCAATCGCAACTGGACCAGGAGCACAGCAAACGCAACGCACTGCTGTCCGAGCTGAGCTTGTACAGTTCGGAGGTGGCGCATTTGCGTTCCCGAGAGAATCAACTGCAGAAGGAGTTGACCGCGCAGCGCGAGGCGAAGCGACGCTTCGAGGAGGATCTTGCACAGCTGAAGACCACCCATCACGAGGCGTTGGCCAACAACCGCGAGCTGCAGGCGCAACTCGAGGCCGAGCAGTGTTTCTCGCGCCTGTACAAGACGCAGGCGAACGAGAATCGCGAGGAGAGCGCCGAGCGGCTGGCCAAGATCGAAGATCTGGAGGAGGAGCGTGTGTCGCTGAAGCATCAAGTGCAAGTGGCTGTGGCGCGCGCCGATTCCGAGGCGCTGGCCCGTTCCATTGCCGAGGAGACGGTGGCCGATCTGGAGAAGGAGAAGACGATCAAGGAACTCGAACTGAAGGACTTCATCATGAAGCATCGCAACGAGATCAACGTAAAGGAGGCGACACTCGCCACGCTCAAGGAGGCCGAGTCAGAGTTGCACAAGAAGCTGTCGCAGAAGGCCAGCGAATGCGACGAGCTGTTGCAGCAGCACAAGAAGCAACTGGACGAGCTGACGCAACAGCGCGCGGCCAGTGACGAGGAGATCGCCAAGCTGGGCGAGAAGTGCAAGAACGAGGTGCTGCTCAAGCAGACGGCCATCAACAAGCTGGCCGAGGTGATGAATCGTCGCGACTCCGACTGGCAGAGTATGTACATCAATTACTACTACATCTACTACTACTACTACTACTAATTATTGTCGTCTTCCTCTCGATTGCAGAGCAAAAGAGCAAGGCGCGCTCCACGGCCGAGCTGCGCAAGAAGGAGAAGGAAATGCGTCGGCTGCAGCAGGAGTTGTCGCAGGAGCGCGACAAGTACAATCAGCTGCTGCTCAAGCATCAGGATCTGCAGCAGCAAAACGTCGAGGATCAGCAGCTCAAGCAGAAAATGTTCATGGAGATCGATTGCAAGGCCACCGAGATCGAGCATCTGCAGAGCAAACTCAACGAGACTGCCTCGCTCTCGTCGGCCGACAACGATCCCGAGGATAGCCAGGTAAGCACGGATCGCTCTCATTCGACACATTCATACACAGCACACACTCACACACAAGTTTCTCTGGCTCTCTCTTTCTCTGTTTTCCCTGGTGTGGCTCTCTCTATCGACTACTCGCTACTCGCTACTCGCTACAACTTGAATATAGCACTCCTCTCTGCTCTCACTCACACAGGACTCGGTCTTCGAGGGCTGGCTAAGCGTGCCCAACAAGCAGAATCGAAGACGCGGCCAGAGCTGGAAGCGCCAATATGTGATCGTCTCGTCGCGCAAAATCATCTTCTACAACTCGGAATTCGATAAGCACAATACAACGGATGCCGTGCTCATACTCGATCTTAGGCAAGTACACCACACCAGCTCCAATCGTTGCCTTAGTAACTTCTTTCCTTCTGCCATCCGACACGCTCTGCAGTAAAGTGTATCACGTGCGCAGTGTTACACAGGGTGATGTGATTCGCGCCGATGCCAAAGAGATTCCGCGCATATTCCAATTGCTGTACGCTGGCGAGGGCGCCTCGCATCGTCCCGACGAACAGTTGGACTCGACGCTGCTTGGCAGCGGCAACGAGGAGCGTCCCGGCACCATAATACACAAAGGTGAGCCAACGATCTTGCTTCCTCTCTCTCGCTCCCTCTCTAACGTGTGCACTGTTCTTATCTCTTTCTAGGTCATGAGTTTGTGCAGATCACGTATCATATGCCGACGGCATGCGAGGTGTGCACCAAGCAGCTGTGGCACGTGTTTAAGCCGCCGGCGGCCTACGAATGCAAGAGGTAGGTGCTGCAGATGAACTATTTCTATTTAAGTCACAGTCGGTAACAGAATTTACTAACGATTTCCGCCCTCTCTGGTGCCCCGTAGATGCCGCAACAAGATCCACAAGGAGCACGTGGACAAGCATGATCCGCTGGCGCCGTGCAAGCTCAACCATGATCCGCGCAGTGCTCGCGATATGCTCCTGCTGGCGGCCACACCCGAGGAGCAGTCGCTGTGGGTGGCCCGGCTGCTCAAGCGTATCCAGAAGAGTGGATACAAGGCGAACTCGTCGAACAACAACAGCACCGATGGCAGCAAAATCTCTCCCAGGTAAAATACACACAGCTAGAAGTTGTCTCTTAAGCTACACATTAGTTGTCCCCTCCCGATCCCCCCCCCCCCCCATTGACGTTGCCAGAAATAAGAAGAAAGAAGACGAAGAATCTGCTGCTAATGTTGAAGGCTTTTTGTGTGTCTCTAATCTTAAGCTAATTTGCTAATTGATTACTCGTATTTATTTTCTTTTCTCGCTTGTTCGATCTACTCGCTCGTTGGTTCATTCGCTCGCCTCACTCGTTCGTTTGTTCGCGCGTTCGTTCGTTCGCTCGCTCTATAATAAAAACATCCATCTATCCATGATCATCACTCAATCATCACACAATGCATTGTGTTATCTCATGACATGCCCTCCAGCCAATCGACGCGTTCCGCCTACAAACCATACGCGGCGATTGTGCAACGCTCCGCCACACTGCCGGCGAATTCTTCGTTGAAGCAATGAAGAACTCGCCGCTGTCCCACGAAGAACTGAAGCGTGAAGAAAAGATGATGAAAAAGATTTGGTTTGCTTGAAGATGCGCAGATGTGGAGCCAAAGGAGATGAAGAAGCGGGAGCAGTTGAAACTGGAGTTGGACATTGTATCTAATGTTTATACTTATATACACAACACACACTACTTACGAGTATCGAGTCGAGAGTATCAACTACTAAAACGATTATTATTACTTAATTTTTAACACGCATACAACAACTACTACTACCTACTACTACTACTACTACTACTACTATTACTACTACCATCTATGAATCGATCTACCTATACTATCTACTCTACTATATACATCTATATATACATATATCTATATATTTTTTGATTAATTTACACAAATGAGAAAGAGCGCGAGAGCAATATGAACTCGTTGAAACGCTTTATTAACCCAATCAATCACTCAATCAAACAAGTTAGTCAGTCAATCAACTAATTGCTTAAATGGCAACGTCAAATGGCAAAAAAACGAGCAAGAACTTCCACAACAATGCGTCGAAAGAACGCAAAAAGCGAAAAGCAAAAAGAAAAGATAACCGAGCTCTTTATTATAAAATGCATAGGTTCGTAATCTAGTAATCTAATTGTACTTATTGTATACCCTAAAACTATATATCATATTTACTATATATAACATCATACTTGAGAGCCCTGCCTATCCACTATGTATGTAAAGAACAGTAAACAGTTGTAGATGCAGTTTACAGTTAGAGATACAACACTTACATTTAGGTATTAACGAATTGTATTGCATTTTGAATTGTTTGGGTCCTCAACAACCACTGGAAAAATGCAGCAGTATAACACCATTTTTTTTAATAGCTCTTAAGCAAACCCAAAGGCAAAAACGCAAAGCATTCAAACTATCGAGTAAAATGTAACGAGTAACGAACGATGAACAATGAATGATGAATGTTGAATGATGAATGATGACAATGTCATGTCAAGTAAACGAATCGAAATAACGCGCTGTAATTATGTAAAGGTATAAGATATCGATCGCATATACATATATAATTTCCATATCTACTATAAACTATATACAACATATAGATATATATATATAGCATGTAGACGGTTGATGCGTCTGTATGTATTGTAGTTTGTGCCTTGCATTTGCATTAGTGTTCTAGCGAATTTCATCGGCCAAATTATCAGTTGTTCTTATGATTTAACAGCTAGACAATGGGGCAGCAGCTCCACTATGTATACAAGTGGATGTCTTGTAATGACCCTGTAATAATATCATATAATTAAGTCGAACTAAGTCCATGTCCATGTCCAAGTCGCAGTGTGGCAGCTACAAAAAAAAAATGTGTATCAAACTTCTCAATTCAATTCCATTTCAAGAACATTTACATTTCAAACATCTAGGCTTACAAATCGACTACATAGATGTGATCGATCAGTCTTCAGTCTTCCACTATGTATATTCCAGACAGACATTGGTGTTAGCGTTGTGTCCTTTTGGAACTCTTTATTTTGTTTTTTTTTTTCTTCTTTGAACACCATGTGAATCGTTGAACTTTCAGGATATGCTTAAGCGAAGATTGAAGCCAGGTCGTTCAACAAAACACTGAATACTGAAATTGTAACGATAATCCATATCACAGTTACTTAAGAATAAGCGAGAAAGCAGCTGTCCGAGTGAAAGAGAGCGAGAGAGAGAGGGTGAGAGAGAGAGAGTTATGAACAGAGAATGCAGAAAAATGGCACAGAGTTTTGTGTAAAGGCTACATTTAAGTATTAAATATCAAATATGTATGTTCTAGTTCTAGTTAAGTTAAAGAAATTATTTATTTATGTTTGTTTGTTTTCAATATTTATGCCGCCATCTAGCGGCGGGCAGATCCTAAAACTAATTCTACACTGTCAATGACGCAACTCTATTATCAAAAACTATCTGTATGTGCGAATGGATGTGTGTGTGTGTGTATGTTTGTGTGCGCGTGTGTGTGAGATTATATGTGTGTGTGTATAAAGAAGAACATTGGACGTGGTTTTTAGACTGTGCCTAGAGAGAGAGAGGAAGAGTAATTGTTACGAATCGAATTGGCTTAACGAGAGACGACGAAGCGAAATCAAAATGAGATCGATAAATCGATAAACCGATATACAAAACATTCTGCATCTATTTTTTTATATTTAGTACTATGATAGAAAACACGAAGAAACTTTGGACGAAAGCGCTGCTTTTTTAAATCATTGTTTACGATTATGACGATTATTATTATTATTATTTTATAAATATATATATTATCATGTATTGACGTATTGTAAGGCCTATGTTTAAAGTTACTTCTAGTTTTACAACAACAACAACAACAAGATCCACAACAACAATCAACGTATGTAATTACATCATGTCTCTGAAATCGAATTGAATTTGCCCAAAAGGTAGAAACACTTCGAGTAAATAAAGTAAAGTGTACAAAAATCGACAAAAAATCATTAAAAAAACCAACGAATGCTTTTTTTTTTTTTGTGTTTTGTGTTCTTATGTTTTGTGTGATTCCCTTCCTTCTCCTGCAATTAGCTATCATCATCACGTACTTCGTTATTATGCGTTATTTCGTTTCTGTTTCTGTATCTTTATACCCGCTACCTTTGGGGTAAAAGGGTAATATAACTTCGTGCCAACAGAAAATGCTCCCAATCAGAATATCTTTGTCTGTTGTCTGTCGTCTATCCTCATGAACAGCTGAATTTTAAAGACTATTAGAGTTTTCATTGGTTAATTAGTGACTGTAATCTTCTTTTTATTTAAACTGTGTAGCGGGTATCTAACAGTCGAGTGTACTCGACTGTAGCTTTCTGTTGTTTTCTGTTGAGGCGTGCTTTGATCTATTGAAGAACTTTTTATCTTGAACACACAGCAATCACACAAACAGCAGCCATCATAGCAATGGCTTAGCCTTGGGCAACACCATACAAACCTTGAGACTGTCCAATCGACTCCTGAACAGCTTTAAGAAACGTTTACGAGCCGTCAACTTCAACAATCACAACAACAACGATAACGATTTATAGTAGCTCTCTGAACTATCCGTAGTCTATAACTATATTGTACTCTACATAGATCTATACATTTTACAGATTGAGCAATACTATATAGAAACTCAAAGTCTGATTTCAAAACGAATGCCAAGTAAAGCGCATTAATTGCAACTAACAATAAATGTCGAACAAATTGTTTAAACACTCTAAGCCTTCTGTTTCTCAATCAAAAAGTTCCAGCTTCATTACTTTTTTAAGTGTATTATAAGGGAGTTCTTTCTGGCCCTGGATTGCCGAGCAGATTTCAGAGACGGATTCTTGAACAGCTCCAAGATCATTAGAGTGGGTAAGTGTATCACAGAATAAAAAGTTGCTTGTATCTCTAGCATAATAGTTTTTTAATTACTAACCACTTCTTTACTATAATAACATTTATTTATCCTTTCATAGATTTGTCTTAAAATGATTTAACAAATAAAATAACCACCCTACACCATTTCCGTTTATGCCTTCCATGGAAGTCTTTCGCTTATTTCTTTCATTTCCACTTCATTTTCTACAAATCTGTCATACATTATATGAATGATCATCACATTTTATTGCAAATTGCGATTGGTAAGTACACAATTTTAAATTTTTTTTCACATCAATCTTCATTTTCTATTTATTTTTTCATGCTCTCGAGCTTGCTGCATCAATCCGATAACAAACTATCATTGTCTCATTGATCATTTGTATTTTAATTGCAGTTAAGGGTAAGTGCTCAATTCCTTATTACATTAACGATCTAATTGTCTAAGATGCCATATGTTTTGGCATATTCATTTGGTTTGCTATAAAGTTTTTTTAAATACACTTAAATAAATTTGATAGGCCTATTTGCTTCCGCGATAGTTCTTTACCATATTTAATTAACATTATTCGAAATTGGATCCTTTGTCATTAACTACATGGTCACATTGTTTCATTGTTCGTCTCTTCAGCTGTGAGGCAGCATTGTTGCAACACACGGTTGAAGTTCGTCTATTGATCGAATCCAAGATAAACGTGTTTGGGGCTCTACGATATTAAATGCGGTGTAATGCATCTAAAATGGAATAATAAAATAATAATGGATTAGCATAGCATTATATGATATAGCTAAGAGATAAGTTTTTAAGTTTTTTTGGGTTTGGGTTTTCATGTCTTTGGAATATTGGCATTTGCATGCGATTTGAAGTCGATGCCGCTGTTGATTTCGATTCCAATTTCGAATTGGTTTCATTTCATTGTCGCTCGTATTTTATGAACTACTTTTGTGTTGTTAATTTGTTATTATTAATTTAACAAGTTTTTTGTTTTTGTCTTACATGGTGTCCGAGGCTCGTCAACCCAACCTGGCTCATAGATGGATTACGGCGACACTCTTCCCTGTGCCCTCTTTCCTCATCTCTTGATCGAGGCGCTGACACTTCGACTTTTGTAGTTCAAGGTAAGTTGGCCAAACTTCCAGCCGAAGGCAGTAAACACGTAATTACCCAGAGTCGTCTATAGCCAAGACGGGGCACGGTGCGGGGATTTAGAGAGACTGGGAGTCTGGGCAGATGTTCTGCAAAGGTCTCGATAGCTATGCTTTATTGCCCTGCCACGTTTAAAGAGAGCCCTCCTCATCATTTATGATCATTATTATTAATATCATTAGCATTATCATCAAGCGCCTCGCCCGCGCTTAGCTTTATCAAATCAGTTCAAGGCCAAAACATAATGGCATATTCAACAACGAGATCTCACTCGCCCTCCCGCTCTCTCTTTCGCTGTCTGTATGGATATAGTATACAGCTGGATATATAGTGGCGTCTATATGCATATTGTATGCAAATGTGCCTCATTTCTTGCTTTCAACTACCTTTTTCTTGAGATTTACATGCTTCCCGCCGAAGCTTGATTTGGCACTTCGTCTCTACCTCGACCACCTCACCTCGTCTTCTCCAAGTCTATCTCCATCTCCACCTACGTCTGTAGTTTCGTAGTGCTTTCGGGATTTACCAGCGTCAGACTAGCGCCCTTCTTTATCTTTATAAAGCAACTATTGGTCCAAAATCAATAAATTAATTACTAAAATACTCTGGCTGTGTCTCCGATTGCTGCTTGCAATTGAAACGTGCTCGACTGGCAGCTGCCCTAGCTTAAATGGTTTCAAATATTTACAATTTTATTTTATCATATATTTTTAGAATATTTGAATAGTGTGCGCTAATTTCTATCATACAATTATATTTGCAATGTTACTCATTTCTATCGATAACTTAAAGCTTTCGATTTCAATGGAATTATCGATCTCATTTGCAGTCCCGTCTTTAACAGCTGTTTCTTATTTTCTTTGTGTTATATCATCGACAAATAGAGTTGCTGTTCGTTGATACCCCTTGCTGGCAGCTGTTTGGCTGTAGGGTATGCTTAACTGAAAGCCAAACCTAAAAGCCAAAGCGGCAACTTCGACGTTGTCGTTGACAGCGTGGCGAAACCTGTCGTTGACGTTGTTGTTGCTGTTGCTACTACATGGCACAAAAGCCCCAAATAGCGTCGACTGCTCTGTTTGCGTCGAAAACGACGGCAACGGCGACGTCGACTGCAGCCGTGAGCTGCGAGCAGCAGCAGTGACAAATTGACTGAAACCAGAAGTGCTCCTGCACTCTTTGCTTTGCATACGAACGAATTTCATGACGACAGTACAGTGGACTGAAGATAGAGAGAGAGAGCCTGCGTTCCCCCTTCGCGCCTCTCCTGTTCGCTGCCTGACTGTGTGTGTTAGGTTAGGGCGGACCGCAACCTGTTAGCTGCCGACGCTGACGACGCTGGCGACGCCAATGCTGGCGCAGGTTGGTGGCGCAAAAAAATATTGGATGGTCGTAGGTTAACTGCATGCAGACGGCATAAGTAACGTTCAGTCAGCCTCTAGAAGTCGATCGTGATCGGTGGCTTAAGCAACACACATCTCTCTAATCTGTTTGTTGTCTGTTGTGCTCAGTCTCTGTCTCCAGTCCTCAGTTTTCATCACATCCACCATCCACACGTGTGTGTTCGTCTCTGAAGTTCAGTTTTTCAGTTCAATACTTCGTGCAGTTTTCGATTTCGATTTTCCAATTCGTTCGCGCGTTTTCAAACACTGTTTTTTTGTTTTTGTTTTTTTTGGCAAACAAATCAAGTTTTGCAAACCAGCAACCAGCGAATACATCAATCAACTACCACCACACACACACACACATTCACAAAATGAAGTACTTTAACATGTGAGTGAGACATTTAAATATTTTAATATCTATATGTATTTTTTGGCCATTTTTTTATATCGATTTTGTGATTTATCGAAGTGACAAATGCAAATGCAAAGTGCACTAGTTTATTTTTTTGGTTTTTCTGGCTGCAGCCAAATTCGCGTGAGTTACGCCGCATTGCCAATCAATGTGCATTAAATGCGGCCAACTTCGCGTAAGTTGTGCACCGCGTTGCCAATGCACTTTTTCGCTTGTACTTCTCGCCGACGTAAAAAAATGTGCAGCAATCTAAATGAATGATGGGCTTATAAATACCTTATAATTAACTACAATTGTGATTCTCTCTGTCGTACACACACACACACACACACACAAGCAATTTGGCCGCTTTTGAGCAACTGCAACGAATACAAAATACAAGAGTTGAACTTTAACATGGCAACAAGCATAAAAAAGACGGCGACAACACACCGCTATTGCTGTTGCAAATGCCAAAGTTAAGCTCATTATGACGATTATGGTTATTATGTTGTTGTTGCTCTGGCATTTGCCGGCAACAAAGAAATGGCAAATGCCAATTCCCAGCTGCCAGCGGCAATCTGTTGCTGTTGCTGTCGCTGTTGTTGTTTGCTGCCAGTTGCCAGTTGCCAGTCCGTCTCACCGTCAATCCGTCTGTCATTGCATTGATTGAAAGAAATGTTTCAAGGTCGCAAGCTGAGCTGTTGCTGTTGCTGTTGGTATTGCTATTATTGTCGTCTGCACGACAGCAACACATGGTTGCTATTTGCCAAAATGGCATGCGAGCTGATCTGGTGCTCCACAGTTAGCAGTCAGGAGGAATGGGGTGGGGCGGGGGGGTGAGGGGGACGTAAAGTATGGATTAATTACCAGGCGTTGCGACTGCTGCTGATTGCTGCGTTGTCTTATAAATTAACGGTTGCACTTTTAATGCAATCTGACAGATCTTGAGGGGGGGATCAGTTTTCATTAATATGTATGTTAAGCGTATGGCGCATGGGGGAATTAATCACTGCTGCAACCAGCAGCGACCAGCGACAACAGCAACAGTAACAGCAACAGCAACAGCAACAAGCGCCAATTTGACGGCGAGATCAGGATTTTAATTTAGTTTCGCTTGCGTTTTTGATATTTATTTTTATTTTAGGGGGCGGGGCCTGACATGTTGTTGTAACTGTTGCTGTTGCTGCAGTTGATATCTTACATGCGTTTCACTTCAGTTTGCGCATTATGCAATACTATTTAAATATAAAAGATCACACCAATGTGCATGCCACAAATCAGAAGAACCAACAAACTAGTGCGACAGAGAGGGTTAGAGCAACAGAGACGGGGACGGACTGCGTGTAAATTTGTTGGTATTTGAACTTATTTTCTTAAGTCGGTTTCAAGGACTTTGCCAAAAAGTGTTGCAAATTGGCAACAAGGTGTTAAACACACACGCACACATACACAGTTGCATGCATTCCAATGCAATTTTTTAAGCCAAACTCAATGTAAGTCACAACAGCAAAAGACTCAGGCAACGAACTTACTGCGAGCAAACTGAATCGATTGTGGAGCGACTGTTGTTGTTGTTGTAGTTGTAGTTGTAGTTGCTGTTGTAGTCGTAACACGTACGCGCACTTGGGGCCGACACAATGCACCGTTATTGAACCCACTTGGCCGACAACTAACTAAGCCATTGCCCAGCACAAATACAGCAAAAGCGGCAGCAACAGCAACAACAATATTACGTTTGCCGTTCCCATTCACCACACTAGCAACAGCAAAGGCACGTTTTATAGTACGTTACGGTAATTGTAGGAAACTATTAAATGAGCGACGCTGTCCCACATTTTGGCCAGTTAAATCGAGTCGATCGATGGCATCTACAATATGCTATATAGTGTAAATGGACATAACCACAGATTCGCCATTAGCAGAGTGACCCGCTTAGCCACGCTTTAGAAAAGGGGGAGGGGTGAAGATGGGGCGTGTAGAGTGCAAAAACTAAATGCTTTTAGTGTTTGTTGTTTGACTCCGATGTTGATGTTGATGTTGATGTTGATGGCGATGTTGATGGTGACGCCGATGGTGATGCCGATGGTGATAATGATGATGGTATTGGTGGTGATGGTGACGCCATCGCCATGAACCAATTCCGCAAATGGAAATGTTAATCATGTGATAAACTATAAATATATAAGAAGTGAGCAAAAAATACAAAAAGGCAAAAAGCGAAAACCGCAAAAAAACAAATCAAGTAAAGTTGTTGCTGTGATTGTTGTTACTGCAGCTGGTTCCGCCTTGCCTTATATAACAGGTTCGCATAGTGTGTTCTTCTTCAGCCTCCACAGCTACCTCGACTCCTCTCCTCCCCCCCCCCCCCCGTCTCGCTGTCACCCTCTTTAAATAGATTCCCTCAACAATTTGGTTTTTTTTTTTGGGTGTGTTGTTGTAATATCGCTCGAAGTTTCCCAGTTGCTGTTGTTGGTGTTGTTGTTGTCACAACCGGTTAACCAAGACGCCAAATGTCATATAGACTGCCGCCAATTGCCCCATGCCCCCTAATCCGCAACAACACAACACTCCCCCGAACTTTCAGGTGAGACTGTCTTGAATTTCGATTAAGAAGCGAGCGCAGAAAGAAGTTAATGATTCCAAACACGCCAGCAACACGCACCCACAACAACAGCTAACAACTCCGACAACAACTTGGAGGGGGCCACAACAACAGCAACATCAACAGCAAAAGCAACAACGACACCGACAACGACAACGCCTTTCACCTTTCCATGGCATGGCACAATTGTTGCATAAGCTGGCAGCGATTGAAAGAGTTGCCGCTTCGCCATGCCACAGTTGACCCTAATCAATGCGAAAAGATGCAACCCGACAGCAACAGCAACAACAACAACAATAACAACAAAAACTGTACAATGTTGAGCTAAAAATAAAACAACACAACTAACACAGCAACAACAAGACAATAACAACAACTGCAACAAGCATGCGACGTGTCAGCTGGAAGCAAAATTCACTTGGGAGTTTTGTTTGTCGTCGACGTAGCTGTGTGTGCGCGCATTTTACCGCTATTAGCCAATTGCATGTGCCGATCATGTGCACATTTCAATTTATTCTGGCGCTGCAACCAACAACAGCAAACTGGCAACTGGTTTACGACTGCTATCGTTGTTGTTACTTTTGCTGTTGTTGTCACCGTTGCTGTTGCTGTTGCTGTTGCTGCTGCCGTTGCCGTTGCCGTTGCCTTTTGCATAAGCACCTGTTTCCTTTTGCGAGAAGGCGCAGCAACAACGGCTGCAACGGGGCGCAGCCCAACTCTGGCCTTAAAGACACTGTGTGTCATGTCTAGTGTGTCGTAGCTGCCAGCTACGAAACCAGTTGGCTTCCCAAGTTGTGTCGCGAACCTAGTTCTACGCTCGCTACCGAAGTGTTCTCGAACATTGCTGAAGTTCGCTGTCTAAGGCTTTTCTGAGAACAACTTCGACGTTTGTCTCTACAGGAAGCAAGTTCGTTGTCTAAGTCTTTTATTTTGTGAGCAAGTTCGCTGCCTAAGTCTTTTGAAGAACTCACAGTTCATTAGCTAAGTTTGATCTATAATAGACAAAATGGCAAAATACAATACTATGAAGAAATGTGTAAGAAATTGAAGAGTCTAGATCAACAAAATCGATATTTAACAAAATACTAATTTGTGTTAGCAGGAGTATAAAAAGATCGTCAAAGTGCTCAGAAACAAGAAAAAAAAAACAAACAGAAACCGAATTTGAAACGGAAAAGAAAAACAGAAGAAAAAAACACAAATTCATTAAATAGATACAGACAGACAAACAGAAAAAAGCAACAGAGGCAAAAACCGAAACCGAAACTGAAACCGAAACTGAAACTGAAACGGGGCGAGATTAGTATTCGTAATCGAATAAATTTAAAATCGAAAGTGAGAGAAACCCGTTTGAGTGACCTTTAGGCATTAATAATAGTTAGCACATCTCTCGGACTGCCAAATCCATATACTATACGCATCGCATACATTTTTTGGTGTTGATCTTAATATATATTGATGGTGCACATGAATATTAATAGTAGTCACATATATCTAAAACAAAAAATACATATTCATACTCATGCTCATATTCATATTCATATTGATATTCATACTTATAATCGTATGCATATTCGTATTAATATTGATATTCAAATTATACGCTGATATTCATGTTCATGATGGCTCACACACATATATATTCATGCATATAGTATATATTTCAGAGCGATTCAGGTTCTCGCCACAACCCGTTAAACGAGACGAGACAAGACGAGACGAGACAACACAACGCGTCGAGCGTAACCTCACTTTTTTCTGAGCGATAACTGCCAATTGCCGCTAGAGCATTTCAATTTGAATCGACTGAAATTTTTTAATTGCCTGGCCGCCACATCGTGGTCGTTAAACAGCATTTTTCAAGAGACTAGAATGTTTCCTATTATATCATTTGCATCAACAACACATAACCTCTAACTTGGCTAGCTTTTTTTGCCACAATTGTGAATTTCAAGAAATTGTTTAATTAACGGTTTGCCATATTATAAGTGCTAGACGCGCTTAACACTGTTAACTTATGCTCTATTAAAGTGCTTGCACCTCATTATTTTACTTAGCAATGTAACTTCAGAGCTTGACTAATTGTTCAAGTAATTGAATTAAATTCTAGTTATTAAATATTTTACACCAAGTGCCAAGTATCAAATTGGAAAATATTTGTATCTGCACATGATAACTCATATTTGCATATTAAGTGAACTGTTTCATTGATTTGTTCATAACAATTACAGTATTATGCATAAATACAGTTTAGTACTTTGAACAACATAACCTCATACGACAAAGAACTTTATGGCATTTTGAGTATTTGTTTTCATAATCACTATGGAAAATGTATTTAATTGCTAGAGCGGAACATTTCGCATCCCCTGAAGTACTGACGAAGATCGAAGCTTGACCGAACCCGTGAATATCAAAGCTCGAACTTAAACTGAATTCCAATTTCCTTCTATTTTGCAGCTGCCTGCTTTTTATCATCGTCGCACTGTGCTACGGACTGGTGGCGGCGCAAGAGGAGGGCGCTCCCGCAAACGCATCGCCAGCGAAGAGGATCGCTGCACTGCGTCGCCCGGTGGGCAAAGCGGTGGGCAAGCCAACAACGACCACGACTGCGGCGCCCGCGCACGACGAGGCCGGCGAAGAGGATGAGTACAATGAGGAAGCCGGAGGCGGCGGCGACAACGGCCAGTATGGCGATGAGGGCGAGGACGGCGCTGCCGCGGCCCAAGCGAGCTCCACAACTACAACAACGGAGGCGCCCAAGAAGGTGGGACCCGTGATTCGGCCATTCCGCTCCAACGATGATTTCCTCAACTCGCTGAAGCGTCGCCAGCAGAATGCCAAGAAACATCGCGCCGAGAAGGCGCCCGTGAGCAAGCCCGCCAAGAAGGTCGAGGAGGAGGAAGAGGAGGCCGCTCCAGCTGCAGCGCCTGCCGCTGCTCCCGCTGCCACTGTGAACAAAGGCTACAAAGGCAACTCTGCATGTAAGTAGCAAGGTGTCTACCAGCTGCCTCATCTGCTCACTCTCACTCTCTCTCTTTCTCTTATCCGTTTTGCGCAGTAAGTCGCCGCAAGCTGACGAAGCCCGTGAAGTCGGAGCCGGAGGCTGACGCCGCCGCCGAGGAGTCCGAGCAGCAGCAGAAGGAGGAGGAGCCGAAGCCCAAGCGCCCGCTTAGCAGTCGCCTCGCTTTGAGGAAGCGCAACTAAAGCGTCCCTCCCCTGTGCTTGCTTATATGCTAAACTATATATATTACTTCTCCCTCATGCTCTCTTTCCCTCTTGCTGTCTCTCCGCACTCTCACTCCCTCTCCCTCTCTCTCTCTCTCTATCTCGCTCACACTCATGGCTAGCTATTGGCAGCGTACGAGCTGCCGTTTAGTTCTTAGTACCCACATACACACACAAACACTCACACAAACACACACGCACACACAGACAGGCAAAGGCATGTGTATGTGTATTCAGCTGGAATACGAATAACTCATGTATGTCTGCACTATTATTCAGCGATCCCCCGCCACCGCCAACCCCCCCCCCCCCCCCATTCCATTTTCATCTACTTATTATTCACTTTATCAGTTTATAAACTATTAAATAAAACAAACAACAAATACAACAACAAACAACAAGAATAAAATAAAACAACATGAAAATATTACAATAATAAAACGAAAATCCTTTTTTTAAAGCCGTATCCTTTAGAATTTCTCAAGGATATGTCTTTTTGTGCCCAACTATCGATGTACCATCAAAAATTTTCAGGATCTCGAAAAAAAAATACACGTGAAATTTTTGTAAGGGGGGAGTATGCAAAAATTTGAGCAAAATCAAAAACAGTCCTGTATCTCGGGCATTTGAAGGACTAGGAAGATGTCCTTTGGCATGCAGACAGTGTTTTTGCTAAACTTATTGAAAATGTACTTTAAAGGACGAAGGACCTCACAGGAGCCGAGATAGGCGTTTTAAGTCACAGGCTCTAACTCGGGAATGTCCTTACATATCCTTGCAAATGATATGCCAAACTGTGCGTATTGATGAGCTCTATCGGATGGCCAAAGGACATTCCATTCGTCCTGCTGGTTCGGAAGTTATCCTGCATTTTGTATTTTCGCCTCGTTTTTCCAGCATATTAATGGCAAATTTACAACCTTCGATAACAAAATATTCATAGGTGGCAATCGATGGATTCCGATATAAATATATCGACTAGGCAAAAATAACGACTTATTTCATTCGTTAAATTCAAATAGAATTCAAGCGAACGTCCGTTAGCAAGGATATAGCAGTTGGGCTTTGGCAAGCAAAAGCGAGTTGAGAAAAAGTAAGTTTACCGTTATATGTATGTTTATTTTGTTGTTTCTTGGTTTTATTTATAATTACAGAACACTGTAAACTAGATGGTTTAAAAAAAATACAATATTTATATATATAAATATATTTATATGTATATATATATGGGAATATAATGCGTGTCGAGCATATATCGAGAGCATGTTATCATTACTGTTATAGCTAGCGTTATAGTTAGTGCTATTGTTGTTGTAGTTTTCTTATACATACGATATAAATAATTGCTATACATAAGTCGGAATTTAACGGTTAGACAATAAGTACAGACTTGGCTAATACATATCGGTTGGGTGGAGGAGGGGAGGGAATGTATATTCGTTGTTCTCAATTCGTCTGCTTATAGATTACATATACATATGTTATTTATATTCGTAAATTCATTTCGTTTATTCGAACAAACTCAAGGGGTGCTCAACATGATAAAAAAGGATTAAAACTGAGACATAGAGAGCAGCAGCATAGTTATAGAATTGTATATATACGTAAAACACAAAAAAAAAGTTATATGTATATATATATATATGCAATGTATTCAGTTTACAGAGTCTAGTCGAGTCGAACATTGCCCCGCTGCCAAATTACGCTAAAAGAGGCGTTTGGAAGACGGGGCGTGGCCATGTTGTGTCCTTCATGGTCATATAGTTGATTAAAGGCACAGATTGCAATTCCTTCGCTTAGTTTACAATTAACAATAACATTCAACTTCAGGGCCGTTAAAATAGTTGAAGCGTAAGCTGGAGGTGAAGCTGGAGTAGCTCCTCGATATGGATGTGGTTATGGAATGTGGGCGAGACGAGTTGAAAGTTAAGTAGCAGTTGCCGCAAACTATTTGGGATGAAAAGCAAAGCCAATCAATAACTAATAATACTACATTATTAACTTGAATGCAAACTAAACAATAAACAGTTAAAAACACACGCACACACACACACACCATCTGGTCAAGAAGACAGTGAGTGCATCCTTTCTGCTGTCGCTGTCCGTTTCCTAGGTGTGATGTCGCGAATTACGCATTAGCGGCACCAGCAGCGACGGCGGCCCCGCCTGCCGCAAGAACGGATGCGCCAGCAACTCAGCTGCTGTGGCACGCTGCGCTGGATCGCGCACAAGCATGCGATCGAGGAAGGATTGCAGACGCGGCGACACCTTATGAGCATTCTTCAGATTCGGCGGCTGCATGTCCCGAATGCGACGCATGGCCTGCAGCGGTGGCTCATTGAAAAACGGCGGCTCGCCATCCACCATCTCAATGACCATAATACCCAGCGACCAAATGTCCACTTCGGGTCCATACGGCAGGCGAGAGATGACCTCCGGCGACATCCAGTACGGTGTGCCTACCAGTGATTTCCGTTTGGGCAGCTCCTGCGACACCTGCGCACAGAAGCCAAAGTCCGACAGCTTCACACGGCCGTCGGCCGCCAGCAGAATCGAGTCCGATTTTATGTCGCGATGGATGACGCCCTGCATGCGAAGAAAAGGACGAAAATAGATTAACATCAAGCGAGGTCCAATTAGGTGAGCTAGACTATCGGACATCCGCTGAGAAGTCTGATAGTCTCAGCTGATCTGACTATGTTCGCCAACAAATAAGTTGACATAAATAGTGAACTAAATAAATAAATAGCTTTTGAGAACATACAAGGTAGTTCAATATGCATAGCTTACAAAATGCATAATTGCCTGTTTCTGAATATCGCGCAAAACGAATCTCAATTAAATAATTGTCGAATAACTAAGAAATGTCGCAAAAAGAAATGTTTTTTAAATGCGCCACTGTTTAGTCGAATATATACGATGATGTGCATTCATTCTTATTTTTAGTCTTTGAAGGTCCTGGCATAATAAACTTTAAATGCATAGCAACATTATTATTATTAGTTATGCTAGCTGGAATAATGGCCAAGATTAAGTTGTTTATGCAGAGGGACAAGTACAGAAAATTATATAGCCTTCTAGCCGACTGTGTAGCATTGACAGGCGTGGACGCCACCCACATATCGAATAACTATTCGAAAATGGAAACCACACAAAACAACGCAACGAATCAGCGACGCAACGCAAAATACGAAAGCGAGTCGCAAAGAAAGTGGTGACAAATAGAAAGGCACATCGACGACAAAAGAGACATTTGGGTTTGGAGGTTGTGGTTGTAGTTGTAGTTGTAGCTGACAGCAGTTAGTTGCATTGTCATGCTGGTCACGCACCTGTGAGTGCAAGTAGGCCAACGCCTTGAGGCACTGCTTGCAAACGGTAGCAATCTGCTCCTCGTCCATGCGCGAGTGCGTCACAATGTCGGTGAGAGCGCCGCCCTCCAAATACTCCATTACCACCCAGAGCTCATCGTTGACCAGAAAACTGGAGTATGTCTCCACAATGTTGGGGTGGTGATAATCACGCATGATGACCACCTCATTAAAGAGCAACTCACGTCGCTGTTGCTTGCGCAGATCCATTTTCTTGACAGCCACTTGACGACCTGGAAGATATGCGCAAACCGAGCACAATTATTTACTTATCCAACAAAATGAAATGGTGCTAAGTTTACCTGTGGATTTATCGGTCGCTATGCAAACGGTGCCCGTTGAGCCCTCGCCAATCTTGTTGAAGTGCTCGAGATTCTCGCGCGGATCACCTGCTGAGACAACCATCTGTAGTGCGGCGCGAAACTGTTCGTGTGTCAAACGCTGCTCCTGTTTTGGCTGCGACTGTGCTGCTTGTGCAGCGGCAGCCAAGGCGGCCGCATTACCGCTCGAGCTGGAGGCACGTGACGCCGTCTTGTTGCCGCCTCCATGTGGATTCTGGTTCTGGTCTTGGCCCACAAGCTTTGGTTGCTGCTGCTGCTGTTGTTGCTGTTGTTGTTGTGTGGCGGGGTAGAGTGAGTAGTTCTGGCCATTGTTGTTGTGTGGGTTGGAATGCGAGTGCGTAGAGCGTGTCGCACTTGCCACTGAGCTAACCGGTGACGTCTGCTGCTGCTGCTGCATGCCTGGATTGCCACGATAGGGATCGGTGCGCACGGCGAGAGGGCCGATGGCGCCGCCGTTGGCATGCGGATGAGCGTGTGGATGGCCGTGTTGATGTGGAGGATGCGCATGTTGACTGGAACTGGGATACAGCATATTGTTGTGTGCTGCTGCCTGCTGTTGCTGCTGTGGCTGCTTGAAGGCCGTTGGCCCAGATGGGCCCGCCTCCTCCTCGGGCACCGCAGGCGGCACGTTGGCCACACGACGCACACGCGGCGGACTCGAGCTGCGCAGCGAATTGGACCGTGCTACATGCGATGTTTTGGGCAATACAATGCCTGCCGTCGACATGCCGCCACCACCTTGTGCGCCCGGCAACATGGACGCGCCTGAAGCAGCAGCACTGACGCCACCCATCATCATCATGGTGCTGCTGCTGCTGTTCAGAGATGTGGTGTCCGCCTTGTTGTTGTTATGATGCGGACGAACAATTGTCTTCAGGTCGAGAATCTCGGTGGGCGTGATCTCCGAGGGATCGACGAGCGGGAGGGGGCGATTGCTCGACTTGAGTATCTGATTGTTGCCCACGATCGAGGCCCATTGCAGTGGGAGACCAACGTATTTGTTTTCCCGCTTGTCGAAGCCCGTGTGCACGCGATGCTCAAAGTTGCTCGGCATCGAGATTAGCGGTTTCTTCTTCTTCTTGCTGAACATTTTTGCTTGTTCCGTTATGGCGTTGTCAATTGCAGCGGCAGCAACAGCAGCAGCGAGCTTCCCTTCTCTTCAGTCTTGCTCGTTCGCTGTTCTTCTTCTGGCAGTTTGTTGACTTTTCTTTTACCCGCCCTTTTGGCCCGACAACGGCGACAAAAGTCTTCTCACACGCACGCACACTATCACGGACTTACACACACGCGTACACACCTCACCCATACACAGACATGACAACGATGCGATTTATGTAGATTTCGTGTTATGCGCTTCGACTTTCACACATTATCATTCGGCTGCCTCGTCTATCAGCACCACATTCTCCAATTGTTTAACATAAATAAATACAGTAGACAATTTGAAACAAAACGTAACTCAATAACAAAAACACAATTTGTTCAACTCAATAAAAATAAACTTAAAAAATATTAATTGCCGATGCTAGCAGTTATCGTTTGCTGTGTTGCTACTCTAGCTAGAGGTGGCGAAACATCGAAGACACTATCGATATATCGTTACGGCGATGTTGAGGATAGTCACCAACATACAGTAAATTATGTTAAGTTTCAAAAATATATGTTGTATAAACACACTTCTTAAACACACTTAAATTGTTTATTTTATTCATATTATTTTCTTATGTAATGTTTAAAAACTGATTGTTATTCATTTGCTACATACAAACATCAGTTATTTACCATTCGATTATTATGACGTCTAGTACATATTTTAGTATATTGATTTCACACCTCATTTTGCATCACTGTGTAAACGTTTACCAAACGCGGCCACTCTGTTCAGTGGCGCATTGTATTTAGGCTTGCATTAATTCTTTTTTTCGTTAAAATTAAAAAAAAATGTCGAAAGCACATCCACCAGAGCTGAAAAAGTAATTTCTCATGTCACATATTTAACAAAAACAATTAATACATTATGTTGATTTGCAGATACATGGACAAGCGGATGATGCTGAAGCTGAATGGCGGCCGTGCAGTCACCGGCATTTTGCGCGGATTCGATCCGTTCATGAACGTGGTACTCGATGACACCGTGGAGGAGTGCAAGGACAACACCAAGAACAATATTGGCATGGTTGTGATCCGCGGGAATAGCATCGTCATGGTCGAGGCGCTGGACAGAGTTTGACCGCCATCCATCCACCCTCCAAAGGCACCCATCATCAGCCAATAGTTTAAATACAAACTTTTTAACATACAAACTAGTCCTAAGTCTAAAACCACATTCGTAAACGTACGCTTTGTATTTACAACTTAAATAAATTCATTTAGATCCAAATTGTTTAATGAGATAATCAGTTGGAGTGAGATGGCAAGTATAGACAGAGAAAGAATCTTAAGATACACGGTGTCTTCATTAAGCATTTCTTCGAGATCATGCAAATCTCGGTTTTCTTTCAATTTAATACTTTATATTTAAGCTGCTGAACTACTTAACGTCTTTTAATCGCTGGGATCAAACGGATCAATATAATCTACATACATTGAATCACAACCAATTTTAACAAGCTCTTAACAGAAATTATTTATTAAACTTAAGTATAACAATAAAATGTTAAAGACATGCATCGTAATCATCTTTAGTTATTATCAGAAATTTTAAGTTAAAAACCGGCTTTTGAATTGTATTTAAATAAAAAATAAGCTGTGATTCATTGTATACTAACTCATGGCTACATTAGATTATTCGATTTATGTCTTTAATTATATTTTTAAAAAGCTTAACATTCATCACTATGAGTGTTGAAAAATTTAGTTCTTATGGAACAAAACGAAAACTGAGAGCTATCCAATATATATCCGAGTGTGATACACTTGTGGTAATCAAAATTGTCCTCCTAACACCTCCAATTTAGCTTCCTTCTACAGCTTAACATAGTAAATCAACCCAAGAATGCTGGAGCATAAAAGCAATCATTGAAGGAAAACAAAGATGCAGATGTATTTACGCTTGTTTTTGTAGACTTTTGTGATTGTGGTTGTTGTTTTTTAATTATTCTCTTTCATCTCTAGCGTGTGCAAACAAAAAACGCTTACAGTAGTCTAAAAAATATGCTTGTTTTTTTAGAGTTTGGTGCAGTGTCCAGACACACGACAGTTTATTTTACTTGGAAATAACAATTGGGCCCGTCTGCTTGGCGGCATCGCGCTGCTTAGCGACAATCTGGTTGGCAATGCGATCCAAATCACGCTGACCAATCGAGCTCAATTTGCGGCCACCCTCAGGGTGCTTCTCCACCAGGCGAGCGTGTTCGAGGGCTTGCAGAGCCTTGCGAGCGGCACCGTCGGCGGCACGACAGAAGTGCGAAGGGTGGACACCGTTGCGCTTGCGGCCACCGTAGATCTTGGTAATAGAGCCGACACCAGCGGGACTGCGATGGTACAAATGACGCAGAATGGAGGCGCAACGCACATAGAACCAGTCGGGATCGTAGGGTGCCAGCTCCTTGAATTTGGCGGTCTTGATGATGTCCATCTGATCGGGCACCTTCAACTTGCCAGTCCTAAGCGATAAGCAAACAAAAACAAATATTAGTTAGTGAGGTTATGTTAGACGCCAGTGTTGTGTACGGACTCACTTCTTAAGGAAAACTGCGACCGCCTTGGTAACGGCGTGCTGGTCAATATCCTTCACTGTGACACCTGGCATCTGCAATTCCGCAAATTGAATAAAAGGGACAAAAAGCAATGTATTAAATCGGATAAACTCGTAAGCATTGTTAAAACACGTTGCTATTCGCAAACGTACACACAGAGCTCAAACACACACATACACGCACGTTCAATCACACATGCAAACAAGACAACAACGTTTAGCAAAAATTCACGCGAATTTCGCTTGCACCACCATTTAATGTTTCATGTGCGATTTGGAAATCAAGATAAGTGGTGCTTTCACTCTTGCACTTTGTGCCACACACATTTTCATTTATTGTTTAGGATAAACAATAGTTTAAAATAAAAAAAAAAAATATATTCACTTAAACGAACGCGAGCACTACCTTTCTTGTCAAAGTCAACCGGAAAAAAGAACAAGGCGCTCGAAGTTGGCTGCGCTTATCGTCACCGGACAAAGGTTGCCACCTAGTGCTACAATTGTTCAGTGCTGTAATGTCACGCATAATCGAATATGCTATCGGCATTAACACTCTTATATATAAAATGTAACCAGCTAGCTGAGCCGTCTGTAGTTTGACATATTTTCGTAATTTGCATATGGTCACACCATAACAAATTTCTTTTAAACGAATATTTCAACTAATCTTGAATGCTTTCTATTATGTTTGTTTTCCGCCTTAATTTCCTTTTTTAAATGCATGCGCATATTCTCAAGATATTTATTATTAATCCCAACTATTTTCATATACATTAGAGTGCTTATTGAGACATCATTTAATTAGCATATTTGTTAACATATCCCAAATTTGTAGGTTTTTGTATCACAGTTATTTTTATTCTATGCTTTCTTTGCATTTGGACCATAGATCAGCATACTCCTTGACTTTGCGATTAGAGTAAACTGCTTTACGCGGCTTACGCCAAGTATTTGGATTCAAGTTGAGCATGCCACCTATGATTTCCAGAGCAAACGTGGGCGGAAAGCGAGCCGGATCCTCTATAATGTGAGCGAAGCCTGAGCAAACGCCAAAGTTAACCCACACATACGGCAATTCTTTGGGAATGACCTTCTGTAGTTGTTGGTTCTTGACGGGAATCAACTGACGATTTGTGCACCATTCCTCTTCGGACTCCTGTATGGCCTTCTTGAAGTAGAAGGGCGCCAGCTCGCCCTGTTCCTGCGGTATGGGAACACAATGAATGCTCATGTGTTTTTGCTTGTGCAGCTTGTTCGCGACCTCGAAGAAGACAACATCCTTTCCCTGGGCTGCAAACAGATGTGTCACCGTCTTGAGCATAGACTGCAACTCCTGCCAAGCATCTTCATCTAGATGCATGGCACAGACGATGTGCTGAAATGGTGTGACCAAAACATGGCCCTCTTGCAATCCCTCAAAGCGTGGAAACTTCAAATACAGCTTGTCACCCAGGGCAATATTCAGTGTCTTATCAAGATTGGGTCCCACACAGTGATGGCAGTTGCTTATGGTGGTTGCCAGCTTTTCGTGCTCATGTACCGCACGCTGCAGCTCCCGCTGCTCGGATCTGCCCTGCGGCTCAGATTTACGAGCGTTATCATTGAATATGTCCTCGAGATCATCGTTGGGATTCTTGTGCTTGGCCAGCATGTCGGCATACTCCAGATTCGAATCGGCAGCTGTCGCATACTTCTCGCGCTCAAACTGTAAGCAGCATTAAACAGGTTACCATTCGAATGAATTGAGGTTCTAAAAAGCTCACCATTTGTTTGATATCATAGCGATCATCGTCAGCAAAGTAACGTACTCGTTCTCCGTCCAAATGTGTCTGCACGCGCTTTTTGTGCTTATTGGATCTGTCTGCGTTATTACCTGACTGACAGCTACTCGATTGCATCAAGGGGCGCACATTTCCGCTGACATCGCTGCGCGTTAGCAGCACGTGTTTCTCGTCTTTGTTTTTCGTCTTGTGCTTCGGATTGGCGGCGGCTTCTTCGCGCAACTTGCGTGCCTTCTCCAATTGCTGATTCAGCTCGGCAGCCAGCTCCACTTTTTGCTTCAGCTCGGCTTTCAAAGCGCGTGCCGCCAGCGCATTTATCTGCTCATCCGTTAGAAGCATAACTTGGCGTTCCTCTTCCTGCTGCTCCAGCTCGTGGTCTTCTTTTGCATATGCATTATCAGCTGCAGCTGTTGCTGGGCTGGACTTTTGCCACTTTGGCGCCTGCTGACGACGTTGCTCCTCATGCTTTATGCCACGCTCGTCCTTGCACTTGTCGTCTTCATTAGGTTTCTGAAAACTGGGCAAGCCGGTCCCATTAGACTGCCAATAGGGATTAAGCTCATATCGACTATTGGTGGGATCATAAGTGTTCTGTTGATGTTCTGCATTGGGTTTGCGCTCTTTAGGCTGCTTTGTAAATGTTCTTAACGAGAAGGTCGTAGATGGCTCAGCCATCCAATCATCACGTTGCAGCGCCTGTTGTGTTGCCTTTTCTGGCTGCCGCGTCTCAATGTCCTCTGAGTGAGTTTCGCTCTGATGGCGACGCTTTTTAGCCTTCTTCGATATATGTTTGCTTTGTTTCTTCGACTTTTTGCTGCGCTTTTTCTTGCTCTTGTCATCGTCAACCGAATGACGACTTCTCGCCTCCACCCATTCTACTGAATCGTCAGAGTCACTGTCGCTGCTGTCGCTTTCGCTGTATTTTCGTTGCTTTTTTGACTTTTTGCGATGCTTTTTGCGTTTCTTCTCATCAGCACTGGACGAGCTTTTCTCGCTGACGGAGCTGTTACACACTAATGAATGTACCTTCTCCCTGGATTCCCGCTTATGCTTCTTCGACTTTTTGCGCTTCACCATGCCATATGAAATCTCCTAATTACCAAACAAAATATTTAAAATCATTTTGCGCCCAATTAATGCAGCTTACTTACCAAGTCATTCGACGGATCTTTGAGATCACGGTTCATATCCGCCATTTTATTATTTACTAATTATTAAGAGCAAAAAGTACAAATAAAATTGAAGTTCCGAGAATGAATTTATAGTAGCTAAGACCAGCTGACAGTTTGAAGCATTCTTTTTCTTCTTCTAGATTCTACCGCACACATGTTATCGATTTCGGTGCTGTCCACACTTCCAGTATTCAGCAACAATATTTGCATTGTTTTGATTGGGTGGCAACCTTTTTGATAGCAATACATATGTGATTTATCGATAAATGTCATTCTTGGCGTATATCTACTTCTGTTTATATTCATTTATATATGTGAAATTTGCAAAGCTAGCCTAATTAGACAACAACGCTTGCAAGCATGCCACTGTACGAAAGCGTGATGCAGGAAAAGCCGCCCATCGTGCTGGACATCGGCAACGCCTACACCAAGTGAGTACTTTTTTTACTTAGCGCTTGACAGTTGGCCGTTGGTGATATCATCATTCCCCTTTCGGTTAATTTGTTGCTTCTGATTTGCAGACTGGGTTTCGCCGCCGAGGCCTATCCGAGGATGATCATACCCACAGAGCTGGTGCTTACAACAACAGGCGAGACAAAGCAGCTCTTCGACTACACGCAAACAGACCAGCTTTACGATCAGCTGGTTGACTTTCTGCAAACGATTTTCTTCAAGTAACTTAGGTGCTGTTATAACTGCTTCCACTTTAAAATTGTTCTCTTTGCTTACAGGCATCTGCTGGTGAGTCCCAAGGAACGAAAATTTGTGCTAGTCGAGAATGTATGCGGGCAGAGCGTCATTCGCGAGACGCTAGCTCGTGCTCTGTTCATGCACTTTGATGTTTCCTCGGTGCTCTTCGTGTCCTCACATCTCACTGCGCTTTCCACGCTGGCCGTGAGCACCGGCCTTGTTGTGGACATTGGGTACAGCGAAACGACAGTGATGCCCGTGTTTAGCGGCGTGCAAATCATGTCTGCCTTCAAGGATCACAGCTACGGCAGTTGCGCGGTGCACGCAGAGATCAAGCGTCAACTTCTTGCGACGGGCGTCAAGGAGTCGTTGCTCTCAGAGCAGGTACTGGAGGACATCAAGCTGCGCACATGCTTTGTGACGACACTGGAGCGTGCCCAGGCCAAGATCAACGAGCAGCCACAGCAGCCGCCGCCTAGCGTCGATTATGCCATCTGTGATGATGATGCAGTGATCCAGATTCCGGGAACACTGCGCGAAAGCGTTTATGAGATACTCTTTGAGCAGAACAACGAGCGCGACAGTTTGCCGCACCTTATCCTGCGCGCCATACTCGACTGCAGTCGCGATGTGCGACGGGCGCTTGTGGAGAGCATCTTTGTGATTGGAGGCGGCAGCATGGTGCAGGGTTTGCTGGCACGCCTTAAGGCCGAGCTGCAGCTGCTGCTCGAGAACGACAACTATTATGCGGCACATTTCCATGGAGAGTTGCAGTTCAAGTTCTATAGTTGCATTGGAAAGCAGAACTTCACGGCTTGGTTGGGCGGTGCTCTTTGTGGAGCCACCGATTTGATACAGTCGCGCTCACTGTCGAAGGAGGCGTACCTACGGCACGAACACGTGCCCGATTGGAGTAATCTGTGCGACAACTATCGATTGAATGGCAACTAAATACTCAATTTCCAATTCATTTACATAAACATACATCTATAATTTATTTCAATGCGTTTTGCGATTACTGTTAAAAGTGAACGTTCTTTCGAGTAGGAAATATTACAATTGTACGAGTATAAAAAATGTAATTAATTGGCGCTTACAGCTACAAAAATATCTAAATAATGCTTACGACCTTAACTTTTATTGTTTTTTTATTGGTTGTGCGTTGAGAAACATTCGTTTCAAGCGATTTGTCGCTCATAAACGGGCTGTCTCGCTAATCACGTTTTAAATGGCTCATTCTGCTTTTTCTTTCATCTTTTTCTTTTTGATATTCTATATAATTTCTATATATCATTACTGTATAAATAATCGTATGTATTTATCGTATATCGTATATTTAAATATAGCCCATTAATGATAGCATCTTAATTAAAAATGTTATGTACTTTTTTCATTTCGGCACTTTTGTGTTTCAACTCTCTTTAGTTTTGTGATTTTATTTCAGTTGTATTTATTTCCATGTGAATATTGTAAATATATTCCGATGTATTTTGGGTTGATGTTATATTGTGTGTCCATTTACAAGATGCATTTATTATATAATAATAACTGTCCTGCCTTCCTATATTGTAAATTCTTAAGCGTCGCTTCAAAACCTACATGCATATATATATGGAGATATATACTATTTAATTATATATATGTGTGTGTATATATATGTGAATACAATATACAATGATATTATATAGTGGGGTTTTCTTTTTTGCAATATACAAAAAAATATGAATAGATATTTTCATATTTATTCCGCTATCTAAAAGAATTGATCTCCCTCTCTCTCATTAGCCCACTGTTCTTAACACAATATTACAATAATAGTATATATATATATTTATTTATATATATAACCGATTCGATTTAAATCTTGGATTTGTTTCGTATTTCACTTTGTTTTCTTAATATGC
This sequence comes from Drosophila rubida, assembly GCA_035046165.1. Taxonomy (NCBI): domain Eukaryota; kingdom Metazoa; phylum Arthropoda; class Insecta; order Diptera; family Drosophilidae; genus Drosophila; species Drosophila rubida. The sequence goes on from JAWNOF010000023.1 coordinate 1,257,959, forward strand.
TTTTCCGAATTTTGAACTTAATATAACCAACAAATATGTTTGTGTGTATGAATCAATAAATAACAATGACGGGGGCCGAATGACAGCAAGAACAGTAATGGGGGAGAAAGAGAGCTGGTAACAGTTCGGTAGGTAAAAGTGTAAAACGCCTGAAGGAACTTTTAGGGCAATAAATATTAAAGCTACCTTCTATAACACATAGGTAAAATAATAATAAAAAAAAAAAAAACTAAACCGCAACTTGAACTAGTGTTTCCCTTTCTCTCACCCTTGCTGTTTGCCTCATTGGCCCTGCTCGTTCTCAGTTGACGGCCGCTTGCTTAACTAGTTTAACAATTAATTTAACTTCAGTCGTGATAGCCGCTCCCCTTGCTCCTCCTCGTCGTCGTCGCTGTCACTTCTCGCTGCCAAAGATCTTGCCAATGTGCGAGTTCTCATTGTTATCCATAATGTCAGCCGCTGCCGCTTTAGCGCTGATACCTCCCAAACCCGATCCTGGCTTTGGCATGGGTGGCAAGTTGGCGATCTGGACCTTGTGGCGAAACAATTGATTCACACTGCGTCCCACCAGTTGTGCGGTCAGCTTCTTGAATATATCCTTTTTGGCGCGATCTACCTTATTGCCCTTGACCGGCGCCACAGAGATCTTTTCATCGAACTTCTGTATGTCCGCCGCATTCACGCTCGGAATGTGTTGCAACACTTCGCTCAGTATGGGGAACTTGGGACGCAGCAGCTCATAAAACTGCACGCCGAGCGTAATCAAGCCCGATTGATTGGCCTCGTGCTGGCCGTGTACCTGCATGCCCTGCAAAACAGCTGTAAATGCGCTCACCGCTTTATTCTCGTCCATTAGCTGTTCGGCGGCCAAAAAGCGCATCACCGGCGCCGCAATGTTCACCGCCTTCATACTGCACATGCCGTCGTTCCAGGCTATCGCCTTGAGCAGCGTCATCAGCATGTAGTTGCTGATGTTCACGTGACGCAGCAGTTTACTGCCCAGATCCGAGATGATGTCCGAAAGCAGCGCTGTTTGTGATGCACGCGTTTGCGGTGCACTGTCCATCGAGTGCTCCTCGTTCTCCATGGCCACAACACTGTTACTGCTGGGGTTTACATGATCAGCGCCAATTTGTCCGCCCACCAGCGCAATCTTCAACACATCCAGGTACTCCCTGGTGAGCGTGCGATTAAGCTGATCTTCAAGCACTTCCTGTGTGTCGGTGGCGTCGCCATTTAGCTGCCCCGACTCGTACAACGCCGAGATGTAAAGCCAGCGCCGCGTCAAACGGTCACACATCAGGGGCGTGAGATGCGCAAAGAGCGGCAACAGCACCGTGTCATAGAAGCTGGGCGGGCACGAGTACACGAACGGCTTGAAGAAGACGCGAATGATGGGACGTAAGCGATAGTCCGGTATGATGTCGATGCAGCTAAACACATTCGAAATTATGGCATCCGCCAGTCCCACCAGTTGATAGAGATCACGACCCAGCGAGGGACCGGCAGAGCCCATCAAATGATAGCAGCCCTCGGTGACCAAAGACATGAACGATTGCATCTTTTCAAAGGCGGTGGGCTCCGTTCTGAGGGTAGTGTCCAAGGGATCCGCTGGCACCGGGCATATTGCCATCAGCAGCTTCTTCTCGTGCTCCAGCATACCGTGTATGTTTCGATAACCGTCAGAGAGTGCTGCCAATGCCTCCGGACGAAACAGTTCGTTGAGCACACGCATCAAATTGAGCACATGCGACAGCAGCGGCACCACATGATTGGTGGCCGGGTTGCGGCAAATAGGATTGCCGACATCAGTACAGCCAATGACAAAGCCGCCGCGCTGCGCACGATCCGGATCATCGGGCCACGTGCATCGCTTAATCACGCCCAGGACAACATGCAACGCGTCCAGGATGCGCATGCGATGCACCACCGATGGGTCGCTCTCAATGTTCAGCACAGGCGGCTTGTCGAGTCCAATGTAGCGCATAAACTGCAGCGGCGACTTGAAGGCGTCGCTAAAGTTCAACCATTCGTCGCGCTTCTGTTGCATGATGAGCTCGATGAACAGCGTCTGTCGCTCAAAGTCGCCAAAGTGATTCGAGATGAGTATCAGCGCCTCCTGCAGCGTCGTTCTCATCAGCCTGTCCAACTGTGCCGACGACGCTGGATCCTTGAGCAAGCACTCCACATGCGTGTTGATTTGCTCGAAGACGGGCAGTAGCAGCAGCGGATATTTGTGCGCCAACTTGACCAGCAGCGAGGCCGCATGACGCCGCAGATTCTTGGCAGCTTTGAGCTGCACACGTTCCTGTTCGTTGGGCGGCTTCAGCACTAACGCGCGAAAAATTTTGTCGAGGACACGCGGTAACAACGTTACTCCACTCATGGCCACACAATTGTTGGGCGTCAGCTGACACGACGACATACTGAGGAAGACGAACAGCGCCGAGATGCATGACAACAGTATGGAATAGATAAGGGGATTTGGCGTCTCCAACTTCAGGCAGTCGTCGAGCAAGCGCAAACCATTCGCCACCGCGGGACGCTCCGATACCAGCAGTATGCGACTCAAGACACCGTCTAGCACACTGACGAGCGCATCCCACTCCAAGTACATGGGGTCCTGCACACTGCAGTTGCCCACATCCTGCGCCGCTTGCGTTAGGCGCAGCCGTGACTGCAGCCACTGTTCGCAGTAGCCATAGGTAATCAAGGGCTGCACCAGTGTCGCCTGGCGAAAGATCTCGAGGAAGTCGGTGCGACAACGATAGAAGTAGACGGCAAACTCCTCCTCGCTGTCGTACTCCAGCTGTATGTAGTAGTCGGTGGTGCCCATCGCAGGCTCGTGCTGTGGATATGGCAGCTTAACGATGCGCGGCGCAATCGTGTGTATCAGCTTGGGAATGTAGTTGACCATCAGGTAGTCCTTGGAGCAGCCGTCGTGCTTTAGTAGCAGTTGCCAGTTCAGTGCAGCACCGTGAGCCACATTCAGTGACGGATGTTGAACGAGCAGCAACAGGCATTCAAACATAATCTCTAGATGAGCCGGACGCTGTATACCCTCATCCTTACCCCACATACCAACCAGTTGTTGGACGAGTCCGTTCAACATCTGCAGGAGTTTCTTCAAGAACGTGTGCTGCTGCTCTATCGACTGAGCGTTACTCATGTCCGCCTGCATTTGGCTAGCCGTGAAAATGTAGCGTAGCGGCTCCTCGCCGTACAACTGCAGCAGCGGTTTGCGTTCCTTCGACTGTCCCTTTCGATTGGTGATCTGGCCCAGGCACTCGGCGGCATTGCACTGGAATGCCTTGTCGTTCAGGAGTATGCAGAGGAAGTGCATGAGTTTGCCATTGCTCGACATGATGTGCTGTATGCTGACCCACTCCACAAACCCGCTCATCGTCAGTAGCACCATTTCGACGACGCGACTATGTGCGTTCGCCTGCTGAAAGTTGCCGAGTTGCGTCGTCTCGCGGAACGCGGTCACATGCTGCTCGATGAGGCGCAAGAAGAACTCGAATATGTCGTTCATATTGTTGTTGAGCGCCTGATACATATCCTTGCGACGCTGATTCGATTCAATCGTCTGCAACAGAGCCACATCCTCTACCAGTCGCAGAAACACCATCAGTACGAGCTCCGTTTGCGACTCGCCAGCGTTGCAGGCGAGTGACAGCTCGGGCAACAGATCGCTCCATTGCTGGGGCCACTCGCGCTTGATCATCTCGACAATGATACGCGAGAGCGCATCCTTTAAATGCATCAGTGTACGATCCTCGGCGGGTCCGACGCCCGAATTAAGCATCTTCATGGCATTGTCCTTGATGTACACCTTCTCCTCGTGGGTAATGCAGTTCCACTTGAACTTAATCGTGTACTCGATCAACTGCAGGCCAAAGTGACGCACCTGCTGATTGAATTGCGTCGGTGAGTTGGCCAAGTAGAGTCCGACTTGGGCGCACATTGGTGACTCTTCCTTAAACCGCTCACAGGCCATGTGTGCCTCAAGGCGGGCCTGTTGCACCGTCAGTGGGTGCAATATCAAGTCCACTGCCTTGGCCAGTTCAGCGGCCAGCGCCTCAGTAACACCGTGCTGCGACATTGCCTTCTGAATGTTATTGTATTATTGTAGCCTTCTTTATTTTATTCAAGCGTTACTCACTAAGCCGACTATCTGTGAGGGGAAAATATGGTTGTTGTTATTAAGTTGAGCTGAGGCAGCGAAACTAAAAGTGATGCAATTCGAGCCATATGCAACTCCGCCATCACTTGATGTAAATAAACAAGCAGAACACAACACACACATGCATGCAAACGCATATTGACACAAACACGCACACACTGCAAACGCATATTTGCGCACGTCTCCTTTTTGCGTTGACAGCGCGTCGCCTTCACTCCATGTGTCAATACACACACACACACACACACGACACTTGCATTTAGGTTTGCTCCCAAATAGCTAGACTTCATACCTCTTATAATTTAAGAGCTAAGTACAAAACTAAATTTCGAGCACAGTCTTGCATAAAAGTGTGTGTAAGTGGCAAAAGTAACGGGAGTCCTTTTTGCAACCAAAGCAACACTTACCCACTCTATTTAGCCGGTGTTGCCGAGTACAAGAATTTTGGCCAACGCCAAATTCTGCCACTGCCGCCACCGCTGCTGCTTAGGCCACCGCCTCTCGTACGCGCGCCTATGTACTTATACGAGTGTGTGTGCAATTCTATTTGGTGAGTGAATTTTTTTATTTTGCGCTAATGCGGTTAGGGCCAAAAGTTATTGAATGAGATAAGACGACGTTTCGTTTTTTCGTTTTCGATTCTTTTTTGTTTCTTTTCTTGTGGTATGCGCCAGCAAACGATCTGCAAACTGGGCAGACGTTTAGAGTGCGAACACGTTTTCACGTTTCACGCCGTTTACCAACCAGTTGGCCAGCGAGATGCCTCGTTCGCAAACAAACAATAATAATAGCAAAACGGAAAAATTAAAAAAAAATTTGGCTTTACATTTGAATTTATTTAGATTACCAAAATGTGCCGTTTTTTTTTGCGGACGGGGGCTACTTTTTTGTCTGCCCGTGGAACGAAGCATGCTAAGTCGATTACAAATATGGGGTGCGATAACACAATACACAACACGTACATCGATAGCACATTGTGATAGCAGTATTTGAATTGCACTTTAACAATTCATGAGTTATTACAAAAAGATATCGCATTCTTATATGTAGATTTATTTGTATCTGCGTAATTTTCAGTAGCATCGCAAATGCACTTGTTTTTCATGGCTGTGCATAACGATAGCACATGCATGTTGTCTATCTATCGAATATCAAAGAGCTAAGGTATGTGTTTTGCAGCACTGTTTGTAGTGCTGGTTAGCAATTAACAAAACAGCCGGGCCGCCCGGCATGTGTGCAAAAATGTCAAAACGAAGCCGCTGTGCCTGCAACTAAAACGAATATACAATTCACATTTTAACGTACGAAATTTACGAGCGCGTGTGGCACAAAAAACTAAAAGAACACAACTTTTGATTTAGCAGTAGGCATTGCTGGATGTATAACGAGAATAACCATTAAAAATGGAGTGGTATGAAATCGAGCTGGACGGCGGGCGCACTTGCAAATTTGCCGATTATTTGATACCCGGCTACAGTGATCATCAGTTGAATAGGCCTCACAACGACCGCGCCATCAATGGTAAGTAGTTACCATACATACATACATACATGCATACCTAGATTTACCATATATTCACTGCATAGCCGACTACATGGGCGGAACAATCAACAGCGGCAAATGGGGCTGGTTGACGCGTCGCCGCCATGCAACGGACGCCAGCTTGTTAATCTGTTCGCTGGAGTGCGGCGATCTCGTAGCGCTGCACACATTCTGGCGCGAGAACGATAAGAAGCCGTCCGCCCAGCGCTACAGTATACGCTGTGTGCAGGAATTGTTCCCTGAACAGGGACTCCATGGACGTATATTACTTGCCGTCTGCTTGGAGCTGGGTCCCAGTCTGGTTAAGACGGACATTGCGATTTACACGCCGACGGGAAGCCAAGTGCTGCGTTACATTGAGCTGCACTCGTTGGGCAGCCCTGTGCGCTGCATGTCCTTTTTTAGCAAAAGCGTTTGTGATCTGTCACTGATGCACAACTATGATGGCTGCCTCGCCTTGGGCACTGAGGCGGGCAAGGTGTTGCTGTTGGATGTGAATGCCAAACAGGTGGTGGAGAATCGTTGCGAGGACATTTATCGGTCGGACAAGGAGCTCCAGCGCGCTCAGCTGCGTCTGCGGCAAATGTCGGAATTAACATGGGAATCTGTGAACGCTCTGCTCAAAGAATGCCACGCGGAAAACACACATCTGATCATTGAACTGGATATATCAAATCTGGGAGAGGCGGGCATTTGCTGCTTGTTGCCGCTGGAGTTTATTGCCGGCTTTGCGGCTGGCCTGCAGGATGGACGCATTTTGATCTATGATTTAAATATCAACTGTGCGCTTACCACACTGCGTCTGCCTGCCAACGAACCGCGCTCTGTTGTCGAGCGTCTGTGCTATATCCTGCCACCAGATGATCCCAAGCCAGGATTTTACATTTGCGCCGTGTACAATCAAGGACACGAGAAGTTGCTGACCACGGTGCATGCCATCAACTTTAAACGCTCGCTGCCGTTAGAGAAGCGACGAAAATTTCTGCTCCGCGACTTCCAAAACTCTTCGCCACGCTTGCGTTTGCTTCTAGATGATTCGCCCAGCACTGTGCTGGGCTGCAGCACTGTGGCGAGCTTTCCGCACGACGTTAATGGTAGCCGAACTTTGCTAACTGTTGTCAGCTGGCATTCGCAGAAAGACCAGAGGAACAAGTTTATCGTATTCGACATCAATCAGTGGTACAAGGATGAGCTGCCAAGCCAGCCATCGAGTCGAAACGAGGGCCAAAACTATCTTTGTGGCTTTGCGCTGAGCGGCCTAAACTCGGGCCTAGCGTTGCAACTTGACGCCAACTCCATTGTGCACTTTGTGTCGATGCAACGTCACGACGCGCACTTTTATCCCAATGCGCTGTCGTTTGGTACGTAAAGAGTGAAGTGATTTGGTCTTCTGCTCTGTCTAATCGCTCATAAATTTCGGCATCTTCCAGAGTGCGCCCTGCTCACCATCAATGGCTGCCGTCGCTATACGCGTGTGGGCGTGCAGCGTCGCTTCTTGGGCGCCATGTGCAGCCAGCGAGCACGCGTCTTCCTCAATCCAGAGCCCTATCAGCAAGAGATTATGTCGCTGTGCCTTATGCCGCAGTTTTGTCAGCATAATCGCGATGCCACGTTCTCCAAGGTAAGATGCCGCACACTTCAAACAGTAAGAAGCAGTCTGTCTCTCGTCAGTGCTTCTCAGTGCTTCGATCCATACTGGCGTTTATTGGCGTTTTATGTTATTGCATTTATGAAATTACTTAGCAGTTTTCAGTAGTAGTTTAACGTAAGCTCCCTTTTTCGGCTCTCATTAATTCCGCCTTCTTTTCTTTCACAGCGCGCCATGTACGAGCTGATCATGTCCGTGGCTCTCGAGCACAACCGCATGGGACTGCTGAAAAGCTGTGTGCAGAGTTGTTTGGACGGCAGCTTCATGTGCAACATGATGAGCAGCACCAAGTTATCGCTATCAATCTTCACCAACTGGCTGTTGCAACGCGCCGCACAAATTAAGGAACGCTGCTCGGAGCTGTGCCAGGGTATCTTTGAGTACGACGCGTACACGTTGGATGAGCGCGAATGTGAAGAGTTTCAGGTTCTGAACACACAGCTGTCGCGTCTACTGCAGTTGCAGCAGTACATCATCCAAACGGGCAAAAACCGCATGGGCCCCGAGATGCTTCAGGATCTCGGCAGCACGACTGACGCGTTGGCCATTCTCCACGAATTTCAGCTCGTGATCTACTGGCTCATCGAGAATCAACTGCTGCCCGACAACGCTAGGTCACCGCTGGAGTTGATTCGCTTGGAGTACGCGAACAGGCGCCGTCTGCACAATAACAGGCTCTACATCGATGAGGTGTTGCAGCAGCATCAGAGTCATCTGCAGCTCGACTCTCCGTATCCGCCGCAATCGCTGCGGACGCTGATGCAAGTGTTCTTGTTGTCCGATGTCCAGCTGCAGCTGAAGCGAGAGTTGCTGCTTTATCTGCTGCTTGACTGGGACGCTACGAGCAACAATAGCGAGCTCTTTGACAACTATGTACTCTCCTTCAACGTTGACGAGTCGCTGATTCGCTGCATGCGCTCTTTTTGGCTTCTGGATCGCGGACAGATTGCGGTAAGTGCTCAGTATTGTTGTAAATTGTATGCAATTGAACTTCAAGGTAAATGTAAGAGTTAGCGGCAGACAGACATTAACAATGTCCAGCTTATTTCATTTTGCGACTGGAAAGATATAAATTAGTTATTCTCTAGGGATTCCGAAGAGCAACGGATTGACTACAACCAATAACTTCGCATCTAAATATCTTTGTAGGCTGCTGTGGATGAGCTGTACCGAGGACGCAGTCACTTGAACAACTTTGCCGACTGGCAGGCCAAACTGCTGCTGGAAGCGCTGCTCGCTCGCGGCGCCGCCAAGGAGGCGATGCAGGTAGCCGAGATGCCGCCGGGACCGATTTCGTCGCAACTCAAGCTGCGCGTGCTGCTTGCCAACAACGACATCCCCCAAGCATTCCATCACGCACGCGTCAACGAGGATGAGCTGGGCCGACCACTGCTGGAGTTCTTCTTTGAGCACTGCATACGACGCAGCATGTTCAAGGTGCTGGGCAGTCTCTGTCTGCGAGAGCACGAGGAGCAGATGATCTATCGATTGCTACGACAGTGCAAGACCCGCAAAGCGGACTCGGTGCAGCTGATACTGCTGCTGAAGCGTTGCAAGTACATCGAGGCCGTGTCCTTCATGGACGAGGTGGCTGACCAGCGACGCCGCTCCGCCTTCGGGGACAATCTGAGCGATGAGACGAGCACCCTGCTCTCCGCCTATCGCACGACCATGGCACCCGTCACACAGTCGATTGCCGGCACCTATTTCCGCATTAGGGATCGCCTGAACGGTCAGCAACTGGGCAATTGTGCTCCCGAACCGTTCAGCTGCCAGCTGGCCAAGCAGAACGTCAACGGTGAGCTAGGCGGCATCTTCCAGAGCTCTGCGCTGAGTGCCCACTGGGCCACTCTGGGCCATGCGAATGAGCCGCGTCCCTTGAACAGCCACAACATGCCGTTTCTGCGCACTGCCGCTCAAGCAGCCGGTCAGCGGCCACAGCATCGTCGTCGGCTGGTGCGTCCCACGCCCTATCAGTACGTGGAGAAGCGTCAGCTAGAGTCCAGTCAGCGTCAGTCATCGCTGCAGCTGGCCAAGCGCCGTCGCGTTGTCATGGAGGCGACATCCACACAACATGTCGCCAGTAGTATCCGGCAAACCATGGTGGAGCAAGAGCAAGAGCGAGACCAGCTACAGCTGCACGATCCGCAGAAAGTGCTGGCGCTGCTCCAGCCACCCGCCTTTCTGTACAGCAAGCGCAACCAGCTGCCTGTGCAAGCGCCACGTCAATCGCCTCGTCCGATAATTGTGAAACGAAGAGTGGAGACGCAGCCTTGCCAGCAGTCGGAGACATCGGGGGCAACGGAACGCAGAAGCTTCAGCTTCAGGCCGCCGATACAGCTGGAGCAGAGGCAGGAGCTGGAGCTGGAGCGGGCGCAGCAGCCATCTGGCGCGGAGGAAGAGGAGCCTGATGTGATCTTTATGGAAATCGATTCGGATGCCGCGTCAGAGTCCGAGTCTGACTCCGAGTACTTGTCGCCGTTGCCGTCGGCCAATGTGTCGTTGCAAGTGGCGCGCCAGGAGGAGGAGCAGGAGCAGGAGCAACAACCAGAGGCGCTGCTAAAGCCTACACCGCCTATGGGCCCGCCAAGTGGACCACAGTCGCGCAGCAGCTTGCATGAGGGACAGGGCAACAGTCAGCAGGGCAGCAGCGGCTTTGGCAGCTTTGCCACTATCCAAATGGCCAGCAGCGCCTCCGCATCGCTGCTGAACAACTTTGTACCTCCCGTTTGCTCCTCGAAGATGTGCGAGGTGCGATCGGGACTGCAGATGACCAATCCCAGCGTCAGTCACGTCAAGATTTCGGAGCGCACCACGATTTGTGGCGATATCGAGGAACCTAGCGTCGTCGTCTCGCCCACGCCATCAGTCTCCGTCTGGGCGGGGCCTCCAACGGCTATTGTGCAGCCGATGATGGCGCGGCTGTTGGACACCACGCTGGGAATGTCCAGCTACGATGTGACGGCAGTGGAGCCAGCCGCATCGCAAACGCCCATGGAAACCATTGATCTCGATGACGACGACGAGGACGAGGCGGAGGCCGAACGCGAAAACGAATCAGTGGCTGTAGCCGAAGCCGACGAAGACGATGATGGGGATGAAGAGCACAGTTCGCGCTCCCGTTCTCGCTCGCGCTCGCGGTCGCGGTCGCGCTCTAGCAGCGAAGAGGACGAGGAGGAAGACACAACTGCCCTGGACTACAACCAGGCCTCGCCGAGCTACAGCATCAGCAGCGAGCTGTCTGACATGTCCTCCTCGGACTTGGTTAGCTCACTGCCCGCCGCCACACGTCAAGATGCGCCCGTCTACTCCATCGTGGTGGAGTCGACCAACTCGATAACCACCTCGCGCTCACCCACCTCCCACACACCGACCTCTTTTCTACCCAGCGACACGAATGTCTCGCAGAACTCGAGTCCACGTGCGCCTCATGGGGGCGCCGGCGACGGCGCATTGTATCGTGCCAACAGCCTCGAGACGGTGGATGATCTCGACACCACAAAGGGCTCGCTGGAGGAGGACGACGATGTGGACGAGGAGGATGAGTGCGTTATTGCACTGGACGGCACTGAGGTGCGTGGCTATGTTGCCAGGCCGGACCCCGTGCCCGCCTGCAGCAGTGCCGAGCTGTTTGCCTTTAAGCAGAGTGACGATGCTGCGGTTGGCATCGCCGGCAGCGAACAGGGCGTGGGCCCGGAGGAGCAGGGAGCAGGAGGGTGCCCCTCGCTGGGAGCTACAGCGGCCAACAGCGACTCGGTGCAGGCGTACACCATCAACTTGGACAGCAGCGAGCCGGCTGAAGAGGCAGCCATTGCAGTTGCCTCCGAAGCGGGTGACAACCACAGTCAGGACTCGGTAGAGACTGTGGCCAATGTGCAGGTCAAGGAAGTGCCTGCAGTAGTCGTGCAGGAAAGCCAGCAGCAGGCCAGCAAAGAAGTCGCATTGGTGGCACCGCTGCAGGTAGACTCCGATTTGGAGATTGTGGAGTGCGAAAGCGAGACAAATCAGAGTGTGTGGCTGGAGGTGTCCGATAACGAGGTGGAGGTGGTGGAAGAACAGCTGCAGCCGAACAAGCAGAAGCCCAAGACGACCAGGAAGAGGCAGCCGCGGAAGAATTTGAAGAAGCAGGCCAAGCCTGAGCCAGAGCCCAATCCGGAACCCGATCCCGAGCCCGAGCCACTACATCCGTCGGGTCGCGTGCTTCGTCCGCGACGCAGTGTGTCCAGCACGCCGCCGCCACTGGAAATCAAGACGCGGCTGCGCGGCTCCGGCAATGCGCGCGACAGTCCCATTCTCACAACACCAATTCGCGCCAGTCCGTTGACGGTTCGCGGACGACGTCGCAGCAGCTTGGCCAGCGAGGATTTGGGCGACACGCCGCTAAGCGCTCGCGAAAGCCCGAGCAGTGTTGTCTCCATGCCATCCACGCATCGCATGCGTCTGCGCAGCTCCGACGCCAACCCGGCGGCCGAAGTGCCGGCTGTCGAATCGAGGAGGCGTGATTTGCGTGCCGGCTCCATGCCGCCACTGCCATCAGCAGCTACAGGACCGGTGTCTACGCCGAAGCGTCGCCAGAAACCGCTGTCAAAGCAATTGGAGGCTATCCAAGAGAATGCCGAGACGTCGTCAGCGCCACGCACACGATCTCGCACGCAGCTCAATCAGTTGAGCCCAATGGAGGATTCAGAAACCAGCTCCTCCTACTCCGTGAGCACGCGTCGGTCCATGCGCTGCCAAAGCGAACCGCTCGACAGTGCCAGCCGTGTCAAACGCAATCTGCCGGCACTGCCGGTCAAACGTGGCCGCAAGTCCAGCGTGGAGTTAGAGTCCGTGGAGAAGACGCCGGATACGATGGCAACGCCGTCTCCCGGTCGTGTATTGCGCGCCCGACGTCGCACTTTGGACTTGGCCAGCGCCGAATCAGCTAGCTCATCACCTGCTCCAGCACCAGCCGCGCCCAGCACTCCTGGTAAGCAAGACTTCGATGATCATGATGGCATATAGTGGTAATGCTTAATTATTCCAATTACTTTTTACTTTGCTTACAGTTAACGAGGCGAGCATGCCGCCCAAGAAACGTGGTCGGCCTTTAAAGCATTAACTACGCTATACATACATTATGCAAATTTAAGTTTTGAGCCAATAAATAAAGATTAAGGATGGATTAAGGAGGACAATTCACATGGGACCCTTTCAAAATATTTCGCGCACTGGTTATCGATAACGCAAGCAACCATTTAGCAATTGCGATAGCAATTTACTTGTTGCCAGTTATCGTCTAAAATTAGTTATTTTTTTTTCGTACACTTGAATTGTCATTTTGTTAAACTGCTTGCGTAATAAATTGAAGAATTTCAAGTAATTTGGCAATTAATCAAGCTTACATTTGCGATAGATACATTGCAATAATTAATATTATTTCGACTTTCTTATTTCCTGGTGTCGGCAACTATTACAAATGCTCAACTGTTTTTCTTTTTTGCACAACAAAAACTTATTTAGACAGTTAAGCACTTGTTCATTATTTTGGCGTTTCGAGTTTTCTGTTTATTACAATTTATGTGGATTGAAATTTTTGAAGCGCAGATTTGACGTTTTAAGTCTTACAATTGTATAATAAATTAGAGTCTGTAAAGCGCCGCTATCAAAGCCGAGATGACTGTAAATCGTTGGGAAATCTCGCTTGCTTTTTCATGTGCAATAAATATATGTAAAAAAAATGATTACAGCTATGTACAGATATTTACAAAAGTGTTTACAACATGGGCGGCAGGCAAGAAGGACGAAAGGACACATTTGCGGTGGATGTCGTCTACGAAACTAAACAGGCTAAGCTTAAACAAGATTTGTGCCATTCACTGGGACCGCTCCAAGTCCACTAGACCAGCGTAGAGAGCTCGTGCAGCGAAATGTTGGTAATGTTGCTCATGTCCAGCGTCGGCGGTATCCCGGGACTAACAGAGCCGCTCAGCTCGCGACCCAGCAGACAGCTTCCATTGGCCGTAGCCGCCGTCACGATGCCAACGCCAATATTGATGGGCTTGGGCGTCGGCGGCGTCGCTGTCGCGGGACGGACGAGGAATGGTGGCGCTGTTGCGGGGATGGTGCCGGCAGCGCAAAGCAACGGATTAAAACTGCCATGCGAATGATTCGGCGACACCGGCGTCACCGAGGTGGGATGATGCAGCAGCGAGTGATGCAGCACTTGAGCAGATGGATGAGTCGTTGTTGCAGGCGCCGGCGCCGTCTGCTGGTGACAGAACTGCGCTGGCAACAGCTGTGGCAGCGTCAACGCGGCCGGACTGCGGTAGCTGATGGTCTTCTCCTTCTGCCAGACAAATACGTTGTGCACCATGGCGCCGCCGCAGAAGACGATGCCAACGCCAATCAGAACGCTGGTAATGATGGCGGGCGTCGAATGGAAATGGTTGAATGTGTAGAGTATGATGCCAGTTAGAAACACAGGAATCGAGATGAAAAACCCACTGACGGCACACGTCCGGCTGGCGCTCGACTTTTCCAAATACTTGTTGTCCCGCCCATCGAACATTGGCGAGCGGAGCAGTTTCACAGCGAACAGGAACTGTATGGCACAGACGAGTAGACAACAGAGATTCAAGGAAAGCGACAGCGCACAGAGGGCCAACGTCACATCATACACAATGATGAAGTCCTCGTTGTTGCTGTTGTTGATGCGGCTCAGCGCCTCCTCGCGACTGTTCGGCGAGATCTTCAGCAGAAAGATGAGCGACAGCAAAGCCAACAGAAGCGACACTAAAAAGAGCAATCAAATGAATACATTAGAAAACAATGTGGAGCAGTGTTTCTAGTTAATCCTCAAGCGTTGCCTGTCAAATTTCCAGTTTAATCAAGTCATTTTGTGTACTATATATGCCTGTTATCGCAATTCAAGTAGTATTTTACAATAGTAATTTCCACGTAATTGCAACAATCGTAAGCACATTGTTATTGAAATATTTTGATTTAAAGGCATTATATACATAGTTCCACAAGAATAGAGTGTGTATGAGTAAACTGGCGATTTATCAGACAATAAGTTCTACGGATTTTACCCAGGCAGAGCAATCCTAGGCTGGTGAGCACCTCGCGTGGTCCTGGTCCATGTTTGGATGGCCTTAATGTGCTGTCCAGATGATTATTAATAGTATTGTTAAGTGTGTTGTTGTTGTTATTGTTGCAGTGACTATAATTGTGCAGAATGTTGTTGTTGTTGTTGTTGCTAAGCATGCTGTGATTGTTGTGATTGGAAAGGAGTTGCTGCTGCTGGCCAGCTGCTTGCAACTGCTGCTGTTGCAATTGATTGCTACTGCTGCTGCTCGCGAGCATGTGCTGATTGGTGTACGTGTGATGATGCAGACTGTTGTTGTTGTTCATGCTGATGTTGATGTTGCTGTTGCCATTGGGCGTGAGTGGCGTTAGCGGCTTCATTGGCGGCATCAGAGTTGGCATTGTGGCAATGTTCAGCAGGTTGGTCATGGCACGTGCCACACCGCCATTGCTGCTGCTGCAAGTGGACGCATTCAACGCACTAATGTTCAACGGCTGCGGCGGCCGCAGGTGAATGTTACGTGCCGTGCTCGCCACAGCGGCTGGCGTTGGTGAGGCGGCAACACCAGCTGTTGTCGCAGCCACCGCAGTCGCAACTCCTGCTGGGCTGCTGCTGCTATTGGCTGTGCCGCCACTGCCACTGCCACCGCCTGCCGCCGAGGCCGTTGCCGTTGCCGTTGCTGTCGTTGAGGGTGTGTTGCTGCTGCTGCTGTTGCAGTTGCTGCTCGCATTACTGTTACAGTTGTTGTTGACGTTGACGTTGACGCTGACGCTGCCGTTGCTGGTTGCGCTGCGCAGCAGCTGGCCGTTGACCGTAGCAGCAGGGGTAGCCGTCGTCGCTGCCAGCGTTGTCGTCGACGCCGACGTCGCTGTAGCATTGCTCGCGTTCGAGGCGTGTTTCAGCATTTCCTGTCCGCTTGCTTCGACTAAATTGAATTGGGGTGAGGCACCTGCTACTTTTTGTGGCTGCTCCTACTCCTGGCCCACGAATGGTTCACATAATGAATGCTTGCCACGGATAGACTACACAGCGTTGCAACTGCAAAACACGAAATGCGGCCAAATTACTACAACATTTCCAATTCAAAATATTCCTTAATTTTCAATTCAAAAATAAATTGCAAATGATTCCAAATCAAAGAATCCACATAAACTCGTATCTCATACTTTTTTAATTCAAATTATTTATATTTTCATTAAAATTGTCTCCTCATAGTACACCATAAATTGCTGAATAAAAATCGAGTTATTTCAACTAATCCGTAAACAGGGAATTGGTTGAGCCAGTCAGTTAATAAAACAATGATTCCTTTGCGCATTTTAGTGCATGCAGCAGGTAGTAACAATAAATTTCGGGGGAAAAAGTAGAGTGAAATATGACAATTGTCGTTTTATTCTTTTTTTTTCAATTTGAGTAATTAATTTATGAATTATCTTTTATTCGGAAAAAGTGTCTTATTTAATTAGTTAATTTGCTCAGTCATTAAGTTATTTAGGAAATTGTTATATGGATTGTAGTTGCAACGGCTGCAAAGGTTGTTGCCTCAAACAACTTTTCACACGCCACAATTAGTTTCCCACGAGTGGAATGCTTGCTACGGCTGTTGTGGGTACAACGGGCACCGAAGACAGAGAGAGGGGGAGCAGATGCAGCAATAACGCGAATGCGATCGCTTAGTCCTTGGCACATTTAGCTGGAAATCACAAATTCGACACTTTTCGAGCTGACCATCACAATTTTATTTTCGAATTGTCGCATACCCTGCACTCAGTGCAAACGTATGGAGTACGTATTAGTAGGAGGTTCACCAGCTACTAGGTGCAATCACACAGGGTAGTGTCACGTTAGCCAAATTCGCGATTACTACAAACGAGTACAAATACACACATACATTATATACATATGTATACACAAACGAACATATTCTAACATCTCGATTTTTAGACGAAGGCAAATGCAATTCGGCAATTTATCGTTACTACTGTGAGAGGGGAGGCAAAACTAGTTTACCTTGTCTTTTAATTGGCTCTGCGACATTTATATAGAATATGCAATCAATATTTTATTTTAATTTTCAAGAATGCAAAATGTGCTGTAAGCTAAGCCGAGTTTATAATCAATAAAGCGGCATCGCATCCACAGATCAGCGAGCAGCGAGTTCGACACACACCAATAAACTGGACGGCGCCAAAGCAAAACAAATGCTAAACACCATTACACACACACGCGCGCGTTTCGAGAGGGAGTGCGAGAAAGGATTGCAATGAAGCTGGGAATCGAAGTCAAAGTTGGAATGTGACCAGAGGCCGGGCGACAAGTGAACGATGAGCGATCACGATCGAGTGACAAACAACGACTATCAGTCACTGTTGCGGTCAGTTTTGAACGAAGTCAATGTAAGGTTCGATATCAGCCGTTGGTTCTAGCCACAGGCGTTGCCACTATTCGCATAACCAGTTAACAAGTAAGCGAACGAACCAGACGGAGAGAGAGCAAGACGCTAAGAAAAAAACAAACAGAGACGCGGTGATTGCATGTGTGTGTGTGTGTGTGCAGAATATTGGCTGGAAAAAGCGGTTCATAGAGAGGTGACTGTGCAACAAACAAACCAAATAACCTGTCTATGCTGCACATCTGCATTTATCTCCCTCTCTTGCTCTCACTCTCCTATGTAAGTGGGATAATTGTATGACTGTATGTGTGGCTTTAACTTGCTAAGCCGCATTCCACGAGTGCCTTCTGGGAACTGGGGAAGAGGGAGCGCGCGCCCGCGCTCTTTTGCATTTGGAGCTCAGGAGCTTGTTGCAGTAACAACTTGCCACATAACAACATTCTGCGGCTTGCCTTTCTTTGGCATGCTATACATTTTTCAATGGTCTACGCACACAAACTCAAATCTTGATTACAACTTATATTTTGCACAACAGTCTAAAGTTTTTCACTGATAATTTACTTTTTTTTTGTAAATTGCCGCCCGCTTCACTCAAGAAAAACGTTACGTTTGTAGTTGCCGTACGTGGTGCAGAGTTGCCAGATTATATTTATTGGAAAATCACCAATCTGCGAGTGTGACCAGTTGTGCGTACGATATTGCCGGTATGCTTAGGAGTTTTGGCACACTGGCGATCAATACATGCTAAAGAGGCAAAGCACGAGATGTTACATCGATAATAATAAAATAATTACAATTTGTAAGTTTCGTATTTCTAATTATTTGTAAAAAACGATTACAGAACTGCTTTTACTACTGCTATTCACTTTAAATTAATAATTTGCAATGAAATAAATTTTGGCTTTTAACCTATTGCCTTATATATATATATATATCTGAATTCGTCTAAAATATAAGTTTCAATATAATAATACGAAAACTGCAAAAAACAAAACTAGCTAGTTTTATTATTTGCTTTCATAAAACATCGCTGCTTAATATATGTAATCGATGCTTTCAAATCGATAGTTTTATCAGGTTCTCCACCTCTAAGTTCCGTACCATCATCAACGTCATTCTGCTCTGAATTGTTCCCCAAAAAAGTCATCACATAGTTTAATTTTCATTGAATTGTTTATTTATCGTATAATAATTGCCACTGCCAAAAGATAAAATATGACTGACCCAAGCAAATTATCCGTTGCTGTGGTCTGTTCATCGAACATGAATCGGTCCATGGAGGCGCACAATTTCCTCGCGAAAAAGGGTTTCAACGTGCGCTCCTATGGAACCGGTGAACGGGTCAAGTTACCCGGCATTGCATTCGACAAACCGAATGTATACGAGTTCGGCACTAGTTACGAGCACATCTACCGCGACTTGGAGTCCAAAGACAAGGAATTGTAAGTATTTGACCATTTGCTATAGATTTAAAATCTATAACATTTCCTCCGTCTCCAGTTACACACAAAACGGCTTGCTACACATGCTGGACCGTAATCGGCGCATTAAAAAATGTCCCGAACGCTTTCAAGAAACCAAAGAACAATTTGATATTATCATTACTGTGGAGGAGCGCGTCTACGACCTGGTTGTACTTCACATGGAGTCCATGGCCGCCGTCAATAATCGACCCGTTCATGTACTCAACGTAGACGTTGTGGACAATGCCGAGGATGCTTTAATGGGCGCATTTCTAATCACAGATATGCTCAATTTGGTAAGCCATCTATGTACATATATACCCGCGATTCTTCATGGTATAGAAATGACAGTCACAAATCCTAAATATAGTACTAGATTTCAATATCAATATTCCATTTGATGCCTATGAAATACAGTTGTTTACGGATAGAGGCAAGGCCATAATAAGTGATTGCTCGAGAATATACTTACAGTGACTCATAGATTTATTTGATGCTGACTTGATGCGAAGGTTAAGCACAAACATTGTAACTTTTTCTTTCATCGCTCATATAAATATGAGCAAAGTTGGTCATGATAAGAGCGAAATTAATAACAGCCAAAGCTCAAACACAGTGTTCTAAATGTGTTCACATCATATTTGTCAATAATGGAAAGATTGTCTGTTTATTAAAGTGCTCACCGAGATTTCAAATCGAAAAAAAGATAGGATATTTTTAAGCAGTGTCAATTCTCGAAGACATTAGATATGATTTAGGATAAAAGGTTTAAGTTAAAAATTTCAATGTGTTGGCAATCAATATAGATGTAACAATTTTTCAATCTGCATTTTCAGATGGCGAAATCAAATGATATTGATAACGACATCGATGAGATGATACAGGAATTTGAGGAGCGGCGAAATCGGGTTATTCTGCACTCCGTGCTCTTTTACTGACAGCCGACGTTTGGTCACAGCGGCACACTTCCAAACAATCACCTGCGCTCTACAACAACCACAAGAACACATAATTGCAATCATCATAATAACAACAACAATCGATACATAAATAACGTGATTGCTCTTATCGAAATGATCGGGACTATGAAAAATGTAAATAGGAAGAGCAGCTCGATTAATGTCGTCAACAACAACAACACCATGCATGTCGATCTTAACACAACACTCATCACTAAAATCGAATTTCCAAAAAGCGATACAATAAAATTGTAATACTATGTGTTTACTGCATGTGCTATATATATATATATATATATATGTATATATACGCGGCTTAATGACTCTTGTCCTACAAAAAAATCGTGCGTGCTAAAAAAGAAAACTTAATGTAATTTTATCTTGTTCTCATCGTTTTATTCCTAGTTTGAATGTAAATATAATACAAAAGAACTACTCGAATGGCTTATAATGACAACAGATCCTATACATTTATCTATTTACAACCATAGTATGTATGACCATACTTCAACCTTTTGGTATCATCAGCTTTTAATTTGGTTGCATTAGTGCTACACATTTAGCTATTTCCCCGCTAAATTTAGCAATGGGCGGCTAATACAGTCTGCAATAGGCACAGATAATCTTTATTGGATATTTTCTGTTACGTAGTTAGATTTAGGGCAACACTACTAGGTCTTATTTTGTTGTTTTGTCGTGTGACTTCAGACACCTGTTCACTTGTCTGTTCAGTATCTGGTGGTGAGGCAACACTGATAAGTGATAAGCAGAGTCTTGGCATCATCATCAACCCGAGTTTCTACATATGCATGCTTGTGTACAAATGTGTGTGAATCACCAGCTTTCGACAAAGACCTCTAAAAATCCTCTGTTGGTGGTAATCGTTTTATTTCTCTGATAGAGCCACATTGGCATTGCATGACTTAGCATAGGGAACTAAGTATGTGCACACTTAATCACATACATATGTATGTGTGTGTATGCCGAGAGAAGCTATTAGTTGCTTGTAAATATGCACATAAATAAAAGAACATATACTTACAGAGGTCGTGATAGGCCTGAGTCTCTGTATTTGTGTAATCGCAAGCGTGACGTTGCATTCTCTCACATAATTTTTTACAGATTTTAAATTTTAAATTGTGGCAACTCTGTCCGCGCTCTCTTACGCATGTTTGTGAGTGTGTAGTGTGCGGGCGTCTATGCACAACAGAGAACCGGCATTGCGCCGCATTCAAACTGAAAATATAAAAAGTTTTGTGCGCTCTTTTCGACTGCTGCTAAGTGTTGTTGTAATTGGTAGCATTGTTGGTTTGGTTGGTAGTTGTTGTTGGCGTTGTTTGGCGTTGCCCATTGCCGCAGCCGCAGTCGCTGCTTCATGTACGCTGCGCACATTTACTTTGGCGCATTCGCGCTGCGATCGTGCTAAGCTCAATATCGTTACAATTTGAGGGCTCCAAGCAAACTCAATAGCAACTGACCGAAGCAAAAAAAATTAACTTTACGCACCGCACCACACACTGATTGCAGGTAGTCAGAAACATAAGAAAAAACAAAAAAAACAAATCCCACTCACGTTGCGCTTGCGTGCCAGTGTGCCTTTATGTGTGTGTGATTACTTGACCTTTATTTTTTTGACTTTTTTTCGTTGGTTGAAAGCTTAACAAATTTCGCCGTAAAAAAATAAATAGCAATCGCTGAAAACAAGTTAAACGGAAAACACGATCTCAGCAAGCGCATTTTTTTGCTGTTAGTCAATAATAAACAAAACGAATAACGTAGCTTTCGAAAGTTAACGGACAACGAGAGGAACAATCATGAATAAAGCTGGTAAGTGTGAAATAGTAGTGATGATGCACCTGAGGGGAAGAAGAATGTGGGTAAATAGGTCAGGTCCATTCACCAATACAATCTAATGTTTAGGGGGAATGGAAAGAGAAAAATAACACTCACCACGCATTACTTGAAAGTGTGTGTGTGTGTGAGTGCAGAAAAAAGTGTTTACTCTGCCAACACACACATGTGTGTGGCGTGTGTGTGTGTGTTTGTGTGTGTGCAGGCAAAGCGCGCCCTTCAAATGAGCGTTCTTTGGCAAAGGGTCACCTACAAAGCAAAACGGCGACCGCTTGCTTGCGCTTATCGCAATTTCAATCATTCCACCTCACTCCGCAATTATCTATCCAGCAACAACGATGATTCGACGAGTTCTTGCTGCAGTGGTTGTTGCGATGATGTTTTTGCTACAAGCACATTCACTCCAAAGATTAAAACAACAAATAACCTTACAACTTGAAAGTTAAAGCGAAATCGTGAGCGCTCAAGAGTTAGAGGGCGAGTGCGAAGGAGAGAGCGATAACTAGAGCGAGCGTACGCATTGGCATTGACAATTAGCCAATGTTAATGACATTGAACGTTTGACAAGTACATGCACACATACCTACAATACATGCATATGTTTGCATGATATGCTTAAAGATCATGCACGCATACATACCCATATTCACAAGTGTTTGAGTGTGGTGGACACTAGCCGACATACAACGAACAGCGAAAGATCAGCTTAAAAATGCATTTCATTAAATATTGTAATTTAAATGTCTTACGTTCTGGGCTTCGAGGGGCAGGTAGTTATAGTGGTGTTATAGCACGTAGAGTGCAATGTGAACTGAGCTGAGTTCGCAGTTCGTTGCACATATATATATTCTATTTTATCGCATCTTTAGTCGTTTCCCCATATGAACATTTCAAACCAATGCGATGAGCTCGACTGTGCGATATCCGCAAATTGTTGGGGATTAAAGTGTGACTATAACAACTGTCGGAAGCAGCAGGAATCAAATCATCCTAAATAAATTTGCAGTGAACACTTTTTTTGTTTTATTTGTTCAGCCCCTAGCTTTTTGCTATAACAATTAAAATTGGAAAAATTGCAAAAACAGCTACTATAAAAATTAGCAGTTTAGTGGTAGCAAATAAAGCCGAATAATTAAAGTTTCTTATTCGAGCGAATTAAAACCATTAATACCCTCATAAGTTCCAGTTGACAGGTATATAAATCGCGCGACCAAACCGATTTCCGATCTGTCGTGTCGTTAGTTCGGTTCGGTTTTACGGGGTTCGGGTTTCGGTATAAGTTTCGGGTTCTCGCGGGCTAAGGGCAGTTGTTATTGCTTTGGAACTTATCTAGCATTTAGGTAAGCCAAGATACTATAGAATAAATCGCTGTTAACGCCATTTGAAAGTCAAGCTAGAAGAGAATTGCGATTTATTACGTATTGGGCAGCGCATCGAGCAACAACTGAACAGCTCCTCACCAACAAATCGTCAGCATCAAATTTCTTAACTGACCTCTATATTGTACCTCGATCATTGATCGTTCATCGCTGAGGATAAGGTTGCACTTGTGGGCTTAAGTCAATTGAAGGTCATACTCTCTAATCTCATCTCCCTCGTATCTTTTCTCCCTCAATACTTCGCTAGGCAACTCCAATATCTCCGGCACCGGGACTCTGGACCTAATTATCAAGTCCCTCAAGTCTTCCACAATGATTTGCGAGGGCACGCACTTCGACGGCAAGATTCCGCACACGTTTGTCGTCTTTGGTGCCTCGGTAAGTCACAAAATGAGTAATGATGTCCTTTCTTTCTCAGCATTTGTAAACTACTCTCCTTAGTTCTTTTCCTGGTTTTGTTTTCCCTGATCATCATTTGCTCATATGCTCTGATGTTCGAAATTTTTCTTCGTCAACTAAATTTCTTCAGCCTTTGATTTGTTCTCAACTTCTCTGATTCTGACTCTTCCTGAACTTACTTCCTTAAGTTGCTCAGTTCCTGAATTTCTCGAATTAATGTTACGTTATTTCATAGGGAGATCTGGCAAAGAAGAAAATCTACCCAACTTTATGGTGGCTGTACCGTGACGATCTTTTGCCAAAGCCCACGAAAATATGCGGATATGCGCGCTCTAAGATGACCATCGAACAGCTCCGCTCGAATTGCGACTCTTTCATGAAGGTGCGTTCCCACTCCCATTTGGAATCCATACTAATCAGTTACCGTTTCTAGGTGCAACCCAGCGAGAAAGCCAAGTATGATGAGTTCTGGAGCATCAACAACTATGTGTCTGGTCCCTACGATGGTCGCTCCGGCTATGAGATGCTGAACCAGCAATTGGAACAGATGGAGAACAATTGTAAGGCGAATCGTATATTTTATTTGGCGTTGCCGCCCAGTGTCTACAACCTGGTCACGCTCAACATCAAGAACATATGCATGTCGCGCATGTAAGTCTCTTGGAAACGACTCAGTTGCTTGCACCCCTCCTAATTCCACTTTGCTTATTCCAGCGGCTGGAATCGCGTGATCGTGGAGAAGCCTTTTGGCCGGGACGATGTCAGCTCGAAGGCGTTGAGCGATCACCTGGCCAGCCTGTTCGACGAGGAGCAATTGTATCGCATTGATCACTACTTGGGCAAGGAGATGGTCCAGAATTTGATATCCTTACGCTTTGGCAACAAGATCCTCAGCTCGACATGGAATCGCGAGAATATCGCCTCCGTTCAGATCACATTCAAGGAACCCTTTGGCACCCAGGGACGTGGCGGATACTTTGATGAGTTCGGCATCATTCGGGACGTGATGCAGAATCACTTGTTGCAAATACTCTCGCTGGTCGCAATGGAGAAACCTGTGTCGTGTCATCCGGACGACATACGCGACGAGAAAGTCAAAGTGCTGAAGAGCATTCCGGCGCTGGAGCTGGAAGACTTGGTGTTGGGCCAGTACGTGGGGAATCCGAAAGGCAGCACCGATGACGTTCGCACTGGATATCTAGAGGATCCGACCGTGTCAGATAGTTCAACAACGCCCACCTATGCTCTGGCCGTCATCAAGATTAACAATGAGCGCTGGCAGGGCGTACCATTCATTCTGCGCTGCGGCAAGGCGTTGAACGAACGCAAGGCGGAGGTGCGCATCCAATACCAGGATGTGCCCGGCGACATTTTCGAGGGTAACACGAAGCGCAACGAGCTCGTCATACGCGTCCAGCCCGGCGAGGCGGTCTACTTTAAAATGATGACGAAAAGTCCGGGCATCACTTTCGATATTGAGGAAACCGAATTGGATTTGACGTATGAGCATCGCTACAAGGATTCCTATCTGCCCGACGCGTATGAGCGTCTCATCCTCGATGTCTTTTGTGGCTCGCAAATGCATTTTGTGCGCTCCGATGAGCTGCGGGAGGCGTGGCGCATCTTTACGCCCATCCTACACAAAATCGAAGAGGAGCATACGAAACCCTTACCCTATGTCTATGGCTCCCGCGGGCCCAAGGAGGCCGATCGCAAGTGCGAAGAGGCCAACTTCCGTTACTACGGCTCGTACAAATGGCACGGCAGCAAGTCCAGCGCATTCGAATAGATTACTCTCGATTACTATAAGTGGGGCACCATGTGGGAACTTGGTGCCTAAAATTCTGTTATTGCACTTTATTATTTCGGTTGGTCTTACAATAGGATTTTGTATTTAATACTATTTTATAAAATTACATTTGGAGTGTCCCTTAAGCACATTAAATCCGCATTGATTCTACATTTCTTGAACCTCGTCTCGGAAACAAATATGCATTGATCTTACAACTACCAAATAATTCATTTATTATAAACCCGACTTTCGTCGCTATGGCACATTATGAATGTGTCGCTCGATTCAAGCAATCACATCTCAATCAATCAATCAATCGTCCTGACTGACGCCGAGATCAACAAGTGGTCGAAATGAAAGCAGTATTTAGAACAATTGTGTTAAATTATCATTCTGACTGCCTAACTAAAGTTGACCTTTTTAAGTATGGCGTTACGCAATTTAAATGTGGAATGTTATTATTTACACTATGGTAAGCAGGTAATGAATTGTTAACTGTATGTGGTCGGTGGCATAACATACTCGGGCGGCTGTCGCATCGGCAGCGCATCCATCTTAACGTAGTCCATAACAGTAGACTCAGGGAAAGACTGACTGACTGATTTACCGACGCCGCTGTCACCCGCAGGCAACCGCATTGGTGAGAGTTCTGTGTAGCCAGCGTTAAAGTTGTGGATGTTATCGGCGCAAGTGGTGTTAACTTTGCCAGTGTTGTTAAGGATGTACACACTCTCTGCGACGGTAGTGCTGTTAACGATGCCGGCGTCTGTCTGAGCACTGTTAACGATAGACAGCCGCTTAACGGTCACCCTGTAAACGTCTGGAAGTTTCTTGCGAGCCTCAGGCTCCGAGGAGAACAGCAGCTGATTCGTTTGCTGGTCGATGAGGACGCCAGGTGGTAGATCCACCTTAATGTCGGACATGTAACGACATTTGCGTATTAGACAATATAATAGAATACCCAGCACGCCCAATGCGGTTATGCCCTCAACGCTGCTGCCCGACGACACGTCATTGCATTGTGCAATGCCATCCCACCAGACAATGCCACCAGCGGCTGAGCTGCTGTAGTTCCCTGCCACGCCCCATCGATTGGATCTATATGAATCATCCTGGCTTAAAGCAAACAAATTCTGCAAACTATTCGTATTTATTGCTTCCAGACGCATTGAATCTTGACATCGGCCAGCGTCCGTTGTATTTGAGACACACCAATAGACAGTGTAGGTGAGTAGATCGGTCGTCGTACTCGGCGCCTTCCAGCGCAGTTGATGTGCTTTTTTGTCAAAACACAACGATGTCGGCTGACGATCCTTGGCGTCTGCTAGCTGTGATATCACTATACGGCTGCTATTCTCCGATAACCCAACGTTATTCTGGCTCCGCACTGTTACAATATAGGTACCGCTCCTGGGTGCCCATGCTAGCAGACTACTGATGTTAGCCATATTCGATTCAACCTGAATGTTTGATCGCCTGTAAAGAATGCAGCATCGTAAAATTCAATCAATACTTTGAGGTTGCCTTTGAATGAGTAAGGAAACATGATTTGCTGCAGATTATCGACCAGAGTCTACATAAATAACATAAAAAGCAAGCAACCCTCGCATGACGGCATTGCATAAATATGTTAGTAACGTCAAGATAAAGGGCATTTACAAATAAAGTGCAGTAATGCATGGATATGGTTCTGAGGAAATCAATTTACGCGTGTTATTGTAACGACTTTCGCACTAACTGTTGTTGCCGCAAGTAAGGAAAATGGAAGGACTATATTTACAAATATGGGCAAAGACGTAATAATAACACGACTGAAATTGTCAATTATATTAATAAGCTCAAATTAAAATGAATTGCAAATAATGTGCTGCATGTTAAACATTTGAATTTGATTGAAGCGCGCGTTATCGAAACGAAATTGATAGATTATCGACCGTCACTACACGTCTCTTCAACAAAACGATGTTCACAGACTATCGATCCGTGTGCCCGTGACTACACGTCTCTACAACGAAACGAATGTGGCGTACTTACGCGACTGGGCTTTTTTCCTGGCCCCTGAGCAGCACGCTTACGCTATAGGTGAAATTGTCGCCGAGATATTCGCTCGTTTGGAGTTGCTGCCAGTACACGAACAAAAGTTTGCGATCACTATCCACAGTATATGCATTTGACCACACAAATGGCGCACGTGCCGGAATAGCGTCCGCCGTGCTAAACTCGTACACAAAGGGCTCACTCCACACTGCTAGAGGGTCATCGAGCCGACGCCGCACGCTCAAATTGTAGTGCTGATGCGGCAACAGCTGTGATAGGCAATAGCTGTCGCGCAACAATTTGTTTGACATTAGTCGCTGCCATTTGAAATCGCCGAATCTATTGGGTGGCTGAACTTGCACATCGTACGCAATGCCAAAAGGTCTATGATTGCTCTTTTGTTTTTCCGACCATTCCAGACAGATGGCGTTGCTGCTACGATTCAGGAGTTGCAGCCCCTCTCCGATGGCCGGCAGCACAACACACTCAATCCTGGAGCGCCTAAATGTGGTATTTAAGTCTCCTATAACGTCAGTCATAATGATTGTCAACTCGAATTCCGCGCGAAACTTATCAAATATACCGCTGGGCACAATGCACTCCACTAACCTATTGTCGGGTTTAATTAACACGCAATTGTAGATCCTATTGTAATACTTCATCTGGTACGTGGTGTTGAGATTCATCTCAAATGCGCGAAGCGGCACATTAAAATTGCATTTCAGCTCAGACCCATAGACGTCCAGAAACCGGCAAGCAAAGTTTGTAATATTCAGCCAGACGCCAATCGGGAAATTGAGCGCCATCAGTCCCACTCCGTCGCAGATGCAGTAATAACCATCGTGGGGACCTTGCGCCTGCGCTGATGTCACCTCATGGTAAATGGCTGTGGAATTCAAGTGGCGAGTCTCCACGCGTTTGAAATCCTGTGTCTCCAAATATATCTCTTTGCCCTCGGGACATTGCAGTTCTGTGCGGTTGGCGACCCAACAAGTGACATTGTAGCGATCGCCTTCGCGCAGCATATTCCTTGACACTTGCATGATTACATTTGAGTTTTGCACGCATTCTATGCTCACAATGGCGACCGTGAGCGCAATTAAAACCAAAATATTGACATTTGCCTCCATTCGCCAGCATTCATAACAACCGACCCCGAATCGGTTCTCGATAAGCACATATATTTGTATATATATATATATTTATAAGCGCTGGTAACGCGTTTCGTTTGTTGATTCGCGAAGCAAGCTTGAGCGCTTGAAGTCAAGAGTCAGACTACGCCAGAACGTGAAATGGATGCCATATATATAATTTTGTTGACTTAAATTATATGATGCTGCTTATCTGCTCGATAACTCCCAGTCGAGCATACTCGACTGCTGCGGTTTACTGATTTGGTTGTGATTGATCTGGGATTTTGCACAATTACATTCTGTAAAAACGTAAGCGTAAACAAGGATCATAGTTCACTTCCAGTTAATTCCAAAGAATTCCCGAGAATGGAGAAGGTCTGGTATTTCTTTGCTTCTCTTGCTGTCGCTCTCCCTTTCTTTCTCTCTCTCTTCCCCTTATCAGCTGAAATACCATTAACTTTGAATTATTTGTACATACATATGTACATGAAGCGCAATTCAACATAATTGTTCGGATTATCAGCTATTTGGGAATTGAAACATTCCCATTGCAGTGTAACATGTACCCGCAATGTTAAATGATCATATCAAACATTGTATTCATGGAAACGCCAATTTTGTGGAATTGAATATTGCAAAGCGAATACATGAGAAACAAACGAACGAGCACATTATCGATACATCGTCGCTTCTGCGTCACTTGGTAGGGTTCAGAATAGAGGAATAGTACGCAGAATTTCGCAATAATCGCCATAACAAATTTGCATGGCAGAGTCTTGTTGGCACTGATATTATAAATCGCCGGATATGTTATCGATATTAGTAGATAACGGCATTTCCGAATAATAACAACGTTGGTTTGAACTTAAATGTAATTTTAGATATTATTCTTAAAACTTGTCTAGCGCTTTTACCCATCTCGGACGTGGGTAAATGTTTTAAAAGTGTATTGTTTACATATAATGTAAGTGTAAGCTATAGTTAATTGTTATGTTTCTGTGTGTAGTCAGGCATAGCTTTCGTAATTGTAAAGTAAATGATAGGTCACATAAAAAAAATAATAATAAAACAATACTAAAGTGTGTGTGTGTGTGTGTGCGTGTGTGTGTGTGAGTGCGCATCATCATCAATCAAAAACACAGGGGAATCAAAACGACACAATCCACATGCACACCACGTCCATCTAATCCTTTTGCTGCTTTGACGATGATTTGCATTTGAAAACTAATACGAATATTAAAGTTGAATATATGATTGCGCATCTGAATGTCGAGCACGTGTGCTCATCATCATACGGTGTCGCGTCGCTCATCATATGGTGTCCGGTGTCGCAGCTATCGGTCGACTCATTTTCTAGTTGCTTACAGCATATGGCGATTGTGGGCAATGGCATTCAGATCCTGCGGCGTCACATAGCCGCCAATATTGGGATGTGGCTGCTGCTGTTGCTGCAGCAATCGCTGATGTTGCAGATGCTGCGGTGGTTGAGTGTAGCTGGGCACCGTCGGCTTCATCAGACCGCCTCGTTGCAGCTGCTCCATGGCCGTATAGCCAAAGCTGTTGACGGGCGGCTGCGGCTGCGGCGACGTTATCGTCGTAGGCGTCGTTGCAGCAGCTGCTGGAGCAGCTGCTTTGAGCTTATGCAGATCGGCAGCCTGCACATAGTTGCTGCTGCTGAGCAAGTGCAGCGGCGGCGGCTGTTGCACAGTCGCTGTTGTTGTCGCTGGAGTTTGCGGGTGGCGTGCCTGTTGCAGCACTTGCACAGGCACATAACCGCTCAGGGGCAAGCTATTGGCATTTGGATTGCTGCTATTCGCAGTCCAGTTCTTCATCTGCGTGGGCTTAATATAACCCCCAGTGGCGGCATCATCAGCAGCAGCAGCAGCAGCAGCCGCCGCCGCCGCCGCAGCAGCAGCTGTAACTGCAGACGTTGGGTGCAATTCAGTGGCATGCGCATTAATGCTATCGTCGTCCAGATAGTTGCTCTGGCTCATGGACATGTAACTGGCCGGCGGCAACGATGTCACCGGTTGTGGATCCTCTTCGTAGGCATCTAGACGCTCCATGCAACAGCCGCTGCTCGATGAATTGTTGGCCAGCAGCAGCTTGGCGCTCTCATTGCCACTGCCGCTGAAATCGTGCGGCAAGTCCTGCGGCGAATACTGTGGCGGCGAGTCCAAGCGACTGTCAATGATGCCACCAATAATGCCACCATTATTGGGCCTATCCCCCGCCGTCATGCCGAGGCCTAGTGCGCTGCTCTCCATGGGCTTCTTGAGCGTTTCCTTCAGACCGGAGGGCAGTTCCAGATCGATGTCTGACATCTTTTGATACTTGCGTATGGCGGTGTGACCGACGCCGAACAACACAATGACAATGACAATCAGTTGGACGCTGGTGAGCAGCGCCTTGGTGTTGTTACTGCCGTCGGGCGAACAGCTAACTTGATGCACCATCCAGCTGGACTTGTGCAGGCGATACAGCGTCGCATTCGCATAATTCTCCAGCTGCTGCCAATCGGACGCACTCAGCGGCGGCTGTGCGGTACACTGTTGCCTCCTGGCGGACGTGTAGCGCAGAGAGTTGTGCTCCTCCAGCTCTTGCTGCTCCTGCTGCAGCTCCTCCACATTCACTGCGCGCACCTGGTAGTAGAAGGTGTGCATTGGCGTGCAAATGGGCGTCATCATCACGCAGCTGCGATTCTGCTGCCCGCTTATGTAGCTCGAAATTTGGCTTATCACGCTGTTGTTCTCGTCGCGCTCCCGCACCGATATCTCGTAGTACTCCAAACGCCCTGCCGGCTGCAGGGGCGCCGACCACTCCAGCGTCATGGTCTCCAGCTTGTTCTCTGCACTCAGGTGCGACGGCGGCGATGACACTGCAAAAGCAGAGCAGAGTTGTACATAAATACTAATGCTCATCACAATACTAACTGCTCAAGTGTGTATTTGTTTAAGCTGCTTATTAGTTGCTGTCAAAGCTGAAGCTCCAACAGAATGACTCAAGCTCGCAAGAATCACAAATTACAGACTTACCTCCGACGGCGGTGCGAAAGCGAACAACGTTGCTGGGCTCGGAGCTGTAGAGCGTGCGCGCCCGAATGCTGATCTCGTAGTAGGTGAAGGCGGTCAGATTGCCCAACTCGTAGGTGACCAGCTTCTCGTTGTCCACCAACTCATCCGTGGAAGCGGGCAACTTGAAATACTCCGTCTTGTTGTGATGTCTAAAGCTGCCCTCATACGCACGCACCACGCCGTTCGCCTTGAGCGGCGGCTTCCACGCCAGGATGACGCTAGTGTTGCCGACCCGCGAGTATTGCAATTGACGTGGTTGCGTTGGCGCCGCTTCGCCGGTGCGATTGATCAGCTCGTCGCTGTACTTGCTGGCTCGCGAGCTAGAGTACATGAACATCTTGACGCTGTAGTAAGTGTAGGGCTCCAGATTGTGAATGGTATAGTCGACGGCATTTGAGTCCAGCACCTTGGTGGTACAATTGTCCGGTTTGCCCGCAGAGCGCTGGCAATAGGTCAAATTGTAACCGCTCAGGATGGCGGGACAAACGCGTTCCGTGCTCCATTTAACGGCAAGCGAAGAGTTTGTTACCTCCTCGATGCACGGCTCCATTTTGGCCAGGTCATCGGAGACATCGCGGGTGCAGCTCATCCAATGCATGCCCGTATTGCGATTCACATAGTTCGCCGAGACTGCCATGTTCAGCGAGGTCGACTGAGCACTGCGTGTGGTGAACTGCTGCCGATCCCTGGCCACATGCTCAAAGTGAATGGAGCCATTGCATTTCGACTGCAGTGCCGTTTTCGAGTTGCACCAGAAGACCGTGTAGTTTATCAGATCACTGCTATTGTTCGGCTCCTTCCAGCTCAACGTGTAGCTGGCATTGCTCGAGTGGTAGACACTGCGTATATTCTTCGGCTCCCTTTGGCTGGTGTCGTCGCTCGTGATGGGGGGAATCACCAGGCGACTAGCCTCCACCGAGGTGTTCACATTGTTGCTGCTGCGTATAAACAGCTCGTGCTGAACACTCTTATTCCAGTTGTCGATCGTGGCCGAGTTCATGTCCATCTTGATGTTGGTGCTGTTGCTGCAAGCACAAAAACAAAATTCGTTAATCCTACTGTGGTTTGTTTACCCCTATTTTTTCTGTTCACTGTCCCAATATTGAATCAGAAAATATTGTTAATCCATCAGTAAATTGGAATGAACTTCGCAGTTCCCGTACAAATGCAGTTTCGCCTATCCATACAATGAAACATTCTGTTTATAGGGCATATTACTGTAAACACTCCCTCGCCCACTCAGCGCGTATTTATTTTTTTTAATATTTACTGAGTAAAAAGTGTTGTTTGATTTGAACTATTGTATGTATGTAGCCGCATCAGATACATACATACATATGAATAAGTGCATAAATACTTTGGAATTTCATGAACACATAAAGCAATTTCAATTTCTAAAAAGTGCTCATCTATCCTCCATATGTTACTTTTCAATTACATACATCGTTAAAGCGCATTTCGCCGTCACTGCCTCCTCAGTCCACCCCCCTCATCACACACGCCCGCACCAATTATGAAGAAGGAACGCGAAGTAAAGCAACCAGAGAAATTCAAGGAATTTTTAAAAATAAACAATTTTCAAGAAATTCATGCTCACACACACACACACACACACACACATATATAGACAATACCATATCTGTGTGGGGAAATCTTGCGAATTGGGTTTAGAATGTTCCATCTATCTCATGCATACATGTATGTATGTACATACATACATCATCATATCATATCGACTTGTTTTACTATCTAAATTACGCAGAACAAAAGTCAAAGACGCACACATACATATGCAGCACCAGCCACTTGCATTCAATGCTATCGATTATCGATTATCAATGATAGCCAACCAAACATATTTATTAGCATCCAAATGTGTGGTAACACTTCCAAGAAACCAAAACCAGTGGCGACTGCACGCAATATTAGAAACGACATCGAAATCAAAGTTGAAGTCTGGGAATTGCTGCGACTCGGAATTCGATTTTTGTTGAATAAGCAAGACTACGAAACGAACTGGAGAATGGTGAATTTTGTACTTACGTTAGCGTGCCATTCACGCGATATTCGCTGATCACATAGGTGAAATTATCGCCATTCTGTTCCTGTTTCTCCAGCTGCTCCCAATAAACGGTTAACTGCTTCTCCGATGAATACACATAGAAACTGCCATTGGTAACGCGTGGCGGACGATCTGGACGCTCGGGCGCAGTATAAAAATAATAATTCAACGGCTGACTATAACGCGACTTGGTTTTGTTAATGCGCACGCGCAGCTCTAGCAGGTATTTGTAGCCCGCATAGGGGAGCTCGGTCAGGCAAAGCGTATCATAAACAGTCGACGAGTTGTTGCGCCACATGGGGCGAGTGATGGTCGAGAAATTCTCGGGCGTTACTAGCACTGACCAGAGGAAACCGCCAATGAAATTGCTGCGTCGCGGCATTATCCAGCCAATGCAAACAGAATCCTTGGTGCGATTGAGCTCTTTCAACTGTTCGCCGGGTCGTGCTAGCAGCATACGCTCCATATTGTTTACCTCTACGTATTGTATTTCTTGGCCCAGCGCATTGGTCATCTCCAGACGAAAATAGAAATATTCATTGAATTTGCGATAAGTTTCACTGGTGATATTACAATTCACAATGGGCGCACCATCGAAATTGCAGTCGATGTAGTAACGGTAACTGGAATTCTTTTGGGTCTCGAAGCTGACATTGTACTTAGTGATGATGCTGTTTTTGGGCGTCGTAAAATTGCAGAACATATAGTCCCAGTTGTAGCTGGTGCACTCAAAATCTTGCACCTTGGCGGGTGGTGTGCCAACGTAGACCCGCGACTGATCAATGCCATTCATGTCGCACATGCAAACATAGGCGGCGTCCTGTTCACTTAGATTGTGGGCGGTGAACAGAATGCTGGTGTCGTTCACATACCAGATGTACGGCTGGGTCTTGTAGACGGTCTCCTTACTGCCAAGATGTGTGGACATCTTGAAATACAGATGCGAAGCGTTGCAGGTCTGTATGATTTCGGGTTGATTGAAGTATTCGGTGTCAATGGTGCAGCTAATATTGAGATCACTGCCAATTGGCAGTTCCACGCGCTGCGGCAACACGAGTCCAGGTGAACCCTTGTTACTGAGCGCCAGTTGGACATTGAAGACAAGCAAAACGAGCAGCACAATTGCCATTTTTGCTCCTCTATAAAATATAGTGTTCACCATCATCTGCAACACATATCACAAATAATAAGAAATAACTAAAATGTTTAATAGGGCAACACTTGCACGGCACAGAAAGCAGTATGTACACACCTTGCGATTCAACAGAAAATACCTGGGTATGAGGCACTTGTTGGCACACTGGTATTGGTAATTCTTGGAATCCGTTTTATATTTGTATGTTACCAAATTCCGAGAACTGATTTTTATGGCATTTTGATTCTGGGTCCGTTTCACAAGTTAAACGTTTGCTATTCCCAAAGTTGCACTAGTTAAATTCACACAATTCGGTAATTAATTATTCAAATAACAGTCGTCGACGTATTTTGTTGTTTATTGTTGCGTTTTAATAAACAGTATGCAACCGTTCGCTTTGCCTTATGCGTTGCCTGCCTGTCTTTTGCTTTTCGTTTGCTTGTTGCGTCAGTGTGACCAGTCTGTGTGTACGTATGGCCACCCAATTTACGACAAAAATACTAAACGTTTGAATATCACTTGCCTAAAGTGCCGCACCTTGCAGAAATGCAACATTGTGGGTGATATTCGGTAAATTAAGAAACGGGTTGTATATGCGAAGCTCCACAATTATTTTCAACAATATTTAATATATTTATTACAATATTTATTTAATTTAAATACAGTTGCTGGTTTTTTTTTTATGTGTTTTAGGTATTTTCAAAGAATTGGTATTTGGGCACACACATCTTCTCGTATGTGTGACGTTTATGTGTGTGTGTGCGCGTGTGTGTGTCGTATGTGAGAAAGTGACGAATTAGTTTTCATCAAATGGAAAATAATTTAGTTTGAAAGCACGTATAAATTTCAAAAGGCGCAGCAACCACAAAAAACGCTTGCAAACAACATATTATTTGAAGAAAAGGCAAAACTAGCGCTAGAAAAATAAACAATCAAAATGGCCGAAGGCGGTAGTAAACGCATCAACGTGGTGGTTAAAACGCCAAAGGACAGGAAAACTGTTGAAGTCGATGAGGATTCTGAAATAAAAGATGTGAGTATTGCAAATGTAATTCTGGACAATTGCGGGGTATTGAATGCGGGTGCAAGTCATGTGTGTGTACATTATGAGTGCGTGTGAGTGTGTGTGTGTCTGTAATAAAACATAATTATTGCGGCTACAAAACATGAAGCAAGCCTTAAGCCAAGCAAATGCAATGGGGTGGGCACACTTGTGCTGCCTGCCCAGTCTGTGTAACAGACAGCGAGCGTGAGTTAATGTGTGCGCATATAATTGGAAAGGTACAGTGCATATTTATTGTAGCGCCCTCACTTGCTGGCTGGCTGTCAAGGATGTCAAAGTGCAAAGTGTGTATGTGTGTGTGGGTTCTCATGCTAGTATATGCATTTATATTTTGGTGGGGCAACATTGGTGGCTGTTTTTACATTCTTGTGTTTCTTTTTTCCACACTAGTTCAAAATTCTGGTAGCACAAAAGTTTGAAGCTGAACCGGAACAACTTGTGCTGATCTTTGCGGGCAAAATTATGAAAGATACCGATACACTGAAGATGCACAATATCAAGGACAATCTAACGGTGCATTTGGTGATCAAGGCTCCGACGCGCACCAACGAGGCGCCTGCTCGTGCCCCTGCAGACGTACGCCAAACTCCGTTTGGGCTGAATCAATTTGGCGGGCTCGCTGGCATGGAGGCACTCGGCGCCGGCTCAAATACGTTCATGGATTTGCAGGCGCGCATGCAGAATGAATTGCTGAACAATGGCGACATGCTGCGCTCGTTGATGGACAATCCGTTGGTGCAGCAGATGATGAACAATCCGGAGACCATGCGTCAGCTGATTACATCGAATCCACAGATGCAGGATCTGATGCAACGCAACCCCGAGATATCGCATATGCTCAACAACCCCGATCTGTTGCGCCAAACCATGGAGCTGGCGCGCAATCCATCCATGTTACAAGAGCTGATGCGATCCCATGATCGCGCCATGTCTAATCTGGAGTCTGTGCCCGGTGGCTATAGTGCGTTGCAGCGCATCTATCGTGATATACAGGAGCCCATGATGAATGCGGCCACCGAGTCATTCGGTCGCAATCCCTTTGCCGGGCTCGTCGAGGGTGGCGGCGGCGGTGTAGCCAATCCACAGCAAGGCACCGAGAATCGGAATCCGCTGCCCAATCCCTGGGGCGGCACTGGCAACCGTTCGGGCGGCAATGGCAGCCAGTCGGGTACAGCGGCAGCTGGGCCAAATCGTGGCGGTGATCAGCCCCCGAATAATGTGCTCAACACACCGGCGATGCGCAGTCTGCTGCAACAAATGGCCGATAATCCGGCACTTATGCAGAACCTATTAAATGCGCCCTATACGCGCTCGATGATGGAGTCCATGTCGCAAGATCCCGACATGGCGTCCCGTCTGTTGAGCAGCAGTCCGCTACTGTCAAACAATCCACAGCTGCAGGACCAGGTGCGGCAGATGATGCCACAGTTCATGGCGCAAATGCAGAATCCCGATGTGATGAACATGCTGACCAATCCCGAGGCCATTAATGCCATACTTCAGATTCAACAGGGCATGGAACAGTTGCGCAGCGCAGCGCCCAACTTGGTCGGCACTCTCGGCATTCCACCGCCGCCGCCGGGCATTAACAACACCGGCACGTCGACTGCGGCGGCCACGGATCCCGCTAGCGGTGATGGTGGCGTCACCAGCAACAATAGTTCGCCGAACAGTGGGGCAGCAAATGCAGCGACCGGAACTCCGCCGATTCCTGCTTTGGCACCGGGCGGCGGTCCGAATGCGCAACTCTTTAACGATTTCATGATGCGCATGCTCAACGGCATGTCGAACAATGCAGACACAACGCAGCCGCCCGAGGTGCGCTATCAGTCGCAGCTGGAACAGCTGGCGGCCATGGGATTCGCAAATCGCGAGGCCAATTTGCAGGGTGAGTAAGCGAAGAGAGTCGCTGACGCAGTGGATCACACAAGGCTCGCTTTTGAGTGTAATAATTGAACTTTAAATATAACAAGCAGCTTCATTTATTTGTTTTGTATAATATTTGTGTTATTTAAATCAATTGTAAACGAATCATGCAAATTGCAATCAGCTGTGATCCGCTGTATGTCGATGAGTGAGCATTTATCAATTAATTGCCTGTATACTAACTATTTGTCTCTTTCATTCAAATGCTCTAGCGCTGATTGCCACATTTGGGGACATCAATGCGGCCGTGGAGCGCCTCTTGTCGCTGAATCAGTTGTCCCTGAGTTAACACTGTTAATGCGCCGCGCCTCCTCGTCCTCACGCCAAAACACGCAACTATTGTCTATGTATACAAGAAATATTTATCTGCTGTTCACCTACCTGATACCGTTATCCTTTCCCTTCACCCATCATACACACGCACAAACAGTGCTCACCTGTCAGTGTTGCTCCATTTTCGAAGAAGAAAAACGCACGCGTAGAAGAAAATGGAGAAAAGGAAATGTAAAAGTATCCCATACACACACCCATACCAAAAGACACACATACATTACATCAAAATTCCTGAATGCAGAACTGGAAACTACAAATTCAGCAGGTGGCAAGAAAATTCATCGATGTGTTACCAACAGCAGTGGCAGCAGCAACAACAAATCATATTTTAATGTAAAATTAAATTGGGGAAATTTTTTTTATATATATGTATATACATATATGTATAAATACATATGTACAATTTACGCTTTAATTTAAATGCAGCTGACAGACAGATATGAGAGAGACAGAGAGAGAGAGCGAGAGAGAGAGAACGGAAAAGTGAAGGTTACCCGTGCACACTCGCACACACGGAATATCAAGTTTGAAATCGCGAAATGCATATAGCTTTCCTTACTACTATTGATAAATATATACACATACTGAATATTAGTTTCCCTTTTTTAAATACTGTAAATGCATTGATGTTAATTAATATAGATGAAAGCTCAGTGTGCGCGTGTGTGTGTGCTGCGAGTATATATATTGTATATGTATACAAACTATATAGATACCACTGAGGAGGAGGCTGAATACACACAGATGAAAATAGTTTTGCCATTGGCGAGGGATCGAGAAAGTCGGGCTAACAACAAGACACGGGGGTACGGAAAGAGTGGGGATGCATTGGATGCTATATTACAAAAATTGAGCTTTTTATTTTTTCATATACGTACATATATTTATATATGTATGTAAATATATATATAAATATATATACACAACTATATATCAAATATTCCATGGTGTTACAAAAAAAAAAAAAAACAAAAAAGACGTAACTATTTGAAATTCCTTAGTACCAAAAAAAAAATAACAAAAGAAAAAAACAAACGCAAAAAAATAAGAAACAAGAAAAAAAGAAAATCCTTTTATGTGTTAAAAACTACTAATTGTGGGGTTCGGTGGTAAAGGGCGGGGCAGCATGCGGTATGTGTTTTTTTTTTCTTTTAAGGGGTGGGACGGGGGCTAAGAAACAAAAATAAAAACGCATGGAAAGAAGAAAAATAAAAGAAAGCAAAACAATGGTAAATAATTGAATAGACATAAAAACACGAAAAATACGTTTACTTATTTCTGTACGAAAAGCAAAATAGCAAAAATCATGTAATAAATGTAAATGGTCGAATGTTTGAAAAAATAATGAAATTGCAAATCCCACAAACAATTATCCATAACAACGATACTTTGTTACAATAAATTATGTCTAAATAAAAAATCAAAGAAAGCCAGCAGCATGCGACTGCATGTGACCCTTTGTACTTTTCGTTGTGTCTAAATAAAAGCAAAACAAACCAGTAACATTCGATTGCGTGCGACCCTCTTATAGTTTTATACTTCGTTTATAACATTGATCTTGGTTTACATATATATATATATATATATATATATATATATGTATATGTATAATATTGTAATTCCCAAAGAAAAACCCACAATCACTATAGTGTGAATTTTATTTATTTAATTTTTCGCTTAAAAGTTGAAAATACGCGGATTTGTGAAAATAAAAAATTATTATTTAGTACATTTATTATAAAATGATAGTCCCTGCTTTTAATTAGCTGTGGCAAGCAAACGCGCTACAATTTATTTCGACTGCTAGAGAGCCCTTAAATAAACTGGCTATTTTTTAGTTTAGTGCTTTTCATGCTGTGTTTTGAATAGGAGCGAGATAGCAGATTAGAGTGAGAGGATCCGACAGAAAGTCATGTTGGCACGATGAGGACTATAGTTAGTCAAATTTAAAACCAGCTATGGGCACAAAATCGGATAGCGAGGAGAGGAAATTTGGACCATGAAAAAGGATTGAGCAAATTACAGAAAATGTATTTAATAAGCAAGCCACATTGTAAAGTGAGCTAGTTTTTTGCATAGTGTATATTTATTGTTTTACCACTCGAGCCACAATTCTATTTTTGGGCTCGAGCAGTGCTAACTTTAAATACAAGAGTGTGTCCAGCGATGTTTTGAACAGTTAAAACTCTGGAGAGTTAAGTTGCGGAGATACATCACTGAATACGATTACGATTAGTGTTCCCTCTTTAAAGTTTTATTGAGCTGGGCTGTTGTTGGGATGACGATTTTCTTAATGATATGTGACAATTTAGCAGATACATGTAATATGTCTAGGTGGGAGTTGAGGGCAGGAGATTGACAACAGATGGCTGCAACGCTACAGCTCCTCGAAGAAGGCAACACGCGCCTTTGTCGAACCAGACTTAAGTTTCTTGAGCGTCGAGTATTTGT
The DNA here is from genome assembly GCA_035046165.1 of Drosophila rubida. Classification (NCBI taxonomy): domain Eukaryota; kingdom Metazoa; phylum Arthropoda; class Insecta; order Diptera; family Drosophilidae; genus Drosophila; species Drosophila rubida. Next base: position 1,297,853 of record JAWNOF010000023.1, read on the forward strand.
TCTCGCCAGCCTTAATCTGCGCCTCGCTGAGTATGTCCAGGTTGCTCTGGTTCTCTTCGATCTTGTGCGGCGCTATTTCGCTGCGCAGCGTTTGCAATTGATTTTGCACCTGCTTCTTCGATTTGCGCAAATACTCCAAATGACTGCGCTCCATTTCGTTGGTTATCTGCTCCATCTCGTTGTCGGTGAGTATGAATTCCTTGGGCTCAAAATCATCCGAAATGCCGCTCGAATTGTCTCCGAGCGCCAATGTGTAATGTGAGGCAGTTGTGGTCAACTCGGCGCCGCCAGCTGTTTCCATATCATTGGTGGAGCTGCTTGTGGTCAACGATGGCGTGCTGATGGCTGCAATGCTGCTGGTCACCGTATTCACGTTCGCGTGCTGCGACACCGTGGACGCCGTTAACAAGCTGTCTGTTGAGGACTTGCGACCACTGTTGAGGAAGTTGAGGAGGCGAGCGGTCGCCTCACGTTCAGCCATCTTGGCACATATCAGCTCTTTTTTAAGCTTCTCGGTTTCGGCCTCGCGTTTGTCATTCTCGACGGTCAATTGGAGCACATAAAAGTCGGCGTCGCGTATCTTCTTCTCGAGATCGTGCTTCTCGCGCTCCACCTTTAGCTGGCGTTCACGCAAACGATCCATTTCGGTCTTGAAGTGGTTCGCTTTGCATTCCGTCAACTGCATTTGCTCCTCGTTGACGCGACTCTTTTCAAAGTACAGCTCCTTGGTCTCCTCTGAGCGCCGCTGTCAATGGATTAGACGTGATGAGATGTCGTGGAAATGCAAGTATATTTATAACTCACCAGTGCATCGCTAGCCATGCGCATCTCGTCCTGCAGATGCTCCAGTCGCTTCTCCAACTCATAGCGTTCGTGCTCGGCCTTTTCACGCAGCTTCTTCTCCCTGATAAACTTCTTACGCTCGATGTGGCGGCGTTGCTTCTCCTCTTTGGCCTGCGCCTTCATCTGCTGTATCTCCATGGTGTCGGGCTTGCGGCGTCGCATATACAAATCATGATTGCCCTTGCACAGGTCAAGTATCTATATTAAAGAAGACATTGAAGTTTCACATTCGATAATGAACATTCCATGCAAATTACCATTTTGTTAATGTGCAGATCCTGCGAGTAGAATATAAAGTTGGACACCTTGGCATCTACCAGACGAATCGTGAATTTCTTATCATCGAAACTGACGTGTCGTATTTCATTCCATTGGAACGTTGTCTTTGGCGTTAGCTTGTCGCGCTCATCATAGATGTTCAGTCCAACGGCCGTTACACCCAGCCACAATTTGGTTTTGTTTTTATTCTGTGAAAGGAGTGTACCATTGTTAGTTACTGTTTGGCAACAGACAGAGCGGCGGGCGACTCACTGTAATAGGAAAGTAGTTGACACCATACATGTCCAGATCCTGCGCGATCTTCAGATACTCCATCTCCACCTCGTCGCGCGTCATGGGCTCGTGATCCATATACCTGTCAAGCAAGTGAGGATATAAGATCAAACAAAAAACTGAAAGATGATTTTTTCAATTTGCAGAGGCGGCATGAGGCTTGGGCTGTTCAAATAAAACGGGAGATATCAGCAAGCTGATTTACTAGTTGCAGCTATTACCAGGTCTTAATGCGCTCCTCCCACATCTCAGGCGTCATCTGGTATTGGTCGGTGACGCCTTTGGGCAGCAGTTCGCCGCCGGCCAGCATGCCATCCTTGTAGCTCTCGTAGTCATAGGGTCCATATTGGACGTGGACAGCGTAGGAAGCGAGCAGAACGGAGGCTTCGGGCCGACAATAGATATCCATGGAGAGTATGCTCTGCTTGACTTGCAGAAAGAACAGATGCTGAGTGATCTCCTGGATGAGCTCTTCACTGACATTCTCGGGGAAGAATTTCGCATAAAAGCTGAACACATATATGCTGTTGCTGGCCTGCAGCTCGACGCGCTGGTCCTTCACCTTCTTGTCCATTTTCAGCCACGAGACATTGTTGCGTGTGTCGACATACTGCAGGCCAAAATACCACGACTCGCGCAGTCCAATGGTGCGGCAAACCAGATCAAAGAGCTCTTGGCCTGTGGCCCGGGGTTCCAACTCGAATTCCAGTTCAGAATCAAAGGTGCTCACGCGCACCGGCAGCGAACGGTTCTTCTTCGAACCGAAGGGGCTCATCATCCACAGCAATGGCGATAACGATAACAATGGCGGCGTGTGCGTAAACGTAAACTATAAGGACACACTGTCTCGATTGTGATGTAGTTGTTGTTGTATTCTTCTTCTTCTTCAATTACAATTACTCTATTGACACACATATGTCTATTATATCACATATTTATGTGTGTATTTAATTATTAGGTATTATGTGGTACATAAACGGACTGGCTCTGTTTGTGTGTTTACTTGTTGCTCGCTTCATGCATTTTCTTCTATCCCAATCGCATTCGAATTCGCACATAGTGTCACAATAATCATACTTCGTTTAAATGCTGCATTGCACTTCCATTTCATTTTACAAAACTACACAATTTAACAATATATTATTACAACATTTTTAACGTTTACGTTTGTCAAAAATAAATTGCGAGCGTATAAATAGCAAAAACAAAGAATCAGTGTGTCTCTGTGATATTCATGTGTGCGCGCGTGCCTTTATACACACATACAACTGTAATATTTCCATATGTGCGCGAGCGATGACGGACTAGGGAGAGCACCAGAGAGCGAACTCGTTGTTAAAGAGCGAGCCAACGACACATGCATTCACTGTCAGTGCTGTCATCGCTGCGGCAAAATGGCCGTTCGAAAATAGCTAAATTTCCTCCATCTCTTATAGAAAGCAAACCGCAATAATGCACTACTTCATTCAAAGCTTATTCATTTAGGTTTAAACCTGTAGGAAACCCGAAAACAAAGTCAATTTTAACAATAATTGTGATAGCTAAAAGGTTTAAGGGTTTTTGGCTGTTTTATTTTCTGAAAAATTTGCCAAGCACACATCACTGTTCCACGTTCGATTCGGTGCTTTCGAGCTGTCTCAACTGGAAAACAACAACAATGACGATGGATATGCCGCTGCACAGTGGTATTCATTCACGCATACATTGATGAATTTAGGACGTCGAAAAGTTTGCAGAATTAAACAAAATGCGTTTGGAAAATTCTTATAATACTTTATTAACAGTATCGCCACCTTTTGCATGGCCTTTTACACATATCTTATAACTATATATAATGTGTATCAGTTAAGCACTCGTGCGTGTATTTCTAGTTTTTCTTTGTAAAGAATTGCTTTGTCTATTAAGCTTGTATAGCACATAGAGATGTTCACATTCAACGCGTAATGTACAAGCAATATTTGGGAGTCTTATTGTGTATGCATATAGGTATTTTCAAGATGAGTAACTATCTGTATGATGTATTGTAAATGTGTTACGAGGCCTAGTATTACAGATTTGTTAGAACACATTCATTCAACAATTTTGATTGCGCATTTATAAAATAATCGTTGCAATATACGACTCTAATATAAAGTTCAATCAAAATGACTGAGAGAGCAACGGTTTACGATCGATAGAAGATCGATCGTAAAACTATTCCATCTGAGATTTCCTATAAGTTTTTGGCACTATCCAACTTTCAAATTGCAAATGTGTAATTTATTTACGGTTGGCATTAGGCAAACTTGTGATATATATTGGTATTGTTTGTTCCTTTTGATTTTGCGTGTGTAGTTGCATTTGTTTTCTTTTTTTGAGATTGTGTTTTGTGTTATATGAATTTTCACAGCAATTCCAAAAAAAAAAAAAATAAAAAAAAAATTGTGTGTATGTGTGTCTTTTATAAAATTAGTGATTATTTCGCTTGACACGTTCCACATGCAAGTCATACAACATCTTATTCTTTTCGTAATAATACGGATTTTGGTCGGCATTCAATTCAGGATTATACTCATATATGCCACCAAGAATTTCAGCTGGTCCATGTGGGCAGCCAGCACCTCCTGCTCCGGCAGTGATGTTTGGTATAATATAGTTGTTGTTGTCAGTGATCAAGTTGGGAATACTGCAATTACTGCTGCTGCTGCTGTTGCCGTCATCATATGTCAAATGCAGGTTGTTAATACGCTTCGATAGCGGCGTTGATTCACAAGCCGGGTCATCTTCGCGGCTGCGTTTTCTGAGAAAAACAACAAAAACGTACGTGTTTAAAATACACATACAGAAGGAAAATGGGATTTTGCACTACACCAAATATATTGCAGGTCACTGTAACATCTATCGTTTATACACATGCACACACACACAAAGATAATACGTTTACATGTATTTATGCACATGCATGTGCATGTGCATGTGCATGTGCATGTGCATGTACTTGTGCATGTGCATGCGCTGAGACTCTTTGGGTTGAGTCGTAGTTAAATATGAATGTTAATATTTATGGAATATTTATTTCCTACCGTGTTCTTAAAAATTCAGCCATTTTGATGTCATACCCTTCGGACCAATTTCAATAGGCTGCTAACGACAACGAGTAAATTCAGGTAATTTACTTTGTTGTCGTCTTCTCGACGTCGCTGCTTCTGCTGCTGCTACTGCCGCTGCTCCTGCTACTAATGGTTGCCTCTCTCTTGTTCTTGTTCTAGATGACATATGGAGAGTTGCATTCGAGCATAGTGGCAACACCGTAACGATAGCGAATCGATGAATGCACAGGGCGTTGCCACTTGTAAACGTCAAATTGCGACAACGATAATTGCAGTGGCAACCCTATGCTTCGTCATTCGCACGCATACAGAGATTACTATTTGCTGGAGAGAACGAATGAACGAACACACAAAAGAAAAATAGTAGTTTTCTATACGAATCAACGCCCAACCCAGCCCAAAAAGATCATATTTGTTGAGTTTTCAATCCACAATCCAATTGTAAGTAAAATTACGCAAGTTATTCGGGCTGAAAAGACACGAAAATCGTGTAATAATTATCCACAATTCATCATATGGCTATGTGCAAAAGAAAGAGAAAATTCTGAAGTGAAAAGTAACGAAAAATGTTAACGATGACTGCTTTAGCTGCTTCTGCTTGTCTGCTGCTGCTCTCATGTCATTGTATGCATAAATGCGTATGTATGTGTGTGTCTGTGCTGTGTTGTGTGCGTGCGGAATACGTCTGTGTTTGTAAAAAAAAAACTATTCGCTCAATTTCATTCTTGCTACTGGCGAATTTTCGAAATTTGTGCCTTTTGATTTGTGCATTTCGTTCCCTTGTGCTTGGCTTTCTAATTATTGTAAAGTCGTGTATGTATGGGATCCAAGATAATAAGCAGCACACACAAAAGCACTCACATCTACAGCATATGTGTTTGTGTTTATGCATTTGTGTCAAAATAAATTAGCATATTTGCTGCAGTCAAAACTACGCTTCGAAAATCCACATACAAGCACTTACGCACTAAATATACACACAAACATAGACGCACACACTGCGATGTTCTTGTGTATGTCACATGCGTGCATTGGTGATTAAATGTGTGTGTGTATTGTTGTTGGCGGGGGGAAAGAGAACGCTGCATATTTCATATTAGAACTGCCTGTGAGCTTATCTAAGTGTTGTACGTGTGTTGGTGTTTTTTTCTTTCATTCTGCACGAACACATACGCAGCTTGAGTCATCGCCATCGCCTGTGATTCTCTGCTTTATGCTCCACTACAAAAAAAAGGAAGCCGGCGCGGTGACGGTGGCGACAACGACGTCGACGACAATACCACCCGGCTGTCTCTGTATGTGTTCGTGTGTGAGTGTGTACAAAGTTCCACAGCTACAACTCAACTCGTTCATATAGATAAGACAATAGTTCAAAAAAAAAAAATATATATATATAAAAATTGCAAGTGAATCGCAATTTGCGTCTTGGCAATGCAGTAATATGTAAATGTGTAGTGTGTGTGTAACTGTAGTGGGGATGGGATAATAACAAAGAAACACTCCCAACAAACGTTTGGCAGCCAGTGTGTCCACTCCCTCCTAGCGCATTGCCTACCCGTTGCGAAAGTAATTAAGACATGAGTAAACGAAACAAACTCACGCACATATGCACATTGTATTGTTCGTCTTAGATAAAGCTCAACCTTCGAGTACTATTTTTAATGCGCTTAGCTCTTATTCCAATATGCCTGAATTGTTATTGTAATCCTTTGGAATCGTGAACTGTGACAGCGTGATGGAATTTGGCAAGTGTGTCCGTATTGTCGTAGTTAAAACAATCATTTGTAAATTTAGATATAGACATGCCCTTATATATATATCTACTATTCTCGCATAAATGCACTTTTTGCACTTCGATTCCAATCAGACTTCTTGATTGTGGAGTGTATGGGCAGTAAACTGCGAGCCTTGTGTAAAGTGTGTCCATATTACATTCATATTTAAAATAATATACTTCATAAATGTATTTCTAATTCGTTGTTTCTTGTTCTATGCGTTTAGAAAGCGTTTTGTCAGCAAACTCGTTCGGTATGCAAACCATCAAGTGTGTGGTCGTTGGGGATGGCGCCGTGGGCAAGACCTGCCTGCTAATCTCGTACACAACCAACAAATTTCCATCGGAATATGTGCCAACTGTATTCGACAATTATGCGGTGACCGTGATGATTGGCGGCGAGCCTTATACGCTGGGATTGTTTGATACGGCCGGACAAGAGGATTACGATCGATTGCGTCCGCTGTCATATCCGCAAACGGATGTCTTTCTTGTCTGCTTCTCGGTCGTCAGTCCCAGTTCGTTCGAGAATGTCAAGGAGAAGGTAATCTATCTCGTTTACTATTGTTACTACTGATCTGATCGATTATTAACCAATTCTTAATTTGCTTGCAGTGGGTGCCCGAGATAACGCACCATTGCCAGAAGACGCCTTTCCTTCTGGTTGGCACACAAATCGATTTGCGCGACGAGACGAGCACATTGGAGAAACTGGCAAAGAACAAGCAGAAGCCCATCACATCGGAGGCGGGCGAGAAACTGGCCAAGGAGCTAAAGGCCGTCAAATATGTGGAATGCTCGGCCCTGACACAAAAGGGCTTGAAAAATGTGTTCGATGAAGCCATACTCGCTGCTTTGGAGCCACCAGAGCCAACCAAGAGGAGGAGATGCAAATTCCTCTAAAATTTTCTCGTCTTTTCTGTTTTGTTTGTTGTGTGTCATTTCGGTTGTTTTTTTTCTTCTTTGTCCTTAAAACAAATGCAAATGCTATATATACATATATATATTTATATATGTTTTCCCTTCCCCATACCTTTTAAATTGTATTACTCGCTTCATCCCTGCTTCAAGTGCGATTGCTAATCCTTAATGATTTAAATTATTTGTTTGTTTTTGCCCCCGTTTCGAATGTAATACTACATTGTATTTCGCATCCATCTTTCCCCTCACCCCCAAAATAATCGTTTGTTTTGGCGCAATTTTCTTATAAGATAAAACAATGAAGAAATAAGCAAAAAAAAACAAACAACAACAATAACAATATAGCAAACAAATTATTTATATATACATATATACAAAATTAAGAGAAGGAAAACAAAACAAGAAAAAAAGGAGATGATAAAAATGTGAAGGAGAATAAGTATGCAATTTTCTGTTTTGCATAACTATATAAAAATAATAATATTGATAACAAATAACCTAACCTAACAAATAGGAGAGGAAAAAATCCCAGAGAAGTGTGAAAGGAAAGCCCCGCTCTCGGGACAGCAATACATAAAAAACAAAAAACAAAAACAAACTATATACATAAATGCATAGAAGAAGCATAAATACATTCACACACACATACACATAAATAATTAAAGAACAGGATATGCGTAATTGTATGTAAACGCTATTATGTAATAAAAACGTAAAAGTATTGAAATATATAAGTAATAACAACAGATACAACAACAACCAACAACATCAACCAACAAAAATTGCAAACAAAACAATAAAATACGGATGAGAAAAAAAACAATTCAAAATCTTAAGTATATAAGTATATTAATAATCCATAAAAACAGCAAGCAAACAACAAGATCAGCAAAATGCGCAAGTTAAATGGAAAAGCAAAAGTAAAAAAAAAACAAAAATTGTATTGTAGTTCAGCATGAAAACAACAACAAAAGATAAAAGAAAACGAACTAATGCATTTTTTAATATTTTTATATGTATACATTATCAATTTTTACATTTTTTTTTTAGACCTTAGACATTTGACATTATTGATTTCAGATATTATAATAAAAAAAAACAAAACATATATATGTATCAACTTATATTCAGTGTGTTCAACGATTTCAGCCTAAGGTTTGACAGTCTTCATCTAGCAGTTCTGCAATATTTGCAGCTCGTCTTTGGCCACTAATCGTACTCTTAAATTCCCAAAGGATTCATGGAAACTTTCTTGGATTCTACCCTAAAGCCCGCCTGTCCATTAGTATAAACAGGTATAACTTTAAACTAATTCAGCTGGAGTTCTTGAGTGTGGCTACAGTTGGTGCCTTAGGAAGTCTCATGAATAACAAGATTATATGTTCATCTGCAATCATATAAAATATATTTTTCATAGCGGCTGCACCCATTTGCATTTGATGGCCGCCTCTTGGAGACTGATCACGGCAGACGTTTCAAATCCCGCGCTGCCCGCCACTTGAATGTCATCCAGATTCAAAGCAGAGCAGGGAGTATCCCGATTAACTTGCTGGCGCAGCTGCTCAATGCCGTGCCAGGCAATCATGACACCATTGTCGGAACAGTAGCGCTTTGAAGGTCGGAAGCAGCGGCAATTGTACTGCTTGGCCAAATGCTGAAGATTTGCAAAGATCACGTCGTTGTTGGCCACACCACCGGAAACGACAAGCGTGGGAGGAGTAGTGCCGAATAGATTCAACTCGGGCCTCAGGCAGAATTCTAAAGCGCGCTGGGTGCGATGCATGAGATGCCTGGATACGGCACGCAACAATCCGGCGCAGAAATCGCTGTAGTTGCTAATGATACCGTCGACTGGCGTGCGTTCCGCGCGCTCTTGCTGACGTATTGCACGAAATGCATTGTTTTTGATGCCCGCAAAGCTAAACTGGCAGTTGCGTTGCCTTGCCAAAGGCAGCGGGAACTCGTAGGCGTCCGGATTGCAGGCAAATTGTGCAGCATGCTCTATGGCACGTCCGCCGTTCCACAGACGATACTGTGGCAGCACATAGAGACGTAGTCGTCGGGCTATCTTGTCAAAGGCCTCGCCAGGCGCATCGTCCAATGTTTCGCCAAGCAGCGTCAGCTGGCCGGGACCTCTCACCAACGCCAACTGACTGTGGCCGCCGCTTATGAGCAGACAGAGATAAGGATATGGCAGATTTTCGTTGCTGTACTCCATGCGTGCCTGCAATGCATGCGCCTCCATGTGATGCACGGCAAGCAGTGGCTTGCGATATCTGCGTGCCAGGTGGCGAGCATAGCGCAGTCCCACCACTAGGCTAAGTGGCAGGCCGGGATGTGTGGTTACCGCAATGGCGGCTAGTTGCTCTGGTTGGAGCTGCGATGCCGCGAGGCAGCGGTCGAAGGCGTCGGCAATGCGCGCCCGATGCAGATCCTGTGCACGTGGTGGTATAATGCCGCCATAACTTAAAAACAAAACATATGAAATTGTCAGCAGTTTGTGTGCAATACTTACTTACCGCGTATGAAACTCTTGCTGGGACTCCAGTATGTTAGCATGCACGTTGCCCGCGGTGTCTACAATGGCGACGCCCGTGTCATCGCAGGATGTTTCGATGCCCAACACATAGCTCAGTGGCCGATGACTAGAGAAACACGCCTTTTTAAGCGTTCGAATTGCGGTTGCATACATAATAATAATTAAAGACTGCCGGCTTTTCGAATGCAGCCAGTCTGGCAATATTAACCAGCCATAAGCAAATTGGGAATCGATAATACTGCAACGTATTGGCAACGCCTACATCAACTGCTGATAAAATAGAAAATCGATTAATTTAACAATTGGGTAAGTGTGCCCTTTGCTTGTATGCACTGTGACACGACATTTTTCATGCTGGTCACATCTGGTCCCTCTGGAATGACTATTGCAATTTTGTGTGATATGTGAATTTATAAAAATGCCTGTGTTGTGTATTAATTTATTTATACAATATGACCTACTTTAAAAATTTAAATGCATTCAATTGCAAGTCCTTATAAGTACAACAACCACGCAGACACATCTGGCAGCACTGGTTGCAATAAACATTAATAAGCGGCAGTCGTCGTTTGCAATTTGTGCGCCAATTGATGTTGTCGGCGTTTTCGTAGTCAGGTGTTTAATAAGTCATTCGCCAGTTGGCTGGTTTTAAATAGTACATACGGTTTGTATGTACGTACATATATTTGTATTGTGAAAACTATATAATAAATAATATTGATTTAATAATTTGTTGATGCAAATTGAAAATTGTATGCAGTTGCCAAATTAATGAATGCACACATCCCACCAACACAAACACACTCAAGCACAGTGTGCATATGTCTATTATGACAAGTGCGACCACTGCGAATTGGACTGATCAGCAACGGCTATCGTCGTGCGTGCGCTCCTAACGCTCGTAGTAGACGCGGTAATAGAGCGTTTTGGAACGCCAAATGCTGTAGCTATTGTCGAATTTCAGCAAATATACACCCTCGCCGGGATAGCTATGCGAACCCACATAGACCTCGTTGTAGCACTCACGCCGATAGATTGGCACAATTATGGAAATGGGCGCTTTGGACGCCGACGCTGCCGCCACAGCTGCAGCATTTTGGGCAGCAGCCGCCGCCGCTTGAACGCTACGATCGTGTGACAACGAGCCTGATTCCAGATCCTCAGTGGTGGATAGATAATCCTCGTCGACACAGTCCTCATCCTCGTCGCTATCGCTTACATGCACCGTTACCTCGTTGGTGATGGGCTTGGCCCACTCAAAGTAAATGCCGAAACCAATGTCATAGTTGTCAGTGGCAAATTCCCAGAAGATGCACTTGCCATTGAGATTCGTGGGCACGCGCACCTAAGAGACAAGGAGTAAGGAATTGGCATAATGGTGGCTGGGCATCTACTCACCGTTACTGTATCGCCATGGCCAATGGTAATGACGCCATCGCCATCGCCGGCTGAAACTTCAGTCTTGAACTGCTCGATATCGGGACGCGTCCAGATCTTGGCTGGTCGTATCATCACATAGTCATCATACTCCTCCACCTCATGCTGCTGCTGCTGCTGCTCTTCCTGTTGCTGCTGCTGCTCATTGAGCTGCAATCCCTCCATGGCAGTGGCCAGATTAACGCTGCCCGGGCTGCAGTTGCTGCTGCTGTTGTTATTGATGCTGCTGCTCTGCAACTCCTGCTGTGGAAACTTCTCCGAATCCTGCATCTGTTGCTGCTGCTCGTTATGATTGGAATTCGGTTGCGTTGTCGGATGGCTCTGTTGCTGCTGCTGTTGTTGCAGGTGCAACTGCTGCATGTACTGATGATAGTGCTCCCGCTGTAGCTGATGTATAAGCACCGCCTGCTGCTCTGGATTGCCGGGGAACTGCTTCTCTGCGTACAGCTAAACGAAGAAATGGTAAATGGTTAACAAGCTGCTTAATTCCTTTTGTCTATCGCCGTGGTGCCGCATTTGGGTCGTGACCTCATTCAACAGTCTCGCCACGAAGGCCACACTCCATCCCTAAGCCAAATGACAGCAATTACCATTCATTATTGACATATTTACTGAGTCGGCGTCGACAGGTGCAACAAGTTGCCTGTTTCCCCCTTACCACCTTTCAGTCTCGCTCTGGCTAAAAAATCAATAGCTCATGTGTTACTCAGGAGAAGTAAAAAGGCTATTAAGAAATTTGTATACTAATAAGCAAACAGTTTTGTCCAGCTGTCCGTCTATCTGAACCTTGGAGACTCAATTTGATGACAATACTCAACAACTTCAATGGCAGCTCATGTCTTTTACAATTTCAATGGACTGGACAAACTAATTGGAGTTTCAACTGGTAAGCTGTGGTTGAATTTAAATTTCTCAAAAATTTAATATATATCGAAGTGTATTAAGGGAACACCCAGCTTTGCAGGTTTGTTAAGCTTGACAAACCAATCGATGCGGGTATTTTGTTGTGTGTGTTTTGTCAATTAACTTTTTTTCAACACAAATCGAACAAAATAATTATGAAGTTTTATTCTTTTTTGATTTTTGGACTGACTGAAGTAGAGGGTGAAAATTCATAATTATATGAATATTTTGTATAACTATTATACGTAGTTCCTAAACAAAATGTAATCATTCTCTTGAAGTTAGACAAATTACATTTTGATTATTATAAAAAAAACAAAAATTTTGGTGCAATTCTATACAAAAAGAACGAACTAATGAAAATTGCATAAACTATTAATTTAAATCAATCTTCACAAATAAAATCAATTTGAATAAATGCAAATTGTTGTGATAAATTCTATTTAAATGGTAAAGATAACCACTACTACTCATCGGATGGCAATTAAAACTACAAATTTCGCAAGTGAATCAAATTGAAAAGATAAAAACTACAAGTATTGCAAGTGAATCACATGAATTGTTAAATCGCGAACAATAATGATTAGCGATGGTGAGACACCACCATTTGCAAGTATGTTGTGTAAATCGAAGTAAAGATGACTAAATCGTTGTTGGAGTCGTGCCACACTTACCTTGAACTGCTGGTACGTCTGCTTGTTAAGCGCATCCTGCAGCTGACGCCGCTGCAGCTCCTCCTTGTAGCCCTCCTCAAGAAGCTGCTGCTGTTCGCGCTCACGGCGCTCCCGCGTCTCCTTCTCCAGCTCCATGCGACGCAGTTCGTCCTTCAAATTAGCATCACGATTTTGGCGCACCGCTTCGATGTACGGCCGGAAAGCACTGCACATAGTGTCCAGCAGGTCGATGAATCCCTCCTGCGCCTGCTCCCGTGTTATATCGCCCAACAGCTGCCAGTGCTGTTGTCTGTCGCGTCCAATTACATCGAGAACTCCTAAAGCCGGTGCATCTTTCGAGTTGAATGGCCCAAGTTGTGCCTGTTGCTTAAACGCAATCAGTTTTAGATTATCCTCGTACGACAGATGAATGGCTTTCCCCGAGTTTTCTGCACACAAGAAAACAAGAAATCAGACAAATTTTAGCGAGAAGCCAAATAAAATACGAATTCTTCGAATTTACGTTTGTAGAATGTGAAAGCGAGACGATAGAGCTCCTGCAGTGGAAAGCCCCATTTCTCCAACGCGGTTGTTGGACTCTTGTTCTCCATTCTAACCGTATATATTTTGCGATGAGTTTATCCTGTCTGCGGCTATAAAAATAATTCGCACAGCAGAGAAAACAAAAATAAATAATAAAGTCGTACTATGTGTGTGTGTGTGTTTGTGGTAGGCAGTGTGACCCTGGCGACCGTTAAAATATACCATGCGACTGAAAACAATATACGAAACTGAGCGTTTAACTATGCATAATTACACCATTGATTTTTCTAAATATTTTGTAAATTGTATTAATTGCTAAGTAAACAACCACAACTAAACTTTACGTTAGACTTTAGCGCGAAAACATAAATTTTTAGTATATACAATATGCGTTGAACGGTCACGCTGTGTATCTATCGTTAATCAAACGACGATAGTTTCTATTATCGACACGTCACACGGCACTTGGCGCCACAATTATTTTTATTTTAATTTTGTACTTTCGAAATTACACTAATCTAATTTAAATCTAAACTTACGTGCTGTTTCTGTGAATTTGTTTGAAATATATAACAAAACATAGTAACAGTTAACACGGCGCACGCCCCAACTATGTTAGTGGCAAGCAATGATGCCAGTCTTAGCTGTATTTTTTGGTATTTTGCAACACCGCACTTGGCGCTCAGCTGAGTGTTGATACACGTGCGATCATTTAACTGAGTTTTGGAAATCACTAAATATTAATACAATGGGGAGCACACGTTTTTTCTTGGCCGATTTGCCAAAGCGAACCACAGAGCTTGATTTGCGATCACTCTTCCAGGACTATGGCCATGTGGAGCGTGTGGAGCTCAAAACGAAAGATTTGTTTGTTGATGCGGACCAAACGGAGGCCAAAGTTATTGCTTTCGTTACCGTTCAAACGGAGGATTCGCATTATTGTAAGTACAATATCTTCACAACACACGTGTAACTATCCAACAACAAACACTTGTGAATTGTAGGCCTTAACGAACTTAACTGGCAGCGGCTCCATGGCAGCAAACTGAAAGTGTCTCTAGCCAAAGAATCGTTTCTGGATCGACTAAAGCGTGAACGCGACGAGGGACAAGAGGGACAGCAACAGGATCACACACAGTCCCATAATGAATACCAAAGCAGTTCGCGACTGCTCGCACAGAACACGCAGAACAAACGACGTGTTTTTGGCGAACACGAGGAGATCAACGACGACGAAGTGCCGCTTGAGCTGCTGATCACCAAGAAGCGTGCCGCCAATTCGATACACAATGGCAAAGTATGAGCAGCTACTTGTTTCGTGACATTTACTAAAGTTCGCTTATTTTATTTCGCAGATTGTCATACAGCAGGAGCATGATGTGAAGCCGCTGCACGTAATTGAACAGCACAAGAAGCCAGCGAAGCAGACGAAGACAAATCTAGATGCGAAGGCGGCAATTGCGGACCAGAAACGCAAGGAGTCTTTGAACAAAATGAAGCAACAGCATCAGCAAAAAAAGTCGGCCATACAGATTGCATTGTCTGCGGAAGCGGCACAATCAAAGCGCATCAAGTTCAGCGATGCCGAAGACGACGAGGAGGAAGAAAAGGAGCAGCAGCAAAAGAAGCAGACAAAGATGGATCTGTTTGATGATGAGGACGATGAGGAGGAGCAGTTTCAGCTGCCGCAGCATAGTGGCAAGAAAGGCGAGCGTCTGGTGGAGATGCAGAGCAAACAGAGTCTGGATCCCAGATTTCGCATCACATCGAACTTTGTCGCAGAGGATGACGACGACGAAGAGGATAAGGACGAAGAGCAAGAGGATCAGGAGCAGCAAGAGGCCGGGCAACAGGTTAGCGAACGCAACTGGCAAATGGGTATCTTGGAACAGGTGATTGGACGCAAGATTGACACTGACAAAAAGGATGCAGCCAAAGCGGCAAAAAGCAAGAAGATGCTGCGCTTCGATCCGGCCAAAGAGGACCATCAAAAGTTGCTCAGAACCAAGGGAAGCAAAGATAGGCCGCAACAATCACAACAACCCACAGATGAGGCAGTCGACGAGGGTGCCGACAATGCAGCGACGCCCGTTTCATCAAGTGCTTTTTATGTGGTCACCGATACGCTGAAGCAATCGCTGAAGATGCGCGGTGAAGGCTTCAGTTTGTTGGACATGTTTGGCAGCAGTCATGAGGAAGCCGCCGCCGAGCGACAGGATCAGCTCGAGAAGCTGGTGGGACACGAGAAAATACTGGTCAACAACAAGTCGACCAGCGGCAAACTTGGCCTGCAATCGGTAAATCCGTTCAGCTACGATTCCTCTGACAGTGAAGATGAGGATACAGTTATTCAAGAGCCAGCGTCGATGGATTCCAAGGAGAATGAAGCTCCGCTCAAGGAAAAGAAAAAGAAACAACAAATCCAGCTGGAGTCTTTCTTTATACCCAAGAACGATATACGGTTAAAAGGTAATCACTTAAAAGTTATTTTTGAATGCGACTGTCTCGCTCATTTCCAATATTTTATTGCAGAGGGTGCGAAATTTTTCAAGTCGTGCAAGCCGGAGCTAGAGAATGAGAACTATGATGAAGTCAAGAAGCGACTGAAGCTGCTCATCACCAAGAAGATTGCCAAGACCCATAAGGCGATGCCTGGCAGCAAGTCGACGAAGAAAGGCAAAAATAAACAATTAAAGTAGTTAACTGGATTTTTGTTGTGCGTGCGTTGTATAATTGCATGCTTTTAGGCATGATGCGCATTCGTTGGCGTAAAAATCACGTTTTGCATTGCATACTTTTAGGGCAACGATAAATCAAAGGAATGTGTTGCACAACGCCTGGCCCATCAGTGTTTGTTTCAGTGCTCCAAATCGTATTTACTTGGCGCACCAGCCGCTTGTGCCGTGTTATACATGCGAGATATCGCATTAACGATGATTGGCATTCAAATTATAGTTTTTTTTTTATAATTTTTTTTAAGTGAAGTAAATATTTTTTTTATGCAGCTCATTTGACGGCATGGCAAATTACTGATATTTCAACAATACATTTTGCGTGGAAAATTTTCTGGTAGTAGTGTTGCAAAATACCATAATATCGGAGCGATAATTCAAATCTTGGATTTAAACAAGTTGGTTTTTTTTTTAAATATATTTTCAAAATTGGTGTTTGTGTATTAAACTAAATTAAAAAAAAATTATCGATGTATACATATACACATACATATTAATATCTTCCTGCACAAATGCATTTGAGCCCCATTTTAGCTCCAACTTAAACGCGAATAATTTGGTTATAAACGAATAAAAAAAAGGTTATAAAAAAAGAAAAACTGGCAGACATGCAGAATCGTTAAAAATGATGCAAATACTAACTACTGAAATGGTTTGGAAACGTAACGATTACTAAAAGGATCGAAAATTTAAGGGAAGTCCGCAGTCTACATTGTGGGTAAGTGAATTGATAAAACCTTAACCTATATGTATGTATGTAGAAATTATGTTAGTGCTGACAATATGCAATATTGGACAAGGGAGTGAGACAGTTATTTTTGCTTGTTTGGCTTGTGAGGGATTGGAACTTAGAGTGTGTGGGGTTTGTGGGCGAATCCTTAAGCACGTGAGAGAGCTATTAAGTAATCGGTTGCAAATCTCATAGAAATTCGAGACATGGCTCGTCTTTGGCACAGTTTCCCGGTTGGGGAAATTCTTTATCTACGTCGCTGCTGCCTGCTCTGCTGTGGCTGCATTTGTATTTGTATTCCCCTCGCTGTTGTCATCGGGCACCACAACAACGGCATCTGCATCACCGTCTCCGTCTCCATGTGCATCTGCATCAGCGTCAACCGGCTCCTCCATGTCGGCATCGATGGCAACGGCGGGTTGAGACTGCGATTGCGTTTGTGTTTGTGTTTGAACTGGAGCTTCGCTAGCGGGTGAAACGTTGGGCACTGGCGCTGTGGAGGAGGAATTGGAGACTGTGGAGAAGATTGTCTTGCCAGCAGCTAGCGTCTCTATAGCCAACACTGTGCGCTCGAGGAGGTGCATAAGTCGCTCCTCGCGGGCATCCATGCGCTTGAGCAACTCCTCGTCGCGCTTTTCGCGACGCTTCAGATACTCGATGAGCTCGTAGTTGGTGCTGTCGCCATCGGTGGATGTGGACATCTTGCGTTTGTTGTCGATGCTCTTCAACGATGCCGACGAGCTGCAATCCGACAGATTGTCCGTGTCCACAATCACATCCGGATGCAGTATGTTTTGGTCAATGCTTGGCGAGTAGAAGTTCTGAGCGCTGTTTGGGGTACAACAGATTTGAGATTAGTGTTTGAGATGGCATTGGAAACTAATTCTCTGCTGTACATACCCATTGTAGTTGGTCTGCATTAGCTGAATGTCATCCGGATTGAATTCGCCTTCAGAAAGCGGCTCGGATCTGCAAACAAGACTGATTTGGTTAGTAGAGGCGGCACAAATATACAACAATTATTCGACAAATAGTTCAATATTTGATTAGGATAGCATTTCAATTTCGCAACGGACGATAGGGATAAAATTGATTGCCTTCATTAACTTAAATTTCTTGATATGAAAATAATTTTCTCATTTCGTATAGAGTTCGTTTAAAATCACATTCACATTTCACTAGTTTAATTTAAGTAGAATACATTATGTTATGGATTTGGTTGGCATTTCACAACTATGATTTTCAAGTTTCCTACTGTATTGTGCATTCAATTTTGATTAATCAATCGTTGGGAATTTGGAACTTACTTCATAGAGATGTTGTTGTCGTTGGTGGCGCTGCTGTTGTTGTGGTGCAAGTTGAGCGCCCCGTTACAGTCCTTATCAAAGTCCGGTGCTTCGGGCGGCTCATGATCTTTAAATGCGGCACTGTGATTGTGACTGTGACTGAGATTGAGATTGTGGCTGTGATTGTGACTGTGATTGTGACTGTGATTGTGACTATGGTTGAGATTGTGGTTGTGATTGTGGTTGTGGTTGTGGTTGTGGCTGTGGTTGTGGTTGTGGCTGTGGTTGTGCTGGGACTCCTCCTCGTTGAGGGCGGCACTGGGGTTGCCCTGCATTTGAGCTGCCACCGCAGCAGCTGCGGCTGCCACAGCGCCAGCAACCTGCAGCTGGAGCGGATTATCGTCGTAGACAGCGGTGGGTAGACCGGGCAGTCCAACGGGCGCCTCGTTCAGCTGTGTCTCTACAAAGTGATTGGGCAGGAAGCGTTCCAGTTTGCTGGCGCCACTTTGCGAGGAGTCCGTGGAGTGAGCGGCATGGCTGAGACTCTGCAGCAAATTGTGTTGGTGTGGCGTCAAATTGTCCTTGTTA
Source organism: Drosophila rubida (assembly GCA_035046165.1). Classification (NCBI taxonomy): domain Eukaryota; kingdom Metazoa; phylum Arthropoda; class Insecta; order Diptera; family Drosophilidae; genus Drosophila; species Drosophila rubida. Next base: position 1,316,443 of record JAWNOF010000023.1, read on the forward strand.
AGAAGCACGCCCAACTCTGCGGCCTGTCGACGCCGCTGATAGTAGGACAACTCATTGTGATTCTTAGAGATGAGCGCCAAGCGTTTGCCATTCGATCCCCAGCATTCACCGCGCTGCTCCTCGATCTCCTTGAACAGAAACATATACGGCCAATTACGACGCACATGCCGCTCTGGATTCTTCTTTAGCTGCGTATAGATCTTCTTGAGGTTCTCGTACCGATTGCAGCACTGTTTCGCCGTGCGTTTCCGGGCGCTGAAACGATTGAGTACCTCGGCGACCATTTCCCACACGCTGGCATGGTTCTTGCGGTTCGATTGGAAGGCGCTCTGGATGCGCTCCGACTTGACAATGTTCAGCAGCGCCACCGACTCCGGCACATTGAAGTAGCTCTCCGGCGTGCGCGGTGCCCGCTGATGATGATAACTGCTGGTCACTGTGGGCGGGTTCTTCGTCTCCTGCAAAGCGAAAACAGACAGCAAAAGCAAAAGTGCTTTAGAACGATTTCTCAAGCAATGAGAAGACTTCCCCTCCAATTCATATTCTCTCTCGCTCTGCTCGATTGCTGCCCTCTCGCTTGACCCCTGCGCTCAACTGATAAGATCTCTTCATCTGGCCAAGGTCTTATAATGTTTCCTAACCATCTTAGCTAGTTGTTAGATTAGCCTTTACTATTTGGTTTAGTCTTTCGCTCTCTCTTCGACAGCTAGCAGAATTCTAGTGAATTTGGAAGAACTCCAAATCGTCACACAAAAATTGTAAGCCTAAACAACTAAAAAATCTCCGATTAATTCTATTAATATTATTTACGCTTGTTTTGGAAGAAATAACATTTGTTTTATAATAATCTAGTTTGTCAAATTATCGCTATTAATTCAAGTTAAGCAAAACAAATTACATGTTGTATCTGTAGGTAATGTGAGATAGAGTATATATACCCTGTTTAAATCTGGCTGACTTAAGCACAATTTCATTTTAAGTTAAGCTTAATACTTGAAATTTCAAAAACCAATCAGATGTTCTAAAAAAAAGTTTTGTACGCATGTTGACTAAACTTACTACAAAACTATGTTCCACGTCCAATTGAGTTATTTTGATATAGGCTTTATAATATGGCATAATAACATAACATGGGTATCAACTATGCAAACTCTATGAAGTGCGAAATTAGTAGATAGATGGTATAACTTACTCTATATAAAATGTCCGAAGTAAAACTTAAAAAATTAACTGTGCTACACTTTATTGCTGTTATTACTCGAACTTAAAAAAAATCGACAATCTAATACCGTGAGAATATTGACTTCAAAAAAGCATCTCATGAATCTAGAATAACTCAAAAATATAACAGTTTAGCGGAATCTTCCTCTTCTGCTCGGACCCCCGTCAAGCTTCCTAGTACGCAAGCTGATAATAGTGCAGGAGAGAGAATGAGAAAAAGATACATGCTTGGGGAAGACGCGCAGTGGGATTTTACTCGGATTACGATCGTGCTTGATAGAGGCTCTTCCTCTCTCTCTCTCTCTCCCCCACACTTTTGTTGTTGTTGTTGTTGTTGATCAGCTAGGTGCTTTACTTACCATTTGAAAATGTTTTGAGTCAGCAGCTTTGTTGAGTAAAGCGGCGTCGGCGTCAGCGTCAGCGTCTGCTGCTGCAGCCGCGGCGGCGTTTTGTGCTGAGAAGGCGTAACGTTGAGATGTATTTCGCTATGTGCTTCTTTAAGGCAAAAAAAACAAAAAACGTTGTATCTCAGTTTGCTTTATTATGCTTTTCTTTTCTTCTCTTATTATTGTATTTCAACTATTCACTTTTGATGTTGCAGCCGTATCTGCTTAGGTATTGCTATAGCATTTCAAACACACAAAAAAATACCGTTTAAAAATAACGCACTTCGATATGGAGTGTACACACTGTAAATATTACATATATTTACATACATACACACGCGCACTGTAATGCAAATGTAGTAGCAAGCATATGTATTATGTCTGTGTGCGTGTGTGCACTAACAAAATGCGAGAAACAGGCAGAGCAAAAAAAAAAAATAATTTGGTTTGCTTGGCCTGTAGGTTCTTTTCTCCCAATGCTTTTACTTTTGTTTTCTGTTGTTGTTGTTGTTGTACGGTATTTCGTATTTTGTTGTCAACGACGGCGACGACGACAACGACTATTAATATTTAGAAGTTAACCTTTTAGCCTCGGATTGCGGCTCATCGGCTACAGTTGAAAATAAAGCGACAAAACGAAAAAAAAAAACAAGAAAAGTAAGACACATGTACGCACACATACATTTGCATAATACACTGCGTGTGAGTGTATTTAGTACATAGAAGTCTAACTGTAATTGACAGCGGTTATCACATTGAAAATAAAACCAAAAAGTTCCATGTGGAATGATCCAGCCAATCAAACGAATTGTGCCAAATCTGGCAACCTTGGAGCAGGCTGCAATGTTTTGTTATTATTGTTAATTTTCAACTGCCCAAATGCAATTTGCAATTAGGCACTGTCGTGAACACGATCACAAGCACAAATACGAACACAGGCACGATCACGAGCGGTTCATTCACTCACGAGCACGAGCACGAACAGCCACTGGCAAAATGGTTATTTCTTGCACTTGCACTTTGTTGCACATTCTCGCAATTCCGCGCGCTCTCTTTCTTTTGCTCGCGCGTTCTCGTTTTCTTATTGGCTTCTTGCTGTTTACAGTTGTACAATAAGAACAATCGCCTTTAGTGTGTGTGCGCGCGTTTGTACGTACATATGTATATGCGGGCGTGTGTGTGCGAGTGCCAAAATGTCCGATCGTTGTATTAAGTTATGAATTAACAAAACTAAATCTAACCAAAAAAGCAAGGCAAATAGTGAAACACACACGACACGATGAGAAAAAGAACAACAACGAGTACAAATACAACGAAGACGAGCAACGGGCAACGAAAATGAACTTTTCGTCGCGATCCCGTTGCCGATACTAACGGCAGTCAGAGAGACACACAGACACACATTGGCAGCCAACAGCCAAGTTCGCTGCCTGCGCCTTGCCTGTGCTACGATCGTTAGGCAGACGACGGACGTCGAATTTGAAATGCTGCCGCCGTCGCTGCTGCTGCGGTGGCTCCTCCTCGGGATTGCGTGTTGTTCTTGTTATTATTTGTTGGCGTTAGCTGTGCTTTAACTTAGTAGATTGTGACGGCGACAGCGGCAGCAGCAGAGACCTCTCTCTCTCTCTCTCTCATACTCTTTCGCTCTCTGACATGTGTTCAAATGTGTTGTGCATGAGTGTGTGTGCATATAAATATACATAGGTGCATATGTGTGCGTACATATGTGGATCTACTTATAGAATCCGAACGCAGCGCAGCACCAACTGAGCAATGGAATAGCGCCAGTTAAAGTGATGCCGATTCTGATTCTGATTTCGATTTCAATTCCCTAGAGCCGAGCCAAGGAAGCACACACACATGTGTTGCTGTGTCTCTGTCTCTGTGTGTGTCTGAAGTGGAAAACAAAACGAGAGAGAGAGGTATTGGTCGCACTCGCTCTTTTGGGCAGCTGCATGTGCATCATCTGCAGGGATCTATGGGCATTATTATTACAGCGAGTGGGAAAAATCGTAGCCTAAAAATAGATGGAAGTATGCACCCCAACAGCAATAGCAACAGCAGCAGAGCCCTGATATGCTCGGTTGATGATCTTTATAGCGTGGTCGAAGTTTTCAAATACACGCACCAAAACATATGTACATACATATATACATACATACATACACATAGACAAAGGAGGTTTTGTCGACACACAAAATGTTAAAAGCTTAACTGATTTGAGCTTTCAGCTGTGATGGGCGACATAGCGCTGAGCGGAGAGTGTAGAGTTCTGCTATAGTTAAAACCCACACAAGCACTCTACACTAACAGACTCATACATTCATACCGTATGCAGATGGAGTTGAAAGGTGGATATTCAAATCGAGAATATGCATAAAAAATGCTAACAATATGCGCAAACTTGTCCACGTCGATGATAGAGCTACAGTGAAAACTCTCTTGGCCACTCGAAAGCGGCAAAATTGCTTCGAAAACTATAGCAACTGGAAAGTTCAAAAGAGGAAGTCCGTCTGGCAGCGGTGTCCGCTTTGGCAGTTTTCACTGCTATACCAAAGTCGAACTCCGGTGACCTCCAACACAACACATTGTAGTCGACTTCCTAATCGATCAACGATCTTTTCATTGATTATTTTTCGATTATCGTGTTTGATTTCGAATCCGAATTGGAAGCGAATCGCAATCGTAATCGTATTCGTATTCGTATTCGTATTCGTATTCGTATTCGTATTCGTATTCGTAGTCTTAGTCGTATTCTTCTTCGTGGGCCACCAGTATTTTTAAAAAGAACATAGTACATAAACAGCTCACTTGGAAACTCGGAAACCGAGAGACCGTACAATATACGTATTTGCTTATATGTATGTATGTATACTTGTATGTCGAATGACTGCCAACGACGATCGTATTCTATTTGTAATCCAAAATAAGTGAATGTATCTGCATCTCTGTATATTGCGCTTGTTTCTGTAGCTGTAGACGTATTATGTGGTTCACTTTACGAGCTCTCTGTTTTTATACCCGCTACCCTACAAAGTAGAAGGGTATTCTGAGCCGGGAAGTAACAAAATCAAACACTCACCGTATACTTACATTGAAATGTAGTACACTAAATTAGGGAATTAGGGATTCAAAGCTTATGATGTTATGATTGAAATCGTGTTGTTTTTATTGTCTTCGAGATTCATATATTTATTCTTATTTATGCTCAAAACAAAACCATTATAGGTTACGCTTGTTTGTTTATATAATCTATACGTTGACAATTCTCGTGAAACTGCAGATCAAGTTTGCATTAATATTCTCAAATGTCTCACTGCACACTAGATAAATAACAAAGTAGGCCCGCAATTTGGAGGTGCAATTTGATAAAAATGTGCTCTTAAACTCGGTATTTATTAATAAAACGCCACACTGTAAATGTATAGCGGGTATTTTATAGTTGCGAATACACTCGACTATAGCTTGCTTACTTGTTTTTTTTTTATAAGTATTTTTGGTACAGATGCTGGAGCCACGCTGTAAATGCTTTTCGTTATTCTTATTCGTTTGGTTGCCCCGAGCAATCGAGACAATCCAAATCGCTTCTCCATTTTGCTCTCCTTCTTCTCTCATACCAAAATGTGAGTACTTATAAATCGTAAATACATGCATACACATTTATGGTAGCCCTCGCTACTTGTAGTTACTTGTAGATAGTGCACAACGTTTGGGGTTATCTTTGGTTCGATGTGCAATAGAAAACAATGTACAGAAATTCCGAAAAATATGGCCAAACTACATCACGATAATCGAAAACAATTTTGATTCTGTTACAAATCTAGAGCAGTTAAAGTTGCTCTACTAAAGATCTATTTTAATCAATTATATAAAGAATACTAAACCACAACTTGTGCAACAACAATTTTTAAATAATTGAAAATTACTACTGAAAATCAACTAAAGATAAAATCAATTTTGATTTCTCTTATTTATGAATAAGATTAACATGAGATCGTTTCATTAGGTTTTGATAATAAGCAGTTGAGGTCGCATTGATATTTTTAAACTAATGTAATGTTATAAAGTCTGAGAGAGCTGGCAAATATAATTTCCTGATCAGTTACCAGGGAAATAATGCCTTACGTGCTCTCTGCTTTGATTTACTTGGATATATACACATATATGTACACAGAAAGAGAGACAAGTGTCGTCAGTATCTTTGCATTTTATAGCTATTGTCTTTAGTCGCTGAAGCGATCGTTCGTTTGGATTTTTTTGGTATTGGTTGTTGGTTTTGATGTTGTTCATGTTATTTTGCTGCTGCGTTTTTCTGCCGCTTTTCAAACAAAAATGAGTACAAGAGTTATTTTTAGAACTAAAATTTTCTTGAATTTTACTCGTTAACATTGCTTACGCTCCGTTCTTGTAGCAGTTGTTGTTGTTCTCGATCGTCACGATGGTGACTGTATCTTTGCTACGATTGGGGGCTGTTGTTGTTTTCGTTTTCCTCGTAGATTTGAGGATTTTACGCTGCTTTCAACTCGAGTAACATTAGTTTTCATTAGTTTTATCCATACACGAACGAAAAGACAGATGGACAGACGGATAGACAGATGAGTGAATGCATGTGGCGGGTTTGGGGAGCGATTTTACAATCCGGCGTTTCTCTTTTGTGCTCACTCTCTCACTCTCTCTCTCTCTCTCTCTCTCTCTCTCACTCTCTCTTTCGAATAAGATTTATGGTTGCTATTTTTAAAAGCGGCAAAAGTATTAACAATCGTAGGGATCGCAACACGCATTGTACTTTTTCTATATACACATTTATTTTCATCTGGCGTACGATCGTACTGCGATCTGTTTTCTCCCCTTCCTCTTCAGAAGTGCATTGAACCCGCGCATAAAATGTGTCCCGTGTTTGCGCATATTTGTTTCACTGTGCGGCATGGAGACTTGGCTTAAGACTGCACTTAAAGTGTGTAGAGATAATCAGTTAGTTTAGCAAACTCGCAGCCGACGCCCCCTCTGGTGGCTAATGTGTGCAACAGCATCCTTTGTACAAGGCCAACCATAAAAAAAAGCAAAAAAAAAAGAAATCCAGCGCAAGTTTAACCCTGAAAACTGCCAAACTCACACACACACATACGGAGAGCTTTAATCAAATGCCATTGTAAAGTTGATGCGGGATTGAATAACATGTTGAGGTAAGCATGTGATAACAGGTGTGTGCGCACATAAGCTTTAGCTTTAGCCCTGTGACACATTGCTCACACGATTATTCGCATATTGTCTTGGTGAGAGAGGGTGCAACGAAAAGTGAAAGTATACCTAGCGAGAGTGAGAGTGAGAGCGAGAGAGAGTTGCGTCTGCGCTACTGGGAGCGTTGCATTTACCGTTGCCTACTTTTGTGCGTCGCTTCAGTTTTATGTGTGTGAACTCTGTTATAGATACACATGTGTGCGTATGTATGAGCTGTCAGGAAGTTCGAAAGCTTGTTTTGGAGTTGCCAGACCGTTTCATCGCGTGGTCTGGCAGCACAAAACAGTGTAACCCCAACAGCAGCAACAACAACTTCGCGCTCTTCCGCTCTGTCTCTCACGCACTTTACTGAAGCTGCATACAAAGGGCAGCAAAAGCGAAAGCTTTTTCATTCTGCACAAGAAGAAGAAGCGACACCAGCGGCAGCAACAGCAGCAGAAGCCAGTAACGACTCGCAACGGTAGTGAAAACGCGTATAGCACTTTTTTTTCGCTCCCATCTAAAAAAAAAAAAATAAAAAATAAAGTTATCCACACGGAAAAATTGCAAGCATTCCAATCCATTCAGTGAATCGTCGCCGCAGCAAGCCTCGAGTTGCGATAATCTGACATAAAACTGTAGTTGAACAAAGTCTTTGAAGTTGAACGCGCGTGCGAAACGAAAAAGAAAAACGGAAAAATTAAATAAGAATCGAATGCAACTAAATTGTTATTAATGTACTGAAAAAATTAAAAAGAAATCTTTAAATAAGTTGCAAGTGCTGCTCAAAAATTCTTACATTTTTTTTTTACCTGTAACTGCTTAATTGTGTGTGTGTATGTGTATTTATGTGTGAGTGTGCTTTTTGTTGTGAATTTTTTTTACTCTTCACTTTGCTGGCCGTGTGTATGTGTGTGTGCAATTATTGCATTTGCATTTAGTGAGTGTGTGTGTGTGTGTGTGTGTGTGTGTGTGTGTGTGTGTGAGTGGGCCACGTGAATCAAACGCGCGCAACAACACACACACACCCACATATATACGGAGAATGGCCAATGGTAGAGAAAGTGACAGTGTGTCCCTAACAAAGTTCGAGTCCGAATCCAGAAGGGCAGCAAAGCAGCGGCGTCGACGTCGGTGTCAGCGTCAGCTAAGCACTGCTGCCGTTCTCTAAAGTGAAAGTGAATTTTCGATGAAAATGTGAATGCAATTAATGTCCTATAATTGTTTCTCTCGCCGCCTGGCATAAAAGTTCAGCGGCAACAAATGAAAATAGGCGACGCTAAGCGCAGCAGCAGCAATAACAAAAAAGCTCAAAAACTGTTGAATATAGAATGACGTTGCAGACAAAAATCAATGTAAAATATAAAGCGATAACAGCAGGAGCAACAACTGTAACATTAACAGCGATAGCGGCAGCAACAACAACAGGAAGACTCACGCACACATACAAAAGAGCAGACAGGCAGGCAGACAGACAGTCATAAACACACATACACGCACACACACGCAGCGAACACACATACACCGACACCTACACGGCGAGTAAAGCACGCACACTATCCTGTAACAGTGAGTGAGTGAGAGAGGAGAGGTCAGACAGTCAGCCTGTGCTGAGTTTGGCCGAAAAACGAAGGCGGAAGACGGAACCCATCAGCAAAAAGGAATTGTCAAAGCGCCAAAGCGTATATCAACTACAAAAGTGAAACCAAACCGAACAACACAACAAAGCAATATACAACAGCAACTATAACGATAACTGCAAAAGACCAGTAAAAGTGAGAGCAAGTAGAACAGCAAGAGTTAAAAACACGCACACAAGCTCACGCTCATTTTGGTTGTTGTTGTTGGCCAAGCTCGACGCCATTCACAATGAAGCCATCGGATTTGCTGCTGGTGTTGGAAAAGGTAACAGAAAAAAAAAAACTTGAATGCAAACGTACGTAAGTGTGTGTTTTTGTGTGCTCCATGCAGAGTTATTTTCATGATGAAATGTGAAATTCGGCTCATTTTGTCACAGCTAAAAATGGAGGGCACATACACACACCATATATATATAAATGTAACTGTAAATATGTGTTGTACAAATGAAGCGAATTTGCTGTTGTAATGCTTGCCGTAAAATGCCCATTACGATAGTCGCAGAGAGAGTGAGAGAGAAAGCGAGATATATATCTATATATATATATATATAGAGCGAATGAGAGAGAAAGAGCGATGCGCTTGTTTTTACACATACACGTGTCCCTGTTTGTGTATGTGTGCGTGTACGTGTCGTTGTGTGTGTGTGTGTGTGTGTGTAGACTTATGCAAATCCATTTCGCTTTGGAGTCGCTTGTAACACTGCTCACTGGGTTGCTCACCCACAATCACCTCTTTCCCCTTCTCCTGCACAGACACGCACACACACACACAAAAGGCACATACGACAACAACGACGACGATGTTAAGCGAGCGATGCCGAAGCGTAAAAACAAAAACCCTCTGGGAGCAAGCGTTGTGCGAGGAAGTTGCGTGGGTGGGCAGGGGTTGCTTAGGTACAGGGCGGCGGGGCAACCATACGATGGCTGAGGAAGCATTTTGACTCTGTGCTGCGTTATCTTTATAGCTGTCTCGATGTTGTTGCCGTTGACGTTGCCCCGTTGCCCAGTTGCCCAGTTGCCCCGTTGTCCAGTTTAGCGAACACCCCTCTCTCCTCTCCTAACCTTGTGTATTTATACCACATTTGTGTGTGTCCATCACTTCTTTTTTGGCCGGCAGGGGGTACGGCTCTTCAGTATTGGACTTTGTTTTTTTAACGCTCATTTTTTAACTTCAATTTCCCACTTGCAACGCACTTTCTCTTATTTTTTCTTGGGTTGCCAGAGATTTGCCTACTGTCGCCAACGTAACTTGATTGTGGCGTCCTTATAAATAGCTCAACAAGTTTGGAGCAAGGTTGGGCAGCTGCTTGGGGTTACGATTGCAGGCTGTAACTGGGATTCAAATTAGCATTGGCAACTTTTCTCATAATTTTTGTCTTCGTACTCACATTACATCATAAATTGGTTTTCTGCAGAATATCCCGCATACGCATATTGCGCATACGACCCACTGAACCAAGCGTTGGCCAACATATTGGTCTTTGTGTTTTCAGCCTTTAAGTTGGGTGGAGCAGCAGGCGGCGCTTTCTATCATCCGGATGTGTTTGTGCTACCGAGAGAGGAGGGGGGGGGAGTGGCAAACTGCTGTTTGTCATTTAGCTCAGGCTTCTAGCTCTCGCTTCCACCCTGCTTGCTGTAGCGTTGACCTTTTGCCTTACAGCAACCATTAATAACAAGCTCCCGAGCTGTGACTCCTGAGTCGTGTATGTGGGGTTGGGGCATGAGTTTGAATCAAGTGCTTGTTGCATTTGACGGCGACATTTTCATATTGAGGCAAGTCGAGGAGGTTCGAGTGAAGAGCGGATATGGAGCTGTCACTGCTCTTGATGTTCTGGCCTAGGCGTCTCCCAGTGAATGCTGAACGTTATGTAACATGCACGACGCCCACTGTTGCATGCAACAACGCCACGCACACACACACACACACTTACTCATTTCGTGGCAGGACTTCTCGTGGCCTTTAGCGGGCTGCGTAGGCCGCGTAGGCAAAAAAAAAACTTGTTGCAAATATCGATTGTTAGGCTCAATGGCGCACTCGCTGCCTGGGCTGAGCTGAGCTGCCTTGTGGTTGCTGCAGACTCTCCTACACAGATAGCGGGGCAAGCGAATGAAGATGGAAACCAAGGGGGTAGAGAGAAGTGCGCGGGGGGGGTGCAGAGGGAGCCCAGCTGAAAGGCATTTCAATTTGTGCTTATCACGGCCGCTGGCACTGAGCATACTCGACTTTAAACATGTTTTTTTTACGAGCACACCCTCTGAAAGTTCACCAAGGGTATGCCAAGAATGGAAGAAATACTTTATGATAATAACTCTCTGATAATATAGGTAAATGAATGTCGCAGGCCTGCAGTCGATAACAATAACCAAGTATTTAGATGAATCATGGAACTTTATATTATCGTACAATAGTGAAAAAGTTGGGAACGGCAAAACAGATGCTATAGTATGGAGCGTCCAATTATAGGGTATCGTATTGTCGAGCGTGTCGTGGCACAGCCGCCGAGTTCTTATATATTTTTTCTCATATTTTTCCTTGGACACTGTGGGGGAACTCGAATCTCAATGCCACTTGCGTCTTTCATTTGCAAAAAAGACGCAGAACGCTGAACTCAGAACGCAAAAGGGCTTCCAGTTCATTGGCGTTCACTCAAGTATGAAACCAATTAAAGCAATGCATTCTTCTCTCTCCGGCTACTGCTTCTGTTCCTGCTCCTGCTCCTGCTCCTGTTCCTGCTCCTTTCGCAACGCATTTACTTTATCTTTCTGCAAATTTAACGATGATTTTAGGTCAAGTTCAGGGTGCCATTGCCACCGGGCGTCAGCTCTACAACGCTGCTGCCGAAGCTGATACGCACCAAGGATGTGAAGCAGCTGCAGGATGGCAACGCACAGCCCACAAAGCCCAAGCTAACGGTAAGAAGTCCATCGAGAATACTTGTATATAGAATTACCTCAATCTACAAGTACATTCCTTGTTGCAGAAATGTCTCAATACCCTCGACCTAACTTCACTGGGCATCGGCTCCTGCTGCGGCACCGGCATGTATCTCGTCGCTGGCATGGTGGCTCAAAGGATGGCAGGACCCGGTGTGATAATTAGTTTTATTATAGCGGCGATCGCGAGTATTTTCTCAGGTGAGCCCCGCTCAACAACTTGCATGCAAAAGGGCACGTTTTACGATATTGTTCCCAGTTAGTTAACACTCTGCAGCACTTAACTGAATCCAACAATATGGTTTAACTGGGTACGCTTTTAATCTAGATTTAAGTAAGCATCCTTGGCGCAATGCAAATAGCAAACTGTGGGCTCTTAAGTGCTCTTCTATTTCATTCTAAACAAAAGCCAAATAAAGTGTGTGCAAACTAGTGGAACATAGTAATTCAGGATTAGTTTCACTTGCAAGTGTGTGTGAAAGTCTCTCGCACACTGTCGACATGTTAAGTGAAGGATAATCCTCACTCAGTGCGCACACTTCGTTCACTCTCGTTCTTTTCTCGCTCTCTGCCATTCAGGCGCTTGCTATGCGGAATTTGGCGTTCGTGTGCCACACACATCCGGCTCGGCCTATATGTATTCATATGTGGCAGTTGGAGAATTTGTAGCTTTTATAATTGGTTGGAACATGATATTGGAATATCTAATAGGTGAGTACGCAACCCACAGCCCAGTTCGCCTGTCTAATTGCTATCGTTATTGATTCGATTTGTGCAGGAACAAGTGCCTGTGCCTGTGCGTTAAGTTCAAGTTTTGATTCGTTGACTGGTAATGCGATTGCGACTGCGATGAGCGAGTCAATTGGCACGATATTTGGTGAGTCAACAGCGATGGTCTTTTCTTTTTATTATTATGCACGTACCAAGTCTGATGAACCTATTTTTATCCCCAGGCAAACCACCTGATTTTATTGCCTTTGGCATAACGCTCATCATGACCTGCGTATTGGCGATGGGCGCCAGCAAATCAGTTATTTTTAATCACACTCTAAATGCCATCAACCTGGCGACGTGGGTGTTTGTTATGGCCGCTGGTTTCTTCTACGTCGATACCAAAACGTGGTCGGAGCATCAAGGATTTCTGCCCTTCGGCTGGAGTGGCGTAAGTGTTCTCCCGCTCTTCCTTTAGCTTCCTTCCCACTCGCCACTACAACAATTCTTTCTCGCATCTCTTCAGGTCTTCTCGGGCGCTGCCACATGTTTCTATGCATTTATTGGTTTCGATATTATCGCAACCACTGGCGAGGAGGCGCACAATCCACAGAAGAGCATACCGAAGGCTATTGTTGGTTCCCTCATTGTTGTTCTTATTGCCTATGTCACCGTTAGTCTAGTCCTTACTTTAGTCGGTAAGTATTTGCAAAACAAACAGAAAACAGTTTACTTACCATAAAAAGTGAACCCAAGCAAGAAGATAGCCAATGAGAATTGTATATAATGTTCTCATTTAGTTTATTTTCTTTATTAAAAGTCAATTTTAGAGCTCACAACAAAAAATATAACTTTTATGCACAAACTCACAATCTTTACGTTTATAACAACTCAGTTCCCTTTTATAATATCCGCAATTCATAGTATGACTTAATGACAACATGAAATGTATGGAAGAGAAAGCATCTCCCATACTATAAAGTCGAAGTACAACATTTTCCTAAGCAGCGACCTTGCAATTCCCAAGTGGTTCTAGCTAGTTTTCATTGAGCTGAGCTTAATTCAGCGCCTGACTCTTTTTGAGTTTTCGTGCAGATCCAGTTTACTTTCGATGTTGAAAACTTCTTTTTTCATAACAGCTTGTGGTTATTGTTGTTGTTGCTATTCATGCAAACATTATATACCAATTTAGAACAATTAATTGTTCTGTTCACATAAGGAACTCATGTTGTATATTGCTTGCAGTGCCGTATGATCATATAAATGTGGGAGCTGCTCTGGTGCAGATGTGGTCCTATGTGAACGCGCCCAAGTGTCGCGCTGTGGTGGCGATTGGAGCCACAGCTGGTCTCTCGGTGGCCATGTTCGGATCGATGTTTCCCATGCCGCGTGTCATCTATGCGATGGCCCAGGATGGCTTGATCTTTAGGTGAGTTTCTATTTGCTGCTCACAGTTCCCCTTTTTAATACACATCCCCTTGCTTTTCGCGCAGACAACTCTCACATCTGTGGCAGCGCACCAATGTGCCAGGGCTAGCAACAATTGGCAGCGGATTGGCAGCAGCGCTGGTGGCACTCACGGTGCGCCTGGATATTCTGGTGGAGATGATGTCGATTGGCACATTGCTCGCGTACACGCTCGTGTCCACCTGTGTGCTTGTGCTGCGCTATCAACCGCACAGCACTTCGCTGGTGGAGCTGCTGCCGGCACAGCTGCGTACTCCGCTGGCACCGGGCACAGCAACCAGCGATCCGCATGCACGACCCTCGGAGGTGCTGGAGCCGAACAAGCTAACCATTAAACGGGTGACGCGCGGCATGTCCGATTCGGATGATTCGTTCATTGACGACAGCCCCGAGGGCTATTTGGGCGGACGGGACGATCAGTTTCTTGTGTCGGATCGCTCAGAGAACAAGTTCTATGGCAGTGTGCATGGTGCACCCACCGGACCCACTGGACAGGCGACGGCCTTCGATACGATGGGATTGAATTTCATCACACGAAAGATTCATAGCTATGCGTATCTATGTCCGGGCTTCTTTCCATGGATCAATCCCGGCCAGGCGACCTCCGAGAGTGGTAAGAGCGAGAATAGGCGAACGCACAGATTATTGTTTCGCGTGATGCGAATGCGACTTTGAAATTCCAACTATTTGAAAATTGATTTATGCGTTTATGCTTTCTCTCATTTCTTTTGTTTGCTCCCTCTGTAATGATCGACATCGCAATCGACATCGACATCGCAATCGACATCGACATCGACATCGACATCGACATCGTCATCGCCAATCGCTCAACAAAATTTTGTAACCAATCGAACTCGAAACCCAGGCATGTATGTCACGAAACTAGTTGGAATCATGTTCGGTCTCATATTCTTCTTGGATTTGTTCGCTGCCATCGGCTGGTCGGGCGGGCTCGCCGTATTCATTTACATCATTTTATTTATCGGCATATTTGTGATATTATTGATTATATCGAGACAACCACAGAATAGGTAATGCAAGCTCTTCCTCCCTCTGCTTCCATTCGTAATTGCGTGATGGTAATCCACTCATCATTCTACTCTTCCTGCTTACATTCACAGATATGCACTCGCGTTTCTTACGCCTGGACTTCCATTTATTCCGGCTATCGCAATAACTGTTAACATTTATTTAATATTTAAGCTAAGCATACTGACCCTAGTTAGGTTCACTGTCTGGATGTCCATCGGCTTCGTCATGTACTTCTACTACGGCATCACGCACAGCAGCCTCGAGCAGACCAGCGACGAACTCGAGCTCCACGTCGACAAGGATTATGTAAGTGCCTATGTTTTGTACGTTAAATACATCGCAATACATAAACATTACTATTTTGCAGAGCAAAAACGTGGATGAGAAGGCCGTTTGGGATCAGCAATCGTATACCCAGACGCATGAGCCAGTTTGGGCCAGCAAGGAGATTAAGCAGCCCTCAAGTAAGTGCATCGAATAGTTTATAGTTATCTGTTGTAATTGAACTCTATGTTCTCTGTAGAGCAACGCTATAGCTATGCGAAGACAACGACCTCGGCGGCTGGATCAAGGAATGTTGCTGGAAACAAGTCCGGTAAGTCAACGGAAGCTGATGCGAGAGCAGCGCCATCAGCCGGAGCAGCTTCTGGGACCGCTGATGCCACCAATGCTCGCGGTACGACAGCCGGTAACTCATCCGGTCGCACACTGGAGCATCAGTATACCGGACAGTTTAGCATGTTTGTGGACGAGGGACAGTTTCCCACGTGGGACGACTAAGCAGCACGCTACACCGGAGCCTCACGAGTATTCCCGAGCACCACACAACCGACCTAATTCGCAACTATAAAAACAAAGAGAAAATACTCGTATACTACGTTATTACCATAAGTTTGCCCTGTACAGCAGCGACCTTTCGATGTGGTGCAGCACTGCACTACAACGGCAGAGTGACCGCCGCGACGACGCAGGTGAATTCGCAACGCAACTCAACTCAACTCAACTCAAGTCAAGTTAAGTCTATATCTACTGTATCTACCTTACCGACCTTACCTGCCCATCAAGTTACCTAACGAAATGCATATATAGAGCTGGCAAAATCATTACCTGTAAATATGATTAGACTTATTAAGTTTAACGATATAACTTATATACTTATATATATATATATATTCATATTAACGATATATACAAGCGTTACGTACAGTGGAGCCTCCACAGCAGGTTTTTTTCGATTTCAACTCGCCATTTCAAAATAGTTGAGGTTCCACTCTACATATTCATACATACAGAGGACATTTATGATCTATATACAAAATATAAGTATACATAAGTCCACGCACACTCAATCTATATATATATATTATATATTATATATATATATGACATATATATTGTTTATTATTAGATAAATATGCAAAATAATAGTTAAAGCCCCATTCCACATAATCCGCAGTTGCGTGGTAACTGCTTCTTCTACTCTCGATTGGCAATCCTGGTGTTTGGGTTGCTTGGAGGCTGAGATTGAGGTTAGGGTTCGTTTCTCTCTCTCTTTTTGCATTTTTTTTTTATCCGGGGTTGGGTTGCCAATCGAAGCAGAAGAACAACAGACGAAGAAGCAAGGACAACACACAGATATTTTTGAGATTGTTAAGCACAAATTGACAAAACAGTGTCGCCATATTTTTGAAGGCCAAACAAAAAAAAAGCTCCCATCTAGTTGATAACCTAAGCTCACTCTACAATGTCTGTGTTTCTTCTATAGGCGTGTGTGTGTCTCGCGGAGTGTGTTCAATTGTATAGCACGTAGATATTCGAATGCACACAACCAACCACCCACCCACACACACACACACACACACACTCTGACTTTCGCACACACACGCGCTCACACAGAGTCACAGCCGCAAAGCACGTAAAAACAGAGAGCTACTACATAGAGATGTAGTGTTTTTGTAGGAAAGTCCCAAGAGTAAAGATTGTAGTGGAGAAAACGCTCTTCGCTTCCGACCGAAAAGGAATGATGTGTTCTGTTCCGTGTCTTCTGATTAGCGACTCTTTAATGAGTACTTCGTATTAAGTAGAGAAACCTTTGTTGGGGCCTTCGTATGAGCAACCACACCCACACTAACTCCCACACACACACACACAAACACACGGACACCGTTAGACCCAATCTGAAATCTGGAATCTCGAATCTTTACTCGTACTTGTATTTACATCAATCCTATGTAATTATATTTATGATTATTGACATTACCATTACCAGTTATTGTTACTATACCCCCATTTATATAACTTATACATACGTATATCGTTACGGCTGCCACGGTATTATCGAGTACCGGAGTGCACCTACTCACTTATATTCGATAATGTGTTATTCTTTCTACTCGCTAGAAGCTCGCGCTAAACTCATTTTTAAGCGGTATTTGGTATTTGTTGTAATTCAATAATTAACTTTACTTAACAAACTACCCATAAAATTTACCAAAAAAAAAAACAAAAAAAAAAACGAAAAAAAAACTTTGCGAAAAGTGCGTAATAACATCAAGATGGATCATGAAAATGAATATCTTGAGGAAAATGCGAAAATTTACCATATTTACTAATCGAATCGAATACTATTCAAATTCAAAAAGAAGTTTATGTAAAAAATTATACTCAAGCAAATACTTATGTAAAAAATGAATAACAAAGAAAAAGAAAATTACCAAAAATATACTAATATTTATATACAATACATACCCTTTTCCACTTTATATGCTACGCAAAGTCAAGAAAACCAATAACAAACATTCTCAACTATATATTTATGAGTAATACGATTCATAATGTAACTTTAATTGTTCCTTGTTACTCTTATTGTAATTATTATTATCATGATTATGGCTATTATCGGTTACGTATTCTTTATTCCAAGCGACATCACCTGTACATACACACACACACCAGCGCACTTACGCGACAAAAGTACGGTTAGAACGACTTGAAGAACTCTTCTTACATTCACTAAGAACGTGACGGGTCTAGAACAGTGTAACGATAAATATGATCAGCAGGAAATAACAAAGAATTGAGACAAATCGAAAGCGATACTTACTAGAGAACGACTCAAGCATATACATTTAATATTTATTACAATCGAACAACATTCTTAAAACTTTCTATAATACTATAATGTTTTTTTTTTCTTATTGATCTGAATGTACATATTAATTTAAGTGTACTATTGTGAGTATTATCATAAGCCGTAATTGTCTGTATTTTGCGTTTCTTCTCCTTAGACCTTGATTCATTTAGTATTCATACCTCATTCACTTTGAGTGCCAAATGCACCCACAACAATCGCAGACTCTTAACACTGTCAACAGCAGACCTATCTATCTATCATTTCTCGTAGAACTTTCAGGACCAAGTCAAGACAGATGATAGGTTTGCACACAAAGATATACTCGTAGCATCCACATATACTATTTTTATGAGACACACAGAGATCGAAGGCAAACTTAAACAAATTAAGTGCAACCAGAATGACTTAACGATAAACTCGACGAACTTGCAAAGTGAACACGATGAAAAAAAATGAATGACAAACTACTAATAAATGATAAACATATCCTAAGCCGCAGTTGAAAGTTGTTTACCGCCATCGTATGTACAACATATGCACCAACTAATGTAACTAACCAACTAGCAACGCGAACTAAATAAAACTACAAACTGCAAACTGCAAACTGCAAACTGCAAAACGACAAGCAACAAACAATAAGAAAACAGTTTGTTCTTCCACCTTTCGGTTCTTTCGATACCACCAAAATGAAGCTAACATACATATATGAAATATTATAACATAGATTATCATAGATTTTCTACAGTTCCAACAATGAAACGTAACTAGCGAAACACCGATAGAAACCAAAATAGACGAACAACAAGAACATTGAATAACAGAATGCTTCCGGTGACAAAACTTGTGCATTTTTTAATAGTTTCAATAGCAAAACGCTAAATCTGAGAATATTAATACTTACACCGATAACGAAACACATAACTGCATATTCGTAACAAGACTCGCTGTGCCCTCATATCATTTGAGAACTTACTGAGCACAACCACTAGATGATCACATATGATTGATATGTAGATTGAAATTGAACTTAGCCCAATCCCATCAAATGATTAAACACAATTGATTGATTCGTTGGATAGACAAAATTCGCAATACCCAGCAAGAGACAACCACAGAAGAGGTCACCAATCACAAGGAAATTGATTAGAGCGAACAATCGACTGATTGATCGATTGATTGACTCAGTTTAGCTCGACTCAGACTCATACACACACCACATACACACACACACACATGCATACATACATGAAGTACCTTAGTTTTGATTTATTTAATAAGACTGAATTTCTGCATATGATTTATTCGAGCGTTTATGATTGATGTAAATATATTGATATTGAACAATGCAAATATATATACATACAACAAACATATACACATATAACGATATACATTCTTATACATGCATACATAAACTTTTAATTATTTTTATGTATATATACATACTTAGCGCAAAAACTTTACAACTTTAACTAATAAAGCATCAAAATTTTAATATACTCTCAACTCATAATGAAAAAACCAAAAACAAAATGAAATGAAAACCAAAGAGAAGGAAAGAAAAAGGTTGCGACCTTAAACACAACACAACTATTATACATAATAAAATATTATTAAAGAACAGCAAATCTTTAAGAATACAAATATATATATATACAAAAAAGAACAAATATATGTATATATATATATATATATATATACTTATATATATATATATATATTTCAATGGATCTAAAAAAGAAAAACAAAAACAAGAGAAGAAAAAAGAAACCACAAACCAAAGGCAAAGGCAAAAAAAAAACAAAACCAAAAATGATGTTAATATATAATGAAACAATTTTTTATTCAAATACTACTCTTAATTTGTTTTATGTGTTAATAACTTATTAAATGATATTTCTCGAGGATATTATAAAAAATAAAATTGTTAGGATATTCAAAATACGATACCGAAGCGCGTCTCTTATTTCACATTGAACAAAAAACACACACACACTTATTTAACTTTTTTCTTTTGTATTTCTTTATTTAGTGCTAACTTTATTTACAAAACCCAAGAAGGAAGCGGAGGAATTGTTTTATAATTACACAAAAAAACAAAAAAAAAAAAAACAATTTATAGACGCTGCAAATTCTTTTCTTTTGGAACGCAAGATAATGAATGGATGTCGAACTTGCTGAGACCTTAGTAGTAACTCGACGGCGCTCCTGGAGATGCGGATGGGAAGCTGTTAAAGTGCGAAAGCTGCAGGCCCGAGCTGCCCAGATCAAGTGGCTGTCTCTGCACAAAGAAATCCTCCTCGGCCGGATAGTTGACCAGGAATCTGTTGTTGCTGGGCGGCTGCTGACCGGCGTCATCTGGTGCCGTCTGGTTGTTGTCCGCAGGACCAGCGTCGCTTGCTCCCTGTGCCTCCCCATCTTCATCTGCATCTTCATCTCCGTCGCCCTGTGCATCGTCCTCTGCCTCGTCGTCGCCAGCCGCAGCCGCAGCCGCAGTCGCAGTCGCCACCTCGTCCGCAAAGAAGCGTGGCTTAGAGAAGGTATCTGCAAAGTGTTGGAGAGAATCCAATTGTACGGCAATTAGTTAAAAGTGTGCGTATTTTACCAGTCGGTTGTGCGTACTGATAGATCAGATGGTCACCCAGCTGTGCTCCTGGCTGTGGTCGCGGCCGTGGACGACGCTGTGGAGGCGCTGGCGGCGGCGGCGGCGGCGGCGCAGACTGCGGTGGCGGTGGTGGACGCGGACGTGGACGAGGACGTGCTGGCGGCGGCGGCGGCGGTGGTGGAGGCGGCGGAGCAGGCGCTGCTGTGACACCAGTGTCCACGTCGTAGTCGAAGTAGTCAAAGTGACTCACAGGACGAGGTGGCGGACGCACACGCGAGGGACGCGGCCCTGGCGGAGCTGCAGGTGGCGCTGGGCCATAGTCGTAATCGTACGGCGGATAGCCAAAGTCGTAGCCAGTGGGACGCGGCCACCAGCCAGGACCGTAGTAGGGTCGTGGCCAGGGTCGCTGCGGCGGAGGAGGCGGCGGCGGCGGCGGCGGCGGCGGCGCTGGCGTCGTTGTCGTCGTCGTTGTGGTGGTGGTGGTGGTGGTCATCATCATGGCAGGACGTCGAGTTGGCTGCGTGACTGCGCTGGCCAAGTTGCGTGTGATGTTCACCTTGGCGCTGGACAACTGTGCGCTCTTCTGCAGCAGGTTGCGCAACAGCAGGCCAAAGTCAATGGTCACCGTGGCCCGTCTGTCCCGTTCCAGCTGCCCTTCCTGCGCCTGCGCCTGCGCACTCGACACTTGGCTGGCGAGCAGCAGCAGCAGCAGCAGCAGCAGCAGCAGCTGCTGCTGGATGATGCAATGTGTTCGCTGCATCCTGTCGAATCGAAATTAGAGCTGTGTGCCGCGCTCGGTGTACCGCGCTCGGTGGCGTTCCAATCAGAACTGGCCGTTGCCTTGTCGCCAGTTGCCTGCCTTGACTCCGCACACAGACTCCGACTCGAACTCGGAATTGAATTTGGAATTGGAGCTGCCTGGGCGTGTGTGTGGATTAAGTGGCCAACGAGTTAGACGGGTTAGCTAAGTCAACGAGTCCAGCTAGTAGTTGGCTCGCCGATGACGGGTTCTGTGCGTGGTTACAATTACTTTTGCACTACTTTTGTGCGGCGAGTCGCGCGACCCCGTCACAGCCACTGCTGCCACAGTGGGTCACGAAATTCGGAGTAACGGTTTTCGGGCCATTCGGCTGCCGAAACTCTTGCACACCACTGTGCAACACGGCGCCGTTCATAATACTCACATATTATGCTATAATTTACTCGTTACTATCTGGCTGCACTGGCTGCCTTCATTAAAATACCCTCTACAAGGAATTACGTCTATTGCGAGACGGGTATGCTCGGCCTATCATCACGTGCTACACCTGAGCAGCGTGTCCAATCAGGTGACAGGTGAGTTACACCTTTCAAATTTACTTTCTGAGCGCAATAACTTAAGCTTGTGCTCAACACTATAGCTACTAAAGTTTAGTATATTCGTTATATATTATCAAAGTCATCAAAATCTGCTCTCTATCTTACTAAATTCATCTAATTCTACTTTTTGAGCGCAATAACTTTAGCTTGTGCTCAACACTTTAGTTACAAAAGTTTAGTATATTCGTTGTATATATTATTAAAGTCATCAAACTCTACTTTCTGAGCGCAATAACTAAAGTTTGAGCTCAATACTACAGCTACTAAAGATTAGTATATTCGTTATATATTATCAAAGTCATCAAAATCTGCTCTCTATCTTACTAAATTCATCTAATTCTACTTTTTGAGCGCAATAACTTTAGCTTGTGCTCAACACTTTAGTTACAAAAGTTTAGTATATTCGTTGTATATTTAATAATTCAACAAATTTCACTACTTTTGTTGAGTACTTATTATTTATATATTATTAGTGATTATATATTATTATCACTATTTCGCAAGGTATTGCTGCTTCGACTATTTCTCGCGGAGCTCTGCTCTGGTTATGTTTATTCATTTGCTTAACAATTAACTGCATATAGTTTTATTTAGGCCCCAAACATGTACCAGCTTGTACAAACACTTACATCTACTCACATATTTGAGTATGCACTTATTTTGTGACTATCGTTATAAGATCTAGTATTGGGTGGTTGGCAGGTTGATTTTATAGCTGAATTACCAGCTGTAATTCGAACGGCGAATACTACGTTTAACGTTAACTCTCAATCAGTCTCGGTCTTTGTCTTTTCGATTTGCTGGCTTCGGGCAATGCAAACTGCTTGAAGCGGCGCTGAGATTCGACTCGACATTTGATTGGAAACCATTAAGAGTTTGTAATTTGTTGGATTGTGGGTCTTACGAGTTACCAATTAATCGGGTTTTATTTCACTTTTAATTCAATTCAACACAATTCGTTTTGTTTTCTTTTCAGTTTTCAGTTCGATCAATAATGCTTGTTGCTTGACTTTTGTTGCCGCCCAAAATGCGACTGAAAACTCAATGAGCAATAATGCCCAAGGAAAAGCGACGAGTTTGTGGAGGGAAATGCGATTATGCAACACAACAGACCACTATACAACGGAAATTGGAAATTGAAAGTGGCAAGCGACAAGCGAAAAGCGAAATTGCAAAGAGTAATAATAAAAGTAAATCTGGTCTGGAAGCTGGAATCTTGCAAGACGCTTTCCGTCAGCCATCCACATGAGAGCACTCGAGACTCAGCGGCTGCAGCAGTCGCGAGTCGCTTACTATGCGCATATCAAGCAACAACGAAAATTGCAACAACAACCGCAGCGGCGACTGCAAAATTGCAAATTCGCGATCGCTCCTGTGCAGCACTGCAGATGAAGTGTGCGGCTGGCGAATGCTCTGTCAGCATCCGGATTGGCTTGTAAATCGCTGTGAATGCAGCTCCACATGCATTGGGAGTCAAAGCAGCGCATGAACGTTATGCAAATACCCAGTAAGTTGCCAAAATACCTTTTCTACCTTACTATCATTATAATGAGTGAATTGCGTGAAATCGACAGGGACTTTAATCAAGTCAGTTCCTATTACGCGAGTAATTTGCTGATGAGACAATCGCTTTTTGATTTAAAAACAAATCTTTATAAATATCCTTAAACATGTGTGCAGAACAAAACTGAGAGACATCAGAACAGACGGCAAGCAACTTAATTCACATCCATTTAGGTCTCGCTTCAAAATATGGTATGTGTATTATATAAGTGCTAAACGATTAATCGACGATACCCAGTGATTAGTGACGCACAAATTTGGACAACTTCCTTACAGCCTTACAGACAAGTTGCCTGCTTGTGTATAACCGTTGATGTATACCCTGTACGTCATCAAATAGAAAGCAGTATGTCTGCAATGTTCGCTATACTTAAGTTTATTGCCTGCGACAATGTGAATACTTTGTGAATATCAATGTGGATGAGTTCCAGCTCATCCGCAGCCGTTCCAGCTGTTGTCATTGGCTTTGCTTCGCTAACAGCACTTAGGCTTCGACTAGATTTTGCTGCGACACACTGGGTGGCGTCGCAATCACACTCAGTGTAACTGTGGGCGTGTTGGTGGCAGCTGTGGGCGGTTTTTGGCGCGCGCGCAGCGTTGCAAGCAGCTGCATCTCGAGCCGCACAAAGGGCGTCTCAATGCACAGAAACATGAACATTGCGACTAGAACTGTGATGCCAAAGTCCGACCAGAAGCGCAGGATCTGCAAGCAAGCCACATATCAGTCAAGGACAAGGACAAAAGCTGAAGTCAGTCGGGGCACTTACGGCATCGTAGTTGGAAAAGTGCTGGCTTGTGCGCATGCGAGCCGTGTTGAGCGTCTCGACGAGCAGATGCCAGATGTACAGGCAATAGGAGAGCTTCGAGATGGGCTGCCAGAAGGACCAGCTTAGCAGCGTGTTGACCACGCCCCCCAGACCGTTGTGGCACGCCCAGATGAGCCAGCACAGCGCCACGGGCCACACAATGCGACTGCAGCAGATGTAAAACGCGCCTGCCAGCGGCGTGATCTCATCCGCCGTGGGCTGTGTGAACGGATAGATGATCCAGATGACGAGGCACAACATGGTCATCGAGAGCAGCCAGAGGAGCAGCACCAGCCACCAGGGCATACCGCGACGTCTGCCCTTCTCGTTGTGCAGAAAGTAGCCGAAGAGCAGACCGATCAGCCAGGGCGTAGCGCGAGCATGCGTCGTGTAGTAGATCAGCCTCATCTGGGGACTGTCTTCTCCCAGGTTGCTGAACAGAGAGGACGATAATAATGTCAGGTCAGCGAAGAAAATGGTTAGGTTTGAAGGTTTGAACGAGTTAGGAAGTTCGGGAGCAAGAAAGTTATCGACCAGCGAAGTCAAGTTGTCAAGAATCCGGACATTTCCGAAGACAGGAATTTAGGGGGTCAATAAACAAGCCAGGGAAGAAAGGGAGACTTCGGAAAACGAGTTAGGAAGTTTGCTAGCAAGGAATCTAGATAGTCAGCAGTCGGCAGTCGAAGATTCAAAACATTCTCGACTAAGAAATTCACCTAATTCAGTAAGTTAAGCATTCTTAAGGAGTTAGGAAATCAGGAACCCAAAGTAAGTAGGTAAACTAAATAGTCAGCAGTCGGCAGTCGAGGATTCAAAACATTCTCGATGGAAATTAAACATTCTTAGGGAGTTAGGAAGTCAGGAACCCAGGGAAACCAGAAGTCGGGGAGGACTCAGACAGAGAGGTAGCTTAGGACAGCCGGGAATTCAAGTGTTCAAGTAGTTCGGAATTCAGGAAGCCCGAGAGCTACTTACCCGTTACGGTTGAACACCTGCAGCTCATTAATCATGATGATGCAGAAAACGCAGGCGAAGAGCAGGACCACGAGTAACATGATGGCGACGGCAGCACGTCGGCGCCAGCGCCAGAGTGGCCAGAGCAGCAATGGGGAGAGCAGGAACAACTGCATGTCCACGGCGAGGTACCAGGAGTGACCCAAGCACTGAAAGAACGCTTACACGCTGTAGTCAAGGTCTGTCGACGTAATCCTAGCTACTTACCATGCGTCCTGCGGCTGCGTAATTCTGTACATAGAGAATGGTGGCCCACCACGTGTCGCTGCAGAGCTGGCTGGAGGATGTGAATTGATTCCAAACCGGACCATCGTCCAGCCGGGGAAAGAGCGTCATGAAGAAGAGCACAGCCACCGCAAGCACAGGGGTTAGACGCACAATGCGATGCAGATACATCAGCGGAACATTCAGTTTGCCCGATTGACTGCAAGAGGGATTCAAAGGGATTAACAAAGGAATCACTTCAGGGATCACTCCACTTACCGCTCCAGCTCGCGAAGTGTGGCCATCACGAGCAGCATGCCGCTGAGCAGAAAGAACGTGTCCACAGATATTGAGCCGCTCTGCAGGATCATCGAGTATGGGGTCTGTGCCCAGGCGACAACCTCATAGTTGTTCACAGTGGGCGAGAGCAGCATGAACATGTTATCGTGGCCATAGATGATCCAGATGATGGTGAGACAGCGTATGCCATGCAGACAAGGTATCACATGTGATCCGACTGCCGTGCTTGACGTTATTTTCATCAACGAGCGCAAGTTCTGGCGGAGTGAGAACACCAATAGCAGCTTATTATTGAAAGCTGCAAGGAGTGAGCAGAGATTGAAAGTTAGAATAACACTGGAGGAAAAGTGGGAGCAGTCTATTATATATCTAGGCAAAGTGTAATTTGACGAAGGCTGCAGATTGATAAAACTGCGAAACTTCGAGCCGAATAAGTTAATCTAAGTGAAGAATTCGCACACAAGAGAGAGACTTGGCCTCTTGAAGAGCGAAACTGAAGTGAAGGCCTGCTTGAATAGAAATAGTATAAGTATGGCAAAAGTGATCTATGGAATCTACCAGAAGAACGTGAGTGTGCAAACGTAGCACATCGATGTGCTGAAAACAGACAGAGAGCAGACTAGACTAAGCTCGGAAGACTTGAAGTATTCAAAGAAAGCAACAACTGAAGGACTTTCAAGGAACACTACAAAATTGTGAGTAGCGAGATATAAGAGCAGCAGACAGGATAACTTAGTTTGAAGGCAGCGGACAAAGTTTGCACAGAAGACACCACGTCGACGAAGAATGACGATATGCATGAAAGCAGAGTTGATGTGTTGAATAGAGCGAAAGAGAGAGGGAGATGGGCTTATGGCAAGGTGTGCAGTTGAAGAGAGATAGGGAGATATCGGATTATACTGAAGTTAAAGAGTAAAATCTCTTCAAAAAGTGATCGACGGTAAAGAGCGAATAATAAATATATCGACGAACGCGTCAGGGAAGATTTCGCAGTAAGAGAGAGACAGACTTATGGCAAGGTATAACAATAGAAAGAGATGGGGAGAAAACTAAATATGTATATAGAGGAGTCAAAGAGTGAGATCTCTTAAAAAATGAATTAAGCTCTAGATAGAGAGTAAAATTACTATAATGTCGAAGATTGGGAACGTTTGGAAGAAGAAGAAAAGAGTTAAAGTGAGGGAGGGAGAGAGAGAGAGAGACAGAGAGACAGAGAGATGGACTTATGGCAAAGTGTGCCAGAGATGGGGAGACTACGATTTTTTGAAAGAGAGCCATCTTAAGGAGAGCGGTAAACACAGGAGACTAAAGCTTTGGAGCTGACAGAGCAGACACATGGATTATATACCATAAAAGAGCTATGAAGAAAGAATGAGATAGACTTACGACGAGACTTAGTATTGGAACGAGATGGAGAGAACGATGCACAGACATATTATACACACATTTATATAAAAATGGCGAGTGGTTCACCAACAAAACAACAAAGACTGATGGGTTATGTAAGAGAGTTATGATGATAAAGTGAGATAGACTTATGGATAGATTGGACACAGGAACGAGATGGAGAGAATATAGTGAGGGGTGCAACAACAAGATCGTTTTAAAGTGAAAGAGAGACCCTGGAAGATTAAAAATAAAACAACTGAACACTTGGAGCTGACAGAGAAGATGGATGGATGAAATGGAAGAGTTAACATGGCAGACAGAGCTGGAGAGAGGGCGATGAGTTTATGGCCAAGCGCGGGCGAGCGAGCGAGATAGGGAGAGAGAGCAGTTGCATAAGGTAAACATGAACATTTAAATAATGAGTATATTTTTGTGCTGGTTTTTTTTGGGAAGAGACCTTGAAGTGGCAGAAGAAGAAGCAGAAGAAGCAGACTTGGAATTGCGCAGTTGCACATTGAATTAGTGTCGAAGGTGATTTTTGTGCGATTGTGAGGTTAGGTTAGGTGATAAGTCGTTTGACTTTTTGCATGAATATGCGAATAACTCACTCTATCAGTCAGTAGATTGCTTCTTTTTCGCATTCGTTTTCGTTTTCAGTTTGGGTTTCTTTTCTTTTAGTTGCATTTTAGAAACAAATTAGTCTATAGAAAATGGCACAACTCGTAAAGATAAGTGAAATGAATTTAATGCTCGTACTCGTACTCGCACTCGTAGATATCCAAAAGATAGCTTTCTTCTGGCAGCAGAGTCGCGAGTGGAGCAAGCTCTCGCTCCCGCTGTCGACTGTGATCAGAGTGAATCTTCAGCAGCTCACCTTGAGTGTAGTCGCACAATGTACTAAACAGCACGACCAGGACGATGACCAAGAGCAGCGCACTGCAAGCAGAAGGCAACCAAAAGCAATAAAGAAATTATCAATCTTGCAACGTTTGCAATCTTCGCAGAACTCACATGGCGAACCAGTCTAGACCGCTGAGCGGATCCCTTTGGTCTAGGCTGCAGTTCTGCTCCACAACCATTGCGGTTTGCGGCATCGCGTCGGCATCCCCGAAAAGTTCCTTGAGGTACTCGCTCAGCCAGCGGTTGAGCAGCGTTGCCCGGCACGTGGCCGGAATGCAGGTGCCAATCTGGACGTTCAGGGTTTCCATGGCCTGTGGCAGCAGACTCTCGAATTGTATGCGCGCCAGACAGTATTTGCCGCGCGTCATCGACGAGCCGTCGCCTTGCTCCTGCGGCACCTTGAGGCAGGCATCGTAGTTGCCCACGTCGCTGAAGTGGCCATAGAGCAGACCATGCGGGAACTTGCCCCAGGCGTCGAGCACTGTGTTGTGGATTTGGTGAGCTTGCGACATGACAGCGATTGCAACTCGACACTTACCTTTTAGCGCGGGCAGCGCTCTCGTCTCGGCGGCCTTCAACAGCAGACGCACCTGGGCTACACACAGGGCGTCGCTCTTGGCCGATTGGGGGGAGAGCAGGGATTCGTTTTGCGCTTGCTGCAGCACCTGGTAGCCGAAGTTGCTGCGCTGCAGCCAGGTGAGCAGCTCCTGCTGGCTGTAGCCTTTCGCCTGGCCGGAGTTGGGGACCAGGAGTAGCAGCATTGCTAGTGCCAGCAGCAGTCCTTGCTTCATACTGAGCGCAGATTGTCCTTGACCTCTCCCAGCAGTAACTATGAAACTTGCTAGTCCCTGTTCCTGTTCCTCTTCCTGCTTGCTGATGTGGATCGCGGATCGTCCTTGACACTGTCCTTGGCCTTGGCCTTGGCCTTGTCCTTGACCTTGTCCTTGTGCTTGTGCTTGCGCCATTGACCGCTTGCGTGTTTGTGCCAATTGTAGTCGAAGGTTTTCTAGTGCCATGGCCGTTATGAGGCGTTAGCCGCGACGCGATTCATATTTATACGGCCGTAACACTTTTTCAGCTCTTTACTGATATTTTTCTAATCGCCGCGCGTCGAGTACGCGATATTCATTGTGGAGGAGCCAGAGAGCCAAGTGCCGAGAGTCGTCAGTCGTTAGTCGTCACTCGTCAACTCAGCCCGACCCGATTCGATTCGGTTCCGATGCGCGGGGAGGCGAAGCGAGTTGCGGCGGGTCGAGTCTTTGATAACCGCACTCCCCCTCGCCCAAAGTTTATCTTAGACTGTTACGCTTAAATAACACCCGATGACGATGATGACGCCGACGACTACGACGACGACGACGACGACGACGACGACGACGACGACGTCGTCCGAAGCACAGTTTGACGCTATAAAATTGGTGCATTGACCGATAGATACTCAGATACTCAGATACTCGTACTCCCAGTCACAAGCACGGGCATCTAATTCAACAACAACAACAATAGAAACAGAAACAAAACACACCACACGACGATCACAGCACACGCCGGGGGATTTTTCGCCGCGCCCTCCCCCTCTAGCTGCCCACCTGGCCAACGGCTTGCTCATCTATTCAAGCTCGGCTCACAGCGTCCCACCGCGTCGTGCATATGCTCGTCTCGGCCATTAAATAATGAGCAAGCACTCAAGCGAGTTAGTTGAACCCGGAATTTAAAAAAACATTTCTATTATTTACCCACACACACACACACACACTCCATAATTAGATGCCGCTCGAAATGGCGCCGCAAACCAGCTCAAAGTGGGTGGAAGACCCCTGTGCTGACCTTGAGCCACGGAGGTATCCTGTCGTCGATCACACTCTCCGCTCTCTCTCTCTCTCTCGGTGCCATGTGTCATTAATTAACTAACTACTTAAGTAACAACTAACTTACTTGGGCAATTATCGTGCGGGGGCTCTTCGAATTCGCGCAATTGGAGCAATAACCGATAACCGTTGTCATAACAATTGACCCACCTCACGCCGCCCGTCGCCCACCGCCCACCTGCAGATTATTATACGAGCGTGTTGCTGAGCACTCGAAAGTTGCCCGGTGGTTTCTCAGTTTTTTGTTTCGGGTTCGATTTCGTGTGCTCGTGTTCGGGTCCAACGACGCTATTACGATGGCTTCGACCTTGACGGCAATCAAAACAGTTAATACGAGCTATCGACACGGCAACGGCGCTGCCAGATGGTTGGACGGTTTAATTGCCCGAAGCTCGCAAAGCTTCGCCGGCGCACGAGCAAAACCATCGTCAACAACAACGCGATCAAAACGGCAAACACACTAAACGATTGGAGAGCTTTGGCCGAAGCTTTTGGCCAAGCTCCAATCCTCACTAGTGAAGTGGAATATTTATGATGAAATTTTTGGTTTCACTTTTCGAGTTCATTCAACTTAAAAACTACCTTAATCGACCGACTCTATCAAATACTACGCAATTCATAACACTAATGCGAGGCGGGCACATAAAGTTTGCTAACCCTTGACCAAGTAACACACAAGAACCAAGGTCTTCTCTTGAACTTTGACGCGATGCTGCGAAATATTCAATAGAACACATTGTTTATGAATATAGTGCATTGCAATGGATGACCAGTAAATAGATTTGTTATCACAGGGATTGTAGCCATACAATTTTATGTTTAAAACTTCCTCCACAATACATTTTGTTCTTTCTTTGAATTATTTGTTCATATTACATTTAGAGAACATTCTTTAAGATACGAGCATACCACTTTTTGATAATTATGTTCTTATGGCAGTTTCAAATGAAATGTAGATTATTATTTGTAGTTGTCGTTGTCACATTTGTATTAATTGCAACATAACATCAACTTCTACAGTATGAAGTACAGCAAGAGCACATTTTGCGACAAACGTTTGGATCCGCCCTCGCATGGGCTTGAAGCTGTGCCAATTGTTTTGTCTGAGTCACAATGTCAACGTGCTTGCGCTCGTTACATAACAGCACCTGAGCTGCTGAGTTAACATGTGTGTGTCAGTTACATTCTCCGGCCATGTTAACATTACAGCGCTGTCCACGAGAGCGAGTGAGACAATGCGTGTTATGTAAATGCCGTGACTCGAAAGTGTTTATGTTAATGCGCATATCGACATACTAATACTACAATACCTAATATATGCGAGACAACTGCGAGATGGATTTTTGTATAATGAGATAAATAGATTGTTTCACTCCGCTCCAAGTGCGATGACCTTTTGAATCACTTACGTACTCGTAGTGCTGTAGTTAGCACACACGCTTCAAGGGATTTCCCGACAGCGATGTGCACTCTAAATGAGTCTCTGAAACAATTTTTAATATCTGCGAGATCTCAACATATCCAAGTTTTAAGATACATATTCAAATCTCTTACTTAGCCTTGAACTTTATGGAATTTTGCTACAAAAAAAAAAAACCAACTAGTTATCTGCGACAACATTAAAAATGTTGTTTACATTTTCTTATATACGTTAGAAAACATTAAGAGTTTAAACTAGAACAACTAATTAGTATTTAAACAAAAGTTCATGGTCAAGTGAAACCGTTCAAACCTTTGTTGTTATAAACTGGTATTTCATACTAATATGACAATCATTTGCAAAACATGCGAAGATTAGCATTTATTTTAGTTTTCACCTGATCTTGACTTTGCTATTGACTGCGATTCAACATATCAACAATGTTGGTTATATTTTTTATGTAAATAAAGCTTTAGATTAAATCAATAAGTTTTAAAACAAAACTTCATGATTTACATAATACTTTCAATATTTGTGCGAATATTCCATACATTCTATTTTAGATCGCAATCGTTCGTATTTATCTTTTAAGAGTGCGATTTTAGATTGCAGTGAATGGAATATCTGCATACTTGTAGTAAAACTATTTATTTAGTGATAGCACGTTAGGAAGTTAATTTTTAAGGGTGCTACCCAATCTCAACTATCAGCAGTAGTACTGCTAGCTGCTTACTGCCATTTAGGTTAATATGAGCAATTAGCCCCTGTTTAGTTGGTGCCAATTGGGCTAATAAAGCCTCAGGGCTGCCGACAAGGTTCAAGATTTATGGTTCAGCTCATAGACGGCTTATCAGAAAAATGCTTGCATGATTTGAATCCATTTGGCAAAAAATTAAGGAGAATTGCACAACAATGTGACTCATGATCTCTCATTTGTGTCGAGTTTTATCGACTGTGAGAATCTCGGTATCTAGGCCAAGCTACTACTTTCACAACTTTCTTATCTTGCTATACTAAGGAACATCAAAAATATTGTTCGTCTACATTAAAAACTTCTACTACATTTGATTGTCAAAATACCGATGGAAAAAATCGGAATTTATTGATTCTGCTTATTATTAAACTGTGCTAGTTTAACATTTAAAAAATTTTCCGATTGCGAGTTTTTGGAAATCTGCCATGTAATCGGGCCAAATGTGTTAACAACTGTAAGATAAGCGCTCTTTAGCCAACGTTTTACTTATCGGCTCGTGTCTGACCGTCTCACCGATGGCGCAAGTCATCTGATGAACAGATTATAGTTCCTACTTGTTTATTTCTTAGAGTTGCTATTATTGCATTTCGAGGAAACACGCTACTATCACTATATTTACTGTTATTATAATAAATGCATCGATTGTTCAGCACTTGTCGCAGTTGTCATGAAGTGGATTACGAGTACTAACTAAAGTTAGTTGTAATTAGTTGACAGATTGAGGATAAAGCGGCAAGTCTACAGCTCTATTCTTAGAGCTTCCCATCGTTATCATAATCATGAATAAAATTAGAAAAAAGATTTCTAGGGAGCATGATTCATTTTATCTGCATAGGCAGCGCCATAAACAGATTATGCCTTATTCTGTGATTCACTGAAGCGTTTTAAGTTCAAGTGCACACTCACAATCGATTCAAGTGTTTGTTTTATTGACAATTTTGTTGGTCAATCTTTATCGCCTTCAACAACCCACCCTTTATTTCTTGTCTATGCTTCCGACTAAAAGACTGATAACCAAGAGATATTAAAAAAGTATTGCTACGGAATTGTGTGATTATATCTATCTATTGCTATAAATAGCTAATTCTAGGCACTTATTTCGAGACATTCACTTTAAAGTGTATTAATTGATCCTGGAAATCCTTGATAAGTTTTACGGCGGTAAACCAATGAATACAAACTTAAAGAGCTGCTTTCTAATCTTTCAATCGTATTAAGAGTTAGTTGAAAAAGCGTGTATATTTAGCAAAGTCACAAATTAATGAGATTAGATGGCTATTATTGAATATTAATGGTTATCCATACAAAAGTCTACTCATATTTACATGGAACTGATTATCAGCAATACAGCGGCGATACGTTGCGCTGTTAACCTTGGTAATTGAAATGCACACTTCTTAACTTGTAGAAACCCGCGTTTGAGGAACTTCATTTCTGCCTAAAAATCGAAATCTTGATATCCCATATAGTCCATAAGCAAGCACACAGACACAGATAGCTTCTGCATAACATAATCTCGCCTAGACATGGCAGATAACCACCATTCGTCGTCTTATCTGTGGCCAACGTCGAGGCTACCACCCCTATATAAACAAGCAGCAGGTGACCACAAAGCAAACACAATTCAATCAATACTCCATCAGAATGGCCAAGTCCATGGTCGTAGTACTGCTCCTCCAGCTGACTTGGATCAGTGGCATGCAGGTGAAAATACCGGCGCTAGACGAAGTCGGACCCAGGGAATACCTCGAACTGCGAAAGATACAATCGTTGAGTCTGAAGTTCACACAACAATATCAAAACATAACGTTGAGCGACCTGGAGGTACCACAGGAACGTGCTCCCAGCGTACAGGACCTGCAGTGCCTGGCCGACATAAGTCTGTGGATGAATGCCATTAGCTCTGGCTCCTTGTGGTCCCTAAGAAGTAAGTACAAGTTCGCGTTTTAACAGTGATATTAGGTTTCTCGAATTGAGCGCATATATGTAAACGATTTTGGAATAAGCATAAAATCTTAAATCAACAACGAAATTCTTCAGCATTTTATTGATTTCTTTGTATTTAAATCCTGTTTGAAATATTATCAAAAACACGATTTCAGACAATTTTTGATTGTGAAGTATTCCGAAATTTACCATGCATGTATGTCTCTTACTTTTGCAGTGATTGATGCCTGGGGATCGAAGCCTGCTGGTATTCTGAACATGAACATCGTGGATCTGGGCAACTACGATGAGTGCCTTAGGATTAACAAGCTGATTGCAACCAACCACGCAATCAAAGGCAAATACTGTTTAGCAGAACTGTCCTTTGCCAAAATGCTGGGCATCGAGTCATCGAGTATACGCACCGCGGGCCTGAATGTCGGTGTTTGTTTTCCCTCCTCGTGCTCGTCCAGCAATATAGACACCTTGCTGAATCGAGTGCTGCAGAACTTGTTCAACATCACACACTCCAGCACCCTGATTAAGCCACATACCTGCAAGACGACGGATCGCGAACCTCTCTCTGGCCTCACCATTTTCACAATGTGAGTGGATAAATAAAAATGAATTTCCAGATTTGTTTCTAGACTGATTCTTTGTTCGTTACAGCGTGCTGCTGTCCATCTTTGGTGCTCTCGCGTTGCTGGCCACCTTGTATGATTACTTCATCTGTCGGGAGCAGAGTGAGTTAAAACCGCAGCATTTCATCTTGCATTACTTAACTTACTTGTCCGTTACGGCCCACAACTAGGCCAACTGCCTACGCTGATCAAGATCTTCTCGATACGTGCCTCGTCTCGTGCTCTCTTCCGCGTCACAAATCCTAGATCGAATCCCAATGTGATTGACTGCTTGCACGGCATGCGTTGCATGTCCCTCCTCTGGGTGGTCTACGGTCATGAGTACATGTTCGGCATGGTGCAGCCCAACATCAACCACATAAGCGTTATCCACGTAAGCTGCACGGTTGCTACACTCTCAACATCCAGAACCAACTAACCTTTCTTTTCTTTTTTTTGCAGTGGATGCAACAACCCTACCAGAACTTCATCCTTCACGGCGTCTTCTCCGTGGACACGTTCTTCTTCCTGAGCGGCATGCTTGTGATTATGATTGCTCTGCGCACAATGGAGAAGTAAGTATTCATTGCTCTGACTAACATCGTTTCAGAAGCGTAGTAAGAGCAAACTTTCCATTCCTTGGCGAAGTAATAATAATATAGTTTTCAACAGTATCCAACAGTAATTAAAACAATCTTTAGTCTAGAATCGTGATCGGTTCTCAATTTTATTTTGAAATGTAGTTCTCTTTTTCCAAATGATTGCGAATTGTGGTAACGTAAATGTTTGTTCATTCACAGAACAAAGGGAAAACTCAATGTGCCACTGATGTACTTGCATCGCTATCTGCGTCTTGCCCCCCTCATCGCTGTGGCTATTCTGGTCTACATGAATCTGCTGCCGATTCTGGTGAAAGGACCCCTGGACCACAATGGTTTCGATAACTACGACAAATGCGAGCGCACCTGGTTCTGGACACTGCTCTTTCTGCAGAACTATGCCACACAAGATATCGTAAGTTCAACTTCGATTGGTAGTCCATTGAGATAGTCTAATTGGCAACTATTGTTTGCTGCAGTGCCTGGGGCATTCCTGGTATTTGGGCGTGGACATGCAGCTCTATTTGCTGTCGCCCCTCTTTTTGTACGCGCTCTACAAGTGGGGTAAGAAGGCCGCCATCGGCATCGTGGTGCTGATGGTTCTGCTGCTCATCTGGCTCTTCACCCTCATGATGGTCAAGGAGTACTCCATGCTCTTGAGGTACGCTGTTCACAGACTGCTTGCTTGCTCTGCTTTCCCTCTATAACTTTTACGTTTACCTGCCGCAGGAATGGCTTGAAAGCGGATGACTCGCAACGCTGGCTCTACTTCGCCACGCATTTGCATGCCACGCCCTGGCTGGTTGGTGCCGTCTTTGGTTACGTTTTGCACGTGAATCGTGGCAAATCCTTTAAGCTGCGGCCGCTCATCGTCTGGGCTGGCTGGCTATCCTGCCTGGCCGTCATATTCGCCTGTTTGTTCGCTCTGGTGCCATATGAGAAGTTCACTGATCCCATGCCCACCATGCTGGAGGATGCACTCTACTACACGCTGACACGCCTCGGCTGGCCCCTGGCCCTCTGCTGGGTTGTCTTTGCCTGCATGCAAGGATATGGCGGCATGGCCAACAGCTTCCTCTCCTGCCCGCTGTGGCAGCCGTTGTCGAAGCTCTCCTACTCCATCTATGTGTGGCACATCCTCATTCAGGAGTTAAACGTGCGACGCATTCAAACGAACACATATTTCTCCGACTACGAAATGGTAAATGCTTCAATGCTTTCCACCATTCCTCCAGCATTCTTTACTAACCCCTCTACTCGTTGCAGATGCTCAAGTTCTGGGAGGACTTTGGCTTCACCGTGCTCGTGGCTTATGCCACTTATGTCACCATCGAAGCGCCTCTTGGCGGCCTCGAGAGTTTTTTGCTCACCAGAAGGAAACCCATTCCTGCTGCGAAGACAGCGCCAGAGATTATCACAGTGGTTAAGAGTCCCATCACCATTTTGAGCACTGACGTAGAGGCAGCTCCAACTACAAAAACAACAGAGGCTGCTGACGACAAGGCGACAACAAGCGATGCAGCTGCGAGC
Organism: Drosophila rubida; assembly: GCA_035046165.1. Classification (NCBI taxonomy): domain Eukaryota; kingdom Metazoa; phylum Arthropoda; class Insecta; order Diptera; family Drosophilidae; genus Drosophila; species Drosophila rubida. The sequence continues at coordinate 1,353,041 of JAWNOF010000023.1, forward strand.
GCATAAACGAATCCGAACAACTCTTGGATACATTTATCTTAAGCTACGGTCGAGCTCGATTTCGCATTCTCAGCTACACGGAGAAAGCAAGCCCTAAGCTATATTTAGTATATAAATATGACATATATGTATATATATTTTTTTTTTGTATTTCATAATCTATTTATTATAATCCAAATAATATTTCAAAATGCTGTTTTCCATTTGTATACGCATAGGTAACTAATTAGTTGTATGTACGAGTATGTTAAGGCCTATCATGATAATTGTTAACCCAAAAAGGATATTTAATATGCATATCCTGCAGGTCTGAGGTGCCTATAACACAGCCATCCCAATTATGTATTACTTTAATTTCAAAATTAACAATTTATTGAAATTCTTTAATATCTCATAAACACTATAATACAGTTATTAAGTTATCTCTGTTATCAAGTATCCCAGCTTGGCTGTTCATCGCAGCGACCCTGATGACGAGTTTATCGGCACTAACCTTACTCGTACTACAGCTCACAGATAAGAGCTGTCAGATAACGAGCATAACTAGGTAATTCTCAAAACGTCGATCTCAAGTGAATAGATGTGTATGTATACTATATGAAGTTCTTTCTTCTACGCAGACTCTGAGCTCGTTGTGGCCTTGGGCTTCTTGACCTCCGAGAGCCACCAGGTCTGCAAGGCGCCGCAAGGAGCTTCGACCAGAATGTAGACGACATAGGAGAGCAGCACCGTGAAGCCAAAGTCGCCCCAGAAGCGCAACATCTAGCGAGAGAAAGAGAGAAGACATCAAATTTGTATGTGTGTCTCAAAGGAGCAGGTGAAGCACTTACCACATCGTAGTCAGAGAAATAGGTGTTCGTGCGAGTGCGTGCCGAGTTGAGGTTCTCGAAGAATATGTGAAAGATGTAGGCGCAGTAGGAGAGCTTCGACAGCGGCTGCCAGAGTGGTGAGGAGAGGAAACTGTTGGCCAAGCCGCCATAACCCTGCATGCAGGCAAAGACAACCCAGCAGAGAGCCAGGGGCCAAGCGATGCGTGTGAGACTGAGAAAGAAGGCCTCGTTCACAATGGGCACGGGACTGACGTTGATCCCCACATAGGGATATAACGCCAGCACGGTGACGAGCAGTGCGCTCAAGGCGAGCAGCCAGCAAGCCCAAACGACCAGACGCTGCAGCTTGAAGCGCTTGCCTTGATTCAGGTACAGAAAGTAGCCGAAGAGCACGCCCACCAGCCACGTCGAGGCGCGCACATGGACTGGAAAGTAGATGAAGGGTTCGCCACGCCTGACGGCATCGCCGCGTATCTGCATCGAGTAATTGTTGACAATCATTGTGGCCAACAAATAGCAACTGAGCACCAAGATGACCAGCACGATGGCGTACACGGCTCGCTTGCCCCAGCGGTAGAGCGCAATGAGGAAGATGGGCGACAGCAGATAGAGCTGCATGTCCACGGCCAAGTACCAGGAATGCGAAATGCACTGCAAAAGCACAGACTATTAGCTGACTTCGAAAGGAATGGAGTAGATGAACAAGAGTTCTTGCCTTATCCCCGAAGAAGTTCTGCACGTAGAGCAGCGTCAGGTACCACCTGGTGTTGCAGATGCTGTAGTCATCGAACATGGTGGTGCCCCAGAGCGGTCCGTCGCCAAAGTACGGCAAGAGCTTGACGTACAGCAGGATGGCAAAGGCCAGCACCGGTGTGAGGCGCAGATAACGATTCAGATAGAGCTTCGGTATGTTGAGTTTGCCCTCATGCCTGCGACAATTTAAAGGTTTCGATTATAATCAGGGAGTCAGCGCTGATGACGATACCTACCGCTCCATGGCGCGGAACTGCGAGCTGACCACCAGCATGCCGCTGAGAAAGAAGAAGGTGTCCACGGCATTGATGCACTGCTGGACGAACATGCGAAAAGGTTGAGCACCCCACTGTGGACAGCAAGAGGAAGTGTTGCTAATCGCACGACTTGCGCAGGATGATCAGATTGAGGACTTACCGTGAACATATCCATGCGATTAACATTCGGCGACTTGAGCGCGATAATGTAGTCATGGCCAAATATCACCCAAATGAGGGACATGCAGCGTAGACCATGCACGCAGCCTATCACATTTGGATTCGAGTTGTTCGAGATGCGAAACAAGGCGCCCGAGTTGACGCGTGCCGAGAAGGCGTTGATCAGTCGGGGCAGTTGACCTAAGCACCGAAAGCGGAGTTAGTGGACAGCTAGCTTGCGTGCATTGCCGAGACCTACCTGGATGCTCGCACAGAAAGTAATCGTAAAGCGTGGCCAGCAGCACCAGCAGACCCAGCACGGCACAAAGAGTGCTGCGAGAAAAGGCTTTTGTTAGAGAGTGTAAAAGTGCTTGGCGAAAATCGTTCGTACATGGTGAATATGGTGAGCCAGTCGAAGGGTTCGCGAGCAGCCGTCTTGCAACTGCTCTCAGTCACCAAGAATGCAGTCTGATCCAGACTGAAGCCCAGCTGCTGCAGCAACTGGCGCAGTAACACATCCATGTCGCTGCCAGCGCAGGAGGCGGGAAAGCAAATGGCAATGTTGGCATTGGGTGTGCTCTGCTCAAAGAGCTGACCCACAGGCAGCTTGGCAAAGCAGTACTTGCCCCGCAGCGTGTGTTCAGCGGAGACGTCGCGACTGATCCGCAGACACTCGTCGTAGTTGCCCAAGCTCCTGGTGTTGCCCTCCAGCAATCCCGAGGGCAGCGAACCCCACGCATCGAGCACTGCAAGAGGAGCGAGGATAGATTTGTTATCGACGGGCGGTCAAGTGAATCGAAACTTACTTTGCAGCGCCCACTTTGTGTTGTTGCCAAGTGCCTGCTGCACCTCCGACAGATCCTTGGCGCATTGTGTATCCCGCTCCGCAAAGGTGAAACTGTCCATTCGCCTGTAGAACTCCAAGCTCAAAGAACTGAGCCCGAATCCACGCCGAATATCTGCAGATGCAGCTCCTAAGCTAAGCACCAAGACCATAAGCAACCTAGTCATGGTAATTCTCGAGGAAGTCTGTTGAATCAATCATCCAGTCGCGGATCTTTTATATGAACGTGTATAACCCATCGTGAAGCGCCGATAAGGCTGCCAACGCTAGCGGCTGGTCAGTTGGCCTTGCTATCAGTACTAGAGATTACAGTAGAGATACAAACCTACTACTACCGTCGTCACTTGGCAGGCGTGGGACAAACCCCTGGGGGCTTGACGAATATGAGTTAACTTGGTTAATTCCACAACTGCTTCAGCTCTTTTTCCCACAAATGATAAGTACTTTTCGTTTGGAGTTTCTGATTCCCTCAAGCGTGTGTGAAAGTGTTTGGTTCTATGGAATGCTAAGATGGGCATAAGAAGAATAAGGAGGACTGTGCTGTGAATCAAGGGAAGCAAAGATAAAAGGTAAGACAACAACAGTGCAAGTTTGAGAAGCAATTAAACAATCAGAGTACACATAAAACATATGCTAGTGATAGTAAAATTAAAGTAAAGTAAAATAATAATTATAATAATGAAATTTGCGAATTTGTACAAGAAAAAGACAATAATTGAAGTGATGGGAAAAATGGTGTAAGTAGTTAAAGTTAAAGTATGAAAAGAACTAACAATAACAGTAATAGTAGCATACCAAAAATAGTAGCAAAAATGATTGTACTTCGAACTCGGCAAGCTCGAGGTATCGTAAAAAAGTATTGCATACTTTTGTGCTGCGCCAATTAATTCTTATAAGAGTAATCCACTTGATGGTGGTTTGGTTTTATTGGAAATGAATTATTACTGAATTTGATTTAGAAAAAGTGCAAATGCAAATAATATGATTGATGGAAAGTGAAGTAGTAATTGAAAATGAATTCTACTCTTTCATGCTGCAGACTCCACTCGCTGCTGCAGGGTATCAGCCAGTCGACAACCACAAATCACAATGTCGAGTCTTGAACTTGAACAGCGCGACTATTTGCGGGCGTCAGCGAAATGTTCGCTGTGGCACGATGACAATGAAGACGAAAGCAACGCACAGAACGCTGCAAGAAGCTGAAAAGTTCAAGCGACTGGCTATAAAAACCCCACCAAGAGCAAAGCTAACTTCAAACGAAGCTTTTCATAAGATGCTGTCAACTGTGCAAATCATCGGTTGCTGCCTGCTGCTAGCCACAGTCGGAGCACAGGCTCCGCCGTCTTCTATGTCGCAGCCCATTGCGATAGCAGCCAAGGGTCAGGCCTTCGACTTGGGTCGACTGTTCGGCGGTCGCAGCGCGGAGCCGATGTGGACACTGATTGATCGCAATCTGCCCACGCTGCAGCAGCTCATCGACCGCACTAAGCAGAGCTGCATGACCAAGCTGCATATGACGGCGCCGCAGCGTTCGCTGATTCGGGAGCCGCGACCCACGTCCAAGGAGAAGTGCCTGGTGGAGTGTGTACTAAAGGGCATCGGAATTGTAAGTAGAAGACTGAGTTGCGTGTGCCCAACCACAGATGTGACTGTTTGTCTTCCCTCCACACTCGCAGATGGACAACGTGAGCAACCGGCTGAATTTGCAGCGCGTGGAGGAGCTGACGAGCCAGATGACTGATGACAATAAGCTGGCCATAGCCCTCGGAGGCAGTCTGGCGCAGAGCTGCAATCGCTCGATCAATGCGCCCACCAACAAGCCTTGTGAGGTGGCCCATCAACTGAACCAGTGCATTGGCCGGCATCTGGAGCGGAACCGTGTCAAGTTGCACTGGTAGAGGCGTCGTCATAGCGAGGACATCGAGGAGACAATCCCAAGCACAAGCATTTTGATTAGACGAGACGTGTGCATGTGCAGCAACCACAACATTTATTGTCAGCCATCATCGGGACACGAGCTAAGCTAAGTTAACTAGGGGAACTAAGAAGGAAGGAGCAGGAAGCCGTCATCTGCCTGCCAGGAGAATTCACTGATCAACAAAGAAAAGAACCAAATACAAGTAATATGCAACTGCAAGGAATGTCTGGAGTGGTTGCGGGGCGTGGCTGCGTTTCAGCTACTCCTTGATCTCGGGAATTTTATAGCCGGCTTTGCGCATCTCGTCCAGCATACACATGGCAATCAAATGCGCATTATCGCACCTAGATTAGGCATTTTAGGCATACACATGGAGTGTGGAACTGTGGGGTCTACTCACTCGGTGGCCAAGCCGTTGCCGTGATTGCACTTCTCGGTGATGGTGCGGGATTGCTCCTCCTTGTCGGGGAACATCATGTTCATCATCTCAATGGTCTTGGTGCCGTCGTAGGCCAGCTTGTCCTTGGGCATCACGTCGAACTGCATCAGCAGGCAACGGCGGAAGCATTTGCTCTGTTGCGAGGCCTGCTCCTTGTTCAACACCATCTCCTCCAAATGCGCTACGAACGTTTTAGGTAGGCATCATGTGAGCAGTTCCAAAATGTGTGTAATATTTGCTTACATTTCTCCGGCACAGGGTCGCAATTTTGGGCAAAAGGCGTCAGCAAGTCGACCACCTCGCTCATCTTCATGCTCATCACCTCGTCCGAATCATCCGTGGCCTGGACCAGCTGCAGCCGTGTGCTACACTGGAGCACCAGGAGCAGGGCAGTCCAAATGGTCGCTTCTTTCCTCATTGTCGCACTTCGTGGCGTGCACTTTCAGCTCTTGTGCCACACGAAGCTCGTACTGGCCCATTTATACTCCCAGCCAGGGAGTAGTTCCATGACACGCGAGTGCCAGCGCAGCTGATTACTGATTGCAGATTTACATCCATTTGGCGTGTGGCTGCATTCCGTCTGCCTTGCTCGTCAATGCGCGAGGGCCGCACAAGCAGTTGTTAACCTAAAGTCGAGTCGTTCCTTACCCTATCGGAGTTTCCTTGCTGGGAGTTCATCCGCCCCAGCAAACACGATACACTCGTCGATGGAATTTGTCTCCCTCAACGGCGAAGGGCTGCGCCAGCTAGCGGAGGAAATTTGTAGGTGAGTCACAAAGCTTTCCTCAACACGATTTTAGCTTAGCTGAAACCCCTCGTTGTAGAGCAGCCAGCCAATGAAAATGCGGCAGACTTGTTTCGAGCTTATCGAATCGATTTTATTCGTAATGCTCAGCTGGCACCTGACCTCTCGATCACAGTGGGGGGAACTTGGAGCATTTGCGTAGGGAACGGGGGAGGAAAGGGAAAAAAGTGGTGCTCACTTCGGGCGTCACAAGGACGTCTAGGGGAAGACAAAGACATCGATGTTGGAGCGCAGGCAGGTGAGCAGTGCATGCCCAGCATCGCAGTTGTTCTTGATGCCATTGGCGGAGTCCTTGCACAGATCGATGCCCTTGCGATAGCTCGGCTTGTAGCTGTCCGGCAGGAGCAACTCCACCTGCTTCAGCGAGGACTCGATTTGCAGCTTACCCTTCTTGATCTGCGCGAAAAGAGAACGGGACGGGATATCAGTCGAAGGATCGACAAGAGTGGAGCCCTCGACTGACCGTCTGCATCATCTCGAGCACACAGTTGATGTAGCACTTGGAGTCCTTGTCATCGGGAATGATGCCATTGTGTATGTCGTCGGCGGTGGCCACGCTCACCTTGGGAAACTTGGGCAGACAGACGTCGCGCATCAGCTTTCCTGCGGCCCACATCTGCTCCTCCGTCGCCTGCCAAATAGAGAGATAGCGAAGTGGTATAGCAAATCCTCTTGTGGCTTGTGGACGCGCCTCACCCCGGCCCAGCACAGCGGTAATCCCAGCAGCAAAGAGCTGATCAGCAGATCGAATCTCATGTTTGGACGTGTTATGATCGCCATATGCAAATCTCCGTTGCTTTTATATCGAAATTGAATTGAAATCGGGGTCGGGTCGGGTCGACAATAACCTCATTTTACCCTTAATTTGCCAACCCCCCAAAATTATATAGCTGGCATTAGTTGCATTATTACTCCAATCGCATTGAGGTAGGCCGCCTATTGCCGCCCTCAACATAACACTCATCGACTTCGACAAGCCCTTCGACCGAATAAGTGATATCTAGATAGATCTGGAGCGTAATTACAGTGTCGACTTTCAGATGTACCTCCCCCCATAACTCGCGTTTCGCTGCGGCACGCAAAGCTGGGGCAGAATCGAGGCAAGCCGATTGCCGATTGCCGATTGCAAATTGCAAAAACACAACACAACACAGCTCCAATAACAGCATTTGCTGTCATCCGCATACATGAACATGCATGCACAGACACGCACGGACATAACGTAATATTGTGTACGAAGTGCTGTTCGACTACATGCCCCACCAGCTAGTTTCGCCTTCACGATCTAATTGCATCACCATTTTTCGCAGTACTGCACTATTTTTTGATGTTTTGCAACACTGAAAGTCGCATTAGAATCGCTGTCTAGCGATAAGCTTAACGACAAAGTCCTTGACGTGCAGCGTTCCAAATAATTGATGACAATTCCGATGCCAATTGATAGTTGTCATGTCATTATCACAAATTACGGTTACACGGCGGAATTGGATTGTCGTTATCATGTTATCGTGTCATTATCTTGTTGCATATACATATAAACGCAATAATCACTCAATACTGGCTACGCTGAGTTCGTGGTTATTAAGTGGGGTTGAGTCTGTTGGCAGAGTCTTGAATTCCTTGATAAAGCAAACTTGTGTGTTGACAATTCAATTGCTTCGAACTGAAGTTAATGATGAATTGGGGCGTGGTCTTAGTAGGCTTTGAAATGAGACAGAGAGCAAATGTAGGTAGGTAGTACGTTTGTAGTAGTAGTATGTGCATGTACGAACATTTGAGAAAGTCACATTCAATTTCCAATTCCAATTTCCAATTTCTTTACGCAAAAATTCCTTTATAGAAATTGATTCAATTGCCAAAGATCCCGCAAGATGTCGGACCAATTCAAGTTCAATCGCATCTTCGACAGCAACACTGTGCGCGGACGTGCCAATGTAAGTGGTCCCTCCAGATGTCTTCTTTAGCTGTCGTAGCTGAGCCCCGAACTTCTAATCTTACTTATCTCCGGCAGGTTGCCAAGGCCACCTGGGCCTCTGTGGGCCTCATCTACGTGCTGGTCAAGATGCATCGCCGCAACGCCAAGCGCCGCGAGGCCACCAAGTACTGCAAGGGTTGCCAACAGAAGCTGTTCTAGTAGCCGCTTCCCCTGGACCAATCCCGACCGACGACCGACGACCGATCGACGTCCACTCCACTCGTATGCTAGGCGTTAAGCGTTAAACCCAAATCTCTTGTGTGTTCGATTGCGTTCGCGACCATTAATAATCAAAAAATAAATTTTGCATTTCTTAAAGCGAGCAACACAAGTTGCGGCATCTTCCAACTAACACACTCTTTGCACTGCACTTGGGATGACTTCGACAAGGAACCCGTTCAATGCCTTGCCAGCCTGTGGCCCTGTCGCCCTGTCGTCCTGTCGCCTTCGTCGCGCTCTTTCGCCGCCATGACATTGAAAGCTCTGCCGGCTGCGATGCCTTCGGTTTGCCTTTGACTCCTCCGACTGTCTCGACAGACATCACAGTTGGCCGTTGCTTAAATCGTTTAGTTAGCAGCAGTCTTCTTAGTTATTGCTCTCAAATTAGAGAACTTCATAGTTCACACATCCGGAATACTTAGCAAAAAAAACTTACTATATCTAGTTTAGGACTTGACCGGAAACTAGAAGCAGCGCGACACACACAATGGCCGAAGGCTTCAAGAAGTACTTCAATGGCACCACAATAAGCGGGCGTGCTAACGTAAGTCCATCGCATTCTTGACCATTCTCCAGCAGTCGAGCATTAACCAATCTCCCTTCTACAGGTTGCCAAGGCCACGTACGCCACCCTAGCGGTGCTTTATCTGCTCTATCGAGTGCGACGCGGCAAGGGCACCCCCAAGCAGCAGGCGCTGGCGGAGAAGGATCAGTGCAGCTGTGACGGCGAGAAGCCCGATCCGCCGAATAGCTATTGTGAGCCGTCGGAATCACAGCAGCCACAAAAGGATTGCTCCGTCTGCCGGGATCGCGCCAACGAGCGGCGTCCACGCGACGAAGGCTGCAAATCGGATCCGCCGCCACCGCCGCCGTCGTCAGGTTCGTCGGCGGGAGGGCCGCGTCGCAAGTGCCCCTGCGAGGATCCGCATCGGCACATCGAGACGCCCAAGCAGACGACGCACCAGTCGAGCATGCGACAGGCCTGCCAGGAGGACCAAGTGCATCCGGCACGTGAGATCATCGGCCACATGCAGGAGGCCGCCTCGCGTGCCCTGCGCAACGTGATTGGCGCCGTTATGGGCGACCCCGCAATATCACCAGCCGCATCCGGCAACAGTACGAAAGGCCTCTATGAGGAGGAGAACGAGTGCAATGCCGCTGCTGCTGCTGCCGCCTCAGCCGCCGCTGCCGCCGCCGCAGCGGCTGCTGCTACGGCTGGCGCTGCTGCTGCTGCCGCCGCCGAAACGCTGAACGCAGCCGATCATATCGAGGACGATGGCAGCAGCGATTATACTGCAGACAATCCGGTGTTGGGTCGCCAGCGACGCACAGCGCCCAGAGCCTGTGTACCCACCACTGGCAACAGCAGAGAGATCGATCTGGTGGTGCCCATTGAGCAGGATACGCAAGAGTTCCTCCAGCCGCAACCACAGTCGCAATCCCAGTCACGCTTCCGTGGCTTCGATGACGACTTTGCGTCGGAAATGTTCTTTGAGGACTTCGACGAGTGACATTGTCATTGTCATATGCAACGCAGAGTTGCCGGTCCCCAAATTCTTAGTCTCCACCAAAAATTAGTGAACCAAACAATAGCAGGCTATATAAAATAAACAACGGAAATAAACTTACTGCAATCGGAAAGTATAACAATTAAACGTTACAGTCCCAGATTGCATATGGTAATTTTCTAAGTTTTTTAATTAACTCTAGTTTCGTTAATAATCTATGTAGTCAATGTGTATTCCTAATTCAGTGATCCATAGATGAAGGTCCAGTCGTCACTGCCAATCACAAATTGAACAGGTACTCGAATATGCAACAACAAATATCCCCTAATCATTCTTATTATAAATGTAGATCAAAGCATTTGCATATACACATTTTCAATAATATCTTTTATTTCAGAGTTTTCATTCTGTTTTTAGTTTTCAGTTTTTATTTTATTTTTGTTTTGCTTTGTTTTGTTTAGTTTTAGTTTTGCCTCAAAACACGTAACTAGAATTGATCATCATTAGCATGTATGTATATTTTATAGTAGAGTGTATTGTATTTATCGTTATCGTTTAATTGTAGGACTTTGGAGTGTTCTCTGGGGGAGGGTTTGCAATTCATTCGCTCGTAAACAATATAATTAATATCAATTAATATCTTATCAACTGCATCATAATCATCAGTGGCTGGATCGCAGGTTGCTTGCAATCCGCTAAATAGGTAAGCTATGTGTAAGCATATGTTAAATGTTTAGATAAATAAGACATATACATACATATCTGTATGTATATATATGTGAATGCAGCAGTTATGTATATAAGTATATATATATATATAAATATTCGTGGCATTATTTATGTATAATTATGAGTGTGGACTTTTGAACTAACATTTATGCAATATGGAAATAACATTCAACATTTCTTTGCTTCGCTTTATTTTCTTTTTGTTGTTTTTGGTGTGGGCTCATTAACTACCTTACTCTCTCTCTCTCCTATATCTCTCACCTGTCTCGCTCTCTTTTCTTTTCGTTCTGGTGTCTCACGTTCTCTGTCTTTTTCGCGTGGAGTTGCTCAACTGCTGCGTGGCTGGCAAACTTTGCAATTGCTATGCTATATAATCAATCGCCTTTATCGACGACGTCTAATCTAATATTCAGTGTGTTGTGTAAGGTGTGTGAAGTGTGTGTGTGTGTGTGTGTTATGTGTAAGTTCGAGTTCACGCAAAGCAGGCGAACGCATTCGCAGAAGAAGCAGCAACAGCTTCTCCTAAATATCAAAGGGTATATCTCTTCTCTATCGCATCATCATCTATTTTGTGTTCTGTTGTGTGCTTAGCCATCGTGACTGGCAACCGACTCCAGGTCGCTGTTGTCCTCGCTGCCAGTCGCCTCGGTGGGTTCGCCCATCGCCACTCGCGCATACTCATCCGTATCGATGCTCTTGCAGAAGTGTATCGCATACTTGAGCTTCTCCAGCAACACAGCCTGCACAAAACGAAAGCACAATTAGTTGAATCGATTGATGCGACTTCTTGAGACTTACCTTGCACGAGTAGCGCGGCATTTTGAGCAGGAAGAAGCACGTGTAGCTCTCGGGCAGAAAGTGGTCTGGCGGATTCTTCTCGAGCACCTGCAGCACAAAGTCGCGTCCACGAAAGTCGGCTATAGTGCGCGGCAGCCGCGTCCTTCCCCACACAAAGCGCAGGAACAGCGAGCGCTCCTGCAACACAAATTACATGATATTGATTAACTAGTGCAACCCAGTGGAAGCAGAGCAGAAGCGCGCTCACCTGATTGGTAAACTCCTCCATGACCTCCCAGAACCAGCCGACGAGCGCCGAGCTCGGATCGAAGCCCTTGTAGGTGGCCACCGACTTGAGCAGGCCCAGCGGTATGTCCGGCGATCCGCAGACCATCGCCTGCAGCTCGGCGGCCGAGAAGAGCGAGAGGAGGGGCACAGGTATCACCTTGGACATGCCGTCACGCACAGCCTTCACCTGCTCGTCGAACTCGTGCAGGCGAAAGCCCAGCGCCAGGCGCACGTATTCGGCCCGATTCCTGGGCGAGATGTGTGTGTAGCGGGTGGACAGCGGCACCTCGTGACCGCGCGCCGAGGACGTTGAGAAGGGCAGCTCGAGTGTGTTGAACAGCTTGGCGTCGTCGTCCATGTTGCGTATGCAGAGCAGGCCCGCCACATAGTCGCGATCCACCTCGGTGAGATCTGTGGGACGCAGCGGCTCCCCAGTCAGTTGTCGCCACACGGGCTCCGCCAAGCTGCAAGCGGGCAGAGAGGGAAACAAGTGAGTTATTACGTCAATTAATTAGCTCTTCAATTGACTTGCAACTTACTTGAGACTCAGCGGCGAACCGGTGCGCACAGCAATGCCCATGATGACGCCGAGAAAGCGGAACATGTTCATCTGGAGGACGGAGGTGAGCGTGGGATCCAGCAGGAAGCAGTCTCGATTGGCGCCCGCCTCGCCGCGTCCGTTGGGCGTGCTGATCAGCAGCGGGACGCTGCCGTTCTGCAGCTCGTCGCACATCTCGGCAATGGACTCGCTGTAGCCGCCGCCGCAGTCGTCGACGCTCTCGCCGACAAACTTGACCTTCCACACGCGATGCGGCAGCGCCAGCGCCTCCTGGGTGAGCAGCGGCAGCTTCTGGACCATCTGGCCGAACACGCTCTTCATGCCATCGATGCCGGCGAGTCCGTTGCAGCGGCTGCGCGAACGCTTCACCTGGATGCGATTCAGCTCGATGACGGGGCCGTGCTGCTTGTCGCGCACCATCGTTGTCTGGATGACCTTGCGGAACGCGGCCTCCTTGATGTTGTACACCAGCACATCCTTGAGCGCGCCCAGACTCAGGTCGCCGGCAATCGGCAGCATGGCCAGGCAGGGGCACAGCAGCTCCGAGAAGTGGTGCAGCAGTATGAGGCGCGCATGCAGCGCCTCGGGCGACAGGTCGCGCACCAGATCGTACTCCAGCGGCGGATTGGGCAGCGGCCGCAGTCGCTCGCTCAGCTGCGACGTGGACAGCGCCAGCGTGTGGGCCGAGCCGCAGGTCACCTTGACGATGTGCTTGCCCTGGAGCGCGGCGACCAGGCGCGGCCGCTGGATGGCGGTCACGGTGCCGTCGCCCAGCTGCCCCTCGTCGTTGTCGCCCCAGGTGTAGACCTCGCCGGCATCGCTGCAGGCGACGCAGTGCAGCGAGCCGGTCGCTATCGAGATGATCTTCTTGCCCTGCAGCGCAGCCACCTTCTTGGGCCGCCGCACATGGTCCACGGAGCCGTGGCCCAGTCGATGGAAGTCGCCCTTGCCCCAGGTGTAGACGGCACCCGACTTGGTCAGCGCCACAGAGAACTGCGAGCCGCACTCCACCTTGATGACGCCGAGCCCGGCGAGACTCTCGATCTTGTAGGGCAGCTTGCAGCCGTCGCTGCCGCCGCGTCCCAGCTTGCCGTAGTCGCCGTCGCCCCAGCTCCACACGTTGTCGTCGTCCGTGATGCACAGCGTCTGGGCGTCGCCGGAGCCGCAGGCAATGTCAATGGCCCTGAAGCCGAGCAGCGCCTCCACCAGCTTGGGTCGCAGCTGGTCCTCGGAGTCGCCGTGCCCCAGCCGACCGTAGCGGCCCTTGCCCCAGGTCAGCACATGGCCGTTGGTGGTGATGGCCGCCGAGTGAGCGCTGCCGCACGCAATGTCCGCCACGCTCATGCCGTTCAGATGCTCCACGAGCTTGGGTCGGTCGTAGCTCATGCGATTGCCGTGCCCCAGCTTGCCGTCCTCGCCCTCGCCCCAGGCGTACACCTCGCCGTCGGTGGTCAGCGCCAGGCAGTGCTTGCCGCCGGAGTTGACGGCCACCTTCTTGACGAAGACGTGCTGCAGCGATCCGAGCAGCGTTGGTATCGCCCACGAGTCGCTGCCGCCGACGCCGAGCCGTCCGCCCGAGCCGTAGCCCGTGGCGAAGAGTTTGCCGTCGGGCGTGACGGCGAACAGGGACTGCTCGCCGCCGGCCAGCTGCACGGGCCGCAGCAGACTGAGCGCCTCGCAGGGCGTCGGCGTCTTGATGCGGCTGCCCTCGAGGCCGCCCAGCTGCCCACGATGATTGTGGCCCCAGCCATAGATGGTGCTGGCGCCGCCCCAGCTGAGCGCCCAGTCGTCCGGCCGGCGGTTGAGCCACTGCAGCAGCTGGGCGTCGTGCGGCGCCTGGAACAGCGTGTGATCCTCGTGCTGCAGCAGCTGCAGCGGCTCCTTCGACTGCTGCTCGAGCAGCAGCTCCTGCTGCAGCAGCTGTTGCTGCAGCTGCTGCTGCTGCTGTTCCGTGGCGCCCGATGCATTGCTGGCGGTGCTCGAGGAGAGCGACGTGGTCGAGTTGATCAGCGAGGCGCCGGGCGACTGACAGCCCGGACACGTGGCAGCTGCTGTGGCCGCCGCCGCCACCGCAGCCGCAGCCGCAGCCGGCGCGGGCAGCATCTCGGCGAACTTCTTGCGCACCTCGAGGCAGAACTGGCGCGGCAACTCGGTGCGTCGTATCAGCGACTGGGCGACGCGCACCGCGATGCAGTAGCGCTTGAACCACGCCCACTTGTGCACATCCCCCGACGTCGTGGCCGCCGCCGAGTTGAGGCTGCTGCTGCTGCTGCCACTGCCGCCTATCGCGCCGACGCTGAGGCCAACGCTGCTCGTCGCAGCTGCTGCTGCGCCACAGCTGCTGGTGCTGGTGCTGCTGCTGGCAACCACCAAGTCGCGTCCAAGTGCCGTCGTGAGGCTGGTGGGCAGCACGGCGTCCAGCTGCATGTCGCAGGCGAGGGCGGCTAACGTCTTGAAGTAGTCCGAGTGCATCAAATGAATGCCGCCGCGCACCTGCGGCTCCTCGTACTCGTACTGGCGCAACAGCTCCGGGATGAGCGGCATCAGTATGGCCGCCAAGGCCGGCTCCTGCGGCTTGGGCGCCTGCTCCAGCAGCAGCACGGTGTGCAGCTTGCGCAGCGCCCAGATGCGCTGGGCCGTGCTCAAGGCGCCCAGCTGGGCGCAGGAGGCGAGGGCGGCGGCCAGGCGCAGCAGCACCTGGGGCTGGCGCGGCGCCAGGCGGGCGTCGAGCAGCGCCATGACCAGGGCCATCGACGGCTGCGACAGCACTGCGCGATCCGAGCCGCTCTCGCCGAGCGTCGCCGCCGGCATGATGGCGTGCACCCAGAAGCGCCAGCCCCAGCCATTGACGGAGCTGTCCGAGCAGAACTTCCAGCGCAGCTCGTCGCCCAGGACGCGTATTTCGGGGGCCCAGTGGGCGAACTCGCGGCCCGAGCGCATGGCCAGCATGTGGCCGGCGGCGTCCATGATGACGAGCGGATCGTTGCGCTTCTCGGTGCTGCACTGGCTGTCGAACTCGAGGCGCAGCATCTCGGCGCCCGGGATGCGCACCGTGCCGCTCACATTCATGTTGTCCACGTACGGATGGCTGCTCTCCTGCATCACCGGCTTGGGCAGCTTGCCCAGGCAGTGGCGCGACGTGCACAGGTCCTCCAGCTCCGTGATGCACGTCTCCAGCAGCATGGCCGCAATCGCAGTGTTGCTGCTCAGCGAGATCAGCGTCTCGGCGATGGTCTGCGCGGTGCTCGGCGGCCCGCAGCGTCCGCAGACGGCCAGCTTGAGCAGCTCGACCAGACTCTTCGCCTCCGGCTCCTGCAGCAGTGCGCCGAAATCGTCGAGGCCGTGGTTGTGATTGAACTGCGCCAGCATCTCCTCCTGCTGCGTCATCGTCGCGGCCATCACCGACATCGCGCTGGCCGACATGCGCGAGTGCGAGCCCGCCGACATGCCCGACATCGACAGCGAGCCCGTCAGGCTCTGAAAGGCGCTCAGCGGTCCGGCGCTCGGCGGCGCCGCTCCGATTGCTGCCGCGCTGCTGCCCACCAGTGGCGTTGGCGTCGGCGTCGGCGTCTCCAGCTCGCCGGCCGGACTGTGCTGCTCCTGCAGCAGCGCCGCATCGCTGGCGTCCGCTGGCGCCTCGCCGCCTCCTTGGGCGATGGCTGCTGTTGCTGCATTGTTCGCCGTCGCCGCTGCGCCCGTTGCGCTCGTCAGTTGCTCCTCCAGCTCGAGCGGCACACCGGTGGCGTGCCGGGACGCCGTCTCCTTGTAGTTGACCTTGCTGTGGCTCGTCAGCGCCGCCACTATCAGCTGGCGCGCCTGGAGTATGCCCATGGCACGCAGCACATAGCCCAGCGCCGCTTGCCGGGCCGCCGGCGTCTCGAGCGCCAGGCTCTCGCTGAGGCTGGCCAGCGAGCTGGAGGAGGCTGCTGCCGCTGCGGCGGCTGCTGCGGCCGCTGCCGCCGAGGGTGAGGAGGTGGCCGCCGTTGTCTTGGGGTCCAGCTTGCAGCCGGCGGCGTCCGTGGGCTGGGTTTCGGCCTCGTAGATGCCCAGACTGCTGCCGCCGAGGGGATCGCGTGTGCTGCCAAACGGCACCGGGCCGCGCTTCTCCTCGTCGAGACTGGCGTTGGGCAGACCCCAGGCCATCGAGTGCGAGCTGCCGCAGGCGACGCGATTCACGAAGACCGCGTCGAGGCCGATGACCAGGGCGGGCTTCTTGTTCACGAACGTGTTGCCGCTGCCCTGCTGGCCGTGATCGTTGTCGCCCCAGGCGTACACCTGGCCGGCGTCCGTTACAGCCAGACAGTGGAGTGCGCCGACCGCCACGTGGATGACACGACGGCCGCGCAGTCCGGCAATGGGCTGCGGCTTGCGCACGTGCTGGTCGCCGCCGTGGCCCAGCCGATAGTAGTCGCCCTTGCCCCAGGTCCAGACCTCGCCGGCGCGGGTGAGCGCCAGGCTGAACTGGGCGCCGCACTCGATCTGAATGACGCCGATGCCGGAGAGTCGCTCGATCTCGTGCGGTGTGGCCGACCCCTCGCTGCCGCCGCGTCCCAGCTTGCCGAAGTCGCCGTCGCCCCAGCTGAACACAGCGCCATCCTCGGTCAGGGCCAGCGTCTGGGCATCCCGGCTGCCGCAGGCCACCTGAATCACCCGTCGTCCGTTGAGGGCCGTCACCAGCTTGGGCTTCAGCTGCGTGGCATTGTCGCCGTGTCCCAGCCGCCCGTATTCGCCCAGTCCCCAGGTGTAGAGCTCGCCCTGGCTGCTGATCGCCGCCGAGTGCGATGAGCCGCAGGCGATGTCGCGTATCTTCTTGGCACGCAGCGCCTCCACCAGGCGCGGCTTGTCCAGCGTCGTCCGATTGCCGTGTCCCAGCTTGCCGTCCTCGCCCTCGCCCCAGCTGAACACCTTGCCGTCCAGCGTCAGTGCCAGGGCGTGCTTGCCGCCAGAGTGCACGGCGACCTTCTTCACCACATACTGATGCAGCACGGGCAGCTGGTGCGGCAGCGGCACATTGTGCGTGACGCCGAGGCCCAGCCGGCCGTTGGTGCCCTCGCCGCAGGCGAACACCTTGCCGTCCTGGCTGACCACGAACAGCGACTTGGAGCCGCCGGCAATGTGAATGGGTCGCAGTCGGCTGATGGTCTGCGAGAAGGTCGGCACCTTCACCTTGGAGCCCTTGAGGCCGCCGAGCTGTTCCTTGTCGTTGAGGCCCCAGACCATCACGGTGCAGGGCAGGTCCTGATCAGCGCTGGCTGCCAGCGACTCGGCCGCAGCATCGGCGGCGCCGGCGTCCGTTGATGCGCCTGCGCCTGCGGCTGCGGCGGCGGCTGCAGATGTGCTGCTGGAGGCGGCGCCGCCGTACTCGCAGGCCAGGAACTGAGCGTTGGCCAGCATGTGCTGAATGTCCGGCTGCTGGCGACGTCCGACGAACTGCAGGCCGTGCACCTTGCACTGGATGCCGTTGTTCTGGCACTGCTTGATCACAATCTCGATCCAGGGATAGTAGCTGGCCACCTGCTGCATGAGCAGCACCCGACTGCTGCCCGACGACACCGGTATCCAGGTGTACTCCTTCAGGCTGTCGACGCACTCGCCCACGCGCACCTCCAGCAGCGACGGCATATGCGAATGATCCTCCGGCGAGACGCGCAACGCCAGGCTGTGCACGAGCACGCGGTCGTGCAGCTCCAGGCGTATCCAGTGGCGACACGGTCCACTCGAGCAGCTCTGCCAGGCGAGTCCGCTGCCGTCGAGCAGATGCTTGGCATCCGCCTCATTCGAGCTGACGCTCAGCGAGCGTATGCAGCGCGACCAGTCCTCAATGAGATCCGCCTGTCCGCCCGCCTCTTGTCCCCCCGCAGACGCACTCAACTGCGACTGCGCCTGCGCCTGCGCCTGCACTGCCAGCTGTGCCTGCAGCTGGGCGGACGTCGGGGGCGGCGGATAGGGCTCCACATCATTGATGTGCCCCTGCCAGTTGGGCTGATCCGGGAACTCCACCGTCAACTGCTTGCCCCGCATGGCGGTCACCTGACCGAAGTCCGGCTGACCGGTGCGCGATCCGCCCAGACGCAGCAGCGAACCGGCTGACTGGCGGTTCACGCCGGCGATGCTTGTGGCGCGTAGTCGCACCCTGGCGCCCACGACGATGGGCGGCGGCGGGCGTGGCAGTGGCAGTGAGAGCAGCTGACTCTGCGAGGCCTCCACCAGCTCGATGTGCACGAAGCAGACCCAATAGGTGCTGCCGTGGTTGCGCCAGTCCACCTGCACATTGAGGTCGTGCAGTCCCTCCGTGTCCACAATGAGCACGGTGCCCATGTCGCCCTGCTTGATCTCCTCAAAGTCGCGACAGCAACGCACCAGCATTCCCGGCCTGACCAGGCCCCGCACGTACAGCGCATAGTGATCCGTGGTGGGGAAGTCCTTGCGTGTCTCGAACTTCATCAGAGTGCCTGCTTGCGTCTGTCCCTGTCCCTGTCCCTGTCCCTGTCTCTGACCCTGGCCCTCGACCGTGTCCGAGGAACTGCTGGTGGTGGAGCTGCTGCTGCTGGAGTTGCTGCGACTGCTGCCGCTCGAACTTTGGCGCTCGCCACTGCCGCCTCCCATGGCCGCCTGATGCTTTTCCTGTGCGTCCAGATCTGGCTCGGCGTCCGCTTCGGGGTCGGGCTCAATGCTGGCCGTGGCCACGTCCTCGATGGTGTTGGCGCAGACATCGGGATGCTCGAGTATCCATTGCACAATCTGTTCGGGCGTCGGCAGCAGCGCCTCCATCTGCAGCGAGAGCTGCTTCAGCGCCAGCTCGACGGTGCCGCGCGTGAATCCCATTTCCATAATCTTGCCAATCAGCTGCGCATCGCTCGCAGCCACAGGCAAGGAATGCCTGCTCGCCTGCTCCGCACTCGACGCGGCCTGTTGGGCTTTGTCCTTGGCCACATTGTAGACGGGTATGCCGTGCACCATGGTCGGCTGTGCCGGACTCGCGAGCACCAGCGGCTGGTCCAGTTGATCGCTGGTCGCATTCAGCTGCTGATGCGCCTGGTTGGCCAGTGACTGAACGCAGTTCAGGGCTGCTGTCGCCAAGTCCGTGTAGTTGTAGCACGCCTTGACCGGCGACGGCTGCGTGGCTCTCAGCAGCAGACACTGGATGAGCAGCTGCTCGTGCTGCTGGCTGCCATTGCTGCTCGTGCTGGTGTTGTTCGTGTAGCGACTGTGAGCGGGAAGCAGACAATGAAAGTCGTTAGTCTATCGGTTAGTTTGCAGTGTACAAATAACAGAGGATGAGTGACCATGAACTGCTCATACTCGAGTTAATCCAACTGGCGTTTGTCTGCATGGAAACAGTCCAAGTGTGAGACTAGCTCAAGTCAATCTAACTAGGAATACAAATGATGCAGTCTGCGTTATCAGGGAAGCAGTTAAGTCTAACTCAAATATGCATCAGCGAAGCAGTTAAGTCTAACTCAAATGAGCACTTGAAAGGTAGCGTAGTTATGGCGCAGGATGCGTAACTCAAAGCAGTCTTAGTCTTAGTCGAAGTAGAGCTAATCTAAGTGGCATTTCATGGTATTCTCGACTCACCCGTTGGCACTGCCAATTGGCGTTTGTCTGCATGGAAACAGTGCGAATCTAATGCAAAAGTGAGCCAAGCATGAGACTAGCTCAAGTTAATCTAACTAGTCAAGAGGAATAGAAATGATGCAGTCTGGGTCATCAGGGAAGCAGTGAAGTCTAACCCAAATGAGCACTTGGAAGGTAGCGTAGTTATAGCGGAAGATGCGTAACTCAAAGCAGTCTTAGTCTTAGTCGAAGTAGAGCTAATCTAAGTGGCATTTCATGGCATTCTCGACTCACCCGTTGGCACTGCCGTTTCGATTGCCGTTCGACTGCAGCTCAGACTGCTCCGACTGCAGTTCGGCGTCTGCTTCCGGTTCCGCTTCGTGCTCGGGCTCGGGCTCGGGCTCCGTTTCCGTCTCCTCGTTGCCCTCGATGCTGTTGTAGCCGCCGGCTGGCGCCCGCTGCTTCAAGATCTTGCGCAGCGCCGCCTGATGTCGGTAGAGTACGCCGTTGGTGTGCAGCACCGACAGCTGCAGCTGTTGGCTGCGCAGCAGACGCACGTCGAGCCGACCCTCGGTGTTGTAGAGCAACTCGCAGCCAGCGCCGCCGGGTCCGCCAGTTCCATTGGCGCCGGCGGGACCATAGAGCAGCACCGTCCAGGCGTTGAGCAGCATCTCGTTCATGGGCAGACGCGTCAGACTGAAGACACTGTGGTCCAGCTGGGGCAACACAGTGGCCAGCGGCACCTTCACCAGTCCCGTGTTCGTCGAGCTGGGGCTGGGGCTGCTGTGGGCCAGCAGACAGCGTCCCTTGTGCGTGAAGCTGGCGATGATCATGTGGCTGCCCTCGTGAAAGCAATGCAGACCGACGCGCGGTCGCAGATCGTAGCCACCCATGGCACTCAGCACGCCCAGCACAAAGCTGTGCTCCACGTCCAGCGGCGACTGCGTCGTCGTCGGCGGCGGCGGCAACTGCGATTCGCCCTGCAGCAGCTCGGCGGCAACGCACAGTTTCTGGGCCATGAACGAGTTGATGACGGCATTCCAATGGGGCAGCGTATGCAGGCGGCGCAACAGTGCCACCAGCTCCTCGGCCACGCTGCCCGAGTGCGAGGCGGTGAGCAGCACTCGCGCCTTGCCGCCCTCCTGCGGCTGCAGCGTGGCATCGCCCGGGCAATGTAGCGCAATGCGGCCGAGCGTGGCGAACAGCTGACGCACCAGCGCCGCCATGCGCGGCTCCTGCTCGCCGGTCCACGACGACAGGATGCACTGGAGCAGGCGCAGGCAGTGCAGCTGACGGTAGACGCCGCGTTCGTTGCCCGCCGGCTGCTCGAGCAGCGCAAAGTAATGCGCCAGCCAGTTGGGCGCACTCAGCTCCAGACACAAACGCGGACAGTCGCCTGAGCAGGACAACAATTAGTAGACCGTAACCGCAGCTCTACTGGACTGCTCGACTCACCTGCAATGGCGCGTATGAAGCCGAGATTCAGCCAGCCCAGACAATGCACCACATTGGCCAGCGCCGGCTTGGGATCGAGCATGGCACGAAACATGCTGGTGACGCCGCGCAGCGCATGCTTGTCCAGCTGGGCGCCATGCAGCCCACTGCCCACGGCCAGGATCTGCAGCAACTTGGCGGCACAGTGGCGCAGCAGCTTCGACGGATGCGACTCGCTGCTGGGCGGCGGCTCCGAGCAGTTGCCGCTCAGCTCCAGTTCGCGCTCCGGCTCGGTGGGCGAGGCGACGTTCAGGGCGCTGTCCGCCAGCTGCAGATCGTACTGCCCTTCCTTGCCCATGCGGTACGAGTTCGTGGCGCCCGTATACCACTCCACGCGCACCCACCTAGTTTAGAGATTGAGGATTAAGGCGAGTGCTGCTTGAGAGAGAGAGACAGAGAGAGAGAGAGAGAGAGATTACTCACCCGTCCTCGCCGACCTCGCTAATGATGCGACCCTCGCCGGGCGGATTGCCGTCCTGGTCGCCCCACTTCCAGTCGCCGCCGCGCACAATGCGCGTGCCAATCTTCATGAGCTTGGCCAGATCGGGACCACTCAGCGGCGCCTTGCTGCACTTCTGCTTGAGCACACTGTCCTCGTAGAGCACGCTCAGCTCGCTGCTGTTGCGCCGACTGCTGCCCTCGGCACCCGTCTGCGCCAGCAGGCCCAGCACCGTGCCCAGCAGCCCCGAGTTGATCAGCAGCCCCAGCTCGTTGGCGCCCAGCTCCTTGGCGAGCAGGCCGAACACGCTGATGAGAAAGCGAGCGCGTGGCAAACGCTTCAGCAGCACGTACGTGCTCAGGTTGCAGCTGTCCTTGCCGCGCACAGCGCCCTGCTGCTCCTGATTAACCAGGCGCCGCAGCTCGCGCACCGCCCAGTCGAGCACGCCCGCCTGGGCGAGCAGCAAGCGCGCCTTTTGGTACGCGCTCACCATGTTCAGCTGGGCAAGCACATGCTGCGGCGATGCGCAACTGGCCGCCGCCTTCAGATGCAGCCCCAAGTAGCCATTGAGCAGACTGTATTGCGTGGCATCCAGCAGGCCGTGCAGCTCGAGCAGCTGCTGCACCAGCTGCAGGCCAGCCAGGCGCAGCTGGAAGCGCTGCATCTGGCAGTACATGGCACGCCGCACGGTCTCCACGTCGCAGCTGTCTTGCAGCGCAAAGTCCACGATGTCCTGCAGCAGCGTGGCGTCCAGTTCGACGTCCGCTTGCAGCTGGCGTTCGTTGAGACGTCGCAGCAGCGACTCTTCCTCGTCCAGCTGCTTCTGCTCCTTGACTTTGGGCTGCTTCTTCTGCTCCTCCTGCTGCTGCTGTTGCGCCTCCTCCTGCTGCTGCTCGTAGATCAGCAGCTCTGTGGTCTGCTGCTGCTGCTGCTGTTGTTGCTGCTGCTGTTGAATGCTGGCGTTGAGCAGATCTTCCGGCTTGGCCACCGGCTGCTGCTGCTTGGCGGCGCGCAGCTCCTGCAGCAGCCGCCGCACGAGCAGGCGAAAGCGTGGCAGGCGCTGCAGTATGGGCAGACGACGCAGGCCACGCTGCTGTGGACTGATCGCCGGGCGCACCTCGTAGAGCAGGAAGCGCAGGCGCTCCAGGATGGGAGCGCACACCTCCTTGTAGCTGCGATTCAGCTGCTGTCGCGTGCGCACCACCGACCACTTGGCCTGGTGCACCACCCGTATAATCTCGCCCAGCTGCTTGGGCACCGTCAGCTGCTGCTGCTGCTGCTGCTGCTGTTGCTGTTGTTCGCCGCCAACTGGCGCGTCGCCGCCTGGCGTCGCCTCCAAAGCGGCCAGCACCATGCCACCCAGACACTGGTGACGCAGCAGCACTGCGCTGAGCAGACGCTCCAGCTCCTGCACGGGATGCTCGGTGGCAAACTCCTGGTGCCACATCAGATTGTGCGCCTTGCAGTAGCGCTCCGTTAGAGCCAGCCAGTTGGCCACCAGTGGCTCCGAGAGCCGCGCCTCGGCCAGGCCCGCAATGAAGCCATCGACACGAGCTTGCAGCTGCTCCAGGGCGCCGAGGCGACGCGTGGGCGGCACCACCAGCGGCGTCTCAGTGGGCGTGTTGCCAGCCGTGCTGTGGCTGCTGCGTGCCTCGCCCTTCTCCTCGTC
This sequence comes from Drosophila rubida, assembly GCA_035046165.1. Lineage (NCBI taxonomy): Eukaryota > Metazoa > Arthropoda > Insecta > Diptera > Drosophilidae > Drosophila > Drosophila rubida. The sequence continues at coordinate 1,376,260 of JAWNOF010000023.1, forward strand.
AAACGGGTTGCTCGGCTGCAGCAGCAGCAGTCCGCCGCTGAGCAGCGACGATTTGTCCAGCTGGCGGCACTGCAGCTCGGCCGGCTGCAGTCCTGGGCCGGTGCACATCAGATTGGCCACCAAACCCAGCAGCTGGGCGAGCGCACACTCCGAGCTGAAGTGCGTCAAGCGTGTCGCTGCTGGACTCGCTGCCTGCGAGAGGAACAAAGCGATGAGATCAACTGGCTGTAAACAGTAAACAGTTCTGGTCACTTACCTTCTCGTCGTTGGCTCCGTGGGCGGCCATGTACTTGCCGAGCTTGTGGTGCTGCAGCAGCTGCTCCATGGCACTGCGATGCGGCGGCGTGCTCAGCTCCACGCTCAGATCCTTGCCCAGTCCGACGTCGAGCAGCACACGCAAGTTGTCCGACTCGCAGCTGCAGTGAGAATGGGAAATCAAGGCTGGCCCTTGTCGCTCTCAGCGCACTCAACTCACCTGTAGTTCGAGAGATCGCAGACGTAGCCGGCCAAGATGATGCAGCGATTGCCATCGAGCAGCAGATTGTCGAGGTCGGCACGTCGCACATAGTGTGTCTCCGGGTCCGCAGCTGTGGGCGCTGGAGCAGCACCCTTGGGCCCACCACGGCAAATGATGCCGGGCCAGCCCATGTCGTCGCCGTCCCGCAGCTCGCCCTCGCCTAGAGCGCGATTCAAGCGATCGAGTCCGCGCAGCAGCGGTAAACAGAGGCGCGCCCAGCGAAAGCTGGCCAGGCACTGTGGCCGGTCGCGCTTGAGCAGCACCAGACCCACCAGCAGCTCGTGCAGCAGCGCATCCGAGATGTCCGTCTGCAGCACACGCCCCAGTGCAGCGCCCAATGGATGCGGATGCGGATGCGAGTGCGGATGCAGACTGTCGCTGGTCTCGCGACACTGCAACGCCAGTTCGTGGGCCTGCTGCATGGTGCTGACGCAGGCGGGTATCAAACTGTGCAGGTATTGCGAGAGCAGAGCCTCCGCGCCCGTCGTGTCCTCCTCGCTGCCCGCCTGATGAATGTGCGCGAGCAGCAAACGCTGAAAGCGATGCAGCAGACAGAGACTGGGACTCGTTGCGCTCGCCTGGTGCAGATGCTGTGCCTGGTGGTGGTGATGATGATGATGATGGTGATGATGGTGCTGTTCCTCATCCGGCAGTTGCTGCTGCAGCTGATGTTGATGCTGCTGCTTGGCGAGCAGCGTTAGGTTTAGACGGCTCTGCGTAAGCGCTGCATTGTTCCCCAGCAGTCGTGTGATCAGCTGCAGCAGCGGCAGATGCGCGCCATCTGCGCAGTCCGTGGAGCAGGAGCTGCTCTCCAAGCGTATCGCATGCTGCAGCGCCGTCTCCAGGCCGCCCTCGGCCATCAGTGAGCTGACCAAAAGGTCTGTCATAAAGCGGTGTCCAGCCGAGCACGCTTGCCCCGGCTCCGATGGCAGCAGTGCCGTCAGCGTTTGAGCGCGCTCCGCAGCCGTGGGCAACAATACGCTCCAGCCATCCTGGAAGGTATCAATTATAGTTACCATCAATTTGTACTCGACTAGATAAATACTTGCAGAAACTAATAAAGCTTATACTGGAACACTATACATTGAAAGTTTTTGGACAAACCTTGGGGCTAGTTGACGATAATCATTTTCTCTCTACCTACTCAAACTCTTTAGTATTGTAAATTCATATTGGAACACTATACATTGAAAGTTTTTGAACGTTGATGCTAGTTGACGATAGTAATCTTCTCTTTAATATTGTCAATTTATATTGACACAATACATTGCAAGTTTTTGGCTAGTTCACGATAGTCATTTTCTATTCTCTACCTACTCAAACTCTTTCAATAGTGTAAATTCCTATTGTGTGTATTTGTGAAGTTGCTGGTTCAGACACCGTCTTAGCGAAGGCATGAACCAAGTGTAGCTGTGAAACGCACTTTAATACAAAATACTATCTTGCGTCTTGAAACTGCAAGTCTGACTACTACTAATTATATTGAAGGGCTGCATTGAATGAAATGTGCACTCACCTGCAGCGCTTGTTGGGCGGCTATTTGAATGGTGCGCAGCACTTGGCTGCCCCCAGCGAGACTGAGAATGCGCGTCTTCAGGCTATTCAAGAGTCGCCCGCCACTGGCGAGGCCCACGTGACGCGGCTCGACGCCGTTGGCGATCAAGGCGAGCAGCTGAAGCCGCACTAGATTGAGACAGGCGACAGCAATGCATTCCGATTCCTGGTTGGGCGTCTGTCGGTTATCCTGCGCAGCGCTGGCGCTGCACATGCCCAGCAGCTGGTCGAGCAGGCGAAACGTTGGCTCCCCGAGATCAATGACGAACGGCGCACGCAGTGGCACGCCTTGGCGTGTGCTCTGCGTCCAGATGAGGCTCTGAGCGGCGGTGCAAGCCATGCCGCTGGCCGGCAGCGTGGGCAGCGTCACGAGGATGGGATGACGTATCAGCGGCTCGCTGCAGACGGAAGCGGGACAGATTTGCTGGTTGTCGTTGCGGCCCCAGCCAAAGATTTCGCCACTGCTGCTCAACGCTAGGCAATGCGCCACGCCCACCGCCACATCCACAATGCGCTTGTGCTGCAATTGCAGGATTGAAGTAATATATATAAAATATATAATGAGATTCGTGTTCAGTGTCGTTGGCAACTCACCTGCAGTCCGGTGATTAGGCGCGGCACACTGCGCTCCACATGCTGATGGCCCAGGCAGGACGCCTTGCCCCAGCTGTAGAGTTGTCCCTCGGTGGTGAGCACCAGCGAGAACTGCGAGCCGGCAAAAACGCGCTGCACACGCGGCAGACAGTCGATGAGCTGCGGCTGCACACTGTTGCCGTTGCTGCTGTTGCAGTTGCCGCTGCCGCTGCCGCTACCGCTGCCCAGTTTGCCGTAGTCGCCATCGCCCCAGGCATAGACCAATCCCTCGGCCGTCAGACAGAGTGTGTGCACATCGCCGCTGCCCAGCGCCACATCGATCACCTGATGATCCTTGAGCACCAGCGCGGGCAAATATTGATCGTCCCGGTACATGCCACGACCCCACGTATAGAGATTGCCACGACAGGTGATTGCAGCGCTGTAGGTGCAGCCACAATAGACGGCCTTGACCAGGCGCACCAGCATCTCAATCTTGGTGGGCACCTCGCGAGCATGGCAGTCGCCATGGCCCAGACGATGGCCCTCGCCGAGTCCCCAGGAGTAAGCATTGCCTGCGAAAGAGCAGAAGAGCGACAGTAAATTAATTAGATCGCATGAAAACCTTGCTTTCTATTATGTCGTAAAATGGAAAATGTAGAGAACAGAAACAAATGCGAGTCAATTAAATTAAAATACAATGCACGTACATTGAACAATATTGTCTAGCATTAAACTTAAGTTTTGTGGATTAGTTAAGAAAAGTGATGACTAGAAAGCAATTACTACTTCAATTTATCGATATAATTAAACATAGAAACATCTGCAAACTTCGCATTTGAATTGAAACACTTGAAGGTTGTCGAACACAATGTTAGTAAGTGTAAAACACTTGGATAATTGCCAATGCATTAATAGTCAAATTGGAATAAATAGTAGTTAAATATAAAAGTGCAAATTGGAAACATGGAACATCTTGTCTGATTGAAAAACAGAATTGAGATCGAAATCTGAATAAAGATAGCAGCTGGCACAACTTACAGTTGCTGTCGATGGCCAGGAAGTGGCGTCCCTCGCAGTGGGAGGCTATGGACGTGAACGTCTCGTTCGCAATCTCCGGAAAGTCGAGCAACTGCGGCTCCGCCTCGGGCTTGGCAATGCGCCAGTTGTATAGCTTGCCCTCCTCGCTGAGCAACAGCACCACATCCTCGCTGCAGACCACCTGCTTCACTTGGAACTTGCAGTTGAGCAGTGCCGGCGACGGAGCTGCCTGATGACCACCACTACCACTGCCACTCGTCGAGGAGGACGAGGAGGCGCCTGCCCAGCTGAGCGCGGGCTCCACATTGAATCCCTGCTGCTCCTTGGAGAGCGTGGGCCAGCCCAGCGCATAGACGCGTTGCTGCTCCAGCGGCGAGTTGCTGCTGTTGTTGATGGGACGTCGCAGCAGTAGGCTGCTGGGCAGATGCGGCATATGTGGCTGCACGAGACGATCCAGATGCGAGATGATGACGACGGCCGCACGACGCAGGTCCACAATGGCAGCGCTGCTCTTGGGCAGCATGAGGAAGCGCAGAAACGTTTCCGTTGCACTCGCCACCGGCGTGTTCTCCACGTTGGCGTTGACGTTCGTCGAGCTGCTGCCACTGCTGCCGCCGGCACAGTGGCCGCTGGTGGCGTCCGAGCCCAAGTGCTGATAGCGCTGCAGGATGCGCAAGAGTGGAGCGCCCGTCTTGCGCGGCATATCGCGATTGTCGCCATTGTTGTTGCCGTGCTGCTGCCCGTGGCCGCTGTGATCGTTGTCCTTCTCCCACAGCAGCAGCAGCAGCACCACCGACTCCAGCGTAGCCGCCAGCGTGCCCTTCTGCACGCCCAGCTCGAGCAGCAGACACAGCGCCGTATGACGATCTGCTAGCGGGGCCAGACAACGACCGCCCATTGGATCGCCGAGCGCCACCAGACGCAGAAACTTGATGGAACGCTCCATCACCTCCAGCCAGAGTGGCGATACTTCGGCGGCGGCATCGAAGAGCGACGCCTCGGGCAGCTCCTGGAGCGATTCGAGCGCCTCGCTCAGCAACTCGCTGCACATTTCCATGTCCTCGCCCGAGCGCCAGGCGCGTCGCAGAAACGCAAAGCTGAAGTTGAGCGCAGCTCGTGTGCCGACGCGGGCCAAGCCCAGAGCAGCATACTCCGGCTGCTTGCGCTGCTCCACGGCAGGTTTCTCCAGCGGCACGACGGGTGTGTCCTCTTGCACTGCTGCTTGCGGCGCCGCCTGCTGCGTGGCAGCCGGCTGGGCTTGATGGCTGCGCTTTAGCGCCACAAAGTAGCGCTCGTAGATGAAGAGCTGCTGGCGCAGCTGCTGTGCTGACAAACAGTTGCCGGCGGCGCGCAGCGACAGTTCGTGGAGCTCGCCAATCAGCGCACGCTGGCAATCGTGCTTGGCCGCCTGATTGGGCGGCTGACTCCACAGCCAGCCGCTCAGTGTCTGTTCCGTGGCATGCTGCTGCACCGCGGCCGCCTGCTGCGCCGCCGCCGAAGTCAGCTTCTTGATGGCCGTGTCGGAGTCGAGGGGACGACACGCCTCGCAGTTGCAGGCGGAGAGCGGACCGCAGTACTCTGCCTGGCAGCAGGCGCATTGCAGCGCTTGGGCGCCGCAGTAGTGCTTGCCATCGTCGCCCAGATAGGACAGCTGGCCGCGTGCGTTCACGAGCGGCGCTGTCGGCGACGACACGAGCTCGCAGTCGTGTATCAAATGGTTCCAAAGCACGGCGCCGTCGGAGGCATTGCGCAGGCAGGCGATGAGATCGGCGCGCAGCCATTTGCCGTCCAAATAGGGCAGCGGACGCAAATAGAGATCACTGATGGGTGGCGTTCCAGCGCTGGTAGCGCAGCCACTGGAAGTCGTTGCGGTTGCTGTTGTTGTTGTTGCTGCTGCTGCTCCTGCTCCTCCTCCTGCCTGCGTTGGCTCTGCGCCGAGTGGAGCAGCAGTAGCAGCAGCCGCAGCCGCTGCAGTGCTAGTTCCAGGTGCAGATCCAGTGCCGCTTCCAGTTCCACTTCCACTTCCAGTGTTGATCAGCCGATTGAACATGCTGACTTCCAGACGGGGAATGACCGAAGGGGGGCGGGGGAATGTGTCTGCTTACTGGAAGTGCTCAGCGGCTTCCAGTGGAACGCCCGACGACACAAACATGGCACATTTCGCTCTTTAATCCCGCGACTCTTTTTTCACTTTTGTTCTTTATTGCAGTTATTTTTTCAGTTGTTTGCCTTCGCTTTGTATTTCTTTTCTGTTCAGTTGTTGTTCCTGTCTGTTCTGCAGCAGTTAATAAAGAAGAAGAACAAGAACAACAGCTACGGTTACTAGCTGCTTGTTTTGTGGGTGGTGTGTGCATGGGCAAGGGGAGGGGGAGTGGGAGGAGTGCAAGGCGCTGGGTGTAATGGCTGGCTTACTAGTCAATGTCGTCAGACCAACACACACACACACACACACACACACATACACTCAGACGCACACAGCGGTGCAGTCAACACACACACACACACACGCGCACGCACTCACACAGGCACAAGCGCACGCACAAATAGTGGCTTTGGCTTAGAATGAATTGTAGTTTTCGTTTTCGTTTGTTCGTTCGATGCCATCATTGTATATGTGTATGTGTGTAGAATTCTAAACGAGTTGTTGTAAGCAAACTATTAATATGACACTTGCGCTTATTCTATGCTGCCTCTCTCTTTCTTTCTTCAAGCAAACTACCGTTCACATCTCAATTCAAGCAATTATTTTATTATTTTGTTGCGCGTTCCCCTAAGTTAAGTGAAATATATTTAATCAATTTGATAGTCGCCGTTGTTCTCAGCGTGACCGACTAACCGCAAATTGCATTTTAGAATCTACTAATTCACTTCGAACAAAAAAAATACTACTTGCACAACAAGCTGGTTACACTGATTTGTGCATGATACATCAAAAAAGCGCTACTTTTGAACGGTCAATTCTGATTGGTTTATTTTGATAAATTTTACTTATTGGCTAACAAATTCAGCAATAATTGATTAAGAGCTTGTATAACGATAAAAAAAATTTGTTGCAAAAAGGCTGAAAGGCAGAAATTAACAATAGCCAAAATGTGAAAAAAATATACCAAATAAGGCCACACTGCTTGCAAGCCTGCCAACCTGCTTAAGCCATTTCTTTGCACCGGCTACATGTTTACATTTTTAAATTGCAGCGTTTGGCGGGCAATGTAAAAACCAGGTCAACTTTTGAACTACGTCATCGGACGTGACACCCCGAAAAAGACGAACGCACAATTCACGTAAATGTCAATCGATAAATCTAACAATACTACGTCACGCAATGTACACTATTTGTATGCTAACAATGGATGATTGGCAGAATTTCAACCATCATCGTTCGCAACAACAATTTCGCAAAGTACTTTTCTCATTGTTGCCAATTAAATACTTATGTCACCTTATCTAAATATTGTAATTAACTAGCATTAAGAGAATGACATCACACATTATGAATTGTCACAGAACATGTGACATGTAATTGGAGTACACAAATCACGATGCACCACCTGGAGGTCGATTCATAACTGAACAAACATCTCAATAGTAGCAATGATAACGATTAATAATCAACAACTGAAGGGTGTACTTTAGAGGAATAATTCGTTTATTTATTGAATACATTGAAATGCATACACGAGTTGTTCTCAATTTGTTTTTTGTGTTTTTTTGTTGTTTTTATCTTTATATTACTTTGTATTTGTTTAAATAAATAAGATACATACGTTTAATCAATAATAGCAGTATTTTATCGTGCAAATTTGATAAGCATAATAATGTTTTACTTGTTTTGCTCTTGTTTCTCTTGCAAGTTTTTGCTTTTCATTTTTGTTTTTGTTGTTTTTATGAAATAAGTTTGCATTAAATATATGAAAAAAATATATGTATTTTTTGTTTTGTTGTTTTTCTGTTCATTTTTGTTTTTAATTAGCTGCTCTTAATGTTGTCCGTTTACTTTTTCTTTAAAGTAAAAAACGATCTGCGCTTTGGTTCGTCCTTTTGTGAAGTAGCTGGCAAAGTCTGGGATCTGCTTGCCGCGACGGCAGCCGAATCGCTTTGGGCTTTCAGTGATGACACCCACTGGCTCATTTCGGTATCGTCGTGCGCTTGCAGCAAGAACTCGGCGCCATTGGCGAGCCTGCAAAAGATGGAACAGATAGTTAGGATCGTGGTATCGATGATGCTGATGATGTTCAAGCACTTACTTGACTCGCAGAACGTGCTTCTTCTTCGTGTAATCACTGGCAATTTCAATGGCAGCGCCCTGCAGATCGTAGCTGGGCTCGCTGCGGAAGGTCAGTTCAGGATTACTCTTATAACCCTTCTGATCTTTGAAGAACGAGACGCGTCCGGCTCTTGCAGCCATATAAACCTAAAAAAAAAACAATTCAATTCAGTTATTTACAAGAGTACAAACACGCATCCCAAAATAGAGCTATTAATTACCTTATCCCAAGATCTGTTCGATGCCTTTTTGGTGGCCGATTCCCATTCGTGCTTTCGTGTCACATAACCCTCCTGACCATCTCCAGCAGCAGGTGTGGCGCCGCGTTCTACACAGGGAAGGTACGAAAGATATGATATTAATCGGACTGTGATTAAATAATCGGTAAATTATATATGGCTAAAGACAAACAGCGACTCCATGTGATTCGATTGATTGGTAGCTATAATAAGTATGATGAGTGGTTATTTTGGTTATAAGGATCAAGAAAAGTATACCTGTTTGTGTCTCGACAACGCGCTCAACGTCGACGGCTGTGTCTGCAGCGGCTGCGTTTCGTTTCATTTCATTTCGTTTAGTTGTGTTAGTTGATTGATTTGATTTGTGGGATTAATCCGTTGTTTGTTTTTATTTTTAGTAAGCATGAGTGAATGAGATGGAATTGTTCAGATTTAATTGGTTATACACACGAGATCGAGTTTTGATTGGAGAATATGAAGATAGATTATAGTTGGAGGGGCTTGTTAACGTTAACCGCTTTTCAGATTAATTCTACGTGCTTTTGGGCGGAAAGGAATGAATGAGGTGAGGTCATAGAATATGTAACAGCATGACGAGGATCTAGGTGGAAATCCCTATCGTTCCTCTTGTAGCTACCTGCTTCGTCGTGGGCAATGCCCACATCGACATCGTCACGGCGTTCCGCATCACGTTTGGCTTGCTCCGCCGCTTCGGATGCCGCCTTAGCCTCCTGCTCCTCCTTGATGCGTTGTCGCTCAGCCTCCTCGGCCATCTCTTGACGCCTCTTCATTTCCTTAAGCTCAAACTGGTCGACGAAGAAGAGGAGGATGTCAGTAATCGAATGCGGATCATCATGAAAGCGAACTTACTGTTGTCAAACGCTCAAGGGCACTGAAGCGCTCCTCCTGTGCCGCGGCGGACTTCTCGAATGCCTCGTGTTTCTTGATCAGATTTTCGACCTCGTCAATGGTGTGTCCCAGCTCGGAAGATAGCAGGTAAGGCTCCTGGGCGATAAGCCAAGCCTCGGCAACGGCAGCATCTCTGGCAAATTGATACACCTCCAGGACTGCAGCACGAATGGGAATACGGAATAAGCGAGTTAGTAAACGCTGTTGAAAAGGCCATGCAAATATTACTCACTCAGCTGGAGATTCTCCCATCGCTCCTCCCAGCGTCGCAGCAGGGCGTTGCGGCTGTTGTTCAGCTGCATCAGGCGATCCTTAATATCGGCGGACGCGTAATGGTTGCGGGTGAGCAACTCCTTGCCCAGCGATATGCACGCACTGAAGTTGTCCTCACGCGTATCGATCTCGGCCTTCAGGCTCTGATGGTTGTTCATCAGCAGCTCGACGCCCGAAACGTCGCGCGGCTTCTCCGATGTGTTCATTTGACGCACCAGATCCTCCATCCAGATGGTGAGGATGCGCACCATGTTGAAGAAGCGGAACAGATCGCCAGTGTCGGCCAGCTTCTGTTTGCGTGCATCGCACATGGCCTGCAGATTGTCCCAAGCGTGCAGCACTTCCTGCTCGCGATTGGTGATCTCCTTGGCCTTGTCGCCGGCATACGCGTCCTGCAGCTTGGCAGACTCCTCCTGTATCTGCTGCACCTGCGAGTACAGTGTGGTCAGGTCCTGCAGGAAATTGTAGTGCTTGCGCTGCAGCGTCGACACGGAGCCAGCGTCGCGGCCGAGCTCGTCGGACACGCCGTGCTGCTTCTCGAGAATGCGACCGAGCACATCCTTGCAGTCATGGAAGAATTTGTGCAGTTCCCGGGAGGCGGCCAGCATTTGGGTGCGTGTCTCGATCAGTTCGAGCAGATCCTGCCACGACTCATTCAAGTTATCCTTCCACTCGGCAATCGTTGCGGAGTCCGAATGTCCCGCCTGTATCAGATTATCAGCAATGCCATTCACCTTGGCCACCCGCTCACCGCCAACGGCCTCGGTGTCGCGTGCGAACTCATTGAAGCGCTCCGACAACAGCGTCACATGATCGTAGTCCTGGCCCAGCTCCTGCGAGCCGGCGACGACTTCGCGATCGGTAATCCATTGCTCCAGATCGTCAACCTCGCGGCTGAGCATGAACAGCTGCAGGGCCTCGTTGAGACGAGCGCGCCGCTCGCCGGCCAAGTCCTTGAGGCCAGCGTACAGCTTGTCCAGCTGGGATTGCTTGACGGCAACGGCGTCGCCGCTGGAAACATCGTCGCTGCTAAACTGACGCGCCACCTCGCCCAGCTGGCGGATGGTGTTGGCGTAGTCTTCGACCGACTGCTCCAGATTCTCGTGTTTCTTCATCAGATTCTGGGCGCTGATTTCATCCTTGCCGCGATCCTCGACCATCATGTAGAGCTCCTGTTCGCTCATCCATGACTCGGCCTCCTGGGCGTCGAAGAAATACTGTTGCACCTTCTCCGACTCGAGCAGATGCTTCTTGCGGTTCTCGATGGCGTCCTTCAGCTCCTGCCACTTCTGTGTCAGGTCGCTGATCAGTGTTTCGAACTTCTTGGCGTCCTCGTGACCCTCGTCAATCAGTTTGCGGCCGTTATTGCAGATGGCATTGATGCGTGGCTCGTGGTTGTCGATTTCGGTGGCCAGCGACTGGTTCTTCTTCTTCAGCACATGGACGTTGAAGAGCGAGTTGCCATAGTCGGTGGAATTGGCCACCGGCAGCTTCTCGTCGATCCACAATTTCTCATCCTCGACATCGCGACAGAACTGGAAGGCCTCCTTCTTCTTCTCCAGCTGCTTTTGGCGCTCCAGCAACGGCGCCTTAATCTTCTCAAAGCGCTCGAGCACCGCCGTCTTCTTCACCACAATCGGCTCGATCTTCTCCTCGGGCACCGTCTTCTGCAGGTATTCCGTTTGCTTGTCAATCTCCTCCACCTGCCGGGCCTTGACCGCCATCTGGGTCTGAATGACCTGTTGCTTTTGCATCAGTATGTTGACCGAGGTCAAATCGTTGGCAGTGTCGCCGCTGACAATCTGTTTCTCCAGATCGGTGATGTAGGAGTCGATGTCATCGCAGGTCTGTTGGACGAGCACCTCACGATT